>OX419185.1:14675364-16055667 GCA_948465475.1 Thalpophila matura
AGTTAGGCTTCAATTATTTAAAATAAATATTCCATTGTTTTAATTTACTATATTGTTCTAGAGCACAATGAGCACATTGTGATATCTCGCTCAAAGGACGTCGGCAGTTTTGGGCTTGATATGGTACAGTAATAAAAGCTTAACCAAGAATAAAAATATATTTTAATTGTTCTTTGCCTAAGTTATCTCAGAGATTAAGAATTGGAATCAAAAATCGAAATAAATAAGAAATAAAATGATTATGCCGTTGAAATTTTGAAAAAACCAATAAAACAAAAACGGGTGCATGCTGGCTGGCGCGTGCCTCCACAGAATATCATGGCGACAGCAACTAAAACATTTGAATTGAGAACTCATTAGTCGGGCTGTATTTCACTGGATCATTCACACCATACCTAACCTCACTGTCACTATTACGAAGATTTCTCTTTAACCCAATTACGGACAAAAACAAATAAAAAATGAATTTAAATACTCTTGAAATATTCGATCACACCAAACTAATTTCATATCTGTACCGACTTACATAATCTGAAGCCCAGCGTTCTAAGAGCGGCTGCCAGTGTCTTTTGGAGCAGCCCGACTGAGAAAGTACCTTACAGAATAGGTACCACCGCCATTAAATAACGCTTCTCTTAGGTAGTGCTGTGTTCCTTCTGAGCTCTAGAAAATGCGCTATGTTGACAGTGGGGGACCTGCTTGTCTCAAAAGCTGTCGGTACAGTGAATCCTCATTTTAAGGGTTCGCAATGCGCATGAGATACTCAGGACCAATTTCACCGACAAGATAATAGTCCGATAATTGAAAACGGCCGTTTAACCTGCCTTTTCCTATAGAAAAAAATATGTTAAACAGCCGTTTTCAATTTATCGGACTGTTATCTTGTCGGTGAACTTGGCCCTCAGTGTTTCAAGGGTTCCATAGGCTACGGTTACCATTTACCATCAGGTGGGCCGTATTAAGTACGAATATTGGCCACAATCGTGGTGTTTAAAAAAAAATGGTTGCTCTAATATTATGGTATTTGCGAGCTATTCTTAGACGATAATTCGCATACAAGAAAAGCCTAACGAAAAATCTCTCTAATCTATCTCTTTAATAAAATTCTGATAACAATCGTAGGTCAAGGATCTAAACCGCGTTAAACCGCCGTTAAATTTAATTCAGCCACTGTACAATATCAACAAGCGTGAGTCACGTCATATAAAAATGAATTGTGTCGTAACTCGTAACTCGGGAGTGTCTCGGTATCGTGTGTCATGTCACGGTTTATCTAAACGATACCACATCTGTGAGACTGTGCGTGCTTGTGCTTAGGTAGGTACTTAGCTTACTTGTGTCCTCTGTCCCCCTGAGATAGAAGTGAGTATAGTGGGTTTCACTTATGAATTCTCTTCGACGCTATCCTTTCTCCCCTGTCTGTCACTCTTGTGTAGGTTTAGATTTAGGGCGGGTTGCTTCAAACCATCTGTATTCGTAAGTCAGTACGTAATCGTTAAGTCAGTATGAAATTGTCATACAAGTCGCCATATTTGACGGTTACAGATACGTAACTGTAAGATGAAACAACATGGCCTTAGGGCATCATGTTGGGTGGTTCGTACACACCTTTAGGGTTTCGTTTCCAGAGGGTTGCCAATCTGACCCTATTATGAAGACTACTGTCTACTTGTTCATCTTGCACAGGGCTGCATTAAATGCTACTAATATTACAAACGTGAAAGTTTGTGAGGATGTGTAGATGTATGGATGGATGTTTGTTACTCTTTCACGCAAAAACTACTGAAAGGATTTTGATGAAACTTTACAGTAATATAGCTTATATATCAGAATAGCACATAGGCTACTTTTTATCCCAAAAACGCGGGCGAAGCCGCGGGCGGAAGCTAGTTATGAATATTATGAAAGTACCTAATTACTAATTATTTATGGCGATTCTCCAGATTCGGTTTCAAACTTTCAACCATGATCTAACCATCAGAACCTGAATGCATTCCTTTTTTAACCGACTTCCTAAAAAGGAGGAGGTTCTTAATTTATCGGAATCTTTTTTTTCGTACCTCTTTTCGAAAACTAGGACTTTTCAGCTCACTATTATCAACTTTTATTTGAAATCAAACATAGATTTTTTATTAATTATGACAGGATCTGGACTGATAAGTGCAACCCGTCTTATTTATTAAAAAATCAGGCAGCAGTCTTATCAGATTAAAATCTAAATTCGTTTTATTTACAAACAAATTGTCCACTCAATTGGCAGACATGAGTCAGGCCACAAAAAACGACTTTAATTTAGCACAATGTCACACGACGGGAGTGCCTGTAGCAACTCGACTTACTAGACCAAACCGTATGTACCTATGACCAATTTGAGACTAGCTTTGTTAGACGTAGCTACCATGGCAGGTATTAATAGAGTTGTGAGATTTATTAGATATGATTAGCCGGTATTGAATCCGCAAAAAAAATGAGTTATGACTTGGTTTTTTTAATGACATGTTGTGTTTTTTTTTATTTGAGATCGTGTCGTAGATTAAACTAGTATAGTATTTTGGTTATGAATGAAACTTGTTGTATTTATATTTATTATGACTGATGATTGCTTATAATTGTAGTAAATAAAATAGAAATTAAACATTTTGAGCTTTTGTCTAAAAAAGAGTGAGAATGGTCGTTGATCAAGAAATATCGGAAATAACTGTAGATTTTATCACATGCTTCTCATATTATAGAGACGTAGAGTCCTAGCCATAATCTCTATAGATGTAAAACTTCTGTCTCGTGAACAAGGAGCCTTATTATGCATCTTCCCTAGCCATCAGAGACATAGCGCATTATAATTTAAGAAAAAAAAATGGACAAATATTAATTATCAAAATTGAACCCAAGGTAATGTCTTACATCCTTTGCCAACCCTATATGGGCCAATGAAATCACAAAATGTACCATCAACAAAGTTGCCGACAGTTGAAAAGCGTCGTTATCTCACGATTGATTGATCGAGACTTCAACACAATAGAGATATAACTGCATAATTAAACGAGGCTTATTAATAAATCATTACATGGGTGTACAAATTGGAGACATAACGCTTAGTATAAATCTCATAACGTGTAATATGCATGATATTAGTGGGCTTATAAATACTTAATGCATGTTATGTTACTGTTAAATAAATGCTCTATGGCAATAGCAAGGTAATTTTTTCAAGTAGTACCTACTGGTCCAAAAAGTTCTCAAACTTAACATTAAGGTTTCAACATATTTTGAGATCCTACCTAAGTTACTGTACTTAGTAGTAAGTAGTTCGTGGACCTATTTCTTAAAACCTTGAAGGCTAGTTTGGTGTGTGTTAAAATCGTAAAGTGTGTTAGCGCCTAATTGACCTCAAGTTCAAAAGCTCCAAAAATCTGTGGCTAGTAGGTATAATTTATCTTTATTCATATAATTTTCTATTAATTTATGTCACTTTTTCAAACAGAAGTTACCTACTTAAGTAGTATTTGGAATATGACAATATTTTCCATGATTCAAGCTTTCAATACAACATACACACCTAGCTATACAGGCTGTATAAAATTGCGCAATTAGGCAGTCGCCACGGTAATAAACGCGCCTAGCGACTTACGATCAACACTGATGGATTGCAATATGTTAGCACAGAAGGAATAGGAGCGTAACTACCGCAAATACCTTTCCATTCATGTACGTTATCTAGATTTAGTAGATCGGTTGTTCTGCTGATTGGTCGTGAGAATTTGGTAGGGATTTCATTGGGTTTCTTTCAGAGTAACGTGTTGAAACAATTAGGTATGAAAGAAATCACCTGACAAAGGGTCCCTACAATACGCTTCCTACCGGCTTCCCTTTGAAAAATAGCACAGGCAGTATTGCCTACTATTGTCAAATATTTATAATTAGCTTTTCGTGGCCAGGTAAGCATTTGTAGCTCCGGCTTACCTCTTACAAAAATTTACCCTTCGCCATTCACACTAATAGTAGGTATAAATGCGAAACTTTGCGTTTTTATGTGTGTTTGTTACTCCTTAGCGCTGAAACGGCTGGACGGATTAGGATGAAATTTGACAGGGAGGAAGCCTGAGACCTGAAAAAGCACATAAGTAGGCTTTTCATCAATTTTCACGCAGAAGTTGCGGGCAACAGCTGTTGTTATCTTGATGTCTATTACATCAAGATAACAACAGCTGTTGCCCGCAATTTGTATTTTTTTGTATTCTTGTATTCTTTGTATTCCTTATCGCGAAGTCGGTTCATATCATACAGATCTAGTTTGAGATGCATAGAATTCACGACGTCTCGCACGTCTGTTCGAACCTTAATAACCGTTGACTTCAAGTTCCCCCCAAAATCTTTGGTTCTGACGATTCCAGAATAGTTTAGTAATTTGGTGTTTGGATTTTTAGCTCCAAAAATCATATCTAACTGCTTTTCTGTGTCTGACAAAAGTTTGGTTCAATATATTGTGCGCATTGGTAGAGTCAGAGCCAGCCCTAAGCTAATTAAAACAAACAGCACCGAATGATACACGGCCTCCTGGCTACTTATTAGGAGACACTAGTTTACGACACCTGCACTCATATTACTAAACAACTACCCAATATCTTACGGTTCGTATGTTTCATATCCGTTAGTTTTGTAACTAGTAGGTACGTCTTGTTTGGTACATAGAGGTACCTGTAGTCACAGATAATATAATACTATACGTACAGATGCCTCATCTCATACAAAGAAATGTGACCGATTTAGCGCGGGCTATCTTCGGGCTATACATTTTTCCGTGCTTAAAGGATTTTTCAAAATTTGAACAAATATTTTTCATGATGTATTTTTTCATGTTCTCAATTTTACGCAAACTTCAATAACAAATCGATACATATAACGCCATCTATTATGAGTTATTTCAACAAATGTTCCTTTGTTCCTGATGAAACCCCATGCTATAGTTGACGCTTGGATTAACGACAGGTATTTTTTTAACCGGCTTCAAAGAAAGGGGGTTCTTATTCGACCCGTAGACTCTATGTTTGCTATAGTTTAGCAAAGCTTTACAGATCTATACAGAATATAAAGAACAGTTAAGACGTGAAGTTAATTAAGCCTCGTATTTAGTTATTAAATCTTGATATAAATTGATTTTAATTGCGTAAGAATTTTATAAGAGTTGAGTAGATACTGGCCTTCGTTGAGCAGTAACTATAACTTAAAGTTGTTAATATTGGTAAGTAAACCGATTCCCAGCGACATGCAATAAATTTCAATTTACTCAGCCACTTTAGTGTAGTACAAACACAATTCTAATTTATAAAGAGACTTAGCTTTTGACAGCGTTGCGCTTGCGCAGCGCAAATAAAACTAAACTAGCGCGATTAAATTAAGAAAATTTAATGTATACAAACAATCCACAAACGATTTAGTCCCATATGTTGAATATTGGCCTAGCTATTTGCCAGATAGAGCCCGAAACCATCACTAGTCTTGTAAAGGACACGGCAGACGCCCATAGAACGCTGGGCCTCAGATTGTGTATGTCGGTACAGATATGAAATTAGTTTGGTGTGATCGAGTATTTCAATAGTATTTAAATTCATTTTTTATTTGTTTTTGTACGTAATTGGGTTAAAGAGAAATCTTCGTATTTGTGACAGTAAGGTTAAGTATGGTGTGAATGATGCAATGAAGTACAGCCCGACTAATGAGTTCTCAATTCAAAGGTTTTAGTTGCTGTCGACATGATACTCTATGGAGGCACGCGTCAGGGCGCATGCACCCGTTTTTGTTTTATTATTTTTTTCAAAATGTCAACGCCATAATCATTTTATTTCGTATTTATTTCCATTTTTTTTTTCAATTCTTAATCTCTAAGATAAATTAGGCAAAGAACAATTAAAATATATCTTTATTTTTGGTTAAGCTTTTATTAGTGTACCAGATCAAGCCCAAAACTGCCGACGTCCTTTGTGATTGCCAGCCGTGGCAGCCACATGGATGAAATCATATTTCATAAAAAATGGGAATGTTTGCTCTATTTATTAAAGCCATAATATTTAGGTAAAAAGTATTTTTGTTCATTTTGCAGTTTTAAAAATAAACTTTTATTTGGCCCACCCTTTATACATATTTTTTTAAAGGAATCACTGTATTTAAACAGTACAGTATACCTAAATGATAAACGACGAATACATTTTAGTACAATAATGAGAAAGTCACGTTCTTCTGATAAAAGATATCAAAAAATAAATCATAACAAAGTAATTGTTACGAAAATTCTAGAACGTTGAGTGAATGGGAAAAAGGTCTGGTTTGCAAACTAGGAAAACATGTCACATCCTAGTTAATGTAATTCACACTTAAATAATTGCAACTATGTAACTTGTCCCAGGTAAGTAGAAGTACCTACTCGTATTATAAATAAATGATTGCCGTACCTACCAAAGATTAATTATTTTACAACGTAAATCTCAAAATAACTTCTCGTAGTAGATACCTACGTAGTTTATGAATGGGTATCACCATTAAATCTGACTGGATTCTATTTAATATTCCGTCTGCATATAAAAACTAGATATAAATAGAACTGAACATGTCTGGCCTACAAAATAACCCGTTTTTATAAAAAATCCGATTTTTTTTTTATAAAACAAGTCCTTTATTTTATCTTTATGCGTCCTGACCTACATTTTGTAGTCGCTGGTTATTTTTTACTCATTTTTAGGGTTCCGTACCAAAATGGTAAAAAAGGAACCCTTATGGTGTGACTTCGTCTGTCTGTCTGTCTGTCTGTCACACCTGCTTATTTCAGCAACTACTAATGCTATCGACTTGAAATTTGGAACAGTTATAAAAAATGCTTACCCAACTTTATTGCAAATAAAAAAAGTCAAAAATATTTTTATTTTCATTGCAAAAGGGGCCGGAGTGGGGGTCCGAAATGTAAAAGTGGGGTTACTAGGTCAAGTGGCATATCATATGAAAGAGCTTGATCTGCACATTTCGAAATATATTTTCATTTTATTTTATGTCTCACAGTTTTCGACATATGATGAAAAATGTCTGAAAAAATACCATCCCCCTCCCCCTTATCTCCGAAGTTTTCGGAGCGAAAAATCTGAAATAATTAGAGCTGATAGGAATTGACCCAAATATGGCACCTAAAATAAAACGATGTTCCTAACTAGTACAGTTTTTTCAAAATCATCAAAATTCCTTCACAAACAAACTTACTTATGCGGTCCGGTTTTTTTCACTTTATACGTATAAAAATGATACGGAACCCTCACTGCGCGAGCACGACTCGCACATGGCCGGTTTTTGTGAATAATCTTTATAAAGCTTTGTTACAAATGCTCATTCATACTTAAGAATGCTAATTTCGAGCCAATGATATAATAGTGCTAAGAAAAAGCGATGCTTATTTTGAGTTTGAAACTAATGAGTAATGTGTAAAAGAGGTTTTACGGTCAATGATTGAAAGCACTAGAGTCAGTGCATCTGTGGAAACTGCAACAAACAACAAAAATATATTTAATTTTTTTACAGCACTTTTTTGTACTGCAGGGCATTTCATGACTGCGAAACTTGACTGTCAGATCTACAAATCTAGCCATTTCTCTCGAGTCTCGATAAAGTTTATGTTATAGTCGGTAGAATACCAGCTTTTATGTTCTTACACTGCTATGAAGCAAAGCAGAGTAGTTAGAACGCATCTTATCGAAGTAAACAAATTGGTTAATCATAGATTAATGATTGGTCCCAGCTGCGCTCCTAAGAAGTAAATACGTCAAACTTGTACTGCTGATGCTGTTCACACACAAAAAAAATCAATAGAGCATCTAAGTACACACTCATGCGAACGACCTGCAAATATCTCAAGGCGGCCCTTGATATCAAAGTGACGCCTTTTTCGTGTTCCATTGCGTATTTATAGAGCCTTATCTCTTCAGCCGACCAAACAGAAGCGGCCTTGTGATGCGTCGTATTTCCGCGGTTTTGTATAATACTGTTCAAGGATGCCAGTGACATCACAATACGATTAATGAGTTGACCTGTCTTTTGTTTATTATGTACCTACTTAGAGAAGAGGGATTATGTTAAATAAATGAGTTACAATAGCCGTCGACTAAGGCTGGAATCCCAGATAAAGATATCGCTGGTTTGCGAGAATAGTGACGGAAATTAAAAAAAAGTCGGATTTGTGTCTCTATTCACGATAAAATATTAAAGATTTATAATCGTTTGGCATACAGTATTCAATTTGAGTAAGCTCAAGCTCTATGGTTTTTTTTTTGTTTTTGTTGTGAACTTATATACTACCAAGCACAAGCATATCTGATTTCTTATCTATGTATAAGTAGTATAATCAAACAAAGTCACTTCTTGTGTTTGTTTGTCCGCGTACTTCTTCTAAACTACACAATGGATTTTAATGCGGTTTTCACCACTATTTAGCGAATTTATTCCGGAAGGTTTATTTGTATAATAATATTATTGTTAATATTTAACTTACGGTCGGTTGCAGAAAGATAATAAAAAACATTAAAAGAGACTTTAACCATACAATCTCTATCGTTAAAGTCTTCTTTAAAACTTAATGACCTTTTCTGCGACTCAGTGTTAGATACCTTCAAAAATCTCGATATTTTAACATGTCGCCACTTCAGTGGATTGCATCCGTGCGATGCAGGGCGGATTGCTATGCAAGTTATGTGTAATCCACATTTTCCATTTTCTACCTTACTTATCTATAATATCATTAAATTAAACAGCTCTATACCAATTGTCATCTCTATTCATGTCACACAAATGACAAGGATAGTTGTATATTTAATCAGTGGTTAAATTAAGAGACGTTTATAAGTAAGGGGGCTTATGTTTAAGGCTTTTTCGCGTTATTGCATTACTCTTAACTCTAGACTACGTACACTGTATTTTTTCTGACTTGTAATATACGGCAGTGTGACAAAAAAAAAATGACATTTTACGGTGTCTGTATTTGGGCGGAAATAAAACAAGAACAAAAAAACAACTCCCTTTTAAGGCAAGTAGTTAGCCACATTGCCCGACTATAAAAGACGGCATATAAAAATATACTAGGTACCTAATCCTGCTTAAAACAATACAATTTAAGTGTTGCAGTGTACATATTGTTATAAAGGTCAAAGTCCGTGGTTAAGCCGTATCTTGGTCCAATCAAGACTACAAGATTCTCAAAACCAGTGATTCTCAACCTTTTTTTGATCTTTTAAAATAATAATTCGGCAAGCGCTGCCCCGCTAGCGTAAATAATTATTTTTTATTTATTAACGGATTTGTTTTGCTGACCATTATTTAGTCCTCGTGGACAACAGGCCCGCCGCAAGCGGGTGTGCAAGGGTGCCCCGCACACGGGCGGCACGTCCAGGGGGGCGGTCGAAATCGAGCGATCGATCGCGTAAAATTCACTCATTGTCATAAATAATACCCATTGATGATCCGCAGATCATCGGTTGGGATTGGAACCACTGCTCTAAACCAAAGTTCGATTGACAAATAGACGAAAAAAAAACTGGCGAAGTGCGAGTCGTACTCGCGCACCGAGGGTTCCGTATCAGTTTTGGACGTATAAAGTAAAAAAGACCGGACCGCAAAATTAAGTTTGTTTGTGAAAGAATTTTGATGATTTTGAAAAAACTGTACTAGTTAGGAACATCGTTTTATTTTTGGTGCCATATTTGGGTCAATTTCTATCAGCTCTAATTATTTCAGTTTTTTCACTCCGCAAACTTCGGAGATAAGGGGGGGAGAATGGTATTTTTTCAGACATTTTTCATCATATGTCGAAAACTGTGAGACATAAAATTAAATAAAAATATATTTTGAAATGTGCAGATCAAGCCCTTTCATATGATGTGTCACTTGATCTAGTAACCCCACTTTGAAATTTTGGACCCCCACTCCGGCCCCTGTTGCAATGAAAATAAAAATATTTTTTTCATTTGCAATAAAGTTGCACAAGTATTTTTTATAACTGTTCCAAATTTCAAGTCGATAGCATTAGTAGTTGCTGAAATAAGCAGGTGTGACAGACAGACAGACAGACGAAGTCGCACCATAAGGGTTCCTTTTTTACCATTTTGGCACGGAACCCTAAAAACAAAGAAAAGCCGTATCGTCTCACCATGTGGTACTGATCTTGAAACAAAGTCTGATGTATTTACCGTGTAGGTACTCGTACTAACTAATCGTATGATGTCACAGTTAAATTTTTTATTGTTTGTCTTTGTTACCACTGAATGGTCAAGCATTGTACATTACAAATTACTTTAGTCATTTGTTTCATGACTCATTCGTGAATTAGGAATATTAATGATCGTCTTATGTCCTCTAGCATTTTTGCCATTCAAGGAGCTTCTGCTAAAAACGAGAATTTTAGTACTGAAGTAACTTTGAAATCAATCGAAAGGAATTAGCATCGAATAGACACTCTTGTTCGATTCGATTGAGGACTTGAACATGTCGGTAATAAGCTAACTATATCTTGAATGAAGGATTTTTTCAAACCCTTGCAAATTAACTCTTGAAAATCAGAGGAGACACAATGATAAAAATTAATGTTAAACATGTTATTTGTATAAAATCTACGGATATTCTCAATTTGACGAATAACAAGAATAATTGTCTCCATTAAAAAACCACCTACTATCAATAAACGATTGAATTAAACATTAGTATAAAAAATTATCTACGTGCAGTAATTGCGTTAGGAACTCTAAGGCCGATCTTCTTTAAACAGTTTTGATAATAAATCTATATTTGACAGCGTTCAATGTATTTCTATAATTAAACTTTTATAATGATGTAACTAACATTGAAACTTATTTAAGGACAAACCAGTAATAAATAAATGTAACACGTTACTTTTATTACGAACAAGATCACGTCAAAATTTCGCAAGCAGTGTGCAAAAATAATACATTTAAGATTGATCACTGAGACAGGCCTAAAACTTGCAACGGATTGATCAATCATACCAAACTAGTTGACATTATATAGTTAGCTATATTT
Organism: Thalpophila matura; assembly: GCA_948465475.1. Classification (NCBI taxonomy): domain Eukaryota; kingdom Metazoa; phylum Arthropoda; class Insecta; order Lepidoptera; family Noctuidae; genus Thalpophila; species Thalpophila matura. The sequence continues at coordinate 14,686,426 of OX419185.1, forward strand.
AAATGGCTTGTATTAATTTGAAGTAATAAGCTTAGGTAATAATTAACGCCTTCGCAGGTGCCTAAACGTAGCCGGTTAGGAAATGTACTGGTCTAGCTATAATTCCGGCTCAGAAACTAGGTTATCAATGAAACCATCTTGATATACGTTTAAGTTGAATGCAAATAGGGCTTAACGTACTGAATAATGTAAGATAATTTTTTTTCGCTCCTTTTATGATACAACAGCATCAAGTCTTCAGGTTTCACGACCTTTTATAAGGCCGTAACAGATCCATTGGCTCTTTCCCCTACTAGAGATAATTTTTTGGCCTATTTAATGTAGAAGTAATGTAAAAATCGATCATTAGTAGAGAAAAGAGCCGATAGATCGGTTATTGGGAACGACCATTAAAGGGAAAGTATTAATAGTTGTTAAATAAGCAAGTTTATTAGTCTATTGCCCAACACCCGAACGGCGCATAGCAATTGCCGTCTAACAGTCTAATGGCCGTCATACACCATCAATGAGATTTGCAGATTTGTGGTTCGATTTGCAGTTCGTCCCATTATGTTTAGTTGACATCTATACTCTACACACTGGTGCCGATTCTGTTGTTTACAAACTAAACTAATTTAGTCTTATTAAGTCTCTTTCTTTCTAGGGATAGCAGATATTTAATCCTGTCAAATTAATCCACTTGAATAGTTTTAATGTCAATTTAGTCGTAGTCGCAAAAGGTCACGACTATTTTCCCGTAAATGACAAGGGCGTAGACTAATTTGACAGTTCTAAATATTTCCTGTCCTTTTTCAATGATATTTGTAAGAAAGAGATAAAGTGTGCTTAAAATTAGTTTAGTGCGATGTTCAACAGAATCAGCACCACTGTCAAGTTAACTTGACTTGCTCGTCTTGTGCAAGTTATACGGTAAACTTGATCATGAATGTGTGGCAGCCATTACAACGTAGGTATGTTTGGATTGTTCTAGTGCATATATTTTTTGTCACTAGCTCAAGATTTCAGCAAAAAATGACGACAAAGTCCAACCCCTTATTATCTTCAAATATACACTAACATTTGTCATCTCATACTAACTTAATAACAGCTAACCGACTTACCGAAGCATAAACCACGCCAATGACATTGTCGTTAATTGCAGCATAATCAGTGTGAAAGGGTAATATGGACCCCTTCACAGGTAATATGGTTCTTATGACCGTTGTAATAAAGTCCATGGTGTTAGGTTATAATTTATGTGCATACTGACATTAGGTGTGAATAGATCTCGTTCTGTCATTATCATACACGACGATTATTTATAGCATAAGTGTTATACCTACTCGTAGTTTATTGCGGATTGAAACTGAATTTATGAGGACCGAAATCGTTTGTTTATTCGAAGTAACAAACTAGGCTAAACTCAAGCATTATTTGAGACTTTTTTCAAGCCATTTGATTGGTTGAAATTAGTCTCAAGTACTGCTTGAGTCTTAGAGTTAGTTTCTGTAATACGACCCTAGGACCCCGCGCTTTGCCTCAAAGTAAATAGATACAGTTTACTGAGATACATAGAGATACTGCTTTAGTTACTAGAGAGAGGCAGGTTCGCTCTAAGACTATTATTAAATGGATATTACCTATATCTAAGTAAACTATTCACTCTGTGCTGTATTCGAGTGTATTGACTACTTAGTTCATTATTATTAATAACATAAACGCAGTGCTTGTCAACGGATGTTATAATGGCGTCTATGTACATGAAATATATTTTTTTATATTAGCAATCATACTTTATATTGCAAAACGGTAAGATTATAATCTTTGTAATACATTTTAATGTTGACTTCATCGACAATGAGGTTGAATGTAATCTACTTAGATTCGTTAAAAAATAATGAAATCTATAATTGGATCATTAAACATATTTTTTCATGTAGGTATACTATCCACTGGTAGATAAACAAGCAAGAAGCCCACCTGCACGCTTAGCATGACCACGATAGAAACGGGTTTTGTCTACAGAAGAATAGACAAAGTGACAGATTGTAGAAACATTTCTACCGTTTTATGCATACAAACAAGAAAAGAAAACAATAACAACAATCATAATTTTCTACAATACTCACTAAAAATAATTCCTTCCCGAAACCGTAAGCAAAATTGGAGGAACTGGCTAGTTTAAACAAATATTATATCACTAGCTTCCGCCTGCGGCTTTGCCCGCATTTTTGGGATAAAAATTTTATTCCTATGTGTTATTCCGATCTAGGTATAAGCTATATTACTGTAAAGTTTCATCAAAATCCGTTCAGTAATTTTCGAGTTTATCCATTACAAACAATCAAATTTTTCCTCTTTATAATATTAGTATAAGATTATTATGTATAACAATATTATTCCACAACTTACAGCACTACATATCGAAAGGGCACTTGCACAGGGCGCGGTCGTTATTACGTATTGTGCTCTTGCGCATAAAGTCTTTGATTTATGCCCATATGAATATGCATTGTTGTAATAGGTATATGGGCCCTTTCGTCACGCAATATTTGCACTACATTCTAGACAACGTATTGAGGTCCGATATTATAATATTTTAATAATAATATTTTACATAGAGAATTGGTTCATTAAGATTATAAAGCCTCGCGCAAAAAAGTCGGGATAAGTTTGAACATTACGAAGATAAATTACAGAAAATTTTTACACATACCTAACATTTCAGTAGTGAAATGCTATTAGCGAAGAAAAAGTCAAATTAGGTAATGCTTACCTAACTTATCTAAAATATGACAAAACGTATTAACTAAAAGTAAACAAACTGGTTTATTTGTTCAGTATTACCGAAAATCTGACCAAAAATGTCAGTTACACCATTAAAATTTACTCACATTATATAGATTGGTGTAGGTAGGTAGGTACCTAATGTACCTATATCAAATTGTCATTAAAAACGCAATGAACGGGTGTCAAAAGACTCACGTGGGTATGAAACAACTTTAAAAACCAAGAGCTCTTGGTGTCGCTCATTATTGTGTAATATCCCATAAAACGAGTCAAATAAAACACTTGCGTCCTACAGGCCTGCGCTTGCGCTGATATCGAGACCACGACAGCTTGCACAACTGTAGGGTCCATATAATGTACGTTTATCGACGTTTACTTACCCTATATCTGTCAGCAGCAGAGACCAATCATTATTCTATGTCAGGCCATTGACAAAAAATATCGTAGGTGTCATGGCTGTCAAATAAATTGAGACGCAAAACTTGTAAGTAGCTTATATACTTAATTGATATACTTAATTGACTTGACTTTGATGTGTTAAGTGGAGAAAACATAAAAGCTGTTATCGCCGGGTCTCCTGCGCTTGTTTTGCCCCACACACTACACAAAACAATATTTCGACAATCGACACGAGAGCAGCAGACGAGTAGCAGACAACATGTCGATATCAAAACATTGTCAAAACAATGTTTTGTGCAGATGTTTTTAACCCCCACGTAAAAAGAGGTGTGTTATTATGTAGTGTCTGTGCTAGTGCGTAGGGCAAAACACGCACAGGAGACCCGGCTTTAGAGCTTTGCCCAGTACCAACTCTTAAATTCGCGAATTGTAACATTGTAATTTTAAAACTAACCAGCAATCAAATTTTCAATCCAAAAAAGCCTCCATTTCTGACAACTGACCAAAGACAAAATCACAAGGCAAAGGCAACAACCCGTTATGCCAACATCGAACCTTGTCAACCACACCTTAAAAGTCTAAAAACAAAATATTCCGATCTGACAACCCCAATCAGCCGTAATAAAGGTCGTAACGAATAAAAACAGCCCACAAATGAACTAGATAAGTTAATGTTTCAATGTCGGCTTGCGATCCGCTAATGGAAGCCAATCGTGACCGGTTTAAATAAGCCGAGCCTTTCACTGATCCTTGCATTAAATTTTAGTTTATCTGCACATGATTTGCATACACTGTGAGCATGTGGGGTGCAATTAATCTCTGCGAATGGTTATTGAAAATTTAATTGAGGTATCAACTGTGATTTGTTGCTGATAAATACTTGAGGTATAAGTACCTATACCTACGTGAAGAGTTGCAGGATGGAATTGATAGTTTGGGCTGATGTTATTTTGTCAAGGAAGTTAGTCATCATCGTAGTAATGACGGGTGAGATTGACGTCTTTGAGCAGATCCGCAGGTCACGCCTGAATGGGCTTGTTGCCCTTAGGCTTAAACATTGGTTATAATTAAGTACCTACAGACAGGAAGGAACTTATCATCCACACATACCTACAGCTGTTTGATAATACGATGGAAAAACGAGAAAAATAAGAAATTGTTCTTAGCACTCAACTCGATTATAAACGACTTATCAGTCATATTTAAACCTACATCTTAATTAAATCGCTCAAGCTCATTTAATAGTGCCAATGGTAATGTTATAAACTCATATTATTAACACAAATTTAATGTATAAATCAAAACATAACTTGTAAATAATAATTTACTTAGTAACAATATTAATGTAAACAAGATATTGGTTTATCTCTGACTTTTGAGTATAAGTACGTTGTTGCTTTCAACAAACCATTATCCTGATCGTATCGGTATCTGACACACGTTATTTATGAGGACTGTAATAACTATATACGAGTATGTAACTATCTACACACCATGCATACACCCGCTACAGCCTACAACAGTTGCGATCACAAATGTGATGTTCATAAAGGGCGACAAATATGCTTTTATATTTTATCGTTTTGCAATTGTTTTTAAAGAAAGTTTCCGCATTCTGAATTTATTATTTTATGTGGGAATAGGTAGCTACTTGACAGTAGCGGCAATGGTATGACAGTAGCTATGCAATGGTAGGTCGCTAGTAGCGACCTACCATTGCATAGGTTTTAGCGACTTTAGCGACGGTTTTAGCGACTCGCTACCGCTACTGTCAAGTAGCTACCTATTCCCACATAAAATAATAAATTCAGAATGCGGAAACTTTCTTTAAAAACAATTGCAAAACGATAAAATATAAAAGCATATTTGTCGCCCTTTATGAACATCACATTTGTGATCGCCATAGGTTTTCCTACCAGCTCATTAAACGGCCATTCGTGCTTCTTCCTTTAATCAGTTTCAGAACAATTATTTAGTGTGTATCCGTTGGTTCCAAACTAGGCTAAGCATGTATCTCCTCCACCTATAGCAGGTAGCACATGTCTACAATTAGCACGTCACATGTTGGTAACAGTATCCGAGTACGTAGCACGCCACCGGTATCAAATTACTATCACACCTCACTTGATTGACAATTTTCATCGTACAAGATGGCAAGACTTATTCTACACGGTAAATCGTTGGTTTTGCAACCAAAAACGGGTAAGTTAGTTGATATTCCCTACTTTTCTCTAAGAAACAGCTGATTTTTTCTTACGTTTTTAGGATTAGTCCCATAGTGGAAATTGTTCTTAATGATGAGTTTAATTGCCTTCTTTTGACTCCAAAACCCACAATGTATCAATGTAAGTATCATGATTTTTAATTTTGAAATGAGGGTTGACTCTCATTATGCCATGCTTTCCTGGGTCACCACTGCAGCACTGCTTTAAACCTAGGCAGGAACACATTTTACTTTTTGTAACTTGTTACATCAGCATTGTTCTAGAAACGGTGAATGAAAACATCGTGAGGAAACAGGCAAGTTTTAGAACTAAAACTTTGAATACATAATTATGTGCCATCAATCAACCCGCACTGCGCCCGCGTGATGGACTACGGCTCACTTGGTCCCAGGAGTCTAAAGGGAGTTTAGGGACACTAAAGGTTAATTAAGTTATGTGTAAGCAATGCAAAAAGGTTGTATGTACTGATCATAATAATACAGTGAGCCTTCAGTGAGCCTTGTTCAAATTGCCATTTTGCACGCAAAAGTTTTACATACAAAATGGCAGCTAACAACGATAATTAGGTTTCCTATAAAGCCATCAGTCTGTAAGTGTCATCATTAGAGGAAACACAATTCGGTCCATCTGTTTTCTTTTTAAAACAAATGACTTGTAGTTACTAGGTAGTTAATTACCTCATTTACGTTTTGCAGTTACGTTAGTAAGTACAACAGCAGAGGTCAAGCCTTGTAAATAGGAATTGCAAATACTATTATGATTTAAGGACACATTTTCATGAAAAAGGTAAAGTAGGTTAAGTCCTAGACTATAAGTAGGTATGGTGCCCCTGGCCAGTCTATAAGTTGAAAATAAGCAAGAAAAGAGCAATGGAATGGTAATTATAATAAAATTACTTACACGTTTAAACTTAAGCTAGTAGGTGCATATCGTATAAATTATGAAGAACTTAGCCCTTTGTAATAAATAAAATAAAATATATTTAATTCCCAAAAAAATAATTGTTGACACCGTCACACAGACAACAAGAACAAAAAAAAACAACATTACATTACAGTATCTTGTGTACTTAATAGAGAAATGAAATTGGCAACTAGGAATAGATTGGGTGCGGAAAGCACTTCGTGTTCTAGTTTTAAACCGGCCAATGAAAGCGAAAGGAAAGATGAAATCCAGTTTATCTTTAGTATCGATCTCGGATATTCGCACGTAAGAAGATAGATATAAGGCAAAACACTGACAAGTATTCTATTTTATCTGTTGCAATTATCACGTTTAGAGCTGATTTTTCCATCGCCAGATATGTTTTGCTTAAGGAATAAGTAAATAAAATATTTTTTTAAATTAATCCTTGGATAAAGTCAGTTACTTATCTGACGATTGAAAAATCGGCCCTTAAGCAATATACTTAATAGAATATTTAACTAAAGAATTCAAGAATCTAAATTATTCCTGTATCCGTGTTTGAAGCAATAGCTATTTCGCAAGCAAGAAATTAACATCAAAATTGCACTGCGTGGGCAATACTTATTCATTATTATTGACACACTTAAAAGCTCACAACATGGGTAAAAAAAGTTCTACTTTTAAGTAAGCTTCCTGCATGCTTTTTTAATCTCATTTGCTGGCTATGCAAGTAGATACTACAAATCTGTGATCATCGACTATGATTAGGTAATATTGAGATCAGAAAATTTTGAATATCGTCAATGAAAACTCTACTTATAGGAGTTCACTATTGGACATATTATATCTTGGCCATATAAGTATGTCACAGATACTTTACAAAAAAAATCACCATACGAAACTCAAAAGAACGTGCCTGGAAAACTAATGTTTCACATATTGCAATTTTACCTTATATGGGGGGAGGATGCACAGTAAATTAAAACGAAGTAAGCGACATTCTATCCCCTTGTACAGAGGTATACAAATTATGTACATAAGCTATTTGTATTCTTATCGTAGCAATATTATTTGACTTGGCTCAGCTTTTGGCGCTTACTGCAATATCCCGTTTACCTATGATGTCATCTGCAGCAATATTAGCCAGGCTACATAGCCTTTTGCTATGCAAATAAATCAAGCTTGGAGGATATCGGAATACATTGACCTATATGTCACTATTTTGGGTTGTAAATGTCACAACCAAAAATAGAACATCTAATAATGTGGCTCTAGATAATATATTATGACAGCTCGTAACTACAAAGCTTTCAATTTTCCAGGAGAGACAAAACCTTAAAAAGTGTTGTTTTGTTACGATATGTCACAAGTCAGTTTTTAGTGAATTTAGCCTCTTGTACATACACGGTATCGCTAAAAAGATGGGAAATTAGAATTACGGTATGGACATTTTTGTATCCAAACTTAAAATTGAGGTAGGTATCACATCTAAAGCGACGATAAGTATTTAGCCGTACGTGCTGAAACTGAGAGTACTTAGTTAGCTTTAGAAAAGGGCTCGGCTGGTGATGATAGTCACGTCATGATGTCATAGGCTCAATTATACGCCTGCAATGCTACACATGCATACTAAAACATTTGAGGAATCCACATGAAACTGTTTATGGTCATAAAGGAAAATATCGTGAGAAAAACTTTACCTTCTTTACTACGTGGTACCCTGGTACCATTTATAATACTTAAAGGCACAGAGTAAAAATGGAATCATTATGATACTGACTGATATGTGCTTATATGATATGCTATATGATATGTACTTGACTTTCACGCATGATCTGTGGCCATTGAATTTAATGTCTATGCCTAAATACTTTACTAGTTTCTGAAAGCCTATTTAATTTTAATCTACTGCTACAATCATGTCAGCCGTTGTGATTAGTGGTCCAAAAGGACAACAGCCAATTAAATCGCTTGACATGAAGTTAACGGCCAACTAAATAGGTTTTTAGAAACTGAACATTAGATTCACTTATAAAGATGATAGTTTCAAAATGAATAGATTTTTTGACTCAAACTACTCATAAGTAATACATAGCAAGTACAATGTAACAAACGTTATTGCAAAACATAATAGCCACACAATTTTAAATCTGCAAATCATGCAAAGAATGAGATAATACGGTAGGTACTGGTCGTCATCGCGTGCTTACTGCATTCCAAACTCAATAGTTGACATAGCTGTCAAAATTGACAATAGCCAATAACATTCGGGTGCCCTTGACCTGGTCTGTCAAACCAAGGTCAAGAACGCCGTAAGTGAAGCCTGTGATTCATTCTGACATTCACGAATGAACGAATGTGATTGCAAACTCGCTCACATGATAACGCATGTAAGTACACAACAATGTGATATTTAATCATGATAACTTACAAATAAGGTTCTGTGACAAAGTTGTTTTAGCAACTAGTGTTGCAATCTCGAGCAAGTCGTTTGAGCTTTATAACAATGAGTAATTTAGAAAAATTGCATTATAAAAAATGCAAAATGCTTTTCAGATTTTAACTCACCTTCATCAATAATACTTCTAAACTATTTCCAAAATCATTACCTAATTATGGTAATGATTTTGGAAGTAGTTTAGAAGTATTTTATAACCAACCAAACAAGACCAGTTACTGGCGCAAGTAGTCGAATCAGGAGCAAGTGGCTGGCGCCGTACGACATTGACAACTCAACTAGAACGCCCACCGGATCGACACCTATGTCGATCATAGACAATCGATATGTTACGGTCAATGTGATAAATTGAAAATGATTAATAATTTTCGATCATTATTAATAATTACCGAAAGAAATAAAAGTGAGAAATTAATCAAATTATCTGTATTATTTGTCAGTGAGCGAGCAAAGCGACCGAACGAAGCCCCCATCAACCCCTTCAATCCTCCTAATCTGTCCGTGTCGGGGTGCCGCACGTTCCCGAGCTTTTATCTCCGCATTATATTAAAAGACCAGTAATTTATATAAATATTGTGTAACAAACGTGTATTTTCAATTCAAAATATGCTTACGTTAACGATACTACACGTCAAAAAAACTCATGATAGGGGTACAGACCTAAGCCCAACATGTGTGATTAATTTCTTATTTTTATCACGACTTTCGATAATTACTAATAACTTTCAATTAGTCATACCTACTTACTGAACAGATACCTATACTTATCAGGTAGGTACAGCCTGTTCTATGTGCCAAAATAATCGAGAACATATTTTTTTTTTTTTTTTTGGATGGGAAATCATCAAATGACCCCCTCCACTCTGGGCGGAGCGGAAGGGAGTGTCAGACTTGTACTGACTAAAACCCATCCATGTTCCTTCGTTGCCCGTTACATTCCAGGGCTGCGGTGTCTCTTTCGAACAGTCCCGCAGCCCTGGCAGGCTTCGGCCCTTGCGGGCCCCTACGCTGTTGCTGACTCTCTTTGAGGCGCGCGTGGAACACGAACGCGCCGTCGACACGGCCTGTCGTCATGAGACGGACGGACGGTGAGCATGCCCAACTCACCGTCCACAGGCCCGCAATCGAGAACATATGAGTCTTTAAATCAATAATTGGGATGTAGGTGTTATACCACCTACATTCCAATTAAAGGTACTACCTATACTAAATATAAAATGTAAATGTTATTATTTAGTACCTATACCTACTAAATAATAATGATGATGCAAAGGTACCTATTAATTATTTGGGCGTGAATTGTAATAAGAGTGTGGGAAATTCGATACAGGGCTGGGAACTGAAGACAATGTAACAGATGTTTTCAAGGAAATTGTAATCAATATTCGCTTTTATGAGGGTCAGAGGTTTTAAGGTTTCCATTGTAGTTAGTTTAAATACATTTTTAATTGTCAATGATTTCGAAGTTTTCATTGAATTGGTTTTATACATAATATACATTCATAACTTTCAAAGAAAGAAAATTAATCAATAAGATGTGTGGTAAATAGAAAAATGTCTTAAGATAAAGAGAATATAAGCAATTTAGCATTCACTAGTCAACAATGTTTCTATTTGATTTGTTTTTTGGCAAAAAATAAAGTGTATAAAACAATTAAATCGTCATCATCATATTAGATGAAAGACGTCCACTACTGGACATAAGAAAATAAAAAAATAAAACAATTCTTTGAAAATCGGCAGTAAGAAACATAAACGGACAAAAAAGTAAGGTCTTTGCCAAAGAATAAGACTACAAACAAACGATAACAGAAAAACAAAACTTTTACATCTTACAAGAACGTAACAATCTTCACCCAACATTCTACGAAGACTTATCACTATAGGCCTTCCTATAAGGTTACTTAACACAAAAGTGTGTATTTAACTCCTTAGATAACTAATGAAAGCGGAGTTATCGATCGTAATCTAAGCGAAAGGCATCGAAAGGAGGTGTACCTACACCATGATTATATCTTATGTATCATTGTTATGTAGCTAACTACGATGGGTAAAAAGACTAAATGCAGTTGGATGGTTATCTAAGGAATTTAAATTAGTAGGCTGCAAACAGTAAAAAAAAAATAGAAAATAAAAATAAAAGCTTATTAGGTAAGTAAAACGATGGCGATTGTGTTTACAATCTAAATTAATATAGTCTCAAATTTAATGAAGTCTTTTTCTAACAAAAAACGAGAAAGAAATACAAAATAATTTAGTTCTGTCAGTCCTGTCAAATTAGTCCACCTGCATATTTTCAACGCTATCGCCGTAGGCGTAGGTCGCGGCAATACTCCTATAGGTACTTACCTACATTATTTATAAGGGCGTAGACTAATTTGAGAGTTCTTAATATTTTCGGTCCTTTTTAATGATATCTGTAAAAATTACATATAAGTAATATACAACAGAATAAGCACGAACGGCTTTATTAGTAGGTACCTAACACCAAATGAAGGCAACAGATGCTAAAATAGGAAAACTAAATATGTAAAAATTACATAATATACAACAGAATAAGCACGAACGGCTTTATTAGTAACACCAAATGAAGGCAACAGATGCTAAAATAGGAAAACTAAATAACCTCTGGAAAATATGAAAATAGCTGTCAATCAGACGGAAAACCCGTGGCAAAAACAATAATATTTATGTAGGTATATCGGTAGTAAGAACCTTGGGGGGCTCGTGGCTAAATGACAGCCGCGTTGATCGATCGACCTGCGAGGTTAAGCTGCGCTTGCCGCGGTCAGTCCTTGGATGGGTGACCGTTCTTTACACATCGAGACCCCTCCGTGCCTCGGAGAGCACGTTAAGCAGTCGGTCCCGGTTGTCATAGGAATATCTTTGACAATCGTTACGGGTAGTCAGAAGCCCTCAAAGTCTGACAGCTGGTCTAACATTCGAATTCCGGTATTACCCATAAATTGGGTTGTGGAGGTCAGATGGCAGTCGCTCCACGTAAAATATTGATATTCGGCCGAAACTAGTTAGACTGGAAGCCGACCCCAATATAATTTGGGAAAAGGCTAGGCAGATGATGATCGGTAGTAAGAAACTTCTGGCCTGAACCTGTGGGCCTATGCGAATAATGACGTAGTAGCGTATCGTAAATGTCAATGATCTACATTTTGCTTTAATTTTATACAATTTCCACTTTGGTACACCTACATACTTACTTATACATATATGAATAAAGTATACTATTTATATAAATTTTATGTAGCAAACTAATTACCAATTCAAAATACGCTTACGTTTTATGCAACGTCAAAATTGTTCTGCTCTGGTAATGACATAGTAAGCCAACTGTCTTTTTTTTTCTTTTTTTAAAAGACGTTGCCCCATACTAAGGCCATGTTGTTTCAACTTACAGTTACGTATCTGTAACCGTCAAATATGGCGGCTTGTACGACAATTTCATACTGACTTAACGATTACGTACTGACTTACGAATACAGATGGTTTGAAGCAACCCGCCCTAAGACTATTCCTTTAGTTATCGTGGGTACGTTTACACATATTATACAAAGACCAGAGACAAACATTTTATCCCGTGCGGGAATCGAACACGCGCAGCAGCCAACCGCTCAGCCACTACGACAACCATGCCGTAAAACGTAGCGGATGGAGGGACATCATACAAGTTCATGTTCGATTTACTGTTGGACCAAACTGAGCATAGCATAAGCATAATCAGCCTATAATGTTCCCACTGCTGGGACACAGGCCTCCTCTGTGAGCGGGAGTGGGCCGCAGTCCATCACGCGGGCCCAGTGCGGGTTAGTGGACGTCACAATATGTCTTCGAATTTTTGGTTCTAGGACATGCCGGTTTCCTCACGATGTTTTTCCTTCACCGTTAAAGCAAATAATAATTAATTTCTAATACGCACATGACATCGAAAAGTCAGCGGTGCGTGCCTCGGGATCGAACTCGAACCATTCGCCGTGGAAGGCACATGGTTAATCCACTACATGGTTAATCTACTAATTGGACCAAACTTGATATCACGAAAAAATAAACAAAATGTAGGGAATAGCTGACTTTATTCTCGCGATTTCAGGATACCTGTAATAAATCAAACGATAATCGAATACTAAGTACCCTTCTTCAAATAACTCCCTCGTTTAGTCTGATCAACCTGCATGTTAAAGGTACTAAATCTATATTGAGGCTTATCGTTTCACACTGTTTATACTGTTATTGGTTACAATTACCTATATTGTAACCTCAGATCATAGAAACAAGGAGATATGCCATCATAGCAAATTAGTACGGGAACAACTGATGCCACTTTTAGTACATTTTTCGACACAATTACGTGCATAATTAAGCGCTCCTTGTGAATAAAAAGATCTCCCACGCATTGAACATTCCGCACACCCTCATTCTAACACTGTTAATCGTCACTCAACACTAGCGCTAAACTAAAACACTGTATTTATACCATCGATCGTGTTCGGTTCGTCGCCAGCGCGTACGTTTTTAATATGAGCAATTTGCTCAAGATCAGGCATCAAGCTCGATAGCGCCTTGGCACATCTCCTTGTTTCTATGATCTGAAATTGTAACCAATGCCTAACAATAATGAATCTAATAAAAAACACCGACCAACATTAGGTACTCACAAAATTACACGTTACAATGACATCCAATTACAAGATCAAAAACCACTTCATAGCAATGCATGATATCATCGAATTAATACCCTTACATTAACCGCGGGTCCGTGGCCTTTTTAACCGTATTTCCGACATGTCTCGACTTTTACGTAACGTGCAATTAGCCTCGATAATTATTGGAACATGATTTAATTACAAACATTTCAATTCGAGCACGTGCAGGGTCGTGAAACTTGTAAACTTAGGAAGCTTTTAAGCTCATCGTGCAGTTTAATCATGTGTTGTGGAATTAAATAGTATGAATGATTAATTTCCTGCATAATTATTTGCACTCATTATATTAATCGTGTTTTGTGTTTATCCAAAGTTTTAATAAGTGTTATAATTTGCATTTATGTACAACATTCGTAAGATTGCTTATTCTAATACTTATTTTGCGCAAACCTGCCTGTAACGCTTCTTGGAGCGTTTCATTATAATTATAACAGTCACATCCGATTTTATTTTAGTTTCAACTACCTACGCGTTGAAGCCATATATCTCACTCATTATCCATAGTTAATGCCTCACAGATAGCATCGTTGGTCCACATAAGATATCCCAATATATCTTGAGAATATACCCACGCTCCTAATAAAAGATTCGTATTTGGACTCTACTTATCACATGTAAGAAAAATAATTTGTCGTAGCTACTTGGCTCCCCTGGACTTTACGTGCCATACCTACTCAAAGCCACTAAGGGCGGATTGCTTCAAACCATCTGTATTCGTAAGTCAGTACGTAATCGTTAAGTCAGTATGAAATTGTCATACAAGCCGCCATATTTGACGGTTACAGATACGTAACTGTAAGTTGAAACAATGTGGCCTAAGACTGGCCACATTAAAAAAAAATACCTCACCAAGTTTGGAACAACCTTTGGGCGGCTGATCCAAAAAGTATGCAAGTAATCGGTCAAGTTTTAGATAGTGAAATGACGGATAACGTTATTTTTTTAATTATAGGTAATGCAAGGAGTTAAATGTTTAACGGTTGGTTGCAGAAAGATAATTAAATTTTAACGGAGGCATTACCCATACAATTTCTATCGTTAAAGTCTCCTTTAAAACTTAATGACCTTTTCTGCAACTCAGCGTAAGATAAGGCATCTTAATGTCCATTTAAACTCTTAGCGGTAAATATGTCCTCATATGTATTTTTACGGATAGTTCTCAAAAAAATATGAGGAATCAGTGGTCAATGTATAACATTGATCAGCTGATGCGTCAAAAACAAAAAAAAAAATATTTAGATATCATGACATCCTGCGTGTCTTTTTGCTTTCCTTTCTTTATTTAAATATGGACTCGCCCCTGCTTTGCATGGTGCAATCTACTGATGTGATGCCGTCAAACATCGAGATTTCTGTGTTATATCTAAGTTAAAAATTCTCTAAATGGTGGTGAAAACCGCATTAAAATCCATTGTGTAGTTTATACTTAGACACGAAAGGAGACTTTGTTTTGTTCTATTTTATTTATACTGTATTTAACGGCTTCCGTTGTTGTTATCTTGTCTCTCCTATATTCATTATTACTATCCCCAAATCAATGTTTTACGATCGTCATTCATAATATCGATGCATCAACGCAGATGCAAGTTACAGCCCGAGGTCGCGGACGTGAGAACGCACTCGTTTGCATGACGTCATCTGTCTCGTCAACATACAACAAGATTTAAGGTGAAGTTTCCGCACAACGAGGTGAGAAATAAAAAAAAAACATGATGAATAACAAAATGACGTATTATATTGAGTGCAAGAAAAATATTTAGGTAGGTACGTTTAAAAAATCTGATTATTAGGAAAAATGCAAGAAGAATGCGTGAATGCGAGTACACAATAGACGGATGTTAACCTGCTGCATAATCAAATTAGATAATTATTATACTTACAATAATAACAATTCAAAGAAAACGGTATAAGTACGTGCAGATTGTGTCATTCTTTCGCCCGTTCTAAGATGTCACCTTAACTTTGCAACTCGTTTCCACGTAATAATGGTAATACCGAACAGACTCACTCCGTGCTCCAAATACGAGATTAATTTCACTGAAAACGTCTTGCGTAAGGTCAAGTCGGCCATATCACTTGACAGGTCAATCAAGTTATTTTTGGAACACCGATGTTTACAGAGGTCCTCCAAAATCGGGTGGAAGTTACATAAGTTGGTGTAATAAATATTTGTAATGTTGCCGACGATGTATAGTAGCTTATTTATTATGTCGTATTGTAAAACTTGGTTGAGAGAAATCCCTTGAATGGCCTACTTTATGCCTCCAGCAATAAACAGAGATTCTGCATTCATGATTTTATTTGCATGTGCATAAACATGTCTGAGTTAGGGCAGTATTATTTGTCGCTGAAAAGCTCTACTTTATTGAAATGTTCTTTATCAAATAGTCCTTCAGAGAAAAACAACCATAGTGCACCACGAAATTACGCACTTTATTTGTAGCAAATTCCTGACCTATAAACGATTGAATTTAAAAGGATTTTATATGACAGCGTTGTCCATGAATATGGTCATAAAAGTTGGTAAAACTTAGGCCTGTTTCCAGTGTAGATACAACAATGGTCTGGGATCATCTGGGGTAGACTTAACTAGTATGAAATGTGGCAATGAAATTTAAGTTATCAGTGAATTCCGTCTTCCAAATTGATTATTAAGGAACATGAATGGTAAATATTAAATTAATATAGATGTTTATTAACGAGAAGATGAAGAGAAAAAGTTGATAAAGATTTACCTACTTTGTTTAACGAGTATGACAGTACAACAGATAGATTTGTTGCCACAATGTCCTCCTACATCACCTGTTGAACAATTGATGATTGATAGCTCTGGTTTGTCGTTTGACAAACAAATATGACTCAGCCATCTCATTATCTAAACAATCATTTACACAGGTACCGTCACAATGATATCATGACATCTAACCATTATTATTCATTACTAATACATTATATTTACCGTGAGAACAAACATAATCCAATATATTATGTAAGTATTTAGTAATGGCCACACCTAATCTAGACCGGTGTAAAACCTTTTTAAGTTTCCGCTCAAACAGCTTGTGGTCTATGGTTTTCCTCTATTAAATTTTATAAGTAGAACATGTTCGCGCCTTTTTTGGACGTAGACGTTGCCAATTTTTAGTTTAAATATAGAATCGAGTTTTTTGTCACCGATTTTTTTATGGTGAGGTAGAGAACGTCCATTTTTTATTGCTCCATTTTGTTATGTAATTTTGACTTAATTAACCCCATTACTAATTAGTAAGTTTGCTGTGTTGAACAAAGTTAAGAGAAGATTAATTGCACTTAGTTGGATCTAATAAATTTTTTTATCAAGCTGTCGTTTTTTATGTTTTCTGATAATAATATTTAATGGAAACTTATGGCTTATGCCCCATAGTTTCAAGAAAACCTGCACTTTTTAACCGACTTCAAAAAAGGAGGTTCTGTATTCGTCCCGTATGTATGTATGTATGTATGTATGTTTGTATGTGCGCGATTTTCTCAAAAACTACTGATTCAATTTGGATGGGGTTTTCACTAACGTAATCTACATACTTTTAGGAAGGTTTTAGTATATAATACATTATGTAATCATTCCTATGTACAAAGTTATATGCATAAATGTACACACTCCGTAGAAGATTTACTATTGAACGAATTCGTGAAAGTAATCTAACACGGGATAAAGAACTAAAAAGAGAAAAATAAAAAACTGTTTTAACAAAAAATAACCGACTTCAAAAATCCACTACAAAGAAAATAATAATTTTGGTTTCGGAAGTCGGTGGCAAAAAAAAAGCAAACAAAAACCAAAGCCACCGACTTCCGAAACCAAAATTATTATTTTCTTTGTAGTGGATTTTTGAAGTCGGTTATTTTTTGTTAAAAAAGTTTTTTATTCAAATGTCGGATAAATGAGATTGTGACTCTACAGTCCACATGTTAATTTAGGTAGGTAGGTACATGCAACAGTTTGTCTCTCTATTTTCAAGACTTGTTTAACGTCTATACATGAAAAACCCATCCTGAGGATATCGAATCTTCATATAAACCACGGTCCACTTCCCAAAGCATAGTTAACATGTCCAACAATTAACATGTTATTACGAAACAATGCACTCTTGGTGCCAACTCAATTAGTGCTGGTGGTACGAACTTTCTTTACCACGCGAATAGGATACACTCTTGTACTAAGTTACTAACAAAAGAATACATTTGAGCTCATCAATATGGGCGAGACGAGTCGGAAGCGTTATTTAACGTAACTATCGGTAAAAAGTAATTAGGTTTATGTAATACTTAACGTCCCGCACGTGTCGAGATTTGTTAAAGAAAACGTGTTTTGGAAGACTTTAACACCCTTACTTATAGATGCTGATTAAATTAAACAGCTCTTAAGTCAATTATCGTCTCTATTCATTGTCATACAATTGGCAATTTGTTGATATAGTTGTATATTTAACCAGTGGTTAAAGTTAAGAGGCATTTTTACGTAAATAGGGGGTGTAATCAGTGCCTAGAAGGCAAGCCCGACGCATTTTTTTGGTATTAGAGGATAATTATGTTCATTTTTCATAATTTAAGTGAGTTAATGTCGTTTTTAAAGTAACACGTACCTACCTACATTAAAAATCACTTCATTCATGAAAAATAAATTACCTAAATACTCTCTAAAACTAAAAAATGCGTCGGGCTTGCCCTCTAGGCACGCCACTGGGTGTAATAGAGGGGGTAATTGTTACAGAATATTTCATAAGTATCTTAATTCTTACCTTCTCAACCTCGGAGACTCTCAGTATAATTTTCAGCCGGGGGTTGTTCTTTTTGTAGTCCTTCAGCAAAGCGTCGAGCTTGTCTCCTCTCGCGTCGCCCGCGTAAACGAGATGTGTGCACTCGGAAAATCCGTCAATTGCGCGCGCGCTTTCCACATAGCAGACTAGGCGGGCGGCGCCGGCGCCTGCGCTCTCGACGCCCGACAGCACCGCGGCCGCGGCGGCAAGTAGGAACCAGAGCCACATGATTTAAAAAATCAAACTGTCATTCCGAACGCGTCGTATTTTGAAAATTCGAATTATAACTTATAAGTTTGGGAGCGCGTTGGTCGTATCGTTAGCACAGTACAAGTGGCGGAATGGCGCAGGCCGGCCGCAGTCATAGGCGCCCCCGCCCTGGCGCTGGTCGCCGGCGCAAGGTCGCGCGCTCACCGTCGCCCGCGGGGCGGCAGCTCGGCGACACCGCTGCGCTTGCGCAGAAATGCTGTTACATTTCATTCGTCACTGGTATGCCGTCGTGTCACATTACTCACATTACAATGACTGATGGAGGCTGAAGTTAAAAGGCTGTTAGAACAATGAATAAATCTTCGTGCATGCTGTCGGCTACTTTGACATTGTTATGTAATATTAATACTTAGCTTTTAAATAAATTAATTGTTTTAAACGCTACTATAGATCGGCCGGACGGCCTATTGGTCGTCTTGAAGTTAATACTTTGAATGCGCAACGGATTGCTTAGGCTTAGGGTATTTTTCTATTGTGCAGCCAAACGGCTAACTTTAGGGTGGCCAAGAACCGTCGGTCTATCTGTCCAATCCTGATATCGTCAGCGTAGGTGGAGATGAACTAAATAACTATTTTTTTCTAGTTTCGAGAAAAACGCGATTTTCTATTTTTTTATTTATTTTTTATTTTATTGGCGTAATTATTTAATTACCTTGACTTACCGACAGTCAAATTGTTTCCCATTTAATAATTACTAGCAAATCGCGTTTTCCTCGAAACATAAACAAAAATAGTTATTTAGTTCTCCACCTACTCCGACGATATTCTCACGTACCTACGTACGAGCAATGAGCCATCATTGTTATTAGTGTTACAGTCCACTGAAGATCATGCAATACCTAACTAGGTATCAGTGGCGAAGAGTCCCTACAATACCGATGGTATTGACCGCACGGTTGTCGCAGTGGCTGAGAGATTGGCTGCTGCGCGACGTGTCGCGGGTTCGATTCCCGCATTGCACATAGGTCTGGCTGTTTGTGTATGTGAAATTTGTGTTTGTAAACGCACTCACGACACAGGAGAAATCCTAGTGTGGGGCAAAGTTTTATTTTTTTTTTAAAAAAAAAGGAAAGAAAAAAAATACGATTCCTACCGGCTTCCCTTTGAAAAATAGTACAGGCAAATTTGCCTTCTATTTTCAAATATTTGTAATTAGCTTTCGTGGCCAGCATTAGTAACTGCGGCTTACCTCTTACAAAAATTGACCCTTCGCCACTACTAGGTATACTTATCGCGAAACACACACCTAATTAGATCCAACTCCTAAACAAAGTAAAACAATGTCACTGTCATGTTGTTACTACAATATAGAGTTTCTTAGTAAATCTTACCGGAACTTGAGATGAATCATAATTCATAATTTCATAACCTACTAAAGTATATCTGTTCTACTAGTAATGTACCTATGTCGTTAGATAGACTGCACTGAAAAGTGATACTGAACACTTTAGCGATGATAAAACCTTAATCTCGTCTATCATAATACAAAAAGAAAAAGGCATCACCAAAGTTTTATCAAAATTGGTGCTAATATCGCTGAAGGTAATTAAGTACAGACATAAATTACAATAGATTCACGGAAAACACAGTACGTGTGTTTCCATTGTTTTGTGTGTCATGTTTCCTTATAACTTGAGAATGACCATACCGATTTTCGTACGATCTTCGTTCATTGTTTTGAAATTTAAATAAGGTACATTTGTATCTCACATACCATCTGACCTAACATGATATAATTGTTTGTATATTGTAATTTTGAAGTACTCTACCCTAATTAAATCGAAACTGGTCAAGTGCGAGTGGGTTTTTCCTAAAATGTTCTATGAGTAATAAAAATAGCTACCTACACATGTGGTCTAGATTAAATTTAGTGTTGATTAATACCTCGGAAATAACAAAGGATATCATAAAAAGCTCGTTAAGCTATTTTAATCTATATGTTATCCTATACAAAATATATTTAGCAAATGTGAGTCAGTTTTTCTAGCAGTTTCCTTGAATCGTTTTTTTCTGCCATCATTTTGGGTTGTCACGTTTAATCACCATCATTATCAGCGTCAACGTCAGCTTCTATTTTAACAAAGTGTAGCCAAACGCACACCTAGATCTAAATAGACCTAATACGGTGTGCGAATTATTTTTGTACCTCTTACCACGGGGTCTCATCAGGAACAAAGGAACATTTGTTGAAATAACTCATAATAAATGGCGTTATACGTATCGATTTGTTATTGAAGTTTGTGTAAAATTGAGAACATGAAAAAATTCAAAAATACATCATGAAAAATATTTGTTCAAATTTTGAAAAATCCTTTAAGCGCGGAAAAATGTATAGCCCGAAGATAGCCCGCGCTTAATCGGTCACATTTCTTTGTATTTGATGAGGCATCTGTACGTATAGTATTATATTATCTGTGCTCTTACCTACATTTTGTTTTTTATCAGCCTACTTTGTGTGTTGTTGGGCAAAGGCTTACCTTCTTCTTTCAAAACCTCGCATCTTCTTCGGTGCAACAAAGTCACAAATAGCCAAAAATGCAATATTACACAGACCTAACTCAAAACTCAAGCATTAGGTACTAAGACAAGTTTCAAGCTATTTGATTGGTTGAAACTAGTCTCAAATCTTGAGTCTTGAGTTAGGTTCTGTAATACGACCCTTATCAAGCTTTGAAAACTGTGTCTCGACATTGGTAAAAAAAAAAAATGACTGTTACTTATAAGTTTTTGACCAATAGGTAGGTATTAATTGATTAGTCTTTAAAAAAAGAATAACAAAAAAAACAAAACACGACGTTTTTTAATTTGAAAAAGGAACTCTTAACAATATCAGTTCCGCTCCGCGATCGTATCGTTAACCCTGACATTACCCTGACGCTGCCGGCGAGCAATGTGAAAATATAATGTTCCACAATACCTCGGATACTTCAGCTGTTAAGTCACTATGTGATCTAAATAGTTACTTAAAAGAACAGGATATTGGTATTAACGTTATATCTATGATCTTACCGCTTTGAAGTACATAATATGGTTTTGATAAAATCTTGTGGTTTTCTAGCCTTTGTAAAAGCAAGGCACAGTAGTATTTGAGAGTGGTTTCTCATGTTTACCATAGTCTATACTGCATGATGTTTACAATACATGCTTGCGTATAGCCTGCACTTAACCCTCGTTAGCGGCATCGCATTATAATAACTTTACCGTTTACTTTAACGTCCAATAAGCGCTAAAAATCCATGGCGTCACGTAGGTGTGACCGGGGCGAGCATAATAGAATGAGTGACATGCATCTAATGGCATCTATGGTGCTATAACACACTATAACAGTGATAGCCTAGTGGTTTAACCATGTGCTTCCCACGGCGAATGGTTCGAGTTCACTCCCAAGGCACGCACCGCTGACTTTTCGAAGTCATGTGCGTATCAGAAATTAATGATCGCTCACTTTAACGATGAAGGAAAACATCGTGAAGAAACCGGCATGTCCTAGTACCTAGAACCAAAAATTCGAAACACATGTGACATCCACCAACCCGCACTGGGTCCGCGTGGTGGACTGCGGCCCACTCCCTCTCACAGAGGAGGCCTGTATCCCAGCTGTGGAAACATTATAGGCCGATTATGCTTATGCTGTTATGCAAATAAAACTGCCACTGCCTCTTAAAATTCACCAAAGGTAACAAAACCTTTTATTACAAGACATTATTACCAATAATAATGTAATAAAAGGCTCCCTTGGTGCAAGAGTGAAATAAATAAGTAAGTAAACCGCTTATTGCGACGTAACACGTACTCTGAGATTTTGGCACTCTGCCATGAGGCGTGATTGTACCCTCAGATCATAGAAACAAGGAGATGTGCCAAGGCGCTATCGAGCTTGATGCCTCATCTTGAGCAAATTGCTCATATTAAAAACGTACGCGCTGGCGACGAACCGAACACGATCGATGGTATAAATACAGTGTTTTAGTTTAGTGCTAGTGTTGAGTGACGATTAACAGTGTTAGATTGAGGGTGTGCGGAATGTTCAATGCGTGGGAGATCTTTTTATTCACAAGGAGCGCTTAATTATGCACATAATTGTGTCGAAAAATGTACTAAAAGTGGCATCAGTTGTTCCCGTACTAATTTGCTATGATGGCATATCTCCTTGTTTCTATGATCTGAGATTGTACCTAATACTTGAAAACGTTGAAGTTTTAACTGAACTTAAACTTATTTAAGGCGCTACTAAGTGCCAGCGGCCTTGACTGATTTGGGCGGTATAGCTTGAGTGTTCTACACTGAGCTCACGCAACGCGACATATTACGTCCACCGAGCAATACGACTCGCCTATAAAGGAGCGCGCTGTGCCGAATTAGGCGTATTATTACTTTTCAGTAACGAATATTTGATTTAAAAAAAAAGATAATTTGAACTATCTAAGTTAGAGTGATTTTTTACTCTATCTAAAAGTTAGATAGTTAAAATTATCTTTAAAATGGTGAAGGTTTCGTAAAAATATGCTCAATCGTTTTCGCGCGATCTTCACTTTTTTGAACGCGTTAGACCTAACTTTACAAATTAATTACACATAAATAAACGTAATCTAAAATATACTCTAATCAAATTATTTAAAAAATGCTTTTTTTCATATCATTAACACTACTCGTTTAGACGTGATCTTCAGTTTAAAATCTTTAAAAGTCGTATATCTGCGCCTTAATAGAAAATCGATTATTATTGAACTTCAAAGGTGTCAATCGCAAAATATTTAATAACACACCAAAACTTTTGGAGATGTGGTAGGTAGGACCCCGACTTACAAGTAGTTGCCGACTCCCAGCAATCGGAACATTAGGTATAGGCTGATTATTCAAAATAGTTAAAATATAATATACAGGGTGTAAGGAGAACGCTTCCGAAGCCAGAACGTAGATTATATACAACCTAAATGCAAACGGATGGAGCTGGGGTCGTCGGCCGCGCGGCTGTCAGCGAGCGCGTGTTCTTTGAACTCGAGGTTATGCGCGAGCGTCAGCTGATATTATTTACGAGTACATGGCGTGTTAATGTTGTAAAGAAAAAAAATGTATTTAATCGCAATTATTGGTTTTAGTTACCTGTTCTCACAGCATAGTGTACGAAAAATGTAAAAAAAAATTGGTAAAATTGTATTTTTTTTCCCCGATTTTTTGATGGTATCGTATCGAGAATCACTAGCTCTATCACCTGTCTTCGTTTTCGGAAGCGTTTGCCTTACACCCTGTATTATCAGCTAAAAGATGTCCACTGAGGCACTGATGAACAATTTAACATAATAATAGGCCTCCCTCAAACTGCGCATATTGGTGTATGCCATAATCGCTACGCTTGGCAGACGGGTAGGCGATCACAGGTTGTATGTAATGGGGAATATTGACACTGATTTACACTATCGAATAAAATCAAGGATTATTTAAGTATGTATGTATAAAACCTTTTTATATCTAATAGTCTAGTAATACTGGTCAAAACGGGTAAAAAGAAATCTAAATGCCATGAAGCTTTCTTTTTTTTTATATTTTTTTTAACAAAAAAAGCTTTCACAATTTTTTTTTTACAAAATCAGCCAGTGTATTGACATTAAGTCGGCGACAAAACGTCACATAGGTATGAGTGACGGATACGACGCTCTACAAAGCCGAAGCTAGCCGATTATCTCTTTCTCAAACTCGATATGCAATATTTATTGCCGGGCACTGTACATAATTATAGGTAATTGTTTTCTTTGCTACACTGATACAATTGGTTGAAATATGACATTGTTTATTTTGTTGTAACACCGATATTAAGTATTATGTAATTTAGGAAACAATCGACTGATCTGACAAAGGTAGCTTTGTTTACAATATGATACGGAAGAGTCCTAGCTGCTATGGTAATTGATGACGATAGGTCTAAATGCCTAAACAAATATTTATGTACTATCACAACAGTAAATGCACAACACAAGGATCTTTATGCATATAATATTAATATATAAAATTGCTTGTCCTGACTGACTGATTCATCAACGCAGAGCCCAAACCGCTGAACATAGAGATTTGAAATTTGGACAGTAGGTTTTCTACCCTAATTCTACCCCTAAATGGGTGAACGGGGTCACGTGGACGAAGTCGCGGGAAAAGTGCTAGTGCATAATAAACAAGTAATCCTCAATAATATGCAAGCCGGAAACTCAATTATCTGAAGTATGATTCATTTAAATATTTGATCGATCGATCGATATATAATAATAAATAAGCTTTGCACTCGCCAAATAAGTATTTGCAGTTGCTGTGTTTATTATTTTATTAGGTTACTAGCCGTGTGCCTGATGGGATTTTTTATCGGTAACAACTAACATCTCATAATCCTGATCGTTACTTTTTTAGGGTTCCGTACCGTTCCGTTTGTAGTCCGCTGTCAGTCACCGGACCATAAGTAGAGCCATCTGCTCATAGATGGAGCCATTGGAAGTATGCAGTAGAGCCATCTATGATCATATTTCGGAACCCTTAGGGCGCGAGGCATACTCGCACTTGTCCGGTTTTTTTTTTAATATAACCATGTAAGTACCTACCTAACTAAATCCAAACCCGCACTACGCTTTCAATCTTTCATCAATTAGGAAAGCCTGACTGATCTTACGTATCTGCAATATAAAGTAAGTGCCGAACTACTGATGATAGTCGATTTAAAGGTAAGAAATTAGTGCACGACACCCAGGCAACTCATCGGTCACTTAGCGCGAATTGTACAGTCGACAACAAAAGTTATTGATGACGTTGCTGCAAGCCTGCAATCTGCCCAAGTGCAAGCGATCCTAAACTATGAAGATGCGTACCTTAATACCTTTCGTTCGTTGAATGGAGCTTGCCCTCTGTATATTTACTTTGTGCCATTAGTTTTGTTATTTAATTAAAAAATGGAGTAAGCACTCAGACCTTTTTTATTATTTTCAAAAAATAATTTGGGCCACTTTACATTCCATTAATTTATAAGTACTAAATAAACTGAAAAATACTCAAGACTTTTACTGTTGATTGTACGTGTGTCTGGGGCGTCCAATGATGGCACAAATACACAACATTATGTAACACGCTATATCTTATGCCCGCTACAGAGAAAACGAAACACGTAGACGGGCCGCACAGACTGGCAATAATGTTGAGAACCCACATAAATTATAACAACACAAAATATTTGCAAGGTAATCCCTTGAATAATGATTTTCCTTTTGATGAAGAATACCTATAAATCTCTCGTAATGGTATAATTTTAGTGCCCCATGTGGTCAAAACGTGTAACTGTGGTACATACAGGCTGGGCCTACTTTGTTTAGAAGAACATGTAACTTATATTTTATTTTATTCATTAATAGGCTTGCGTTTGACCGCCATCTCGCCTGGGCCCCAAGTCTGCTAATGCAATTGTCACAATCGTGTCAGAATGGTCTCTCAACGACATCGTTTTGACCAATAGCGAAAGAGTTAGTCTTACTCTAAGCCAATGACCGCTTAGCTTTTGACAGTTATGGTGCCATTATGACACCATTCTTACACAATTACAATAGCAGAATTGGGGCCCTGATGTTACGCGATGATGCGGTCTACGATGGAGCAGGCTTGCCTAGAAGAAACCGATTCACTTGTTTGTAACTGTCGGGAATCATCCACATAACTTGAAAATGGTTGATGGGTAGGTTATGTATAGGTACAATCGTGTATTTTTTGCCTCTATCCTCACCATCCGCTTATCACACCGTGTGATAACCTGATAACACGCTCATGGTTCGGAAACGCTGCGATAATTCAGGATTCCAGAAATTATTATTTTAATTCTAACTTGTGTACATCGTGTATCTGATCTTACAACAGAAAAATATTTTCACCGTTCAGAAAAAAGAAAGGAGCTATGTTTGAAAAAAAAAATAGTAGATTATTAACCAAGGGGATAAAGCAGTGTCTTATGTGAACTTATGTCACGGGCGCAATATTGAATCCCGAGTGAAATGCAAGGGTTAACTCCCGAGCGAAGTGAGGGAGTTAAAACTAGCATCCTGAGTGCACGAGGGATTCAAGCTCGCCCAAGACGTAGACACGCGTTTATTCCCGAGGAGAATACTTTTCACACCTTCTGCGAGAAAATAAAAAGCAATAGTACTAGAATCCAAGTATTTTAAAAAGTATTCTAATAGAGTTTTAATTACAGTAGTGTAGGATCTATTCGTTTCTATTTGGGATAGTTACACTGGCTCACTATAACACCAAGTACCTACCTAGACTTACGTATTTACGTATCATTCCGACATGTTCGCTTCTAGCATGACTAAGCCTGGCTCACCAGTGGGTACACTATAGACCACGCAATAAACCAATTTTGGTCGGTAGTCGGTAGTTTCGTCTCTCGACATTTTTAAGAAAATTTTTAGTTTGATATTTATTTATTATAATATACACCACAGCAATTTGCAGTTCGCGCTTTTTATTTTCTTTTGTTTTATAATCGCGACGGTCATGGCCAGTTCGAATTTCGAACAAGTTATTAAATATATAAGTGATTCTCAAAAATCATATGACCCGAGCGGGATTTGAACCCACGACCTCTGCCGAACCGTGGCTAGTGCTCTGAACCAACTGAGCTACCGGGTCCCCCGCCCGACTCATCTGAAATTTGAGACCCCTTTGTAATACGCTTCTTAGGAGCGTTTGGCGACATCTATCGGAAAACTTATGCAGTATTTCCAACTCAATGCCAATTACTTTGCAGTTATCGGACATCGATGCGATATCACCATCTATACATTATAAATGTATATTTTTTGTGAATTTGAAACATGTCAAAGCCATGTTATGCTTATATTAAGTTATTAAATATATAAGTGATTCTCAAAAATCATATGACCCGAGCGGGATTTGAACCCGCGACCTCTGCCGAACCGTGGCTAGTGCTCTGAACCAACTGAGCTACCGGGTCCCGCCCGACTCATCTGAAATTTGAGACCCCTTTGTAATACGCTTCTTAGGAGCGTTTGGCGACATCTATCGGAAAACTTATGCAGTATTTCCAACTCAATGCCAATTACTTTGCAGTTATCGGACATCGATGCGATATCACCATCTATACATTATAAATGTATATTTTTTGTGAATTTGAAACATGTCAAAGCCATGTTATGCTTATATTAAGTTATTAAAAATATACATTTATAATGTATAGATGGTGATATCGCATCGATGTCCGATAACTGCAAAGTAATTGGCATTGAGTTGGAAATACTGCATAAGTTTTCCGATAGATGTCGCCAAACGCTCCTAAGAAGCGTATTACAAAGGGGTCTCAAATTTCAGATGAGTCGGGCGGGACCCGGTAGCTCAGTTGGTTCAGAGCACTAGCCACGGTTCGGCAGAGGTCGCGGGTTCAAATCCCGCTCGGGTCATATGATTTTTGAGAATCACTTATATATTTAATAACTTAATATAAGCATAACATGGCTTTGACATGTTTCAAATTCACAAAAAATATACATTCGAACAAGTTCTTTATGGGTATAGGCTTCTGTGGTAAAAGTGTTCAGAATACAAATTTTTAGTTAAGGTTCCAAATTCAAATCACATTATTGACCAAGGGTTATAATGAAATTCAGTACAATATTATTGCCCATGGGCTTTAATGACCTACTTTAGGTTAGAGTTACATGACATGTAGTTTGACAGGTGGTGTGAAAAATATGTAACTACCTACCTATGTACTTTTACATCATCATCACCACATACCAACCAAAGTCGACATCCACCGCCAAATTACAAATAATTCTTCAAAAATACCTCAAAATTAATCCAATATTCGACAAAACGATATAACATTACAAACGTGGCTCTAATGATACGACAATCTTGCGCTAAATCTTATCTCATTGACAGCGTAATACGCGAACTACATCGATAATAATAAACGAAAAACTTATTATCAACACTTCAGTTTTTAAAAAAGTCGTAAAATGTCGTTCTCCGGAAAAAGATTCAGAAGAGTCCGTTCTGAAAATATAGAAGAGTTAATTAATGCTACTAGTGAGTGAACATTTATTTGTGTTGGGAGTATTCTCCTTTGAGCAACTATTTTTTGGTCATCAATTCACATCAATCATTGAGTACCTACCTACCAAAGGTTATTTCAAATGGGAATAGGTTTGATAGATACATAACCCTTTCCCTGTCCTAACCTAGATTATAGTTTACGGCATTGTTTGCTACTACTATTGTGTCTGTTTCGCGAACTGCATGTGAACATGTTATGCCAAAAAAACAGATGCTC
The DNA here is from genome assembly GCA_948465475.1 of Thalpophila matura. Lineage (NCBI taxonomy): Eukaryota > Metazoa > Arthropoda > Insecta > Lepidoptera > Noctuidae > Thalpophila > Thalpophila matura. The sequence continues at coordinate 14,715,285 of OX419185.1, forward strand.
AAAGAATACTTCTTGTGTTGATCAGTTTTGTAGATGTGTGAGTGAATGTGCGCAAACTATGGTTGGTATGTGATCTTAATGATCTGTCGGAGTCATGGTGATCTTAAAATATACCTATTTGTGAATTGGCCTTGTAGTTTCATTAGATATTTTAGTTTAACTTTGCATCTGTTAATGTCAAATTCGTTTAATGGATAAACTTAATAATATTAATAAGTATGGTGATAAAATCATAGAAGAGGAAGAATCGATTACAAAGTTATGGTTCAAAATTTTTCCATTATTCACGTATCAAGCCGCGTCTCCTGCGCCCTGTTTTCGTGTTCGACGAACATCAAACAGTGAACAGTGAACGAGAAAGGGGCGTGGTCTACGTGTTTTGACGAATAAAAACACTCAAAACACTGTTCGATGTTCGTCGAACACGAAAACAGGTCGCAGGAGACACGCCTTCACTCTTATGGAAAAATAAATTTCTTATCACATTGAATGAACGAAGATTGTTGTAATGATTTTATAGGAATATTTTACTATTAAGTTCTATAGTATTTGCCAGTTCTTCTCCAGCATTCCATTTCTCCATTAAGAAATTGAAATCCATTTCGAAATAAAGACTTGGACTCGAAGCACGTGAACACACCAAAAATATTGGACTTTATAAAGATAAAACTTTTACAGTAGGTAGGTACCTACTTACCTAATTACGAATTCTCGTAAAAATAAAATTAACCCAAATAATATTTCGCGAGAAGTTGAGTGGATATTACTGGATATCCGTTTATGATTTCATTCATGGTCTATGACTAACAAACGACCTCCACAGGCCTGCTTTGCATGTAGAAACACCTACTGAAATGCTTAATTCTAGGAAAAGGGAGTGGTTTTCCTTCTACAAGTAGTATATGACATAATAAATATAAGGTCTTATGTCTTTGGGTACGTATCTTGCACTCCATAAACATCAGAATTTAAGATAATAAAGGTACACACGGCTACACATCAAGCTATACATTCCCAGTTTACACTGACCTCTCACTGTAAGGAAATCTTATACAATGCGAGATCAGCTTATACTGGAAATGTATAGCCGATGTGATCTGTAGCCGTGCGTACGTGTTCGTAGCCGAACACAGAAAGCAGCAGCAGGCGACGTGTCGCCGCGACACTACTGGTTTCTATATATTTCTATGAAATACCTTCCGTAGCTAGCGACACGTCGTCGTGTCAGAATTGTACCTTAAGGAAGTCTATGTACGCCATCATATCAAGAACATATAAGCCAGAATAATTAATTATGTTGAAGGCATAACAAGAGCCTATAGACTGACCAAAGAGGTTATTGAAGACCAGACAAATTGGAGGAGATTAGCCAAAAGTAAATTAATAGATACAAGGCAGAAGGGAACCAAGCTTGACATTTATTAGGAAATGCATAATACCTTCCGTTGAACCTTCTTACAACCGAACGATTCGGGGCCCAGTTACTCTTACGTGGTTCTTCAATCAAATACGGTATTGCAACTTTTCCAATCAGCTGTCGATTTAGCCAAGAGCCCAGCTCTTATGTGATTCTTCAGTTAAATAAGGCATTGAAACTTTATCAATCGGCTGTCTATTCAGCCATTTGGCCTGTTTTTACAATCTTCTACAAGTTTTAAGTATCTCTATTTCTTCCCCAACCATTTCAATCGCAACACAGTTTAAACTGATATCATCTTCGCTAAAATTTGTCAGTCCTTGTAATCTAGGTAAGTAATGAAGACAAGTGTTTCAAAATATATTTTCCTTCTAGACACAAATGAGAACCTAATCCTGATGCTGAAGAACAAATCGCCAATATTCTCATTCACGCGCATCGACGAGAACACGTTCAACTTCACCCTGGAGATGGAGAACAAGACCATGTCGCATGACTTCAAGCTGGGGGAGGAACATGAGACGGAGAGGCGAGATGGATCCAAGGTAACTGTCAACTGTTACGCGTTCCAGTAAGAGTATCTGAACTATGGATAGTGGCAGTAGCAGATCCAGGGAAGGGCTAGGAGGCAATGGTCCTCCAATTCTTGAGATTTGACAGATTTCAGAATAGATTAGTACTTATCTTACTTATAGATTACCTAGTAGATAGTAGTTATCACAAAGAATGCTTGCGAAAGCCTTATAAATATCCCATGTGCATATGCGGAAACCGCATATTCTAACATCTTTTTATATAGGTATTTATAGTATTTTTGTACAGATGGACATCGATAGCATCCTCAGATCATAGAAACAAGGAGATATGCCATCATAGCAAATTAGTACGGGAACAACTGTCGCCACTTTTAGAACATTTTTCGACACAATTAAAAGCGCTCCTTGAGAATAAAAAGATCTCCCACACATTAAAAATTCCGCACACCCTCAATCTGACACTGTTAATCGTCACTTAATACTAGCACTAAACTAAAACACTGTATGTATATCATCGATCGTGTTCGGTTCGTCGCCAGCGTGTACTTTTTATATACGGTCAATGTGACCGTATGAAAGCGTCAAGCTCAATAGCGCCTTGGCACATCTCCCTTGTTTCTATGATCTGAGATAGCATCCAATAAATGTAAAAATAGCTGCTGGTGCAGTACGAAAAATGTCGATAATTGGCTTCAAAGTCTAAAGTAGGTACCCAAATTGAGCTCAGCCTCCACATAGAATCGATGCGGTGGTCTTCAACAACTTTATGAGACCACACACATTTTATTTGCAATTGTGACCACCTATAACAATGCACTTTATGTATTTTATCTTTTAAGGTTAAAATCACATACACATTGGAAAGCGACAATGTATTGAAACAAGTGATTATACCAAGAGAAGGCAGGATTGCATACTTCAGGCGGGAGTTTGGTGATAAGGAGGTTAAAATGGTAAGGTTTTTAATAAAAGCATAATAAATGTACTTACCTACAAATAATAACCTTTTTATATCTATTAGTAAAGTCTAGTAATGCTGGTCAAAAGAGGTAAAAAAAATTTAAAAGCCATTAAGTTTTCATTTTTTATATTTCTTCTTAATTAAAAAAAGGCTTTCAAAATTGTTTTAGGCTAAATCAGCCAGTGTGTTGCAATTAATTTGAATGCAACCTTTTTACTTTCAGTCAAAATAATGTTGCAATTCTTTTTGAAACTTCGAAGTTCGAATAGCGGAATCATCAATACCAAAGAGTAGAATAATATATAAAAGGATCAATACTTTATTCCGTTTTGAATTACCTACCTACATATTACTACTCGTGTCTCTCAAAATTGTGCTATTACCTACTATTAAAATTACATACATAAGCTAGTTACAGTAATAGCCAGTAATAGCCTATAGGCAGCTAGACTGAATAACTACATTCACAAAAGAACGTAACCGCAGTTACTGCACCTAAAATCTTTTAAGCCATTCCATCAGATATTACGTCTCGTCTCATAATTATAAATTGCCAGTCAACTGTCTCGAATGACTGGTTCATTATAATTGATTAGATCAGACAATACGTAATGCTACTGTAAGTAGGTATAACTTTATTGAAACTACTAGGTACCTAAAGTCATATTGTAAACAATCAGCAGTCAATCAATTAGCAGTTCTCACGCAGGCGCGGTCCCAGGGGGGGGGGGGGTTCTGCGGGATTGTCCGGAAGGGATACCGCTGACCCGGACAAAAGGGCTAACGAAGGAACATGGGTGGGTTTTAGTCAGTAAGAGTCTGACACTCCCTTCCGCTCCGCCCAGAGCGGGAGGGGTCATTTGATGATTTCCCATCCTCAAAAAAAAAAAAAAAAAAAGGGGGGGTGTCACGGGGGTCATGACCCCCCCAAAATCGTAAAAAAATGCGCCAAACACGGTAATTCACGGTATATCACGTCGGCATTAATCGGTATGACCCCCCCCCTAGTCTTCAGCTGCGGTATGACCCCCCCCCCAAAATCGGCGGCTGGGACCGCGCCTGTTCCCACGGTGATATCACGCGGCGTATCGGTACAAAATAGACAAACTGACTGAACGTAATTATGTTGATTTTGTTTGCTTTTTGGAACGAAGTTCCTTATCGCTAGATATTGTCACGTAAGGAAAAAGCTTATGCCTCCTCCATGCCACTTTCTCTCTCTTTGTCTCTTTACGTATGAGGCGTAGAGAACTTCGTTCCTGCCGGAGGTTTCCCGACCACACACAGCTGATAAAGCGCAGGCCACACCGCCAGCTAGCGAGCGAGCGAGCGAGCCGGGCTAGGCATCGTTTCATCTCTTTTCATACTTCGGTTTACACCGCGAACTACAGAGTTAGGCTACGTCAGCATATGAAAAGCCTCGTCCGGCTCGCTCGCTCGCTCGCTAGCTGGCGGTGTGGCCTGCGCTTAATAAGAGAATCGAAATCACGAACCACTTTTTGCTGGCCATCGAAAAATTCGTTACCAGATTTATAATGTTTAAGCTTTGTGCACTAGCCTAGTGGATGCACACCTCTATGAAGTCCGGGGTTCAACTTATGTGAGCCCTGACTTGGATTCTCAGGTTATAAATTCTCTCCCAAACTGCTTTACAAATAAAGTTTATTTTCCCTTACAGATAATCAAAATGGACGGCTCAGATGTCGAAGCTATCGTTTATTACGAGCAGGTAGTGTGACACCTCACTGAGGGCCCCTTAGTACCAATGTAAAAATGTTAAACTTGAACCTATTTATTAACTTTAAGTCTTAGGTAATAAAAGTATACTTAACTAAGTAGTTATTTTTTCTTTAAACAATACTTACTTTTCCCGCGACTCCGTCCGCGTGGTCTTTAGAATCTCGTGGGAATTTCTAAAAATGTCATATCTTGCGAACCCTGCAAGATATCGAAATGAAACATACACGATTTAAGTTGAAATTGTGTGTTCACATAACTCTTTTTTTTTCAAAAAATGGAGCAGCTGAGTTTTTTTAGTAAAAGTTCATAATGATTCAATGCCCTATTTTCGGATTTTGAGTGATTAAAATTACACCTTGTAGAAGCTCGCACCTAAGGCGCATAAAAGGCTAGTTACTCACTATACAGTATACACCGTTCTCAATCCCACCACAGTACCATAACTCACGGAGACCATATCTCACCAAAACGACCAACATTATCATAAGAGTACGCCACGCCCCCTGCCATTGTCTAACACCATGCGAGATAATCTAGTCTACATATCTGAAACTGTAACACGACCGAATTGCATGGCGGCGTAGTGAAATACGCGACATTATCGATGCGAATGATAATATTTGATAAAGAAATTGTCTAATTTTAGCAAGTAAACGTTTTGATTATCAAGACTTTTGTGAGATGGTCACGAGGAAATCTCAATTTTCTAACTAACAAATTAGAAATGAAAGTCAAGGCATTTATTTTATTTACTTAGTGTTCCATACAAATATATCTATATCTCTAATAGATGATTTTTTTTTGTGTTTTCAAGGTTGGTCCCGTAGTTAATCGAACTAATATCGAATAGGTACTGAATTTCCTCCTTCAATGTGTCCTTCGTTTAACCTGTCACCCAATTTATGTAAATTGGACCAAAACCTGACCACAAATGAGTCAGAACAGCTCATTAACCCGTAACAAACAAAGTCTAAGGAGCTCTCGTTAAACTGAAGTATAGGTAGCGGCGTCAGTTATGAGCACAGATCGCGCATGTACATTTTCGGCCCAATAGACCAATAGAAGACGAACATCGACTGATGAACCAATCGCGTGCAATTTCGGCGCCCCCGTCTTCTTCATTCCGCCAAAGAGACTGAAAAATCAGCTTATACGCAGGTGACGTTTGTATGAGCATGAGCACAAACGTCACCTGCGCATTAGCGACTGCTGCCGCCGGTAGAGACCGTTCCACGTAAGAATTCCCCTAGAAGTTATGTTGGCTGCCCTGAATCTCAATTTATTACAACGTTTTTAACGGTGTTGGAAGTTTTCTTTCAGCACCAATTCACTTTCATCACTTTTTAACGTCTTACACATTATTGTAAAACATAAATCTACAAAAAACACAAAACGATATGACCTAAATTAGGAATGACAAGCAGGGGAGCCAACATATAACTTCTAGGGGAATTCTTACGTGGAACGGTCTCTACCATTATTTATTTATTTACACTGCTTTCAGAATCTTTGTTTCTTAAAACAGTCGAACGTCAGCACAATCACACGCGGCTCAGTACGAACTGAACGATGTAGGTCAGTCGCGTTGCCTTTTGCGGCCAGTGCGATGTAAGCCTTAATGAACGCATGCCGCGCCCCGGGCTGCGAGACAGGCGTGTAGGGCTGTCAGAGTGCAGCTACTGTATTTCGACATATGAATGTCGTGGATGGAGTGCTTCTAATATTGGACTCGATATTGCACATGCATGATCAACCTATACTAGCGGTTTGCCCTGTAGGTACTCCTGCTCTTACAACTTACAACCTCCTATTTCTCGGCAACCCCTGGACCAATTTGGCTGATGTTGGAACTTGAAAGTTCTTTTTATCTCAATAATTTGCCTACCAAAATTCACGACGTTCCAATCAACGATACCCGAGTTATCGTTGAACAAACATTTATAAATACATACATACATACAAACGCCGCATTGTTCCAGAAGATTTTGAGAACTCGATTGCTTCGCTCGCTCGTTCAAATATTTGCTGGAACTCTCATTTCTGGAACTTGGCTAGAAGTAAGAAGGCCGTAATTTACCAGCAGTGTGAGTTGGTGGACGTTATATGTCTTTGAATTTTTGGTTCAATGACATGCCATCTAAGCTTTTCTGTCTTTGCTTTCGCCGATTCATCAGTTCTGAGGACCGTGACATCTTTACTTGACCAAAGCCAGCACAGTTGTCTTAATTAAAATCTGCTTAGGTAGGTATTTTGACCTAATTAGCATTTTTTTAGGTTTTAAAGTTTAAAATATGCTCTGAAAAATTTTGATCTTACTTATGTATTGCATTAAATATTCTTATTATTATTAAGTCTATAAAAAATCGTTGGTCGAATTCCCAAACAACATCGTTCTGATGTATATTCAATATTATTAAATAAAAACAGAACAGATTTTTTAGGGTTGTATGACAAGTGTGACAACCCTAACCCAGTAATGCGTATAATCCGCGTAGTCATAATCATGGCATTAACCTTATCGGACAATGACAAACTCTACGGTTAGAGTAGGTAGGTAGGCACACAACTCGCTAAACGTAACCGCATTAGCTCTTAGATAACCGACAAGATATCAATTGAATTAAAGTTATCTGAAACAAAGGTTTCGTAAGTACTAAGTTTTTTAAAGAGTGCTATAAAATCTATGCCGCCCTAAATACAAGACGTTTTCAGCGCAATAAGTATGTAGCAAGCATAATATGCGTCAACGCCTTACTTGAATTCACATTTGACACGTTTTCAGCATTTACAATAAAGTATGGTTTATTTAGATAACCAATTTATTGCCTTGTGTTTGTTATACAGTTATACCTAGTAAATCGCTTGACTAAACTAAACACTGAAAAGTGGAACGCAATTCTAGATAACCTATAACATACTGACACTTGAAATTCAAGATATCAAATGTCCAAAGCGTACAGCAAGTCTTGTGCAACATATCACACGCATACATAGATACGTCAAAAATGAGAGTGCACGAAACAATCCCTTTTAATCTATACATATAAAACTGATAGACAACGCACAGTCTAAACCGGTGGACCTACAGAGCTGAAAGGAGGAAATACTCCTTGAGTAACTAGAAGTGCACTAAGGAGGAACTTTAAAATTCCATCCTTAAAGGAGTGAAAAAGAGTGGCATTTGTTTATAGAAAATAAAAACATTTTATTGTATTCCGACTACCACGCGAACGGAGCAAAGGGCACATCTAGTTCTCTAAACTAGTTCTCTAACTAAAACTAGTGCAATCAAGCCAGATATCACACAATATGTAAATACTAATGAAGTGACAGAGGTGTGGTAACATAAACAACAACTACAAACCATACAGGCACACTCGATCTCGATATTTTGAACTTACGCAACCCTTTTTGCATACACCGATATGCAGGCAAGATTTTAGCGTAATGCATGATAACCTGTCGCCTTCGGACATATATATTATGTCGAAATTCAGCTTTGGGTCCACATATGGTGCGTATTATGAGCAAGAATGGTGTAAACTAGATGTGATTATGACTGTAGCAAGTGGAGTTGAAATTATTTTATGAGTTTGTGTCTCATTGAAAGTCATTTGTTTATTTGCAGTTATGTGGAACAAATAGATGTAATTGACACCCATTTTGTACCAGGTCCGTATTCTAAGAATTAACCGCCAATGGCGCCAATGTTTACGGTAACCGCAAATAAAACTTCATAAAGAGCTTAGGGAAAACCGCACTACATAACAAACGAGCCCTTAGATTAGGTCAGAATCAGAATTAAAGATCATTTTTCTCAAAGATGGTTGTACTAAGGATAGCATTTCAATTAAGATCTTAAACATTTTCCTCTTAAGTACAAAATTAATAAACACAAGCCCAGAATTAAAGGCACACTTCTAGATAGGTAATGCTTCTCCAAAATTAAGACCAGACCGTATTACAATTACACAAAGTTTATTTTACAAAACATTTAAGGAAATAAGAACTGAGCACGCATAAGAAACAATTCCTTTCCTATTAATTCTAGCTGTCACCAATCACATTAGTAGAAAGCGACTAAGCCCTTAACGTATTGTGTCAATTTAACACACTTGCATCAATGTCGCACATAGTAATCCGGATTACGGAGTCTTTGACGTTTGCATCACAGCTGTTATGTCAGAAACACCTGTTGATGAATGGAATGCCATAGTTCTATGCGAGACTAAATAAAAAACCCACACATTGAATAGGGCCTTCCACTTCAATAGAGATGGGGAAATGCTTGTGTTAGAGCCTAAATCAAGACTAAAGAAAAATTGTGCTTAGTAGGTCCTTATAGCTTTTTTTTACTCAAAGTCAGAGGGTAATAACGTTGATATTTACATAGAAAGATATTCTAGTAGATAATCACCTACACGAACATTGTCAGCAAATTGAATCGAAGAAAGAATAACTCTAATCGAAGAATGACTGACCAATGATAAGAATAGATCGTGAACCAAAATGTACGAGTATATTAAACACTATAAACCCAGCAAAATGTGACTCTTACCTGTAACTGAATCAAAAGTAACATAATTGACCATAATTATTATATTATCAGCCGAAAGACGTCAAGGGCTGATAGCATTCACACTTAAAAAGAAAATTACATTACATAAATTTGCCAATTTCAGCCATCTTGTAAAAAACTATCAAGCTCATTTGGAGCCAAGGGTTTTGTAGGTATAATTATTGAATTTGTTGGTTACTAGATACTCCCAATTTGCAACATAAAAGTGCACATACTTAGCTTTTAACTAATGTATGCCAAAATCTAGACCTCCAGGTATAAGGAAATTGATCAGAGGTCGTGTTATTCAGAAAGCTGAAGTGGCATTGGCCATGATTGTTGATTCAGACATAATTGCCGGCAAGTTCAGATTGCCGACGGCAAGGGCGCCCCTTGACCAAATAAAATGTAGCCAGAAGATGACACTGCCAGTTATATAGGGAAAAGACAACGGAAAACTTTAAATAGAGGTATTAAAGCTAGATAAGGTAGCCAAGCGATGCAATCAGAGAAACGTTGAGGAACAACTTAGGAAGTCATTGAATTATAATTGAATACAATAGCTTTAATGATTGAATTAGGTGGTAAAATTGATTGAAATTTTTTGCACCACACTAAAACAAAATATAATGTCGACGCAAGATTGGTTCCTATTAGTTCTATCACTGGCTAAAATGAGGACCTAGACCCGTACTATACTGTGTTATTGACATCATGGAAATCATCAAATACTTGGAAAAGGGATATCCTGGAAGTTCATCCTCTAATACAGCACAACTACTTAGCACCATCCCTTTTCGTAATGAAACAATTTGTTGCTTAGATATCTTTATTTTATTCTCATTAATGTCTTCAATTACTTAGATATTGATTTGCACGACCTGTCGTATGCAACCTAAATTGAATGTTATTTAATTTATTCTTGGACGTATATCGAACACTTAAAAATTTGCATATTTGGATTAGCATGACCAAAATAATTAGCTAATAACGTATTATTAGCTAATATACTGATATCATTGCGCCTCGTAATTATGGCACACATTTATATGCAAATATCAACAATAACCGCCTAAGGCGTTTGCGATTTCTCAAGTAGGTATTTTATTATGTATCTATCTATTAGGTACGGTATATCCTATTAAGCAAAATGTATCTACTGATTAAGTGATCTGAATTTTTGATTTCATCAGTTTTGTTGTTTAATTCATCAATGTAACTTAGGTTAAAAATTCAGGAAAATAAACAGAATTTTGTCGAAAGTAATTCTGCTAGAAAATGTATCTTTATAACTGCTGGAGATTCATTATCTCTATCAAGCAATTTAATTAGGGTATTAAAACATTTACGTCACTGATATCAGACACAGAGCAGGTAACATCTGTCCTCCTGACATTGACATTTCCCGTAACTTGGTCACACTGCGACCGGGTACTCCCGTGCCCTCCACTCGGTTACGTGACCACCCTCGCGTGGAAGGTTACACCAGCAGGTAGGTAGGTAGGTACTTACGCCAGGCCACAATGGCCTTTACGTCTTTTTTTCCGTCGCGGAATCTGGATGGACTACTTTCGAAAACGTGAGGTGACCCAAATTTTTGTACCTGACGCGCAATGTAAACCAATACTCGCGTGTGAGTTTGACTTTGATATTGTTTATAAACATTTTGGTGTTCCGTAGTGATATTGACGAAGCTGTGTACCGCGGTTTCACCCCTGTTGCTCCGGTTGCTCGGCTTCCAATGGTCGTAGCGTGATGTTATAATCTATGCTTCTCCTCATGAATCTAGCTATTATTTACGAAAAGATTTTTTCGAATCTGACTGGTAGTTCTAGAGATTAGCGCGTTCAAATAAACAATTAACTTCAGCTTAATCCTACAGCTTTATGATATTAGAATAGATGACTGTACGTCTGCTGTTAGTAGAAGGTACATCGTTTTACAAAGTTAGATGGGATGCGGTTTCTAAAATTACAACACTTTCATTTTTTCGTCATTAGCAGATTGTACTTTTTTTTTTTTCTGCAAAAAGTTTGAAGCTCCATCCATACCAACCTGCTCCATATCACCTAATTCTTGAAAAACATCCAAAAAACCCCAAATGGTGTAGATACGGAACTCCCAATTATAAAAGCCTGATTTGCTCTTAACCAGATTCTTTACTCATATTTTATGTTAGCACCAGGGTTAAAATATTGTTTACAATAATGAAGGTAACTTTTTAATCACGCTTTAGTAATTTTTTTAAACCTTATTGATAACTTTGTCTGATACAATTATGTCAAAGCACATAAATGTCTATAATTTATTTGACACTTGATAAAAGCAAAAATAATATATTATAATGAAATACACACACCTACTTTAATATTATAGATGGTGATTATTATATAAATATAGATATCGATGTCCTTGTAACTGCAAAGATTGAGTTGGAGTCTTGTAAGGCTGCGTTTACACCAAAGATGTGCGAGGATGCGTAGCGAGGGATGTGTTTGTTAAGAACCAATAGAATCGCTTCATCCTTGTAGGTACATCTCTGGTGGAAACGCAGCCTTATAGTTTCTGATAGATCTCACCAACCCTCCTGAGGGCCAAGTTCACCGACGAGATAACAGTCCGACAAATTGAAAACGGCCGTTTAACATATCTTTTTCTATACAAAAAATCATGTTAAACGGCCGTTTTCAATTTATCGGACTGTTCTCTTGTCGATGAACTTGGCCCTAAGAGGCGTATTAAGAGATTTACAATATTGATAGTCGGGTAAAAACAAAAGCTGTAACATGCAGGTACCTGAAGTTCTCATTCAATAAAAGAATACAATCATCATATAAATCAATCTACCAAATAAAAAATCAATATTGCCGCGCCACACCGACAAATATATAATCTGCTATATAAATAAAACGATGTACAAATTCAATTTCAAGAAACAAGTTTAAGTGTTAAAATATGTCTTACAAAACCTTACAAGGTGTGTGCTTAATTTTAATTGTATAATATTGTGGCACCCTCGGGCGGTACTGGTCACAGCTTTGGTATCCAATGAGCAACCACCGCAGTCCTGAGCCATGAATAATGGTATAAGACGTTAAATATTTTAGTAGATAATAATTATTAATTTACACACTTTGTCATCGACGTGAATAACCTACATCCTACATCGGAAAGGCTGCACTGCCTGTAACATCATTATTTTTTTGCAATTGAACAATGGCTTTAACACTTCACTTTTAGTACGGTCCTAGGCAATCGTTTTTAATATTGTTTAGTCTTCCTAAACATGCTTAATAACAGTTATTTGTTACACAAGAGTGCAAAGTTGCTTTTTAACCGCGTGCTCAATTTTGATGACCGAGCAAGCGAAGGATTCTAAAATCGAATTATGAGCGCAGCGAGTGATTCAAAAATTAGAATCCTGAACGTAGCGAGGGAATCAAAAGAGCACGAGGTGAAAAATCTTTGCACTCGAGTCCAACACGTAACTTTTCATCCCACATCAGCGAGGAAAAAAGGTTTTATTATAAATTCAGCACCATAGAGGTAGAAGTAAATAGGTTTAATGATGTTTTGAATTCACAAACTTAGTGCTTTACCTATGGATAAATACTAATGACTTAGCAGACGCCCAAAAATGCTAACTGATGACTAAGCAGCATGGTCTCAGACCTTAGCCTGTTCCGTCATACTAATTTTTAAAAAAAAATCACAAACTTAGTGCACACGATGTTCTAAATTCAATTTACTTTATCCTCTAGAGAATAAAAACGGCTTTTGCACTCAGTTATCGAAGAGCATCTTACTTTAACCTCTAGCGGATAAAAACGACTTTTGCACTCAGATATCGATGAAAAAAAAAATCTACTCTTTCCGAGATGGTGAGATGAAAATGTATTTGGTCTCATTTACTCGTGGAAGCTCCTTTAATGCACATTGTAGGGAACTAAGACATAATATCGACGGTCCCTACGTACAATCCCCTAAGTGGTAGATACGTGATTTGCAATTTTTTGTTGTTTTCGTGGCCACTCTAAACTATCGTTTAGTTTATTAAACATAATTCTAAGTTGGCCAATTGAACATTAAAACCACACACAAAATTTATCTTGTAGAAATGATGTACGCACGTTTGAATCTTTGAAGCGCTCTCGTGTAAAATTTGTCGATATGTATCAAATAATAGGTAGCCAAATCTTGATTTTATTAGGTACCTTGTGTGGTCAAGCGCCAAAGACAGATTTTTATGCTACTTAGGTAATGAGGAAAATCACTTAGTGTAACTAAACTGCGTAGTGACATACTTCCTGATATCACCATTTCTGCGCGTAATGTGTAGCAATAATGTATAACTAGTGTAATATTTGTAATAGTTTGCTATTACGCCAATATGAATCATTTCTCGGAGCTGACTGTTGTAGAGACTTAGTCGATCTATATCTTAAACTCAGTGAATAGTTACCCCCTTACCCCTCTTAACTTTAACCACTGATTAAATATACAACTATCCTTGTCATTTGTATGACAATGAATAGAGATGACAATTTATGTGCTGTTTAATTTAATCATCGTCTTGAGAGTTATACTAAGTATAATTTTGTTCCAAATTAAAAGGGAGGCATTTTAATGCATTGCATGCTTTTGCATTGCAATGCATGCAATGCAAAAGCAGTGATAGCCTAGTGGTTTAACCATGTGCCTCCCACGGCGAATGATTCGAGTTCGATTCCGAGGCACGCACCGCTGACTTTTCGAAGTCATGTGCGTATTAGAAATTAATTATCACTTGCTTTAACGGTGAAGGAAAACATCGTGAGGAAACCGGCATGTCCTAGAACCAAAAATTCGAAAACATGTGACGTCCACCAACCCGCACTGGGCCCGCGTGGTGGACTACGGCCCACTCCCTCTCACAGAGGAGGCCTGTGTCCCAGCAGTGGGAACATTATAGGCCGATTATGCTTATGCTATGCTTATGCATTTTACTGTACAAGTAGGTAAGCTCTAATAAATTATATAATTATGAATACTCCGTTAATTCAGTTTTATATCCTTGACGTCATCAATGCCGCTATTTATAGCGGTATTCTATTATTACCGAAAACACCTCAGTGATCTGTGATTACCTACCTAAATTGTAAGCTGTTATTGTGCTATCATTGTCTGCATCAGGTATACTACAGTACTACAGTCTCTTATTTGATGTGGTCACCACAAATAGATCCTATTTAATATAGATCTCTATCTTTGTGGTTTTCCAAATTATCTTGTATTTTCCAAGCCAATTGCTAGAAGTTGTTTTTTTTTTTTTGTGGATGGGAAATCTTCAAATGACCCCTCCCGCTCTGGGTGGAGCGGAAGGGAGTGTCAGACTCTTACTGACTAAAACCCACCCGTGTTCCTTCCTTTGCCCTTTATGTTCCGGGTCAGCGGTTATCCCTTTCGGACAATCCCGCTTTCCCGGCAGGCTTGGGCCCTAGTGGGCCCCCTCTTCGATGCTGACATCTCTTTGAGGCGCGCGTGGAACACGTGCGCGTCGTTCGGCACGGGATGGGCGTTTATCTGAAATTAGTACCTACAGTTTATAGTTGGTTGTATATTATGTAATAATTTATGTCACTATGTCACAGACTATATTTCAGTGCTTAGGTATACGTACAAGGTGTTTGTCTATCTATATAATTATTGACCATACACCATATTACAAGAGTTACAATTTGCTTCCTGAATGCGATACCTGCATACTCTATGGCAATTAGGTATCCATACGTATCCTACAAAGTTGTTCGAAAACTCTAAATTGGACGTACAAAGCATTTGTTGGTTGGATTGGGTTACGAATTTCGACCTTTAAATCAACCCAACCTAATGTAGTCGACTACAGGACATCTCATCATCGAGAAACATGGTTGTCCTTCGAAGGACTATTAAATAAAAAAGGAACAACAGATATGAGTATTTTTGAAACCAAAAACAAGCCTAGAAAGCAGAAACCGATGCGTCACTTGTGTGTTCCTCATTGTCAATGCGTCACAGCGCTGCAGTTACTGCAATGGACCTCGTTGCACTGTCAGTGGTCAAAAGCTTCCGTCACCCAATTCTACGCTCCAATTACGAAAACATACAAGGTAAGCAAAAAAACAAAGAAACTGCTCAATTGCTACCACTATCTTAACAATACGGTAAATATTTTGACGTTATTTTTCCATACTCGTTACGAAAGCATAGGAGTAACGTTCATTGTTCGAAATGCGACTGAAGTTTCGTCATGAGGAGAAATATGCTAATTATCACGAGTCGTGAGTTACGTTGGAACTCGTAACTCGCTGCGATTCTGGTAACACCTCAGATCATAGGCCATCATAGCAAATTAGTACGGGAACAACTGATGCCATTTTTAGTACATTTTTCGACACAATTATCTACAAGCGCTCCTTGTGAATAAAAATATCTCCCACAAATTAAAAATTCCGCACAGCCTCAATCTAACACTGTTAATTGTCACTCAACACCAGGGATGTTATGGAGCCCCGTAACCGTAACCGAAGCTATCGGATATCCGAAATAATTTCATATCCGTAACCGTAGGTAATCTAATCTGATATAAAAGTTTCAATTAATTTCGGATAGGGGCAGAGTCTAAATTAGACAAGTTATTTGTATTTTACTTTTAAAATTGCTTGAAAATGCAATATCCGTAACCGAAACTATCCAGTAGGTACTACCAGATAATCCGAAATAATTTTATATCCGTAACCGTATCTGAAACCGATATAATCTTATTCATATATCTGTATCCACATCCAGATCCGAAATTTCATATCCATAACATCCCTACGCAACACTAGCACTAAACTAAAACACTTTATTTAAATCATCGATCGTGTTCGGTTCGTCGCCAGCGTGTACTTTTTCATCACGATCAATGTGATAAAACTAAAGTAGCAAGCTCAATAGCACCTTGGCACATCTCCCTTGTTTCTATGATCTGAGGGTAACACCTTTTAATGTTCGACACGCTATCGACGTAATGATAGTGGTTTCGATACGTTAATGGGGCTTTTCCCCGAGGTTGGTGGAATACTGACCCCATCAAGGAGAACATGCATAATACTAGTTTCATTTAAAATGGAAAATTGGTGGATAACTGTTACTTACATAATAATATGAAATACCAACACTTTACCCGCGACTTCGTCCGAGCTATCCACAAGAACTGCGCATTTTTCAGGATAAAAAGTAGCCTCATAGCACAGAGATAATGTAGCTTCCTGTTCATTGGAAGAATTTTCAGAATTGGGAGAAAACCTAATAAGATAGTATTAAGAATAGATAGTCTCCTAACCATAATCGATGGTAATGCATTAAAGTAGCAACCACGAGCTGGCGCACCCTGACCCCCGAGCTGTCAGCTCCGCTAAACGAGTAGAATACGGAATGTCGACGCACAAAATATCGATAAATGCTAATACGATGCTACAAAATTGCGATGCACGTTACGGCGAAAGACTGTCTCTGCGAAGCCACTACACTTCGATGCACGTTACCGCGATAGATCTTCACTGCGATACTACTTGACTTCGATGCGCATTACCGCGAAAGATTTTCACTGCGATACTACTTAACGTCAATGCACATTACCGCGAAAAACTACGGAGCGACTTGTCTTCGATAAAACCGTAGATGATTGGTTAATAATGGTAACATATTTTTTTCTATTAGGCTATTCAGGAATAGCGCATGACTTGATCAAAATAGCAAATAGCGGTCGGGATCGGGACCACCGACCTATTTTGTGCGTACCTTAACACAGCAATCATTTCATAAACTAGGTATTTTATTTAATTCAGAAGATCGAATAAAAAAAAAACGTGCATGCGTGGGACAACGCATGCGCGACAGTTTTTTTTATATTTTGTAATAGGGACTCACAAGAAAAATAAGTTGGTAACACCTGGTATAGGAAGGCTTACAAAAAACTTTAGATACCTACCTACCTATAAAATTACGATAATATCACAGTTTGCAAGCAGACATACGAGCTTTGACATTTAAAACTACCTTCGTAATTACCGATAATTGTTGCAACTATTTTAGTCCACAATATAAGTCACTTCCCGAACATTCTGTAACATTTATCAGATTACCTCGTGACGTACACAGAAGTGCACTGAATCACAATAAATAAACAGGATGCTCAAAAATGTGAAGGGGATTGTAAGGACACAAGGACATAAGTATTACTTACTTCCAAGACAGACTGGTCTGCTCTATAGTAGGTACCTCAGATCATAGAAACAAGGAGATATGCCATCATAGCAAATTAGTACGGGAACAACTGATGCCACTTTTAGTACATTTTCCGACACAATTACACGCATAATTAAGCGCTCCTTGTGAATAAAAAGATCTCCCACGCATTGAACATTCCGCACACCCTTAATCTAACACTGTTAATCGTCACTCAACACTAGCACAAAACTAAAACACTGTATTTATACCATCGATCGTGTTCGGTTCGTCGCCAGCGCGTACGTTTTTAATATGAGCAATTTGCTCAAGATCAGGCATCAAGCTCGATAGCGCCTTGGCACATCTTGTTTCTATGATCTGAGGTAGGTACCTACAACCAGCAGAAAAATCAGCAACTTGTAGTTTGCGATTATATGTACACTAGCTGTTCCCCGCGGTTTCATCCCCCTTGCTTGGTTGCTAAGGGTTATAGCGTGATATTAAATAGCCTATGATTTGAAATGGCTCCTAAAAATGTCCCTGTACTGGGCATTTACTCACAACCAGTTAGCTACTACGCTTTATTTGCGGTTATAGTCATTGATCAAACTTGCTGCAACATTGCTTCATTTATTTATTTATTTTATTTTATTGATTTACACGGCATATACGTACATACTAATTACATAAATCAAAATATAAAATTATAATAATTACAAACATAGACTGATAATAGAAATTATTCAAATATTATTCTTTTCCCAAAAATGTAGGCACATAACCATTAAATTGGCGAATTTATTATAGAATAGATCGCAGTCCAGGTTTTCTTCCACGAGATTGAAGATTGACGATTCATCATCGCTTTGGAGTGTGACTACTGAATAATTCATAATCTAAAGCAGCGTTTATTTAGCATAAGAATAAGCTGCGGAACACGGGAGCCCTCGATTTGAAATCGATATTCTAAATCCGACACAACATCGATCACTTGCCGATTTAATCCTAATCAAACAACAATTATTATTTCAGAAGTCACTGTAATATTTCGGTTCACTTATATCTAGTGTCGTAACAGAGTACTTACCTCAGATCATAGAAACAAGGAGATATGCCACCGTAGCAAATTAGTACCGGAACAACTGATGCCACTTTTAGTACATTTTTTGACACAATTACGCGCATAATTAAGCGGTCCTTGTGAATAAAAAGATCTCCCACGCATTGAACATTCCGCACACCCTCAATCTAACACTGTTAATCGTCACTCAACACTAGCACTAAACTAAAACACTGTATTTTATACCATCGATCGTGTTCGGTTCGTCGCCAGCGCGTACGTTTTTAATATGAGCAATTTGCTCAAGATCAGGCATGCATCAAGTTCGATAGCGCCTTGGCACATCTCCTTGTTTCTATGATCTGAGGTACTTACCTACTTACTTGTTACGAATTTCTCGAATAGGTAGCATTTCTATGAGCGATCTTGTCACCTAAAGTGGAACACTGTTGTGCAAAATTGCAGGTGCTCTGTTAGCCGGTTTGTTGGGCACAGTGCAAGGTAGAGGAGTTCGCGGAATTGACATATCGCCTTCTATTCTAAAAATTCAGTCATAATTTTAATTCAGTTTTCGTCTTGACTTTCCAGAATATGTAAAGCCAAATTCTTGCAATGCAACGCATGAGGACTGAAGTACATACAAAAAATTTGTATAAAATACAAACCAGAAATCGAGACTTTCTATCTTTACTATATGATTGATTATCGGGTTAATGTATATTATGACAAGTACCTATACATCAAAAAAATTATTAGAATAGAATAGAATAAAGGTTTATTGTTTCCAGCATTACAGCACTTATTATGTACTAGGTACATAAAAACTATAATACGTAGACAAAAATACTATAATACGGGAAGCAAATGGTTCGGGAGTCAGCATATTGCTTAGATTCCCTAGTGGGTTGCCAAGCGCTGGTTTTCAGCCCGTACCTTTGACTCCTGTTTATAAAAAAATAATAATTTTAAGATATAGTAAATAACAAACTGTAGAAATGTGGACACGTCAATATATTTGAATTTGATAATGACTCGAAATATGGGAAAAGATAGGTCACTTATAAACCGTCTATAATTTATTTATTCATTTATTTATTTATTTTATTTAATTCTTCAAGCACACAAATGTACAGAGGAGGACTTAATGCCATTAGGCATTTTCTACCAGTCGTATAATAATTTGGTGCAACTTTTTTGAGTGTAAAATACTATTTTTTTTATTGACGTTATTCATTGCATAACTTAATTCCATGTTTATTTATAATATAAGGGGTAAGACTTATTCTCCGGTTGCAGTAAAAGCTTTACCGCTTTCTAGCTTGCTGGTGGATCACCGTAGAACCGGGTTTTTCGGGGACGAGTCAGGATAGCAGCTTTTTAGCTTTGTTTGAAAATTCAAAAGAATAATTAACTGTTTTGATCGTCGATTAGGACGTGCCGCAAATAAATCTGCGAAATTTTTTACCGCGATCTTACGTGTCGATTAGGTAGCTACTTGGCGTTCGGATAAAGTTATCGATGAAGTCTGGTTTTGAAGAGCCAGCCTCTCTATTCTGTCTCACCGTGACATTCTCCCTTGAACGTTCGCAAACAAATTGGCAGAATAGACAGGCAGATCAGAAGTCACACCCGAACGATCTGATAAAAAAATCGAAACAAGCTTAAAGCTCCTAACATGAACCACGCACCAAGATTTAGTTAATCCAAGTATTGAAGTGCACTCATGTCAATTAGAGCGGCCATAATCCGCCAAGGTTAATGAGACACCTTTGTTTAAACGGGTGCGGCGCGGGGTGAATTGATTGATGTCTGATAATATGTGCACTGAGCTGTAAGAATTTAAAAATACAAAAAAATAAAGAGAAAAGTAAAGAGTGGCGCCTGCTACTGCGAATTATGTAACCAATTGACAGATTAAACTAAGAATAAAAGCATGACAATGAGTTCTCAACTATTCCAATGCCCTCCCCAACCTACCTGCTTGAGTCGGTACGTTATCAAGACAATAAAACTTTGTCGCGCGCTAATTTCGAAGCTTAATTATTAAATAAAGAAATGTTGCAATTACCTAATATGAAAAAAACATTAATCTATTTTATTTTAGGTAAGTATTAAGTAAATATGTAGTTAATACTTATTTCGCTTTCGCCCAACAACCAATCAAGGCGTAGGAAAGCGTTATAATATATGGCCTTTTCGACAAATTGCCCTTTTTGACCTGCATTCTTAACACACAATGATACAGTTTAAATGTTGCTATACTTATTTAAAGTTACGCAAATAACCGTTGACAGATAAGTTGGGCGGCGGCGGCGCAGGCGCAGCCAATTGCGGGAGAAATGTCATTAACGTGTCATAGGTTACGTCGAAGTTGTCAGTCAAGTCTGTAGTTCAGACACCACACCTTCGACTTCCAAGGGGTTACAGAGGCGATCTCGATGATCCCTACGTACAATACCCTAAGTGGTAGATACGTGATTTGTGTATTTTTGTTTTCGTGGCCTTCAGCCACCCTAAACTATCGTTTAGTTTATTAAAAATAATTCTAATTTGGCCAATTGAACATTAAAACCACACATAACATTTCTCTTGTAGAATTATGAACATTATGTACGGGATTGTACTTACGTAGGGACCGTCGATCTTATCCCGTACTGTATTCCCCGAGCTTTAGAAAATTGTTTAAAAAGGTTATGTACTACTAGGATTAGCAAAATTTTCCCAACTTGGTGATCTTACCACGGTACTCGCAAGTTGCTACTGAACTGGCTACTCCTAAATGTCAATGCTGACAAGTTTGCATAGACTTAAGTTTAATAAGATTACCGGTTCGCGGTCTCCGCTCAAGGACTCTGCCCCAACGTCTAGGACGCACAAATATGGACGTAGCCACTTCTTATTCCGGGTAATCGAGATCAATCGAGATTAAACGAGAGTCGTCTCGAATATGATCCTTCAAAGCAACCGCATACCAACATAATACCTACATTTCCATGTATGTAACTAGATCATTACAGTTGTTACATCAACTTTACATATTAGACCCATTCGGTAACAAACAGTCCGCCCCACCTTGCAAATCGATATAAATTATAAGTAATCGATCCGCAAGTCCGATTCGATTATTGGAAATCGAGTATCAACCTTGATTACAGACTTAAATTTAATGGACGACGCCTACATCTGAACCAGATCGTTTAACATAAAACAGAAATGTCGCACTCATTTTAATTAAATATGACTTAATCGACTTGTTTACGAAGTTCTTGTTGTGGCGTACAATACGGTTCGGTTACGGTTTACAGAATGCTGTGAACGATAACTTTATTTATTAAAAAAATTTTAAGTTTTCCTGTTTCAAGGGCGTCCGTCGCACTCGCATCACAGAAAACGGTGCGCCGCGGCCGCCGCGCGCCGGCTGCTCCGATATTAATTATATTCTACAGATAAAACTAAAAACATAGGATTACCTTAATTATTTAAAAGTTCAAATCCACCTGCCAATATACTGAAAAATTTTCCTACCCAAATTATTTTTAAGAATCATGTGGGAGTACAAACTAGATCACTCAACATTTTTTACTTCGTGATGTCTGCTACATTATTATATTAGGTATATTGTACCAGGACCGGATTTAGAGCTGGGCAACAGGGGCTGTGGCCCGGCGGCCCCCACAAAAAAGAAGCCTCCGCAAAAAAGAAGCCTCCTAAACATAATTTTTTTTTAGATAAATGACAGTAAAATCTGTCTGTCAAAGAGAAAAAAGTTCTCTTCACATGGTATTAAAAAGCATTTCTAAGCATATTCCCATGAAAATTAATGGGCATGATCCATTAATTTGAAAACATTAACTATTTTTTCCATTTTGCTCGTTACATGAGAGAAGGATAGCAGATATTTAATCCTGTTAAATTAGTCCACTTGAATAGTTTTAATGTCAATTTAGTCGTAATCGCAAAAGGTTATGACTATTTTCCCGTAAATGACAAGGGCGTAGACTAATTTGATGAGCTCTAAATATTTTCTGTCCTTTTTCAATGATATTTGTAAGAAAGAGATATAGTGTGGCTAAAATTAGTTTTAAATTAAGCGCTCCTTATGAATAAAAAGATCTCCCACGCATTAAACATTCCGCACACCCTCAATCTAACACTGTTAATCGTCACTCAACACTAGCACTAAACTAAAACACTGTATTTATACCATCGATCGTGTTCGATTCGTCGCCAGCGCGTACGTTTTTAGTATGAGCAATTTGCTCAAAATCAGGCATCAAACACGATAGCGCCTTGGCACATCTCCCTTGTTTCTATGATCTGAGGTATTATGCAATCACATAAGACAAGTGATCACCGGTCACCGCTACCCGTCTTACCCATGTCTTACCATCTCACCTTACATACAATATACACACCTATAAGTAGACAGAACAACAACAGCTGTATTCCCACGTTCAGAAACGGATGTGGGCGGCAGACCTTGAAGAAAACTGTAACAGAAATCAAAAGAACGAACACATGACGTTACAAGGATCCGGGAACAAATCGTAGCTTCACGATGCAATTCTTATTCAAACAATTAATATTCAGCGTACGTAGTAATTAATAGGTTTGGTAATTACGTGGTAGCTATGATACAGTTTTTATGACATGAAAAAATTTCAGAATAGTCTGTAGCAAATGTCAACGGTTACCTTTAAAGAAATGAGTCGGCAATCAGTATGCAGTATGCAATTAGCTTTAATAATCCATACTAATTAAAAGCTGAAAAGGTTTTCTGTTTGTTTGAACGCGCTTATCTTTGGAGCTACCAATCGGATTCGAAAAATTCTTTGTGGATATGATAGCCAGATTCATGAAGAATAGTAGAGGATATTTAACATCACGCCATGACCCATAGGAGCCGAGCAAAACAATAATCAGAAAGAACACTAAGCGAAAACGAAGTGCCTAATAATGCGGACGGGTAAATAATGCGATTTCTTTTAAATTAATCGGCGGGAGAAACCGCGGGGCACACATTGTAATAAGATATTTTAATTATAAGGTAGGTAAGTACTTACATAAATTATTATTAATTAATCGTTAATAGGCGATGTGGTATGAAACAATAAAATGTCATACTTAATTAATTATCCTTATTGACTTACGTAAACAAAGGGGTTCCTCTGATCTAATGAGTGTCACTTGTTTAGCCATTACTGTATCCAAAATCATATTCCACATCATCGCATATTTTAAAATGTCAAGAAGACCTAGGTTTACGTCATGCATGATTCATCATCCTGAAAAGTAATGCTTCGCAGCATCGCATGTCTGTTTATTCAAAGAATAGACAATTTGTAAACGGTTTTGGTGTAATAAATGTAGGTTTAGTATAGATTCAGCAAGTTTAATGAATATAGCAAAAGCTTTTCTACCTACATACCTATAGACGCCTCTTAACTTTAACCACTGATTAAAATATACAACTATCCTTCATTTGTATGAAAATGAATAGAGATGGCATTGACAATTATTGACATGAGAGCTGTTTTATTTAATCATCGTCTTTATGTATGGGGGTTTATTTGGTTAGTCGAACTGCGCCTAATGTCTCTACATAAAAGTCCCTATTCGATAGGTACCTGATTTAATCATCGTCTTTGTGTAGGTATGGGGGTTTATTTGGTTAGTCGAACTGCGCCTAATGTCTCTACATAAAGGTACCTATTCGATAGGTACCTGTCTAGATAGATTATTTCGGTAGGTTAGGTTCATGTCAGGTTCTGACTCAGAAATCGTGTCTTGCAGTTGCTAGCTTTAATTGCCAGCTAAGTTTCAAACTGTCAGTCAATCAAAATCAATACTTATTTCATGAACACAATGGTCTTTAAATAACAAAAGAATAAATTAAGTATTATTATTGTATTTAGGTGGGTATAGTTTAGTTCATCCATAGATTTTTACGATTCTGCACGCGTAGCATGACCTATTCTATCTCTATTCTACCAAAGAATAGCCAAAGTTATTTCTATGCAACTCGTTATCTTTTCTGCCCTAACACGCGTCGACCCGTGCTTGGCGTACCAGACTATTGTCTACTGAAAAATAAATATATTTCTTCTCTTCATTGTATGCATAAAACGGTAGAAATCTTTCCACAATCTGTCACTTTGTCTATTCTTCTGTCGACGAAATCCGTTTCTATCGTGGTCGTGCTACGTGTGCTGCGGCAATGACTCTGCACAAAGACAACTGCGATTACTGAGCGTGGGGTCTCGAGTTCGATCCCTGGGTCAGGCAGTGTTGTTGGGGTGGTAAACGCTACTATTTAGCCACCACCCCGGTAGCAAGCTTGAAGTAGGCAGATCGGCATAAACGTCTGCTAAGTTCAGTAGGTACCTATCACAAATTAATCACAATAGACTACTAGCTAGGTCTTCGATCAGTAACCTGTTTATCTAGGTTCGTAAATATTATATAGGCAGGTAGGTACTTATTTCCTCTGTTGATGTGATCTCCTTGTAAGCTTAGCACTGGCCTGTCAATCAACTCTGCAAAATGCTCTAAGGCAAAAATGTACTATCTTAACTAATTTATACAACAACGGTTCGTTTTGACAATAGCAAATTGCACAGTTGTAACAAACTGACAGATACACAAACATAACATTATGTTGATGGATATTTATCTCATACAACTGTCGCGTGGGCGTGACACCGCGGTCGCTGTGCTTGTAGCTTCGTTACTTATACCTGCTAAGACAAGGATGTACTTAATTGATACCTAGATTTTTTTGTTTACAACTTAGGTACCTACCTACTTATATCAATTCACACCTAATACCTAAACATAACCTAATTTCTTATGCAATGATGCAAATTGAAAGCTTATTAAAACAACAGATTATTGAGTCGTTTCAATAAAACCTTTTTAGATATTAATAAAATTATAAGAATATAAGATAGAAACTGGCCGTCAGTGTTAAAAAAAAAATTAGATGCCTTAAAAGTTTTTTTTTTTAGGAATTTATTTTTCACGAAATAGGCATTCGTGGTATTTTTTTATCGAAACCAGTCTGTATTTTATTTTTATTTATTCAAATAAAACCTTTTTTGTTATTTTTTTTAACTTGAGTAGGTAAAAATATAGCGTAGAAGTAGAAATTGTGTAGGTAATTAGCTTTGTATTGATGATATTTAACTCTTTATCTAATCCTTCATATCTATTGCTGACATAAATGAGTCGGCTCATGATGCTGCCCTAGATTTCAGATTCGGCATCTTTCGGAGGG
Source organism: Thalpophila matura (assembly GCA_948465475.1). Classification (NCBI taxonomy): domain Eukaryota; kingdom Metazoa; phylum Arthropoda; class Insecta; order Lepidoptera; family Noctuidae; genus Thalpophila; species Thalpophila matura. Next base: position 14,741,065 of record OX419185.1, read on the forward strand.
TAATGACATTCTATATATAAGCCGAGGTCTTATCCTGCAGCCAACTTTAACTCATTCTATTGTTAAATTAATGCAGTCATAAGCTACAACGATTCTAATCGCATAGCCATTAGTTTTACAGAAGTCGACAGTCTTAAATGATTCAGTGCATTCAGGTTTTAATTTAACTGTAGTCTATCTAGACCGGAGGGCGGGTCACGAACCTGCAAGGTTGCACTATCTGATATAGTTTGGGACCTTTTTAGGGTTCAGTAGTAAAACTAGGAACCCTTATAGTTTCGTCCTGTCCGTCTGTCCGTCTGTCCGTCTGTCACACCCTCGTCAAATCCACAGTTCATAACCAATTTGTATGAAACTTTGCAGGTAGATGTCTTCTATGAGCCGCCATAAAGGCCTGTAATAAAATTATGAAAAATAAAATAATTAGGGGGGGCTCCATACATGAAACTGGGGGATGAAAATAAATATTTTCGCGCACCCCATCATGTGGGGTATCGATAGGTCTTCGAAAATAACATAAAGGTTTCTAAATAACTTTTTTGTTTAAGTGCATATTTAGTGAACTAGGAGTTCCCAAAGTCGGTAACAATGTGTCCCCCCCCCTGTAATTTTCCAACTGCTGTATCAAAAAATCTGAAAAAAATTAAGCTTGTGGCATCCAATAAATACTCTCGATTAAAATTGGTTTGTACAAGATTCGTTAATAACTTTTTGAAATATTCACTATTTGCAGTTTTGAGTTTTGACAACCGCAAAATTAACTTTGTATTTCATAATGATATGAAATTCAAACTTATATTTGCGGTCGGAAGACTGAAATACTTCTTGCTACGGAACCCTAGACTGTGCGTGGTCCGACACACTCTTGCCCGGTTTTTATTTATTAGATTGGTTTTAGTTGAATATGCTGTTCAGAGGAGTTAAAGTTAACTCAGATTATGGCACCGCTAAAACATTTCTAGATATTGCGAGGACGTCTCTAGGCACCCCGACGACATCCTTATGCACCGCAAGGACATACTAGGCACCGCGGGGAAATTCCTAGGCACTACGAGAACATCTCTAGGCGCCTCGAGGACATCCCTAGGTATCGCGAGGACATCTCTAGGTATCGCGAGGACATCTTTAGGCATTGCGAGGACGTCTCTAGATACCGCGAGGACGTTTCTAGGAAACCGCATGAACATCTCTAGGCACCGTGAGGACATTTCTAGGCACCGTGAGGACATCTCTAGGCACCGTGAGGACATCTCTAGGCACCGCAAGGACGTCGCTAGGCAACGCGAGGACATCTCTAAGCATCGGGAGGACATTTTCTAAAATGAATTGAATTTCATGAAATGTCCAATGTATCAAAATACCTATTGGCCAGAGCCACTCTAAAAATGTAAAGGACCTAAAATAACAGGAAAGCGTCAAAATCATAATAAAAAGACTAACCATTACCTACTACGTATAGATAGGTACATTAATCTATAATCCCAAATTCTGCAGTAGGCGACTGCTAGTCACGCCTCGTCAAGGCGCTATCAGATAACGTTCGCCGTTTGAGGCGTCCATTTGTCAAGTTCGATGCATTGAACGCTGACTTACTTATTACATGTGGGTTAACCGCTATAATGGAACTCGTTTTTGATAGAAGACCTTGAAGAGTACGTACCTATACAGTATAGGCAGATATGTAGCAAGTGTAGCAACCTTTGGCTTAGTGCTAACTTCGGATTTTGGTAGTGGGACCTCGGACTTTCGCGAAGTTTTTTAGGAACGGTTTGAGGTTCCCTAAGCCATTTTTGAATAATGCTTTACGCAGTTTACAAATTCCGCCCCATTATCGTAATTATGCATTAAATGGATAAAGTTTCGATATGTAATTTTTAAATTAATAAATTGACTCATTTTTATAGCAATATGTACCTACTTATTTTTTTAAAATTAAGTGCCTATTATATTTTGGAAAATAAAAAAGCATTTTCGATAACCAACGTGAATTTTTTTTTTCTCACCTTTCGAATTTTGCCGCCCTGGGCACTAGCCCCAAGTGCCCCGAGTATAAATCCAGCGCTGGCTCTTTGCGACTCTTGCCATTGCTTCAATTAAATTGGATATTTAACAACGTGGATTGTCAATTTTAATCGAAGTTTTCTTTTATAGACTTCACCATTTATGCAGATATGACAGTAGTATTCTAAGTACATGCTACGGATCAAGTTCACCAGCGAACTCGGGCTCGTCAAGTCAACCTGCCTCAAGGGTGTAGCTAGGTACGATAAGGGGGAGAGCGGCTGCCCCAAGCAAGGTTTACACAGAAAAAGTATTTAACCTCGAAGATATAATCCCTTCCCCTTCAAAATCCTGCAAGGATTCTAAGGACTTCAAGTTGGTCAAGACCAGCCCCCAAAAAATAAATACCACTCTATGTTAAAAATGTTGGGTAAGGAAGCTCGAAGCTTTTTTCAACGAAACAAGCGCCATGTCCTAGAACCAAAAATTCGAAGACATGTGACGTCCACCAACCCGCACTGGGCCCGCGTGGTGGACTACGGCCCACTCCCTCTCACAGAGGAGGCCTGTGTCCCAGCAGTGGGAACATTGTAGGCCGATTATGCTAAACGCCTAATACCAAACAATAGATTAATATTTCTGCAAATAAAAAGTATTGCTAATACCACAGGTATGTGCGGGTACCGTATGTGACCCGTGCTCAAGGTCAAGTTCCGGCCTTGCCACTGCGCGGGCGCAGATAAGCGCACGATACGATCGACACCGATCTAGATCGACTGATACCGTTGGGCAACGCAACTTGTATTTTGTAAGCTGGTCATTTGTTTTATTAATTCGCTGATCTTATCAAATACTATTGTTGTTTTATGGAGTTGAATAACTGGAAGTTTTTATGCAATGGAGAAGTTGTTTAATTTTTAATAGACTGCCCATGCAGTTCAATTGAGTTATCTTTTCAATCGGAGATCCGAGACTACGATCATACGAGGGAGGTATTGAAGGAGGATAATTATTCAGTATTCGATACTACGGGCAAGTTCACCGACAAGATAACAGGCCGTTAAATTGAAAACGGCAGTTTAACACCACTTTTCTAAAGGGCAAAGTCATGTTAAACGGCCGTTTTCAATATGTATATCGGACTGTTAACTTGTCGGTGAAATTGGCCCTAAATCTATTAACCACGGGACAAACCCTAAATACATGAAAAAAAAATTGCTGTTCCATACACTTTGCCGAGTGATATTTTTGTATGGTTGTTTATTTTTTTCGGTGCGGTTCCAAAAGGAGTGGGTATGTTTGTGTATAACCAATATAGCTAATTATAGGCGTCATGGTCATTAAGTGTAGTCACTTACTTACTCTACTTTATCTGTTTTACGAAATACATCAGAACTTCAGAAGCATTACAAACAAGGTCGAAGTCAGAATGTCTCTTAGTTTTTACCGAGTTCATGTTTTTATCATTTTGATAGCTCGTGACCTAGTATATTACCGGTTATACCAGCCTAGAAATTTAATGTACTAGACTTGCTACATGTTAAATGCAGGCCTTACTCAGCCAGTAGAAATAATAAAACAAAAATTGTAATAAATAATGTATTACGTATTCAAATTAATAAACAATGTCTTTTTCTAATTAACACTTAAATAACTTCTATATAAATGCTTCTATCACTACGCTGTACTGTATTGTACAATACTAATATACATAGGTAATTTGAAATTACATAAAACATACAAACAAACACTGTTTACAGTTTATTCAACCGATTTTGACTTCTATTGTAACATCCTTATGTATACGGAATAGAAGTCAAAATCGATTGAACAAACCGTAATACATATTATATACTGATTTTCAATTAATCACTGGCTAAACTTGAAAAACTCATCGCACAGTCGGGAAATTTAAATAAAAAAGGAAGATTTTTGTTTTTTGGCAACGTTTCCACAGAATACAAAAATCACTTCACATGACATTTTTATTGAACCGAGCCAGTAGACCTACTGGCTATTTTTTTTAGTACCTGTACTAAAAAAAATACTATTTTTTTCTTATTCTTATTCTTTATTGTACACACACATAAAATTAAAATTTAATTAAATTTTTTCTTAAATTTCCCGCCACACTTGCGTGCAATAAAATGCGGCGCACCTCTGTTTTCAGATCTGAACCGAGGGTTAGGGCCAGGATTCCAGTATCAGTAATATTCGGTAAATTGTTTCAATATGGGTCTAATTCATCAGTACAGTAGTGGTACTGATAATGTACCGGGACCCCTGACGGGTTAAATAAGTTTAACTTTAAACTCAAATGTGGAGAGTGGACCGATTTTATTGCTCGCAAATATTTATACTAAAAATCGAAAACTAATGACAAGTTTTCGAGCCACTAAAGGGGTGTAATACTCATACATCAAACAAAATCCTTAACCATAGAATTGATTAAATACGAATTGAATTATATAATGAGTTTTTCAATAATATGTTAAAATAATATAATAATTAAATCAGTTCAATAAGTCCTCTAAACAATTTCGATGCATACCCGTGTCACAACGACTCTCGTCTGACCAAAAATTATGAGAACCTCGTATATCGCGACACATCACTTTGAAGAACCCAAAGGAATTTCAGAATACTTGCAGTAACAGTCCCGATTCATAATTATAATCAAAAGGAAAGTACATTACATACAATAAGTTAGTTACACGTCTCGACTTAGAACAATAATTTCTGCAAATAAAAATCACCTTGTAGGTCCACATAATAGATATACCGACTCCTTGCTTATCAAAAATCCAACTCTTCACGACCCATCCTGATTCTGCAATTGTTTCAACTGCTTCAGCACTGTGTCGAGCAACTTTCTTCTGTCTCTCTCATTCTTCTTGAGTACGGAGAAGACAGAAGACTTCTGTTCCGCTTCCTTGAGTTTCTCGAGTAGCGTGGCGGCGTCGCGCGGCGTCACTAGCGAATACTTACCGCCTTCGATGCCGACATCGTGAAGGTATGATGACCAGTCCCAACCCGTGATGAGGTCGAGGAGTTGCCTGCAAAAGAGGTTTTCGAATGAGCTTATATCACAGAATACTACAGAAATTACTCCGCAAAGACAGAAAATAAATAGCGACTCTTGCTACAACGCAATAAAGTGTAATTCAGCTCGCACAGCGTCCAAGTTCAAGTCCAACTCGGCACATACCTAGATAAGTAATTTCTGTAATATTTATAATTTCCATACATTTTTATTTGTTAAGTTTTTGCATGTGGTGTTTACCGCTTGATATTGTGCACAGAGTTATAAATTTTGCATGCACTGAAAACATGTAACATAAAGTGTAACAATTGTTGGTGAACCAATAAATAAATAAATAAGTTGAGCTGGTCTAGCGCGCCCGAGGATATCTGCTTCACGGCCAGGTCTAGCAATAGGTTGCGGAGGCGGGTCGCTATGCGGTTGGTGGATGCTCTATTATCCCTATTACTCTATTCAAGGCGCGGTCGCAGCCGAAGACTTTGGGGGGGGTCATACTGCAGCTCAAGTCTTTGGGGGGGGGGGGGGTCATACCGATTAATGCCGACATGCTATACCGTGAATTACCGTGTTTCGCGCATTTTTGTAAGATTGGGGGGGTCATGACTCCTACGAGCCTCCCTCCCTCGGACCAGCACTGAGTACCTTATTCTCACCTTAAACTCGCAAAATGTTCCAGCAACTCTCCCTCCTTGAGTCCCGGCACCGGTTCCCCAGCAGCGAACTGCTCGCACTGTATGACGTCCAAGTTGAGCTGGTCTAGCGCGCCTGAGGATATCTGCTTCACGGCTGGGTCTAATAATAAGTTGCGGAGGCGGGTCGCTATGCGGTTGGTAGCTGCTCGCACTGCCGCCACCCTGGTAGAGGAAATAGGGATTTTTGCATATGTCTGTATGACTTTTCAGATAGTTTTTGTACAATGAATTTGTATGGTGTAATTTATTATACTAATCGGCATGTTACTTGGGGTATGGCGTTCAGATCTGTAGTAAAATATTTCACATTTAGAACGAAACTAGGTCAACAGACGCCATTCTCAATCCCATTCTTTATCTGCGCAGGTTTACCTATGTGGGGTGCGTTTTCATTGACGCGGAGCTGGGCGGAGTGGAGAGGAGCGGACCGTGAATTGGCCAATCACAGCGCTCGAAATCCCCACTCCGCATCAGTGGGAACAGTGTGATTGGCCAATTCACGGTCCGCTCCTCTCCACTCCACCCAGCTCCGCGTCAGTGGAAACGCACCCGGGCCTTTTCATGCGTGTTTGGCAGGCACGCATGCGTGCTGCCCGCAATCTATCGTATCATACATGTTTTTATTGTCATGCGCGCCACACGCACGCGGGCACATACAAAATAATCTGCTAAGCGTGCGGCCCGCAATAAGCATGCGTGCCTGACACGCACGCGGGCGCAATCACGCATGATAATGAAAAGGCCTTAACGCTGTGGCCTAAGTCAGTCGCGCCGCCGCGTATGCTGTATGGAAGCAGCTTACTGCCACGGAAGTCAACTTACCTCGCTCTTTCTGGCAGTTGTTCCAGTGACGTCAGCACTCCTGACAGATAGCTGAGCATGTCTGTGACGAACGACGAAGCCTGACCGGTTGGCTCAACTGCAACAGATGAACAATTACATAAATCAACGGCAACGGCAAGCTATGATAGCCGATTTGACGTTTAAGTCCGCTCATAAGTTTCGAATTTATTTAAATTTCATAAAGTTTCGTAAAAATTGACATCTACTTTCTATGATCTGAGACTATACCCTTAGAAGAATCAAAGAGGATTTTTAATCCTGTCCGCTCGCAACATACTGCAGTTACCGTTATTGGAGTAGGTATTACTCAAATCGATTAAAAAGTACATTTCACACTATGATATTTATATTTAGTCTGTTTTTATGACTATACTAACGTTCGCCCGCGGCTTCACCCGCGAAATATTTTTTATACCCACCAGACCCACCGGAACTATGGAATTTTTCGGGATAAAAAGTAGCCTATGTTACTTCCTGATAATTCAGCTTTCTATTGGTGAAGAAATGGTTATAATCGGTTCAGTAGTTTCGGATAGTGTCCGACCGAAACTGGTTTTTACGACCGAAACCGAATTTCGGCAACAGTCTCAGTTTCGGCCGACCGAAACTTCCTTACAAGGATCATGTTTTGAGGGAAAAATAAAGAAAACGTTATTAAAATCAGTCAGTCTTTAGAATACGGTAGTGGACTACTATTAAAAAAGTACAAATAAATTATTTTATTACAAAGAAGGAATAGGAATAGCAAAAAAGTAAACAAAAAAATAATAATTTATCACAAAATGGAAAACATAGACGCTTTTTAGGTTTTTGGAGGGAGTACCGCTCCGTATTTGTCGCGCGAAGTGGACATAGGTGGTGTTACGTCACTTATCATGCATGCCGTCCGTGTCTAGCAAATCATTTTAAAACGCTTATAACTTTGCCAATTTTGTAGATGTTTCATCGGTTTTTTTGGTGTTAATTATCTTTTTTCAAATAGTTTACAGATTCACAATAAAAAAAATCTATTCAACATTAGGGATGTAGCCACGTAGGTAAGTAACTAACTGTACTTGCCACTTGAATACGTTGGTAATAAGTATTAAAATGAATGTTGACACTCTGAATCCATAATATTATCACCTCTAATGAACTATAGTAAGTACCAAGAACCTAACTAACGTTTGTTTAGGTATAGCATTAGCGAGAAAGTTAAATCAACCAAAAAAATATTTAGATAGGTTATACTTGATTCTGATGTAATCTATGTATTAGTTTGTTATAATGAATTAGGCACGTGGACGCGGCAAAATGTCTTCGTCGCTTATTCGCTTAGATGGAATTTAACGCGCCGAACATGAATGCAGTTTCGGTTTCGGTCGTAGTTTCGGCAGGTTTGCCGCCAAAACCGAATTTAAACCGAAACTCGTTTTTTTTCCGAAACTCGACCGAAACCGAAACCGAACATTCGGTCGGACACTAGTTTCGGAGCCTATTTGGTACAAACAAACAAACAAAAAATCTTTCCTCAAAATGGTTTCCTAAAGTCCATTTCAATTGGATTTGTGAACTTTGTAAACAATATCAGTATGGCAAATTTGATTAATTTTTATAGAAAGTTTGTTAACATAGTTTACAAGTTCTATTGAAATGGACTTTAATACAAGCATTTTAATCTTTTTACATCCATTTTATAAGACGATATACAGCAGATAGCAGGAGTGACTGCGTTTACAAGTGGAAAGTTAATAGTAAATTAACTTTCCACTTGTAAACGCAGTCACTCCAAAGTATAAAAGTTCTCCACTCACCCAACAGCCAGTCATAGTTCTCGAGATCGAGGAACTCGTCCACTTTCTTCTCCAGTTTGTCGCAGATCTGCTGCTCGGCGTCGTCGCGAGCAGCTTGGAACATACTGCCCGCCGTCTTGATACATACATAACACTCTTATATGTATAGAAATAAAGGTGATATTTGCATGTATAAATTTATTAATATTAGAGAGTTGGTGTGAATGGTATGTTGGTGAATAGCAGTAGCCATTCCAAGATTTATTATACGGGATTAAGTGACAGCGTAACGAAAACTGCAACCAAGGGTTCAGTAGGTGCCTGCCGGGAAAGCGGGATTGTCCGAAAGGGGTACCGCTGACCCGGAACATAAAGGGCAAAGGAAGGAACACGGGTGGGTTTTAGTCAGTAAGAGTCTGACACTCCCTTCCGCTCCGCCCAGAGCGGATAGCAAAAAAACAAGGGTTCAGTAGGTACCTCATTCTGAACCCCTCAGCGTTAAAAAAATACGACTTTTATTGGAGATTTTTTAACGAATTGCAATATCTCCGTCGTCGTATTTTCTTTTTTTTTTTTATTTTAACACAGGAGTTCTGAATAAGGTACTGAACTGAACTAAGGTAGGAAACCGGTAGCGATCGAGTTGTATGGAGCCTTGGCAACCGCTAGCATCTATAAAGTAAGATTTTCCAATAACGTGCGTTATTTTTAAGATATCAGAATGCACATTATCAAAATGTTAAACCCACTAAATCAGAATTTAAATATTTTTAAACTTACCTGTGTTGTGACTAGCTCAGAGCCAGTGATGTTGCTAATAAACTCGTACAAACACATTGTTGCGCCTTCTAAGTACTGCGTATCCACAATTATCTGTAACAATATTTTGGCGTTATTTTAACCAAGAAATTAAATAGCTTTATAGATTTTATCACAGTCAATTAGATACCTCATACTCGACTCTTGTAAACTAAACATATTGATACAGATTTCGAAATTAAATGGTAAAATGGAAAATTCCGATAAAATAGGTTTTATGCTCTTATACCTGACTCTTTAATTTTACGTTATGAGGTTATATGTGTGACTTTTATTCATGATTTGGTATTCGGTATTCGGCCGAATAGTTCGCAGTATTTGGCCGAATACTGAATATTAAACAAAGTGACCGAATACCGAATAGAAATCGAATATTCTATAACATCTAATATGTATTGCCGGGTACTGTATGTTACCTGCACTAACTGCATCAAGGGCAGTGGTCTCCTGAACAGCGCAGACAGGCACCCCGTGAAGGACCTACTGAGCAGTAGCGAGGCAGAGTGTCTCGCGGCCGCGGCCCTTCGGCCTCCGCCCAGGCCAAGCCCCGCCGAGTACTTGAGCCACGCGTATATGAATTCCTTCACTTGTATGTACACTGCTGGGACCGTAGTGGAGAATGGGAATCTGCGAATCATAGAGGAATGATATAGATGGTGTCATTTGTTATTAAATATATACTGATCTTAAAAAACTCATTTTACTTCTCATAAGAGCGTTGTTACAGTACCTATAGTAAGATGGAATTTATTTTAAGTGTATGTATTCTTTCTTAGTAATAAAATTCCTATCTTAAAGAATTAATTCTAAAGGATAAATCCAACTCAAATGTGCCAACGAGCGTTTAAAAAAATACCTTTCTTCTCTCTGGTTTAACCGTAAACATTTTTGTATTAGGTCGCTTAATAAAAATCTCTCCAGAGCCTGCATGCTTATACTTATCTTGGATTGTTCATGCATTATTATAGAAGAGATACATACTTCCTCGGGAAAGGCTGCGTCTCCAGTTCATCGCCATCGTATGGGAACGTGTCCATCACGCCGTCATATTGGTCTTGAGTCTCGACCTAAAAACAAAGAACATCAGATGTAGGGTCCATTTCAATTGAATTTGTTAACTTTGTAAACAATGTTAGTATGGCCAACTGTCAAAATTTGATGAATTTCTATAGAAAGTTTGTTTACAAAGTTTACAAGTTCTATTGAAATGGACCATATATTGTAGACGGAAAATACCTATACTATATTCAACTGACTGTGAGAAAAAAAGTAAACAATAGGAGTCTAACCCGACCGAATTCAAAAGCACGCCTCGCAGTGTAAATTGTTAATGTTCGTGGTTTATCTTAACATATCAGAATAATAATGGCTGCTTAGGTTGTTAGTGTAGGTACTGACAAGTTAAGATGAACCAAAACATCAACAAATTACAATGCATCGCGTATTTTGAATTGGGTAGGACTACACTTACTTTTGTCTCAAAGCCAGTTGAATATAGTATAGAGGAATGAAGAAATGTTAGAACAATGCGCGAAAATCTTAGACCGCACTATCGCTTAATTTAAAAATGATGTAAGTATCTATTTTTCTGCTATAATTTTTGATCAAAATGAAGGTCCTAATTTGTATTGAATGAAAACAATACTTTATATATTTTTCTGCTCGAATTGTATCAAAATAAATAGGTAGGTAATATTCTGACCTCTATAGGCAGGAAGGAGGCATTGTCGAGTATGTCCCTGAAGACGACCACCCATCTCTGCATCAACACCTCGGTGTAGTGCTCCGCCATCTCTTGTAGGAGCAATGGTAGAGGATCCGTGGGGAGGCCGTAACACCTGCGATGGGAGAATATAATTATGTTATACCTCCAAACTAATATAAAAATGTTTGCTTTTAAAAAAGGCTTGTTAAAAGAATAAAAGAGCATAAAAGACCGTGGCTGATCGATCTGCGAGGCTAAGCTGCGCTTGCTGCGGTCAGTCCTTGGATGGGTGACCGTTCTTACATCGAGACTCCTCTGTGCCTCGGAGAGCACGTTAAACAGTCGGTCCCAGTTGTCATAGGGAAATCTTTGACATTCAGAAGCCCAAAAAAGTCTGACAACTGGTCTAACTTTCGATTACCAGTATTACGCAATAAATTGGGTTGTGAAGGTCAAATGGCAGTCGCTCCATGTAAAATATTGATATTCAGCCGTAACCAATTAGACTGGAAGCCGACCCCAATCTAGTTTGGGAAAAGGCTAGGCGGATAATAATGATTATATACGTTTATCTAATTTAAATAAATAAACAATACACAACACTCACTTCAGCGTATTAATAAACAGCACAATCTGGTGCTTAATGCTCAACATGAGCGTCGGGTCGGTTATCAAGGAAGTATTAGTCCTCAAAGTGGCCGCGACCTTCGTAACAGACATACTCCACATGTCCAACAACCAGTCCTTCGACACCAGCCCTGCGCCTGCGCTGAGCAAGTGTTCTTCTAGGATGAAGAAGCCTAGGACGGCGTTTAAGTAGTTCTTGACTCCTTGCATTGAGTCGTGTAGGTTGGCCGAGGCGGGGATCAGGACGAGGCGGGCTTGTTGCTTGCGTTGAGCTCTGGAATAATATACGGCCGTACCACAAAAAAGATAAACACGTGTTCAACACGAATGCTACCAAAAATAATACGCACTTGTTTTAGCACTAACTTGTCAAAAACAAGTGTGTATTATTTTTGGTAGCATTCGCGTTTAACACGTGTTTATCTTTTTTGTGATAAGAGTGATAATGTTTTAAATATACAGGGTGGAAATATGAGAGGACAGTTTTATAAATATTCATATGTGGAGAGAAAACTTAGTATAACTAACTAGCAGCAGTTATGAGAACAGACGTCACCTGCGCATTCGCTGTTTTATCGGTCTCTTTGGCGGAATGAAGAAGACGGCGCCGAGGCTACACGCGATTGGTTCGTCAGTCGATGCTCGTCTCTTCTCTATTACTTATTGTCAACTGTCTGTCTGTCTTGTCTATTGGGTCGAAAATGTACAAGCGCAATCTGTATTCATAATTCACGCCGCGACCTATACCCCTTTTTAAGCATATTGCGCACACGGAAAAATGTGAGATTTGGCATTGTTAAGGTTTATATGGAAAAAGCATTTTTTTTTTTACTATTTGTCGAATTTTGACCACATGCGATACTAGTAAAAATAAATTGATTTGAGGATTTATACATGCATAAGGCCAAGAAGTCACTAGCATGAAACTGGTCTTAAGATTGCATATTATTACAGTTTTATTTAAACTGTAATAATATGCAATCTTAAAACCAGTTTCATGCTAGTGACTAAAGAAAACCATAACTCTTTAATTTACCTGTAATACTGTATGAATTCATTCTTGGCGCCCAGCACACTGTGAATGTGCAGACATCTGTGCAGTGGACTAAAGTCCACAAGTTCGTGTGGACACTGAGGTCCAGTGCTCTCTTTGGTTGATATTCCAAGTACTGCCATATCTGGACAAAGAAAAATATAATATAATAAGATTTAATAACCCCATATCACGAACAATACTATGAGGCCGGCTCCACACGTTGGCCCCAACGTTGGTCCCAACGCCACTCGCCCAACGTGTGGATCTATAAAATAGCATTGGCCCCAACGTTGGCCAATACTATTTTCTAGATCCACACGTTGGGCGAGTGGCGTTGGGGCCAACGTGTGGAGCCGGTGTGAGGTCTCGAACACACGAACAGAAAACTCATACAAATATGAACATTAGAAGTTTAAAAATAAGGTTCATATTTATATAAGCGAATATAAACTTTATACCAATAAGAACCTTAACGAAATACATACCTACAATGTTCATATTTGAATGACTTAGTTAGACATGAGTCGTCATGGTAATGTTCGTGAATACGGGGGCGAGGCTATAACGTTTAAATATTACGCAGTCGGCTTTTTTAAATGTATAATTTTGTTTAAATCTGTTTGGTCAGTTACCTTTTTTGTTTTTGACAATGCTAGCCAAACTTCTTCCGAGCAAGTCTTGTGTCTGTTTCAAAGCCATTGTTCCAACCTGTGAACAAATAAAATTTCAGTCAAATAAACATTTGCTGAAGCACTATAGTACCTAAACATAAAGATTTTGTCAAATAAAGCCAGCAAAAACCTGGTAGGTATAAACAAGCAAACACTGGATCATTACTCCCAAAAAGTTTTATTTTCTCTACCAATTTTTCGCAACAACGGAAGGGCAAACTTAACAGTCTATGTAGTATTTCTTTTTTCAAGGACCATAATACAACATTTGAATTATAAACTGACCTGTGGACTAAGCGTTCGTATATTCTCGAGGAAGTCCCTCAGATCCGCCATGGAGGCGTCCTGTATCGCTTGCCGCAGACGCGGAATGTCGGCGGAGATCTGTCCGCACCACTTGTAAGGACCGACGCGAGGAAGTAAGACGTGTTCCAGTTGTTCAAGTGTCTTTAGGGCTGGGTAGTATCTGCGAAGTAGGGAAGTAACGTAATGATACAATATGACACTGAAAATTAATGTTGTCCATAAAAAACCGGACAAGTGCGAGTACGACTTGCGCCCTGAGGGTTCTGAAATATGCAATAGCGCCATCTATGCCGCTATTACACCATAGTAGATATATCATATCTTAATCATAGATGGCGCTACTGCATACTTCTAGTGGCGCCATCTTTGAGCAGATGGCTCCACTCATGGTCAAAGCGTTCCGTTTTGAGGTACAGAACCCTAAAAATGAGTCAATACAGCTTCAAACAAACAAAAATAGAATCAACAGTATAATAGTAACCAATTTACATACACAAAAAGAGTTCTGATAAACAACAGCTTAATGCATAATATGATCTGCATTAACAATCTCTTTAAGCAAAAAACTGAAAAGCTTTGTTTTGCAGTGTTGCCATCCATCCTCTTTCCTCATTCGTATGTATAAATCTCTATCATGACCATGACATTAGGGGGCGTCCATTATCACGTGAGGCGTTTAGGGAAGGGGGCCCCCTCCCTCCCCAAACCTCACCCAATCTCACTTGGGGAGGAGGGGGTCTCGGCAAATATCACCTATTTTTTTTTTAATATTCTTTTACGAATTTTAGTAGTTCGTATTTCAGTATTTTATCGCCTCATGTAATTAATGGATGCCCCCTTACCAATGTTAGAAACTGCTAAACTTAAAGTACCTTTTAGCCTCCACCTGTGACTTGAGCTTGGAGTATGTAGTGAGCAACGGCAGGCACAGCTCCATCTTCTCAATGGTAGCTGCGATGTTCAGCTCCACTCTGCGAGCCCTGATCAGCTCCTCAGCTTTGGCACACAGACCTTACAAGATAAAACAGAGGTGTGTTAATATTTTAACAGAAATTACAACAAAATATTTTATTTTAGACCACTAATCTAAAATTTATAGTCCCATACTGCATAGTACCATTGCATGACTATTTGTTATCATTTTGGTTTATGAACAGAGTAATCTAATACGAAATGTAGTACTCACTGTCAGTGGTGTCTTTGACATTGGCATCCACATTAGATATTTCGCCATGCAACTCTTCAGCATGTGACCGCACTTGTAATAACTCACGGATTGAGTCAATAAAGCCCTGCAAAAAAATAACAAATAATATGATTATTTGTATAATAATGGGCAGATGTGTACTTCCAGCCTTATGCTTCTGATGTTGAGATTTGTTAATAGTTCACCAATAAGATAACAGTCCGATAAATTGAAAATGGCTGTTTAACATGACTTTTTATATAGAAAAAGATATGTTAAATGGCTGGTTTTCATTTAAGGGACTGTTGTCTTATCGGTGAACTATTAACAAATCTCAACATCAGAAGCATAAGGCTGGAAGTACACATCTGCCCCTACTGTTAGATAGTGCCAATATAATACCTTTTTAGTTTCTTAGTGCCATACTATGTGAGTTATAGGAGTACAACTTGTCGGAAATATCTGCAAATCTGGCTTGATGACACAAGCAGAGCAACAATACACAATAAACAATAATGCAATTACTTTTCATTAAATTTTTTGAACCTATTGTTCATTTGTTACTGTCATTCAATTGGTACAAAAAAATTAAGGGGCAGAGGTGCGGGGAAGCGCGAGGGGAAGCGCATTCCAGCGAGGTTCGCAGATATTTCCGAGGAGTGTACATTTACAGCATTAATTACCTGATAATGGAAGTTGCACAGTTTTTCAATCTCCTTGTCATGTTGCTTGATCCTCTCATCCAATTGTTGGACGAATGCTTCGTGCCCTTCTCCCTCGTATATCGACCGGAATGCTGGGCCCCAGTAGTCATCTATACCTTCTATTTCCTACAGTAAAAAAACAAAACAGGATAACAAAATATATCAGACGTGACAGATTCCTTAGTTTAAATTTTCATAAATATTGATAACAAATTGTCGTATTCGTAAACATTGAACTGGGATATATTGTTTATAATATAGTTTGGAAAAAGAAAATCTAGGGGCATGTCCACTAAAGTAAATCTTTAGAAGAATGCGCAGAGCCACAAATTAATAATTTTTATATCTAATAGGTATACCACCTGTGTTCATACACATGAACAAATGATTATGAATATGAAGTTTAAGTGGGTGTATCACAGAATTCAGCAACATAATATTATGGGAGTAATTGGTGTAATACCTGGATCGTAGCGTTCGTCATTGTTGTTCTTTAGACTTCTTTTATATTTCAATGTTGTTGTACGCTTATAAATCCTAATGAACCAAATGTTTTCCTTCGTGTTGTAGTGTAAAAACAGAGATTTTACTAAAAATAGGATTCAAGTTTTTTTTTATTCTCAACCAATATTGATTTTGACATTTTGAATTTCTGAGAAATGACAATGACATTGATTGATGATTGGTTTGTTTGGTTGGCAAACCTTTTCTAGATGCTTATTCCGATATTCCATTTTACGATGGCACCAAACCAACTGCCTCGTTCTCTTGATGATCTATCTATCATAGAATAAAATTGAAATGGCTCTTATGAATAGCTCCTTCAAGAATGCCAAGAGCAAAAGAAGACACAGAGGAAACATTTTGCAAAAGTTCTAATAACCTTAATTTCACAAGTCCTTTTGAACGAAATTTATGTTCCTTGGAACGGAAGGTGCTTCCGTGGAAATAAAAGAGGGATGCCCAGTTCAAATTTAAATTACCTTACTGCCTCTATACAAAGGTGGCTCAATAGAAAACAAGAATATAATTATTATATTTTGATTTTTCGATTTCTTGTGTTGACGTTCGTACAAAGTTCTATTCTATTTTTGTTTATGGCAAGCAATGCCGGTGTCGACAATTCTGCCAATGTCAGATGTGAAATGGAAATTCGTGTGTAAAAAGATCAAGGTATAAGAATAAATGTAAAATAAGAAGAGATGATAAAAGAGAATTGTAAACGGCGTGAATCTTGTCGACGAATATTAGAAACACTGAAACAAACACAAAAATTATTGTTAGTTAAAATATGTACATATATTACATAGTTTATACAAACATAATAAATACCGTATACCACACAAATTAATAAGTCGCATTACAATCTGATGTCATTGCTACGTATAAAGGTCATCAAAGCCCCGAGGAGCTTTGGAGAAGGGTGTGTTAATAGGGAAGGAAAGTTAATTGGGACAGGGATCTTAAGTTTTGGAAGATAACTATATAAATCGAGGGATGGGTTATTATTGGGGCAATTGAAGAATATGTGCTCCAAAGTACCTTCGTCCATCCCACACTCGCAGAGTGATGAATCCCGGACCCGAATTTTATGTAAGAAAACTGGGGAACAACAATGGCCTATACGAAGTCTGCACAAAATAGAAATAATTTTCTTAGAGACTTTCTTATAGGGGTAAAACCAAGGCTTTGCAGTAACACAAGGTTGTACCGCGAAATAAAAAGCTCCTTTCTTTTTACTTGTGTTGTTCCACTGTACCTGCCATGAAGATAGTAAATTCCTTTTTGGAAGGCTTAGCAGATCGTAACCTTGACAACTGTAGTGTTTAAGGTCAACGGACTGGGAGGATACAGCGTCTTTTGCAAGCGCATCCACAATCTCATTTCCTCTGATGCCACTATGACTTGGAATCCATACCAAATGTACGGTTTTATGATTCTTGGCGCAAGAGAAAAGAGATTTTTTAATTTGTAGCAGGATTGGACTGTGGGTTTTGCTCTTAAATGGAGATTGCTGCAAGGCTTGTAGACAACTTAAAGAGTCCGTGAAAATTACACTAAAATCTATGTTATGGGATTCAATAAAAAGGCATGCTTCTAGTAACGCTATACACTCGCCCGTAAACACGGAAGATTGTACAGGACATTTAAATTTAAAAATAATTTTAGAATTCTGGTAGTATACTGCCGCACCAGTGCAACTAGAATGATTATTCAATTTGGAAGCATCCGTAAAAAATCTCTGAAAACCGTGCCATCGCTCGTCGACCACCGCATTGAAGATAGAGTCTGCCGACGAAGAACTTTTAGATATGCCAATATTGTAGAGGATATCTGGTTTATAACATATAATGTCGTAAGTGAAATTATAGATAGGAAGTTTTGGGAGCTGTAAAATGGGTGAGTCAAAATTTTGAAAATGGCGGAAGGCTTTGATAAATAGAGGTACTTCTTTATTATTCCAATAGTTTGATCTTCTGCATAGCACCTCTAAATCATTTGCTTTTTGTAAAAGTGGATGGGTGGATTTTGTAGCAACTCTAGCCCAAAATCTAGAAGCTAGATATTGGCGTCTTAGAGCCAAAGGTGGTTCTGCACACTCCACCTGCAATGCGTTAATCGGCGAGGACTTCATACAACCCGAAATGATCCGAAGACACTTGGATTGAATCCTATCCAGCCCTGCTAAAGCGCCCTTGTTACAGGGAATCAAAAGGAATGATCCATAGTCCAGTACGCTTCGAATTAAGGCATTGTACACCAGTTTCATTGTGTAGGGGTGAGCACCCCACCAGACACCAGCAAGAACTTTTAAAATAGGGACAATTCTTTCACATCTGTTAACTAAATAATTTAAGTGGTGTAAGCCGGTCAATTTGGAGTCCAAAAATACGCCTAAAAATTTTACTTTTGAAACTACTGGTATACAATGTCCTTGGATGCTCACGGGAATTTGTGGTATTCGTCTCTTCCGAGAAAAGACGACTACTGAACTTTTAGGAGCGGACAGGCTCAGACCATGATCCAGTAACCATTGGTTTAGAGAATCCAGGGATACGCAGAGGGATGACGCGGCGTCAATAATAGAGTTATTGGTAACATACAGAGCCAGGTCATCGGCATACTGCAAAATGCGACAGTCGTTGTTAAGGCATGTACCAATATCTGCTGTGTAGATGTTGTATAGCAAAGGGCTTAGGACGAAGCCTTGAGGCAAGCCCTTCCATGCCAGCCTGCGATCAAATTCTTCCCCTGGCACTCTCAAGACCAAGGACCGAGACATCAATAGGGAACATATGCATTGAACCATCCTCACCGGAAGTCTCAGCTGATGCAATTTTTGCCTGAGAATGGGAAGAAGAACATTGTCATATGCGGACGCAATGTCGAGAAAAGTGGCAACGAGAGAATTATTCTCAGAGAAAGCTAATCGCACATCTGAAATCAAAACTCCAACGCTGTCCATGGTACTGAGCCCCTTCCTAAAACCAAATTGAGAGCTCGGCAATAGGTCTCTGGATTCTACAATCCACTCTAGCCGGTTCTTTATCAAGTGTTCCAGTAGCTTTCCGAGAACCGATGATAAAGCGATAGGTCTGAATCCGTTCGGGTCATCTGCATGCTTCCCTGGTTTTAAGAGTGGAATAATAATTTGTGTCCTCCACTGATCGGGGATCCAACAATTAATAAAACAATAATTTAATAAATCTAAAAAATAATTTCTTGCCCTGGGACCGGCATGTGATATAAATGAGTAGACGATGCCATCAATACCTGGGGCAGAGTCGTGGACATAGTTTAAAATCGAATTTAATTCTTGAATTGAGAATGGAGCATCAAAGGGGTCTTCTGAAGGAGGAACAGGTGGTAGGTGACACTCCGCTTCTGTTGGCACATATGGAGGGGCTATTTTATCAAAAAACAGCTCTGCCGTCGCTCGGGATATAGGGGAGGAGATTGAAGGGGAACAACCGCATCTGTACCGATTGATCTTCTTCCATACTACTGATATGGGAGTGGAAGGAGACAAGGAACCACAGAAGTTAACCCACCCTGCGCGTTTCTTTTTCCGCAGCAGTCTTTTGGACTTAGCTAGAGCTTGTTTGTAGCCCATTAGATTAAAATTGCTCATCTCTGCATTATATTTTTTTTCCGCATCATTCCTTTCCTTTATTGCCATTGTACATTCCTGATCCCACCATGGTGGGGGAGGAATCTTATTGCGGGCAGAATTTTTAATGGGGAAACAAGAGTCTGCACTTGACATTATGGCAGAGACAAAAGACTCATAACAGCTTGACACATGGAGAGGACTAGTGTCAAAATCATGATGAATTAAATTTGGAAGAGAGTCGATTTTGTCCTCCAATAATGAAGAATACTCCGTCCAATCAGGATTGGACAAATTATACCTCAAAAGTGGAGGACTCATTCTTTCTAAGTAGGTTTTTTCAGCCAAAGATATTATAATTGGATAATGGTCACTTCCATGTGTCAAACTGGTACATTCCCAGTGGCATGACGCCGCAATATCAAGTGAGCAGAAAGTGAGGTCTACACAACTCTTGTTTTGACCAGGAAGGGATCTACGAGTTGGGCAACCGTTGTTCAAAATGCAGAGATTGAGGTCATCTAAAATCTCTACCAAACCTTCCCCAAAGGAGTCACAACGTTCAGAACCCCATCTAAAGTGATGGCAGTTGAAGTCCCCCATAACAAGTACAGGGCCATCTATGTTTTCCAAAATATTTCTCAAAACTGGTAAAAAATTTTGATGAGGGTGAGCAATATAAACGGATAAAAGGGTAATGCCCTCTACCTTACCTGCCACTATACTCATGTCTCCACCAAGAGACGGTAAAGACACTGCCACAAGTGGAACTCGATTGTTCACGCAGAGAGCCGACCCACCATAGCCATCAGATCGATCGCATCTGAGTATATTAAAATGTGGAATACGAAAACTGAGGCTTGGAACTAACCAAGTCTCAGCGATAGAAAAAGCTATAGGTTTATGTTTGTTCAGAAGGAATGTGAGCTCGTGCTTCTTATGCCACACGCTCCTAACATTCCATTGAAGAAACACCAACCGAGCCATTGTAAAGGTGTGAAAGTGAGTTTATAAGTGAATTGGCAACGTTGGACGGTAATTGGGATATATTATTATTATTATTAGAAGAGGTCATTAAAGTTGTAAGAAGTTTGATTAGTAATTGAATAATTGAAGATAGGTTATCAGAGGATTCTAAGTGTTGATTATTGAGAGCACTACCATTGGGCTGAGTAGATTGAGGAGTGTTAGTTAATAGCCGGTGAGCTGCTATATCATAAGAGGGGGAAAGGGGGGCATGGGTTTTAGGCTTTAGTGTGACAGTTTTGCGATATGACTGAGACTGGGATTTAGTGATGTCAGCATAGCTGCGAGAAGAATTAGGAACTGTTTTACTCGCTTCTGAGTATGACATAGTTTTCTCAGCCATAACCATCTTAATAGTCCTTTGTCTGCCATACTCCGGGCATGCCTTGCTATTAGCAAAGTGATTCCCAGAGCATAACACACAAAAGGCTTCACTCTCAGCAATGCTACAACCATCACCGGGGTGATCATTGCCACATTTGCTACAGCGAGGTTTAGATCTGCATAGGGATTCTACATGACCAAAACGACAACACTTGCGGCATTGTATGGTGGGGTATATATATTGTTCCACAGGAAGGGCCGTGTAGCAGCAGAAAATCCGTTTAGGTAGAACTTGGCCATCGAATGTGATTACACAGGTTTCAGTAGGTTTCCACTCGGTTATACCATCTCTAGCAAATCGTCTATTCAACCTCCGAATTTTGAGGATAGGTCCACATCCTGTAGGCACAGTTAAATAGGCCTTGGCCTCCTCTTCGGTGAAATCAGTAGGGACACCGTTTACGACACCCATGCGGGTAATATTAAAGGATGGGATTACTGCCTCATATAAATGTTTCCCTAAAAGGCTGTTAGACAAGAACGAGTTAGCATCCTGAGGGGATGAAAACTCAACGGATATACGGTTTCTACCGACTCTTTTGACTCCATCGCGAACAATGTTGGAAATGTTGTTTTTCAAAAGGAAGAGGCCAAAAGATACTGGGTGGAGGGTAGTGCCAGCATTAGCATGGGTTTCTTGGCGGGAGACGTGGACGATAAAGGGGGATTTGTCTAAGACAGAGTATTTAACGCGGCCGACATGGCTCCTAGGTTGTTTAGGAGGGCGATTAGGTGTATCATTCTCAATAACGGGACGTTTGCGTGAGATGGACTGGGATACATTTTGAGATTCATTAAAACTGCAAACGACATCAGCGAATTGACTTAAGGGATTGGGACTCGGGTCTAACTGGGGAAGGCTAGTAATAGGAGTAGAGGAAATATCAGGAGGGTCAGGGTCGGGAGGTTTGTTTTTATCCATGTTTAATATGGATAGGGGGGATAAATAAAAGTTAATAGGTACGAACCTGATAACAGGAGGTTAGTACTAGTCAACAGCACAAAAACAAACACAATAACAAGACACTACACTTGCAATTACACTTAAAAATCAGCCAAAAAAGACAAAAATTCTAGACACACGTGTTAACCAAATACACTCTGTGGCGAGAATCCGTTCGTACAAAGTTATCACGGCGTGCAAAATGACAAACGTCAAATCCGACCTATTAGCACATGAATAAATAACCGAGCAGAATGAAAGCTTCCTAACAGAGTTCAAGTTTCTTACCTACTTTCATAGGGCTGTCAATCGGTTATTGTAAAATATAAAATCGGGGTTCTAACAATTAAATATAGGTTATATTTAATTGTTAGAAATGAAAAAAATAAAATAAAATCCAAATGTTTTATTCTAACAGTTAAGCAGGTATAGATCTATTTAATTATAATGTATTTCTACAAATTTCCAACTCTCAATATTTTTTTATTCTTATTTTGCTTGAAGGGGTCGTAGGGGTCAAAGGGGTCCTAAAAGACCCCTTTGACCCCTACGACCCCTTCAGCGCCTTCGACCCCTACGACCCCTTCGACCGCTACGATCCCTACGACCCCTTCGACCCCTACGACCCCTTCGACCCCTTCGAACCCTACGACCCCTTCGACCCCTACGACTTCTTTGAACCATACGACTCCTACGACCCCTACGACCCCTTCGACCCCTTCGACCCCTTCGACCCCTACGACCTCTTCGACTCCTTTGACTCCTCCGACCCCTTTGACCCCTATGACCCATTCGACCCCTTCGACCCCTACGACCACTTCGACCCCTACAACCCCTACGACCACTTTGACCCCTACGACCCCTACGACCACTTTGACCCCTACGACCCTACGACCACTTCGACCCCTTCAACTACTGAGCCCCCTTAGCCCCTTACACTTAACACTACAGTTCATCGGTTTATTTATTTTGCCCAAGACCGGGTGGTTATTATTGATAATGACCGGGAAAAGTGATCAATCATGCAGTTATAATCACACGGCGCAATTGATACGGGCACTATTAATACAGACTGGTCATTATTAATAGTGACCGGATTTATCAAATCACCCGTAACTTAGATACAGTAAAACAGTTTGGCATCTTTAAAAACAATTTAAAATAAAACGTCCGCGTCGTATCGCTCGCTGCCGCTAGCACACCTTAATTTTGCCCGCTTACTGAGCCAGCTCAAACCGGTTTGTACCCGAGCGGGCGCCGGTACACTCCCCGCGCATCTTGTCAGTGACAGGTCACGCACGTTATATAATAGGTACTACAATAAATACCTACATTCTTTACTCTAAGGGCCTGTGCACACCACGTTTTCTAGCGCGCCGTCGATGCGCGTTTCTAAAACGTGCGTTGACGGCGCGCTTTTATCCTACAGAGGTCTACAGGCTGCGTCTGACTTGCGTGCGTATCGCGTCTGTATCGCTACAAACGTGCGTCGACGGCGCGCTTAAAAAATGTGGTGTGCACAGGCCCTTAGGCTCATCACAGACGTCCGGCCGGCCATCCGGAATTAAGAGAACGAATGAATGATATCGTTCATAAATTGAATGATATCGTTTACAAATTGAACGATATCGTTCATAAATTGAACGATTCCAGCCGCAATCGTTCAATTTGACGTAAAATACCTCATTCACCTTCTTAATTTTCCCGGACGTCTATAGCCGGGTCTCCTGCGACGTGTTTTCGTGTTCAATTAAACGACGAACATGTTTTCCGTCACGTGATCGAGTGATTTTGCTAAGCAAAACGCGTAGGCCACGCCCCTTTTTGTTCATTAAACATGTTCGATGTTCAATGAACACGCGCATGAGGCCTTTACTCGATAATAGGTACTTGCGAAGAAAGCAACATGGCGCGAATAATCTCCACGAAACCAAATAGAAGATGTTATTATGGCAACTTTAAAAATAAAACGTCAAGATCGTGTGAAAAAGTCACAAAGTCAAAAACTGCCAATCCTGCGGACGCAGTGGTGAAGAGTGTGGTTTTTTTGTGGCCTTTATCGATCCATTTCCAAGGCATTTTTATTTATTTTACAAAATCGATGTTGCCGTAACTTATTTTATAGTACAATTGTTTTCAAACCTCAATAGATTCTGTGAAGTCCGGTAACCATGGCTCACTGTATTAGAGTTTTGCATGGCCAGGCAAGTTCATAATTATTCCACGTTTTGGTTACTACCGAATAACTATTAATAATACGTTTCTATGTTTATACAATTAATTCAACTTTGTTTACGCTATTATCGCAAATGTGAGCGATTATGAAGTCCCGATAAACCGTCATGAATGATAGGTCAAGTCACGTAAAATAAGCCATATGAGGTCAAACAGGGTTACGATGAGTGCATTTATCAAGATTTCAGTTATTTATAGTGTAATTGGAGCAGGTGTCGCATAGTGCGTCGAAGTTTTTCAAGAAAACTATTGACGTCGTAAGTTTGGTTCCAGGGTACCAGGACACGGGCGGTGTTCTTGGACATCCAACAAAGATGCTTCAGCGTGTCCCCACTCACCGCTGCGGCGGCCCAAGTACGTAGAAACAGTTAAAAAGTGATATTTCTAGTGTTTTCAGTGTTAATAAGATGTT
Organism: Thalpophila matura; assembly: GCA_948465475.1. NCBI lineage: Eukaryota > Metazoa > Arthropoda > Insecta > Lepidoptera > Noctuidae > Thalpophila > Thalpophila matura. The sequence continues at coordinate 14,765,581 of OX419185.1, forward strand.
GTTATGTAATCGTTGCAACAATGAAAATTCGTTGTTAGGGCTCAAAGTTGGTGTTCTAAGTGCTGTACGATGTGTTGTAGGTCGCGATGTCCAAGTTCGACAAGAAGCCGCTGCCGTACGACTCGTTATCCAAGACCTTAGAAGTTGTGAAGAAGAGGTTAGGTCGTGACATGACCTTGTCTGAGAAAGTGCTGTACTCTCACTTGGATGACCCTAAAGGACAGGTAAAGTGTTATATAATACTTCATTGACAGTTTAACTGCTTGAACGCCGCAATTATATGGAGACACAAAAATATATTATAGCTCATGTAGATCTATGTTTGTACAGATGAAAGTATAAGGAAAATTTTGTATTTCATTGAATTTATTATGATTAGCAGAAATGCATGTGACCTTTTACAAGGATTTTATCCTTTTAATATTGGAAGAATCAAAATAATAAAATTCAAGACATTTTCCATCATCATCATCCTGTACATCTCAGCGTTAGATATTAATTTGAGGAAATTCCCCAACTGCAATTCCGAAACTAAACATTTTTACCTACTGTATCTTATTATGTTAAAAGTTTGTTAACAAAACATGTCATAAATAAGGTAATAGTTTTTATCAAATGACCAATTCGTTTTTCTTTCAAAAATTGTGTGATAAAATGTGTAGAGCACCTGCATTCTGCTTTTAAACTTTTAAGGCTCTTTCAATTTAGATGTTTGGTGTTGGACTGCTGTGGTGCGACACCCGTGTGGATCTCGTACTGCGCTCTCGACACGGCTGCCGCACCGCAACAGTCCAACACCAAACATCTAAATTGAAACAGCACTTAGGTACTTACTGATATATTTTTAACAATCACAAAGGCTAACTTTAAAATGAATATAAACTCGAGATTTTTCCAGATATCGTTTTTATCTTCAATTGTAAAGAGCTATCCACATAGCACATTCAGACTTTCTATCCCTACAACAGGAAATCGAGCGCGGTACCACGTACCTGCGGCTGCGGCCCGACAGGGTTGCCATGCAGGACGCCACCGCGCAGATGGCCATGTTGCAGTTCATCTCCTCAGGGCTGCCCCGCGTCGCCGTCCCCTCCACCATCCACTGCGACCACTTGATCGAAGCTCAGATTGGCGGCACCGAGGACTTGGCGAGAGCTAAGGTAAGGGATCTCTACATGATATTGTTGATGTATTTCTTCATGTTCATTATTAAACATACAAGAGATTTTTCAAGAATCGAATGTCGCGAGCGGGATTTGCACCCGAGACCTCTGCCAAACCGTGGCTAGTGCCCTGAACCAACTGAGCTATTGTGACCCATTCGCTTCATTCGAAATTTGAAATCTCTTTACATGTATACGCCTCTTATGAGCGTTTGGCGACATCTATCGGAAACTAATACAGACTCCAACTCAATGCCTTTAACTTTGCAGTTACCTATATGTTCTTCATGTTTGTTAAAACACCATGGTGAAATTGAACTTATTTAAACAAAAAGTCTTGATCTACAATTTTGTATTACATGAGTTATACATGGCAACTACAGTTAAGATCAAACTGCTACCCCAGGGGTTAGTGACATCTGCACAAAGCACAGCTGTTTATGTACTCTCGACAATTGGCTGTTACCACTTTTCAGCCTTATTACTAATGTCATAAGGGTGAAAAGTGGTCAGCTGCCAACTTTGTTAAGTGTACATAAATAATATTAAAGAATACCAATGAGTATACTATAAATTCACAATATCTCAGGGTAATAGGTCAATTAAACTCATTGTAAGATAGTTGTACCAAACGTAAACAAAATAATCATGAAAAAAAAATGTTGATATTAAAAAAATTATTGTACAACACACAACTTAAAGCCTTAATTTAAATGACAAGTTATTCACTGTGCTGGAGCGGTGTGTTATAATGAGTGATGACATTAACTCTCCTGTCCATCCTTAGGACATCAACAAAGAAGTATACAAGTTCTTGGAGACTGCGGGAGCTAAGTATGGTGTCGGTTTCTGGAAGCCGGGCTCCGGTATCATCCATCAGATCATCCTCGAGAACTACGCCTTCCCCGGACTGCTGATGATCGGAACTGACTCCCACACACCCAATGGCGGCGGCCTTGGTGGACTTTGCATTGGTAAGTGAAAAGACAAAAAATAAGACACTTAACTTTTGTTTCTAAGTAACTCATTGCCTATGAGAACTATTCCACATACCTGCATAAAAAGTATTTTATGGATACATGGACATGGTTCTTCTGTGTGCTTAATTTAATCCAAATTCGATCGGCCATTTATGGGTGGTTGAGTAACCTTTTATTTATGTCAGCCTGTCAGGTAAATTAAGTGATTCTATTGGTTCTTAACAAACACATTCCTCGCACACATCTCTGGTGGATTCGTATCCTAATAGTAGATCAAAGTGGAATCAGAAGAGACAATACCACTACCATTTCCGTAGGCCTATGGTATTTATCAACAAGACCTACGGAACAAAAGTCAAAATCGGTTGAATAAACTGCAAATAGGGTTTGTTAAAATTTCAAATGGAGCATAAGTTCTATGTATCTCTGTCCAGGTGTTGGTGGTGCCGACGCCGTAGACGTAATGGCCAGCATTCCGTGGGAACTCAAGTGTCCCAAGGTCATTGGTGTCAAACTTACTGGTAAGTTACTTTTTCTCTCAAATTAAAATTTTATACTATTTTTTATAGCTAGCGCTTCTTTACTGCGTCCAGTAAACCCTTTGATGGTCGGCGCTGACCTTAAGGAACAAAAAGGTGAAGTTAGTTGTTGGCAATAATCATAATTACCCCGATTTTTGTGACAAACGTTTGGCATATTTAGGGTTGCCAGACGTTCAGACACGTTTGGCTTTTTACGGTCGTGTCTGGCTAAATATTTATGTGTCTGGTCTGTCCAGCTTTATTAGCATGCAACATGCATTTTAGTAGCATGCGCCGTCTGCAGAATGAGCGACCCGCAACGGGTTTAAAAAGGTATGATTAGCTATTTAAAAAGATATGTCCGATAGATATAGATAGAGATATGTGATAGCGCCGAGTCCGGCTTTTGTATTTTAGGGTCTGGCAACCCTAGGCAGTTTCGGCAATTAAATACTACTCTAAAACAATAAGTCCTACATTATTTAGACAGTTATCCTTGTCAACCATTAAGTAGGTACATATAAATATCGTTATTTAAATTACTATGTCCAAGTCACCTTGGTAAGAAACTTAATAGCGCGCCATAACGCACTAAGCGGTAATGAAGTCGAGTAATAGATTGTTATGTATTTGCGGACGTCTGCCGTACATAGTGCTACTATTACTATAGTTAACACCACAGAGGAACTGTGTTTTTCCTCCGTTGTTAACACCGATATGGTATTACTAAACGTGACTTTTGGTGTTCGCCCAATTTACACCTTAAAGCTAGTCTCACAAAAAAACTGGAGAAGTGCGAGTAAGATTCGCGCCCTGACGGTTCTAAAAATATTGCAATCGCATAAAAACTATTTTTTATGTGATATAACTACAAATTAACGATTTTCGGATTGTTTTCCTTTAGGTACTTATGATGTGAGCTTACTTGCTTCTTCATCATCTGCCTAGCCTTTTCCCAAATTATATTGGGGTCGGCATCCAGTCTAACTAGTTTTGGCTGAATATCAATATTTTACGTGGAGCGACTGCCATTTGACCTCCACAACCCAATTAATGGGTAATACCGGTATTTAATGTTAGACCAGCTGTCAGACTTTAGGGCTTCTGACAACCGGGACCGACTGCTTAACGTGTTCTCCGAGGCACGGAGGGGTCTCGATGTGTAAAGAACGGTCACCTATCCAAGGACTGACCGCGGCAAGCGCAGCTTAACCTCGCAGATCGATCGATCAGCGCGGCCGTCATTTAGCTACGAGCCCCCTTTTGTGAGACCTTGCTTCTTGCTTGAATAAAATAATTATTCTGACTTTGAATCATTTTATTGGTCTAACAAAAGGCGCGGCGTCTTTATAATACATAATTCATATTATGTAAGGAACATTTCAGATGTATTGTAAACCATTTTATTATTTTAACCACATAATTATCTTATCAATTATACTACTTGAACATAGTAGGCACGTGAATTGTAAGACAGTAAAATAAGTCACTTAATATTCTGTACTAAATCTCTTATCAGTGTGATAAATGTTATGTACACGATCTAAAATTATACCAAACTAGCACTTTACCCGCGACTTCGTCCGCGTAGCCCACAGAAACTGCATTTTTTTCGGGATAAAAAGTAGCCTAATGTTACTCAATGATAATGTAGCTTTCTACTGGTAAAAGAATTTTTAAAATCGGTCCAGTAGTTTTTGAATTTATCCATTACAAACAAACATACAAAAAATCACATCTTTTCTCTTTATAATATTAGTTTAGATTAGAAATACGAATGTTTTCTCAAACTTATCAGATCACGAATATATCTATTTAGTTCGGTTGCACTGAAAAAAAGTGTACACTGATAGCATTTAGATGCATGTGTGTGTAAATATAAATAGCTCGGGTGTGATTCTCGTGGCGAGGCGCCAACCTGCCAATGTCGATACATAGTGGGCGAAGTAAATTTCTAGGGTTCCGCAGTGATTGGAATCTTGCTAATTAAATATTTAAGCTGAAGTATGTACCTTAATCTACAATTTGTGACCATATCGGATGTTGGGGTTTTAGTGGACGCGTTTTCAGTTTTTGCGCACTAAAAAAGCAGTAGTTTATGTATGACATACAATTATCATCTAATATTATGATTTTTAAATTGCATAATCAAAGACAATTTTATTATAAAAAAAAAAAAAAATATATAGTCTTCTGCAGAATTTAAAAATTCTGGAACCTATAGCAAATGCCATCATTATAGTAGGACATTGAGTTGATGCTACTTTATTTTTTGGTTCAGTTTGAGACATATACATAATTGCAGGTAATATGTCAAAAGGCTGCTCTATGTTGGTGTCGCATAATCCTCACACGAAAAAATTTGGTGAGATGTTATAATAGCAGGTTCGATGTCGCAGTCTTATAGTCATGTATTTTGTATTCTAGTTTTCAGTAGGTATTAATAGCATCTAGTTAGTACCTAAATAGCCCTACACACACTACTTATATGTATTGTATATATCCTAGTGGTACAAGATACAGACACAAAATTAAAGAAACATGGGTAACCCAAAATCGAATTTTCTATGTCGGCCTGTCATTTGTTTACAACACTTCGATATTTAAATATACTCAGAGGCACAATAAACCGGCCACCTATGTTTAGTGTCACCACGTTTGTTTAACCCGTGAATTCCCAGTGTCACCTGTAGGTGACAGCTGTTTATAATTTTTTTTCGACTACACAATTTTATTTTTGAATCCTACTATTTTGATAAAAATCCTATAACTGGGTAGCATCTAATACGACGTTTAGGTACTACTTTTACGTCATTTGTCGAATTCCTCCACAAAAAAGCGTGGGGTAGGTCTTTTTTTTTTTTTTGTTTTCTTGTTGTCCCAAATGTATTTATAATATTTAGTAGAAGAGATGAGTTCTTTTTTCAATAACAAAGGCATGGGAATTGAAGAGTTAAGTTAAATAAAGCATATCATGATGAATGTTACTTCATAAGTATCTACTATAGCAATAAATTAAACACTTATTACTCTCACTGCTTTTCTGATTTGTGTTCCCGAAGCATTTTTACGATTTCGAAAGCAAACGTGGTGACACTAAACATAGGTGGCCGGTTAATTGTGCCTCTGAGTATATTATTTTTGTATGGAACTCGCCTGTTTTTTTTTACAGTTCTGTTTTAAAACGTGGGCGTGTAGTGTTGTTTATAAAACACAAGAATTCAATGACGTGATATAATTGATACTCTTATGCGTTTATTGCTACGAATTTATGATGATAGGTACCTACCTATCATCATAAATTCGTAGCAATAAACGCATATGAAATTGGTGAACAAAGATATCACGATTGTGTTGCAATAGGTACCTACCTATTGCAATCGTGATATTTTTGTTCACCAATTTCATAAAATATTACCTGAGATCAAAGGAAAAGTTACGACGAAATTAGATAAGAGAAATTAACTAAGACCAACTTTAGATAGCTTGTATAAATACGTCTGATATTTTGGCATTCGTTATTTTAAACCTACAAAAAAAAAAAAAAAAAAAAAAATTAAAATATCCCAAATTGTTTGGCCGCCGTTAAAAATGTATACTCGGACATATTCCGTAGCACTTGAGAGATAAATACGAATCAATTATCACTTTACGCTGTCCTCCAAGTACTTAGGTATAAGTCCAATATGAGAAGGTCAATATCTTCAGCTGCTTATCGACAGAACAATAAAAACAGTTGGTACAAAAACTACATTATGTAAGTGTTATAACAAAAAAACATTAAGTATAATATTAATGTACCAAGTACACTAATGTACAATTGTACATGCCAAATAATGTAGGTACCAAACAGCTTCTACCTCTTCGTCTAACTTCCAATAATTTCTATTTTATAATATTTATTGAAATATGATATCTATGACCGTCTGAACTCGTACAATTACCCTTCAGTCTTCACGTGACCGTCTGTCTAATGTGGCACGAGTATAAAGGCGCGTCTCCTGCGACGTGTTTTCGTGTTCGACGAACATCGAAAAGTGAACAGTGAACGATAAAGGGGCGTGGTGTACGTGTTTTGACGAATAAAAACACTCAAAACACGTAGACCACGCCCCTTTATCGTTCACTGTTCACTGTTCGCTGTTCGTCGAATACGAAAACAGGGCGCAGGAGACACGGCTTAATACATAACGTTAGTATACATATATTATATTCTAAAGTTCCAGACTTACTACGCAGCGCTCTGTCGCTCACATTCAATTGATACAATTTGTACAATGCGTATCACGTGGCCACTGGGATCAACGGCGTATGTAAATGTATCGTTTTTAGATTGCTCATGTATTTATTGTTGTTTTCTGACGTATGTATAGGTGTAGAATCTGTAGGTTAAACATAATATGTGGGTAGAGTAACGTATAAAAAAAATGTATACAGCATGTGTCAAAAACCCTGTTCGATCCGAAGGCGTGCCATTATGCTCATCATTATGAACAACTTTTACTATGAACCAACGCTGAAATCGCGAAAAAAAATCAGCTGTTCAGAATGATGAGCATGATGGCCCCCTTTCGGATCGAGCAGGGTTTTTGTTACATGCTGTGTATTAGACTGGCTGAAATTGCAATAGCTTGTACGTACCTATTGTCGTTTATCTTTAATTCTACCCAGTTTTTACAATTAAGCCTATCATTATTAAGAAAAAACGTTTTTTTTTAAGAGTAACCAAGGAGTTCCTTGCCCCTTCTTCTTCATAGAAAATTACATTTTGGAATGGACATCATTTTCTTCTTTGTCATTCTTACTTTTCCTTCATTGAAACCTAAGTTGTTCCTTATTTATTTCTTAGCCCAGATATCATTATGAAATTCTTCATGTAAACTGCAGATATTTAAAAAACAACGCATTGTTTGTTTTATATTGACTAATGATAAAGCAATGATAACTTGAAATAGTTCAACGCAATCATTAATGAAATGCTTCTGATTCACTAATTATGATACAAAGTATCATCAGATTTGTTGTAGGTATAATAATTGATATCGGTGTGAATAAGTGCTTAAAACTTTAATTGATATGATTTCAGTAAAATTATCATGAGTTTTAATAAAATTAAAAGTTGATATGAAACTTTAATTAAAATTACCGGTTAGTTTAGTACACTTATTTAACGAGAAATAAATAAAATATGTCCTAAAAGTAACTTTTCTGTTTTGATATTTATCACTAAACTAAAATGGAAATTTTTACCTGAACAGTAGTAACTAAGGAAAACATATACAGGGTGGCAGGTTAGACAGTGGAAATATTTTAAGGGGTCATTGCACTCATCATTATGAACAACTTTTACTATAGGACCAACCCTGAAATCGCGAAAAAAAAATCAGCTGTTCCATACATTTATGTTCACATAACTCAACAAAATGTATGGAACAGCTGATTTTTTTTTCGCGATTTCAGGGTTGGTCCCATAGTAAAAGTTGTTCATAATGATGAGTGCAATGCTCTCTTAAAATATTTTTACTGTCTAACCTGCCACCCTGTATAAAGAGGTTTTACTCCAAATGTTACATAAAAAATATTTACATACGGCTATAGCTACTTAACATGAAGGTGACGTCACGAGAACAAAAAAATGTGATAATTTGCGGAACTAATTTTATAAGTAGACAAGATTTTTGCAGTCTCAAATAGGTAGCTATTAAGAAACATGTTGAAAAATTATAACTCCAGATTTTAGAAGCAATAGGCCTCTTTTATTTAAAAAAAAATATTAAGGTTCCGCGCAAAAAAACCCATGAAATCCAATATGCCACGCAGACGCCTAGTTTATTTTATAATGTTAGTGTGATAATATTCTTAGAAGTCTAATGTTAGTATACAAGGTAGTAAACATTATATAAGTGAGATAAATACATAAATAACAATGCATAACTGTGCAGTGTGCACACAAAGTATATTTGGCGTTCAAACTTGGCAAAGTGAGCCATTTCCTGTGCACGAGTACGATACGCGAAGAAAGTTCTCGTTCAAAATGTCACTTATGTTTATTGAGTTTTATAGGACGATAATTAAATTATTATTTGTAGAATCTTCTTTCCAAAAAAAGTTTGGACGTATACCGACTAAATTTTAATTAACAGTAAAAAACTTAAGGCCTAATACAGAATAATTTTCTTATCGTTAAAATGAAATCATAATAAGATAAATAGAGTTTTATTCGCTGCCGAAACATAATTATTGCACCATCATGGGAATACCTGGTTTCCTAACCTGTCACAATAAACTCTATCGCTATAATTAAGATGCCATCAAAATAATTTAGTCTTAAAACGGATGATAAGGGACAAAATGACATTGCAGACAAATTACTCTAAATCAGGCGTCACACAGAAAATTGATAAAAAAGTTTAAAGTTTTGGCACAGTAAAAATATGTACCAGTATGGAAACTAGGCCTAATTGCAGAAATAAATACCTACGCTCCACTGCAGCGGTAAGGTTGTCACTCTTAATGCTTTTGAAACTGAACTGTATTTATTAAAACATCTGATTCTGTGTTCTGTAGTGATCAAACAATCGAGTTAAAATAATTAGTTTACAAATAAAATTTAAATAGGTAATCTCTAAGACGAAAACGTTTCGTTCGGTCCTTGTTGGAACGCGCGGTGGATGCCGCAAGTGGCGCGCGGCATGGCGCATATGTGGCGCCGATGCGATGCCTGTAACCTGCTGCGCACCGTACTATGCGTTTCAACTAAGGATGGGATGACCTTGGCAGTGGCACCATATTTTGACGATAATTAAATTTAACAAAAAAATATTTTGTGCAAATTACTTTTAAATAATATTTATCTTGTTCGTGTTATTTTCATATGATTATTGTTTATTTAAGAGCGTGTAAGTATTAGAAAAGCGTGCATGAGGCATGAGAGAATTTTAATATAGGGCCAAGGTCATCTTTATCTAAGTTAAAACGCATAGTACCTACTGGGTTTTAACCCGAAAATGTGTGTGACAGTAATTAAAAAACCACTACCTACATTAAAAAAAATATATTTATTTTACACAGTTACAAATTGTTTACTGAAAAATACTTTCGTCTGCTACGACATGTACGGAATGCTTTATTAATAAATTGTATGTATAATAAATTCTCGTTCTAATGAATAGCTTCTTTAAATAAACTATTAAACTAAACGATTACTAAACGCAACCACTCGTCTTGACGCGGCACTCACGACTGACGGCACCGCGATGTCCGCTTAGAGGTCTCGTCGATTCGCGTGTTTGTGTGAGTGTGCGTTTCGAACGTTAGTACGTAGTTTCCGTACTGGTACATATTTTTACTGTGGTTTTGGGTAGATTATATATGTAAATTGCAGTATTTAGGTAGTATCAAAACATATTTCTGTTATCACCATTGTTTTTAGGAATTTTTCATTATTATCATTCAGCAAATAGTTACAAGTTTTGTACGTTATTTAGATTCCGACCTGCCGGCCTAGCATAACCACGATAGAAACGGGTGTTGTCTACAGAAGAATAGAGTTACAGATTGTAGAAAGATTTCTACCGTTTTATGCATACAATGAAGAGAAGAAATGTTTAAATTCTTCAGTAGACAAAATTCCGATAAACCAAGCACGGGTCGCCGCGGGCTCGGGCAGAAGAGATAACGATTTGGATAGAAAGAACTTTGTCCAATCTTTGGTAGGATAGAGCTAGAATTGGTCATGCTAAGCGTGTTGCATCATGCTGTCAGAGGCCATTCCGTAACCAAATTAAAAAGAAATATCTATGAGTCCTTTCGGCGAGACTTAGATACTGTCATAGTTAGACAGACTATAACACCATTTTCTATCTAATCGGTATTCCTCACACTATTCTAACTTTATGCTATTGTTGAGAACATGAACTTTGTACTCCAGGTCAACTGAAGGGCTGGACAAGTCCCAAGGACGTGATCCTGAAGGTCGCGGGCATCCTGACGGTGAAGGGCGGTACCGGCGCCATCGTGGAGTACTTCGGACCTGGTGTCGACTCCATCTCCTGCACCGGAATGGCTACCATCTGCAACATGGGTGCTGAAATCGGAGCTACCACCAGTGTACGTACAAAATGTTTACTAGATAAAGGTATTTACTATTTAGTAAAAAAAAAAATCGTCACATAATTAAAAAAAATCGTTACGTAAATCTCCATAAATCTAAAACTCACGGATATCGCGCTCGCGATCTCCGACCAGTACCCGTCCAGATGTCAGAGCTGGAGGTCGCGACGCCGGATTGGATAATAATGCGTAATTTTAGCGTAAAAAAAATATGTAATAAAAGAAACGTTCATACGAATATGTACATTCTTGGAACTTCCTTCCTGACGGGGGTCCCCGACCGCGCACGTTTTTTTTAAGGAAGTGACTCCGCGACCGCCGCCGTGACCTGAATTTGCAGCCAGCACCGGTTGCTAAATTCGCAGCCGGCGCTGACTTTGGAAAAAACCGGGAAATGGGGTTGGCAATTTGGCATAATTAAAAAAACATTTCATGTTTCATTTGAGTAACATACCTAATTAGGGTCCAAGAGCGAGCGAAGCGAGCTCGGAACTTGGACACCCCGACACGGACAGGTTAGGTTCGAAGGGGTTGACGGGGGCTTCAGTGAGCGAGCAAAGCGAGCGAACGAAGCCCCCGGTCAACCCCTTCGTGTTAGGTTACTTTTAACCTCGCAGACAGAAATAGGAGCGCCGCGTAGCGGGGCTCCGTCGACCACCTCCCTCCCCCTTGTAAGTCCAAAAAAGTTGTATTTTGTTTTATATTGACATTGTAATTTTAAAGTTAGGCTAGTAGATAATTCAACTTAAAACACGGCAAAATTAATCTGCTGCTACGGTAGTTTGTAATTATTTTCGTCTGGTATCACTGCTACTCCAAGGCTACTCCAGTTCCCAACGGCGTTATTTTTGGGACCCGGCGCCGGCTGCGGAGGCGCTCCCTTTTTTTAATCCTATGCCAATACCAGTATTCAAAACTGACCAAGAAGTAATACATAAGATGTGATTGCACTTTGTTCGAGGGTAAATAACATGATGTCTATTGGATTCTGCATGCAGGCACGTTTGACCTAGCAAGAGATACACGCAATCTGAGTTCAAGGGCATCTATATATCTATGAAATTATCTACTAAAGTATTACTCATCTAAACACATGTCTAAACTACAGGTTATAGTAAATATTATGTATTTACAATTCAATTGGCTGACCCGGATCGCCATGGATGATGTAAAAGGCGCGTGAAAGAATAGGATGTTAACTACTTTTTTTTTATTGTGAATCTGTAAACTATTTGAAAAAAGACAATTAACACCAAAAAACCGATGAAACATCTACAAAATTGGCAAAGTTATAAGCGTTTTAAAATGATTTGCTAGACACGGACGGCACTATCTACTAGTGACATAACACCACCTACGTCCGCTTCGCGCGACAAAGACGGAGCGATACTCCCTCCAAAAACTTTATAAAAGCGTCTATGTTTTCCATTTTGTGATAAATTATTATTTTTGCTTTTACTTTTTTGTTGTGCCTATTCCTTCTTTGAAATAAAATAATTTATTTGTACTTTTTTAATAGTAGGACACTACCATATTAAAATCTAAAGATGGTAGTATTATGTTGTTTAGTCGAATTTAGTTAGATTAGACTAAAATTCAATCCTAACATAGGGAAATGACTGATGCAGCGACATGTCAAGACATCGAGATTTCTGTGCTGTATCTAAGTTCAATATTAACGTGTTATACACATAAACTTTCCAGATTACATGCTCTATATGGTGGTGAAAACCGCATCAAAATCCATTGTGTAGTTTAGAAGAATTAAGCGAACAAACAGACAGTTTTATACTATTAAAGATTGACGTAATATTTTTTGTGTATACAGGTGTTTCCCTACAACAGCCGTATGGAGGCTTACCTCAAGTCGACGGGTCGCACTGACATCGCCGCATTAGCCAACAAGTACAAAAACATCCTCACTCCCGACGCTAAAGCACCTTATGACCAGGTAATAAAGCACATTTTACGTTGACATAGATTTTGGAGATAGGTCTTTTTTTGTTAGATGTTAATGTACTGCTTGCGTTGCAGCGGCGTACCTAGAGGGCAAGCCCGAGGGTATTCCTGTTAATTTTTGATGAATGTAAGTGAGTAGCGTACAATAAAAAACACTTATATTCATAAAATATTAATAGACATACCCTCGGGCTTGCTCTCTAGGCACGCCACTGTTGCGTTGTATAGTAGACCTTATTTAGATGTAATAGAGAATAATTTTAATAGAGCTTTAATATAAATTAATTCATTCTGTGATTAATTTTTTACTACGTCGTAGCGCACGCACATTTATTTAACATTTTATTTTATTAAAAAACATGATTTATTTGCAATATTGGTTAAATTACCTGGTTCCTTTATATTTTCAAACGCTTATTAGTAGATACGTTTGACAACACAAATTATCTATATTTTTTTTCTAAAAGCGCCAAATGACTTTCTTTTCATCCCACCAGGTTATCGAGATCGACCTTACGACCCTGGAGCCCCATGTCAACGGGCCCTTCACCCCCGATCTAGCGAACCCCATCAGCAAGCTGGGAGAAATCGCCAAGAAGAACGACTGGCCCGTGGACATCCGCGTCGGCCTCATCGGATCGTGCACCAACTCCTCATACGAAGATATGGGCCGCTGTGCCAGTATTGTTAAGGAGGTCAGTCGACATTACAAAACAAAAAAAAGCGTTTATCCTACTGTATCCCAGCAAAAATCTGCAAATCATTAAAAGAAAGAAAAACTGGAATGCCACGGTGAGGCAGAGGTTTCGGGTTCAATTCAATTTTTGAGTTTCATTACAAACAGAAAACAAAAGAAAATAAATATTTTCTCTTTATAATATTACTAGCTTCCACCCGCGGCTTCGCCTGCGTTTTTCGGGATGTATTATACATATAAACCTTCCTATTGAATCACTCGTTCTATTAAAAAAAATCGCATCTAAATCCGTTACGCAGTTTGAAAGATCTAAGCACACATAGGGACAGACAGCGGGAAGCGACTTTGTTTTATACTATGTAGTGATTTGTGTAGTAGTGTTTGTGGGATTTGTGTGTACTCAAAACGACCACCCATATACCCAAATTAACGTTATTTTCCCGTGGTCCAGGCGTTGAAGCACGGCGTCAAGTCCAAGATCCCGTTCAACGTGACCCCCGGATCCGAGCAGGTCCGCGCCACCATCGAACGTGACGGCATTGCGGAAACACTCCGAGAATTCGGAGGCACTGTAAGTATTACAAGCAAATTACTCTGTAGTTATCATCATAAAGGTACAGCGATTCTGGCTGAAAAGCTGATGACAAAAACCGAAAAAAAGTTCGGAAGAATTTTGTACCCGAACTGAAGGGTTATCGCCATTTCAAAGCGATTGATGTTACAAATTGGCTGACAAGCATTCAAATTCACGAAAGACCTTCATTAGAATATCTACGTAAGAAAGAAAGAAAAATGTTATTGCATGCGTGATGCAGATAAGGTAATAAATAAACTTAAGAAAAAAAATGGACACATGCAGATAAGGATAAACTTAAGGAAAAAAACAAAATAACTAAAATGTAGAACAATACAAAAAAAAGGTAGATTAAATAAAAAAAAACACTATTCAGAATCTTGAAAAGATTTAGTGCGTCGCATTCGCATGCAAAAAGACATCTCAACAAAATGTAGTGGTATGGCAACATTGAAATTATTTTCTCAACATGCCGCATCGACAACACTGATTTTCAATCCGACCTAGGGTGACGCAATGGCGTCTTCCAGCTTCCAGCCGGTTTAGCATGACCAATTCTATCTCTATTCTACCATAGAATAGACAAAGTTCTTTTTATCCAAATCGTTATTTCTTCTGCCCGAGCACGCGGCGACCCGTGCTTGGTTTATGAGAATTGTGTCTACTGAAGAATAGAAACATTTCTTCTCTTCATTGTATGCATAAAACGGTAGAAATCTTTCTACAATCTGTCATTTTGTCTATTCTTTTGTAGAGAAAGCCCAGACAAAGTTCGATGATTGCTAGGTATACATCCCTTTTCCCCCCCAGGTGCTCGCCAACGCTTGTGGACCCTGCATCGGCCAGTGGGACCGCAAAGACGTGAAGAAGGGCGAGAAGAACACGATCGTGACGTCATACAACAGGAACTTCACCGGCCGCAACGACGCCAACCCCGCCACGCACTGCTTCGTCACCAGCCCCGAGCTCGTCACCGCTCTGTCTCTAGCTGGTAACATTAACTAGGAATATTACTGTCCACATTTGGACAAAAAGTGCTCCCAAAATCGACAATTATTAATCCTATCTTCAATCTTCCGCATCCGGTATCCCAACATTGCTTTTAAGGCCTATTCAGACCTAAGCGGTATTCGCTACCGTCTGCGGCATAGAAAACCCTGTGGGTATGCGGTAATATTACTGTTCAGACCTAAGCGGTATTCGCTACCGTCGAAACCCGCGCGGTATGTACTTCTACCCACAGCGGCAGTGAATATCGCTCAGGTCGCTCTAGCCGCGGTACTTGATACTAAATACCTGAGCGAAACCCGCGCGGTATGTACCTCTACCCACAGCGGCAGCGAATATCGCTCAGGTTTGAATAGGCCTTTATGCAGATTTCTGAAATGAGCTTAGTACAGCGGTTCCTAACCTTTTCAACCTTCATACCCCTTGATCTGTTAGGGAAACCAACTTACCCTCGCTATTCGCCCTATTAAAATGTTATCACATGAAAATACAACAGTCATTATTAATCATAATAAATTGCACAAAAAGTTTAAGTTTTTAATGTTAGGTTAGGAAAGTATCTTCAGAATACCACAAC
Source organism: Thalpophila matura (assembly GCA_948465475.1). Taxonomy (NCBI): domain Eukaryota; kingdom Metazoa; phylum Arthropoda; class Insecta; order Lepidoptera; family Noctuidae; genus Thalpophila; species Thalpophila matura. Next base: position 14,781,172 of record OX419185.1, read on the forward strand.
CAAATAACGCTACTCTTTGATAGTGTTATTTTGCTGTGGTGAGTAAGGTTGCTAGAGCCCCTGAGGATGCGCTGTGTTGACAGTGGACCTGCTTATTCCTTAATATATCGGCACAGCAAATCTTCATGGTACTATATTTCTGTATCCTTTTCTGTCTCCACGGTACCATTTTGCCTTCGTAATTGATATAATGCAGTAATCGACATTTAACAATTTTCTGTTTTTATCGAAAATGACACCAGACACTTATCTATAAAAGAATTTTTTTTTGAAAAATCTTTTTCTTTCTTAGTCAAATAATATGGAAAATGCAGCATTTGTGTAAAAATTTTCTCCGCTATTTTGAAAGTACTGCATTCGCTATTATGAGGGCAGTATTACATACCGTATTGTCTCTACAAATGTACGTGTTCCCCAGGTCGCCTTGACTTCAACCCGCTAACGGACTCGCTGACGGGCAAGGACGGCTCCAAGTTCAAGCTGTCGGACCCGTTCGCGGACGAGCTGCCCGCCCGGGGCTTCGACCCCGGCCAGGACACCTACCAGCACCCCCCCGGCGACGGCTCCAGTACGTGTCTCACTTTTATTGCGGACTAGCTTCTGGCCGCGGCTTCGCCCGCGTTTTTTGGATAAAAAGTAGCCTATGTGTTATTCTGATGTATAAACTATATTACTGTAAAGTTTCATCAAAATCCGTTCAGTAGTTTTTGCGTGAAAGAGTAACAAAGATCCATACATCCATCTATACATCCTTACAAACTTTCGCATTTATAATATTAGTAGGATTGAAAGTTGATAGTATGTTATCTATAAGCGAAAGTTTTGATGGGTGGATGGATGTTTGTTACTCAATCACGCCTGAATTGCGGAACGGATCTGGATGAAATTTGGCACAGAGATAGATTATAGTCTGGAATAGCACATAGGCTACTTCTTATCCCGAAAAACGCGGGCGAAGCCGCGGGCGGAAGCTAGTATGTGATAATCTCAACTCAATAAAGGAGTATTTATGACTTACTAGCTAGCATTTTTCAGGATAAAAGGTAGCCTATGTGTTATTCTGATGTATAAGTTATATTACTGTAATGTTTCATCAAAGTCCGTTCAGTAGTATTTGCATGAAAGAGCAACAAACGAGCTGCCCGCCAAGGGTTTCGACCCCGGCCAGGACACCTACCAACACCCCCCGGCGATGGCTCCAGTACGTCTTAACTTTTATAGGTGAACTGTTCCCCGCGATTTCACCCCCGTTGCTCGGCTCCTAAGGGTCGTAACGTGATGTTAAATAGCCTATACTATTCCTCATGAATCTGGCTATTATATACAAAAAGAATTTTTTGAATCCGACTGGTAGTTCCGCTGTTAGCGCGTCCAAACAAACTCTTCAGCTATAAACCAGAGATACAGCTTGACCTCTTGGTGGTACTAGCCACCCTACACTACGGAGGTCATTTAAACTGGTCAAATGTCTAATCTTATTATAATTGTCTATAAACTTCTTCCCTCCACCCTCAGAGGTCCAAGTGGACGTATCGCCGACCTCTGACCGGCTGCAGCTCCTGGCGCCCTTCGACAAGTGGGACGGCAAGGACCTGACAGACCTGACCATCCTCATCAAGGTGAAGGGCAAGTGCACCACCGACCACATCTCCGCCGCGGGACCCTGGCTGAAGTACAGGGGACATCTGGACAACATCTCCAACAACATGTTTATTACGTGAGTATTTTGTAACAGCCTGACTGGGGAAGTACTTCGCCAAATAACTTTTAAAATAAATTCAAAAAAGTGTTGCGGCTCGATAGCCGACTATCGATAGTCTATCGATAGCTGACCGCCAACTAGAATATCGATTGTACTATCGATAGTATCGATAGCTCGGATCGTGACAATACTATTGATGGAGGGAATACCATCGATAGTATCGATAGTTTATAATTTATGTACTGTAACAGCTTACCATCAGGACGGCCATAATGCTTGTAAAAAAATGTTGGTCATGTGGTATTTTTATCTTTGCTTCAAATAATAATCATTATGCCATTTGGATGGTTATCTAGTCATCTATATACAATATCACGAAATTCTTGTGAAATCCTTTAATTTGGTTGGTCAAAAACCATAATAAAAAATAAAAAAACTTGTCATTTAATATCATTATGAACCAATCGCATCCCATCGTTATTTTAAAATATTAAGTTAGTCCAATTTATATACGATCGCAATCTGTTTTAAATAGGGATGTACCGACTAGTGGCCGACTAATCGGAAAAGCCGACTATCCGGCCATATTTGTAGTCGGCAAAAATTACCGACTAGTCGGCCATTACTTTATTCATAATCCACTTCACTTTGCGGGAATTAACAACCTCCAGTTCGCCAAAGAAAGTCCGCACACGCGCTGTCTTTTTCGATATGACTCAATTTCTATTGTGTAGGTCCACTTGTAATTCTCTGACTTTTGTTTTATCTTTAAAAAATACTAAGTAATATAGACCTTATGTTAAGGTTGCTAAGATCCAACCGTCCTGTTTTCCCAAGGCATGTCCTGGTTTTAGAGGTGGCCTGGGACGTCCTGGATAGTTTTTAAGTAGCGTCCTGGGTTTTTAAAGCAGGATAGCGTCCAGTGTTTTAAAATTCACGCGCTACAACTACATACCTTACATTTTATCAGTCGTCCTCACGTCTCGCGTGTTGTCGCGTCACTTTTTTATAACTGCAGGTGCGTACAACCAATCCCACTTGACAGCCGATCTGTAAAGCCGACCCGGACGAGATCCGACATATTGGCACTGTAATAATACCTCAACTTAACTCTTCACATGCCAATCTGTGTGCAGAGTGCGAGTTGTAAACCATCGCGTCAATCGAGTGCTAAACACCTCGCGCGAAATAAATGGAATAACCAATCACGTGCGTTAGCATCTTCACTTTCGAGCGCAAACCGATGATGTCCCATTGATCGTTGACTATGACCTTCGTTAAGGCGACGGTAAATGATGGTAACGGCCGTAAATCTCAAGTTTTAAATCTCTTATTTCGCCATCAAATAATGCAGGTTAGTTGTGCATTTTATTTATGTTAAACTAGCACATATTTACATCAATCGTACCTGTGAATATTTAACTATTGTAGTAAAGTACATAATAAAATAAATTCATGAATTACTGTCTACCCAAAACATAAAAACGTAATTACTTTCAAAACGCTTAAGATATTTTCATGATTTGTTTTGTGTGAAAAGACTATGTTACTACCTATAATATTGCCTGTTACTTTTATTTTATTTTATATTTTAGATACTAAAAAGTAATAATACGTCTAATTCGGCTCAGCGCGCTCCTTGATAGGCGAGTCGTATTGCTCGGTGGACGTATGTCGCGTTGCTTGAGCTCAGCGCAGAACACTCAAGCTATACCACCCAAATCACTCAAGGCCGTTGGCAGTTATCAGCGCCTTAACGTTCACGCAATCGAGTATGTTAGAAAAACTTGCACTAGGCACTCTGTTGAGACTCGCCCGAATCGGCTCTACATACCCAATTTGACACCAGCATAGCTATTCACAACCATTCGATATGCTTCCGTGTCGGAAATGGCACTTGTTCGATTATTACCTTATTACTTACCGATGGACTCGTAATACGCTAATAGCGTTTTTTACACTTGTGTAAAAGTAAAATTTAGCGTTTTAAATGCTAATTAGCGTTTTACAAGGCCATCGGTTCTGAACATAGATAACCGAACAGTGTCATTTCCGACACGGAAGCATATCGAATGGTTGTGAATAGCTACGCAGATCTGTAGATCGTCTTTAGACGCAACGTGAACTCTGCTTGTTGTCTCTTTCTCACTACTATTTTCTACTTATTCTACTGTTAACTACTGCCCTTATACTGCGTCCTGTTTTTAACTCAAATGTCCTGGTATTTCTACCTTCAAATCCTGGTTTTCAAAATTGAGGGATGGCAAGGATAACAAAATGAAAAGTAAACAAAAACCTATTCGTTCATGTGTGCATGCGCGGCGCGTGTTAGCGAGGCGCGACGAATATTCGCGGTGAAATCGGTAATGTTCGTCGCGCCTCGCATCCATCGCACGCACCGAACATTACCGATTCCGCCCATACAACGTCAAAAGCAATGATCGGCTTGGCCGACTGCCGACTAATCGTCCTTTTTCCAGCCGAAATTCGACTAGTCGGCTAGTCGGCCAAACCCATAGTCGGCCCAACACAAGCTTTTAAATTATATCCGATTTTCAATCATTTTTACACACTTATGCCAATTATGTCCCTCAGAGCCACAAACGCCGAGAACGGCGAGCTGAATAAAGTCCGCAACCAGAAGACTGGCGAGTGGGGCGCAGTCCCAGCTACCGCCCGCGCGTACAAGGCGGCCGGCATCAAGTGGGTGGTGGTGGGCGACGAGAACTACGGCGAGGGCTCCTCGCGCGAGCACGCCGCGCTCGAGCCGCGCCACCTGGGCGGCCGCGCCATCATCGTCAAGTCCTTCGCCAGGTAACAGCGCCTCACTTCACTATGACGGGCACGAGGACTACGGCGAGGGCTCCTCGCGCGAGCACGCCGCGCTCGAGCCGGTTTATAAAATTTAAACAGATTCTCGAATCTTTTTAGTATACCCACAATAATATTATAAAGATAAACAACCTCTGTCTTTTTATATTATTTAGCTAGACAAAGGATGGCCAATTCAGTCATTCTAACTCCGATATTCTCTCTCCTTTTATGTTACCTGGACAGTTTAATACTTCCAATTCTGATATTCTCCAGGATTCACGAAACCAACCTGAAGAAGCAGGGTATGCTGCCGCTGACGTTCGCGAACCCCGCCGACTACGACAAGATCCAGCCCACGGACAAGATCTCGCTGCTCGGACTCAAAGACCTCGCGCCTGGCAAGGTAACGTATAAGAACCAACTGCTTTTACCGACTACGACAAATCGAAAAGAAACTGTTATGCATCACATAGGCTTTGTATGAAAAATAGTTTGGCGTGCCAAAGGAGGATGCGCGCCGCGCAAAAATGTTGTCAACTGTTTTGTCTATCTCTTTCTTGTGCGAATACGAAACAAATGCACGACAAAATATGCATGCTAGCCCGGCTGGTATAACCTAAACTATTGAACTGATCTTAGAAAATTTTTCGTTACAAGTCAATATACTAGTCATTATCCGTCATTAAGTAAAGTATTATAGGTACTTATGATTTCGTTTTTCAATACTTAGTTACGTGTTTAGTAACTAAAAACGTAACTAACAGATGCAACTAAAGAAATAAGTCTTATTTCCTTAGTTTCATCTGTAATACTGTTAACCGTGCGAACGCTCCATTTTCTTTAAAAAGAACAATATGACGTGCATCTTTAGATAAGCCATCTAATTCATCAGTCGATGCGATTTCACATGCGACACGTTCACACACAAAAAAAACACGCTTGAGCGCCTAACATGCGCGCCGCGACAAAATTTTGTCGACGCTTTTATCGTGCATTTGTCTCGTATTCGCACAAGTAAGAGCGAGACAAAACAGTCGACAAAATTTGGTAGATATCGGCCCCACACTGATAACGCGCGATGTATGTATGATTGTATCTATACCGAATCATATTTTACTTGCAGCAAGTCGAATGCGAGATCAAGCACAAGGATGGCAAGACGGAACGCATCAAGCTCAACCACTCACTGAACGAACAGCAGATCGCCTGGTTCCGCGCCGGCTCCGCACTCAACAGAATGAAGGAAATCGCTGCCAAGTGAACGCACCCTTCCTAGTTTATAATCATCTTGCACTGGACGCCCGAGCCTTAAAGTAGGGTAATTTTAGACGTGTAGCAACATTGAGCCAAAATTATTAATAAAATCCACACGCTGTGTTCGTGTAATATCCACCGTTTTAGTGGGAATAAACGATATTGGAGTCATTGATATCGACATCGATTTTAGTATATAATCGCCGATCATAGAAAAGTAGTATATTCTAATTTATACTTATTCAGTTTGTAAGCAATGTTATCGCACACATAGGCATACAAAATGTCATGAAACAGAACTTTGTCTGCTTCGAACATCAAAATAATTATAATGTAAAATATATATTTAAATATTTTTAAGCTTTATTTATAACAATCATGTGTGAAACATCAATAAATCCTGCAACTGAATATGAACTCAAGAGGATTTTGAGATGGTATAAATCAAATAGAATTTTATAATATTTTATGATGTTTAGCTAAAATCGATGAATATCAATCATCCTTACGCTATAGATCAGGAAACATGTGATCATTATCAACAATGATACAGTGACAAAGACTTCTCGGAAAGTAATGAGTGGACTCAGCCTTATTGATACGAATATAATTAATGTAATGTTAGGGTTATCACTATTGCCTTTATTCCCGGTGCAAGTACGCTGTTACCATGTAGTTCAATGTATACTTTTAGCGCATTTCTCATTCAGACAATACTTAGTCACTGCGGTGATGAATCTTAAAACTAGTTGTAGTACAAATCATCAAGTCAAAATGATTTAATATTAATTTATGTACATATTTACCAAACTTGAGAAATATACGTTACTTATTATTTATTTGGCTCTTATTTATTATCCCTATAACCATCCTAACCTATTCATACCGATGCCAGAAATATTCACACCATTGTCAGAAATATTCAGAAGACAGTCTTTCTGAATATTTCTGACAACCACATAATAAATAGAAATTGGGATAACTAGTCACTAGACTACTATTTATTTAATTGTTTTCCAAGAGTACCAGTAGAGATCGGCAAATTCTTGAAACAACTGACTGCGCAATATTTTTTTGCATTTTCCATGAAAACTTACGTGCGCACCCACTACACCGCTTTTGCTCAAGATATGCAAAAAATCTTTGCGCAGCTGGCCGTTCGTAGTGATTATATACTCTCTGGTTCGAGTCGCCAAGATAAAACCAAGGCCAGTGACCATGTTTAGTAACGGCAAGATATATAATCCAAAAGTTATCGGGTAACCGTAATCATAAAAGCAGCTAAAGGCAGCAATTAAAGGATTCAGAAAAGATAAGTACACGGCATCATATTTCAGGATCTGCCATTATAGATTTTTATTGCTATGATGATAGCTGATACATCTTCCAAGGACGGCGAAGTGAAGGCTATACCTACCATTTCAGTCGCGTTTGCTAGGACTTTCTTCAGCAATGGACCGAGCTAATGATGATAACGAGTTCAGCAAGTTGACCTGTAAAGTTTTTCTTAGCAGGGGTCATAGTGACGGATTTTATTTTGATGGAAATAATGCAAGTATTTAAGTTAGTGTCCTGACCGAATTTGCTCCTCTAGTCAGTCACACCCAACTAGAGCATCAAACCAACGAAGATACGTTAGTCTACTATATACATTAGTCTAAGAGTCTACTGACTATTACTGGTTCTTACTATAGAAATAATTTAAACTTTTCCAGTCTCAAAATCTGTGGTTACCTACTTACTAAACCGTGACACCTACAGCCTAAGTAGGTACATTGCTACCAAAGAATAATATTGTTTTACTTGCTACAACTGATTAGTATTGATCTATCTAAAATAAAAAGTGATCTAGTTTTTGGGTATCATGTAAATTTTGTGTGGATACATGTAACCTAATTTGGTGCAAAGATCATTTACAAGCATTACGCCCGTTCCCAATAACCTATTCTCAGTAAGCGATACATTGCTATCGACGATAAACAGTATAATCCTATCTATCTTTGAATTACGTCTCACAATCCTCGGATAAGGCTATCTATCTATTGTTAACCATAGATAGAGTTCTTTATCCGGCCCTCTCGTGCGTTTCGTTACTACAAGCAAAACTAAAAGCTGTAACGTTTAAAATTGTCGTTTTTCGCAAAACTTCTTCACAAAAATATCTATTATAACAAACTCAAAACCCAAATAGTATGTTTTTATGACTGTAATCAAAATGTGTAATTGTAGTGTATATAATTATATTTTTTTTTATATTGTGGTTCAAATCAGTCGTTTGAAACAACGAAACGTATGCACGCAGTTCGCGCTATTGGTATCCGTGTTGCCAACTTAGTGGAATTTACACTAAAACTGGTAGCTGGACACATATTGTGGAGAAATATTGTCATAAGTGGCATGTGATTTTTGCAAGTGGGCTGGCATAGGTTCAACATAATCAATTTATTATTGTAGTACAAAAATTAGAACCAAGGGGTTTTATTGTACTGAAAATATAAATGAAGATGATTCTTCAGAAGAGGATGATTTGTAATCTTTACTTGTCTTTTTACCCGACTGCGCGACGCAAAGGAGGGTAATGTGTTTATCAGTCTATGTATGTATGTTTGTTTCTATGTGGCGTTCTAGAGACCAAATGCGTAGGCCGATTTTCATAATTCTTACGTCAATCGATTCGTCTTAACCTTGCAAGTGTCACTAAAGACATAACAGTAATCATAATTCATCACAGCGACAACCAGACGCCATATTGTCAAAATGAAAAAAAAAAAAGTTGATGAACTATGTCGAGTGGGATTATAACGATTTAGGATATATAACGATTTAAACTTGTTTAACAAAGCAATCATTCTCGCTAATTCTTACTTATTGATTTAAGTTTTTATTTCAAGTATTAACGATATACAAACAAAACAACAGTGAATAACTAAAAAGTATAAAATAAAAAATAATAATTTAAAGAAAAACAAAAAACCCGACTGCGTAAAAACTAATTTTAAAAAATACGTGACAGAATTAACTTAAATAATAAAGACTAAAAAGAAAGAAACAAGCCCAGTAGTTTAGAATTCTGTTAAGTAATACTAAATAACTACACAATTGAAATAGTTTTAGAATCGATACACACATAAAACAAATCATAAATTCTAATGCAGAACAGAACGACTCACAGTCGGGGCCCCTTGGGAAGATTTGATTGGTAAAATTTAAATGGGCCCCGACTGTGAGTCGTGTTCTGCATTAGAATTTATGATTTGTTTTATGTGTGTATCGATTATAAAACTATTTCAATTGTATAGTTATTTAGTATTACTTAACAGAATTCTAAACTACTGGGCTTGTTTCTTTCTTTTTAGTCTTTATTATTTAAGTTAATTCTATCACGTATTTTTTAAAATTAGTTTTTACGCAGTCGGGTTTTTTGTTTTTCTTTAAATTATTATTTTTTATTTAATAAGCTTAGGTAACTGGATAGCTGGAAACATTTGTGGTTATCTGGTGGTTTGAATCCGAAGAACAGCTGTTAATGCTAGTGGGATTGGAAAAAAAAGTTGGCCACACTGATTAGTTTGTTTGAAATGAAACTTTGACGTTTTGATTTGAAAATTGTGATAGGTATTATTGTAAGGTAGGATTGGAACATGACCACTGTAAGTATTTAATTATTCTATAATGATAATTTCAGTTTAATCCAATCATTGTATCTACCAAGCAACACTGCAACAGCCAAGCTTGTTTTCCCGCGTTCTTAAATAGAATAAACCACTGTAACGCAGCTGGGTACTACAGTACCGAAAAAGTTTAATCTTGCGATGTTTTCAGCCAAAAGGATTACCACTGACGAAAGAAGAAGTGGCTTTGCTCATTGATCTTGTTAATGCCAACAAGATTATAACCAGCAAGGCTACTAATGCCACTAATAATCAGCTGAAAGAAGTGGCCTGGTCGAAGGTTACAGACTCCTTCAATGCGTCAATTTCAAGTTGCCCACGCAGAGTGGAGCAACTAAAATTGAAGTGGGAAAATTTAAAAAAAGCGGCCCGTAAAAGATCTGCTTCAATAAGATTGAACCGAATCAAGGTAAAATTACCTGTAAAAGTTAAGCTTTTTAAAATTGACAGTGAATAAAATTAGGGTACCTAGTAATCACATGTTTTGCTAAATTAATTTAAGTAATAATTTGCAGACTGGTGGAGGCAAGCCAGATTACATAGCACCGGATGATGCATTGGAAAAAGTAGCATCTATACTAGGTGCCACTTGTGATGGCTATAGTGTGCCATTTGGTGGAGATGCGGAAGTTAATATTATGCATGAGTCAGTGATAGATGATGGAGTCATTGAAATCATTGATGGTGCAGAGGTGGATGGTCTTGATGGTGAAGGTGGCAGTACTGATATATTGATATCAGATGAACTAGGCAGTACACCTAATGAGCAGACACAGATAAAAACGTTTTTTAGCACCCCTAATCGCAGCAACAGTATTAGTATGTATCCAGCCACTTCAAATTATATTTTGCATGAAAAATGATCATTTAATATTTCCAATTTCCAATACTAAATATGTCCATTTATGTACCTATGTATATTGACAATTATTGGTATATCTTATTTCTTTAATTTTAATTTCCAATTTAGCTAGTTATTTTAAAACAGGTAGGTACACAGCTAAAGGAATGGTACAATAGAATCTATTTTTATAAGATTATTTTTTTCAGCAAAACGCAAACGAAAGCTGGAAGAGGATGATGTCAAAGCTCGGATTGCTCGGAACCAGTCCATAACAGATTATTATAATGAAAAAAGAAAGAAATTACAAATAGAATCAGAAAATTTACAAATAATTAATCAAAAATTAAAGTTAGAATTAGAACAATTAGATAAGTAATTTCGAAGTAATTGTTTCCTCCTTTTAAGTTAAAAATTGAAACAGTAGGTATATGTTTAAAATAACTTTAATAAAAATAAACAATGGTATTGATTGAGTAAACAAACTTTTTTTAACCCACTTATGACCAAGAATGAAGAAATTCACTCCAATCTGAAACAATATAAATGTTAAGTATTAATACCTACTTGAAGTGTGCAATGTAAATAAATTAGGGCTATTTTACAGATAAGAGCAAACAAACCTGCTAAAGTAATTATTAATCAAGTCATCTCGCTCAAAAATACTGTTGCCACTGCGTTCATTTACCACCATTGGAACAGTTTCATATGTGGGTATACTAATCTCTGGTTCAATATCTTCAAGTTTCATTTGTCTGCAAATATTATGCAGTACAGCTGTGGCTATTATTACAGCTTGGATATTTTGTAATGACAGCCGTATTTTCAGTGACATTACAGGAAATCTCCTTTTCCAAACACCAAAACATCTGCAACAAAAAGGAAAAATCTATAAGTCACAGATAAATAGGAGATGAGCCACACACTATAGTGAGATTTTACATTAAGTTGGTTAGATTGTACTAGTGACATTTTAATATATAAAATAATAATGATACCTTTCAATAGTATTTCGTGTGCGTATATGGGCTTCATTGTACAAGTGCTGATTAGGTGAAACTGGATTCAGTAATGGAGTTAGTAAATAAGGCTTACATGGATAAGCACTATCTCCAATTAACCACCGATTCCCATACAGCCCACTTTCACATTCACCTAAAATATTTAAAAATATTAAATAATAAATTATAGATAACAATCATAATAGGTACTCAACAAACAATACATAATTGTCGCAGAGACTAGTTAAAATGATACCTTTCAAAGTTGAATTATTAAAGATTGTGGCATCATGGGTTGATCCGGGCCAACGAGCAACCACATTCATGAATCTTAACTGTGAATCACACACACCTTGCACATTCATGGAGAAATACCCTTTTCTATTTCTAAATTCTTCCCCAATATTAGAATCTACAACATACAACAATCCACAAATTAATATACCTAGTATTATAAAATAAATCATACAATGACTTAAAATAATCAATCCTAATTTAGGTAAGTACCTACTTGGTGATTGGATGAGAATATGAGTACCATCAATTGCACCCAGAATTCTTGGAAAGCCAGCAATATTATAAAACCCTTGTTGGGTATTGTTGTGAATATAAATATAATCGGGATACAGTCTGGCAATAGCAGACGACACATGAGCTACAATACGCCCAGCTGATGACTTCGAGACTCCTACAAAGTCAGCAACAGATACTAGCATTGTGCCCAATGCATAAAATCTGAGTGCTAGTAGGAGTTGATGCAGAGGAGATATCCCATGGTTTCTGCAAAATAAAGAGATATTTAATATAGGTGAATTAAGTACCTACTTACCTACTTACACTATTTTTTTTTATATACTTATAGTTATTTATCCTGCTGATAAATCTAAAATGTACCTACCTTTTTGACGTTACTTTCAAATATGGGTATATTTTAGTGAGTAAATTGCTCACTGCAGTTTTAGTAAGGCGAAATCTATATGTGAATTCGTAGGCATTTAATTCAATCATATAATTAATGCGACATTTGTATATTCTCCGAGTTCTGGTCTCAACATCACTATTATCCCAGTCGGATAATTCCATAAGCATTTCTAAATCACTGTCACTAGAATCCGACATTTTTGATTATTTTATTTAAATTAAAGAATGCTGTCCAAACGTTTATCCCTGCAATTCGATGGATTACAAAATTTTATATCTTTGGTAAGTGACTTTGCTGACAGACAACTGTCATAACCATATAGGGACGCTTAACATTCCGTCTTCATACAAAAATCTATCTGTAGTAAGGGGTAGACCCTCCCATCGATAGATAGCGTGGGCCGGTAAGTTTCATTAATCTCTGATAGATTAATGGGACGTTAAATCCAGAGATAGATAGGTTTTTCTATCTCCAGTATGTCAAAATTGGCGATAGATATGTTATTGGGAACGGGCGTAAGATAAGCAGCCAAAATACCTACTCTGATGGAGAGGGCAGATTGTCATCTGCATAGATGTGCATCTTTCTATAGTACAAAATGAATATAAAATCTAGGTAAAACGATCTACAAATAAAACATAGGCATAGTGTAAAACTATTTTATTGTGTCAATAGCTTAATCCTCGTTGTCCTCATTGTCGCTATCAGCGTTGATGTTGAAGTAGCGCAGCTCGTACGAGTCGTGAGCAGAAGCGACCACTCGCAGCCAATCACGCAGGTTGTTCTTCTTGAGGTACCTCTTTGTCAAGTACTTCAGATACCTCTTTGAGAAGGGAATGTCTGGAAAGAATGGCATTATGTTAGCTTGATATTTCTCGATCTTACACAAGACAAATGATGGGGATACTATTTTGAAATTTCAAAACTCAGATGATACAAGACTAATATGATTTTTTGTTTAAAAAATGGTTTTTCATTCATTTTCTTAATGTTTAACTAAGTAATTAGTTCATCTGTTTTGACAACAGATTCAGGCACAATCAATTGTTTTTCAATGGTGACATTTGAAGGGTAAATCTAACAATTTCAGAGACCACAGCACAAGTCTGAGTTATTGCTAGTTTCCGCTGCCATAAAAATGCAAACCTCATGTCAACACCTTCCTGACCTCTGAACAGCTGTAGCAGCAATAACTATAAAGCTTCTGTTGTCTTACAGTTAGTGTCTAGGAAAGAGTTAACATTTGAGAACTATGCATAGGTACATATAAACTATTTGAATGCACCAGGATATTTAGTATTTATCTGCAACTCAGAGACCAAAATAGGGTTATGTTTACAACTGTTGTTGTGCTCTAAATAAGTACTTGTTGTCATTAAGTAATACTAGGAATATAAATGTATTCGTCATGAATGCAGTTCAGATTTAGACAAAATTTAATCTAGCCAAAATTGATGGCTATTGGATACAGATTTCGTTGTTAATCAATGTAACCACATTAAATTTACACCATAAGGCAAAAATATTGACTATTAATTTGCTCTTGCACTAACCCCTTTTATGGGTGCCATGCATACAAACTTAATCAGTTGATAACATTTTGTGCAACACAAAAAATTATGGGAAGTGGCAGTCCCAATTCCCATATTTTAGTAATTATTATGTTTTAAGACACCGCCTCTATCGCTAGCACATTAGTTAAACTATGGCATTGTTGAAAATAGGCACTAACCTGCATTGATGGAGATTTTCGTCTTGTCTCTAGCGATGACAACGTGATTGCCTAGGTTATTTGTTTTGCCCTCAACTTTGACGCGCTCCTTCAGGTATTTCTCGAAGTTGCCCACGTCAAGGATGCTGTCCTCAGCGGGGTGTGTGCAGTCGATCATGAACTTCAAGTTGATCTTCCGCTTGATGCCTTTGCCGCGGATTTTACCACCTTTGACTCCCTTCTTACCAGTCTTCTGGTGCAGTTGGGCTTTTTTAGCCACAGGCTTCTTTGTAACTGCCATCTCGGCAATCTGGAATTTGCGTAGATAATTTTTAACACACTACAGTAATGTAATTCTTGGATTTATACCATATTTTATAGACTAACCTACCAAACACGTGTAGAGCAGTTACCGTAAAAACTGCAAAATGGCCGACGCAAACGTCATTTTTTGATGAAGTTGGCACATTTGCCTAATGATGTTGCCATTCTTAAAATACAATTTTTCAAAAATATTAAAACGACGTTGGAACGCCATCATTGACCAACAATGACCAACATGCATTAATGCATATAAGTATTGGCCCAGTATTTCTTTCGGTGTAGACTGCCTAAAGCCGGGTCTCTTGCGCCCTGTTTTTGTGTTCGACGAACATTGAACGAACGATAAAGTGAACAATAGAGTGAACGATAAACGATTTTGTTCGTTTATCGTTCACAAACATGTTTGCCGAGCCTAGCGGAAAACATCAAGCCGCGGCTCCTGCGACGTGTTTTCGTGTTCAATTGAACGATGAACATGTTTTACGTCACGTGGTCGAGTGCTTTTGCCATACAAAACGAGTAGGCCACGCCCCTTTTTGTTCATTAAACGTGTTCGTCATTCAATTGAACACGCGCAGGAGACGCGGCTTCACCGCGTTCGCCTGCGGGGGAATGAATGAATGACCTTACATTCTTCGGAACTCATTTTAAAATGGCATACCTAGGGTTGCCAACTTTTTTTGAGAAAAATAACTTATTTGGAAGAAAAAAAAAGGATTTCTCGTATTTAAGTATGTTTTTATAAACATCAAAAAAAAAATTGTGTTGGTACTTTTTTAATATTATAAATGCGAAAGTTTGTGTGTGTGTGTGTGTGTGTATGTTTGTTACTTCTTCACGCTGAAACGGCTGGACGGATTTGGATGAAATTTGGTAAGGAGGTAGCCTGGGACCTAGAATAACACATAGGCTACTTTATACTCCCGGAAAACGCGGGCGAAGCCGTGGGCGGAAGCTAGTAGAAAATAAAGTAGGATACTTTATTATAAAGTACTAGCTTCCGCCCGCGGCTTCGCCCGCGTTTTTTGGGATAAAAAGTAGCCTATTCTGATTCTATTATGATGTATAAGCTATATTACTGTAAAGTTTCATCAAAATTCGTTCAGTAGTTTTTGCGTGAAAGAGTAACAAATATCCATCCATACATCCATACATCCTCACAAACTTTCACATTTATAATATTAGTAGGAAGTAGGATAGGATAGTTGGCAACCCTAGGCATACCTGTCATACATTGTTCGATGTTCTTGTTTAGCAAAACAAAAACATCGAACATCGCAGGAGACGCGTGAATGAATGATTTAAATTCGCGAACATGTTCGTAAAACAATGTTTTGTTCAAAATTTCTTGCAGGAGACACGCCTTAAGACTGCGTGTGCACTACACGTTTACAGCACTTTTTTTCACGGACCGTTTTTTTTTTTTTCATACATTTTAAAAAGTGGTGGGGATCGTTCTGCACGCCTATTGGCTAAAAATCCGTAAAAAACCGAATACGAATTGAAAACGTCTGTAGTGCACAAGCAGCCTAATCACAGAACAATATTACTCTAGCGAGAGCCTAATGCCTGTGGGATTTGGATGACTCTGGGTGCCTATTACATCTTAAGGCGCGTCTCTTGCGCCCTGTTTTTGTGTTCGACGAACATCGAAGAGTGAACAGTGAACGATAAAGGGGCGTGGTCTAGGTGTTTTGAGTGTTTTTATTCGTCAAAACACGTAGACCACGCCCCTTTATCGTTCACTGTTCACTGTTCGATGTTCGTCGAACACGAAAACAGGGCGCAAGAGACCCGGCTATAAGAAATAAACAATGTTTTTGTGCAATGCTTCCTCGAAAGTTTTTTCGGATTTTAAAAAGTAAAGCAGCGGTTCCCAACTTTTTTTTCTCGTAGACCACTTTCAAAATATTCCTGGTTTCGGTTGACCCTCTATTGCTACATTTCTACCATCAATATTATTTTTTCGACTTATCTGTTAGGATTGCATGAGAACCGTACCTAGCTCCTAAAAAAATTTAGCCAAAAAATCTAAAAATTAGAATCTTTTCTTCGGTTTTTTTTTTATTGGGTAGGTACTTAGTAGTAGTACTTAGTAGTTATCTGCCTACATTGGTAGTTATAGGCAAACCAATATTTTTTTTCTTTACTATCGAAACCAGATAAATTTTCGTGGGCCCACTTATAACCTGTGAACCCCCATTTTTTTTCACGCCAACGTAGACCCCCATCGAATCTCCCTTGGACCCCTGGGGGTCCACCTAGATCAGATAAATTGCACAAAGTACCTATAGTACGAGCCTACATGGGTTCGAACTCACGACCTACGACTATGTCGAGACCGTTACCACTGTGCCACCACTGCCAGAATATATAGAAAGAAAGTATCCTGACTTTTATGAGTAAGTACGCAAAAATGAGTGTAGAAAGTAGAAACTTTTGATTACCTACCTATATTCTTCACCACACAGAAGTAGTAGGTAGCGAGTAGTATTTCAGCCCTCTTGCCTTCTCCCATGTAGCTTAGGGCCATTGACCTATATTGTTTCTGGACAAGCAGTTCCGAAAAAAAATCATGCCCCATACGCAGGTACTTGTCTGTTGCTCACCGCATCAAACGTAAAAGTGAATGTGAGGCTTGTGTTGTGCCCGCACAACACTTGAGTGTGACATGTTTTATGTTCGGAACTGCTTGTCTAGACATAAAGGTCAATGACCGACCGCACGGTTGTCGCAGTGGCTGAGAGATCGGCTGCTGCGCATCGTGTCGCGGGTTCGATTCCCGCATTGCACATACGTCTGGCTGTTTGTGTATGTGAAATTTGTGTTTGTAAACGCACCCACGATACAGGAGAAATCCTAGTGTGGGGCAACGTTAATGCTTAGGGCTCACTTGCTATTTTAGGGTTCCATACCCAAAAGTAAAATAGGAACCCTTATAGGATCACTTCGTTGTCCGTCTGTCTAGACCTTTTTTCTCAGGAAGTCATGGAGGTATCATGTTGAAATTAATATCAAATATGTAGGTCTACGGTTCCATGGACCTGTAAAATCAAGCTTCTGAGTCAACGCAACAAAAAAATACGGTCATAATTTATAGGTACCTACTTACCGCATATTTTGACACTCGCGAATAAATCAAAACATACTTCCCGTTGACACAGATTATGGAATTTGGAGAAAAGTAAGGTCGCACATCATTAGTAAAGAAAATATCGGAAAATCGTTAATTAATTGGTAGTTACTTAGGTAGGTACATACATTTTTTTTGCGATTACAAACTTACGCACGGAACCCTCAGGGCGCGAGTCCTACTCGCACTTGTCTGGGTTTTTTTATTTTATTAATTACTAACACTTTGCCCGCGACTTCGTCCACGTGGCCTACAGGAACTATAAATTTTTTCATGATAAAAAGTAGCCTATAGCATTCAGGGATAACGTAGCTTCATATCAGTGAAAGAATTTTCAGAACCGAATCAGTAGGTCCGGAGATTACATTACGGAACTTAAACTTTTACCTCTTTATTATTTAGTATAGATCTCCAGTGTTGTGGGTGCGTAACATACACAGACACGCAGATCCCAAAACAAATATTTGTTCCGTGCAGGAATCGAACCCGCGGCACGTCGTGCATCAAACAACCGCTCAGCCGCAGCGCCAACCGTGACATTCTTAGCTTAGCTCTTGTAGTTAGTGTGCGCTGCGCTGCCCTGCATAAACAACAAACAATGCCTCATACTTACTGTGCACGGCGCACGGCGTGAGGTGGGCATAAATATTTAGATCAGTGTACTGTGTATGGACTGAAGTAATTATGTATGTAAAACACATCTGGATTAGGTAAATGTCAGTATTATTGCCATTATTTCAAGTTTATTTCGGATTAAGGGTAGATAAGTATCTATACCTACGAGTATAAAGACTACTTTTGCTCTGATTGCCTGACTACCAAGTAATTTGATACCTACCAGTCTTACAATCCATTGTAAAACTGTGCTACAAGCTACAACTTACCTCTTAGTACACAAGAAAAGGGGACATGTCTATAATACAACCGGTCTCGTGCAAATGGGAGCGGTTATACGCGTAAAGACTATTGTCTTCGCTCACCTCCGTGATATTATTTCCCATGAATGAACAACGCCAGTCGTCGACCGAGGTCACGGCAATTTTTTTTACCTGTAGTGATGTAATGCTTCACCTTTTTCATACAAGTCACATTCGCACCTTCGTAAGGTACGCAGCCTTTCTTTGTTATTGTTTTATTAATATATTCAGCAAGTTTGTTGATAATGTTTTTGTGGAATATCCGGCGGGAGTTTTCAAACTAAGAAAGTCGAGCATGCGCATTACGTTATCACGGCATCGTGAACTTCGTGACTTCTCGTACCAATACGCAAGGCCCACAAACGCAGTTTATTTACGCCGAGCACGGAAGCTGTCGGTTCGTGCCTCTGCGTTATAAACCTATTTTTGTAGTTAACCTCACTTCTAAAAGTTATCCACAAGTGAATCATAATTTGGGCAAGTTTGTGGTTTTTATGTTTAAGTGTGATTTCATTGTCTATACTGAAAATTATTATGCGTTTTGAGAAATTTTGCTAATGTACTTGTTGTGATTAATTGACTACAAAATGTATTCGGTTTTGTTGATTATTGGATCGATATTTGAAACAAAAGTAACCGAGGTGTGTCACAAATGATATTAAAATGGATAATTGTTTTGCGGCCTGCGGCTGTGAGGACTACGAAGGCATAACAAAATCCGACTTGGATCGTTTCACGGACAAAATCGAAAATGTTCTCAACGACGAGAGGGGAAGAAAACTGTTCAGGAATTTTATGGTCACCTCAAAAATGCACGATGGACGTCGATCACTGGCTCTTTGGGAGCTCATAGAGAGGCTGCTTAATTATAAAGAGACTCCTGAAAGTGGATCGCGAGCGCATCGCAATTACCTGAGAGATGTGGACCTTGTGCTAAGAAAGGCTGAAAGAATAGATGAAATAGATTTTACTACAATGGAGAGGCTCACTATTGCACTGGATTCAGATAATCAAGAAGGTATTGTTGAAGGGTTGCAATTGTTAAAAGTAGAGACAACAAAATCGCTTAGAAGGGAATACGGTGCTTTTAGGGCGCATTTTATACCGTCAAAATAAAAACACCGCTTAGAATACACGCAGTGCCTTGTGTTTAGGTATCTCAAGCTGTGCTGTATAACTTGGTAGTTCTTGGCGGCGGTTACAAAGGTCAATGTCAACATTAAGTTAATTTAACCCAATTTATTCAATAGTTTACCATTTCTCCACACGACGAAGAAATACCGGCCAGTACCAGGTACCTGATCTACGTAATGTTTAAACTTCGCGCCGATTTGTGTGCTCAAATTGAAAGCTGCGATTTTAAAAAAAAACAATTGTTCCACATAAAAATATGTTCTGTGTTCCATTTCCAGGGGTTTAGTTATAATTTATTACAATCAAGTACAATGTTAAATGTATTTTGTGATTTCCGATGTTGTTTTCCGTCCTTATTTATATTTGTTTCGAGACCAATAAAAAAAATAAGTCGCCAGCGTGTGAAGCTTTTTAACAATTTATTGTAAGGAAAATAAATTATTTATTGTGATCGTTGTTGTTTATTTGTAGATTGCCTACCTATATACCTATAGGTAGTCATTGGTAGGTACCTAAGTAATGGGAGGAGTTATCATTGCACTCGAGTTATAGGTACCTACGGGAGATTAGGTACCTATTGTGTCTCAGGAAATTATAGGTTCGCGATAATTATCAGGCCACGCCTACTACGTCCTTTATTGATAAGTGGATTGGTGACTTGAATATCATGCACTTATTATTACTAAAGCTGTTGCGTATGATTGATTTAAGTACAATGCACCCGTTTGAATGTTCTATTTGTTGCGACATAGCAAAGACACATGCCTCATCGTAGGCAATCAGGCAATCAAATAATTCACGACTTGATATCATACGCAGGTCGGATCTACAAAACTGAAGGTTTTCAGGACAGCAAAATAGAATCGATTCACGATGAATTGCAACTCACACTGGGCACTCTGAAAGCCTTTAGTGCTGAGTGCCTAGTGCGAGTTTTTCTAACATAATTATTCGATCGCGTGAACATAAACAAAGGCACAGCCGAAGGTCGTAGTCAACAATCGAACATCGCCATCGGTTCGCGCTCGAAAGTGGAGACGCTAACGTATGTGTCACGTGATTGGTTGTACCATTAACTTCGCGAGATGTTTAATAATCGATTAGCGCTATGTTTTGCAACTAAAGCCGGGTCTCTTGCGCCCTGTTTTCGTGTTCGACGAACATCGAACAGTGAACAGTGAACGATAAAGGGGCGTGGTCTACGTGTTTTGACGAATAGAAACACTCAAAACACCTAGACCACGCCCCTTTATCGTTCACTGTTCACTCTTCGATGTTCGTCGAACACAAAAACAGGGCGCAAGAGACGCGCCTTAACACATGGCATTGAGGTGACCGAACATTATGTTAGAAACACTCCCGATATTACTCTATCCGACTTTATTAACTTATCTATTTCTGTAGTGGATAGAGATAGAAAAACCAAAATCAGTGGGTTCAAAAGTGAAACGGAACCTTATAAACCCTGTGCTAAAAAGTGATTTTAGGCGGATGTGTACACACAAGAACGATCTGAGTCAGATCGTTCTTCCGAGTCGGATGTGCAACATTGCGTTAATCGAGTAACATATCGCGAAGTGAATGGGACAACGAATCACGTACGTTAGCGTCTTCACTTTCGAGCGCGATGTTCGATTAGCCGGGTCCACACCAGACGATCCAAAATGGATCCGCGATCCAGGATAGGAACTACGTTCCAAGCGGTCCATAGGCGATCCGTGATTTGGTTGTTGACTATGGCCCTCGTTAAATTCACGCGATCGAGTAGGTATGTTAGAAAAACTCGCACTAGGTAGGTACTTCGATGCTTCTGATATCGAGAATGTCTTATCAAGTTATCAGTTTTATGTAGCTTCTTAACTACGCTAAAATGCAATGTTAAAGCAATAAAACGTATCTGTTCGTCATTAAAATCGCCTATTTTATGATTATTTTGATGCCTACCTACACAATTAAATACAGTTAGTAGCCTTATCTCTGCTATCACATATTTAATTAAATACAGTACCTATGTGGCAGTGGCGTGCCTACAGGGCAAGGCCGAGGGTATTTCTTCGATTTTTTCATGACTGTGTTTTTTATTGTACGCTACTCACTTACATTCATGAAAAATTTAGAGATATACCCTCGGGCTTGCCCTGTAGGCACGACACTGCTATGTGGTAGCCTTATCTCTGCTATTATATTTTTTTAGATTGAACAAATGTTAGCAAAAAATATATTAAGTATGTAGTACTTAGTAGGTACACACTTAATGTTATTAAATACTAGCAAACCCGGCGCACTCCGTTTCGCCACCAGATTTTCCCGCTTTTCTGTTGAAATTTTCCTGAATTTTCTTAACCTCACGAAGTCCGAGACCTTTCCAACGAATGCAAAACCGTGGAAATCGGTTCGTCCGTTCTGGAGTTATATCGTCAGGAAGGAAAACCCGACTTATTTTTATATAGTAGATTAAGACACTCCAAAAACAATTGACACAGGCGGGACTTATATTTAATAACATTAAGATAAGCATAACATGGCTTTAACATGTTTAAAATTCGCAAAAATATTCATTTATAAGGTACACACTTAATACCTAATAATAGTTAATAGTGCACTTATGTGCAATAATGCACGTAGGCGCATTATTATCTATTCGGTAAGTACCTGTGTGTATAATGCAGTCATTTATAATATTTATGACACCATTTTAAACATACAATATGTCGATTGCTTAATAATAATATTTTTTTATTGTAATTTCTTCGAAAGAAAGGTTAGAGAATTTTGCAAATACCTTTAGCTTTTATAATTTATTGACAGTAAAAAAAATAAAAATATATTTTCATCTGTCATCATTTAATAAAATTGCACAATAATTGTACATCACATTAAAAAACTGCATCCGATTTGAAAGGTTCTTCTTAACTTCAGCTAAAATAACCACCTTTATAGGCAGCTGCTTTTTAATGGAACATATAACATAGAATACTACAGTTATGAAGTAGGTAAGTATGTACTTAATTAGTACCATAATGGGTCATACAAATGAATATTATAAAGATTATAACTATTTACAATTTTCTAAACAGAAAGTCCTAAATATTTTAAACAATTTAGTAAATTCTGTATTCTTAAAATAATGATACAATAAAATTCAGTGAATACATAAAATAAACAGACAGCTTAAAACTAAAGCGTAACTAATAAATCTTATAATAAATTTTATATTCTTGAGATATATTCAATTGATATCTTATCACAATTAGCAAGAGTCCATGTCTCCTTAAATCGTGTTGTTTACGGATTAATAAAAATTACTTTAAAATACTTTATCACTGCACTTCCATTTTAGTATAGTATGTGGCTAAAATGTTGCTCACTATATAATTTAGGTCTTCTTCCATGAGTAGTACATTTCCAGTGGTTTGTTTACCTGAAGAATAATAAACGCTATGTTTATGTAGCATTTGAATTTATTACAATATAATAAACTATGTTTATTTATTAAATAGTAATAAATTCTAACACTATATCAACAATGTATTACTAGGATGATAGTGGCCGCATTCAACGCCAACTGCATTTTAGCATGCATGCAGTATTATACAGGGTGGCAGGTTAAACAGTGGAAATATTTTAAGGGGTCATTGTACTCATAATTATGAACAACTTTTACTATGGGACTAACCCAGAAATCGCGAAAAAAAAATCAGCTGTTCCATACATTTTGTTGAGTTATGTGAACATAAATGTATGGAACAGCTGAATTTATTTTGGCGATTTCAGCGTTGGTCCCATAGTAAAAGTTGTTCATAATGATGAGTACAATGACCCCTTGAAATATTTCCACTGTTTAACCTGCCACCTTGTATATCTATATGGAAATATAACATTCAACAGTAGTTACTTTTTTATACAGGTTAAAATTAAAACCAGTGCGGATATTTTAGGAGGTGAAAGTACTCATGAATATGATCAACTTTTACTGTGGAACCGACACTGAAATATGAAAAAAAGAATCTGCTGTTCCATACATTTTGATAATGTTGTAGTGCATTTTTGTAGGGAACAGCTGATTTGTTTTTTCATATACTTTCATATTCATATTCATGAGTACTTTCACCTCCTAAAATATCCGCACTGGTTTTAATTTTACCCTGTATAATAATAAATCTCAGAGCGTTTTTATTAAATTTTTTTTCCCTTACTAGAGCAATTGTTAAATATTATGATGATCTTTCAACACTAAATGAAAATCTATAACTAAGTTTATGCATTTATTTCCATAATTGTTTTTATGTTATGGTACAATCAACGAAATAATTTGGTGACACTGCTCATTTTAATTGACATATTTATTTCATACACTGCTTTTCAGCATTCCATGTAACGTCAAGAGTGTGTTATTTTTTTTATGTTACGTCTTTTCCGATTTTTAGGGTTTCGTATCTCAAAAGGAAAAACGGAACCCTTATAGGATCACTTTGTTGTCCGTCTGTCCAAAGACCCTTAACGGGTGGGGGCATCTGCTCATAGATAGCGCCACTAGAAGTATGTAATAGCGCCATCTTGCTCATAGATGGCGCTATTGTACTCGCACTTGTCCAGTTTTTTTTTTATAATATTGTGTTAAGAAAGTTATGAATAAAAATCTGGAGTGGCAATCAACTGTTATGGCTGACTGTGCATCGAACTGATGAAAAAAGTATTTACCTTCCAAAACTTATCGTTGATTTGGCGCAGAGTCTGCGAGCCAGCCAGCGGCACGAACTGTCCCGGCGCGGGCGCCACGTAGATGCAGAAGTTGAGCAAACGGTACGCTTCGGGCAGCTCGGCGTCCAGGTCCAGTGTGAGACGCATCGCCAAGTACTTGCTCAGGTGGTCCACTGAAAACATCAAGAGGTTTAGATATTAACGGGGTTACTTACAAACGCCTCCTAATTTAATCACTGCTTAACAACTATCCTTGTCAGTTGTATCATAATTATGAGTATGACAATGAACAGATGATAACTGACTTATGATGATAACTGACTGTTTAGTATAATCATTGTTTATAAGTAAGGGGGTAAATTCTTATTTTCAATAGCAATTAAGAAACATTAAAATCTATCCACACAAATTCGTGCTATCTATACTAATACAATAAAGCTAAAGATCAAGTTTTTTTTTTTTGATCTTGATAACCTCTGGAACTACCAGTCGTATTTGAAAAAAAACAATTTGTATTTGATAGCTTAATTCTTGAGGAAGGTTATAATAGGCCATTTGAGATCACGCTACGAACCTTAGGAGCCAAGCAACGTGGGTGAAAATTACGTTATGTCATATTTGAATTAGTTGAAAAAGAGTAACCATGGAGTTTCTTGTTCGTTCTTCTCCATAGGAATCTACGTTTTGGAACGGACAACTAGCTTCAACTAACGGACAAACTGACTGACAACTATTGCTTGACTATTCAAAAGTGCCTGTAAATGGTCTAATTGAAATAAATGTTTCGACTTTCACCAACTCATCACCTCAAAACACTTTCTTGCAACAGTTAGGGCGTTACATATCACGCCGCAGCGGCAGCGGCGCCACCGTTGTAGTCATCCTTGCATTTTGTATACCTGCTTTCAGACACGCGCCGCGGTGGCTGCGGTGAGTCTGCAATGTATGAAAATACGGCGGCGCCGCTGCCGCGTAATGTGTGCCCTTATAGTGAATGAAAATAAGTGGCCACAGCCCAGACACTTCCCTGAAGGCCTGGAGGTGTGTGGATCTAAAGGATTTTGATGAGATATGGCCCTAAGCCCCTAAGGGTTTATAGACTTACCAGATGCATTAGCAGTGGTCTTCAAGTATCTAACGGAGCTGTCTCTAAGAGCCCTCATCAGCTGGTTGTCGCCCGTCATCTCGGTGGGGTGCGGCTTGAACACCAGCTCAATCTCATTGGGGTTCAGCGGCTCCCCTTCGCCTTCTGTGTCCATTGAGTTCTCACCTTCTGTCCTGGAATGAATCAAACTTAATCCGTCATAAAATAACAAAATATAAGAATCTCTGCATGCAAAATACGCCTAGTCATGGAGTTGTGGAAAATACCTTGCTATCCATGCAGATGCCATATTAGGAACATCTTAGAGGAGAAAATTGAAGCAAACAAGATAAAATTCATAATAAATTGACAGCATATTGCAATCTGGCAGATTTGAGAAGCTCCAGCAATAGTCAGTACAGTGTGAAATGGCAGAGTCCATATAACAATGCACTCCTATAATGGTTTGTCTGTCGATCAACATGATTCAGGTTGGTAACAATAGAAAATCAATATTGTGTCTCATTAGTGACAATCAAAGGGTTATAATATGGTGAAACCCATTAACAGGTTAAAGTGCATGTGAAGGATGCATAAGAATACTATTGGAATATGAGTGATGGAACAATCAAACATTTTTAGAGATGGAAGATTTGATGGAATCTGTATTTTTGGTCACACTTATGTATTAGAATATACTTATTACTTTATACTATACAGAATAGAATGTCTAGTAGTAGAATGTTGAGTAGATTTATATATTTTGTATGATTTGAAAAATAAATTGTCCTTCAGCTTGCATTTTGGCAGTTGCAATTTTGGATATGTAACAGTTCCAAAATTCTGATTAAACTTCCATAAAAGCTACAAAACAATTGTTTAAGTCAAGGTTTTCATTGAAGCTTGTTTAACACAAGATAATAATATCCAGTAATAATAATTTATAATGATTTATTTTATGTAGACTAAAATAATTGATGTTTGAGTTTGAAAGGAACAACTAATTAGTAAAATAACAACAGACCTGCCATCACTGGATTCACTCTCCTCACTCCTCTCTGAAGTCAAAATGGATTTAGCCCTTTTAGTGGTGCTCGTGTTTTTTGATATTGAGCTAATATTGGATGGCACAGGTGATGGTGTGCTCCTCACCGAGGCTGGGTTGGATGTTGACTGGCCCGACGGTGTTGGGATGCCCGTAGTTGATGTCCCATCCTTAGGGACAGCGGGACCTGTGCCTGTACTACCATTTTGAGCATTCTCTGTGTTACCGTTCGAGTTAGAAGTATTACTATTCTCCTCATGATTCTTCCTAGACCTCTGAGGCCTATTTTGTGACTGCAGTTTTATTCCCTCTGTGATAGAGTTGACTAACGACGCCTGCGAGTGTGACATACTGAGCTTAGTCAGCAAACGCTCCTGGTGAGCTTCGTACTCATCCCTGCTGGGGTATATCTTTGAGATCAACAAATCGAAGTTGGGGTCTGGCCGCAAAGACCGTTTAGACACCAACTTCTTTCGACATGTAGGGCATTCCTTGTTGCCAGAACGAAGGGCAGTTATTATACAGTCGTTGCAGAACCTGTGGAGGCATTCCTTTGTAGTCATAGTCTTCTTGAGCATGTCTAAACATATTGGACACATTAATTCACTGTGTAAACTGCGGGGGGACACCGCGATCTCAGTAGCGTCTGTGATCACCTCCTGCGGTGTGCGGTGAAGCTCATACAGGGAGAGCTCCCAGGTTTTATTCTGGGAAGGCTCTGTTGACGACATTTTTGTGGTTTTGTAATGCTTCACAGAAGAATTATTTAGTTTTTGTCTTTCCGTAAATGACAAACTGTACCGCAACCACCATGTTGGCTTAAACACTAGTGTTGTTCTTTTCTTTAGTCACTTTCGAAATGTCATTTCGTCGTGACGTCTAATAGTCGATTATAAATTAATCAAATGAATTAATTATCGACTAAAATACGGCCACAGACAAGACAACATAGAATTATGACTATAAGGGTCTCCCCACATTTATCGACGACGCGGAATCGGCTCCGCCGCCGCCGCCGGTCAAAAAAGCCTTTATATCTACGAAATAAGGCTAAACTAAACTACTAACCTAATACCATTCGCATCGGCTCGGCTCCGACGACGCCGGCCGACGACGTCGACGGTCAAACGAGCCGTTTGCCTATTAGCTGATCGCAGTGTGGTGATACGCACTCGGCTTTAGCCGGTTCCACGTCGATAAATGTGGGGAGACCCTAAAGCTACAGATACCACCAAATTCTAAGGGGATCGATCCGTCAAGGTTGCGCGCGAAATTCAAAATATCTTGGGTTTTTTTCATTTTTTGCAAATTGCAGCGCTGTTTATTTTACGTTGTATGCTGATCCCAATTCAATTCGCGACAATAATGATAATAATTATTATTATTTATTTATTTATTTGTAAAGTCCCGTGCAACAAAAAGAAACTAAAAATTAATTATAATTACAAAATGTTAATAAGTCCTCAAATTAAAGTTGAGGAAAATACGATTATTTCCTGAAAACATTTCAATTTTCCTCAAATATAATTTCATACATTTTGTAAATGTATGGAACAGCTGATATTTTTTTCGCGATTTCAGGTTTGGTCCTTTAATAAAAATTGTTCTCAATGACCCCTATTCGTATTTCGACTGGCTAAATTGACACCCCGTTGACCCCGTATAATTATATAGGTAGGTACATAAGTACGTATAATAAATGCATTATCTTAATTATCTGTAACTTTGTACCTACTTACCTACCTAATCTCAACATTCCCAACAGTAAAATACCGACTGATGTGGTTAGAGCACAAGAATTGCATTTCCCATTTCAATAAGCTGCACATAGGTAAATATCGCATTATCATAAGTATTATCATTATAAATAATTGAACAAGCATCAAGTACCGTTTCCATTTCCTGATTTATTCGCATCATTATTATTTCCTACATTTCTTGATTCCAATAGCCATAGGTTACTAGGTACCAAAGCTAAGTGAAATATAGGAGGTATCTAGGTACCTACCATCTAACTGTTATTCCAATTTAAAACTTATCTTTAGTGAATGTCACGCCTCGGTAAGGCAATTAAAAAACTATTTTTAATATCTTTAACTGGACGGAGTAAATTAAAGTGGTAATTAATAAAAACTGGTCAAATGCGAGTCGGACTCGCGCAATTGTATGGGGAACCCCCTAGGGTCTTGACTATTTATTGGTAATATTTATTGCCATGATATCTGCCATACACGTATTCGGTGACAATTTCAATTGGCTAGCCACAGCATACACACACAGCCAAGATCAGGAGCGCCCAGTGCAAGATTTGCATCCTAAAACTTATTTTAATAGTAGGTACTTATAGTAATTTAAGTTAGCATAAACTCATGTTTTGATTTTGGTTAACTTCTGAATGTGCCCGTGCCCCAGGCAGCGCAGCGGTCCGCAGGCTGTGGGTCCACGAGTGCGCCCTCTTGAGGTTTGCTCCCCTGGCAGCAGTTATTTCTTGATTTAGGTAAGTGTTTTACTAACTATTTAAATTAGCAGCCACTCGTGAGGTCCACGAGTGCGCCCCCTTTGAGGTTTGCTCCCCTGGCAGCAGTTATTTCTTGATTTAGGTAAGTGTTTTTACTAACTATTTAAATTAGCAGGCACTCGTGAGGTCCACGAGTGCGCCCCCTTGAGGTTTGCTCCCCTGGCAGCAGTTATCTCTTGATTTAGGTAAATGTTTATTAATTATTTAAATTAGCAGCCACTCGTGACTAACTTCTGCTCGGCCAAGTAAGAGCGTGCGAACTGTACGATATTAGATCCTTATTATTTGATGAACACCTACTACTAAGTAGTATACCTACTTACCTACATTATTATGAACCCGTAACTTAAATTTCTTGCAAATAAATGATTATTATTCTCATTAATGTCTACATCTCCTTGGCTAGAAATATCGAAGATAAAAACAAACATGAGGCAGGATGTTTGTAGTTCCTTGTCAGTTGTCGTTCTAAAGATACTTTTAAATGAAATGCGTCGACCCCAGTTTTATTATAGATCTCTTTTACATTCCGTCCAGGTACCTACGTAAGTCGTTATTTTATTCTAATATCTACAATTTGTACACTTGCGTCGCCCTTTGCATAATTTTACCGAGCAACTTGAGTTTAATTTAGTGTCAGTTTTTTAGCGGACGCTATGACTTTTATGGTATGAAATATTATAAATGGTAATGACCACACACGGAGGGGCTCGTGGCTAAATGACAGTCGCGCTGATCGATCGATCTGCGAGGTTAAGCTGCGCTTGCCGCGGTCAGTCCTTGGATGGGTGACCGTTCTTTACACATCGAGACCCCTCCGTGCCTCGGAGAGCACGTTAAGCAGTCGGTCCCGGTTGTCATAGGAATATCTTTGACAATCGTTACGGGTAGTCAGAAGCCCTAAAAAGTCTGACAGCTGGTCTAACATTCGAATACCGGTATTACCCATTAATTGGGTTGTGGAGGTCAGATGGCAGTCGCTCCACGTAAAATATTGATATTCAGCCGAAACTAGTTAGACTGGAAGCCGACCCCAATGTAATTTGGGAAAAGGCAAGGCAGATGATGATGATGATGGTAATGACCACACACGATGTTGATCCTTGTATATCCTTCATTTATCCTTTATAGTGTGTAAGGTAAAAACACTAGAAAATACGTGAATAATACGTTTGATAATGATGACTAAACCGGACGTTTTCCCACAGATTAATCCTGACAACCATCGTATAAGCAGCAGGGGACTAGGTAACTATAAAATGGCTTTCAACTATGTATACCGTAGTTAAAGTACCTACCTACCCACTATTCGTGCGGTTAAAATGGCGTCGCCTCTTTGGTGAAAGAGGCTCGAAAAATGAAAGAGCTCGCTCGCATTCCGGCGGGTGTGAGTAGACAGCAATATAGTGCGCAAGCGAATGTTGAATCATACCTATGCCATAATAAAATAGTCCCATTCTGGGTGGGTTGTACCTACGAGCTTTAGATTTGATATCAAATCATAAAAGCAATTAGACTTTCAAAACATCAGAAACATTAGATTTTACTTACGTTGATTTTATTCAGTCATCTTAACTTTGCAAGGACAATAAATAAACGACGCAATTAAATTAACTAGTTAGCTTTTAATTTTTTTTTTCATACAAAACGTTTCATTTTATTTCCCAGTACTCAGTATGATCGGGTTAGAGTTTCCCGACTGAACGGGAATTAAGTACGAGCCACCTGAATTGGTGTTCATATT
This sequence comes from Thalpophila matura, assembly GCA_948465475.1. Lineage (NCBI taxonomy): Eukaryota > Metazoa > Arthropoda > Insecta > Lepidoptera > Noctuidae > Thalpophila > Thalpophila matura. The sequence goes on from OX419185.1 coordinate 14,811,688, forward strand.
GTTCTGCCCATTTAGTGGAATCAGAGTGTACACAGTAGAGCCAGGCTGATTCTGATTCGGTGAAGCAACCAATGTTCCTTGCATCTGATTACCATTCGATGGGTTGGTGGCAATTATCACCTGAGTTGGTTGAGGCTGGTTCGGTTGTTGCACATAAATTGGCTGATTTGACGTCGGCGGCTGTTGCATTATCACGATAGGCTGGTTAGGTTGTCCATTTGGCTGATTGGTCATTACCATAATTGGCTGATTCGGGTTGCTGTTTGCCGGTGGTTGTTGAGCGTATAAAATGGTATTAGGTTGGTTGGACACCGGTTGCGCATTTGACGGCTGGGTGTTCATGGCTGGCTGATTCGTCATCACCGTTGCTGGGCTGTTCATACGTGTACCAACCGTCATAGGTTGATTATTTACGGTAGGTTGGTTCGTCATGACGGTTGGTTGGTACTGCGGCTGGTTCGAGGTAGCTGGCTGGTAGGTGGGTTGTGGGTTTTGTACTGTGTTGGGCATGTTGTTTCCTTGTTGGTTGTTCTGCGAGTTAGCGTTGGCTCTGTCCTGTAGATTCTTGAAGGCATCCGATGGGATGAACACGCCAGTGATCAGGTTCTTCCCTTGTGAATTGTCCGTCGGATAACCGCACGCGACGGCCACGACGCCCAACACCAATACCTAGAATTGGATAAATTTTGTGTTTATGACCAACGCTGGAGTAGGTATTTAATGGAACAGATTATTATGGAGGTACACAATCTATTACATATACAGGGTGGCAGGTTAGACAGTGGAAATATTTTAAGGGGTCATTGTATTCATCATTATGAACAACTTTTACTATGGGACCAACCCTGAAATCGCGAAAAACAAACCAGCTGTTCCGTACATTTTGTTGAGTTATGTGAACATAAATGTATGGAACAGCTGATTTTTTTTCGCGATTTCAGGGTTGGTCCCATAGTAAAAGTTGTTCATAATTATGAGTACAATGACCCCTTAACATATTTCCACTGTCTAACCTGCCACCCTGTAAAATGTACTCAAGTAAACAGATTAGACATCACAGAGACACTGGAATTCAACTTTTATATGACTAGCTTCTACCCGCGACTACGACCGCGTGACCCACAGGAACAGCCTTTAGCACAGCACATAGGGATAATGTAGCTTCCTATTAGTGAAAGAATTTTCGGAATCGAATCGATTACCTCCTTTTTTTTTTTTTTTTTCGAGATGTCAATCCTCATGGATGTCCCCCGCCTTGGGGAGAGCGGGGGGGTCTGTCAGACTCTTACTGACTAAAACCACCCCGGTATTCCTTCAACTACCTTACGCCGGGGGCACGGGAGTCGCTTGCGCATTCGTCCGCACCCCCAGCAGGTATAGGCCCGCCAAATGAAAGGCGGGCCCCGTCACCCTATGCGGCCGTCATATACGGCCGCAATTCCTCTTAAGAGGCGCGCGCGGAACACGGCGCGCCAGATCGATTACCTCCTACATTATCTTGAAAATATGTCTAATCCTATCTTCGCGACTTCAGATTTCCCTGGATACACCATAATTATTCAAGATAATGTTTCTTTTAATCGTATTTGACGCAGTACCTAAAACATGAACTACCAACATAAAAATAAGAAATTACAAATTGGAGACCCTCAAACAATATGAACATTTTCTTTACTTACCAATTGCATTGCTTTCATCTTGACGACACAAAACACTTTGGTTGATGGCCTGTCCGTTTTGGTTTTATATCATAGTTACACCGTTAATTTATAATTGATAACCTAACGACATCATCAATTGTTTTTCTAGCGGTATTTCTACGTAAAGTAATTTAGAAAATCCTCATTTGTGGTCAAACGTCACTCATTGGTCATCTGATTCGAATTCTATTAATAGGTAATACTAATAAGTATGCCTGTAGGATTTACCCAAGTTTGATTGAATTGTCCATCATCCGGTAAGACCAAAGGAGGATATGCTATACCTACCTACTTTTACATACACAGCAATACCAAACATAGCCTTATTATTACCGACGATCTTAGTTATCCAGCCATTTCAACGAACGATACTGATTAACCGCCGTATGTATGCGCTTGGGTTCTGCCCTACGTCGATATGCGCGCGCGCAGTGGTTCGTTATAGGAGAGAGCCGTAATGACCCGTGTTCCGGCTAATACGACAGGCCTGCAATTATGATAATATGTGATATTGCTACTCTGATGTCTAAGTTTACTATCTTCGTTATTTATTGCCGTGTAGGTAGACTAATTTATAGCTTTTAAGACTGGACTAAACACACCTTGGAATGATGCGATTAATGGATTAAGTACACATTGGTGAAATTATATGGGTTTGTGAAAGGTGCTTAAGATGTGATGTAGGTACTTAACCAGCCGGCTTAGCATGACCGATTCTATATCTATTCTACCAAAGAACAGACAAAGTTCTTTCTATCCAATTCGTTATCTCTACTGCCCGAGCACGCGGTGACCCGTGCTTCCCGTACTAGACCTTTGTCTACTGAAGAATAGAAACATTTCTTCTCTCCATCGTATGCATACAGGGTGTAAAAAGACACATCACCAAGCCGACACCTACTCGTTCTGTACGTGTAACTAAGTAACATTGAGCAAAAATAATTGCTGGGAAACTACTTTTATTTTTAGGTATAAAAGTTTTTTTGTAATTACGTGCTACCGACTGTGCCTATGGGTGTATTCATTTGTACGGGACGGGGGAGGTGGAGTATAGGCATGCCCCCGGCCCCCGAACCCCGCCGTTGCCGCTCGGTGCCGTTTTCGTGTAAAACGTAAAAAAAATATTAAGACTTTAACCTTCAATATCTTCATAACCAGTCGTTTCCCAGGTATGGTGCAGTACAAAAAAATCATCGTATTGATGGGTAGAATATGTGGTTTCAGTTTTCGTTAAGGGTATTTTTACACCCGATATAACACGAAAGAAATCTTCCTACAAACTGTCACTTTGTCTATTCTTCTGTAGACAAAACCCGTTTCTATCGTGGTCATGCTAAGCGTGCAGGCAGGGATGCAGGGGGGGCAACGGATGCAGTTACTCCTCCACAAACAAAACACTTTAAATTTTTATCAATTTTGAAATCGTCATAACGACATCACTACCTGACATGGCAAAATTTGAGTTGCCCCCTCCTCCCTGCCACGAAAACCTGTATCCGATAAGTAGGTACAGGAAGTAAGTACTTGACGCTTATTACAGCCTAGATAGGTAATAAAAATAGAAACACCAGAAATACTTCGGTTACACCGGTCCGTTGTAGATAAACGATTATTCTGACCACCGAATGCTATAACAAGCTATCAAGTCTGATTGCTCAAGAGGTAGATTCTGTTAACATTATTTTCTTAATTTTGCTAAGAGCAAGGACACACTTAATCGCTGTGAACGCCATTGTTGCACTAATCTTTATTTTTCCTTACTTATGAAGTCAGGAAAAGATAGGTATTTGTTGTAACATTTTTTTGGGCGCTATCAAGAGATTGTTAATGTGACACATTTATAATAATTAATTATTAACAGAAACAATGTTATAAATCTATTATTTTTCAGCCATTACCTATATAAATATATAACATCCGTGGTAAGCCTCTATTTATTAAACCATGCCATAGTAAAACTTTAAAAGGTTTCTAATAAACGTATTCTAATTAACCGCTTTCAAGTTGCACAGCCCTAAAAAATAATTTGTGGTCTAGTGGCCTAAAAGCACAAGTTTTATGTTAATATCGGAAAATTGAGCAGAACCGTGCTTCCCGTAATTATACTGACCGATCTGGAGTACGGAACACTGCGTAGAGAGTAGGTACCTTAATAGAAACTTAATTGTAGTTAATTTAGCGAGAGGCTCCCAGTGTTACCATTACCCCCAGAGAAATTGTAAATATGGTCATTCTGAAGCTATAAAGTTGCCAGTTATCTTTAACGAAGTGCTTTATCGTTTGCCCGGATAAAATGATGTATCAACCTTTCCACAAGAAATGAACTATTATTTTCTTAGGGCTTTTACGAGCAGGTTGTTGATTCAAATATGCAAAATTACTTATACGTTCTAATTACTACGAGTCATAAGAATAAGCATAATCTATAATATAAAAAAACAGGTTTTAAAAAAACCGACTTCCAAAAACTACACTAAAAACTATGAAATAAAAAGTTTAAACTTCCATAATTAAAAATCTAAATGTATATTGAAGCCGGCGGGGCCTTTTCAGGTTTTTGCCTCTCAGTCTTTAAACAGAAAGGGTGTGCGCAGTGTGTGCACGTGGAAATTAAGATTTCCTTTTATTCCTTGTTCATCTGCATTTTTGCTTATTTTCATGCTAGGCCCCGCCGACTTCAATATACATTTAGATTTTTAATTATGGAAGTTTAAACTTTTTATTTCATAGTTTTTAGTGTAGTTTTTGGAAGTCGGTTTTTTTAAAACCTGTTTTTTATTTTTAACTTTGTAGTGTAACATGTCATGTTTTTTTTTATAATAATACCTTACGTATATAAAAGTACCATAAAATCATGGATAGAGCGACTTTAATAATATACTGCCTTTGACACACATTTTGTATGTACTTTTACCGAGATCGATTGCTTTCACGAATTTAAATAGGTACTTACCTTCTAAGATATTTATGGATAAGTACGTTTCAGTAATCAAAAACAATGTTTTTTCAGCAATAGGCTCTTTCCCTAACTTTCTATCAAATAAGACTTGAACATAAAAAAAACTGTGTGTACTATACACCTCTGCCTAACCTTGCGGAAAATACTAGCGTGATGTTATTCATGTATAATATCGAGATCGATTGCGTCCAGGAATTCGTGTACCTCCATAACATGACTTTTTTATTATCGTCATGATGTCATCGATATACACGAAAAATTCAGTTTATTGAAGCTGGTTACAAAACTATTCAACCTAAGTTAATACAATTTATATGGGACCACCTCGCGAGCTTCTTCTACCATATGAAAAAAAAATCACGTAAATCGGCTCACAGATCACAGAGTAATCGGTGTACATACATTAAAAAAAAAGAAAAAAGAAAAAAAAACAACCGAATGCAGAACCTCCTCCTTTTTGGAAGTCGGTTAAAAAGGCTTTGTCCTGACTGACTGATGGATCACCGCACAGCCTAAACCGCTGGTCGTAGAAAAGTGAAATTTGGGGGCGTATTCCAATACGATGTAGGCATCCGATAAGAAATGATTTTTGAAAATTCCACTCCCCAAGAAGGTGAAATCAGCCACGGGCAAATCAGCCTATACAGGGTGGCAGGTTAAACAGTGGAAATATTTTAAGGGGTCATTGTACTCATCATTATGAACAACTTTTACTATGGGACCATCCCTGAAATCACGAAAAAGAATCAGCGGTTCCATACATTTTGTTGAGATTTGTGAACATAAATGTATGGAACAGCTGATATTTTTTCGCGATTTCAGGGTTGGTCTCTAGTAAAAGTTGTTCATAATGATGGGTATAATGACCCCTTAAAATATTTTCACTGTCTAACCTGCCACCCTGCATAAGTAATATTCCAACTGTTGGGACGGTCCCAACAGTTGGAATATTACTTATAGGCTCATGTAAGGTGTAGGTGTAGGTAGTAACACTAACCCGTATTGTGCCCTGCGGGCACAATACGGGTTAGTGTTACTACCTACCTAGGGTTAGTGGACGTGACATTTCTTCGAATTTTTGGTTTTAGGACATCACGATGTTTTCCTATTCTAAGACTTATCCATTAAACAAATTCTTAGTATCTACTTACCTACAAACCTACTTCCTTATTTTAAACCCTGAGTAACCAAAGGGAGAATTATCCCAGCAGTGATTTGTTGATTTTGTTTTTCATCATTAACGTATTTTTATTTCTCTTTACAAAGTTTTTTTTTAATGTGTAGGTAGGTACATGGTACATATCTATGTATTTATTTCTATAGGTATATCATTATTTTCTAGTTATCATTCTATTTTGTTGCACGGATTGCACCTACCAGTATGGTTTGTCTTTGCATCACCCTAAGGTAGACTGGCAGAAAATGCCTAAGTGAGTTTGTGCAGTTTTATATTACTTGTGCATAAAGTATTAAAGTAACAGTGAAGGAAAACATAATACCTATCATCTGAAAGAAGTAACACTGCAGTGGGTAAACGTGATGAATATCCTTCGGAAGGTGATTTAACCAAAGAAAATTGTCTGTATGGCATCCTGCGTTATCCTAATACATAGGTACAGTACGTTAACTAGTAGTTCACGCTAACAAGGATACGCAATGCAGGGACACGGGAAAAGCTACAAATGTCCCGTTTTAAAATACATACTGCAACCATTTGTTGAGTTGAATTTATTATTCGTTCCATCCTTTTGACCATTCACACAGCTCGTTTCGCTGAAACAGAGTGATTTGATGGTGAAGATAGCGGGAATCCTATGAATGCGGGCAGTCCAGCACCCTAATTGCGTAACTCAATTGCTATCACCATGGCATTGTTTTTGACATTCATTACGCCGTATGTTTGTTAATCCGTGCTCCCGTAACTAGCTCAATGCCGTAATGGATGTTGTTGAACTGTCAATATGAAAGCCATGGCGAAAAAAATTGAGTTACACAATTAGGCCGCAGGACCCAGGTGTGACTGTTCTTAAATAACACCAGCCGGCCTAGCATGACCACGATAGAAACGGGTTTTTAACCGACTTCCAAAAAGGAGGAGGTTCTGCATTCGGTTGGTTTTTTTTTTTTTTTTTTTTTTTTTTTTTTTTTTTTTTTTTTCATGTATGTACACCGATTACTCCGTGGTTTATGAGCCGATTTACGTGATTCTTTTTTCATATGGTAGAAGAAGCTCGCGAGGTGGTCCCATATAAATTTTATTAACTTTGGTTGAGTAGATTTTTAACGAGGTGTAATAAACGGTATTTTTGGTGTATCTCGATGACATCATGACGATGATGAAAAAGTGATATTGTGTAGGTACATGAATTCCGGAACGCAATCGATCTCGATATTATGCATACATAACATCACGCCGATATTTCCCGCAAGGTTAGACAGAGGTGTATAGTACACACAATTTTTTTATGCTTAAGTCGCATTTGATAGAAGGCTAGGGAGCGAGCCTATTGCTATTACTACTATCTACAGTTCATAACCAATTTATATGAAACTTCGTACGTAGATGTGTTTTACAAGACGCCATTAAGGTCTAAAGTGAAATTACGAAAAATAAAATTATTAGGGGGGGCTCCCATACATGAAACTGAGGGATGAAAAATAATATTTTCGCGCATCCCACCATGTGGGATATCGTTGGATAGGTCTTTGAAAATAACATGAAGGTTTCTAAATACCTTTTTTATTTAAGTGCATATTGAGTGAACTAGGAGCTCCCAAAGTCGTTAACAATGTGTGTCCCCCCCTGTAATTTTCCAACCGCGCTATTAGAAAATCTGGAAAAAATCAAGCTTATAGCATTTAATAAATACTTTCGATTGAAATTGGTTTGAATAAGATACGTCACAAAATTTTTGAAATATTCACTATTTTCCATTTTGAGTTTGACAACCGTAAAAATAATAATATTTCATAATAATATTATGAAATACAAACTTGTATTTGCGGTCGGAACACTCAAAATACTTCTTGCTATGGAATCCTACACTGCGTGGTCCGACACGCTCTTGCCCGTTTTTTGTTTACTGAAATGCTCTCATCCACCAACATCTATGAATATAGGTAAGTACATACCTATTTAAATTCGTGGAAGTAATCGATCTCGGTAAAAGTACATAAATGATCAAAGTCGCTCTGTCCATGATTTAATGGTACTTTATTGTAATAAATTAACAACAACAAAAATGGTTACACTACACTAAAAAGATAAAAATAAAAACAGGTTTAAAAAAAACCGACTTCCAAAAACTACACTAAAAACTATGAAATAAAAATGTTAAACTTCCATAAATAAAAATCTAAATGTATATTGAAGTCGGCGGGGCCTAGCATAAATATAAGCAACATTATAGATTAAGGAGGAATGAAAGAAAATTTTAATTTGTCGAGGCGCAAAGCAAGCTGCACGTTCGCTGCACACACTGCGCACGTTCTTCGTGTTCAAAGGCTGAGAGGTAGAAACCTGAAGAAGAGGCCCCGCCGACTTCAATATACATTTAGATTTTTATTTATGGAAGTTTAACATTTTTATTTCATAGTTTTTAGTGTAGTTTTTGGAAGTCGGTTTTTTTTTAAACCTGTTTTTGTCTACATAGAAATAGACAAAGTGACAGATTGTATACTACCGTTTCATTCATAAAACGTAGAAATGTTTCTACAATCTGTCACTTTGTCTATTTCTATGTAGACAAAACCCGTTTCTATCGTGGTCATGCTAGGCCGGCTGGCTGATAAAATTTTAGTTTTTTCCTAAAATGACATTAAAGTTAGCTTCCATATACTAAAGGTTTAATCATTTAATGGGTTTCTAAGTGGCCCGATGCCGTGGGACGGTTTTAATATGGGTAGGTATTCAAAAGCACTTTGTTCGCGTGACCTATACATATAAGGTCCTACCCTTCATACTCGAAATATTTTAAGAGGTACATCTGTAGGTGATAAATATGCTATATAAAAGAAAAAAAAAATTTCCGAGTATAATTGTTTTTAAATAAATATTTTTTTAATTATTTGACACACATAAAAAAAATCATTTTTAACATCCATTACGCTAGTTTTTACGTAATTTACTATTCATATTAGAAAGTAGCGTAATGGATGTCGAAAATAGTATTTTTATGTGTCAAATAATTTATTTAAAATAATTTAATTAAATTATTAAAAAATAAAAATACTCAGATCAAGTTTTTTTTTTCATTTGTATAGCATCTTTACCACCTAAAGATATGCCTCCTAAAATATTTCGAGTATGAAGGGTAGGACCCAACTGCGCATATTTTCGGGATAAAAAGTTAAAGCACTCAAGAATAATGTAGAGCTTCGTATTAGTGAAAGAATTTACAGATAAACTTAGAAACTTTACCTCTTATAATATTAGTATCTATAGACTAAACTTAGGTTAAGGTACAGTGACGGTACAGTTTTTTATTATATTCCTTATTGCCAAAAGTATCAAAAACAAAATTCGTTTGACATTCCGATTTAAATGCTTAGTTTTTAAACAACCAATCCAAAATGATATTTAAGCAAATAAGCTGTAGCATCCATTGACAGATAGATGTTGAAGCGTCTCCGACATCCGTAGTCGTGCAGGATCCGTGATATAATTAACATTAAGCTTAACAGGCTTCTCAGAAATCTACTGATGTCAACTTTACGTCCGCAGCCTTACTATCTACTTATCCGTCAACTCATAAAAATGATACATACTCACAATCGATTATGGGGCAGAAGGTTCACTCTATTTGAGATTTATGTAGATGTAATTTGGCTGGTCATTGAAAACTAACTTTCAATGACCAGCCAAATTTAGATTTAGAGATCAATAAGTTTTATAAAACATTACTTCATTAGGCATTCATTTAAGCATTGGTTAAAGATAAGAGTCTTTAAATAGGGGGGTTAATCGTCAAAATAAAATATATATTTTTTAATGTTCCCTTAGACAAGACGTGGTCCCAAGCGTACGGAGATTTTTAAAACTCCGTACGCTTGTGACCACGTTTTGCCTAACTTGATTAACCCCCTTATTTATAGACGCCTCTTAACTTTAACCACTGATTAAATAAACAACTATCCTTCTCATTTGTATGACAATGAATAGAGATGATAATTGACATAAGACTCAGAGCTATGTTTAATTTTAGTCATCGTCTACATTTTATATTCAGCAACGAGTTAGGGTCGTCTTATATTATCGCATTTTCATTATTGAGCATTTCGAACTTTTATCATAAACACGATGCCTTTACAAGTTTACTTTCTGCACCTTTATATTTCACGCAAGTACAAACCGGAAACGTCTCAGAACCATGTCTGTCGAAGTCTTGAACATCTCGGCAGCTTTTTATAAAACATTCACTTATCATGTAGGTATTACACATCTTACTTAAAGCTTGATAACGAGAGTAATTAATTTAATAAAGAGATTTAAACGCTCGCTTAATTGGACAAGTGACCTGAGGCGAACACCTTGATGTCGGCTGTCGATGTCGGCTCAGTTGACATGGGAAGCAATTCAAACTAGAACTAATTAAATCTGAGTCGATTAAACAGTTAACTAGATGTTTAGTGGGTCGGTGTTTCCTTCGTAGTGTTAAGTGTATAAATAGTGTGCACTCTCAGATCATAGAAACAAGGAGATATGCCATCATAGCAAATTAGAACGGAAAAATAACTGTTGCCACTGTTAGAAGATTTTTCGACACAATTATACGCGCTCCTTATGAATATAAAGATCTTCCACACGTTAAAAATTCCGCATAATCTCAATCAAACACTGCAACATTAGCACTAAACTAAAACACTGTATTTATTTATATCATCGATGGTGTTCGGTTCGTCGCCAGCGTGTACGATCAATGTGATCAAACTAAATTTTATTCTCAAGTTCAATAGCGCCTTGGCACATCTCTCTCGTTTCGAGTGTGCACTGCTGACGAATGATCGCAATCTTAAGAACATGAAGATATCCGGTCTTAATAGCCATTATTAGATAGCCTTATGTACTAACTTAACTTATTTACTTCGTATTTTATGGTAGTGCTGCAGGTATGATAAATTGGTTTCAATTAGATACCTCTACCAGGCGGTAAAGAATTACAGTCTCTAATTGACCTTTAATATATAGGCCAGAATCCCTATATGTAGATGCAAGGTCAATTAGGGACTATTTTGATGACTTTATAGATAGGTAAAGAAATTACGACCTCAAAATCCAACCTAATGACTGTTTGGATGTCATGGGGACGGTCATGACCTCATTTCTCCCAGTGGATCTCTGACAGAGCGCCATCCAACTACGCGAACAGATTTCTTTAAAATACCTCCAGGTATGTCTTAGTTCTTTCTTTCAGGGAACAATTTGAGCGGTGTGCGGCAGCTCCACGTTCCTTACAATTAAAACAAGCTTTTTAACAAGATTCTTACAACATGTAGGCGTAGAATGTTAAGCGGCTTAATTAACTACGGACGTGGTGGCTCTCAGTTTATGCGAACAATATTTATTATAGGTAGGTACATTATTGTATTCCTTACCAAAATAGAAGAAGGAAATAGTAGAGGAGCCATTAATTTCCTGATATTTTGGACAGATACGGAATATGAAATAAGTATCAAATGTTTTTATGAGCTTGATCCACCAGCCGCTGTAGCAGGTAATGGTCGCGACGAAATATTGTCACTCAAATCACATCAAAACGTCCCGTCCATAAATTTCACACCATTTTTTGAAACAGGAAATATATGGCAGCAGTAGGAAATAATAATGATGCACAAAATAGGGAGCAATTATGTAAAAAGATTGAGTTCCTTTTACGCCATTTTTCTCTATTTTGTGTCAATCGTATCCAGGTCTTCCACCGACATGGAAATTTAAGTCCATCAAGATTAATTTAATTTATGTCGGCAACCTATCTTGCCATCGGTCTTCCTACACTCCTACCAACTCTCGTAACGGGTTTAATTCCGTCTGGAATCTACTCCACTTGCCGTCACTACATTTGACCACAGACACCAAGCAATAATTACCATCATCATCACCACCAATTCAGCCAGCTACTGCTGTAGGTACCTACTTTAACATAGAATTCCCCCAAGAATGTCACTATTACTCATCAAATCTTACGTAAAGCAAAGCTTAATCAAATCAAATCAGGAGATTTGATCAAGCGGGGAAACCGAGCATAGCCCTCAACTTTGCCTTTAAGTGACTTTGAGCCTTCTTAAAAGGCCCAATATGCAAAAATTATAGATAAGTAATCTTCTTTTACATCATCTGCAAAAATGAGAAAGGTGTTGTCACTCGCTGTCGAAGCTAGAACAAGTAAACATCTTACTCAAAGTGCTCTAATTTGCTCAAATGCAGTCTTCAAACATGTTAGGGTCGCATCGCTGGTCACACATTAGCGAGCCAATCAAACACATCGCAACTGGAGTAGTAACTGTACCGAGTGCCGACGTCATTAGGCGCCGAGATTTGACTGCTAATTAATAGTACACGACGTTTGTGTACTATGGATCATTGATGGAGTAATTGTTCATGTGTGGAGGTTGTTCAACGGAGTTTGGTTGCTGTTAATTTACCGATTTTCTTGATCGTTTGAGCTTCATTGATCGCAACAAGCAATGTTGCATATTATTTTTGTTCATCAAATAGAAAAAAGTCTTAGAAAATAAATTGGGTGTAGGTAGGCTTCTAGATTGTCAGATGCTTAATTAGTATCCCCATTGGGATCGAACAGGGTTTATGTTACATGCTGTACCTACCTAATATAACTTCTATTAATTTGTATTTACAATTTATAAGAAATATTTAGTACTTTACAGAACACAAAATTCAAAGTAAGTACATACCTACGTTGTAATCAGAAAACCCCATCTTTATCCCATACAGATGGATTATAAACTGCTGTACTACTTTCTTCAGTAATTAGGTTATTAGTATTGGCGGTATCATGAGACGCTGAATTACGGGGCGGTTGATTCATTACGAGGGCACAGATGACGAGGGTATTAGCGTTGGATTGCTCATGTCCCACATTACTCGCTGATCTATTGCCAGTGGCGGACGTCGTCGGTTAGAGGATTAGATACACGCATGATTAAGTCATGTTTTGAGATATCGTTAGGAGCTAGGAGAGTGGTTAGTCCAATCCACTCTTTGAAATAGAAATCTTTGAAATTGTACTGTGTATGGAAAATATATTTCTAAAGTAGGTAGGACCTTCTCAATCATGTGGTTTTTAGTAAGATTGAAAGTTTGTATAACAATATAACATTATAAATGGGTGTTTTATTTAGGTAGGTCCTAGTCTGTTGGAAAACCGCGTCTGTGCGGTATGATTACTTCCTCCCTCGAAAGTAGAGTTAGCAGATAAGTAGATAAAAAAAAGAAAACCTGGAGAAAATTCCAGACATTTGCAGAAAAATCCGATATTTTCTTTATTAAAATAAAATGGAACTATGATAGTCTACGAAAAATTGTATTTAAGTATATTAAATTGAAATTATGGAAAGCGCAAATAGGTGAAAACTTATAAGGCGTCACGTTTCGAGGGGCATCTGTTTATACTCGTATAAAGGCTTTCCTAGAAACTGATAAAGTAACAAGATAGCAATGATCAGATAATAATCATGCATTTTAATTACTCAGTAATGTTATTTACGTTTATGGAATTCATAATATTATTTATATCGGTTATGCTAATTTTATGATAAGATCTGATTTTCCTTTCCGAAATAATGTAGTGTTCAGCTTGTCTTCTTGCATCACCAATAAGTGTAAGATTTTTTTACACTGACTGGTGAAAAAGTATGTAGTCATAGGCATATTCATAAGTAATGCGCAATCACTATCTCATCTCTCGCTGACGCGTTATTATGATCAATGTGATGATCACATTGATCATGATATTATGATAAAGCGTCAAGCTTAATAGCGTCTTGGCACATCTCCCTTGTTTCTATGATCTGAGGTGACCACTAACCATCAGGTCGGTGGGAATTTGGCCAATAAAATAGAATATTTTTTATGTGATTGAGTAGCCAACTACCTAGTTGGCTACTCAATCACATAAAACACATAAAAAAATATTCTATTTTATTGGCCAAATTCTAGAGACTAGGGAGAGAACTGCTCATAGAAACAAACAATTGCTTTTATAAGCTATGCTCAAAGTTATGCGAAATTACCAGAGGTTACGCCTAGTCATTATTAGATTGTCTTAATATTATATTACATATGTATTAAGAATCTTTATCTAGGCCCAGCCTTAGGCCGCTTCTAGCTTAACAGCTCAATCGTGGGCAGGCTCGGTGCAATTAGCTCCATATTCATACAAGATAAGCCGCGTTTTATCGCTTGCCGCGAAGCCTGGCAGCCATTTTGGCACGGCTTGTGGAAATTCTTAATGATTATTAGTTTTTCTGAAATAAATAGTGCGATAACGAGTATTGTTGTATTATGCAAACTTCTTCCTTATTTCCCCATATTATTATGCAGGGTGGCAGGTTAGACAGTGAAAATATTTTAAGGGGTCATTGAACTCATCATTATGAACAACTTTTACTATGGGACCAACCCTAAAATCGCGAAAAAAAAATCAGCTGTTCCATACATTTATGTTCACATATTTCAACAAAATGTATGGAACAGCAGATTTTTTTTTCGTGATTTCAGCGTGATTTCGTGGTTGGGTGGGTGTTCTAAAGAGGTCGTTCATCGAAACTGGGCTCTTGTACCTAGATTGACAGTGTTGATAAAAGTAGGCCAGCAAAGTTACAACGTCAAATAAGCTTTAATGACTCTTCTAGTAGCTGGTAGTTCTTTAGTTTTGTTTGATACCCAATTTATTTAGTGTCAACATTATTCGTTTTTTCTTCCATTCAGCCTCTATCAACCGGTATCTCTGTGTTCACTTCGGCGACATCACATTTGGACACCTTATTGAAATACCTACACAGTGCCTATACAAAATGTCTTCTTCCCATATCATATTTCACAAAATCCAAACAAAAGACGGGTCTTTTGTTTGGTCTGCCTTCCGATCTGTGCTTCCGATAGTTTGCTCTCGTAATTATACGAAAGCAAACTATCGGAAGGCAGACCACTCCAGTGTCATTATTTGTAGCATTAAGTTTTTTGATCATGGTCAGGATATTAACTGTCATTACCTACTGCGTTTTAAAATAGTAGCAAAATTTACACAAGACAGTTTAGTATGAAGGCATACATAGTATAGTAACGTCCATATTTAAACTGCGATATTATTATTATATTATTATTGCGATCCAACAGACAAACTATATATATATAGCTTTGTTGGACATTATATTATTTTATAGACCTTAATATGTACCTTTATAATAAATAAATAAATAACACATGTAGTGCAGCTTTTCAAAGTTTATAAAATTTTTATTAAAATATTTCTTCAGCAGTATGAAGCTTGGCTCCCTCCTTCCGGTCTCCTGCACTCATTGAACAAACCACTCTGTGTGCAAGTCCAAAGGAACGTACGAAGACTGCACTACGAGATGAAACGAATGAATAACAACTTTACGGTACAATTTTATGAACTTAGTTTCTGTACCTACTTGCCAATTTTGCATATTTTGATACTATAGAGTATTTTAAGGACCCCAATGTAAATGAATAAAAATTGAACGCCAAGCTCCAAATCAGTGATTCTGGTCCATATTTTAGAACGATACTCACCTATAAATTTTTTAAACTATATTTGAGTTCAGATTACTACCTATAGGATCTCGATGTAAAACTTCCTATGCATGCACCGAATAGTCTGTCAAGCGTGGTAACTATATCAGATTTTCCTTAGACCCGGTCATTGTTGCGGTCATTGGGAGGCCCCCATGGTCGGCAATAGGTAGACTACCAGGCCGATATAATGGCGACGAAAAAGAAGTTATTCCCCACAATCTATGCATTATTAAAAGGTTTTTTTAAAAAAAAAACGTTGCCGCATACTAAAATGTCTCCTGTATCGTGGGTGCGTTTACAAACACAAACCCGGAACAAATATTTTGGTCCGTCCGTGCGGGAATCAAACCCGCGACTCGTCGCGCAGCGGCCAATCGCTAAGCCACTACGACAGTCGTGCCGTCAATAGAAGTCAACTGTTTATTCATCAAACAGATCAGAATCCTCAACCATTCATCACCTTTTATTCTATAACAGCAAATAATGATACCAATCCACCTGTCACATTTGCGGTGTCGATAATCGGACGGCAATACAACCATCCGTCAATAGAACACGTAGTTATACCTATTATAATGATAGATTATTACTGTCACTGTAAGTAGTCAGCGAATCATGTAATTTCTTTAAGTGGTTGCCTTGTGAGTTCTGACTGGCGTAAATACACAAGATTGAGTGATATTTTATGCCGGCTTCACACGATCGTCCAACAGGCCAACACTTCAGCATGACTCCAATCTGTCCCAACTCACTATCGATACAAAAACACGATCCAACACCGTCAAATATGCACGAACTATCTCCTCCACACGTGGAAGGTTGGACTGTTGGTTGGACGTGTGGAGCCGGCATTAGATGTAATAGATATTTCACGTTTTCTTTACCAGGTTTCAGTCAAAGGTTAACATAACAAACTCAATGATCCTACTAATATTATAAACGCGAATGTTTGTGAGGATGTATGGATGTTTGATACTCTTTCACGCAAAAACTACTGAACGGATTTTGATGAAACTTTACAGTAATATATAGCTTAAACATCAGAATAAAACATAGGCTACTCTTTATTCCAAAAACGGACTTAGCCGCGGGCGGATGCTACTAAAGGACTAATATCAGAATTCCATCTGTAGTAAGCAAAACGCGTTTTGCGAACCCATAGCGCTTAATAATTGGTCTCCGCTGCTCTAAAACGGCCGAATAACAGTCGAATATGTCCAAACTGACAAACAGACATCAAAGTGTCCTCTGTCCTGCGCTGGAGGGTGTCGAACTTCCGAGCGAGATGGCGAGGGACATAGGGAGGGTTATGACAAGAGCAAGCACCCCTTGTTATCTTTCACGGTTCGATTGGCGCACTCAATACGCCGGCGCTATCATTATTACTAATAGGTACTGGCGCGAACAGCGGTGAGATATTTTTAGCACGTCGAAATTCTTTTACATTTTGTCGAAGCGTTTTGTTGACGATTTGTGAACGAAATCCTCATACGAAAAAACCTCTTTAATTGATTACCTAGCAATATAATATAACACTTTAACTTATATAACTTTAAGTTATATTTCTTCGTAATTATTGTTCTTTTGGATAGAATAAAGAATCTTTAACCCGAACTTTGGATATAGCAGCGCATTGACGAACTTTTTTGAGTCCGGTCCCAGCCAAATACGCTATTATGGATTCGATTAATGGACTCAGGTCCAGCGTAAGTTTAGGAAAGAAAAAAAGCTTTCTGCCTGATGCGGATTGTGTTTATATTGGACAAAGACAAAACTGAGCACAGCTTTGGTGTCGAAACCTTGGTCTTTCTGCTCCAAACAAGATGCCTCAAAGATACAGCATCTTAATCTTGAAAGTTAGAATTACAGGATTAGATATAATTAAAAATTACTTAACGCTAAAAAGAGGACTTTCTTACGCGACTGTACTCGCCATTCAAGGTGTAACTAATGATGGATCACTTGAATAATCGCCAGCAAATGCACTTTGCGAATCGACAATACCAGTATTATGTATAAAAAGAAGTCTATCGAGTATCGTAATCTAAGACCATGAAATCATTAATATTAACGATAAAGATATCTAGAAATTTCCACTAAGAACTATGGCAAAATATGCATTGTTGAAGTTTGAACTGCGCCCAATCTGACTTCGATTAAATACAGTCCAATTCTGTCCGATCTAGCATAATATTTTTTGGATGTATTATTGGTTTAAAACGTTTCCGATCCAGTCAGATCCGATATTTCACAAATTAAGATAGAGACTAGAGCAGGGCGTTTAGCTTGTTTAGGGAAATACTGCTTGAAACACCATAATCATCTAGCATGTAGGGACACCTTAATAATCATCTAGAGCAGCCTTACTTAACTCTAGGATACTAATAGGTACCCTAGCACAACTTTAGGATACTATACCCATTATCACATTCACGGAAGAAATATTTTTTTTCTTAGACTACCTAATGTATCTTTCTACCCTGTGTCGGTGTCATTATGTTTACCTCCATCTATCTATATAGTTTGTTTGTTTGTTTGTTAACGCGCTTCTACACCCCTGGAAACCCTAGAACGACTATCAGTCGGTTTCGAAAAAATATTTCTGTAATACCTTATAGCCAGATTCATGAGGACTAGTTATAGGCTATTTAACATCACGCTATGACCTTTAAGAGCCGAGCAAAAAAAAAGTCAGAAAGAACGCTAATGAAGTAATAGCGCGGGTAAATAATCCGATTTCTTTTAAATTAAACGCCAGGTGAAACCGCGGGGCACAGATAGTGTAAAATAAACTTACTTTTCTGTTTATAATATCTGTATCAGTAATGTTTGTCGGACTGTTACAAATCAATCTAGGGAAATAGGTCGCCGTGACGTCTCTACTGTCATACTGTGTACGCTGATGATCAGGTTTCACTACGTATGGTATGCTGTCATAGATATATTAACCACGGGATGCAAAACACTGTCATTCTCCTTTATTCCTTTCATTAAGATGCTACGAATGATGGTCAGAAGACACAGTCACTTCACTTCGTGGTTATGGCTTTTGTGGAGTTTGCCATGCCACAACCACAATTATACTAATATCACTTACTCAGGAGCCCAACAAATCAGTAGAGTACCTATACATATTCTGGGAAGATCAACCCTTAAACAAGTACAAGTAGATTTCTATTTTAAAGACTAGTAACGCGCCCCTGGCCTGCTTTGCACGGCTGCAATTTATATTGACAGCGCCTTTCCTTGTTCCTCAAAATTTTAATGATCTGAATTTCATACATGTTTTGAACAACTCGCGTCCCACGGTTTAATACCACTATGTTTGCATTACGATCTATGAATTGAGGTGTTCTTGTGCATATCCAACATCGATTAGCCCCGGTGTACACGGGCAACTCGCGATAGCCACAAACGTCGCCACCTGAAGCTGAAACGCGTGACAGCTAGTTGTGGTCGGTGGTCGACACAAGTGTGTATAATACCCTCAGATCATAGAAACAAGGGAGATGTGCCAAGGCGCTACTAAAATTGACGCTTTGATACGGTCACATTGACCGTATATAAAATGTACACACTGGCGACGAACCGAACACGATCGATGATATAAATACAGTGTTTTAGTTTAGTGCTAGTGTTGAGTGACGATTAACAGTGTTAGATTGAGGGTGTGTGCAATGTTTAATGCGTGGGAGATCTTTATATTCACGAGGGGCGCTTGTAATTGTGTTGAAAAATGTACTAAAAGTGGCGACAGTTGTTCCCGTACTAATTTGCTATGATGGCATATCTCCTTGTTTCTATGATCTGAGATAATATCTATGTATATCGTAGAACTAGCTGTGTGCCGCGGTTTCACCCGCTGTTGCTCGGCTCCTAAGGATCGCAGCGTGATGTTAAATAGCCTATAGCTTTCCTCGAGAATTGGGCTATCAAAATAATGCAAAACGATTTTTTCAAATCCGACTAGTAGTTTCAGAGATAAGCGCGCTTAAACAAGCAAAAAAATTAAACAAAAACTTCAGCTTTATTATAATATCAAATCGAATCGGATCGAAAAATCCTAGGACGATTGCAAAGGATGGATATTTGGAATCTAAGAAGATATTCGTATAATCATACGAGCTATTAACAGGATCATCCCTTTCGTGTTTGGTTACTCTAAACCTTGGAGATAGAAAAAGGAGCCCCATTGGCTGGGTTCCGTCGACCATTCCTCCCTTTAAGTTGATGCTTTCTTATTAGATTCCAAATATCCGGCCGGTTCTTTGCAATCGTCCTAATTAAGATTCTTGTAAAGTTTTGATATAATATGTTACAAGTTGTGTTGTGTCGCCGGTGGCGGCGTTTGTGCCGTGGCGAGTGAACCGTGTACGACGAGTTCTTAAAAAACCAATGTGAACTGCAATCCGCAGCTCTGTGTTGTCGCGAGTAGCCCGTGTGCGCGGCTAGGCGAACACCATCAAGAGTCGGTGCACTTTCCACCTAAATACTATAAACTCTCTCATAACTATTTCAATTGAAAGTGGTATTAGTAATAAAATAATAATGGTTATACCTTCTAAGTATATTAATAAAATAAAAAGTAACAATATCGTTATTGGTGCAAAGTCACGTTTGTGGAAGAAAATTGTTTTATCTTATGAAAGATAGCCAATATCTACCTACGTACTGCTACGTACTGTACGTACGTGCTGTACGTACGGTTACCTACGTACCTGCTTTAGGGTCTGTAAAGGAAGCCAACGATTGACTGGTACAGACCTACCAGGCGTTCGTCTGGCGTATCCTGGGCAGGGAGTCAGCTGCATTACCAAATGCTGACTGACTAATCTTTTTACCACGGCATGAGTTAACATACTTATTCGTTTTAAAGTTGTGTAGTTCATACTGACACTAAAAGTGAGATCTGTTGAGTGAACTAAGACTTTTTTTCTCGTTAGTAACTCGTAGCTGGGCCTCGCGGTTTCACCCCCGTTGCTCGGCTCCTAAGGGCCGTAGCGTGATGTTAAATAGCCTATATTATTTCTCATTAATCTGGCTATCATACACAAAAATATTTTTTCGTATCCTACTGGTAGTTCCAGAGATTAGCGCTTTCAAACAAACAAACTCTTCAGCTTTATTTTAAGTATAGATAGGCTAGCGTTTGACCGCCTGCAGGGCTAACATGCGTGCCGCGACAAATTTTGTCGACTGTTTTATCTCGCTCTTACTCGTGCGAATACGAGACAAATGCACGATAAAAGCGTCGACAAAATTTTGTCGCGGCGCGCATGTTACTATGATGTTAAGCGATGATGCGGTCTACGATGGAGCACGCTTGCCTAGAAGAAACCGATTGACTCGTGACATGAAGACACCCAGATTGTAACTATCGCCTATCGGGGAAATGCTCAGAATTAACTAGCAAAGTTCATAATCATAATGCAGATTGTGATGTTGTCTTTGGGTCCCTTTAAGTGCGTGCTTAGAAAAGTCTAAATTCACAAAATCTACACAACGAAAAACTTTGCTTTGCTTGCTCAAAGATTGCAATATTAATTTAGATTTTCTCATAATTATGCAAAGTGTAAGTAAATACGCTCTATAGATCTCAGCCGAAAAAGAATAACATCACAAATCTATTCAAAAGGGTCATGTACTAAAAATAGGAACGAAATAGTAATTACCAATGATAAACAGCTGACGATCTAACAGGAACCATCCTCTTTCTACATATTACCGTTCATTAGACTTGTAAAAGGTTAATTTATTTACCGAGTGCTTTGTTTACAATCTACATTCAGGTGTTGTGCCTTCCGGCCAGCAAGCGGCTGATTAACGATGCGATGGTTAAGCGAGCCAGAATCAATTTGCGAGCTACCCGAGCCACCCGAGCTAACCGATCAGCCAGAGCCACTGGCCGCGCGGATCTGTTGCTTTTGTACCATGATTCCGTACTGCCCGGATATTTAGACTGGCTACACATTTACGATTTATTCAGTCTGACATAACTATTTATGGATGTTTGATTTGAAGAGGTCAAAATGGCAGTAACTTCAGAAACTGATCGCTACTGAATTTACGCTGGACTGTCAGAATTGGATCCCAAACATACTAATGAAAAGGTTGAGATTATATACTTTGAATTGAGCGTTTAGGTACAGACATTATTATTAGCCAGCTAGAGGTACCTCGTATCTTTGTAGTTTATAGGCCAAAGTTCCGGGGCATAGCAAAACGACAACAACACTAGTTAATCGCGCAACTAAGTCGCAAATGTGCAACCGGTCTAGTTTTCAACATGAAACCGCGTCCATTTCCCGCCTTGATTGTTTTTAAATGAGGACTGCTGCAATTAATAGAAAATGTATATGAAACGCAGTTCATTGCTGACCCAGAAAGTAGGGCGAATGTTCCAGTATACCGCACGCGCTTTGAACACAGTCTAAATGTAATGCTTCGATAAAATATAGGGTATTTGTCGCATTGCAGGTAATAGTGATAGATATCAGCTTAGCTACGGCCTACGGCATAAAGGTGGATCCAGCCGAGCGCACAGTCACGTGCAAAAATATACCTTGAATCTAAATGTTAGAAAATAAATTGACAATCACACTAATATTATAAATGTGAAAGTTTGTGCGTGTGTGTGTGTATGTTTGTTACTTCTTCACGCTGAAACGGCTGGACGGATTTGGATGAAATTTGGCACACAGATAGATTATAGCCTGGAATAACACATAGGCTATCTTTTATCCCGGAAAATACGGGCGAAGCCGCGGGCGGAAGCTAGTTATTAATAAAGTAGCTGTGTCACACGGTTAATTACCCGCCCCCGCTCTCAGGTACTGCGTTTTCTCTTTGCATTCTTTCTGACTTTTTTCTTTTTGCTCAGGTCCTACTGTGATGTTATGATAGCTATCCTATTCCTCAGGAATCTGGTTATCATATGCAAAAAACATTTTTTCGAATCCGACTGGTATTGGACGCATCACAAAACATTACCTTTCTTCTGATGTAGGTATCTAGAAGAAAGCCGTCATATATTTTGTATGAAGGTGTGCACACTATTCTGACATGATGACGTAACGTGATGCGTCTCTAAGTTTAGGTCCCTACAGTACCTTAACTTGCTTCAAAATGGGAAGCAAAACAAGTTGTAGGTACCAGGTTGTAGGGGTACCAGCTTTTTTATCAACCAATCAAGATCATTTTGTCAGATTTGCGATGCATCGATGTTATTAATATGCTAATAGCAATTATTAGCAGTGTTAAAACGTTTATAGGAGCTAAAAGTTGCCTTATAAGCTTAGAAAAGTTGTATTTTTTTTTCTTTCGCTCGAACATAGGAAATTTATAGCATGATCGCTGATCGGCTGGAACTTTTTAAACGGAAGACAACCACAAACGTACGCCAGCGGTCTAACCACACTCGAATGACGTTGAATAGCTGACTTCCTAGAGAATTAATAGTGTTTAGGATATTTATTCTTCAAATTCTGCGGTTTTTCTTTAGCTCTAAGTATAGTTAGTTTATTTTTCTTTGAATCAATGAAACGGTAGTAAAAATAAACCTTAGAATCGAACTATAGTTTGTGGTCTTAGCATTTAAAATGATCTTACTTAGTCATGTTGGTAAAACTTGAATGAGGTACTACTCTTAATCACTATAAGGAAAACTAATACCATAGTGTACCTTTATATTTTAATAGTTATGCTTTACATTTTATATCTCAAACGATATAGAGTATAGTATAGTATGGAGTAACAAAAGCCTTGGAGGATATAGTTTTGGAAGGGAGTATTACAGCCCGGCCACGACTTTTGGCTTAGCGGCAAGCGGCGCGGCGAGCGACGCGGCGAGCGGCGCGGCGAGCGACGCGGCGAGCGGCGCGGTTTTAGTGGCAATAGTACCGGCGATACCGCGCCACTCACCGCGCCGCTGCGAGCGATTTTTTCGTGGCATGGTTCCATACATTTTCATATATTACAATTTACCGCTCGCCGCCCCGCTCGCCGCTGCCGCTGATAGCGGCAAGGTCGTGGCCAGGCCGTTAGGTACCTAAGTTTGATCTTTTTATAGGCGGTTTTTAATGAAGTATATTTTTTAGATCGTTGACTTATCGATTTTTTATAGAATTTAGCAAGAGCTGTCTCTTTGTTTTCTTCAACCCGTATTCACTCAATGTTGAGTGTAGCACTACTTCATTGCACGCCATTATCTACCGGTTCAATATATTATATCGAATTTGGCAAAGCTGTGAAAAGTAAAAGCGTTGAATGACACATAAATACAAGTGTTCATTCAACACTCAGTTACACTCACAATATTGTTCTGGGTAATGAGCATATAGGTACTAAAATGAATAACTGTATTATGATTCATCACGATTTCACATGGTATAGTTACACAAATGTAGTGGAAGGCAAATTAAATACATTCGTAAGTAAATTATTTCTAAGTATTACTTACAATCCTATATTCTAGTAATTCCCAGTCTAGATTTATGCCAGACATTTCTAATTTCTATTACTTTTATCTATTTTTAGAAATGAAAATGCTGTTAAGCAAAATAAAAGAGATTGGTAGTGGCTATTTAATTTAATCATCGTTTATAAGTAAGAGGGTTTATGTTTTCATAAGTAAACACAAGTTACATCAAGCTCAAAGTTCATTAACATTATCCAAGCACAAAAGAACCCAATAACATAAAATCCGCCTTATAAGGGAACTGTGCCAAATACAGTAATTCGTTCCGAATTCACAGCGTTAATTAGACATTAGTTGGCAGGCCATACAGTGTACTGGCAATGCATTTCTAAAGGAGTCTGCCAACCGCTGGCAGCGTGCCAGTCCCAGCTGCAACTCGGTTGAAAATTTCATGGCGTGTAACGATTTGTCGAATTTTGCTTCATTGCCGTGGGAATTATAGGACATGCATGGCTAAGTACCACATCATGGTGTACGAGTGTATATTTGGGCATGATTTTGGTATATATATAAATGCGAAAGTTTGGGAGGATGTTTGTTGGAAGTTTGTTACTCTTTCACGCAATAACTTCTAAACGGATTTTGACGAAACTTTACAGTAATATTGCTCATACATCAGAATAACACATAAGCTACTTTTTATCCCAAAAACGCGTGCGGAGCCGCGGGCGGAAGCTAGTAATTTATAAGACTGAAATTCAATAGATGAATAATTTGAGAGCTAAAGAGAAGAAAGTCTGCGAAAGTCCAACGTCAAATAAGGATACGTGCATTTTATATTCATTGTCTCCTTCCTATGGCGCTATACTTAGTCTTTAACACGCATCTAAAAGCCCAAACTAGCAAGCCAGTACTCCAACATTATTAGGTTTCAAACTATCGGGGTAGGTACACCGCTTTCCATTCCAAAATGCTAATTAGGGACTAAGTTCAGACAGCTGCCAAACTAACGTAGAAACGTAGCCCGCCATGTTGGTTGCATACCAGATGGACCAAACCAGGGATAGAATGGTATAGGTAGCGGCGTGAATTATGAGTACAAATCATTGCGTGTACATCTTCGCATGTACATTTTCGACAATAGACAATTGACAGTTGACAATACGTAATAGAGAACGGTCCAATGGAAGGCGCATGGTATACCACTAGGCTGTCACTGCACAATGGTATAAAGGAGAATAAAATTTGAATTGGAAATATCATTGATTCCTGACTCTATTTTTCATAAATGAAAATGTTATGAGAATAGTTGTAGTTACTGAATTTGAAACGAAGACTACTTACTAAGTCGGAGAGAAATTTAATTTATTAAAATTCTCTATGTCACGTTATTTATCAATTTATACTCATAACTTGTTTTTAACGCAACTTTAACAAGTAAATTGGCATTGATTGGTCCCTCAGCTATTCGTAAATTGCCCTTAGATGATCAGGCTAACAAGTCTTTACTCTCGCCCTACTTTCGAGGCGTCAACTGATAATGTTGGCTAAATCAGGGCTGTCAACATGCCTTATTGCCTGTGATCATCTTTAATGCCGGTACCTATACCTAATTTATTTATGCTTTGTTGACGAATGTAAAATTAATAAGATCATTTACATAAGGTACATTTCTACTATTGTAACTTTTTCATGTAGCTATAAATTGTACACCATACCATGAGGTATGGTGTACAATTAGGAATCAGGAACAAAGGAACATTTGTTGAAATAATTCATAATAGATGGCGTTATATGTATCGATTTGTTATTAAAGTTTGCGTAAAATTGAGAACATGAAAAAATACATCATGAAAAATATTTGTTCAAATTTTGAAAAATCCTTTAAGCACGGAAAAATGTATTGCCCGAAGATAGCTCGCGCTAAATCGGTCACATTTCTTTGTATGAGATTAGGCACCTGTACGTATAGTATTATATTATCTGTGACCATACTAAGTAGAAGCACTCGTCGTTTGCAAACAATTTTATCGTTTGACAGTTAAACTTATTCATTAGATTGTCTGGCTTCTTTCATTCCACAAGCACGTACCATGGGCCTCAAATAGACATAAAGCATTTTATAGAGATTAATCTATAATTGAATACTTATTTGACAAAAGCCCGACGGATAATCTAGATCTAGCTTTAAACGAATGCAACTAGATACCTACATTTTCAGCATTTTTAGCTTTCACTTGAGCTAATTAAAGCAAGTCAAACGAAACCAATTTTTGGATTGTACGTCGTTAAAATACTCATGTGGGAAGTCGTAGTAAATTGGACTGATAAAAATCTTGCTAAACAATGTGATTACTACGTTATTTATTAGTATACTAGCTTCTGCCCGCGGCTTCGCCCGCATTTTTCGGTATAAAAGGTAGGTAGGTAGGCCTATGTGTTATTCCAGACTATAATCTATCTGTGTGCCAAATTTCATCCAAATCCGTCCAGCCGTTTCAGCGTGAAGAAGTAACAAACATACACACACACGCACAAACTTTTGCATTTATAATATTAGTAGGACTAGCTGCTGCCCGCGACTTCGTTCGTGTGAAAATTACAAATCTATCCCACGGGAACCGTACATTTTCCGGGATAAAAATAGTTTATGTGCTATTCCAGATAATAATCTATCTCTGTGCCAAATTTCATCCAGATCCGTTTAGCCATTCTAGAGTTATAAACTTATAAGTGTTCGAACAAACCCGAATTTGTTTTATATATTACTAGCTTCCGCCCGCGGCTTCGCGCGCATTTTTCGGGATGTATTATGCATATATACCTTCCTCTTGAATAACTCAATTTAAAAAAAATGGTATCAAAATCCGTTGCTTAGTTTTTTAAAGATCTAAGCATACATTGGGACAGACAGACAGCGGGAAGCGACTTTGTTTTATACTATGTAGTGATGATGTTATTAAATAATTTAGAAAAACCCACGCAACGCTCTGTCTGAGCTTTTAGGATAGCCGTTATTAGGGATTCTATGGATTCTAAGGAAAAACCTTAATAAAAGACCCAAAAGAAAGGAAAAACCGCCTTCAAAAAACCACTAATAATGTTGTGTGTAACAGTTTCGGAAGTAGGTGCCTTTGATTTTTGATATGGTTTGATTCGGCACCGACTTCCGAAATTGTTATGTACACAACACGTTGTTGTCGTAATCTTTTTGATGGCGGTTTTAACTTTTCTTTTCAAGTTTTTTTTAACAATTTTGAGTGACATAAACACACGATTACAGCAATGAATCGAACCTATTAATATTCTCGCTGAACTGCATAAGTACACTTTTTGCTGTGAATGCATAATTATATCGTTAATAAATCTATTAATATAATTGGCGAAGTTATCGCGAAACAAATATCTATACCTACTTACAAAAAACATTCGAAATGTGGCATCCTCCTTTTTAAAGTTGGTTAAAGATATCAAATAGTTATCGATAACTTTGACTTTTGTTTTCTTTTAGATAAAAATACAAAATATAATTATATCTAGCTCTAGTTCTTACTTTTTTCACTTACAAATTTAAAAAAAAAAAACCAAAAAAAAATTATCCTTATCCTTTTTTGGAGTCGGTAAAAGTAGCACGTGTTATGACGGCATAATTTAAATTAAAGTTAAGAGGCGATTTGCTTTTCCAACTAAATAACGGGAAGCTTAAAACAAGTTAAGTTCTAGTCGAAATTAACATTCCTTGTAAGGAAACTGGCACTAGGCAGTAACACTACTGGGTATACCTACTTAAACATAATAAAATTGTTGGAAGTAGGCAAAGGAATTACTTGTTCTGCCACATCAGGGCCTAATGTTTATATCAGTCATTTTATTATTTTTACACAGAATGTCTTTATTTCAAACTTAGACTTTTTCGCGCGACTCCGCCCGCGTGCACTATAATTAATATTTTAAATGACCTCCTTAGTAGACTGGCTAGTTATCTAGTACTACGAAGAGGTCAAGCTGTATGTTCATCCCACCGGAACCAGATGAAATGTGGCTTAGATTTCAAGTTGGATCCCATACTGAAAACCACATCAAAATCCGTTCAGTAGGTAGGTACTTTTTGCGCGATGTGCACACACAGACAAAATAAAAAAAAATTGGTTACATCCCGATTGTTTTTTCTGGAATATTTTCAATGTACAAACACGGCATTTTTACAATTTTATAATAGTACCTATGGGTAGACTATAAATGGAAAATATACGGTGTAAAACTACACACTCTTCTTGCATTTATCATAATTATTATAATTAGATATAGGCATTTATTTATTAGACACTCAAGACGCCTTTTTTATGTGTTAGTAAAGTTTTAGTGTCTAGTAGTATTTTTTTATTACCATAACCAATATCCATATATATAAAGAAAACATAAAATGCAAATTATTCAAGTGAATATGAATTTAATTTCATAATATTGTAGTCTTATTGGATGATGTTAAATTATGTGCTAATGTTGTTAAATTGGTAAGACCTGTTAATATTTCTAAATGCTATGGCATTTTCATATTATTAAGAAGAGACCATAAGGATTAAGCAGGCAATATTAATTGAGTGGCGTAAGGTCACTGGCATTCGCAAATAATACATTAATTTTGTGTAAATGCCAAATCAATTTGTTTACTTATCACACTAATATTATAAATGCGAAAGTTTGTGCGTGTGTGTGTGTGTGTGTGTGTGTGTGTGTGTATGTTTGTTACTTCTTCACGCTGAAACGGTTGGACGGATTTGGATGAAATTTGGCACACAGATAGATTATAGTCTGGAATAACACATAGGCTACATTTTATGCCGAAAAACGCGGGCGAAGCCGCGGGCGGAAGCTAGTAATTAATAAGTGTTA
This sequence comes from Thalpophila matura, assembly GCA_948465475.1. Taxonomy (NCBI): domain Eukaryota; kingdom Metazoa; phylum Arthropoda; class Insecta; order Lepidoptera; family Noctuidae; genus Thalpophila; species Thalpophila matura. The sequence continues at coordinate 14,840,433 of OX419185.1, forward strand.
AAGTATGAAGTTATTACACTCGTTACTCGTATGATATAAAAGAGCGGCGTCTCCTGGTACAGGCATCTATATGCTTAAAAGGGGCCGCCACCAACTGTATTACTTTCTATAATGTGTAATAACGAAATAAACATTTTTGATTTGATTTGATGAAGTTTCCGTGATAACGTAGCTGTGGCCTATAGGCCATAGTTACAGGCTATATATTTGAGATAGGAAAATTTACTTCATGAAGACCTCGCTTTATTTTTAAAAGTGAGTAGTACCTACTGCATTTAACTGTTTTTTAAAAGTTGCTGCCTTCATCAGGAATCGAACTAAATGTGAAAAAAATAACATCCTGTATTTTTATGATGTCAATCAAAAGGGTTAATTATAGGATTAATTCCTTCTAAGTAACATAGCATCTTAAATTAAAGACTATTACTACTAATCTCTACGAATATCTGACAAAGCATTTATCATTCAAAACAATAACGAGATCTTCAAAGAAAGTCAATAATCATTTATATCCACTCAACTTTCATCTCTTGATTTTAGTATTTCCCCGATGACGTCACGATTCAGAAATTTCACTTGTACTAGGTTAACCCGAGTAGTGTGGTATGAATCACATAATTCATCAATCGCTGCCATATGTTTAAACTTTTAAAGTCAATGACTGCCTTAGTCACTATGTGAAATTAAAGGTTTACGTTTAGGTCACTTGCCTTCTTGTGGGCAAGTACCTAAGCAAACCGAAATATTGTACCTTAGTGCTTACTACATAATGTTTGTGTAGCTTACTGATATTTTTATTGCTATATGAGGGCTTATTTGAATGCTACGAAGCACCTACGCCGCCTCTAGGCAGCGTCTACGCAGGAGCTACGGGGCAGCTACGCAACATCTGCGTAGCGTCTACGAAGCATCTACGTGGTGTCTACGCAGCCTCTACGACCGTAGCGTCTACGTGGCGACATTCGTCAGCAGCATATTGATTTTTTTAGTATTTCTAACTGATACAAAGATTATTATTGTAATATCAGTAAGATTCTACGATATTAGACAATTATTTTATTCCATTCCAAGTAATTACAACTCATCATACGCACGCTTTGTTAGAGTGCGTGTGCCACTTGTCGGAACTTGGGAATGTCCCAAAAAATTTCATTGACAGCGTGCACTATTAATCTTGAACAGTTTATTTTCCTCTTGATATCCATTTGAAAACATTATTTGCGAGCTACTTCAGGTTATTGCTATCATAATAAGATGCCATTCGACTGTCGAAGACATGAAACATGGAATCATTACAATAATTTTAAAAAATATATAAAATCAGCTCTATGGAAATGTTTATTCGAAATTCGAATAATAATGCTAAGCAGTTTCCGTACATACATAAAAAGAAAACAAAAAATACCTACGTTCAAAAAAAGAACATGCAATCTTAGATGGATTTAAACGTCTGATCTCGTGTTAATAGTAGCGATGTAAGTGGAAGCTACGAGTACTCACAAGACTGACGGACATCCACTGATTTCACTTATCTCGTTCAAGTAAACACTTCCTCATTACACCAATTAATGTTTTAATTTGTTGCACAACACACTTAAGTGTAAAATAAACTATGAATTTTCATGAGGCTAGTGCAATTTCTTTAATTATTATCTTACACAAATCGAGATAACTGCATTTCTAGTGAGCGTGATTTTGAAAATAAAAGTAACTGTGCACTTTCCCTGTTCAATGGGCGTTCGTAAGTTCCAAGAATGTGTGTTAATGCACTTATAATAGTGTAATAATAACGTTTGGTATAAGAGCTACTATTAGTATTCATGAGCACGTCTAATTTGGTATAATTCGGATAAATTGCTGTAACACCTTAATGACACCTGCTGTTTGAGTTTTTGTTGTTTTGACTAAGTATTTTATTCGTAATCATTGTAATGATGAAGACTGAAGTCAAGGCTAGGACTTTAAGAACAGTTTTAAGGTAAAATTACTTGGTACAGCTGAATATTGTTTTTGTGAGCGCTGTTCGTATTGAAAGTGGATCTTTTGGGTTAAACCACAAAAATTTAAATAATTATTTAGATTTCTGTGAAAACCCTCGGCAAATTGGCCCTAATATATGAAGTCTAGAAATATAATGGTAGGTAGGTACCTACTCAAAAATATAAAAAGGTAAACAGTTTCCTGTGTTAAAATTGTACTGTTAATTCATGACTCGCCTTTGCTTTTTGTAACATAACAATATTCTAATGAATATAAGTAAAAAAAACTGTACATATTTTTATTGAAATATGAATTTTAAATTTTCACAATAAGACAAAGATAAATTTACATTTCGTGGTCGTAAACAATTCAGATCTACAGAACAATGATGGTAATGCGTGCCGCTTACGACACACAGTGATAAATATGGTAGGTATAACGGAACACGCATTCAACCAACAGATGATCGTTTAAGCACGTAAATAAATCTTAATTAGCTTAAGCAATTTCATTTTATTACCCATCATTTAGCTGTGTATCGAGTAATTACCTTGATCTTTTAATTGTGAAGACCCTACAGCTCATGTCGGCACTAAATCGCTCAGTCAAACATTCTTCAAATGAACGAACATTACCTGCCGCCCCCAGCGACGAATTGATTGACAGATGTCAGGGGTGGCGCTTCAGACGACAGAGGTGAGGCTGAATGTATTGTCGAAAATGCACCGGTGTGCAAGCCATGCAACCTGTCAAGTCGCAAGTTCAAGAGCAGGCACGCGACTCAAGAACGACCAGAATCGCCGCAGCTTTCGAACGGAGCGCACGCGGACGTCACTCGCGGTTCACGGCCGCCTCGCGATACGCACGAGTGTTGAAATAATATTTCAGTAAAAAAAATCAGTGTTATTTTTTTCACGTGAAGCAACCATGCGGAACTTCGTACGGTAAGTTACCCTGTTATTATGCGATTTATGATAACTCGTACCCTTGACCGAGGGTTATTGCAAGTTATCGCACTCTGCCATCGAACTCTAAAAAATAAAGTTTCTTCGAGCAGTATTATTTATGCATGTGTTAATTAGTGTTTTGAACGAGAATAAAGAGCCCTTTAACATTGAGTTCGTTAGTCGAATATTGACGTAAGATGAGTCAAAAGTGATGATCAGTGTTTACAACGTAATTATTCGAGTATCGCAAATTATTCGAAATATTTTTAGGTGCCGCCATTAAATCATTTAAGTTTTTACGAATGGTTGTCATAAAATTTTAAGATATTTAAAGGGGACTGTGTGGCCAGCTGGTTCGGCTGCATGCAAAAACAATGGAATGCAAGCGATTTCACACGGAGATAAAACGGTTGCGAAGAGTTTGTAATAAACACTTGAGGTCTATAATGATGGATTATTGAGGCAAAACGTTTTAGCGGTGTAGAAAGTAATGAACGATCTCACTAAAAGGCAACGGGGTATGTTTTATTTTATGCTTTCGTAAAATGGTACAAAAATTTAGACAATATAGGATAAATGCATATTCAAGTCAAATCAACATTGTTTCTCAAGACATAAAATATTAATCATAAAATAGACAACATCTTCATCGTATGAGCGAGTAAATGTGATTTATTTATTATGTATGTAACCGATGAGGAAGTGAATTCTTCGACCCTTGAGCATAAGGGAATACTATGTCATTGCTCCATTTAAATTAGGGCTGCCATCACCTAAACTGCAGACACCGGACAAAGACTTCAAAAACCCCAGACATTTGAATAGAAATGGGAATTTTTCCCCGGACATGCATAATAAAATATGAAATTTTCGGAATTGTCTCTTCGCGGAGACAATGTGTTTGGAGATAGAAAGATTTTCTAAATTAGAGACAGCCTAAAGTTATTATTATTATGCATAATTATGCTGCACTATGCTAATAGAATATGTATCTAATTTTCATTAACTAGATTTTGTAAATTATGTTAAAACATAAGGAATGGTCGAACTTTTTGTTTTGTTTTTGTATATTAATATGGAGAAAGCTGAAAATTTCTCTTTCATTAAAATTAACTGCAGTAACGGTTAGTGCACGCTTGACATATGAAATTTTATGTTTTAATTATGTTTATATTATAATTCATTAGCGAAACTCATGCATTTAGGAATTAGATGTTCTTTCAAATACCTATATTTTTTTGACTAAAACGAAAACTTTTATAAGAACAAGATAGACGTAATCTTAATTTACTACTACGATTATACAGATTATACTAATAGATTCCCAAACACACAATCTAATTAACATAATCATAAACATTCATCGATAAAATATTAATTCTAAAATCTACTAAACGTAAAGACTATCACTTAAAACGTTAATCAATTTCGTATAATATCTGCGAGCCGCTCTAGCGAGGCGCAGACGCAGGCTGACTTCCATTTATCAAAGTGCACTGGCAATAATTACGCGTCCACTTGATTTACTAACAAGCGCCGTAATACACGCTGGCTCGTAATCATCGCGAATAATGAAATATTAATTTTAAAGCCGGGACCCTAACTTATGCTTGAAGTCCCAGAGATCTTATCGGCTGGTCCTGGTTTAATGTTCAAAGGCCGGACTCCAAACCCTTCGGCACAACACTAATTTAAAAGTGCGCGTGCTCCGTAATTAGAAAATAATTTCACACGCATTTTCAATAATTATTACTTTGCAGCTTTGATGTTTCGGATCGAGCCCGTGAATTATTTATGTTTAGCTATCATGGTGTTATGAATTTTAATGAGACGATCGGTTATGCATTAAAAAAATTACGATGCTAAATAAATTGGCCTATCAAACGTAACAATTTACTATGACGAGAGGTCCAAGAATTTCCCTTCTCCTGCGGAGGGAATCCATGAGGATATCCTTACAAAAGGAGAGGAATACAATAATTTTCTTAGAAGGTCATTCTGTAACCACAAGAACACAGTCATAATTTGGTAATGAGAAAAACAATACCTGCAGAGTTAAAACGGGTTCCTGATAAGCTCGTGGGTTGTTAGACTAACAAGTTGTCTCTACTTATGCATTGCGGTGCCATGTTCAGTAAAACTGTTGAGGAGTCTACATACCCTTTCATTTTAGAGCGAAGGTGTGTAAAATCTGGTACGTTCCTAAGTACAATACCGTAATAAAATTTGAGCTAGGTACCGCTCAGAGTAGAATTAATAATACGTAGAAAGTGTCATCTCAATAACGTTTAAAATTTCACTGCATTTGCCTTATTATAACGCAACTGTGACATAGATTTGATGTTTTTCTTGCATTCCAAAGTAAAAAAAGTGTCAAAATGCAAGTAAAAATACCAAGTATCGTACCGTTACCAAGAAATAATCGCAAAAAGTTCCAACGTTTTGCTATACAAATATAAATTCCATCGTAGAAACGAAAAACATTTTAACAAAAACTACAAACGATTTTAATATCTGGCAGTCTCAATTTATGTTACAAAATATAAATATAATGGAATCTAGAAATTATGAAAAAATACGTGTTTTTGAGAGATTTGCAGACAATTTGTGCACACATTAATTAGTGGCGTTTCGCTCTGGTGGAACTACAAAAAGAATTACGTTTAATGGATTCACTTGCGGAAAATAATACAAAACAAAAACATCATCGCTGTTGTCCTAAGCCGGAACACGTTTGTCATCCGTATTGCTACTCTATCTTAATAGATTATAATTACTGGTAATAATTAGCTGTTAAAAGGGTACATCAGTTACCACGGATCCCGTGTGAGATCGTGAGCATCGCCATTAAATTGCACCACACTGACATCAATGACACAGTTAAGTGTAAACACGTTGATTATTAGAAATAAATCAAAATGTCGATGTTCGAATTCTGCACCTGTTATTTTTTAGATCCGTTTAAATTAGTTTTATCTATGTAAGGCTTCTACAGAATAAAGTTTCATGAGATTTTCTCCAACTAATACAAATCGTGCAAGTTTAACAAACTTAATTTCAATATCCATAAAGTTTTATCTCCTCATCATTCATCTAGCTTTTTCGCTTGACGAAATTAATTGAAAAGTCACTGCTTTCACAGAAAATCATTAATCATGTCCTTCAAGCAAATAAAATACTATAGTTACTAACTGTGAGCACATAAAAACACGTATATTATATGAACACTGAACAGACAATAAACCTAAAGTTTTAAAATAAACTTACAAAAATCTTTCTACAAAATGTTATGAAGAATGACAGGCGGGTGCGTCTGCTATCTGATTTCAATAAATAACAACACAATGCAAAATACAAAGGCTTTTACTGGATTTTTATCATTTACATTGTCCTTATTCTTTCATGCATTTGTATGGAAATAACTTCTGTTAGATTTATTTTAGTGGAGGCTAATACGAATGTCTCGTGAATTTTTCCCTCTTTGCTGAATAAGATTTTATGTTTATTGCAGGGGATAGTATTGTTAAAGTCTTCACATTGTCTATTTTATTTTTCATCTTAACGCTTCACAGGTTTTTATTGCTAGGGCTGACTGTGCTAACAGGGCTTAATTATGTATCATCAGCAAGTGCAGTATCAGGTCTTTCATGGATTGCATTTATTCTTACAACTTTATATTTATTATTATAACTGTTACATTTAACAATTTTATTATTGTTGTCATAAAATGACTGAATACTTAGATGAATTGAAAACACGAGGTTGTACACTACTGCATTGCCAATTTTGTCAATATGTATTACTGAATAATATTGTTACGAGTCATGGCCACACAAAAATGAAAAAGAACTATACAAACGATGATAACTAAATTGTAAACAAAGCATGATTAGTTAATGAATGGGATGTCCCATTAATGACCAACAAATAATAAACCCCAAAAAGCCAAAAAAAGCAATTGAGTCAATATTACAGAACTTTGATGTCGCCGCGCGTCACGCACAAGACGAAGACGAAAATGTCGTGTCAATAGTTTTTTTGTTTATTCAAGAATGTTTGTGGAGGGCGTGTTGCGTGTGGCCCGGGATTCCGCGAAGTCCGGGATTGGTCGCGTGAGACCGGGAACGGGACACGTGTAGACAACGATGCGTCATTAATCGCACGCGAAAGTGTTCCCGCCGATGCGCTACGGAGATAATGATATTGCGCCATGTTCATTTGAGCCTTTCATGATGGACTGATTTTGTTAATTGAATTCTCTCACATCATTTCGTAGAATGCATTTCCATATACAAGGAAACAGTTTTCATGATTCCAATAAGAGTGAACATTTTTATAATAATATCAGTCCTGTTTATAAACTGTCCCACTGCTGGGCACGGGCCTCCTCTCAAAATGAGAGGGGATAGGCCATAGTCCACCACGCTGACCAAGTGCGGGTTGGCAGACTTCACACATCTTCAAGAACTTTATGGAGAACTCTCAGGCATGCAGGTTTCCTCACTGCGTTTTCTTTCACCGTTAAATCTAGTGATACTTAATTTATAATACGCACATGACTTCGAAAAGTCATGGGTTCGTGCCTTGGGATCGAACTCGAAACATTTGCCTTGGGAGGCACATGGTTAAACCACTAGGCTATCACTGCTACTATTTTTTTATTACCTGCTAAAATTAATTAAACACAATGATCATGATCAAGATGAAATAACATAGATAGCGTACTACATAATGCCTCATTCTAACAAACATGTTATATATTTAATGTATCGAATTTAACGATAGGAATGAAATTTGAAAAGGCCAGAATAGCAAATGATATTCCATGAAGTGTCGAACGTAAATTTTCCATATGGGCTAACTAATATTCAGTCGTAAAAGTAGGCAGTAACTCTTGGGAGTTCTATTGAAATGTGTATACTGAGAAAATGGCTAGTCAAGTCAGCGCATAAAATTGTAGAGTTATTAGCAATAAGTCGGACATAGGTTGACCGTTGAACAATGAGGCAACTACTTGTGATCTACCGTATGATTTTCTTGGAAAAGCGTTAAGAAAGTTTGATTTGTGGGTTACGGACTATTTCATTAACGAAACGATCTTTTAAGGCTCTGCGGTGCGTTTGGGTCTAGAATTACATTACATTACAAGTTCTGCTCGCGTTTCTTCATCGACATCATTGATTCTATTTCGTGTTAGATATTTTTTTCTATCTCTATGAAGTCCTTAAATTATAGTTTCTGCTGCATACCAGGGCCTCAAGTCTGCTATTGCAATTGTCATAATCCTGTCAGAATGGTCTCATAATGACATCGTTTTGACCAATGACCAAACAGATAGTCTTACGGCTCAAATACACCAAATCCGTCATCGTACGTACTTTGCTCGTACGACGACGGCCGAACTCGGACGATTGAATCAAACACTTGTAAATCATAGAGAGCGCGTACACCAACACGATCGATTTTACAAGTGTTTGATTCAATCGTCCGAGTTCGGCCGTCGTCGTACGAGCAAAGTTGGTACGATGACGGATTTGGTGTATTTGAGCCGTTACTCTAAGCCAATGACCTAAGGTTTTGACTTAAGTTTTGACAGTTATGATGTCATTAAGACACCGTTCTTACACAATTGTAATAGCAGACTTGGGGCCCTGGTATATCTTTCTAAACCAAGTCTACCGTTATATAGTCTACAAATTGTAAATCACTCTACTACTACACAGATCCAAGCACTTAAAAATGTATAAAAATTCCTGATCGTAAGGCGAACTGCCGCCACAGTTGACAATAAATCCTAGTCTGAAATGAACACCTTCCTTTTTCGCTCCAAGAGTAATGTTTTGGCTCGGTTGAGTTCAGACCTCAGATCATAGAAACAAGGAGATATGCCATCATAGCAAATTAGTACGGGAACAACTGATGCCACTTTTAGTACATTTTTCGACACAATTACGCGCATAATTAAGCGCTCCTTGTGAATAAAAAGATCTCCCACGCATTGAAAATTCCGCACACCTTCAATCTAACACTGTTGATCGTCACTCAACACTAGCACTAAACTAAAACACTGTATTTATACCATCGATCGTGTTCGGTTCGTCGCCAGCGCGTACGTTTTTAATATGAGCAATTTGCTTAAGATCAGGCATCAAGCTCCATAGCGCCTTGGCACATCTCCTTGTTTCTATGATCTGAGGTTCAGACTGACTGACAGACGAATGAGTGGCCAAGGAATCTAGAGGTACCTAAGTCATCGAAGACGTTTGTATAGCGGTGTGTAACAGTTCTCTAGGATAGCTTTGCGTGTTTGATGTTTACGCCAACAATATAGCACTCGAGTTAAATAAGTGAAATAGAGTAAACGACTAACGGGACCGTGTTTCCTTTTACTATTTATCTGTTCGGAAATTGTTTGTGAGTGCTGTATTTATGTTGTATTTAATTGTCTGTAATGGTGTGTTTGCGGTCGTTTAGGGTTATATACGGTTTTGATGTAATTGGCGGTATATTTTAGGAAAAGTGACTTTTGTAAAAGGATAATTTATTTAAAATGGAAAAACATAGATGGAAAAGCAAAGAGAACGTTATAATAATTGTAACATCTTCCACACTGTTGTAACCTATGTTTATACTTATACATATATAAAGTTTTTGATTGATTGATTGAAAACTTTTCAGACCGCACTCCTTGATTCTAGATTTTTGCTTCACATTTTGTTGTTATTAAAAATTAAGAGATTTCAAAAACAACTTAACTAGGACTTGAAACCGTGACCTCTGCCGCACCGTCGTGTCGCTCTAACCAACTGAGCTACCGTGTCCAATAACAATAAGTTAAGCTTAAGATAGCTTTGAAATGCTTAATTTCACATTTTTGTGTCTGTGAAATGCAAATAGAATAGCTGACGTGGTAAATTTCTTAATTGCCATACTCATACTGGTCTCTATGACCACAAACAATTTCAATTGCTTCTACGCGGAAACTTGCGAAAAAAACTATATCGGGTAATCTCTACGGCATAATTATGACAATCTACGGCCATGTAAATCATTATGGATAGTTTTTGTCCACATCTCGTGTCGATCTGCCAACTTGCTGCATTGTCCACGCGATTCTGACATGAATGTTGTGCTACTGTGCATGGTTTGGTGAAAATTTCGTACGATGTAAACTAGTGCATGTTTATACTGCAATTAATAAAATTTTAAACTCTTACTGGAAAATATTTGCATTTGCATGACACTTGCGGTAGTTTCAATTCAACGGATTTGCGTTTTTGTGAATGCGTGTCGGTGTGGTCAGCTTGGCTTTTGCTTTCATTTATGAACTTACATTATGTACGTAATAGGGTACATACTTTTGGGTGTAGAAGCTCGACACACGAATGCGCGACATGTCACAAGTCTGATACACGAAATGTCATTATCTTCACAGGTTGTTGGAGCGACATGTCATCAGCTCGACAGTCGATGAAGTATAGTCACCCATGCTAAGTAGTCAAACCGAACCTTAAGGTTGTCATGCACTGCGCGTACCTTTTCATTATAATAAGCATGATGATGACCATTACGACATGAGAATTTTTTTTTGGTAACAGTAGATCTCTTTGTGAATCCGCTCATCAGAAGTATAATATGTACCTATCGCCATACCTATATTATTTTTGCCGCCAAGCAGTAATGAGTGTTGTTGTGTTTCGGTTTAATAAAGGATATGGGTGGGTACCGGTGTATTATCAGACTAGTAGTGATTGATAAATCATTTAATAGGTATGTGTTAGTAAAAGTAAATAATTATTGTAAATAATTGTAAATTTAAGGTTCGGTTTGACTACTTTTTATGGGTGACTATACCTCATCGACTGCCGAGCTAATGACATGTCGCTCAAATAACCTGTCGATGACGTGTTGCTCTAACGACCAGTCGAGCTAATGACATGTCGCGCATTCGTGTGTCGAACTTGTGACAACTGAACAAGAACTGTTGCCGTATGCTATAGCGATAATAACTTCATCTAGATTAATCTAAATGTGGATTTGAATCAGACAATGGAACTGAATCAGCAAAAACGTTTAGTTCACTAATGTCATAACAAAAAATAGAACCAACATATTAGACAGTACAATGACACAAAACAATCTCCTAACAATGGTTTTTAGAACCATTCCCATGTAAAAACGAGCACATTCAGCATTTACAACCTCGTAATGTTCATGTCAATTAAATTCATTAGCTTTACAGAAATACCACCACCTTCATTCACAAGATCTTTTAGAGATGCTCCCGTCCCACATAACATCGTTACAATTAACGGTAAGCAAAGTGTGGTGCACTCAGATCATAGAAACAAGGGAGATGTGCCACGGCGCTATTGAGCTTGAGGATTTAGTTTGACCACATTGATCGTAATAAAAACGTACATGCTGGCGACGAATAGAACACAATCGATGATAAATATAAATAGTGTTTTAGTTTTAGTTTAGTGCTAGTGTTGAGTGACGATTAATAGTGTTAGATTGAGAGTGTGATTAGATTAAAAGTTGCGACAGTTGTTTCCATAGGTACCAATTTGCTATGATGGCATATCTCCTTGTTTTTATGATCTGAGGTGGTGCATTAGTGCACCGCATTGTTGGCACATTCCCTCGGCTCGATGTATCGCTTTATCTCGAATCATCCGGATCAGGGGCGGATTTAAAGGTGTCCGCCCCGGGCAACAAAAAATAAGAGGCCTCTAAAAATTTTGGTATCAGACGAATTAAAAATTTCACAGTTTTTTAATAGAAGGTACCAATTTATTTCAATAAAAAAATGTTCTTAACGAGCAGAATGAAACAAATATTTTGCATAATCCATTAATTTTTATAGGAATATGCCTAAAATTAATTTTAAAAAAATACCATGTGAATGTGTTTTTTTTTTCCTCTTTGACGGACAGATTTTACTGTTCTTATATAAAAAAAAATCAAGTTGAGGCTCCTTTCTTGTGGAGGCCCCTTTTTTGTGGGGGCCCCGGGGCCACTGCCCCTGTTGCCCTGCCCTAAATCCGGCCCTGTCTCCAAGCATCCACATGAATGGCAGCTGAGATCTTGAAGTATTAATTATTGGCGGGATACGATGCAAATTAGTCATGGCGCGTAAATCTCGGAATTTCAGCATTATTTAACTAAACTTAAGTTTATCGCTACTCGTAAATGGTTAAAAAATTGGTTATTAAGCATGTGGGCGAACAAACCGTTGTAGTTTAATGTTCATTTAATTAAGTCTAACATGATGTATGATTCACTGTTCTTAGTTTACGTACTTATAAGGGGGCGTCCATTAATTACGTGGGGTAAATTTGGAGATTTTTCGATCCCCCTCTCCCCCATTAGTGAGATGACGTGAGATTTGGCTCGAAGTCCCCTCTCCCCCCTAATTTCACGTGAGATTTTACAAAATGCGTATTTTTAGTGTAGGTAATCACGTGCGTTGAATTTATTTTTATTTAAGTTGGTTTCACTAAATTTAACCCAGTTTTCTCGCAATTTTACATAAAAAAAATTACGTGATACTTGCGAGACCCCCGTCTCTCCACGTGAGATTGGATGAGATTCGGCTTGACCCCCACCCCCTGAATGCCTCACGTAATTAATGGACGCCCAGCCACTAGTACCTTTAAGGGTATTACATTGCTCGATATCCTTGGAGATCTGGTCTTCGTAACAATGTTTAAAAATAAAGCGCCATCTGCTGACAGAGAATCAAACTATAACAACATTTGCTGATGATTAGATAAGATCACAGATGCGACGCAATATTGACACAGTATTTGCCTAATTTATTCGCTCTCTGGGAGGCAGTAGGTAATTTTTCAGTGTACAAAGTTATTTATTTGTGTTCACACTTACATTACGTATTTCTTTTGTTTGATATGAATATGTTGAATCAGGTTTGGTTGGGTTGGTGGCAACTGAGGTTTACGCTAAAATAAAATACTTGCTGAAGGTCTGATGATGATCAGGTCAGCGCCCAGCGGTTCTCAATAATGGAATCAGTTAGGAGGAACCAGTTTTCAATATTTGGCTAATTGATCACGGTTGCTACTACAGAACACCTGCCGAAGGTCTGATGATGACCAGATCAGCGCCCAACGGTTCTCAATAATGGAATTAGTTAGGAGGAACCAGTTTTCAATATTTGGCTAATTGATCACGGTTGCTACTACAGAACACCTGCCGAAGGGCTGATGATAATCAGATCAGCGCCCAACGGTTCTCAATAATGGAATCAGTTAGGAGGAACCAGTTTTCAATATTTGGCTAGTTGATCATTGTTGCTACTACAGAACACCTGCCGAAGGTCTGATGATGATCAGATCAGCGCCCAACGGTTCTCAATAAAGGAATCAGTTAGGAGGAACCAGTTTTCAATATTTGGCTAGTTGATCATGGTTGCTACTACAGAACACCTGCCGAAGCTCTGATGATGACCAGATTAGCGCCCAACGGTTCTCAATAATGGAATCAGTTAGGAGGAACCAGTTTTCAATTTGGCTAGTTGATCATGGTTGCTACTACAGAACACCTGCTGAAGGTCTGATGATGACCATATTAGAGATTAAAAGTTTATCAGTAATGGAAATAGACAGAAAGACTCAGGTTCTAACATTTATCTAAACATTCAACGGTTTTTGGTTATGAATATATTTAGGAAAATATAGTTTTTAACATTTATCTTATTCCGCACAGATGCTTTACATTGATAAGTAAGTTGACATGACAAAGTGGGTATTAAAAGGCAATAGTGGTCTAAATTCAACTAAGTATAATTTATTTCAATTTATCTACAAAATTAATTTAAAATACAAAAAGTAAAAAATATTTCTTCAAACAAACTGAAGTAAAACAAATTACAAGTAAAAAAGTAAAACGAAACAGAAATTTAAAGTCGACTAAAATACAAAAAAAAAAAAAAACTTAAAACATAGTGAACTAAAACAAAATACAAATAAAACGAAGTAACAAAGTCAATTAAAATACAAAAAGTATAACATAATTCTTAACACAAAGTGAAGTAAAACAAAATACAAGTAAAATAGTTAAGCGAAATAGAAGTTTAAAGTAGAAAATAATACTTAAAGTGAAGTAAAACAAAATAAAAGTATAAAATTAAACAAAATACAAGTAACAAAGTCAATTGAAATACAAAAAGTATAACATAATTCTTAAAACAAAGTGAAGTAAAACAAAATACAAGTAAAATAGGTAAACGAAATAGAAGTCTAAAGTAGAAAATAATACTTAAAGTGAAGTAAAACAAAATAAAAGTATAAAATTTAACAAAATACAAGTAACAAAGTCAATTGAAATACAAAAAGTATAACATAATTCTTTAAACAAAGTGAAGTAAAACAAAATACAAGTAAAATAGGTAAACGAAATAGAAGTCTAAAGTAGACAATAATACTTAAAGTGAAGTAAAACAAAATAAAAGTAAAAAGTAAAACAAAATAAAAGTATAAAATTAAACAATACAAGTAATAAAGTAAATTAAAATACAAAAAGTGAAAATTAAAAATCAGTGAAATCTAAAAACCGTGAACAGGTTGGTTGGTCGCTAATTGGGTTTGGTAACTGTGTCAATTGTTCGCTTTCTTGAAGTTCACTAATATCTGGTTCTTGTGACTCCTCAGAATTTTGCATGATTTTTCTGTCTTCTTTCTTTTTTATGGCCTCTAAAATATACGGGGGATCTCTGATTGGCATATTTCGGCTATGGCGTGGATCTAGCAGTTCTGGCAAAACACAATTTAAATAAAATGTACATAATTTTAATTTCATTTTATTTTCAAAAAAGTTCTCATCTCTACTGATGTATTCAACTTTTAAGGGTTTTAAGTCATTGGCCCATACTCCAAATAAACATTTAGTCATTCGAGTCACATGTAATTGACCTTGAATCTGGTAATACCAATTGTGGGATTTGTTGATCTGCAAAGCACCCGATTTATCTGCTACCCAAAAATTAACTTTTTTTTGTAATATGGCTTCTTCAAGCCCTATCTTGAACGCCGATAGTGGACATTTCACTTCCACTATCACATCTTCGCCAATAAGGCCATCTGGTGTAGCACCCAGATACGGAATTTCGGGGTCGATAAAAAGCCCACATGGTCTTATATCAACATTTTCTTGTCTGGATAACTGATCCAGCGCTTTCTTTTCGCTTTCCCTGCCGTGGTGTAAAGGTGCAGCATCTATATTAATTTTATATAGCAGTTGTTTGACAATACTGGCACAACTAGTATCTGGTCTCATTTTAATGATCCTGCCAAAATTAGAGGCCGTCAATAAGGAGCGCCGTAGTTCAAGCCACTCACTTGACTCGCTCTGCAAAATGGTTCGTCTTTCAATTTGTCTTCTTTCTTCAGTAGTTTTTTCTAAGTTAGCCAAAAACGTTTTCTCCATTTCTTTTAAAATAGAATCGCTCACATCTGGCTTCATACTGTGTTCACCATAATCTTTTTCTGTATCTTTTTCAGCAAGTGTCTGCCGTTTTGTATAATGGAGACGTTTCACGCTTCTTCTTTTTTTCTGATATTTTCTATCTAAGGTGCTCATTTTGCCCTTGGGACTTTCGCCAACAATTGTTTTATATAATATAGACATAGGTTTCCTTTTTGTATTAAAATTAACAGCTGACGCTGAACATCGAGTCTGGTATCCACGCCGGCACGAGTAATTTACCCTTTTACCACCAACAAATTTGGCTACAACGCTGTGAAAACTTTCCACAATATTACTGTCTACATCATGTACAAGACTTCTGGAATGACCTGCAATAGTATTAATGTAGTAGCATATTTTCTGCCACAGGGCACTTGTAAAAAAGTCTTGTGGTATGTTTTCTTCGGTTTGTAAACTGTTGCAGAAATAACTTTTACATTTTGTGTGGTTGTTAAAGGCATGTAAATGTACAGTTTGAATGTCTTCAAATAAATTTTGTGTGCAGTAATCTATATCTTCCGATGAGTTGTTATAGTTTTTGCTGCATTTTCGTATGGCTGACCTAATGGCCATAATGCGCTTTTTTGTTATCAATTTTCTGAATCTAATGGGATATTTTGTGTCAGTGATCAGGTTTTCCATTTTATTGCATAGGTTTCTTAAAAGGTGATTCCTACATTCCACTTTTTCAACAGTAAATTGAGGATAAGGTCTCGCTTCCAGTATTTTAGCGTACGTGCTAGAGTCGCCGTCGGAAATGAGGCGGCCATAAATTAAACCATACATTTCTATAGATGATTTGAAGCCTTCCACTATTATAGTTGATTCCATGGCGGTGGATGATCCTGTAAAATTTTTAAAGCACTGGTGAACTCTTGGGTTTTGATTTTTGTTTTGGTCTTGCGCGCATATGCTACAATATTTATTCTTGATGCCAAGGAACAAAATTTTTTTTGTTTGTCTACCAATTATGGCTGCAGCTCCTGATAACGCTGAGTAATTCTTTCTATAAGACCTTTTACTCCAGCATCCATCAACAACAACATCAATAATGGGAATACCATCTTTACTGACGCGACCTTTTTCTAAAGCGATGATTTTTTCTTCTTCAGCAGCTTCATTCATTGATTTGATAAGTGCTTTATCAAAGGAATCCGAAACTGTATTGTGACGTTTTTGGTACACAGGCTCAGTCATCACGGGCAAGTCAAGTGCTGATAAAAATTCCTCTAACTGCGAATATCCTATACCAACTGAAACTGCACCTGCGACCGCTGCAGTATTAATATCCATATCCCCAGTGACATTACTAAGAGAAAATTTTTCTTTGCACATTAAACATTCTAATGTAAACTTAGAAGCAAGCCCAACGCGTTTCTCTCCTATTATTTTTAGACTTTGTACACCGCAGTTTAAAGCACCATGGCCGCCTATTTCTTGTATTTTAGAAAAAAAAAAATCTATGTCTATTACTCTTCTTCCGGATACAATTTTTGTTTCAGTCTGTGAATGTTCTTCTTCAACAATCCAAGTTGGTGAAAAAGCTTCATCTTGTTCAAGCTAAAACAAAAATTCTTGTCAACAAAATGATTGATGTCGCCAATAAAAGTATAGTATACAGTATCTTATAAGTTTGTACAGCGGAAACAGAGTTTAAAAATATACTTGGCGTTAATTTATTTTACTATAAGTAGCTAATTAATAATACGTAAGTAGTTAAAGTAGTTTATTAATAAAAAGTCAATATTCAATTAAATACGGCCAGGCTAGATAGTGAACTCTGTTCTCCAAAGCAGGAGTTAAGGATGATGATGGACGATGCAATCGGGAATACCGCTAGGATCATTAGTTTACTTTACCAGCAATCTATAGACGGGACACCTCAAACTACTAGTGATCAAGTTTTTGTAAATGATGAACCTTAAATCTAATTTTCATCTAAAGAAATCGATAAATGGCGTAGTAAATAATAATGCGGTGGGTTACCGGCACATTTTGCACTGCCTCCTCTTCAAATGGTTTATCAGACGGTTCACATGTCTCGTCGGATTCCGACAATGGTTGATCCTCCTGATTTTGTAATCCAAATTTGTGCTGTTTTCTTAGTTGCCTGAAAAAATGAATTTTAGTTATATTTGTTTGACGTTTGTACTGCTTTATCTATAAGCTTGGTAATAGCCACACATCAGAATAAAAAAAAACACAATAAATACTTTAAGACCAAGATTAGGTTACAATGAGTCCTAGGTATGTGTTCCAATGAATAGCAGTTCTCTGCATTTCCATTATTGAGGTCTGCCTACCGTCGGAATCCACCACCAGGTAAGTCAGTTCCTCACAGTCACATAGATCTCCGTGAGCTCTTTCAAATGAGTACAAACATGTTGGTTTGCTTTGGTCATGATTGAGGTCTGCCTACCTTCGGAGTCCACCACCAGGTAAGTCAGTTCCTCACAGTCACATAGATCTCCGTGAGCTCTTTCAAATGAGTACAAACATGTTGGTTTGCTTTGGTCATGATTGAGGTCTGCCTACCTTCGGAGTCCACCACCAGGTAAGTCAGTTCCTCACAGTCACATAGATCTCCGTGAGCTCTTTCAAATGAGTACAAACATGGTGGTTTGCTTTGGTCATGATTGAGGTCTGCCTACCTTCGGAGTCCATCACCAGGTAAGTCAGTTCCTCACAGTCACATAGATCTCCGTGAGCTCTGGTCATGATTGAGGTCTGCCTACCTTCGGAGTCCACCATCAGGTAAGTCAGTTCCTCACAGTCACATAGGTCTCCGTGAGCTCTTTCAAATGAGTACAAACATGTTGGTTTACGTGAGTCATATCATGATTGAGGTTTTCCACCATCAAGGAGCTCAAGACATTAATTTTATCTAAGCAAGCAACGAAGTCTAACATAGGATGATGAACAAAAACATCGTTGAAATAAATCAACAAGGTACGAACTATGCGTAGTATAAATATTTAGTTATCAACTCAAGTACGTACTTACCACTCCGCTTAGGTACTTACCAATAGTTTTGGAGAGCTCGGCCACGCTTCACTTGACTTTTATTTTTGTATTTAGGCATAGTCTATGATTATTTTGAAAATAAAACTTAATTAAATCTGGGTTATATTACGCTTACAAACTTAATCACAATTTATACTAAATGATAAGATTATTTTTCTTAAATTAAGACTATGATTTCATTCAAGATTAATGAATTTAAAATCTTATTTGAAAAAAAAAACGCACGTACAGCCCACTCGTCGTAAGAGTCGTCAAGACACTAACAAGACTAATCCCGAGTAAGCGTCACGGGTACAGCGGGGGTGCTTGGTGGGGAGTTTTGTAATGATTAACGTTATTGTGGATTATTACAAAATATAAAAATAAATCTGTCAAAATAAACAACACAAATTGTTAAACAAGGTTTTTTCTTTCTTTTAGTATAAATATCATACAAAATGGCCCAGCCGTTCTATAGACAATTTAATATTTAGTTTTAATAAGACCTGTTTTCTCAATTTTTTTGGCAACATTTGGACAAGTTTATAAAAACTTTAAACAACACAAAGTGTTTGTCGTATACTCTAGTTTATTTGTATAATTTTTTTATAGTAAAAGCATTAAGGAATTCGTCTAGAAATTTCATTTTACCGAGCGTATTTTTAGGGTTTGAGCAATGTAATCCCCTTAAGTACAGGATATCTAGAATAAGTATGGTTCTATGTCATTGTTAGTAAAACCATGGCAATAATGGTCATTGATAAAGTGTCTGATTACTTCAGAAAAGACGCGGCGTAGCATTACACGTCATTATAGTCATGCGATCCTCAGAAGCATATTGTTGTCAATATCGCGAGGACGTGAAACCGGAGGCTTCGGCGAGCTCGTTACAACAGTCAAGTTATAGTTATTGTTTTAACTACAGTTATTTTTGTTGGAGTTAACTTTAATTCCTTCTGTTTGAGAGGCTTTTGACCCGCAGCTCGCAGTGGCAATTACAGGCTAATACTTTATAGCATTATTAAAGAAAGTTACTTGGCCGCACAGTTGTCGCAGTGGCTAAGAGATTAGCTGCTACGCGACGTGTCGCGGGTTCGATTCCCGCACTGGTTTGGCTGTTTGTGTAGGTATGTGAAATTTGTGTTTGTAAAACGCATCCACGACACAAGAAAACTCCTAGCGTGGGGCAACGTTTACTTAAAAAAAAAAGATGTAAAATGTTGATAATGAGTTGTTTTGCGCATCAGAAAAAAAATCCATCCAAGTTTTTTTAATAAAAATACTTAGGTAGGTACCTCCTAGACATAATATTCAAATACTAAAGGCAATTAAACCAGCTATAAATTTCCAGTAGGTACATAAGTAATGCGCTTGGAACTATGAATTACCCTCTAGAGGGCAATTACATTAGGACCGGGTTCAACATTTCATTGTTAATTGAACATTAGTTTGATGTCATCGTAAACATGGAAACAACTACGTTGTAGGTACCAGAATATAAAATAAACATAGACTAAGTTTTAATAAAAAGAGACAGGTGGCTTAATTCTGTTGTATATCGCACTTAACTCATTTTAATCACACTATCGTTGAGTTGCAGATAGTGTTGCCCAAATGCAAGACCAAGACGAGTCTTACCCCGTCTTTGGTCTCGGTATTGCGTCAATACTCATAGTCGTGGTCTTAGTTTTAGTATTGTTCTTGGTCTTGGTCTTAGTCTTGCTGTAATTAGGTGGTCGTGATCTTGCGAAAATGATTGTTGCAAGACCGATTTTGGGCAACACTAGTTGCAGAAAAGGTCATTAAGTTTTAAAGGAGACTTTAACGATAGAAAATGTATGGGTGGGTAATGCCTCCGTTAAAATTTAATTATCTTTCTGCAACCGACCGTATATCTCTTTCTTACTATTAACATTAGAAAAGGACAGAAAATTTAAGAACTGTCAAATTTGTCTATGACATCTAAAGTCATGTTGAAATTAAACAAGTAGACTAATTTGACAGGACTAAAATAATATCTTCTATCGTTTTCTCATGTTTTTTGTTAGACAAAGACATATTGAGACTAAATTAGTTGCCTTTGTAAACAATGGAATCAGCACCTATTTACCTCTAGATTAGTCTAGTTAACTAACTATGGATACGAATGATGTAACGAATTATGGGGGATCGTAAAAAAATCCCATTTAATAGTCCTAATTTTAGTAAGACCTAGAACACACTTGCAATTAATCGCTATGCGATAGTTGCACGATCAAATCAAAGGATGGATAATAATAGGTGCGCGCACACTTGCAATATTTAGTTTCAAGACGATTTATTCCATACTTTCCTCTGATCAGTGCAACTGTTGCACAACGTTTAATAAAATTGCAAGTGTGATTAAGCCTTAGATAAGGATACTTATCATACTCCATCAAAAAGATAAGTACCTATCTAGAACGTCGTCGGCTTTCCTGGACCATTAGAATAACGATATTGGAATAACGTACCTACCAAAAAGATCTAAATCATATTTATAACCATCCCCAGATAAGTTTCTGTTAACTTACCTAACGGATATTTTCCTACAAGTATTGTTCTAATTTTGAATTTATCTGACGGATAGTACATATAGATATGTACACTGTGATACACAGGATCTTGATCTTATTAACTTACTTATATTACCGTTTTGTAATGTACTTTTTTTTATACTTGTTTTTTGTAGCGTTATTCTATTTTTAGTGTAAATAATTGAATTCAATAAATGTACAGAAAATTATATCGGTATCGAAAATAGCTAAATTGGTTTTCAAAACAATTGTGAGACAATTTAATACGATTCCAAACACAATCTCTATTTTAAGTCGCACAGATGTATTGAAGTTTCGTTCGCTAAGTCCCGGAGACTGCGCCTGACAGCCTCTGATATAATATTAATTCATAATTTCAATTAGGTACTGAGTAACATTGATACCAACTTTACTTTAAAATAATATTGTCTACGACCGTTTGATGTCTGCGCCGATATCTTAGAACATTTCAGCAAGTTATTAATGTATTCACATTTCAACACTGAAGAAATGTCTATAATCCTTATGAAATCATGTTTTTAGTCCACCATGAATTCATATTTCATGTGCTAAGGAATTAATGTGACCATATTCTTTTGTTTTGTTTAAGACTTAGGTAGGTATAGGCACAGTATAATTTACTGTGGTATAGGTAATCTTTAAATAAATATTTCTAAATTCGAATTTTTGTAAGTAGGTATGCTGCCAGACCGAAGCCTATAAGTGTTCGCGATATACTATTCCTAAATGCTTTTGTATAACATTAAAATGCATACCTACATAGGTTTAGTATGAATCACCATGTTTCTAAAACAGGACAGTAAACTTTAAAATTACCCATGAAAGCCTCCTTTTAGTGCACGTCTCTTATTCAAATTATGCAAATGGCGGTAATTAGAGGAACGATTTGAATGTGGAAGCGTCGCGTTCACTTTGACGTTCGTGTCAAACCGTTCGTTCGACGCCACGATTGAATCTGTTTGACCCATAAAGTCGGAATGACCCACGGAGTGCGGGCGTGGGAGCTAGACTATTGCATCTCTTCCTTATTTGTGTATTACGGCATTAACGGCACGTCATAAACCAGGATAGATTATGTTAAATGTTTGAAACGCTGGTTATTGGCCATGTATGTTAAACCGCACCGCTCTATTCGTTTAACGTCAATCAAAGTTAATGTCTATCTGTCAATTATATGTCAGATACTTATGAGTTTATTTTATTGATTGTTATGATTATAGATACAGAACTTAGGGTTTATTCAAGGTGTGCCTACTGAATGGCTGTTACTCTAATAACATTTTTTTACAGCTTAGACCAACTTGTATTTTGTCGTAAATTGCCCCGATTGCGTTTAATTAGGTACACGAATACAATCGTAGCTTTGTCTGTTTTCTGTTTCTGGTGAAGTTGGTCTTCTGTTTTTAATTGCAATATCCAAACTACTAAAACAAACCCACATATTTTTTTTCTTAATATACATAAATAATATGACCTTATGTATCATGTTATGAGGTGTATATAGGAAGACAACTATTGCTATAGCATTACTCGTTATGTGACCATCGTAAGGATTTAGATCGTAAAATAATACAGCTATATCTAACGTTCAAAAACCGGTAACGTATTATGTGACACACTACACGTCTTCAATGTAACTAGAATAACGGTCAGCTCAAATTGTGGGAAATAATGAATCATGTGTTACTACAGTTTTGAGAATAATTTGACATTACATTGTTCTTATTTTGAACAAAACAAATAGAGACAGGCTGACAGGTGTAAGGTCGAAAATCCAAATACTGGACTAAGGGCGGGTTGCTTCAAACCATCTGTATTCGTAAGTCAGTACGTAATCGTTAAGTCAGTATGAAATTGTCGTACAAGCCGCCATATTTGACGGTTACAGATACGTAACTGTAAGTTGAAACAACATGGCCTAAGATAACTAGCGTTCAGAGAACTGAAAACTATACGCAATGCCTTCTCTCTGAAGGAGAGCCTCAGAAGGCGACATAAATCATCAAAGGAACTGTGCTATGATATGCCAGCTCCACACGATCGTCCAACAGTCCAACACTCCAACATGACTCCAATCTGTCCCAAACTCCCAACTCACTATCGATACAAAAAGACTCTCCAACACCGTCAAACATGCACGAACTATTCTCTCCACACGTGGAAGGTTGAACGAACAGTTGGACTGTTGGACGATCATGTGGTGCCGGCAATAAGTTATAAAAAAAATTATAAAAACACGACCGCGGTTTGCCCTACTTCTTGTCTGGTGTTATAGAACCAAAAAAAGAAGAGAAAAACAAGACATTGCAGTCGGGACCCATTATAATAGACTACATATTTACCAGAAAAAACTGGGTCCCGACTGCAATGTCTTGTTTTTCTCTTCTTTTGTTGGTTCTATAACACCAGACAAGACGTAGGGCAAACCGCGGTCGGGTCTTTATAAAAAATTTTATTTTCTATTTTTATTTCACACTTTTTAGTTTTTAATATATAAGATATATATATATTTTCGTTATCGTCTCTTTGAGCCCTTTATTTTGATACCCCGCATGACCACGTCAGATTTTTTTTTTTTTACGACTTCACTTAATGGTAGTTAAAATCCGCCATGTTGGTTTTTTTCATAATCCATATAGCCTATGTTACTCGCGACGTCGATACCGATCTAATGATACCTCATTTGTTAAAATCCGTTCGCTCGTTTAGTCTCTAGGAGGGAACACAGAAACGGAAATACATATACACACATACTAACATACAGGTGAAACACTATCACTCACCAATAATAAATAAATAACCACTCCTTTTGGGCTTCGCCGCAGTCGGGTAAAAATAATACGTTCATACCTATTTGAAAATAAAGTGTAATCGATCATTTTTTTAAACCACCAGCTTTTTAAGCGTTATCATAATTTCCATTTTATGGTGTCGAAGGAGATTCAAATGACTGTCATGATTTATAGACAGTGAGACTTTCTTGTTCATAATTTTATAACTCAGGTTATTTCCCACACGGGAAACGAAGAGAACAAAGCAATATTTTTTTCTGACATTTTGTCGTAACGGGATCAAATCACAGTGCTGTTTATTTATTTATAAGCTCACTTAGGGCTAGATGTTTCAAGGAATCAAACATTCGTCAAAAGTTAAAGGGTTTAGCACGAACCATTTTGACGTTGCGTAGGTAGGTATCGTAAACTCCAGTGAATTTTGATTGGGTCATATGACATAAATTATGTCGTAGTCGTAGCATAATTGGGAAAATCCTCAGATCATAGAAAAAGGAGATATATGCCATGTCATCATAGCAAATTAGTACGGGAACCACTGTCGCCACTTTTAGAACTGTTTCGACACAACTACAAGCGCTCCTAGTGAATATAAAGATCTCTCACACATTACAAATTCCGGGCACCCTCAACCTAACACTGTTATTCGTCACTCATTACTAGTACTAAACTAAACCACTGTATTTATATCATCGATCGCGTCCGGTCTGTCGCCAGCGTGTACGTTTTAATTATGGTTAATGTGATCATACTGAAGCGTCAAGCTCAATAGCGCCTTGGCACATCTTCCTTGTTGTGTGATCTGAGGAAAAATCGAATCTTTACAAAAACCCTAGGACGATTGCAAAGGACCGGATATTTGGAATCTAATGAATTTAAAGGGTCCGGTAAAGGTCGACGGAGTCACGCCAGCGAGGTTCATATTTCTGTCTGCAAAGTTTACAGTAACCTAACACGAAGGGGATGAAGGGAGCTTCGTTCGCTCGATTTGCTTCCTCACTAGCCTGTTATCCCCTTCGAACCTAACCTATCCATGTCGGGGTGCCCCAAGTTCAAACTGGGATTTTTTTTAAAGGGTCCGGTAAAGGTCGACGGAGCCACGCCAGCGAGGTTCCTTTTAAAGGGTCCGGTAAAGGTCGACGGAGCCACGCCAGCGAGGTTCCTATTTCTGTCTGCAAAGTTTACAGTAACCTAACACGAAGGGGATGAAGGGAGCTTCGTTCGCTCGATTTGCTCCCTCACTAGCCTGTTATCCCCTTCGAACCTAACCTATCCATGTCGGGGTGCCCCAAGTTCAAACTGGGATTTTTGCAATGATCCTGCTATTAGCTTGTATAATTACGAAAATCTTTCTTAGATTCCAAATACCTATCCGGTCCTTTGCATACGTCTTAGAATTTTCGAAAAGATTCGATAGCTGAATGTTTTTTAAATAATATTTTTATAAATTGTAAATGTATAAGTACTTTAAAAATATCCCCGTATGTAACATAATGCGCAAATTGTATAAAATTAAACTAAAATGTAATAGGACTGTTGTATTTAGATCTACCGTGGTGCAACTGACCCTTAGTAATTAATGCAAGTCTAGGGCACAAACCGGTTAACCCGGCGCAAAGTTTAAACTTAAAGCTAAGTTCAAATGATTATAGTTGTCAAACGCGTTTACGTCTAAAGAGTGGCCCCCTTATAAACGACTGTTAACTTTGACTACTGATTAAATATACAACTACCCTCGTCATTTGTATGACAATGAACATTTAATCGTCGTTTATAAGGGAGTGGCTGTTTATTATGTTTTTTAATCAATATGCAACTCGAAACAATGCCGCGGCACTTTGATTAAACCAGGAACACACTTGCAATATTAATCGTTGTGCGATAGTTGCACTGCTTTCTTTTGGTGTAACTATTGCCCAACGATTAATTACTCGTGAGTTTCTGCTCTAAAAGCCGCATACATTATCCAATTTGCAAGGCGCTAGATTAGTGTATGTATGTTAGTGCTAGATAAAAGGAGCGCTGGCTTCCTAACTGTTTTTACATTACATACTTATACAAAATTAGCACACTAGCTCGCCTCGCTTAAATTAATCTATATCGCAAATTAGATAATCTCATTGACTTTGAAATGATTTTCTGTCGTGCGGTCACAAATAGCGTTATAGGTCGACCAGAATCTAATGGCAAATTTAGGGATTATAATTTGTTGCTACTAGCACTGGGGTGAATGGATGAAAGAGTTTTAGCGTGCACTAACAATTTTCAAAATTATACACAACTCGTACTTCATTTCAAAAGTGACTAGTATGCATTGCCGTGCTAAAGTCATTATTATTTTTTATTTTTTTATGCTACCTTGTATGTTATGTTTACCTTTAACAGGTACCTACCATGCATCTCTACAGCAAAGCTGCTACCTACCTTTCTAAATTCTAATTGCCTGGTATTCATATCTTGATATCCTCACTTTTTTCATTGCGTCTTTTTACATTCAATTAAACTTCAGCTCTAACAATTTGGGGCATCTATTAGAACTATACAATGTAAAACACCGTTGTTTTCTACAAAGAGGCTCCAAGCTAGATGTTTGTTCAGGAGAGGTCAGCTAACACCTTTCGAGAACATTTGATTAGTACGTCAGGCGAAATGGGTGCTATGTGCTAGTTCACACGATTATTATTCATTTTTCTATTTGGTTCTACAACAACAATGAGCTTATAAAACAAATGATGTTATTAAAAAATTGTGGTGCTTGTGAAAATAATAAAATACATACAATGTTAAGTGACCAATTTTGGGAACGGATTACAACAAATAACAATAAAATTGTCTTTTTCAGAGGGTAACTTGGGTATAAATAATCACAATAAGGTGTTTGAAAGTAGACTTTATTACTGATATCCAGCTTTTCAAAGGCAGTGCAAATATTTTCAAGACAGTGAATTGCAGGATTCTGCGATCATTCCATACATAAAAAAAACGTGATTGCACAGTGCACGGCCAAACAGAAAATCAAACGAAGCATAATCCCTGGCCACTATCGTGACACAGGCACTCAGTCATTCAGCCAGTCACAAGGATTTCATTTGTAATCATAATAAATAATAGGTTCGCGGCAGCCTGTCATTTACTAGCATCCTATTCGTTCCCTAATTGACTCAGACAGCGCAAAAAGAACGAAAGCGGACGCACTTTTTATTCATTTCTAAATATAGGATTCCTAGTCAACATTACAAGGAGTAGCGACCCTAATCGCAAATGAAACTAGTCGCATCTCATGGCATCGTATCCGCCATAATAGATCCATAGACAAGATAGAAACTCTATATACCAGTGACTAGAATGCGTGTTCACATTGGTTCGAGTAGACCAGTTCTGTGTAAGGAAAGGGCACTTGCCAATATCGGTCTCATAATTGATTTTCTAATTTCTTGGCGCCACTTGATATTGATGGAGAAAGATTAAAATTATAATGCACAATAGAGTCTGTACCGATATGGATATGAAATCGATACGATTAAAATATAGGAGATAGCTTTTTTTGTTAGGACTAACAACATTCACGAGAAAACCGATTCCCTATTACATATATAAAAGACCATTGATGCAGGTAGTTCTGAGGCAAAAAGAGCATTTACGAGTAAACTTTTTTTGCAAGAAATATAAACTGCATACAAATTATTTTCATTACAATTTACGGCCATCAAAGTATAAACGTATAATTTTATGGTTTCATATCTTGGTACCTATTACTGAATGCATTAATTTGATCCCGATTAATAGCACAACTCTGAACTCGGCCTATAACAATACAACTGCAATTTTTAATTAAAAACCATTTATCTCCAAGTGCTATAAAAAGTTTTTTACTCTTACTCTGCAGTTTTAAAGGTGTTGTTGTGTTTAATTGTAATCTCAATCATCAGAGTATGTCTCTATCTGTTTAATTGTGGGAATCAATTAACAGACTGTGTTAGTATGCTAAGATTTGAATTCCGATTTGATTGCAATTAATGAATGCAATTACTCACTTTCTCATGTCAGTGATATATGGGTATGTATCAACTCTGTTTAGTGTCGGACGCTAGAGTCCGCTAGACTGAAGTCGGTGATTGTTTTATTCTTTTTTTATAATCATAAGTTCTATAGTCACCTTATACAGGCTATAATCATTGGCATCGTAATCTAAATGGTTGATTTCATGTACGTAATCTATACAATTTCATCTGCAATTAGACAATTAGTCAGATAAATCGCGCTAAGTAGGGTATACTTGCGTGTTACTCGCAACGAGATATTTCGGACTTTGTATGCAATTGGATCATCCAGTTTTTTACAACGATCCGTCTTACGATTATTGGCTATAAATCAATAGCTATCTATCTGATATTACGCGCTTTAATAGCGTCATTACCATAACACGTTCACTGTTAAACTTCCGTTCATTAAGTGGGTGTCAACAACTTAGCGGGACCTCAATCAGGCCCTTATAACAAGGCAACAACGAAACCAGTTCCAAATAAAATCGTTCCGTTACGTTACGCAATAAAAAAACATCGCGACCTTGAAGTGCAGGCTCCGATCTGTGCGATGCAAACGTACGGCCGTCTGACCAACCGGCCGATTGGTAACGGTAACCCGATAAAAAGCAGAATGTCCTTTCCTGGGTTCCGTGCTATATTGCAGATTTATGAAGCTTTCTCGGCCAGCTTTCCTTTTCACGTTCTGAGCGTAATCTAGTTCGTCCCAGTTAGTTCAACGGTGAGTTACTGTGGTCTTATCGTGGTTGAACCGCTTGTTAAGTGCTTATTACACTTTACTGAATTCAGTCGTCCTAAACGAAAAAGTAACTGAATTCAATCAAGTGTAGAAGCATTTAGCAAGTACAAAATCAGTTAGAATCCTAATTAGGAAAGGTTTAGGACGATCAAATTCAATCAAGTGTAATAAACTGCTTTAGTTAAATCGATTCCTCTGACGAATGGTGCACTAACCGATTAGTCGGTGGTCTGGCGTGAGCCTAAAATAAATACGTAAGATTGACGTTGACCGTTGTTTTAAAGTAATCAATGGCTTGTCACTAACGATCGGTTTGTACACAGTTTTCTTTTTTGAGACGTTAAGTAAGGGCGTGTCCAGTTTAATTCCAGAGCCCGAATCCAAATTTAAGTGTGAGTTTTGAGAGTGATGTGTAATTTACTTTACTAGGTCATGATACTGACGGGAATGAAATTAAATGTTCCAAGCCGATCTTGGAAAAATTGAAGGATTGATTGCTTGTATTTGTAGTGTAGTTATACATGATGTTAATAGTTGAGCTTTACATAGGTATTCTCCCAAACGCGATGTTTTTAGTGAATTACATACCTACTATGAATAAACGAGTAACATTTTAAATAGTAAGTACTTATAAAAATATTTTGTTGATTCAAACTGAATGATTTATAGAATTGCGGTGAGATGTACAACCGTAAAGATGTGCATTAAAGAAACAACAAAAATATACCAAACTGTTGGCTGCTTTCTTCGTAAAAAACAATGCTTTCGTTCATAATTCATAACTGCTGCTGCACCGATTTACGGCAAAAAATCAACAGTGCAGAGGTTTGTGGGGCGACTATGATCGATTCGAATGGAAAATCGATTCGTTCTAATGGATCTAAATGAAATAGAACGTGAAATATCCGACTGTCTGTTGATATATATTGAACAAATACTAAATTATCAAATTTTATCTATTTGTTTTTACTTATTTCGGTTCGGTTATATCTATGTATTTGCATTTTATTTTGGTATGATTCGATTTCTTTCATGTCGCGTCATTGGTTATTCAAATCGATTTTTTGTCATCAGGTGGAAATTGCTTTGAATCATAATAAATATATTTATCTGTGTCAAGAAGCTAATGACCGAATCAGTGGCTGGTTCTTGAATTTATGCATAACTTATGCGATTTCTTCAAATTTATAGCAAAGTATTGCTATTTTAAGCTTATTTTCAAGATGAAGAGAGTAAATATGTATGATTGGATGTATGGAAAAAATATACTTAACTAGGTAATTACGCCAGAAAGCAAATATACTGGGTGTAATTTTAGTCCGTCTTGATACGAAAAGAGATAATTATACTCATCATTATGAACAACTTTTACTATGGGACCAAATCTGAAATCGCGAAAAAAAAATCAGCTGCTCCATACGTTTTGTTAAGATAAGTGAACAAGTACGGGTATAAGGGAAGTACGGAACAGCTGATTTTTTTTTCGCGATTTCAGGGCTGGTCCCATAGTAAGAGTTGTTCATAATGATGAGTACAACGACCCCTTTTCGTATCAAGACGGACTAAAATTTCACCCCGTATAATTATAGATTTTATATTTGTGAAAGAAATAAAATTACTTTGCTAATCATGCGTGAAAATAAGTACTTACCAGTACTTACCTGGTCAAACAATAGGTAATAAACTAATAATATGTAAAATATATTTATAGTATATTGACAAGCAGCAGGTTTTGAATGCATTGACCGCAACAGTATGCGATCATATCACGTTAGAGAAATGCTTCAGTTTTTTCGTCATTGATCTTATGTATCATCGTTCTTTATTTGAATCTCAATGAGCATGTGTTTGCGACCATAATTTATTAACAAGGTAATCAAAATGGCATCCAATGACAGATTCGGCTTTACATTTTGGTGGCTGTACCTACTATTATTTAGAGCTATAGTACCTACTGTCCTTTTTTAAAAGTTTGTTTTTATCAATATTGTTTCTTTTTACTTTTCTTCCTTTATTTCTTTCTTTCATTCCTTCCTTCTTTCTTTCTTTCTTTTAAGCCAAATATATCAGCCGATTTGTTTCATTCATCATATTGAATCTGCTCAGATCGTCTGTCTACAGCAGTCTACTGCTGGACAGAGGTCTGGCCAATTGAAACGCCGCGTTTTTTTTACGTAAAAAAAACGGTTACGGTTTTTACGAAACAATAGAATCACGTAAGCTCTTTGATATAAATAAAAGTCATTGCACACAAAATGTCTTATTAAATGGATGGATTCGACTAATGATATTTTTTTTTGTGAATGTGTTTTTTTGTGACGCGCAGTTTATAGTGATTGGCAATTTTTTTGTTACATTTTTTGTTTAATCTTTTAGCTTTTGTCACCTTGTTTGTACCGCCATTCAGAGCTACGATTCAAATATCTTCAGACAATTGGACAATGTATATTATAATGTTGGTGTCTCACTATTATTATTGTTGGAAATCTAGCCTACAGGAGATAAAATGTGAGAACGAAATCTCAGCAGATACGAGCATTTACAGACTACTTGAGGTCTACACGATATCCTTTGAATATAAAAATGCCCAAAATCCGTAAACATTAATCTTTAGTTTCTTCAACAACGGTACATTTTACGCAAATCTTCGTAAAGATAAAATCAA
The DNA here is from genome assembly GCA_948465475.1 of Thalpophila matura. NCBI lineage: Eukaryota > Metazoa > Arthropoda > Insecta > Lepidoptera > Noctuidae > Thalpophila > Thalpophila matura. Next base: position 14,871,667 of record OX419185.1, read on the forward strand.
TGTGACGTTTTCTAGTATTAATTCCTTGTATGTTTGTTCTTCATTTGTATGTTAGGACATTGATCGGGAGTCACTGTGAATAGTAATGTCCTTTTTAAAAATCAATTCTCACATAGTTTAGTACAGGGATGGCGAACCTTTGGCGCGCGATGGAAAAAACTGGGCACGGCAAAAACGAATATCACATTAAGATTTTCATTATCCTTTCAATAACAGATCTACATTGAATAATAAATATAACATAATAACATTATCGATTTGTGTTAAAACTGTCTTAATTAAGTATTTTAATGTAAGTAACTAATTTAGTTTTCATTTTCCTTACTTTTCTAAGATATGACACGGTAGCCAAATTCTTATTTTTTCAAGTTAGTATGGCACGCAATTGTCAAAAGGTTCGCCATCCCTGATTTAGTTAGTATAAGTAGTATATGTATGTATGTACTGTATGGAGTAACATGTTTAGATTTATAGAAGAAGCCGCCGTAAATACCTGCGCGGATTTCGGAATGACGAAATTCTTAGGAACTCCAGTCTGTTTGAGCACCCGAGGAAGTTTCAGTGAATTTGAACGCATTAAAATGTCTTATAGCTTTTTATTCACAATGGCCGATGTTGGACATTAAAATGTGCATTGATAGATTCTTGCTTTACGAACGATTGGGTGTCGTTGGTTGAACTTAGAAAACATGGCCTGTTTAAAGATAGTATACAATAAAAGGTCAGATATTAAAAAAATATTGATTACATAAAAGGACTGCGTTTAAATAAATACATGATTCAAACATAACTTTTAATATCCTCATTTTCAAATAAGTTCCCAATAACCAATCTATCGGCTCTATCCCCTACAAGAGATAGATTTTTGACATAAGCTCTATAGAAGTCATGTCAAAACTCTATCTCTAGTAGGGTAAACAGCCGATAGATCGGTTATTAGAAGCGGCTATTATACTGTTTATTATTTTGAAATCTCTTAAATATTTAATAACAATAACCTCACATAATCCGAGCTCATTGACGTCCTCTAATGCCCAGCCTCGCCGTGAGAAACTGATGTATAATATTGTGTAAAAAGCTAAATAGAACGAGTTAGATTCTGCGCAGGCGCAGCTTCTGTTTGTTTTGCAGTTATTGAGTCATTAATGGCGGTATACACATAAGCACAACTCGGTAAACCACTTTTGTAACCGTAGACCAAGATAAATAAATAAAGGTAAAACTAGGCATTATTGGCTATAGTTGGTTCTTATTTACTTTGGTAATGGAGGTTTAAAACACAAATACGGAGTGATGGATCGTCGACCTCAATATGGAGTTAATAGATGATGCGGAAGACGGGGAAAGGGTATTGTGGCAAAACTTTAAAACAGTGTTTTTCAAACTGTAAGTCGCGGCCCCCAGGGTCGCAAAGATTTGCTCGGAGGGTCGCGGTCACAAGCCAGCATGGTTGGCCAAAAAGCATAGCTTCTCACAAAAATAATAGAATTATTTTTGTGAGAAGGCAATGCCTGTTTATTTTTAACTCCTCCCGTGCCTCCCCGGAGGCAAAGAATAATGGGATCACTGCCAGTGCACTTGATTTCTCGATCAGTAGGATGTTCACAATAGAAAGAATATAAATAATATGTCGTCTTTCAAATCACTGATATTTGTTTTATTACGGTCGTTCTGAGGGATCGTCAGAATATTTTTATTTGCAAAAGATCGCGTACCTACTCAAGAAGGTTGAAAAACAATGCTTTTTGACTAAGTACGCACAAGACACGCACCTAGGTACTTTATTTTCTATAACTAAACCTTCCAATACCTACTTTAATTTCCATCTCACTCCTAAATATCTAAAATCTTCACGGGATAATAAACATTTGAACTCCGATATTTGAATTTGACACGGTAGTGTAGAATGCCAAGTATGGCGCACAAACCCCTTAAGCCACGGTACTTACGAAATAATGACAGTGTTACGTTCCTATATGGTCGCTAAGGTGCTTGTCTAAACTCCCAATTGTTCAAGATTTTAAGTAGATAAAGTCCGTAGGCGTCGGGCATGCGTCGCGCGTCGGGCCATGCCGTGCGTCGGGCAAATGGTTATTGTTGCATTCTGCGTACGCGCATAATGTTACGTCGCGTCGTTGTCCGCCACTACCACTAGGCGACTTCCGCGTGTCTGTTTATATTTTGAGAGTGTATTGTTAATAATGGTTTAGTGAGTACTTTATGGTAAGGTTTAAAATTTTTTCACAGTCGTTTCTATGCTTCCGTACCTCATAAGGAAAAACTGGGATCACTTTGCCGTTCGTCTGTCTGTGGCAAGTCCACTAGAAGTATGTAATAGCGGCTCTTGCTCATAGATTGCGCTATTTCTGGTGGACTATTTTATTTTATTTAACCCATCTGTCGCATTTGAAAAATCCGCCTCATTCAGGTCGAAATTAATTGTGTCTGTCAAGTGCAACAGACGAACGATTTAAATTTGTACGGAACCCTCAGGGCGTGAGTCCTACTCGCACTTGTCCGGTTTTTTTCTTAAAGCAAGTGAGCACCAGCTGGGATTTCAAGATGTAATTTTATTTCTCCATAAAAATATTCTTTACAACTTTTTTAAATGGCATGAGATAGCTTTGCCCCAGGCTTGTCTAGTGAAATCACCTGTGACTATTTTCTCCATACAGAGAATTTCCTATTGCATTATTGCTCAAATAAATAGTTTTATCAAGCCCACACAACACCAAATGAAGACGTTTGGTTCGTGTTTGTCCAACACTCTACACGCAGTCCACGTACCGTAACGCCAATAATCACGAATACATACAATGTATGAATTTCGTGCAAACTTGGATAAAAAATCTCTCCAACTTTTAGAAAACTCGCTTTGTAAACCGAACCCCTTGAGAAAGTCAACGAGGCAGAATGAAGTGTTGTCTGTGCGTAAGTAGAAAAACAAAGTTGAGTGACCACACGAGGAGGGCAGCGGTGGGCAAGCGACCCGGGGTGGTACCATTACATTCAAATTAATAATTGAAGACTAGAAATTTCTCAAAGACTTTTTATGAGTCAGCGGTTGGCTCGCATTTGAATTTGCAATCAACCCCCATTTATTATAATTATGATGTGAGTATGAAATATTTCACAAGTAGCATGTGAAAAATCATAAATGCTACTTTGCTTTATTTTGTCTGTTAAATATCACACACGACAAAATCACACAACCACAATCGTTCAGATATGTATTTAACTAGATCGGTACTAAAATTAAAATTCTATTATCATGACAACCTTTTCTTAAAGATCTAATACTTATATCACATTGGCCGCCAAGTGATATATTAGAGGCTTGTTCAAGTATGACGGAAAGTTCACTGATTGAAAATAAAGACATAGCACATCTACGTAGCACTTAAACTCTGTTCCAATTAATATCGCAGCGAAATTGAAAAAGCATCCGGTAGCAAGTGTGACATTGGGTCATCGCGCATGAGAAATCATTGCTTGTGAAATTTCATATGTGAAACCCTCAGATCATAGAAACAAGGAGATATGCCATCATAGCAAATTAGTACGGGAACAACTGATGCCACTTTTAGTAAATTTTTCGACACAATTGCGCTCCTTGTGAATAAAAAGATCTCCCACGCATTGAACATTTCGCACACCTTCAATCTAACACTGTTAATCGTCACTCAACACTAGCACTAAACTAAAACACTGTATTTATACCATCGATCGTGTTCGGTTCGTCCCCAGCGCGTACGTTTTTAATATGAGCAATTTGCTCAAGATCAGGCATCAAGCTCGATAGCGCCTTGGCACATCTCCTTGTTTCTATGATCTGAGGTGAAATCGCTGTGAAAAGAATATCATCAAACGAAAGTGAATTAAATGTATCATTTCCATGTATCTTTTAATGATGATGTAATGTTTGTTGAGCTCTTTAAGTCAGTTTTGAGCTACCACGTAACGTAACGTAACACGGTCAGGACGACAGGTCCACTCAAATCTGTATGGCTCTTTCCTCTAAAGGCCATTTTAAACAAACCTGCATGGTGCTTGCATAATTTTATTTAATTATGAATTGTCTGGACTTTAAAATATATCTTTGAGACAATTGACCTTTGAGTTTGTTTCGGTACCTATTTCTTCCCAAATGTAGTCAGACAGGAAACATCGCCTTCATCTAGTTTAAAAATATTATTTGTGATTGTGACGTATTTGCAGAATAAATATTATATAATTTCTTTTAATTACAAATGATTAAGTAAGTACCTAGTATGTATGGCCACCCAGACTTGCCTTGTTCAATAATGTTTGTAGGTATCACTCACACACAGGTTTGTAGGTATAGTTAAGCACTCAGATCATAGAAACAAGGAGATGTGCCAAGGCACTATCGAGCTTGATGCCTGATCTTCAGCAAATTGCTCATATTATAAACGTACGCGCTGGCGACGAACCGAACACGATCGATGGTATAAATACAGTGTTTTAGTTTAGTGCTAGTGTTGAGTGACGATTAACAGTGTTAGATTGAGGGTGTGCGGAATGTTCAATGCGTGGGAGATCTTTTTATTCACAAGGAGCGCTTAATTATGCGCGTAATTGTGTCGAAAAATGTACTAAAAGTGGCATCGGTTGTTCCCGTACTAATTTGCTATGATGGCATATCTCCTTGTTTCTATGATCTGAGGTTAAGCATTATGTCTTCCTCACAATTTACGATTAACAAAAGTTTTTCAGATTTCAATTTCAACATCCAGTCTGCTTCACGTAGGTACCTTCTGCATTTATACGTCTCTTTAGTTGGGGATCGAGCGTCTCTCAGAAATATCAAACGCAATGTAAAAAGAGGTTTTCAATTTCAACTGATTCAGACATAACACTGTAGTTCAGTTGGTTAGAGCACTGCCCCGTTTTAGGCTGAGGTCGCGGGCTCAAACCCCTCCCTGTGTCAGTGACTCAGTGTGTGTTTTTGAAAATCTCTTATACATGGTGGCAGGTTAGAAAGTGGAAATGTTTAAAAGGATCATTGTACTCATCATTATGTACAGCTTTTACTATGAGACCAACGCTGAAATCGCGAAAAAAAAGTCAGCTGTTCTATACATTTTGTTGAGTTATATGTAAACATAAATATATGGAACAACTGATTTTTTTTTCCCGATTTTAGGGTTTGTCCTATAGTAAAAGTTGTTCGTAATAATGAGTACAATGACCCCTTTAAATATTTCCACTGTCTAACCTGCCACACTGTAGGTATATATACTTATAACGCTAAATAAAAACTTCTACGTAAAATAAACCCGTCACACTCTCGAACACTTATTAGGAAAAGAAAATCTAAATAACAAAATGAATGGAAAGCAAGTAAGGTTTCTTTCTACTAGCATAGGATTAACTATATACCTAGAAACCATCATAGACATGGCAGAAATAGAATCTATTAACTTTTTACGTCGTTGTTTTATGCATAAAAAGTATATTGGTGACCGAGAACGTTGGAGTTATATATTTATAATTATTGTATTTCAGTCTAGTCGCAAGATGAAAAGAAATACAAAACGATTTCACGGTTAATGGGCGGAACTAGCAATCAGTTAGCTGGGTAATCAAGACGCCGACTCTCATACCTATAGGTAGTTGTGATGAGCCCGGGTAACTAGACCGATGAAAAGTAGAAAGATTTAATGCTAAACCCAATACCTACCTGGATGCATATAACTTTAGTTGCACATAACATCACGTAAAAACGGATAGATACCTACATTTTTGTAAACTCGTACGTAAAAATACAAATATGAATTGAAAACGGATAAGTGCACAAACACTTTGAGGGTTAATACTAGAGCTTATTTGCAAAAAAATAATGGACCCACAAACTCGGGGTCGATACTGGGTGGTTTCTGAGTTATTGCACTTTTTATTTATTTTTTCTCTCGACCAAAAACTGCTAATTGTATGAAATTCACTCCACTATGGGCACTCAATTGAGTATTTTCTAGTAGATACGTAGCGTATTCTCCAAGTAACTAGACTATCTATTTTTAGTTTCTGATTCAAGAAAAACTACCTTACAATTCGTGCAGACTTGCACCTGACTGAATGCACCACTGCACCCCTTATCGTTTCATTGATCTTTAGCTGAAGATAAGCCTCTCACTGGTGAAAGTGATTTTATTGACATAACCTTTTTTTGTAGCAAGAAGAAAATACTTTGTTGGATAGTGTAGGTACAGTCAACGACAGAAGTAGCTTAACACTATACAAAAAGTGAATTTCTTAGAACAGGTGTTATTTGCAATTAATCGTTGAGCAATAGTTGCACTGATCACAGGAAAGCAGGATATCAAATAGATGCGCACACACATGCAATTACTTGCAAAGCAATTACTCCATAGCTCCATACCATACTTCATATTGCAAAGAGATTACTCCCTATAAATGTCACCAACTGTATACTAACGCTGCACAATAAAATATGTTACATTATAAACACCAATGTTTTAACAACAAATTATTGTTTTAAAAGCAAATGTATTTTAAAAGTATATTTTTTTCTCAAAATTGCCGGGTCTGATTTAAATGTCCCTTTGCACAAGGAAGATGAGATATCCGTACACAATTACAAAAAATACTAAAACCGTATCACTATTGATTCATATACCACTTCCGATACACCATTGTCCTGTCTCCTTTGCCTTTTAATGTTTTGTTTTGTTCACCTATTTCTGTCGTTGACTGTATGTCTTATTAAGAATTGAAGATAGAGGCGGGTTTGCTTCGTGTGCAGCCGATGTATTATGAATTGTGGTCTGTCTAGCCAATAAGATCGATTTCACGTGATAACGAGTGAACTTTTTTCCGAATTAGAATAAAAGCATCGTAAACTCTTTTGTATTCAATTTGAATGTTGCTTTTCACTACTTCTCTTGTTTATTTGTTGTTATTTGATTAAATGGCTCTTTTGTTGTTGTTGTTTATTTATTTTCAAAGTTGAGATGTAAACAAAATTCTTTGTAGTTTTCCTTGACGTTTCTTCGATACTGTGTGCATTTATTTTAGTAACAAGCCAAACAAGTTTTTGCAATTATGGCCTGGGTCCGATTACCAAGAAACTACTTTCTCAGATTTCTCAAAATAAACTTGATTACATCAGCATTTATCATTATATGGAAATAATGTAGTCATGAATCTATCAAATCGAAATCAGTATCTAATTTTAAACCAATTGGCTCGTTTACTGATTACAATCAATCGGATCAAGATCTGCTCGATACATGTATTCATGAACGCAGCGAAAGCTATCTAGCTACCGAACGTGTTGATCTAGTTTCAAATCGATTACGTTGAATCGATTTAATTGTGTTCGAAGCCGGTCTAGTGTCCACGTACCGATAAATGATATACAAACGGCGTTAATTAAGTAATTAAATTGCGCTTGCAAATTAAAGGTAAAAATTTAAAAAACCCGACTGCCAAAAAACAACTAAAAAGTTCAAAACAAGAGCACTTTTCAAGCAGTCTGATGCAGTTGGTGGCATAAAATCTAAGATTTAACACAAATAATTGCCACCAACTGCATCAGACTGCTTGAAAAGTGCTCTTGTTTTGAACTTTTTAGTTGTTTTTTGGCAGTCGGGTTTTTTAAATTTTTAATTTACTATTTTTATTTTTCACTTTTTAGTTTTTAATGTATGTTTTCGTAATCTTCTTTTCGAGCCCTTCATTTTGATACCACCCCACATGATAGGTTTTGAGGATAACAAACTTTTTGAAGACGCCAAAAATCGGCCATTTTTCACTGTTTTTTTGTTTGTATATTAACAATTGTTAATTGTTGTAATTGTTGTTAATACTTGAAATAAAAACTTAAATCAATAAGTAAGAATTAGCGAGAATGATTGCTTTGTTAAACAACTTTAAATCGTTATATATCCTAAACTATTATTTAAAATGAAAAATGATAAAAGGAACCTAAAGATGATTTTAAAATACCTATTCAACGACACCCCACTTGACATAGTTCATCATTTTTTTTTTTTTTATTTTGACAATGTGGCGTCTGGTTGTCGCTGTGGTGAATTTTGATTACTGTTATGTCTTTAGTGACACTCGCAAGGTTAAGACGAATCGATTGACGTAAGAATTATCAAAATCGGCCTACGCATTTGGTCTCTAGAACGCCACATAGAAACAAACATACATACATACATACATACATAAACTGATAAACACATTACCCTCCTTTGCGTCTCGCAGTCGGGTAAAAAGACCGATGGTGTTCTTGTTAGGTATTCTTGTTATTGTACCTAATTATATTATGGTCATAAATATTATATATCCATCTGTCTTAGTGCACGTGCGTGTGGTGCTGATTTGTAACTTATGGTCGTTCGAGCCGGATCAATGATCTTATGTTTGATTGCTTCAATATTACTTCTAGCGATGAGAATTATTTGTTTTATACAAAATCCTATTGGTACAGGTATGTACGGACGCCTACATTCATTGGTTAAAATATTCTCTAAAGACTTTGGACCTATGCGTGAGGGTTGCCCAATTAATACAGGCCGGTCGATAAAAAAAATACTTTATCCTTCCATCTTTGCCGAAATTCTGGAACATTTACGACTAATAAATTGAGACTGCCACGCCACGATACAATACATTAAAGTGTCAGTGATGTCAGACACATAAAACACGGCACAATGCTGCTATCTGCTAGCACGGATCAAGACAATAACAAAGCTAGACTTCATAAAGTGCACGCTATCTTTGCTGCATCTAATTCATTTGCTGTATTTAGTGTATCATTTGTAGGAATAAAGCCATATTCTGAAGTTAATTAACAATGTTATATAGTGTTTTTATATTTTTCTTTCTGTTATTAGCAAACATTTTTGCGGGAATCTCGTATAAAGTAATTTCAAGCTCTCGTCGTCGTGCTAGTTCGGAAACTACAGCGCTGTTGATTTTTATTTATTTGACATATTGTTGTATTTTCGTGGTCTAAGGGCTAAGGGCTAACATATCTTTTTCTATACAAAAAGTCAGGTTAAGCGGTCGTTTTCCATTTAACGGACTGTTATCTTGTCGGTGAACTTGGCCCTAGTTTATTCATAACGTCAATAAGAAATGAGAAACTGAAATCTTACTTCAAATAATCGCAACATCGATTTATTAGGTACAAAAACCGACTTCTAAGCTAAACTCATGCGACCAAGCCCAAGAAATAATCCTTCTAATAACTAACCCGCGTTTCATATCAGGTGTGATTGACCCAACTGTTAAACAAGAACATTTCTTAGAAATACTTGTTAGCAAACTGGAATCACCAAGTATTGACAAGTGAAGTGACTCTAGTAAATAATTATAATGCGTTGAGCTTGAACGAAGAAATCTTGCGACGCGCTAATCAACGCAGTGAATAAAAAAACCGGCTAAGTGCGAGTCGTACTCGCGCACCGAGGGTTCCGTATCATTTGCGAAAAAAAAATCAGCTGTTCCATACATTTATGTTCACATAACTCAACAAAATGTATGGAACAGCTGATTTTTTTTTCGCGATTTCAGGGTTGGTCCCACAGTAAAAGTGGTTCATAATGATGAGTACAATGACCCCTTAAAATATTTCCACTGTCTAACCTGCCACCCTGTATAGAAGATAGATCTAATTGATTCGACAGGCATGATGTCATAATTATAGCGCATATAATACAGAACACATCTTAATGAACTATTAGAACACAATCTTAACTAACGACTTTTTAAACTCGTTGCCAATATTCATCGTTATAAATATTAGTCGCTACAAATGACTTTCCTGTAAGGCACATTTAATACTTGAAACAATTACTGTCTCAACACGCGTCAATGTATTTTCCAGATAGTTATTACAATTCATGAAAACAATCAATCGTTAGATGTTCAAACAATACTAATACCAACCATACATATGAGCTATTTATTAAATTAGAAACAAAACCTGCACTAGAATTAAAATTGAATTCAAAACTTATTGAAACACTAGAATCCAAGGTTTTGCGTCAATACGTTAATATATGGGCCACACAATCCAATCGCGCGGTCACACCGCCGCCGTTCGTGATTAAATGCAATTGGTATGCGTATGCGCATTCACGACAATGCACCGCCATTACAAGACCCCCAACAAACGCACGATGAACAGGGCAGCGAATAGAGCTTATCGATTATTCTTGTAATCGATTCTTCGAAGGCTCATAAATTGATCCTCAGAACATCAATGCTTGGAAAATTTTAATGTGAAAACTGATTGATATGGTTTTGTGAAATAAAATTATCTGTTTTCTAGTGTTTACAGAAGGAGCTTATGATTTTGTATATTTTGAAGAAAAGGAACCAATAAGTGTAAATAACATCATGACTATAAAGAAAACTTCAACGCAAAGAAAATTTTCTAATACTACTTACACAAAATCTGTTGCGTAGAAGTATTCTTGTCTGATGTTCCACAAATTGATGGAGCAAAATACACTTACTTAAATATATACTCTTGTTATTAAGGGTGAACTGCCCAAGAAGAGCTGCAACAAAGCTCCACTGATATCTCAATGAATCACCTCCAGTTTGTCGGAAATGATCGGAATCGCCGACCGGTCCGGTGCACAATACGCTGACTCACACGGCTGTTATGTAGGTAACTGGATCGTACAGCCTGTCAGCCTGTCTTACCAACACGCCGCGTGACATCACCGCGAGAAATGCCAATTTGTTTGCGAACTTTCGAGGGAGAATGTCACGGTGAGATTCTACCTCTAACGTTCGCAAACAAATTGGCAATTCTCGCGTTGGTACAGAATAGACAGGCTGATGTACTGACGGTCTTACTTATAAACGCCTCTTAATTTACCCACTGATTAAATAATATGCAACTGTCCTTGTCATTTCTATGCCAATGAATAGAGATGGCAATTAACTTAAGAGCTGTTTAATTGAATCATTGATTTATGTAAGGGGGTGAGTGTGCAACATCATAGTGGGTAAAGGTTGCTTTGCCAAGCATATTTTTTCACCTATACAGGGTGGCGATTAGGTTATCACATTAAATGAAACCATGTATCCTAAATGGCGTTCTTTGTACATACACAATAAAAAAAATTGCCGGTTGCCGCTTTTACAGGTCAGTAAATGTACCAACTTGTATTAACAGTTGTACTATTTATTGGTACATTTACTGACCTGTAAAAGCGGCAACCGGCAAATTTTTTTATTGTGTATGTACAAAGAACGCCATTTAGGATACATGGTTTCATTTAATGTGATAACCTAATCTGACCCTGTATAGAGAAAAATTTGCAAATGAACTGACTAGACTGAAAAAGTAACCAAAAGTTCAATTTGTATTTTTCCGAGAGTAGCCACAAACTTATCAGTATCATTTGATTTTATATATTTTTTCTATATACACTTTGACATTAAATGTTTCCTTTTGAAACAATTTATATACAAAATGACATTGAATGTGATAATAATGATGTAATATATTGATTATAATTATTGTAAATGTGAGTACTATGTGGGTTATTATGTTACTGTTATAGATCTCAAGCTCAGTCTGACAGTTTGAGTACCTACTTTAGGGGGCCTACCCAAATGTCCTTTCTGATGGTAATGTTCGTCGGGTCGTTGAGCTCCCTAAGTCTGGGTTGAGCTACCACGATACCCGGCACATGCGTGCACAGTCAGGTCAGGTCCACTCAAATCTGTATGGCTCTTTCCTCTAAAGGCCATTTCAGACTAACCTGCATGGTTCTTACACAATTTATCTTAATTGTCTGGACTTTAAAAGAGACATCAACCTTTGAGTTTGTTTCGGTGTTTCTTCTCAAAGGTAGTCATATAGGAAACACCGAACTCATCTAGCTTAAAAAAATGTGTTGACGTGTAAAAGTGTTATTTTTTAACCTATTTACAAAATAAATATCATTTATCATCATTTATCATTTATCATTCTTATGTATTTTTCTTTCATTATCATGTTTTAGGCAGGCAGCACAATCTATGGGCTTAAAGATCTGTGAGTTGTTTATGTCCTGTTGTCCCTAAAACATTTAAACCATAAAGTTTTAGAGGCAGCAAAACGAACCGTGCTTTTCGCCATAAAATCATTCCACAGAAAGTAGATGTAATTTTCCCGAGAATTTTCCGTTAAGAAGACATCACGAGACAACAACAAGAAAATGTAAAAGGAAGCCGCTAACACTTTTAAATTAGAAAATTAAAAAAACCGGCCAAGTGCGAGTCGGACTCGCGCACGAAGGGTTCCGTACCATTGTCTATACAACATTAGACACCTTATTATTATGAAGGGTCTACTGCAATAATGATGAATGTCCAAAATATCTTTAAATCAAAGTAAGTACGTCATTCGATCACTAAATATATACATTTAGTTATCTCGACAGCAAACGTGACAATATCGCTCACAGTCCCGAAATAAATAAGTTTTAAAAATTAAGTACACGGCTAGAATGCTCAGCAATGTATGAATATTTTTTAGCAACTAAAAATTTAAATGCAATTATCTCAAAACAAAGTAAAGAGGACATTCATAATTATTGCAGTGGACCCTTTATATTATAACCTTTATTAAGATCGAGAAAAAACGGCAACATGTTTGCTGTAGATAGCCCCATTAAATATTTATTTTATTCTGTTTTTGTTGTTGTAGCGGCAAAAGAAACACATCACCTGTGAAAATTTCAACTGTCTAGCTATCACGTTTCATGAGATACAGCCTGGTGACAGACAGATAGACAGCGAAGTCTTAGTAATAGGGCTCCGTTTTTACCCTTTGGGTACAGAACCCTAACTAGCACTTGGAACTTCCTGATTGGACGCTGGGACATCTCGTAGTTTACGATGGGTACTAGTTGACCTACTGCGGACGATTAAGCCAGGTTCACACATTTCGCAGTAATGAGGTATTCGGCCATGTCGGCCGTATGTACATTTGCGGCCTCGCACTAAGTGGCCTCGGTCGTATGGCTACGTTCCCGCTAGCTGCGGTCGACGACCTCGGCCGCCGGTTCGGCCCTGTCCTTATGTCACCAACTTGAAAATGCTGTAACTAGTTGCTTTCGTCACCGAATTGGACAAATCCGTTTTTGTTCTGCAAAAACCGTAGGAAATAAAATTCTTGCGTATTTTTAGAAATTCTTTTTTTTTTTTGCGATATTTGGCAAATTAGCTTAAGGCCAGCCTGATGGTACTTAAGTGATTACCGTAGCCCATGAAAGGCGTGCGCGTTGCCGACCCTTTAAAATGAGGATTCACTGTGCTGACAGCTTAAGGGACAAGCAGGTCCCACGCTGTCAACACAGCGCATCCTCAGGAGCTCTGGCGACCTTACCTACAGGAACACAACACTATATACTGAAGAGTAACGTTTTTTGCTTGTGGTATTCTGTAAGGTTGAGGTACTTCCCCAGTCGGACTGCTCCAGATTTGAGCGAGATAATCTCGCTGTGCCCTAGCTCTCTTGATTCAATTAAACAGCTGCTATGTCAATTGTAATCTCTATTCATTGTCATACAAATGACAAGGATAGTTGTATATTTAATCAGTGGTTAAATAAGAGGCGTTTATAAGTAAGGGGGTAAATGATTAGCACGCCGCGGCTTCTTAAATATGTCCTGCAACGTCACTATTTTACAAACATCGTAATTATAGCACAAAATGTAAATTGATTCAAGTTACTGACCGAGGAATTAATTCTCCGAAGATTGAAGTTTACCATAATATTATGCACATTGCACATGCGTGCATCACTGCGAGACCTGCCAATTTGTTTGCGAACGTTCCAGGGAGAATCTCACCGTGACATTCTCACTTCGTTTGTCGGCAACGCCCGTGTCACGTCTTCCTCCAATTTGTTTGGCAACGCCCGAGGGATAATCTCACCGTAGGCTCACCGGATTCAGGCGTTATCCTTATCACTGAGGGAGATAATCTATATGATGATCTACATGATCTATATATTATCGATTATGATTGTAACTTTGTCAAACAGGCGCGATTAAATGACAGCAGTTCTATTATTATTTAGCAGTTAAAATACTATTGCACACGGTCATTGTATGAGGATTCGGTGGGAGTTGATTCTAGAACACAAGAATCAGTGGCTATAACCACAGTCTATGTTTCTTTATACTGTGCTATAACCTCAGATCATAGAAACAAGGGAGATGTGCCAAGGCGCTATCGAGCTTGATGCCTGATTTTGAGCAAATTGCTCATATTAAAAACGTACGCGCTGGCGACGAACCGAACACGATCGATGGTATAAATACAGTGTTTTAGTTTAGGCGGAATGTTTAATGCGTGGGAGATCTTTTTATTCACAAGGAGCGCATAATTATGCGCGTAATTGTGTCGAAAAATGTAGGTACTAAAAGTGGCATCAGTTGTTCCGGTACTAATTTGCTATGATGGCATATCTCCTTGTTTCTATCTGAGGCTATAACCGTAAGGGAATATAATACCTAGTGAGTGTCTATCACGGTTCCAATCTTGTGTGGTATTCTGGTATCGTATCAATCCCGTTCCTACTGAAAAGATCGTGAAAGTGTGGGATGTGTAACGAAGTTTCTGAAAATTCTTCGACATGCTTACCTACTCAATCTACCTTATAATAAAATCGAAATCAACCGTCGTCCCTGGAAAATTGGTTTTACTTTTAAACTATTGACTTGTAAAAAACTAGCTGTGCCCTGCGGTTTTACACCCGTTGCTCGGCTCCTAAGGGTCGTAGCGTGATGATAAATAGCCTATATTGTTTCTCATTAATCTGGCTATCATATACAACAATATTTTTTCGTATCCGACTGGTAGTTCCAGAGATTAGACCGTTAGAACAAACAAACTCTTCAGCTTTATAATACTCGTATAAGGCGAGTTGCCAATAGCATAGGTACTCAATCAAATCTTCCATCGATTTCATACGGAATGCGACACATATCTTTCGTAAGACAATTCATTGCTGACGATGACACATCGCATGCTCTCACGGCAGACAGCCCATCAATTAGTGCTTAGCAATTTTGAAGATAGGAAGATATGCCAATTGTTCACGCAACGCGTAACATCAATAAAAATGCCAGAGTATACTAATTACTTCACTCGCACGAAAAATTCGCACGATTTTAAAAATAAAAGACTAACAGTAGTGCGAATGTGGAAAATAAACGGACGAATTTTTCGGGTAAGTAGGTAAAAACTTAGAATAAAATTATGTACCACGACAATACCTAATTATTTTAAAAAAAACAAGATCATTGACCACGTCGAAATTTTGAATGGAGTAGGTTTTTGTTGTTTATCGTTGTGTGAATTAAATGTCATTATTAAATTTCTATTCACTGACACTAACATTATGATGAAAAAAAAAATACCATAGACGTAGATTATCTAGATTCCACTCTACCCAAAAACAATGGCTCCTTGAATGCGGCAAATCGATATCGTAGTGTGTATTGACTATTTGCAGCGATGCAGCTTGTGTGCGTGAAAAAACAGTGATGTCAACTTTTAAGCTTTTACACGATTTATGGGAAAATTTATTTTATGTAGTCTAGTCTAGTAGTTAAAAAATGACATTGGTTGCTAAGGAGACTGACGCGAGTATGCCATTCTAGCACAGTATTAGTTACCGCATTTGTCTAGTACGTCGGCGGTAACTAGTCGGAGCGCAGCCGAGACCAATAATAATTAATTTATGCATATAGATTTACTGTTTCATGATTGTTGTTGTATGATTAATTGTAATAACATGCTATCGCCACTTAATTAATTATACTAAGCAAATGCTCGTGTATTGTTTATAGAAATCGTGAAGAGATGATCTGCCGTTATATATGGCTCATATATTATGAGCCACACACGCTGTAAGTACAAAAATAAATTGTGTTTATGGAAAGTGGTGTCCGGTTAGAGAACTGTTCATTTACCGGAAAATTATCTATTAGAATGCATAGAATTAATTTAAAAGAAAAGCTGGATTAAAGCTATGATGGGAAAGCTGGAATGAAAAATAACAGTTTACAATCTTGCTATATTTATTTATTTACCTATTATATATTTTTTCGGAATAAAAAGTGGCATAAAGCACTTAGGGATAATGTAGCTTCCTATAGTGTAAGAATTTTCAGAATTGGAGCAAGCGTTTCGGAGATTACCTCATACATACAATCAAACTTAACAAAAATTTAAACAAAAAAAATATATCGATTTATCGATATATTTTCCCGGGATTCCGGAATCAAAAAATTTTATGTTTTTCAGACTTATAGAATCGGATGTAGGTATATCTATCTACCTAATGTTTTAAAGTATTTAGTTACCCAAATGGCATAGCAAACAACGTCAGGATAAGTTAAAAGACTATATTAATACTTTTTAGAATAATTCATATAAGTAGGTACCTATTGAAACAAATTACTCAATATTGTGCTTATTGAAATTTGGTTATGTACCTATACCCGGATTTCCTGGCATCTCGGGATTTAGTTTTAAGAAGCCACTTCCATAATTTCTTAGCCAAAAAGAAATTTTAGGTAAATAATACATCCGAATTTCCGACCAGTAGTCATGACTCATGAGTTCATGATGACTAAGCTTGTGTATGTTAGGTTTATATTTTTCCGTTATAAGTTGTAAGTATCATCATAAATTCGTCACCTATATCTAAACCGGTAAATAAACCTGTTCACGATATATAAATCACCAACATTTTGAACTGGTTTAGTCGGTTTTTAAATGATGCATAGTATATTGCAAATACTATTCCATTCCCGGTACATAAAAACATACCCCCTTATCTTAGGTAATCTTATAAACGATAATTAAATAAAACAGCTCTCATGTCAATAATCATCTCTATTCATTGTTATACAAATGATAAGAATTTAAAGTTAAATAAGTAAGATGGCAAGAGAGCATTCGTGGAATTGACCTACAATAGTGTAGGCGTGTAGAATTATAATCCGCTCTATCAACAGAAATCTGATTTCAGCCAGTAGGTAGGTACCTAAGCTATCCTCCGGTCAACTAGTTAACTTATCTGACAGAAAATTTAATGTTCTGACTTTTAAATTAATCTGCTGGGTACCTAGTGTAAATCCGAAAAACTACTAACTATAGGTATAGTAAATTACAAATTGAGCGTAAATAAAATGTTCAGTTGAACCGTTGAGACGTGAGTGGTGTGCTGCATTGAGCACGTAGCTGACGTAGCGTTAAACGACGTCTGTATCGAAGCCACAGATCATAAAGCAAGGAGATATGTTATTATCATTGCGAATTAGTACAGGAACCGCTGTTGCCACTTTTAAACAAGTTGCGTCACAACTACAAAATAACGCTCCTTTGTAAATATAGACATCTACTCAGATCATAGAAAAACGGAGATCCTACTAATATTATAAATGCGAAAGTTTGTGCGTGTGTGTGTGTGTGTGTGTGTGTGTATGTTTGTTACTTCTTCACGCTGAAACGGCTGGACAGATTTGGATGAAATTTGGCACACAGATAGATTATAATCTGGAATAACACATTGGCTACCTTTTATCTCGGAAAACGCGGGCGAAGCCGCGGGCGGAAGCTAGTATGCCATAAAAGTAAATTAGTACGGGAACCACTGTCGCCACTTTTAGGACAGTTTGCGACGAACATAAAGATCTCCAACACATTAAAAATTCCGCACACCCTCAATGTAACACTGTTATTCGTCACTCAGCACTAGCATTAAACTAAAATGCTGTATTTATATCATCGATCGCATTCGGTCCGTCGCCAGCGTGTACGTTTTAATTATAATCAATTTGACCATACTAAATTGTCAAGCTCAAAGCGCCTTGGCACATCTCCCTTGTTTCTATGATCTGAGGAGATCTACCGCACATTAAAAGTGCCGCACACCCTCAATTTAACACTGTTATTCCTCAATCGTCACTCATAGATACTAAATTAAAACACTATAGTTATAAATCATTGATCGCGTTTGATCCATCGTTGACACATGATCAGTGTGAAGCAAGCTCAATAGCGCCTTGGCACATCTCCTTATTTCTATCATCTGAGATCGACCAATGAAATGTAACATCGATCGATTGGATTCAATGAATCATTCAGTAGTTAGAGGAAACTCGACTTACTCTCCAAAATTAAATATAATTAAGATAATTGTGAACGAAAGTGAAGTTTTTATTCGGAATGAGATTTTTGTGCGTCTAAACATTGAACATACTTCAGCAAATATTTGATTGTATCATCGTTTATAACCGTTTTCTCGTGAATACTTTAGTTTCTTTTTTATTAGCAGTCATGCAACTCTACTAGATCATGTCATGTTATATAGGTACCCATTATTAATTATGTTAATATTATCCATGTTTATCGTTTCAAGCCTCTATATTCTACTGAAAAATAAATCCATTTTCTACCATGTACCTACACTATAAAAATTTCGAAACGATGTTTTATTAGGTATCTCCTCTTCTATTTTTAAAAGAATGAAAAATGATATATAATGGCAACATCGCATAACTGCATAATTATTACGAGACATGTCATGATATGTGCCTCATTAATTTGTAATATTAGCATAACTTTTTCTCTCTGAGACTACGGCACAACAGGACACAACGGATTATTATTATGAACCTGACAATTATGAGATAAATTATCATAAAGTAGATCCTAGGTACTATTATTAGACGCGAAAGTTTGTGAGGATGTATGGATGTTTATTACTCATTCACGCAAAAACTACTGGACGGATTTAGATGAAATTTGGAAGGGAGATAACTTATACCCCAAATTAACACATAGGTTACCTTTTATCCCGAAAAAGCAGGCAAAAGCTGGTATAATATAGTAGTTTTTAATATTATGGTTATTTTACACGACATCATATTAAAGGACTACACGTAAAATACGTGTAGTCCAATATTCGTATATAACAATATTGCTGTTCTTTAATGTCAATAGTGACGCGTCACTATCAACTATAAAGTACAGCAATTGTTCTTTCAAAAGTAGTTGTAAATTTTTACGAAACTTTATGAGCGGACTTAAACGTCAAATCGGCCATCATAGCGTGATTTTAATATACCGTAAAGTGGGGCTATTTGAAATTGTGGGGTTATTTGGAATTTCCAAAATGAGGGGCTTTATCATATGCATTTCCTTATCCGTCAGTGGTAGGAGTAATTTTTAGCCAAAAGGTGGCAAAAAAATGTTCCTACCATTGACGGATAAAAAAATGCAAGTGATCAAATATTTTATATTAGAAGTACCAAATAGCCCCACAATTCTAAATAGCCCCACTTTACTATAGCGATATTTGCGTGCAGTGAAGGCGCCATACATAGTTATTTGCTTGAATCGAGCAATATGTATCGCAGTTCGCGTCACAGTGTTATGAAGCTTCAGCCTAAGTTTTATTACCATTGCACTAAATAAGCGATAGAGTTAGAATTCTTTCCTTTATGGGGTCATTATGGACCATTTTGCAATATAAATCGTTTAGAAGGAATTGTACTAACACGGAATTTGCAGAGGAAAGTCAATAAAATTAAAAACACGTTTATCTTGCCAGTATTAATAGCAAAGTTAAATAACAAGCTGCGGTAGCAATACAATGCACTATAATAACCAGGGATGACCAACTTGATTCGACCCAAGATCTAGACACTGCGATCTACCAATTAAATAATCGGTACCACTTCATTCAATTTAACATCAAATCGTATTTTATTACGTTTTTTTAACTCGCTTTCTTGTCTGTCTGTCTGTCTGTCTGTTCGGTACAAATTTTGCAATTTATTTTCCAAGCACTTGCAGGCATCGGATTAAGCTGCAATTTGGTATATATCTGTTTGGTAAAAAGTATAAAAATAATTTCTAATAAAATCAAAAACGTGGGGCGTATGCATGTGTAGGATAATAGTAAGATGTAGTAGTAAAGTAAAATTTATATAATTTTTTTTTAAGTAAAAGTAACTGAAAGACAGAATCGTGTTGCTGCGGAGTTTGTTGCTCCGTTTCTTCTTCGCAGCTAAAACACTAGGAAGCGGTGAAGGGTGGGCGTTTTTGGGGGCTGTCTAATATATATTGACGTTCAAAAAGTGCTAATTGGCTTTAGCCCACTTTGAATAAATGAGTTTTGAATTTTAATTTGAATTTGATGCGCCCTACGCCCACGTTTTTCATTTTATTAAAAAATATTTTTTGACCGTTTTAAAAATGTGCTTTTTTTTTTTTTTTAATAATTATTAGGTAACTTATATTTTTCTTTGGCGTGTCACGTTCGACTGGATTAGCAGCAGCCATTGACCGGTTGGCCACCCCTGCACTATACGAACAGTTTCGATATACAAGTACATAAAATATTTTTACGAGCAAAACGTTGTCATTCTTATCTCAATTAAGTATGCCTGCATTACGAGCTGAGTCCGTGGTATTCGCCGACGTAAGTGATAGACCGGGCTGATGACTCGCAGACCGCCTAAAGCCAATTAGATATAAATAAACAAATTTAAATGTGCGAGGGGACCAATTAACATGGCGGAACCGGTTGAGTGCCCACACGGTATTTATAAAAAGCTATTTCGAGAACGTACCGCGGAATAGGTAGGACAGAACACAGAAGGATTATACGCAGTGACCAGCGGTACGACTTTCTCGGATTTTTTTTCAAACCATAGAGCTCCTGAAGGTGCGCTGTGTTGACAGCGGGGGACCTGCTTGTCCCCTAACGCAGTGTTCCGCAAACTTTTTGTGTTCAAGGTACACCTAGGAAATCGTAAATTTTGGAGGTACACCATAAATGAAAAATCTTTCTTTACATCCATAATACAACTTCATCAATAAGCGACCAAACAAAAGCACACGGTGAATTTAACTTTAGATTTCCGCGGCACACCAAACTAATGACCACGGCACACCAGTGTGCCGCGGCACACGCTTTGCGGAACACTGCCCTAACGTATCGGTACAGTGAATCCTCATTTTAAAGGGTCGGTTACTCGGTGTTGCAAGCGTTTCGTAAGCTACGGTAACTGCTTACCATCAGGCGGTAAGCAGTTAGTAGTGTATTTGTATGTGTATGTGTATTTGTTTTCCCTGTTATCTATTGTCTGGAACAACTTAACCTCTTACTAGGAGTTGGGCGTTGGTAGCTGCGCCTCAGTTTTTAACTTTTGCAGCTATCATCGTTTTTCATTTTTATTTTTATCTGTATATGTTTCTTGTTCCAAAAATAAACGATTATTATAAAACGATTATTATTAAATAAAATAAAATATTCCACTTGAAATATCCATCTATGAGCAGATGCCTCCTCTCGTTAAGGGTCTTGCCTCGGACAGACGGACAACAAAGTGATCTTATAAGGGTTTCGTTTTGCCTTTTGAGGTAAGGAACGCTAAAAAAGTCAACTGTTCCATACAAAAAATATATTTGTATCACTCGACAAATGTATGGAACAGCAGATTTTTTTCCTGATTTCAAAGTTGGTCCCGTAGTCAATCGAATTAGTATCGGAACGTATATAATTGGAACGAATGGGGTTATTGTATTTCTGTGGTTATTGTTATAATTGTCCTTCTGTACCTCAACTATCGTTAAAGCACAGGGTAGGCGTCAAGAGCCTAGTGCCTAGGGAAAGTGGGTGCATCGCAGACCCCGTAACAAATTACCCATAAAACACATAACCAACCTTTTTATTTATATATTAATTTTAATAGCCATTAATGGAAGAGCAGTGGGGGAAGTGAACAATTTTGAATTATTAAAGCGATCCTACCAGGCTTCGCCTCGGGCCCTCCCTTCACATGTTCCTATGATAAAATATGGTTTAAATAACGATCTCATTTTTATTATCAGTCTAGATTATAAATAGAAGGCATTAATCTAAATAATTATCAATGACGTCACTGGAATAATGCTCCTAGCATTTTCAGAAGTTAATAAATAGATACAGCACTTAAAAGCTAGGCTCATAAAGCGCCTATTTTATGGTCATTGAGATAATTGCCATAAGTTTTACTTTTAAAAATATACCTACTTATATTTTTTATAAGAAGTCAAATTAAAAGAGGTTATACAGGGTAGCAGGTTAGACAGTGGAAATATTTTAAGGGGTCATTGTACTCATCATTATGAACAACTTTTACTATAAGACAAACCCGGAAATCGCGAAAAAAAATCATTTATGCTGTTCCATACATTTATGTTCACATAACTCAACAAAATGTATGGAACAGCAGATTTTTTTTTCGCGATTTCACGGTTGGTCCCATTGTTCATAATGATGAGTACAATGACCCCTTAAAATATTTCCACTGTCTAACCTGCCACTCTGTATAATTTTTGATTCATTAATTATGTTGTTCTAGCCGCAAAGCAAAACATGACTGATTTATATGTTGAATCAAGCGCTCATGCGCTCCTCAGTGCCTTTATTCTATTTTTACGCCCTACACTGCGTGTGGGTGTTAAGATTGAGTGCTAATTGGGCCCAGTGGTGCCCTCTAAGCAATAGATGGAATCTTTAGCAAAGAGGTTGTATTGCATTTTTATGCAAATACAACTGGCCGGTAATAAATAAGAAGTGGTAGTGAGATAACTATTCTTGATGGCCGCGTAGGTGGCGGGATCCGGGACAATTAAGTGAGTTTATTATTATTCACCTCTAAAGCTCCTCTGTCTAAGTACACGCGAAAAGTATATTTCGTTTATAGAATGCGTAAATTAAATAAGATTTATTAGTCGTTTATTAGTAGGAGTTAGTATAAAAAATAAAAATGCAGTTTATTTATCCAATCCTCATTGAGTAGTTAAATGTTTATCTCTATTATTAAATAACTCGATGCAGTATTTACTTCGGGTTTATTACCTCAGCCATTAAATAAAATAATGGTCACCATTTTTTTTATTTAATTTGATTGCAATTAATGTAGTTTGCAATTTAAACAAACGAGATACGCTTTTTTTCTGCTGTTATCTGTTATTCTAGAGACCTTATCTCAGTCATCAATAAGTACATTATTTAGGTATAAAATCTCTAGAAGTCTTAATTTAATGCCAAGTGAATGGTCAAGTAAACGGTACCCCTATCATGAGTTTTTTTGACGTGTAGTATCGTTAACGTAAGCATATTTTGAATTGAAAATACACGTTTTTTACACAATATTTATATAAATTAAATACTTGATTAATTTCTCTGTATTTTTTAAAATGTGCAAATTGTATAAAATTTAATCAAAATGTTCCAGGACTGCTGTATTTTAAATTCAAAATATGCTTACGTTAACGAAACTATACGTCAAAAAAACTCATGATAGGGGTACTGGTCTTAGTTTCGCGTTTTTATTCATTTTTTTACATTTTTGCCTAAGATTTCACAATCAATTACTGTCGTTCATTCGTTCTCGTTCACAGGCGCCGTGAACAACTCTCAACTCGCACAAACATGGAGATAGACAACATTTCCGTGCAAGTTTCTGTTTTACAGGAACTTATAAGGCAATTACAAGCCATTGTGGAGACACGACGAGTCAATCTCGAGCCACTATGTGCGATCGACTGTCGTGAGAAAGGCAGGATACAACATTTAATTTGCTGGAATCCCGCTCCTGAACGTAAATAAGGAACTTGTGATGACAGAATAAAGGGACCCATAGAGTGGCCAACAATCAAGGAATTTACATACTTACCTTACCTCTGCAACTTTGAATCTTGGAACCTAAATTGGTATTAAAAGCTAGTATTTTCGTGGGTAATATACAGGGTGGCAGGTTAGACAGTGGAAATATTTTAAGGGGTCATTGTACCCATCATTATGAACAACTTTTACTATGGGACTAACCCTGAAATCGCGAAAAAAAAATCTGCTGTTCCATACATTTATGCTCACAAAACTCAACAAAATGTGTGGAACAGCTGATTTTTTTTTCGCGATTTCAGGGTTAGTCCCATAGTAAAAGTTGTACATAATGATGGGTACAATGACCCCTTAAAATATTTCCACTGTCTAACCTGCCACCCTGTATACATACAGGGTGATTGAGAATTCAACCAATTCCTTGAATGTATTTGCAACAAATTGTTTATGAGATATACCTAGCTTTTCAAGTTAGCCTTTCGACATCGCAAAACCACAACATTCGAAATTAAGCTTGGTAGCTGAATATATAACATAAACAAATCTGGAAATATTTTTCAACGAATAATTCTTATTTGTAACTGCCCTGTATAGGGTTAATAACTTCCAAGGAAGCATTATGTTGTAAACTTTATTGCTGTCTATTTCCTGTGACGGTCTGGAAATGATTAGTAGGTATGATAAAATCATAATAATAACAAACGTCTAACGTAATTACAAATATTATACTTAGGTACCTACCTACCTGCAATAATCTAAGTATACCAATCAATAAAATTGAAGTGTCTGTCTGTCATTTCAAAATAGATGCCAAAAATGCTAAGTGAGAACTGCTATTTATACGGTGCCTAATCATAAATAACCGTTTTTTGGATATTGGTCTGTCTGACTAAATCGTTTGTCTCGAATAGGCACCGAAACAGCTCAACAGATTTCGATGAACATTTTAGGAATTAAAATCCCGACTAGGACAAAAATCGAATAGAAAAGCATGAAACAAGAAAATATTCCTGTCTCAAGCTCGAAATTCTTCTCTAGACTTAAGGCATTCAGTGTTGTGAAAAGCTTAGTAAATCAACGTTTTATATCAAGGGCATAGCTGTGATATTCGATCAAGTTGATCGAAGATCGTTTTAGAATACGAACTTACATCACATTCCTAAAAGCCATTTTTAAATAAAAAAAAACGAAACACAACCATAGCTCACAAAAAAAAACAAGAACGCAACTAACCTATTTTCACTTAACATTTAAAATAGGAAAAAGTGAGTTCCATTCTATTTCTTGTTGGCGCTAAAAGGTGGGAAGATAAATGGTTAATTGACGCCGGCGCCTGTAGGGCACGGGATACCGCCCTCTTTACATGGCTTCACACCTCGTTAGCATAGCACAGATACCTCAGATCATAGAAACAAGGAGATATGCCATCATAGCAAATTAGTACGGGAACAACTGTCGCCACTTTTAGAACATTTTTCGACACAATTATGTACAAGCGCTCCTTGTGAATAAAAAGACGTGCCACACATAAAAAATTCCGCACACCCTCAATCTAACACTGTTAATCGTCACTCAACACTAGCACTAAACTAAAACACTGTTTTTATATGATCGATCGCGTTCGGTTCGTCGCCAGCGTGGCGTCCTTCCTACATTCCAAAAAATTATTCGTTTGTCCCATATTGAAGTCCTGCTTCGTCCCAAATTAAAAGTAACAAAAACAACAGTCAACAAAAACAAAAATTACCCTACGATAGAACATCGACAATCAAACAATTTTTCTAGTTTTGGATAGAGTACTGGGAAAGCATATTGATAGTAATCTATACTCACCCACACACTGTACTCTGACGGCATGGTATTGCGCAAAATTATAGTTATGAGCGGAATTGTAAACGAACTTGTAGAAGACGGGAGTGCAAAATGTCGTAGTATATGTTTAGTCCCGCGCAGAATGATGAGATTATAAGATTGATATAAGTACTAGGAGAACAGAACTATGCAGAATATGCGAAGAAGCGCGTGGGAAATGTTGTAGAATATCCTACTAATATCAGTCTAAGACCAGCCAGCCATTAGAACTTTTTTTTATCTCATATATATTCATAAATAATACGAAACTATAATATAAATATACCTATAGGTACAATTAATAATTTGCAATACCTACTTTGTGATTGTTAAAACAATATCTCAAACGTGCTATAAAGCCAAATCCAGCTCTACATAAAAGTACTTCCATAAATCTGCATTCCCAGTAGGGACATCAAGACATTGCATTCATAGTAAGTAGGTACTACAACATTTGACGCTTCCTGTATCTTCTGCATGGTTCTGTTCCCCTAGTACTTTAGTCTCTTGCGGCGACGACAGAGAGGAGCGATATGTAGTTGATTGATGCTAAATATTTAATAATACGTAAGCTTTTTTTGCTGATTGTACAACATTTGTTACCATAAAGTTGCCTTTGGATGGGATCGAAACCGGCAACAGCTAGTATAAGTAGGTACCTACCTACTATAAAACTGATTGACATTATAAATTACGTGATTGCAATTGATAAGCCACCAGATTATAAACATGAATGTACGCTAAATGGTAGCAATCAACACAGCTCTGATAAACATTTTTATTGAAACATAAATTTTCTCATGTGTAATGTATCTGCTAGTCGCATCTATTGCTGATATTACATCTTTCCGTATGCTCTTAGGAATGAACGTTTAGCATATTTTAAAATACGCTACAATTATGCGCATACGCAACTCACGCGAATTGCACGAATTAGAATGACATATGTGACACAGGGCCGTAATTGGGCAGTACCTTTTTTATTCTATGGCAGTAATTGAGTGCATTGACTCAAGTTTATAAAAAAAAGATTTCTGTATTTTTTTTAATAGTTGTTAAGTAGGTAATTAATACTGGATATTTAAAAGGCAAGGCATGTTTAAAAGATTATAATTATGAAAATCAATTATGCAAATGCAAATTTCAATAATTTTGCGGTTTTATGTCTGTTAATTATAGGAATAAGTACACAATTTTATTATTATGATTAGTTTTTTAGTTTATTATTTAATTTTCATATTTCCTGCAAATGTTTACAATTAACGCTAATAGCCGTTGCATAGCTTTAGTTATTAGTAGATAAAACTGTGCCTAAATTGCCTGTCGCTTGACTAATTACTCGTGTCATACATCTGTTATGTGACCCTAGTCCGCCCCACTATTATTATTATGCTCTAAATAACCAGCTAATAAGCTAATTGTCAGTCTAGACAAGCATGCATGTGGACGACAGTTGCATGCTAGTCGGGCGGGCGTTAGTAAGCGGCCTAAAAACATTGTCTCCGTGAATAAATTCGCATATGAATTAACATAATAAAAACAAAAAGATGCGACGAGGAGAAAAGTCGCATGTTTGCGCTATCCTTGTTGCTTCAAACTATTTAATGTTTTAGAAGCAACAAAAAGTGTCATGCACAAATCACAGGTTCGTTTGTTACACCGACATTACTATTTACGACAGGCGCTAACTAAGAAATGTACAAATTGGGTGCATTCCATTTAAAATCAATTACAAAGCCCTAAAGCGTTTTATTTACAGCAATTATTATTAAATGTCTTAGGAACGTTAGTTAGATGAGTTTATGATGCATTTCCTAATTTCCCATTTAGTTAATTAAGTAAATAAACATTTATAAACGCAGCTGGTCCTAGCCGTGTAAAATAGCCTATTAGCAAATAAATTTTAAATTACATGTATAGGTACCATTAAACAACCACTATTATGCAGTAAACCCTCTGTAAGTTTATTATACATTAAATTAATAGTTTATCAACCATTCAATAATATTTATAATGGGTGTCCATTATAAATATTATTTAATTATTGATACAACTACTATTACTGTTAAATTTACTGCATTTTACGTCATTACAAAGTTATTTTCATTTAAGTAATGTCTTTAGGGTTCCGTTCCGTACCGTGGGGCACGCCGCAATAGCGGCGGTAAGACCCCTCTTTGAGGAGTGGCTAGGGAGACGTCACGGCGTCCTCACCTACCGCCTGACGCAGGTCCTCACCGGACACGGAAGTTTCGGGAGGTACCTGCACATCATCGGGCGGGAGGAAACGCCCGGGTGTCATCACTGCGTTGATCGCCCCGAGGACACGGTGGAGCACACGGTGGGGGCCTGCCCTGCATGGGCGGAGCACCGCCGTGTCCTCGTAGAGGCGATCGGCAGCGGCGGCGACCTCTCGCGCCCGGCCCTGGTTCAAGCCATGGTCCGGGGCGAGGGGGAGTGGGAGGCAGTCGCCTCCTTCTGCGAAGCAGTCATGCTAGTGAAGGAGGCGGCGGGACGGGAGAGGGAGAGATTCTCCCGTCCAAGCCGCCGCGGTAGACGCTCCGGGCGTCGGGAGCCGCGTGACGACTCCCGGCCACCGTAGGCGCGGGCCTGCGGGCGGTGAGTAATGGGTAGCTCACCGTCCGATCAGGACCAGGCCCGTGCCGAACGGCGCGTACGTGTTCCACGCGCGCCTCAAAGAGATGTCAGCATCAGAGAGGGGGCCCATTAGGGCCCAAGCCTGCCGGGAAAGCGGGATCGTCCGGAAGGGATACCGCTGACCCGGACAAAAGGGCTAAGGAAGGAACATGGGTGGGTTTTAGTCAGTAAGAGTCTGACACTCCCTTCCGCTCCGCCCAGAGCGGGAGGGGTCATTTGATGATTTCCCATCCTCAAAAAAAAAAAAAAAAAAAAGGGTTCCGTACCTCAAAAGGAAAAACGGAACCCTTATAGGATCACTTTGTTGTCCGCCGTCAGTCACCGGACCATAAGTGGAGCCATCTGTTCATAGATGGCGCCATTGGAAGTATGCAGTAGCGCCATCTATGATCACGATATTTTAGATGGCCTCACGCATTTGGTTTCTGACAGCCACTATACTGCCGGTGAGGACTTACAGAATGACTCCAGCCAGGCTTAAAACTATTTCAATTTATGTAGTAAGTAGTCAGTCAAAATAATCTGCAAAAATGCTCAAGCAAGCTGATATCGACAGCAATTTGTTCATATTTACGTAAAATCTTTAGCGATTTGTTTGATTAAATAGTGTCGACTTATGGTCAGTTGTAGAAAGATAATTAAATGATGAAGGAGGCATTAACCATACAATTTCTATTGTTAAAATCTCCTTTAAAACTTAATGACCTTTTCTGCAACTCAGCGTTAGAGTACCTATCTAAGTATATACCTAATAGAATTAGGTACTAAGTACAGCTCCTGCCTCGCAGTTAATGCGAAATGCTTTGAATTTCTAGAAATAGTCCCTGAGTTTTTCTTTAGTAAACGTTATAAATTGTACTTAGAGTCGGCTTTGGCGAGCTTAAGTTACAAAAGTCATATCTTCGCTATGAGAGAATTGAAGACACTTCAATTTAAACGGCAAATGAATCTTCCCCACTTTTCAAGCTAGAGAGAATATTTTGGTTTCTTTGATTCTTAAGCACACTAATTTCACATAAACCGCTCGGTGTTCAAGGAGGATCCTTGTGTCCAGAAACAGGTGCATTACAAAAAAATACGCTGTCTTATTAGACATTGTATTTTTTTAAACATAATAATATTAACCCTCACCTCGACTTCAGTTATAAGCTTTTCTTAGGCTTTCAGCTGAATCAAAACCTTTCAAATTACCTTTAGTTACAAAACTATCTTCCATTCGAGCGCACTACGAATAACACTAGCGTTTGACTAAGGTCTGTATACCATTTTACATTTTTACAACCACAAACACACCACAAGCGTAAAAATAAAGGATAACGACTATAAAAGGCATTATTGAATATTACAACAGGTTTACATGATTACTTACGCTATTTACGTTGTATTATATCTATGAAGATTATAAGAATGAAGTAAATTAAGAAGCTGCGGTTGTGGAAAAGACGTTGACCGTCTGTGGTCGAGGGAAAAATGTAATAAAATTACATACCTAGGTATTTTTTATGTAATATTATTACATACTGGCATCTTTTATACTAATATTATAAAGAGGAAAGATTTTTTTGTTTGTTTGTTTGTTTGTACCGAATAGGCTCCGAAACTACTGGACCGATTTTAAAAATTCTTTCACTAATAGAAAGCTACATTATTACTGAGTAACATAGGCTACTTTTTATCCCGACAAAATGCACAGTTCCTGTGGGACACGCGGACGAAGTCGCGGGCGAAGTGCTAGTTATGTATAATTTTATACGTATGTGACACTTTTTAATAGAATTGAACATAGCATCTTATTAGGCATCTGCTACGGTTACGCAATATCGTAGGGCGAGTTGATAAATTGTGCCATAAAGTCACAAAGTTAATTCATGTTTCTTTAAAAAATAATATACTGTGTTAAAATATGGCTTTTATAAACGTAGGTACTAAAAAAGAGTTTTTAATAAACTAGTTAAGTAAAAGTAATACAGCTGAGAACGTTTTACTAAACGGCTATCAGTTTTTTATTGGATCTTAATTTATTACTTGGCGATTAAATATCGAAATTGCTGGCGGAGACGTTGAAGAATGTTGTCGTGTGACCAACTGGGCCTCGGTGCCGGGAAAAATTGCAGCTAAAATTATGAATAATTACTATAATACCGCCTCTTAAGACCTTAAGTTATTTTTATAATAGTTCGTTTAATTTATGAACTTCATTTACGATTTGCTTCCATGGATTAAATCTAGCTACTGCTTAAGTACCAAAATAGAAAAGAGGTTCAAGTATAATAAAGAGAAAATTATGCTTACATTAATTTATTCTTGTTCTTCAATTAATGTCTTGCAACCACAGAAATCAACCTTATTATTATGATTTTTGTGCTTGCGCCTATTTATTATTAAAGAAATAATGCTGAAGAATAAAGACATTTTATTCTTGCATCGATCGTATTTTATCGTTATTACTGTTTAGGTATAATGTAAATTAAATACCTAAGATATAATAATGGCAATAAAATTAACTTAACTTTCATCGGTAGAAACTGAATACGGCCCTGCCAGCTTAGCATGACCAATTATATCTCTATTCTACAAAAGAATAGACAAAGTTATTTCTATCCAACTCGTTATCTCTACTGCCCGAGCACGTGGCGACCCGTGCTTGGTTTATTAGATTTTGTCTACTGAAGAATAGAGACATTTCTTCTCTTCATTGTATTCATTAAACGATAGAAATCTTTCTACAATCTGTCACTTTGTCTATTCTTCTGTAGACAAAACCCGTTTCTATCGTGATTCGTGGTCATGCTAAGCCGGCTGGATACAAAAGAAAGCAAATAGGTACCATTTTAATTACTGTGTATATTGTAAATTAAATACCTAAGATATAATCATTAAACTTTAATATCATCGGTAGGTATACCTGAAATAACTGAATACGGCCCTGGATACAAAAGAAAGCAAATAGGTACGATTTTAAAATGACAATAAAATAAAATCTGCTTTTAATTTTATACAGAACAAACGTTAATCCAATCTACCTTTACGAAATGCGTAAGATGTCTGTAGTTAAATTACCTATAGCATAATTAAATTCTGAAATGGTTCTGCATTCTGTAGGTACCGTATGTGACATTAGATTTGGCAGCTACTTTTTTCACTGAATATCGGCAGTAGGTATGTAGACAGGGTAAAATTAAAACCAGTGCGGATATTTTAGGAGGTGAAACTACTCATGAATATGATCAACTTTTATTATGGGACCGACACTGAAATATGAAAAAAAAATCAGCTGTTCCCTACAAAAATGCACTACAACACGATCAAAATGTATGACACAGCAGATTTTTTTTTCATATTTCAGTGTCGGTCCAATAATAAAGGGTGGTCATATTCATGAGTACTTTCACCCCCTAAAATATCCGCACTGGTTTTAATTTTACCCTGTATATTCTTTTGGCGACCACAAGTGTTACCGCTTACATTTTTACAATATTATAATATGTTTTATTATTTA
The DNA here is from genome assembly GCA_948465475.1 of Thalpophila matura. Taxonomy (NCBI): domain Eukaryota; kingdom Metazoa; phylum Arthropoda; class Insecta; order Lepidoptera; family Noctuidae; genus Thalpophila; species Thalpophila matura. Next base: position 14,903,379 of record OX419185.1, read on the forward strand.
ATAAATTAATACTGAGCTCTGCCGACATGGTGAGAATATTTTTCAAATATCTTTGATTTAATAACTTAAAACAAACCCAAGGAAACCACAACTCATTCCACATAAAGGCAGTTACACAATAGCAGACGCAAACCGACCATATTTCAAAACTGAAAATTCCTTAATGGCATTCCGTCAAGCTCACCGAAGTGCAGGCGACAATGCATTGCGCACGCGGCTATCGCAGTGCGTTGACCTCAAGCTGACCCGGGAGTCGAGGTCAAGCGGTCAGCGGTGTTAGGGCCCGCCCACACGCGCTGCCGATAGCCCCCGGCTAGCTACGGGAACGCCGATAGCAACCTGACTTATGGTGGGAAAGATCGTCTGAACGGGACTTTACGCTGCACGTTCAGATCGTAAACGCTGATGATATAGACCTAAATATTCAAGTGGTATTGTTCTGTTATTGTTGGGTTATTAATTTTTATTGTGCAAAAAGAACTAACTAATAGTGCAAATGTATTATTATAATTATATTGTAGTACCTAATCTATCATAAAAGCTGAAGAAACATGAAACGTAGTTAGTAAACAAGGGGACTTAAACTGGAAATGGTTCATTGAAATTTATTGCAAATGAATTCATCTTAGTGTTCAAATCGGCCGTCAATCGCTAGCTAGAGCTACCGATCGTAATCGACGCGCTACCGTGCGAACACGTCTGATTGGGCCCTAACATCTTACTACAGCCTCGTCATATTTGTCGCGAATAAAGGTTTTACTGGGAATGATTACTTGCATAGGCCATTCCAGACTAACCTGCATGGTTCTTACATAGTTTAATTTTTTATTGTCTGGACGTGGTCTGGACTTTAAAAGAGACCTTGACCTTTGAGTTTGTTTCGGTGTTTCTTCTCAAAGGTAGTCAGATAGGAAACACCGACCTCATCTAGTTGTAAAAGAAAAACTCAATTGACTTGTAAAAGTGTTATTAAATTATTTCAATTTCAATTTCAATTTCATTGGTTTTTATAACGTTGGAACGTTTATTTATTTATTGAGAAGCGACAATGGATGTTTACTAAAATATTGTACTTTTTAAATGTGCTTCCTAGGTAGGTAGGAGATTTCCTGAGCAAAGGAAATCTAATGGTTGTATAATTATAATTTAATATACCATTATCTACTAATATTTTCTAAAATAATTATTTTTATATGACTTACTTGAACCCCAATGTCAGCAACCGTGATTCGATTGGATGTCGTGATTTCAGTCAAACAATAACATTCGCTAATGTTAGCCCAGATCTCAGTCATAGAAACCAGGAGATATGCCATCATAGCAAATTAGTACCGGAACAACTGATGCCACTTTTAGTACATTTTTCGACACAATTACGCGCATAATTAAGCGCTCCTTGTGAATAAAAAGATCTCCCACGCATTAAACATTCCGCACACCCTCAATCTAACACTGTTAATCGTCACTCAACACTAGCACTAAACTAAAACACTGTATTTTATACCATCGATCGTGTTCGGTTCGTCGCCAGCGCGTACGTTTTTAATATGAGCAATTTGCTCAAAATCAGGCATCAAGCTCGATAGCGCCTTGGCACATCTCCCTTGTTTCTATGATCTGAGGCCCAGATCTAGTCTATGTCAGTCAATTCTCATGTGAAATTAGATCCGGGATTTAAGAAACCGAGATTTAACCGGGATTTAAGAATAGTGAGTGAATAGCCAAGTGATTTAACCATGTTCCTTCCAGGGCGACTGGTTCGAGTTCGATCCCGAGGCACGCACCGCTGACTTTTCGAAGTCATGTGCGTATTAGAAATTAATTATCACTTGCTTTAACGGTGAAGGAAAACATCGTGAGGAAACCGGCATGTCCTAGAACCAAAAATTCGAAAACATGTGACGTCCACCAACCCGCACTGGGCCCGCGTGTTGGACTACCGCCCACTGCCACTCACTGAGGAGGCCTGTGTCCCAGTAGTGGGAACATTATAGGCCGATTATGCTTATATGCTAAGAATTTGGGATTAGAATATCGTAAACAAAAATCAATTACCTGTAGATAGGATTTGCCGGAAAACTCATAGAATGTACGAGTAGGTATATTAAATTAAGGCTGTCACTGCAATGAAAAACTATTTAATTAAACTCTAAAGACCATCATACAAGATCATATTAATCATGAACGGGGCGCCATCTATCGTGCGCACGGTTAATTGCATAAGAAATTATATCCGTCACGCGAGGGACGCGATACGCATGCGCGACGCCATTGCACGTTTGACGTTTACGAGCCATCAAATTGCAATGGAAACGTTAGAGATAAAAGATATACAGTATTTTTACGAGTATAGAAACTTAGGTACATTAATGTTACAGATTCGTTGACATGTTTATATGCATTCGTTAGATACAGGAGCAAAAACAAGTATGCGACTGATTAAGTGATTTTCAGGTGGCTAATTGGAGATTATACGCGTTTATTAAACACGCCTATTAAAAAATTCTTGAGAAAAAAATCAGCCGTAAGTGATAAAATTATCGATGATTATCAGAATCTCGGCTAACTCACCAGCATTAATATCTCAGTCGAACGAACAAACATACCTACTTACCAATTTAAATAGGCTGATAAATACATTACCCTCCTTTACGTCATGCAGTCGGATAATAAAGTTAGTCCTACAGTCTGTGCCCCACATTTTCTGACCTCTTTAGAAATAGTAAGATTCTAAGTGGGGTCAGATATGTGGGGCACAGACTGTATAATCGACACAAAGAAGTTTATATGTCGCACCTGCAACCATTTCTACATCTTCGTCTCATAAATCCAACTACATATTTGCTTTCTGAAGCGCAGCATTAGCGAGTATTCCTCGAACTTTGATTAGGAACAGTTTTGCCGCGTTAGGAGCGAGAATTATATGCTTTGACGTGTTATTTGTATACATGCAGTAATTATGGCGGATTATGTACTTCGTGATACGATACTTCTGATACCGTTGCTGGCGCTGGTTAGATGATACTATTATACGAGAAGTAAAATGATGTACTTCTCGTCTTTTGCGCTGATTGACAGAAGAATCGCACCCACTATCAATCCACATTGCGTTTATTTTGTCAATTCAACCTTAAGTTTCAAAATTCCAGTGATTGCCAGTGTTTTACGGAATTAGGATGCAGGATACCTACCATATTGCTTCAAATTATGAGGTCTAAAAAATTAAATAAAAAAACGGACAAGTGCGAGTATGCCTCGCGCCCTAAGGGTTCCGAAATATGATCATAGATGCAGATGGCTCCACTTATGGTCCGGTGACTGAGGGCGGACAACAAAGTGATCCTATAAGGGTTCCGTTTTTCCTTTTTGAGGTACGGAATCCTAAAAATTAAAAAACAAACCGCCGACACAATACCATCCCATAGAAAAAGTAAAAAAATAATAGTTACAACTACAATTTATTATTGTTGACCCTTATTACCTATTTTCTCAATCCTTACATTGCATTGTATCCAAAAAATTGCTCATTTTAGAAGAGATATTTTATCAAGCCTCCTAATAATTAGAAGCCATAACATTTATGTTTGAATTTACATAAAATTTGAAGATTAAAAGCTGGACGGTTAAAAGGTTAAATTACTAACTTCAGCTGTGTTTATGTTTATGTCCATAATAACATAAATACCTGCCTGGTCTACAAATAAGCAAAACATAAATTCAGCTATTTGGGTGGCTCGCTTAATATCTCCATTAAAACATTAATCGCCATTTAAACTGATGACAAATTAAAACATAAACAGTTATATAGTGAACAGTTATTCAAACGACACTCCGATCACGTTTGTAAGTGGTCCAATGCTCGGATGCGCAGGCGCAGTGGAACAGAGCCAAATGGGACACTGGGCTATCCGGTACCTGTCTCATGCGCCATGAGATGGGCACTGGGATGAATTCCTCGATGCATTCGTTTTTATTAAGTTTAGGGTACCGTATCAATAATGTAAGAACGGTTTTACTAGTCTCAAATTACTACTATTAGGGCTCTTTCAATTCAGACGATTGGTGTCGGACTGCTGCCGTGCGGGTGTCGCACTGCGCACCGCCGATTGTTTTTTAGGGTTCCGTAGTAAAACTAGCAACCCTTATAGTTTCGTCATGTCCGTCTGTTCGTCTGTCACACCCTCGTAAAATCTACAGTTCTTAACCAATTTGTATAAAACTCCACAAGTAGATGTCTTTTGTAAGCCGCCATAAAGGCCTGCAGAAAAAATATAAAAATAAAATAACTTGGGGCCCGCCCCATGGGTAATATCAAAAATAATTGTACATTCAAACATGCTGAAATGTCCATGGTAGGTTCTATCGAAATAATGCGTATATTTTATAAAACAAGTAATGATACGTAGACATACAGAATTAGGGATGATTAATATGAATTTCACAGCATAATAAAGCATTTAGTTTTTAAAATATACATTTTTGTTTTGGGGTATATCATATTTCTCCCATACAAAATAATTATGTCCTCGAAGACTTGTGCGTTACAAAAAAGCCTCAAAATTTTTGCGTGCTACATATTTCATTAATTCAAGCTAAAAATGAACTTTAGTATTATTAAGACTATATCTTGCATTATTTCTTTAAAATAATAAAGAAATATATAATTAATTTAATATCAAATCTGCGTCCACGATTTTTGTCATTTTTGTTATTGTATTTTGTAACACCAATATTCGATAGTTTTTAAAATGTAGAATTGAAAACACTGCGTTTTTTGTTAGCAGCCAATCACGTAGCGCTAACTAGTGACAGTCGGCCATTTTGCAACGTGCGTTTTTCTGAGTAGTGTGCCTAAGCCAGTGGTGAATTTTTTCAACAATAAAACATTCCTTTTGTTCGCTGGTCTGTTTATCACCTGGTAAGTTGTTTATTTACTATTAGACCATTTAAATATTGTATTATTCTCGCCCAAATCAAAAGTTAACAACAATTTTAGCTAAGGAGGTTTATTGATTTTTAATTAGTTTGAGGTTATATTCAACACGTGTTTTATATTCCTTTTCGTTACAATTTGTTACAATTTTTTGTTACGTAACAAAAATGAGTTAACAAAAAGGAAGTAAGGGTGATTTTATATTGCTGAAAAATAAGAAGCACGTGTATTTCGTTACAAAAAAAAAATCTAGCAATTTTCTCACATTACCTACTAGGAATACTAGTAGATGAAAGGAAAGTATCAATTATTAATAATGTTATTTTTATAGTTAGACATTTCGTGTTTACCCAATTTGTTTCAACCAGCCATCACCGCTGTGTTTTGAGAAAAGTTTATCAAGAGTTGTTTTTTATAATTAAAAGTTCAGATGAATCTATCCAAGTTGTTGTAACTAGTTCAGTTATTACCTATGTGAATGATAATGATTAATAAAAAAAACGGCCAAATCTATTTTGTTTTGTTCATAGTGTGAAATTGCCCTATTAGTTCCTTTTTGTTTCCTTTTTGTAACACTTTTCATTTTTGTAACGAAATTCATTTTCGTTTCTTTTTGGTGACTGTACAATTTTTTTTAATATTACTCCCATACAACAAACTGAAGGATGAAAAAAAACGCGCACCCTTTCATGTGGGGTATCGTTGAATAGGTCTTTAAAAATAACATAAAGGTTCCTAAATGACTTTTTTATTTAGGTGCATATTTAGTGAACTAGAAGCTTCCAAAGTCGTTAACAATTTGTCCCTCCCCCTGTAATTTTCCAACCGCGTTATCGAAAAATCTGAAAAAAAATCAAGCTAATAGCATTTAATAAATAATTACGATTAAAAGGGCCAAACTCTTGGACCAAGCTAAAACGAGGCTTTTGTACGAGGTTCCCTTTATGATGTAGATAAGTAGGTAATAAGGCCGGATTTTTCAAAATTCCTACGGGATACGGTCCACGGTGGCTCTGCTCCGTGCATGAGTCACAGCATTATGCTGTGCGATCGCCGTTTTGCGCGGATGTGACGCACATTTTCCTTAGCTTTATCGTCTTTGTTTTTTTTTTAATTATTATTATTGTGCGTCTCGTCGACGTAAATATATGCATTTACTTTCTTTTCCTTTAGATCGTCACATTAAAACAGCGGAGTTAATTTGAACTGTCGTGTAGTCTAACATGTTTCCATTTCAATTCCTTTAAATAGCCTGCATACGTGCCTCACTTGCCTGTAATTATCTAAACGGTCCAAAGTAATTTATTATGTACAAACAAATATCAATATTAGCCACAAATAACGCGGTTGCAAGTTTTCAACCGACTAATAAAGCAGGTTGCACACGAACGTGTGGTCATAAACCTACATAGGGCGGTCATATATCTCTAACACATTGTCCACGTCTCAGACACAAACATTTTGCTAATGCAGCCGACTCGCTAAGTTATTCAGTTATGTTATGACAAACAGGACGTGAATGTATGGCGTCAGTTAGGTTTGTGGCCCAGTGGGGAATATTAGCAATAATAGAGCTCTTTGTGAAAATGTGAAAGAGGTCGTCCGGGGAAGTACCATCACCACCATAGAATCTGGCCAACGAAAGTAGAGCCTGGAAAAGCGCGTCAAGTTAAAAAACTATAAATAGATCCACACCAAGGAAAACATGATTCTGTTACTTGAAAAATTAGGTATATTAAGCGCATCACTTAGCGCTTACATACATGAGGCAATTGTGACTTGATGCACAAAAAGGGCGCTCTCGGAATCTTGTCTCCTTTCTCGCTCGCACAGAACCATTTTTAAGAACGTTGAATGAAAAGATGCATTTTTGAAAAATGTAATCTGATAGTGAACTACAAAATAATATTAATTTTACAGGTAAATAATTAAAACACATTTCTACTGTGATATCTAATAAAAAAACTTAAAAAACAATAATGATCTGTTTTTGAGGTTTATTTAACTCAAGTGTTTTTAATAATTAATTTTGAGTTTATAATATTATAACTATATATAATATCATTTTGTAGTTCGCTATCAGATTACATTTTTCAAAAATGCAACGTTTCGTTTAACATTCTTATAATACATGGTTCTGTGCGAGCGAGAGAGGTGCCGAATGCGAGAGCCCTCGACCGATTTGGCTGATTTTTTTGTTGTGTTCGTAATTATTAGGAAAATCGAAAAATACGGGAAAAACAAGTACTTTTTTCTATGGGATTTTTCCGTGCGAAGCCGGGGCATGTAAAACTAGTAGAAAATGAATGATGTTTTCAACAATCAAACTAGGTCCACCTGCTTGCTGGTTGTGGTGTGATTCCGTTCATAATTTTAAATGTATAGACGACTTTGTAGCAAACATTTATTAGGTATAATAACTCCCCATAATATTGCCATGTGAAATGATACGTAGAGGCTCATAAATACCCATTTAACTACATTGTAACGTTATTTCATACACAAAACACTGAACATTCACTTTACCATCTTCTAAAAGTCATAAAGCAAAACTTGCGACTAATAGTATTGCTCACAAACGAAAATCACTGTCTTAAGGGCTTATTACTTTAAAAGCATTCTCAGTGTACACATTACCTAACTACCGTACCTATGCTAATTGCTTTTGAAATATCAGACAACGGCAAGACAGCCATTATACCTATACGAACCTTCTTGGTTCTATTTAACTTGTGAAGTTCCATCTAAAGTCGGCAAACAATTTGAAGTCAGCGCACGCTTTTGTCGCAAGAAACCGTGGAATGTTTGTAGACAGCCTTATAAATGGAGAATAATCTATTTTGTCGTAAAACACTAATAAGTCATAAGGAATTTATGTTTGGTTTTTCTTGGCTTTTAAGTGCGACCGCGGCCTTTTTGTGTTCTTTGGTATTTATTAGATAATAGGTACGGCCGGAGTTATGCTATTTCAAAAGCCATTAATATGATGCTATAGAGTCAAAAGCCGGTCAACGGCTTTTATTATATACAGGACCTCTCATCTTTTAAGATCAGTTAATCATTGCGATATGATGCCATTTCATTATAATTGACGCATGCCGCTATCTCTGAATGATTTAGATCTTATTTGTAGCCGATAAAATTAAAGATTTGAAGGGGATCAAGGATTCGGCTCCCGGTCCCCTCCCGGTGGCGGTCCGAGGGGGAGTCATATGAGTCATCTATGACCCTCCCAAAACCTTACAAAAATGTGCGAAACACGGTAATTCACGGTATAGCACGTCGGCAATAATCGGTAGGTATGACCCCCCCCCAAACTTCGGCTGCGGTATGACCCCCCCAAAGTCTTCAGCTGCGACCGCGCCTGCCCCCTCCGCCCCGTTTTACTAGCTAAAATAGAAATTAACGTTTTAATTTTCCTTGTTACAGGTCATTAGTGTTATTGCTTTCATTGGCGGTGACCATCGCCGCCCCATCGCCGGCCGCCAGCGGCAACTCAGACAACAATGTGGACAAGCTGGAGCCGTCAACCCACGAGCTGCTCAGCTCACTCGGCTTGAAGAAGCTGAGAATACCTGCGGCCCACCACAGAAAACGCCTCGCAGAACAAGGCAGGAGGCACGCTACCGGAGACTCGAGGATGTACGTCATCAAACTGCCTCCTAACACGAGCTACTACAGCCACGCGGAGCCAGCTCCAGCTGCAGCGAGGACCCTCCCTCTACAAATGACTAGTAATGGGAAACCAGCTCGCGTATACCATTGGAACATCCCCGTTCTACAAAAGTTCGCGAAAAACCGACCGCAGGCGAGGTTTGACGATGACATAGTGGACGTCGAGAGCACCCCGACATGGCCAAAGGCAATCAGTCATCCGAACTCGCTCGACGCTTTAGCGTATTATGTGCCTGCGAAGAAAACCTCGTTCAGGAAATATTACTCCGGCAACGGCAAACCTAAGTCCTTCTACATAATCGAGAAGAATAAGAAATCCGCCGAGTATCATAAATTATTGCCTTAATCGGATTATTTTGTACTTACGTTCCCGGTAGATTTAAGAAGATATGCAATCAATTGAGTCTGAGTTTCTGAGTCGATTACTGAACAAAATATCGGTACTGATTCTTTATTTACATATTTACTTATACCCATTTGAAAAATATTGGAATTTTAAAGCTTAATGACGATGTAATTAGAATATTCTAGGTTTTGTGAATGATTTGATCGCCTAAATATAAACTACTCTTAATTATTATTTATAATTATTTAATTAGGATATGCTGATCAGCAGATTTAAGGATAACATTTGAGCTAAGCTCAGTCTTACTCTCGATGCTAATTCCAATAATTAAGTCATAAACTCTGAAATTAGAAATACTTAGGGGCTATTTCACCAACCTACCATTATCTGTTTATTAAGCTATTGTTCACTAAACTATTCAATAGCTAAAATTGCATTTCACCACCTAACAATAGTGTTAATGACAACATTATTGAAGTAAAGTTACTTTACTAAAAGTCACCTTTAGCTTATCTGCGGTGATTAGTTACGGATTACTTTATTGATAGGTTGGTGAAATAGCCCCTTATACTCTTAAATGCAGCTTTTCAAGTTATCGTTATTAGCAGTGATAGTAAGGTCTATTCCTATTCTCCACATACAATCATTTCATTCGTTATACATTAATTGCCCCCTTACTTATAAAAACTTGTCACCACTGTTTAAATATACAACTATCCTTGTCATTTGTACGACAATAAATAGAGATGGCAATTGACTTAAGAGCTATTTAAGTTAAATAACGTTTAATCATCGTTTATCAGTAAGGGGGCAAGTAGACACATTTTGGTTTCTTTGACTTAGTCACTCGACATAGTTGATTGAGGTGCTCAATCATCGAATGTACATTACGTGACACAATGTTTAAACGACACTGCACTGTATTGATGACACAATACGTGCATTTAATAAGTGTCTGGAACCTGAAATTACATATTATACCAGTATTTTTAGGGGGTTGCTAAACAACTAATAAATATTAAATTTTACCTATGTATTAGTTTTTGCCCGGGTGGTATTGCATTTTTCAAAATTTCCACAGGATACTAAAGTATCTTGAGGATAAATTTCGAAAAAATTCACATTATCCTGCAAGACATCGAAATGGACCATACACAAAAACTTATGATAATAACTCCTGTTTTAATCCCTAAAATTTTCATTGAAATCCGTTGAGCCATTTTGGAACCTATTCAAGAAGACAACTTTCAAACAGACAGGTAAAAATTCTAAAAACAGTGATTTATGATTAGGCATTGTATAAATAGTAGTTTTCACTTAAATGCCATTTATTTTGAAATCACAGATAGACACTTAAATTTTATTTATTGGTATAGAATAAAGGGGGTGTAAGTGACAGCGTAACGAAAACTGAAACCATGGGTTCAGTACCTTATTGTGAACCCCCCAGCGTGCACATTTTGCGTAGGTCTTTTAAAAATATTAACGATTATGTTTGGAGATTTTGCAGTTCGTTAAAAAAATTCCAAAGTTGTTTTTTTTTTTAAAGTCTGACGCAAAACTTTAACGCTGTAGGGCGACCCCCTTTAACGTTAAAGTACTTACGTACTGGGGGATGATTCTCGCGGGTTCGATATAGATATCGCCTTCGATATATATTGCAACAACTGTCAAAATCCCTACCATTTTGACATTTGTTGCAATATATATCGAAGGCGATATCAATATCGAACACGCGAGAATCACCCCCCTGATACTGAACCCATGGTTTCAATTTTCGTTACCCTGTCACTTACACCCCATAGATTTCAGCAAGGAACTGTTCAATTAAAAGCTTGACTCCATCAAGCTTTACTCTGACTTAACGTAAATACATGTTTTGAGGCTATATTATACCTAACAGTAAATACCCCCAACATATCCACTATACTCGTATATGAGTAGTGTAATCTTGTAAACTGCATTGTATATAATAAGGGCCAGCTTCCGCAATCTAGTATTAAGTAATCGATAGGTGCTTAGATATTATAGTAAGACTGCGTCACGAATTTAAATTATTATCTAGATTATACGTTTACTGTATTTAGATACAGCGAAAATGTTTTATACTTTAGTGTCTTTAGTAATTATGACGTTTCCAAAGTACACACACAGAAAGATCAATAGCTTATGGAATGAGCAAACCGAATTTAACTTTCGGATACCTATTTTATAAAAGTTTTATGCTCTTTCGTCTCCATTGGGTTGCCGAATCGAGCTGAATTCACCTCCAATCTTTGAAACTGTGTCGACTTGGTCACGCCCGTGCCTTGCCGAATAGTAAATGTATGGGAGGAGATCTCTAAATATTACGATTCGATTCGGATCGACGACCTAATAGACGAACAACATAAGCGTTTACTTATGCACTGCCGAAGTGAATGTTCCCCGGTTACAATCTGGGTGTCAAGTCGCGAGCGAATCGGTTTCTTGTAGGCAAGCGAGCTCCATCGTAGACCGCATCATCGCTTAACGTCAGGCGAGACGTCAAACGCAAGCCTAAATAAAAAAAAAAGGTAAAAACCAGACATACCTACTCGAACGGCAAATAAAAAGTTCGATATCGCATACTGTAAAAGCTCATAAGTAAAATTAAACTACTTATTTCTTAGATCTTCTTCGATTTGTGTATGTAATTTGAATATGTTTTTGATCAACGAATTATTCTGATTCATAAAATCAGTAAAATACGTAACTTTCTGCATTTATAATCTATGGCATTTACGTCCAATTTTAGGAGTATATTATACTTAAATCACTTGTATGTAAGCCAATGCTAAGTTTAGAATTCGCACCTAGTTTTATTGTATCGAAGACTATGTAGTATCTTACTAATTTAATTGTGGAATTAGGCCGAGGCGAAGCCATTGCTTTAACCGTTTAGACTAAGTTGTTATCTTAGATGTAAGCATAATTATTTTGTACAACATACCTACTTAATGTAAACTAGAACAATAAATATTTTATTAAATTATTGTGTTGTTGATTTTTTTTCTTCTTATTTCGTTGGATTTTTTTTTATCTACAAAAAAAATGAGGAACTCCGCGTTGATGTCTTTTGACCGACTTAATTTATTCTCTCCATTATTTGGCAATTAATATTATTATGTTCTAAGGCAAGATTTTTTACTGACTGTAATCAATTTGCAATGCGCTTACGTTCAATGAAAACTGAAAATGTAATGAAGTTGTAAAGTCAGTATCAAATATAGGTACTTATCTAAGCAGACAAGGGGTAAAAATTTAAAAATATTTTTGAGCACCTCGTGCGCTCCATTGTATTTTACTGAAATGAAATGAAATAAGATCTGACGAATAAAATGAAATGACTTTGACCGTACATTTCTTTAATCGCCTATGTTGACGATGGATTATTTCACACAGCAAAAAATATGTGTTCGGTTATTACTGTTATTAGAAATAAATTAACGCTATTGCGCTATTGTAATGGCAAAATAGAAAAAAAAAGTAAAGAAAAGTTAAACCGACTTCAAAAAAACCACAATAACGTTGTGCGTGAAACAGTTTTAGAAGTCGCTGCCGAATCAAAGTAAATCACAGGCATCGACTTTCAAAACTGTTTCGCACAACATTATCGTGATATTTTTAATAGTGATTTTAACTTCTTTAAAGTTTTTTTTTTAATTCCAACAAAATCCTTCTTCGCTTAAAGGATTTGAAAATCCAAAATATTTCTCTAGATTTATCATAATAAGTGCAGACAGAGTATCTAAACGAAGATAGATTTTAGAAACCCCAAAGACATTAGGTACCTAGATACTAGTAGAGACCTATTTAATAAAAGTGTAGAAAACATTAATATTTTACAAGTAAATAACAGAAGAGGTCCTAGAATACTGCCCTGCGGAACACCAATTATAGCTAGAGTAGCTGCGAAGTTTAGTATCGGTTTCGTTTGGTCGTGAATAGAAATAATAATAGGAACTAGGTATAAGTTCCTGCTATTAACGATACGATGGACTCCGACAACGACAAGTCAGATATTTTATGACTACATAGACTACAGATTCGTCAGAAGCAGGATCCTTACCAAAAAATTAATGAACTGAGTAGAATTTATATTTTATAATCATTACTTGTAGTACGTACCTACTTCTATTTAAATACATCATCAGTCACATTCATGGGACAATATTAATTGGACCCTGTTAAGCAGAAAACATTTTTTGTAAAATCGAGTTTAGACATTAAAGACATTAAGGATACGGTAGATAACTCTATTTAACAAAAAAAAATGTCTGGATCTTTTCTGCTTAACAGGGTCCAATTTAAGTCTAGTCGTTTCAGTTCTGCATACCCCACTAAATCCAAAAGCGCCATCTGTCAGTACTTTTATGTACTTCTGCATTCATGTCTTACTTTGTATTATCAACCGGTCTCTAGTCAACTTGCTGATTCAGCGGTTCTACAAAAAAACTGTAGATGTCGTAAGCGTCGCCCTGCTGTACCGACCGAGCATGTCACTACATGCGCGGCGGGCTGCGCGATTTATAAAAATCGCACCAAATGCTATCCGACGCAAATCCATAATCGTCGCCCATTGTAAAAATGTCAGCTGCATTCGCGAGCAGCTCCGATAGTGAAATGAAAAAAGTGGAAAATGGTGACAGTAATAAAAGGACAGTTAACAGTGTTAAAAAGAAAAGTTTCGGTGATATAAATAATAAAACGAGCGATGCTAACGCAATCAACAGCACGGTCATAAAAGTAAAGAGTGTTATTCCTAGACGACGGTAAGCTATTATTCATTTATTAGCTTCTGTGGCACAAGCTTTAACTGCAGGACACCTGGTACTGTGACCTAAATAATAGAATAATTTTATAACAAAAAAATAATTGCAATATTTGTACTACACCCTTATTTTATGCGTGCATTAGCAGACGTGCTCCAGTTTTCTGGTTAAAATTAACAAGCGCGCTCTAAAAATATCTGGGAATACAAATAGTTGAATGCATTAGATTCAAAGTTAGTGTTATTTACTTTCCCGCCAATATTTCTATTTCGTTTTCCTGAACATTCGGAGCAAAGGAAACTTGTAGTCGGACGTTCTAGGAAGGAGTGATCGTATTTTTATCTAATAAGATAAGGGCCTGAATTTAACTAATAAAATGTAAAATTGATAAAGTTTAGATAAGAGTGTGTTACTATTAGCATTAGTCACATTGTCAACTTTGTCTGCAGTTCCTTCCTTATGTAAAATTCAAGCCGAAGAGGCGGGGGAAATACCAGTCGATTAAATTGATCTATCAAATGAGTAGTCCACTTGCAAACACCGCTAAGTAAAAAAAAAAAAGAAAATCAGATAGTGCAGCCATTTTATTTGTTGTTTAAAATGGTTTTAATCGATTTTCCAAAATTTCAACATTAAACATAAATTAATAGTAAACATTTGTTTTATTTATTAAAATAACGCTCGATGTTTATTTTTAAGACTGAGTCGGAGAGTTTGACCTGAAAGCTAATTCCTTTTACCAATGATTGACTAAAGCATTCATAAAAGAAGTTCTCATTCTGTAATTCCTATAAGGAGGGCTCAAAAATGCTAGTTTTGTAATAACCAAGGAGAGAAATAACACAATTTGCCCAACAACGACGGCGACTCCTACCGCTGAAAATCTCTTCAGTTTTGCATGAATTTTGTTCTGCTGCCGCTATGTTACCGCGGACTCCACTATGTTACCGCGGACTCCAATATGTTACCGCGGTCTTTGTCAGCCGTCAGTAAAATGCATAAGAGGACAGCTAACACGACAAAAAGCAATCTGTCCACTGATAGCATTGACGAAATTCTAAGCAAAGCGGATAAAACATCACTTTTGAAGAACTAGAAACTAATTGATCTATAAGAGTACTGTTAAATTCAATAGAAGTTATTACGAAAGCAACATTTCCTTAATGACCTGGAATAATTAGATGCACATTCGCTTGTCTATTACTATTTATAAACAACACATTATAGCACAATAACATAGGTAACCTTAGGCATCATGCATAATCTGTAAACAATATTGGAACTAGTTATTATACATGCACTACCCATCACTACTAACAAGTATATTGATTCAGTATCTTATCCTTGAGTTTCCAGTCGCAATGGGTTTACTTAATGTTCACATCTCTGACATCTATACCGAGGTAAAGGGTGCTTAGAACCACGCTCGAATGGAATATGATCAGCATTATAATCGTTTGTCTGGTTTCACAAACCACATCAAAATCTGTTCAGTACTTTTTGCGTGATCCGCGCACAAACACAAAAATTATAAAAAACCGGCCATGTGCGAGTCGTACTCGTGCACCGAGGGTTCCGTATCATTTTTGGACGTATAAAGCGAAAAAATCCGGACCGCATAACTAAGTTCGTTTGTGAAGGAATTTTGATGATTTTAAAAAAACTGTACTAGTTAGGAACATCGTTTTATTTTTGGTGCCATATATGGATTAATTCCTATCAACTCTAATTATTTCAGATTTTTCGCCCCGCAAACTTTGGAGATAAGGGGGGGGAATGGTATTTTTTTGGACATTTTTCATCATATGTCGAAAACTGTGAGACAAAATGAAATACAAATATATTTTGAAATGTGCAGATCAAGCCCTTTCATATGATATGTCACTTGACCTTAAACCCCACTTTAAAATTTCGGACCCCCACTCCGGCCCCTTTTGCAATGAAAATAAAAATATTTTTGGATTTTTTTCATTTGCAATAAAGTTGAACAAGCATTCTTTATAACTGTTCCAAATTTCAAGTCGATAGCATAAGTAGTTGCTGAAATAAGCAGGTGTGACAGACAGACAGACAGACGAAGTCGCACCATAAGGGTTCTTTTTTTACCATTTTGGTACGGAACCCTAATATATTTTCGAGCATGGTTACGTCCCAGTACCCTATCCCGACAATTTTTTCTGGAATATCTTCAATGTACAGACACGGCTTTTTTACAATTTTATAATAGTATAGATATAGATTGATATATTATCAACGCCCGCGCGCCCATTGCGTAATTCTATAGATGCCTACTGCAGTTGCTGTGTACGGTACCTAAACTTACTCGTTCGAAATCCATCATCGGAAAAAAACCTCAATCTACAATTTATTCATCTCATGCATTCATGCATGTCAAAGAGCAATATTATTTTACTTTCTACTTGATAAAAAAATACGTTATAAATGTCATGGCTACTACAATAAAACGGTAGGTACCTAATTCAAAAAAAAATAACATCATATTTAGAGATAAAGAGTCATATTAAATAGAATGCAATTTTCTACAGTTCTGATTACCCTGGTTTTATGGCTTGGGTTGGGATGTGATAGCCAGGGAGTTTCTCATAGGTACTGGGCTCAGGGCTGTGTGGGGCTATCCATATACAAGCACAATACAACTACCTCTACTACATACAAGCACCTATTTGCGTCTGTTTGTCACTTTTATGATTATTTAGGATCCCCAATAAAAGATAAATGGACACAAGTTTACAGATTGTGTTTGTTTGATATGAAAGAAAAATCTAGTACGGTTACAGATAGGCAAATTTTAGGAAAATTCATTGTTAAAATATTGACATTGGTTGTGATTTTCATTGATTGTGATTTTAAACATGTCAAAGCCCATGTTATACTAATTATCTTATTGTTATTTTATGACATTTATAAAATCCAGCCCGTGTCGGTTGTTTTTAAATCTCATAAATATAGTAGGTATTTGACGGCATGAGTATGTAAAATTTCGTCTGTCGCTGATGGTACATACTCGTAATCACGAAGGCACGCAAGAAACTTTTTACTTCGTGCTCAAACACAATTCAATATTTTCAAATTAAAATAAATACTATGTTTTATGCAGCTTCCAAGGGCACACTAGCCTTAGGTATGTCTATGATTAAGTTTGATAATTACATTATGACACGGCTGTGCAAGCTTCGTAACAAAATGCTGCCTTGGCCGATTCATTTGGCAATCAAAATTTAAAACTAAGATCGTCATAGTCATGGCAAACAGGTTTTCTGCAGTCCCGGTGTTAGAGTAACCTCAACTGTTTAATGTTTGGCTATCTATTTAATAGATACCTACGTGTTGTTTGGATAAAAATTGTTACAAATTGTGGTAAATCTCCTAATATGACAGGCAGCCTTGTTCTGGAGGAGAAACTAAATAATCTATGAATCTATAAATAGTTTAAAACAAAGTCGAATATTTTATTTTATTTTTTATTCTATGAGAATAAAGAAATTGTTGTTCTAGTCGAAAAGGCACGATTCCCAGGAAGGATGAACAATCCACGTAATTAAGTTTATACGCAACTTTCAGGGTACGAGTCCAACTCGCACTTGTCCGGTTTTTTTATTACAATGTATTTATTATTCTACGGTAATAATTGGTAATAATGACCACAAACAATGTCAAGTGTAATGAGTGCGTAACTGTATATTATAAAAATATAAGTAGATTAATTAAGTAGATATAGATAAATGTATAAAAGCAGGATAAAAAACATAATACATAATCGGTAGGTAATATTGGTCAACAAAAAAAAAATACACTTTTCCTCTTATATTTATGTCGTTTTCGGCAATTCATCCTCGTGTTTAAAAATCAACATTTGTTTCCTTGTAACAACTCTTGTTTTTGAATACAGTAAATACCCCGAAGTTACACGATAGGTAGGACTGACGCACTATCACACTAATATTATAAATGCGAAAGTTTGTGTGTGTGTGTTTGTTACTCCTTGACGTTGAAACGGCTAGACGGATTTAGATGTGACAAAGACATAGCCTGGGAAGTTTATAGGCTACTTTTCATCAATTTTCACGCAGACAAAGTCGCGCACAACAAGTTGTAAATATTTGTATTTGACGCCACCCTTCACTCGCAATTTCATTCGTCTCTAACATTTTACATTAACTCTGCGCTTTGGTAAGCATTCGATACTCTTTGGCAATGACTTGATTAATTTATAATACCTATATATTTTTATCTATCATAAAAACTATGATTAAACCTAAGGTTATAATAGAATGTGGCGATAACATGTGTCTAAACTTCTAAAGTCGTTTTCTGTGAGGTCATACACAAATATGTGTCGGCGTCTCGCAGGGAACTATCCTTGGTCTCGAATTGCTCCTAGAGTGCGCGCAAGATAAGTCTGCGCGCGCCTGAGGGCGCTGCTTGCTAATAAAAGCTCAAAGTATACGTTACCAATAGTAGACCCCGATTAGTTCCGATTTTGGCCACGCGCAGAGTTATCTTGCGCGCACTCTATTAATCACACTCTTGTGTAATATCCTAAACATACAGTACGTAACAAATAGACTGCTAAAATCATTACCCTTCCTTTTGGCTTTGCCGAGTCGGGTAAAAATAAATAAAAACAAGTATATAGTGACATAAAGTGTACAGTCAGCGACTAAAGTCGATTAAACCTTCAGTTTATTAAATCATAATATTGCTAACACTGTTATAGAAAGAAAGTCGGAACAGATCTAATATTAAAATTATAAAACTCTTGACTTGACATTATTACATGAAATGCTGAAAAGCAGTGCATTGATTAATTTTGTAACAATTTAGATGTATATGTAACAGTAACAACTTTCACCAACTTAATGTCGTTGACTGTACGATCGTATTATATTTAACAGATAGGTTAAGTAGTATCAACGTGTTTAAAGGTTTGCTCTTCGTTGAGTTACAAACTGTTTAATATATGTTAAAATAATTGCATAAATAAAAAGTATTGTCGTCAATTATATTAAAAATTATTGACACACAATATTGAACAACATCACAGGTCTCAGTCTATGCATATTATTAGCTTTTCAAATAGGTATTTTAATACAATTAGAAATACGATATCAATGACTTGCTTTTCTTTCCTAAGTAACTACTTAGAACTTTGTCCTTGACTTCGTCTGCGTGACCCACAGGTACTGTGCATTTTTACGAGATAAAAAAAAACATTTTTTTTAATCCGTATACATAATATATCGTATCCGTCTCTAGAATGAATAACTATTTTAAATAAGCTTGCGTTTGACCACCATCTCGGCTGATGCAGTCTACGATGGAGCGCGCTTGCCTAGAAGAAACCGATTTACTCGCAACTTGAAGACACCCAGATTGTAACTATCGGGGAACTACCACTCCGGCAGCGCGTTCCACTGTTTGGCGGAACATATCTGCAATGCCTCTGGTATGACTGGTATTGCAGAAGACCATAGGCGGCGATGGCAACTTACAATCAGATGGACCGTATACTTGTTTGCAACGCAGTGACATAAAAAAATGATGGTTTTTATTGCAAATTCATAGCAATGAATGTGTTAGGTGTGGCCAATTGTTAGCTTCCTATTCACGACGACTATTAAATATCTTTACAATACTCATTCTAATATTGCAAATGTCAGTTTGTCTCTTTATTGCTTTGTAAATCACTACATCTGCAACAAGTTTACTTATTGCCACATAATAAAATTGTGAATTGTTTTTATTTGTAGAGTTTTTTTTTTTTTTTTTTTGTATTGTCTTATTATTACCGTCGTAAATTATTTAAAAAATGTTTACTAATATCGCATTGGTTAGTTTGTATTTTTAGCAATTGTTGTGGGGGGGCAAGACTGCGCTCAACAATGCCCAAGGCAAGAGCAGTTTTTTAAAGGCTGGCAACGCACTTGTGACTCATCTGGTGTTGCGAGTGTCCATGGGCGGCGGTAATCACTTACCATCACGTGATCCGTCTGCTCGTTTGCCTCCTATAATATAAAAAAAAGTTTTAAACAATAAGTACATCTTTGAGAAAGGAAAAAAATTGTAGTAACATAAAATGAAGTATTTGCACAAAATCGGTCCCCGCAGGCGACAACCAGGTTTTCCTTAGTCTGGCTCTAACGGTTAACACAACATCCCATCTGTATATGATATTGATATTATTTATTTTATTTTATTGATTTACACGGCATATTCATACCAATTACATAAATCAAAGTATAAAAAAAAAAAAAAAGAAACAACCAACCGAATGCAGAACCTCCTCCTTTTTGGAAGTCTGTTAAAAACCATAATAATTACAAACATAAACTGATAATATAAATTATTCAAATATTATTATTTTCCCAAAAATGTACGCACATAACCATTAAATTGGCGAATTTATTATAGAATAGATCGGTTGGCTTCCACGAGCTTGTTTAGTGCGGTCAATACGCGCGGTATGGGAGATGCAGCACGGGCTGCAGTCCGACATCAAGGCACGTCTAGCAGCCGATGTTTTCTGCTACGGAGATAATTATTCATTATAAAACGGTTATACACGTGACTCGTAAAGAAAGAAAAACGGCCTTACCACAAAAAAGATAGACACACGTTAAACGCGAATGCTACCATAAATAATACACACTTGTTTTAGACAAGTTAGTGCTAAAACAATTGCCTATTATTTTTGGTAGCATTCGTGTTGAACAGATGTTTATTTTTTTGTGGTACGGCCGAAAATGTTTAACATCGTCTAATACGTACCTGTCTGTGTATTTATATGTTCGGCTTTATCTACATAAATATACAAGGAGGATAAAAAAAAAATCAGGTTGAACTGTGATTGTGACGAACGATAAGATTAAATAGATCGTATACTGACCGATATTATGTTATCGTTTCGCCTGTTAGGTATATCATATTATTGTAACATATTGTGCTTAATTTTTATCTTTATTTGACATGAGCACCTAATATTGCATTTTACGGCAAAGGTTAAAGATAAGATTCTGCTGAATCTCACGGGGTATGGGTATGTAGGTATGTATTTCGTTTAGACTTAGAGGATTAAATAAGTAAGTATTTGACAGAAAAATGTTTATATAATAATATAAATGTTGATTTTAATATCTAACTAAACGACGACTAATAAAAAAAACAAACACCCTTACCACAAAAAAGATAGACACGCGTTCAACGCGAATGCTACCAAAAATAATACACACTTGTTTTAGCACTATAACTTGTCTAAAACAAGTGTGCATTATTTTTGGTAGCATTCGCGTTTAACGCGTGTCTATCTTTTTTGTGGTAAGGGTGAAAATGTTCAGTCTAACTACTACACTTTCAATTGAAAAACATATTTTAAATGCCTTCTTCGTGAATAGCGTAGCTACTACGAACCACCCTCGCCCGCTGTAGCTGCTACGATTCGTAAACCTATCAGGGCGCTACGACAACGCGTAGCGTAGCGGTCTTTGGGGTCGCTTGTAGCGTTTTAAGCTTCTATGTCGGAATTTTATCTCCTCTCTCGCTCGCACAGAACCATTTTTAAGAATGTTGAATGAAAAGATGCATTTTTGAAAAATGTAATCTGATAGTGAACTACAAAATAATATTCATTTTACTGGCTCATGGGACGTGTTTTTATTCTTTGAACTAGACTTTTGCCCGTGACTCCGCCCGCGTATACTACAATAAACTGACCATTTTAAATGACCTCCATAGTGTAGGGTGGCTACTACAACGAAGAGGTCAAGCTGTATCTCTGCCATGGTTCATCTCACCGAAACTAAATGAAGTGTGGGTTGGACTCCAAGCTATCAAACTGTAAAAACCGCATCAAATTCCGTTCTGTACTTACTTTTTACGTGGTGCACGCACAAACAGATAAAAAATCCAAAAAATATTTTTTGGCCATGGTTATGGTTACGTCCCAATATCCTATCCCGGCTGTTTTTTCTTTTACAGTTTTATATAATACAACAACACCTACCTGTAGATTACGTGCTTATTATTATTATACCTACGTAGGTATATGATCTAACAAAAATGTATTGTAATCTTATTCGAGTGTATGTTATTGTAGCTAAGTTAACCTATTGTAATTAAAATACATACCTAATTAATAATATTTCCTATGTAAACCTACTTATATTAAATTAAATTGCTAATCATTTGAATTAACATTTGTTCGCCAATAGCACGGGACGCCGCGTGTTCGGGCAGAAGAGATAACGAGTTGGATAGAAAGAACTTTGTATATTCTTTCGTAGAATAGATATAATTATGTAGAATAATAATTGGTCATGGTAAGGCCGGTCATATAGGTCCGGAATGCCCCTCCGATTCCAGCCGCAATCATTCACTTCGACGTAAAATCACTCATTCAGATTCTTAATTATTATTCCGGAGGGGCATTCCGGACGTATCTGACCGGCCTAAAAGTCCTCCCAAACAGTGATAATATATAATGTTTTATGCCTATTTAAAAGTATACTTTTTTGCGCGTTTCCTATGGTTTTCGGAAAAAATAAATATACCTACACGTGGAAAGTAGTATTATATCAATAATTTAAAACCGTAACCATTTTTGTCCGTGACTGGGTCGGATACCGCTCAATGTCCTTTATTTATTTATTTTCTCTATCTTACATCTATCATTACAGGTTTACCCAATGCGGTAAATGCGCCTATATAATTTTATAAATTGTTAATTACTTATACATTATTATAAACAATGCATTTCTTGTGAATTCACTTTTGACATTTATTTTCAGACAAGATCTGCTGAAATGGTACGGCTGGGGCTACAAGGACTCCATGTTTCTGCTGGACGGGTACACCGCCACCTTCACGGGGAACAGGTGAGTTCAGTTTCGAAATACCGCTATTTTAATAAACGACTTCAAAAAGGAAGAGGTTTTCAATTCGAGTGTATCTTTTTTTTGTATTTGTTACGTGATATCTTCGCCAGTTTTAATTTTTCAGTAAGGTTTTGTATCGTTTTCAAAAATAAAAATAAAAACTTGAACTTTATTATCTTAGGATATAGGTATTGTAAGTTAGTCTCCAGTTTTCGTCTCTGTTCCTCGAAGTTTAGTTTAATTAACACTAGGTAAACATAGGTATCATTTTCGACCACCATGGATATTATCGCTGAGTTGCAGAAAAGGTCATTAAGTTTTAAAGGAGGCTTTAACGATAGATATTGTATGGTTAATGCCTCCTTTAAAATTTAAATTATCTTTCTGCAACCGACCGTAAAAGTATGTTAAATACCTATTAAAATACCGTTATCTAATGAATAATTATAGGCAATATTAACAATAGGCTTAAAAGTAAACAAGTATAGTATGGTAACATTTATTACGATAAATAAACATTATTCAAAGCAATACGTCATTTACAACGATATGTTTGCATAATGTATATTTTACAAACCTTTTTTTGGTCGGCCTCTAAATGCCTACCTAATCTATCATGAATGACTTATTAGACATAGGTACTTTTGACGATTTTGTAATAAACCTTGATTTAATATTCATTCGCCATGCATTACTGATAGGAATGTTACATATTATTATCTAACTTAAATTCATTTTTTTTTTATGCAAATAAAGTGTTTGTTGAATGGCATTCTAAATATAGCCTTCGAAAACGCCTATTTATTAATCTCTTTCTAGTATTTAGCCTCAAGAAAAATAAGTAGGTATATTAAGACAAGTTCTCATGATTTAAAATTAAAATAATCTTAATTTACATATTAGAACGCTGTTTATAAATCCGCCGTGCTAAAAGGGACTGTATTTTTTTTTTAGTAATTCCGAATGAATTACTGAAAAGATAAGCAACAGTGAAAAAACTAATAAAATATCTTAACAAACAGTCAAGTTACGAACGTTTTAAATTGAAAACGGCCGTTTAATATGACCTTTTGTTTAGAAAAGATACGTTAAACGGCCGTTTTCAATTTAACGGACTGTTATCTTGTCGATGAACTTGGCCCTTAGTTGCTAGAAAAAGATAGGATTAATAACATATTTAAACATCATAACTTTCCCCCAAACACTTCCAAAGGAATCCTCCTCTACTGTTTCGTTAATTTCATAAAATTTATGCATTTTCAAAACTTTTTTTATATTTTTAGCCTCTGTCTAGTTAAACTAAAAGCCGACCAGAGCGCCTAACATGCGCGCCGTGACAACATTTTGTCGACGCTTTTATCGTGCATTTGTCTCATATTCGCACAAGTAAGAGCGAGACAAAACAGTCGACGAAATTTGTCGCGGCACGCATGTTAGCCCGGCAGGGCGGATGTTGATGAACATTAAGCAAAGGTCTTGGTACCTTATTCTCAACAATTGACACAGTACACTATACACAGTAACACTGGCTATTCCTCTACCTGCCAAAAATGAGCCAAACAGATTCCAAAAACGGAATTTATCCTACACACAAATTGTGATTTAATTTTTGTTATTTACTCGAGAAATTACTCGGTGCTACAGGTAATAATCACTTATTCAAATATTAGATCTACGCAGTAAGCATAAAATTACGAGAATGGTGACATACCGTGAATAGTGTTTTAATATTAGATAACAGTGTATAGTATAGGTAGTCTATGCTACGTGCAGACTCCAGAATGTCTACTATATAACCACTAAGGCGATTCGCGCACTGCCCCGCACCCCGCAGCGTAGCGCGTAGGGTGCGTGATGTTCCGTTGTTTGCAAGTACCTGTACTTGTATAGAAATCACGCATAGTGCAACACACTGAAAACGCATTCACGCGCGGGATTTCTGTTCCGTCACCACGCATCCCGCAGCGTAGCGCGGGGCGGTGTGTGATTCGCCTTACCATCGTTTGCCACCATCATCGTATAATTTATCAAGAACAACAAATCAATATTTTTCTATCATTTTTCTAAGATGTAATTTTCGAAAGTCATTCGTCTCGACATTTTTATATCAGCGATTCAACTCTCATGGTTTTAATACTCAAGAGTCTCCACTGTGTCGGGTGATCGGGTCATAGCTAGGCTGACAAACTTTTTTTTAACAAATATAGTATTTTCAAAGATATTAGGTAGGTACTTAGGTACCTACCAGAAAAATATAGGTAGTAGATGGCGAAAAAAAAATAGTATAAAGTTACAAAAAATCAGTAAAATTTCACGGTGTTTCTTTAGTTCAAGATGCTATGCTATATTACTGAGAAGGAATTAATCCATATAATTTTCCCTTTCGATTGGCATCATAGAAATACAGGATGTCTTATTTTTACATTTGGCCGGTTCGATTCCCAGATGAGGCAAGCAACTTCTTAAAATCTTTAGATGCATTATTACATATTTTTTAAAATAAAATGAAGTGTCTATGAAACAAAATTTCCTATCTACATTATTTAAAGTACTTTCCCTCACTGTGCCATAGGCGTGGGACGCCCTGTATAGTAGGGTTGGCAACCCAAGTCACATGCGCAAAGAAAGTGGTGTCAACTAGATATGACATAGTCCAGTCTAAACCACACTTGTTGGTGGGCGGCCATAAATTGGCACTTCCCGTTAATTCGCCAGGCACGTGTCATTTGATACGACACATCATTCTACACTCAATATAGGTGTATTGTAAAACTAGGTCCACTTGATGAGCTAACCACCATCTTCTCTAAATGAACAAAAATACACACACAATTATTGACATCTTTTTGAATGTGGTTTTTACTATTTTCAAACATGTAGGTACCACCTAACGCGCAATAGGGTACCTATTTAATGTATTTTTAGGGTTCCGTACTTCAAAAGGAAAAATGGTACCCTTATAGTTCATAGGTACATCGTTTTCCGTCAGTCTGTCAGTTTGTGAAGACCTTTTTTTTCAGGAACGCGTGAAATTAATATCAAATACTATGTCTACGGTCCATTGGAGCTGTAAAAAACCAGGCTTTTAAGTCAACGCAATAAAATACTACGGCCATTTATGCCGCACATTTTGACACTCGCCAAAAATCAGAATCTATACATAGGGTACATACCTACTTGCAAGAAGCACGATCTCACAGCAAAAGTAAAGAAATTAATCCGAAAATCGTTAATTTGTAGTTATCAGTTACTTAATTTTTTCATTAATTTCATTAATTTTTTAACAAGTTTTCTTTTTATGCTTTCTTTAAAATAAGGTGTAATAATATTCTTGTACATTTTGACTAGTAGTCAAATACCCTATTATAGCAGCGTAATAAAACTTTGTATCCACCATACGTTTAATACGCAGGGACCTACATAACCGACCCGTGTTCGATTCATGCAAATAACAGTCAAGCGGTAGAGCAATCATTGAGATGACCGATGACTGTAAATATTGATCATAAAACAAATAAGTTGCATCCTCAGATCATAGAAACAAATAAGATGTGTCAAGGCGCTATTCAAGCTCAATAGCGCTTTAGTTTGACCACATTGGTCGTAATAAAAACGTACACGCTGGCGACGAACTGAACACGATTGATGATATAATACAGTGTTTTAGTTTAGTGCTAGTGTTGAGTGACGATTAACAATGTTAGATTGAGGGTGTGCGGAATTTTTAATGTGTGAGAGTTCTTTTTATTCACAAGGAGCGCTTGTAATTGTGTCGAAAAATGTACTAAAAGTGGCATCAGTTGTTCCCGTACTAATTTGCTATGATGGCATATCTCCTTGTTTCTATGATCTGAGCTGTAAATATTGATCATAAAACAAATAAGTTGCATCTCTGAATGGTTTGAACTATTGTGGATAGCAAACATATAATAACTCGTAAATCCTTTGTTTTAGATGTGTTTATTACAAGGAAGGTTGGCAGGACAGGTGGCGCTAGTGGCACGCACAATATCAACTCCGTGTATTTAATCGATAAAAAATTGTAAATTCGCAGTGAAACCACAAAAATTATAGTGAAAAGTTAATAACACAGCCTAAATAAGAAGTGACAGTGTTATCTCTGCTAAATCCACAAGAAAAGTGCAATTATACTTACAAAATACAGCGCAAGAAAAGCT
The DNA here is from genome assembly GCA_948465475.1 of Thalpophila matura. Taxonomy (NCBI): domain Eukaryota; kingdom Metazoa; phylum Arthropoda; class Insecta; order Lepidoptera; family Noctuidae; genus Thalpophila; species Thalpophila matura. The sequence continues at coordinate 14,930,195 of OX419185.1, forward strand.
TTTGTTTACATCTAAAACACTATCGGAATAGACGATAACCTACTTAAAACTAATAGTGCAGTGTAAAAAACACTTAATTCTAGTGCCACATTATATTAATAGAACAAATAAGTGAAAAATTGTGATTGAGAAAAAAATATGACGGTGACCGCTTTTTTACAAACATTGATATACCGCACCCGGTCGTTTTTCTAAAAAGTAATCAACAGAAACTGAACACCTATTTTCAACAACTATGGTAACAAGCCAGTTGGCGTAGAGGCTAAGGTGTGTGACACCAATACTGACTGTGTCTCGAGTTCAAATCACAGTCGCCCACTGATCGTCTTTTTGTAATCTTTACAATTTAGATTGTGATTTTAAATAGACAAATCACAACGAAACGTCACTAAATAAAAGTACATACGTAGACTTAAAAGAACAAAGGCGCATTACTAGAGGGCAGCACAGGTACCAAAACATTCTTGTGCTAACTTTACCAACCATACAATAACAGCTACATTAATAGTCAAAAAACCATGGAAGAAATTTTAAATGCACTTAAAAATATACAAAAGGAGCTGGACGAGCAAAAAATTACAATACAAGAAAGTGGAAAAAATGTAACGGAACAAGTAACACTAAATATTAACAAAATGTTAGAAGAAAAATTTGTTGTATGGGAGGAAAAATATGAAAAGTTGAAAGAAAAAGTGGAAAATCAAGAGAAAAGAATTTACTTCATGGAAAAACAGGCTAGACAAAAAAACATTGTCTTTTTCGGGATTGAAGATAAGGAATCATCATATGATAACTTGGAAAAGGAAATAATTAAATACATAGAACAATATTTCTCCATCAAACTAACCTATAGTGACATACAAGAAGTCAAAAGAATAGGATGGAAAGGTGAAAGACCACGTCCGATAGTAGTAACTTTCTCTACTCTAGGCACAAAAATAAGAATATTTAAGCAAAAAGGGATGCTAAAAGACACTCACTACTACATGACAGAGGACTACCCAAAATATGTACTGGAAAAGAGAAAGGAATTAAAAGAACAGCTGAAAAGGGAGAGGGAAAAAGGAAATACAGCAAAAATCAAGTACGACAAACTGATTATATCAAACAACCACAGTAAAAGAAAACTTCCTTCATCGCCGGAAAATATTACACCATCAAAAGTAGACAGCAACAAGCAAGCCAACAAGAAGAACAAGACACAACAGTCTGGATCACCAGTCAAAAGGTCAAATAGCTTAACAGAAGGAGTTATAAAACCAGGAATACTAAACTTCCTAGTAAATAAAAACACAACCAAACCAAATACCAACCAAGATAACGCTACAACAAATATATAGCAACTAAGCCCCTCCTACAATACAGATTCCATAAACGAACAAACTAAATCAGAAACTTTAAAACATCTTCCAACCCGGTTGGTCCCCGTGGAAGAGTATGACCACAACCCTCCAAAGAAAACACAAATAAAGATTAAAAACAAACAAATCAACCAATTAATGATTTCTACATACAACGTCAGGACCTTATCGTCATACGATCGTTTGTTAGAACTAGAAGACGCCATCAAAGAAATAAAATACGATATAATAGGTATTTCCGAAATGAGGAGACTTGGAAACAAAATAGAAGAATACGAAAACTTTATACTCTGCTATATAGGACACACACCAGGCAAATATGGAGTAGGTTTTATAATAAATAAGTCCCTAAAAAGCAGCATAACAAGCTTCAATGGAATAACAGAACGAGTCGCAACACTAAACATGAATATTCAAGGCCATTTGATATCCATCATACAAGCATACGCACCAACAGAATCAGCAAACGAGTACGAAATAGATCAATTTTACAAAACAATTGACAAGGCATTGGAAACAACTCATAAAACCACTATATTGATGGGAGACTTTAACGCCAAGGTTGGAACTCCCAAAAAGGAAGAATACTTGGTAACAAAACAGCATGGGTACGGCAAGAGAAACGACAGAGGCCAGAGACTTGTAAACTTCGCACTCCAACATAAACTAACCATTATAAATACATGCTTCAAGAAAAAACAGAATCGAAGGTGGACCTGGCGTTCTCCAAATGGACAGTACAAGAACGAGATCGACTATGTCTTGTCAAATCAGCCAAAATTATTCCAAAACATTGGAACCATGAACTTAAATTACCCGTCAGATCATAGGCTAGTTAGAGCAACGGTAAAACTTAGCAAACTAAAGAAAAGTAGATCTAAATTTACAAATAGCCAAGTAAGTCAATTAAAGAGTGAAGACGAAATAATTAAATACAGGGAAAACCTAGTTTCAAGGCTAACTGTTCCTTTCGAGGCTCAGCAAAACACATCCGTACAAACCTGCTACGACAAAATAGAAAATGCTATCACTCACAGTTTGAAACAAGCCCGGATAAAGAGAGAGGAAATAAAACAACACAAAGTACTATCCGTGCGTACAGAAACATTACTACAAAGAAGAAAAGAACTACAGAAAACCAAAAACAAATCTAGAAGTATGAAAAACGAGCTCTCCGCACTCTATAAAATAGTCAACAAATATATAAAAAGAGATTATGCAAAGTACAGACAGGACACCATACAAAAGCACCTAAATTACACAGGAAGTACAAAAAAGGCCTACAAAGAACTTAGAACAAACACAACTTGGATTGAGGGTCTGATAAATAACGGTACAAGGTCACATAACCGCAGAGAGATAACCTCAATAGCAACTGATTTTTATAAAAACTTATACAGCGCTAGGACAGGAACAAAAGACAGTAACGGAAATCAAAACACTTCTGAGACGAGCAACACGAATGATATAACCCAAATTGAAGTAAGTGAAGTCTCAAGAGCACTGTTAAGACTAAAACCAGACAAAAGCCCAGGTTCAGACAGCATTACGAACGAAGCATTAATAATAGGATCCAAAATGCTGGCTATACCTCTGACAAATCTGTTTAATAGCATTTTAGATACTGGAGAGACTCCCACTCAATGGTCTGAATCAGACATCATTTTGATCTACAAAAAAGGTAATCCACACGACATCGGAAATTATAGGCCAATAAGCTTGTTACCAAGTATTTACAAGCTTTTTTCTTCAATAGTAAATCAAAGAATCACAATGACTCTGGAAGCGAGCCAGCCAGTGGAACAAGCGGGCTTCAGAAAGGGCTACTCCACAACCGACCATATTCATACGTTAGAACTTCTTATAGAGAAATATCAAGAAATGAGAAAACCACTGTACATTGCCTATATCGATTACCAGAAAGCTTTCGACACCGTATCACATAACAGCATATGGAATTCATTATCAACACAGAACGTGGAAGGAAAATACATACAAGTTATTAAAAGTATATATAACGACAGTAAGAGCAGAGTGAAATTGGAGTCGGCTGGCCCATGGTTTTCCGTCAAAAGAGGGGTAAGACAGGGAGACCCACTGTCTCCAAAGCTGTTCATCGCTATATTGGAATCAATCATTAACCAACTCGACTGGAGGAAACGCGGTATTAGGATTAATAACGAGTACTTAAGCCACCTACGATTCGCAGACGACCTAGTACTGCTAGCTGAGTCGGGTTCAGAACTACAATCTATGATTGAATCACTAAATGAAGTAAGTAAGAAAGTTGGTCTAGAAATGAATCTAACTAAAACAATGGTAATGACGAACAGTACCAAAATGAAGATAACAGCAGGCACTGTGCCTCTTAAATATACGGAACAGTATGTATATCTTGGTAAACAAATAGGCTTCGATCGAGTAAATAATGAGCTTGAAGTAGAGCGTAGAATACAGCTAACTTGGAATAAATACTGGGGCTTAAAAGAAATATTTAAAAGCACAATGCCAATCAAAATCAAAACGAAACTACTTAACACCTGTCTCCTGCCTTGCCTATTATATGCATGCCAAACATGGAAATTTAATAATAAAATAAAAAATAAAATAATAACATGCCAACGAGGAATCGAGCGCAGCATGTTAAATTTAAAGAAAATTCAAAAGATAAGACACATAAAAATTAGAGAAATAACAAAATCCAGGGATGGGCTAGTACAAGCCCTAGCACTAAAATGGAAATGGGCTGGCCACGTAGCACGTCTACAAGATCAGAGGTGGACGAAAAAGGTAACGGCATGGCTGGGCCCTCAAGGAACACGTAAGAAGGGAAGACCCTACGCTAGATGGGAAGATGAGATCAAAAAGATAGCTGGAACAAACTGGATTGAAAAAGCCCAGTCTAGAGAAGATTGGATTTATTTGGAGGAGGCCTTCACCCGTAGGGGGGTTCTTGCAGATTAGAAATAACTTTAACATAGTATAGGTATAAACTTAGAAATAAATAATAAGTATAGTCTAACCTTTAACACACAGCTTAGAAAATATATACCTACTAACATTTAGTTTTAAGATTATGTTGTGTAAACTAATTACGGCTGTAAGAAATAAAAGGCTTTTTTATTTTTATTTTATTTTTATTACAAGGAAGTAGTATGGTCTTGTTGAAATTCTCTTATGTTTATAGTGCTTCGTTATGGCTTTGAGAACTAAGTATAATAATTTTATAGACTTGTATAACTAGCGGCAGCAGTTATGAGCACAAACGACGTCACCTGCGCATTCGCTGATTTTTCGGTCTCTTTGGCGGAATGAAGAAGACCGGAGGCGCCGGAGGCTGCACATGATTGGCTCGTCAGTCGATGCTCGTCGTCTAATTGGACTATTCTCTATTACTTGTTGTCAATTGTCTATTATCTATTGGGCCAAAAATGTACATGCGCGATCTGTGCTCAGAATTCACGACGCGGTCTGTACCTACCTATTTTTTAAAATAATGCGACTATGCGACATTGACTGTGTAAAGAGGTATTGGAGATGTTCTATACATTTTGGCCAGTGATAGGTATGGATATGTTTGTATGGAACTATTGACTATTTTTACGCGATTTCTTGTAGTTTCGTAGCGGGATCCATCATGGTAGCTCGTGAAATTCAAAATTTCTTACGTTTTATGCAAATTGCAGGGCTGTTTTAGGTTGTAGGTATGTTGCTCAAAATTTAATGCGCGACAGTAATGCTAATAATATTTTAGTTACTAAGTGATAATTATTGAAATCACCAATATAGCACTCGTTATATTTGAGGAAAATACGACTATTTCGTAAAAACATTTCCTGAAATATAATTTCAAGGGCTACCTACCTATATACGAGTAGGTAAGTATATAACTGTATTGATCACTTTAATGATCTATATTCATTATTACTGTCGCCTATTGAATTTTGATAAACATACAATCTAAAAACAGCGTTGCAATTTTCAAAAAAAAGCGTAAGAATTGTTTAAAAACACGGGCTGTTTTGACGCATCCCCTAATAGGTACGTTTCACGTTTAACCAACCAACCTGTATAAGGAATGAAAAATTGGTACCTATATGTACCAAAAGCTTAATAAATAAATAAAACTGATAAGACATCAGAGATATTAGAAGGTCGCCAATTAGAATTTGGTAGTAGAACGTAGAATGAACCTTGATCTACTAACGCAGACAATTTGGCGGTGCTGCAAGAGGCACTCGATACTTGCTGTCTCATTTATAAATTACAGATGTGGCTAATAATTAGGTACAAGTTTCTGAATACATTATAAATACTAAAAAACAATAATAAATGCAGGTATATTTATTGTGAATTTTAAGCTTGTCAAATCCATGTTATGTTTATCTAATATTTTTCGCCACGGTACCTACGGCAGAGGTCGCGGGTACAAATCCCGCTCGCGTTTTTCGATTTTTGAAAATCTCTTATATTTAATAAAATACATAATAACATTAAAAAATAATGTTATTATTTTTAATAAAAAACAGGAGCCCACGCTCATCAGGTCATCAGTCGCGCTTGCAACCGCTAGACTAACTACTAACTAGAGGCAGAAAATTATTTATAATCAAGTAAGTACCTAAAAGTAAACTCAGTTACAACTTACAACACCCGCGTAAATGTTACAACGTACAGCAATCCAAACAGTGACACCATGTCCTAATGGACGTACGTCAATATTAACACTAAGTATTAAAAGAACTCCACCAAAAATACACATTGGGTAACTGCCCTGCTACATCCTTAACATTACTTATACTGTATTTATATTTATATTATGTATTTGCATTGTTTGTTTTAGTGCAGTGATAGCCTAGTGGTTTAACCATGTGCCTGCCACGGCGAATGGTTCGAGTTCGATCCCGAGACACGCACCGCTGACTTTTCGAAGTCATGTGCGTATTAGACATTAATTATCACTTGCTTTAACGGTGAAGGAAAACATCGTGAGGAAACCGGCATGTCCTAGAACCAATGTTCTAGAACCAAAAATTCGAAGACATGCGACGTCCACCAACCCGCACTGGGCCCGCGTGGTGGACTACGGCCCACTCCCTCTCACAGAGGAAGCCTGTGTCCCAGCAGTGGGAACATTATAGGCCGATTATGCTATGCTATGCTATGCATTGTTTTTTAGGGTTCCGTACAATAAGCCTACGCCGTCAGTCCGTCCGTCCGTCCATCCGTCACAGAAACGTAATTCCCAGCCAACTGAAATTTTCACAATATGCAATAACGCCATCTATAAGCAAGATGGCGCTATTATATACTTCTTCTAGTGGCGCCATCTATGAGTAGATGCCTCCACCCGTTAAGGGTCTTGCCTCGGACAGACGGTCAACAAAGTGATTCTATAAGGGTTCCATTTTTGCTTTTGAAGTAGGTACGGAACCGCAGGAACGAAGTTCCTTACGCCTCGTATAAGTATAATAGAAAGAGACAGAGAGAGAGAAAATGTTGTATGGAGGGGGCACGTTTTTTCCTTACGTGACGACTTCTACCAGTCAATTCCTACCCCAAGCCGCGTTAATGAACTTCGTTCAAAAAAATCAAGACCTAAGAGGTTCCTCCATACAACCGGAACGAACCATTAGTGCGAGAGTACGACTCACACTTGGCTGGTTTTTTAAATGTATTGATTGCAAACAAGCAGGCGGCCTACCTGATCGTAAGTATACAGGGTGGCAGGTTAAACAGTGGAAATATTTAAAGGGATCATTGTACTCATCATTATGAACAACTTTTACTATGGGACCAACGCTGAAATCGCGAAAAAAAAAATCAGTTGTTCCATACATTTTTATGTTTACATAACTCAACAAAATGTACGGAACAGCTGATTTTTTTTCGCGATTTCAGGGTTGGTCCCATAGTGAAAGTTGTTCATAATGATGAGTACAATGACCCCTTAAAAATATTTCCACTGTCTAACCTGCCATCCTGTATAGTATCCCGACCTAAGGCATGCATGACCATTTCTATCTCTATTGTACCAAAGAAAAGACCAAGTTCTTTCTATCCAACTCGTTATCTCTTCGCCCGAGCACGCGGCGAGTCGGCGTGCTTGGCGTACCAGACATTTGTCTACTGAAGAATGGAAACATTCCTTCTCTTCATAGTACTTATGCATATAAAACGGTAGAAATCTTTCTACAATCTGTCATTTTGTCTATTCTTCGGTCGACAAAACCCGTTTCTATTTCCCAGTTTCAAGTCATGCTACGCCAAGCGTGCTGGAGTACCAGCTCATGTTGTGAAAGACCTCTGCCAAGTAGTGCCAAGTTGTTAGGTCTAACCTAATACGTAGACAAATATTCGCGTGTTTGCATGTTTGCCATTCACAACCAACGACTACAAACATCATACAATGATGTTTGCTTTGCACACTAACAATATTTGTTATGTTTAGCTCGATCTTAGATAATCTGTTTCGATTAATTGCAATTATTCTTAAGTAATTTTACGTATAAGTGTAAAACAAATCGCAACGATGGTGTGACCAATCGGGAAGGATTGATCATTTCCTCGAATAAAGTATCTCAAAAAGAAAAAAAAAGGTAAAGCTGCTGTGCTGAAGAATATACCTCTTTAATAATATCTACTCTAGAAAATACAACCACCATTCCTATGGTATACCCAAACTAGCCCATACTATCGGATGGTGCAATAATACAGATTGTATATAATTTTTTTTTTTAAATCTTGGCTTCGATACCTGGCTAGGAAAATTGATATTTCAAAAATCTAATAATGCAGTTTTAGTTTTTATCAAAATCGGCCCCAAGACTCCTTAGAGTAATTTTTGTTATATTTCTCATAGTTTCGGATTTGTCATCAGTCATCCATGCGCGCTTGGAAAATTCACCCTGTATTGTATATCTAGACACGATGATATTTCTCTTGTCTAAGGCGCATGCGTAACTAACCGTAAAAGCAATGTATTCACAAAATTGTAGCATCTGGTAATTTCCCCAAGGAAAACAACATCTGTTTATGAATATTAAAACATAACGTACAGTGTCAGCTGATGGCTGAAAGAAATTAAAACGATTCGCAAAATGAAGTTTCCTGAAAAACTTAATGTTAGAAAGCAAAACAGCGATCCGGATTGGTTGAGAAAATAAACCTGGGTCACATGGAACTTGAAAATATTTTCTACCTCCGAACCACGCGAGTAAACTGCCTAATTTCAGCCTGAATCATTTAATTAATTAAAGTTTCCCTTTTTATAGCGACACTATTAATTTAATGCATTGCCGAGTGTACCTCATCATTGCATACCTATAGATCTAAACACCTAGAGAGCCAGCACACCTAGAGCTTATTCAAAAAGTTATTGAATTAGCTCTCTGGTAGGTACCTACCTATATTTAAAGAGCGCTAATTATTAAAACGTGTGGGTTCGGGGGACCCCCGTCAGGAACGAAGTTCCAAAAATTTCCGAGAATTTTATCTAACTAGCTAACCAAAGGTTTATTATAAAGAATCGAGTCACGCAAAATTTGCTCAGGTATGAAGCAATGTCACAAAATTATTAAATTACTCCGTCGCGCGTTGATTACGTCGTGTTATCTCTGAAACTATATAATATAATAAAATACTTTAAACTCCAAAAATCATCTCCATTAAATACTTGTGACGATGAAACTCCTTATTTGGATAAGGATTAATATTTAATTGATAAATGTGTCTACTTAAATATTGCCAAATTTTACTGTTATTTTTAAAACATAAAAACAGATTTTGTGGCTTAAATATAAAAGTTAAGGTGGATCCACACATTGCGAGGCATGCGCTCCGCACGGCGCACAACGCATGCCTCGCCAAGTGTGGACCTGTATATTCGTGGCGAGGCATGCGCTCCGCACGCGCGAGGGCGAGCCAACGTATGTCGGCAAATGCTTCAAGATCAAAGTGCCTCAGTGCGAGCATTACGTTAGGTGTGGACGTAACCGCGCATGCACGTTCGAGGCGTGCGCCGCATACAATATCAACGCACGCCTCGACTGCGAAAATGAAACTGCGTTTGCTCGGGCCAAACAGCGCGCAGCGCATGCTCGGGCCGATCCAACCCACACAGCAGCAGTCAAGATGGCGCCTTTGCATCGCGTGCGCGTATCCGCTGCTGCTTTTATAATTATTAATTCAATTATTGAAAAGAAAAGGAGAGAAAAAAGCGCGTACATCCGCAGCGAGGCGGACACAACCATCCAAACGCAACGCACTGCTCGCAATGAGCCGGCCGCCACACGGCGCACAGCGAATAGCGCGTGTGCGGCGCACACGCGCTATGCGTTGTGCGCCGTGCGGAGCGCATGCCTTGCCAAGTCTGCGCGCCTACTTGCCTGCGCGAGCATTTGCTTCGCACGCGATGGCTCGACCCGAGCATATGTTGGTATAATTTGTCAACACGCACGCCTCAAGCCGAGGCATGCGTTGTGCGCCGTGCGGAGCGCATGCTCGCAATGTGTGGATCCACCTTTAGATATATAATAGCCGGATGTTTTTTATAGAACTATTTGAGGCCAACGTTTTTGTCATACATTATTTTCACATATATCAAACGACTTGGGCAGTACACACGCAAATAGCGATTTTTTCCGACTTCCTTGATAAAAACCGTAACAACTCGGCTAATATATATAACACATTTATAAATTATATATAAAAACCTTCCTCGGAAATGTGTCCCTCTATTGATGAAAACCGTATGAAAATCCGTTCAGTAGTTTTTGAGGTAATTTATATAGACCGAAGCCGTGCGTGCTATTTTGCTGAATAGGTATAAAAGTGAAATGGCAGAAAACGTCATCGCGTCATCGCTTACAATTTCTCCCAGTTCACTCGTACAGTAAGCTGCGTAAAGGAACTCCGTTCCAAAAATATTTGAATTAGCTCTCTTTAGGTCTAGGTGTGCGATATGTGAATCGCGAATTTCATCGCGTTGTTCGCAAAACTAATCCTGCTTTCATAATTATTGAAAGTCTTACACATCTAATTCTGTAGATATTCGTAGTGAATACTCGTATAAAAATAAATAGGTATATCGTTGAACCCTACATACGTTAATTAACCTTTATTTCGTACTATGACATCAATATTTGACGATATATCCTGAAAATGTATAAAAACAAACATTTGATCAAGTAATGATGTGTGAAACGCAAATTTTATCGCCTAGTGTGAACTATGACGTCATTCATGTCGTCTTAGCAGTTAAGTAGGTTCATGTTGTACCTCGCTGACACGTTACAAAAATGGTTTGGATAATTAAATCACCGTTACCATACTGAGACATAACATGGATACGAAAAAAATAAGGAATTCTTTCGTTACGGGCCTGCGTTGCTTTGTGGATAATTTACTGCGTTGAACTCTTTTTGAACTATAGTAGACTTAGTGTTATTAAATATATATGTATATAAGACATTTCAAGAACAACTGACACAGGCGAGGTTTGAACCCGAGACCTCTGCCGTAGGTACCGTGGCAAGCGCTCTAACTGAGCTATGTGTCTTCGCCTGAATCAATTGCAATTTGAAATACCTTAGAATACGCCCTAGTAGACTTACTGCATTGCGGTGTTATATCCTTCACTCGCATATTAATGTTCAACAGGATACAATAGGGGATGCGTCAGCCAGCTCAACACCTCTGAAAGAAAAGACGTCTTACAAACAATTTTTTAAATAGACCTTATTTATGTTACAGATATTCCATCGGGGGACAATCTCTACCTTTCTTAGCACAATGGGCCATCGACAATCTCGGCGTAGAACCGACGAGAGAGCCGAAGATACCCGAACTGCCCACGAAGTTTGCCGAAAGCAGACTACCAGAGCCGATCCGGTTAGAACTGGAGAAAATCTCTCTTGTCAGCATCGATGGCATGGACAGGCTGATCAGGGCACATGGGCAGACGTTGAAGGACATGACCCAGTTAAGAAACAACAGCTTCCCAAGGATCCCTGATGCTGTGATATGGCCAGAAAGTCATGAACAGGTAAATCATCCTCCTAGCTTCCAGTCTAACTACTTAGTTGCGGCTGAATATTAATATTTTACATGGAGCGACTGCCATCTGACCTCCATAACCCAATGGGTAATAATATCGGTATTCGAATGCTAGACCACAACCGGGACCGACTGCTTAACGTGCTGTCCGAGGCACGGAGGGGTCTCGATGTGTAAAGACAAAAAAACAACTGACACAGGCGGGACTTGAACCCGCGACCTGTGCTTTACCGTGGCGTCGCTCATAAAAGGCGTAGGTATTCAAATTCAAAGAGATTTTAAATTTCAACTTTCAACTAATGCTTGTGCGACACGGTAACTACTGAGCTACCGTGTCGCACAAGCATTAGTAGGAGGTCTAACCCACAGAGGAATTATGGTCTAACCCAGTGGTTAGACCATAATTCCTCTGTGGGTTAGACCAACGCCACGGTACGGTGGGATCAAATCTCGCCCGTGTCAGTTGTTTTTAAATCTCATATAGGTACCTATGTAATATAATATTTAATAACAATGACGGAGCATGTCTGTCAAAATAAATTGCAAGTTGCAACCCGTATTAATTCGACAACGTTCTTTAGGCGAAACTGCATATTTAAACTCAAGGTTGAGAAAGATTAGTGAACTCACATATGACATAATAAACGGTCAAGGACCATCTATTTATCGCATTACAAGTTGCCATTCCCATCAACAAATCATATTTCGCAAGTGTCATTATAATTTTTGCATATTTATTGCTATTGGACATCTCTATCAATGTCAAGAATAGGTATGGTGTTCGTCATTAAGAGTGTATGCATGCATTTTTTTTTATATTTTTATTCAATTGTCTAGGTTCGTGTATTACCGAAAAAAAAAGTTACACTTACAAAATATTGATAATAAGCAATAAAATATTTAATTGAAAACTGCAGTCAGTTTCTGGCGGTTTAAACGCGGCCATTGTGGCGCGTCGCCTCAGTGACGTCAGAGTCCACAGCAACAACACATAACACTTACACTTTGGCGTAAAAGTCTATATATATATAAGTATAATCATAAACAATTCACTGTCTTTTTTCCTTTCAATCAATAAATTCTTAATTCCGGAAAGGCATTTCGGATGTATGTGGCCGGTCTTATCACTTGTTATTGTGGACACTGACGTCAGTCACGCAACGGTTGGTTGACTCGTTTCAACCAATAGTGGTTGAAACGAGTCAACCAATAGCGCTGCGTTTAGATATTTTGAATTTCCCTCGCATTCTTTTCACTAGTTATTTAAATTAAACCATTAAAACGCTTTAAAAAAATAAAGATATAGGTGTAATTCTATAGCAATAAAGATAACAAATAAAAATACTAGACGTATATTTGAATCACATGCATGTACCCTATTCCCTCCAAACATCGCGATCTAAAGTCACTTAAATCGAATTATGCTTATGGTACTATACAGATGATATATGATACTAAACTAAACTTTAATTGCAAAAGGTTGGTTGTGGTTAATTTGGTCGTGACCTCAGATCATAGAAACGAGGGAGATAATGTCAAGGAGCTATTGAGCTTGACGCTTTAAAATGATCTAGGTATTTGATCACGTTGCCAACGGAACGATCGCGATCGATGATTAATATACAGTGCTTTAGTTTAGTTTGAGTAGGTACCAGCACAGATAATATAACACTATACGTACAGATGCCTCATCTCATACAAAGAAATGTGACCGATTTAGCGCGGGCTATCTTCGGGCTATACATTTTTCCATGCATAAAGGATTTTTCAAAATTCGAACAAATATTTTCCATGATGTATTTTTTCACGTTCTCAATTTTACACAAACTTCAATAACAAATCGATACATATAACGCCATCTATTATGAGTTATTTCAACAAATGTTCCTTTGTTCCTGATGAGACCCCGTGGTACCAGTGTTAGATTGAGAGTGTGCGGCATTTTTAATATGTGGGACATCTCTATACAAATGCTCCTTTGTAAATAAAATGGAGCGTTTGTAGCACTGCTTGAAAAGTGGCGACAGCGTAGGTACTAGTTTGTTAATCGCTAAGATAACATATCTCCTTGTTTCTATGATCGGAGGAACCTACCTAAAATTTTTTCGTGTTGCTATGATATCCAGGAGAGACAAGGGACTTTAAAAAAAAGCAATACCTACTTGAGGTAAGTACTTTCTCTCCAGCGCCCATTTGGACTTTTCTAAGATAATTTTATAAGCGTAAATAAAGATGAGCTTAACGTTTTCTTACAGAAAACCTTAGAGTCGATCTCGATTGGATTATAACAAAATCATGTCCTCCTAACCTTCACGACCCGGTGTGAGGTGCTAAGTAATACATTTAGATACCTACTGTGTTAAAGTTATTTAGTATGATATTGTAAATCAATTGATGTTGCGGCCTAGGCGCAAAGCATACAATATATCTGTTTGTATTTGAATGAATTTTAATAATGTGATGACAAGTCAATGTCATTAAGGTGAGGCCTGATGGGCGTAAGCCGTAATTTGCGTCGCGTATGGCTCAAGTCGCAATAATGTATGAAACGGAAAGCAAAGTAAACTACGCAACGCAACGCTAAAAACACGACTTACAGCTATATTATTAGGCCTCTGCCTTATAGTTTTGGATCTCGTCAATTTCGCAGCTTGGTTGCGTGAACTTTTTGATTTTAACCAGTGCGGCCCCGGCGTTAGGCGGCACGGTTGTGGTAGTGGCTAAGCGATTGGCTGCTGCGCGACGTGTCGCGGGTTCGTTTCCCGCACGGAGCAAATATTTCTTCCGGGTCTGAAGTATTTGTGTTTTCATCATCATCATCCGCCTAGCCTTTTCCCAAACATGATTGGGGTCGGCTTCCAGTCTAACTGGTTGCGGCTGAATATCAATATTTTACATGGAGCGACTGCCATCTGACCTCCACAACCCAATCATTGGGGAATAGCGGTATTCGAATGTTAGACCAGTTGTCAGACTTTTGGGCTCCTGACTACCCGTAACGACTGTCAAAGATATTCCTATGACAACCGAGACCGACTGCTTAACGTGCTCTCCGAGGCACGGAGGGGTCTCGATGTGTTAAGGATGGTCCATCCAAGAACTGACCGCGGCAAGCGCAGCTTACCCTCGCAGATCGATCGATCAGCGCGGCTGTCATTTAGCCACGAGCCCCTCGTAACTATTTGTGTTTTGTTTTAATAAAATCATAGACCTTGTTTATAATGATAGAATCTTTCCAGGTGGAACAAATAGTGTCCTGCGCGTCCCACCACAACTTCGTCATCATCCCGTTCGGTGGCGGCACCTCTGTGTCGGGCGCCGTCACCTGCCCCGCTAAGGAGACCAGGCCCATCGTTGTTCTGGACACCAGCGACTTGAACTCCATCCTGTGGCTGGATAAGGAACAACTGCTGGCTCGAGTGCAGGTACAGTAGAAAAAAAATCCTATTTGGCAGTTTTGACCAGAGCTTACCTGGTTATGTGTAGATTACGCCTGGGGAGTGCAGTGCATAAAACAGTTTCACTATGTTTAGCCAGCGCGAGTTTCGTAGCTAGAGACTGGCCGCGGGGGCGACTGTCAGGGACACAAACGTCCAGGGGGCGCACTCGTGGACCCGCAGGCTGCAGGCAGCTGAGACACGGGCACGTTAAGAACTTAACTAAAATTAAAACACGGATTTATGCTAACTTAATAATGAAATAAGTTTGGTGTCGCGAAATCTAAATCTTACCCTGAGTCAGGGTAAGATTTAGATAGTCAGGGTCCCTGACTGAATCGTAACCTGAGCTACGACACTGTGTTTAGCAAAAACTAATAAGTTAGCTAGTAAATCTTTACTTCTTAAGCTTTTTGTTAATAGATTTAAAACCAACTGCCACGGGCGGGACTTGATCCCGCGACCTCTGCCGTACCGTAGCATTGTTCTTACCACTGAGCTACCGTGTTCTTTATTTTTTTTTATAATGCTGTTGATTAACGTAAACATTAACTGCATTATAATTATATAGTAGGTAGGTATAGAATTAGATGCCTTACCGTGAGAGATTTCTTATGAAAAAGTAACTGGCAATGTAAAAATTCCCAAACATCCCGAAAAATGACTTTATTTCAATGTAACCAGCCAATGCAACCATCACAATATACGTCGTTATCACTTTCCAGGCTGGTATAGTGGGGCAGGACTTGGAGCGTGAGATGCGCGTGCGCGGCTACACAGTGGGCCACGAGCCTGACTCGTACGAGTTCTCCACCCTCGGAGGATGGGTGGCCACGCGCGCCAGCGGCATGAAGAAGAACACCTACGGGAACATCGAGGACCTCATCGTGAACACCAAGGTACAATCCGCACGATCTACGTACATATCCGTACAATCGCGAGTTAGGCTACGGCCGCACCGGTACGCGAGACGCGACGAGACGGCGATTTCCTGAACAAATTTTCGCTTGTCGTTTCTGCAGTGCGGCCACCGACATATGTTTATATGATGTTGTTTTCACTAAACCGCCGCCGCCGTCGCGTCGCGTCGCGCGTACCGGTGCGGCCGCGGCCTTACAGACGGAAGATTTTGAAAGGAGCGATTTATCTGTAGTCAGATAAATCACTCCTATCAAAAAAAAAGGCCAGAGCTGTTTTTGGATGTGTATTTTTTTGATGCTAGGACACATTAACAAGAAAGAAATAAAAAACAGGTTTTAAAAAAACCGACTTCCAAAAACTATACTAAAAACTATGAAATAAAAAGTTTAAACTTCCATAATTAAAAATCTAAATGTATATTGAAGCCGGCGGGGCCTCTTCAGGTTTTTTTCTTTAAACAGGAAGGGTGTGCGCAGTGTGTGCACGTGGAAATTAAGATTTCCTTTTATTCCTTGTTCATCTGCAATTTTGCTTATTTTCATGCTAGGCCCCGCCGACTTCAATATACATTTAGATTTTTAATTATGGAAGTTTAAACTTTTTATTTCATAGTTTTTAGTGTAGTTTTTGGAAGTCGTTTTTTTTAAAACCTGTTTTTTATTTTTAACTTTTTAGTGTAGTGTAACATGTCATGTTTTTTTTTAAATAATAATACCTTACGTATATAAAAGTACCATAAAATCATGGATAGAGCGACTTTAATAATATACTGCCTTTGACACACATTTTGTATGTACTTTTACCGAGATCGATTGCTTTCACGAATTTAAATAGGTACTTACCTTCTAAGATATTTATGGATAAGTACGTTTCAGTAATCGAAAACAATGTTTTTTCAGCAATAGGCTCTTTCCCCAACTTTCTATCAAATAAGACTTGAACATAAAAAAAACTGTGTGTACTATACACCTCTGCCTAACCTTGCGGAAAATACTAGCGTGATGTTATGCATGTATAATATCGAGATCGATTGCGTCCAGGAATTCGTGTACCTCCATAATATGACTTTTTTACTATCGTCATGATGTCATCGATATACACGAAAAATTCCGTTTATTGAAGCTGGTTACAAAACTATTCAACCTAAGTTAATACAATTCATATGGGACCACCTCGCGAGCTTCTTCTACCATATGAAAAAAAAATCACGTAAATCGGCTCACAGATCACAGAGTAATCGGTGTACATACATTAAAAAAAAAACAACCGAATGCAGAACCTCCTCCTTTTTGGAAGTCGGTTAAAAAACAGACAGACAGACGAAGTCGCACCATAAGGGTTCCTTTTTTACCATTTTGATGCGGAACCCTAATGATTTATTTGTCACAGAGATACACGCACATAAGTTAAAAAAATAGAAAAAATAAATATAAGGTCAAACTGCGACAAAAGGT
Organism: Thalpophila matura; assembly: GCA_948465475.1. Lineage (NCBI taxonomy): Eukaryota > Metazoa > Arthropoda > Insecta > Lepidoptera > Noctuidae > Thalpophila > Thalpophila matura. The sequence goes on from OX419185.1 coordinate 14,947,424, forward strand.
GACCACCTCAGATCATAGAAACAGGGAGATGTGCCAAGGCGCTATCGAGCTTGATGCCTGATTTTGAGCAAATTGCTCATATTAAAAACGCACGCGCTGGCGACGAACCGAACACGATCGATGGTATAAATACAGTGTTTTAGTTTAGTGCTAGTGTTGAGTGACGATTAACAGTGTTAGATTGAGGGTGTGCGGAATGTTTAATGCGTGGGAGATCTTTTTATTCACAAGGAACGCTTAATTATGCGCGTAATTGTGTCGAAAAATGTACTAAAAGTGGCATCAGTTGTTCCGGTACCTACTAATTTGCTACGATAGCATATCTCCTTGTTTCTATGATCTGAGGTGACCACTCAGCATAATGCTGTCAGCATCAATAGCAACAACAACTTTTTTCTTTAAAAAAAAAATTATCATGGACATGGGCGTAGCCAGATACAGGCAATTCCGAACCGAAAAGTATTAAATCATTCATAAATTGATTATTTCGCGTCAAGTTGAATATCGTTTAAACTACGAGCATTCCCTATAACGGGATCATCTCGTAGGTACACCTTTCCTCTATGTATGTTTTCCTTGCCTGTCTGCCCTCCCCCTGAAAAAAAACCTTTCTATGACCTTGATCATGTCATCAACAACTTGCAGGTGGTGACAGCTCGCGGCGTGATGGAGAAGAGCTGTCGTGTGCCGCGCATCTCCTGCGGGCCCGAGTGGGAACACGTCATCATGGGCTCCGAGGGCTGCTTCGGAGTGGTCACTGAGGTAGCTAGCCAGAAGGATTATATGATTCATTTATACATTTTATGTATAAATAAATAGTATACAAATTATAGGGATCTGCAATTTTCAGCACCATAGTAGGTACATAAAGCGGACCTATTACCATCACTCGATGGGTTAAAGTGGCGGTCCAAGGGGAGGGAGGGTCGTAGGGGTCTGCCCCCCTCAAAATCGTAAAAAAATGTGCGGAATACGGTAATTCACGATATAGAACGTCGGCAGACCCCCCCAAAGTCGTGGGCTGCGAACGCGCCTGATCGGTTACAAACTCAGAGGTCTTTGGTTACAAATTACTGCAATGTTTTGTGGTTGGACGTAGTTAAGGAAAAACGACTCAATCCGCAACAAGTCACTTTTGAAAAATCCGCATTCAAAGTGCAGATATTTAGAGCAATTTTTTGATAATATTGTGTGTGTGGATTGGATTATTTCTGCTAAACTAAAAGAAATAGCGATGTTGGTATTAGCAATGTGCCCTGAACACAAAATTGCTACATCCAATACATACGGCGCTTCTCGGATTGTTATTTTTATAATATCACGTACGGAGCTACTGCCATATTTCTCTCATTGAACTTTTAACCACATACTTAACCACGTCCCAGGTAACGATCAAGATCCGTCCGCTCCCCCCGGTGGTCCGCTACGGGTCGCTGGTGTTCCCGGACTGGGAGGCGGGCTTCTACTTCGAGCGGGAGGTGGCCCGTCAGCGTCTGCAGCCCTCCAGCATACGGCTCATGGACAACGATCAGGTATAACTGCCGGCAGCAGTTATGAGCACAATTAAGTCACTTGCGAATTAGCTGATTTTTCGGTCTCTTTGGCGGAATGAAGAAGACGGGGGGCGCCGAGGCTGCTCGCGATTGGTTCGTCAGTCGATTGGGCCAAAAATGTACATGCGCGATCTGTGATCATTTGTCCTGCCGGTACCTATATCAAATAGTGCTTAGAACGACGAAAATATTTTTAATCGTTAAATATTTTCCATTTCAAAGTATCGTCTGAAATTGAAATGTTTGAAATGTTTATTTGCACGAAACATGGTAACATATGGTGGTTAATAGAGTACGGTCCTGCATGTTCCGCCAGACTACTGGCATACAAAATATTAAACAAATTTTAAATGAATTTAAAAAAATAAAATTATTACACTCCACAAATATTACATATATTAATCATGTCATCTATATAACAAAATGTCAACAATATTATTATAGATTATGTCAAAAGTATACACACATGTCAAAAGTAATACAAATACACGATTCAAAATTATTTCATATTCCAAAACTCATTCATGTCGTAGAAGCAATTGTTAACTAGCCAAGTATGAAGCCGTATTTTAAATAACTTCAAAGGGAGCATTCTGATTACTTTTGGAATTTTATTAAACACTTTTACTGTCATTATGTAACAGTTTCGTTGACACAATGCTGTTTTACAATGTGGCAAACTTAATTTAGTGGGATCCCTACTAGCGGATTGGAAATCGTCGCCCGTACAATCCTGACATGTCAGGAATGCACTATCTCAGCGGTTGGACTGTAATCGAAAAATTAGAATTAAATGTATTTTTTTTATAAAACGGACTAAATTTTTAATGAAATCAAAAACCTGGGGCACATCTTATTATTATTGCATGCGCCCCACATTTTGCTTTGCTGTTTTTATCCAAAATAATAATTCCTTCCCTACAGTTCCGCTTCGGTCAAGCCCTCAAAACTGAGAACACCTGGGGAGGCGTACTCCTTGATGGACTAAAACGCCTGTACATCACCAAGATCAAGGGCTTCGACCCTGCCAAGCTGTGCGTGGTCACACTCCTCATGGAAGGTTCGGAGGAGGAAGTGACAGACAGGGAGAGGAAACTGAACAACATCGCCGCTCAGTTCGGAGGAATACCCGCCGGCGCCACCAATGGGGAGAACGGATACACGCTGACCTTTGTCATTGCTTATCTTAGGGTAAAGTACCTTCTTTCTCAACTTTTTTAAACACATTGATTGACGCACCCTAACGGCTCGTATACACCTAATCCGTCATCGGCCGAACTTTGCTCGGCCCGAACAACGTTCGGCCGATGACGAATTAGGTGTATACGAGCCGTAAGAATTTCTCCAGTATCGTTTGTGCGTTTACAACACAAACACTTGAAGACCAATATTTGGATGAAATCGCCGAAAGTTGTGTTCTTTTCACAGCTTTCGGAACATTCCGCGATTTAACCCATTTAATCTCGTTTTTATTTAGAACAATGACAGTTGACTGAACTGAGATTAGATTTTGAACTATTTCGGATTTTAATATGCTATTTATCATCACGGTACGACCCTTGAGGTGAACGTCCACTAGTCTGACCCGGCCGCAATGCACGCATGGCACGCCACGGATTTTGGTTTGCATTGTATGAATTCATTAAAGCACTGCGTCCACTATCGGTAACGCCCGCATCGTGGACGCAGTGCTTTAATGCCCACCCACTATCTACCTATCCAAATAGTTAAGTCTGGAACAATTATGTGTTCTTCTAGAAATGGGCGTTGATGGCTGCGACACAGTTATCAACTTTTGTAGCCATCATCGTTTAAACTGTAATTTGTCCAAATTGTTTACGTTCCAAAAATAAAACTTTTTACTTTTTTTACTTTTTTACTTTTTACTATCGTAACGGCCGTGCGTACATTGCGGCCGGGTCGGGCCAATGTCCGTTCACCTTTAAGAGTCGAGCAACGGCAGTGATCCCGCGGGGTACTACTAATGATAATAAACTTGTCAACTTCAGGACATAGCCATAGAGTACGATGTAGTGGCGGAGTCGTTCGAGACGTCAGTGCCGTGGGACCGCACGTTAGCGCTCTGCGCCAACGTCAAGCGGCGCATACGCGACGAGTGCGCCAAGAGGGGGATCACCAAGTACCTCATATCACATCGGCTGACGCAGACGTGAGTACACTCTAGCACCCACTACACTACCCGCCAAGTTAATTATTATTGCCGAAGTACTCTGCGAAGTTGGCCGAAGTTCATCAGTCAGACACTCGTGCAGCTTCGCGAGACGCTGAGACCTTTGAGTTTGACTTGGCCGCAAAAGCCAACACCGAGCGGAAGTTTCGCGAGGCGAGCCGAAGCTTTTTTTTTTTGTTCTCGGGGTGGAAATCCTCATGGATGTCCTCCGCCCTGAGGAGGGCGGGGGTCTGTCAGACTCTTACTGACTAAAACCATCCCGGTGTTTCGTCTCACACGTGAACCGGAGCCCGCGGGAACACATAATTATTCTTCCGTAGCCTCCGACTAGTGCCGGCCCGGCCACTGCGGGCCCCGTCCCGGTCAAAGGGGGGAGACGTCTCCCCCCTCCCCCCCTCCCCCTCCCCCCGTGACGTCTCGTCTCTGAGGGGCGCGTACATGAAGTGAAGTGACCCTCCGAGCTACACTTCCGCCTCCCCCACATTGGGAGTGCGCGTGCCTCGAGCGTGTGAACGACGCTCGCGCCGCGTGCGTGAACGTTCGCGTCATTCACACGCTCGAGGAACGCGCACGACGCCCAATGTGGGGGAGGCGTTCTACGGTAATCTAAGCTTCTGAGCTATTCATTGGCTATTCAGCTACACTCTCATCCTCGGTCAACTTCGGCTAACTTCGCGAGTAGTGGGCCGATTATTCCCGATGTCCACCACTTGTCTGGCCACCACTGGGGGACAGCGAGACAACTTTAAAACATTATTCTCGTTGTCCACCACTGGGGGACAGCGTCAAACTTTTGCCTTCGCAGCCGGCGGCGGCTCCCAAAAATAACGCCGTTGGGAACTGGCGTAGCCTTGGAGTAGCAGTGATACCAGACGAAAATAATTGCAAACTACCGTAGCAACAGATTAATGTTGCCGTGTTTTAAGTTGAATTATTTACCTTAGACTTTTAAATAACAGTGTCAATGTAAAACAAAATACTACTTTTTTGGACTTACAAGGGGGAGGGAGGTGGTCGACGGAGCCCCGCTACGCGGGGCTCCTATTTCTGTCTGCAAGGTTAAAAGTAACCTAACACGAAGCGGTTGACGGGGGCTTCGTTCGCTCGCTTTGCTCGCTCACTGAAGCCCCCGTCAACCCCTTCGAACCTAAATTGTCCGTGTCGGGGTGTCCAAGTTCGCGAGCTCGCTTCGCTCGCTCTTGGACTCTAATTTACAAAGTTGTGACGCTGTCCCCCAGTGGTGGACAACGAGAATAATGTTTTAAAGTTGTCTCGCTGTCCCCCAGTGGTGGCCAGACAAGTGGTGGACATCGGGAATAATCAGTTGTGGGCGCTTAGAACTTTTAGGCCGGCCACAGACAATCGGAATGGAAACCAAAACGCTCAGAATCCAATATAAAATCATTGAACGTCACACACAGTCTCATTGTTTCAGATTATGATTTTTTCAGATCGATCTAACGTTTTGGTTTCCGATTTTGGATTCCAGTCAAAACATTAATTTATAAAATTGCCTTGTTCACTCAATTATGGAACAACATTATTACCTATTAAATAGGTAATTGTTGCGATATTTTTCTATTAGAAATGAGTCTTTAAAAACATTTTTTCAGTTATGACGCGGGGTGCTGTATTTATTTCTACTTCGGTCACAATATTGGAAAATGCGCCGATCCCGTGTCAGTGTACGAAGAAATCGAAGACGCCGCACGTGACGAGATCATTGCCTGTGGCGGTAAGATATTTTTTTGTAATTACTGTCAAGTTGGCATCATTGATTGTTTTTTTAAAAAACAAAATAATATAAAAATAATAGGCGTAGAGACTTTTCTATTAAAGTAGGTAGCACAAAATTCGTTACGCAGCGTGGCAACGCATGTTAGTTATTTATATTTTTCTCAGTCAGGATAACTTAGGGCGGGTTGCTTCCCCGATCTGGGCGGACTGCCCGATCTGGGCGGACTCCCTCCATAGGAGGGAGAACGCAACCGCCTTACGCAGGCCCCAAAGGGCCATTGCGCAGCGGGTGGCGAGAGCCTACCGGTCGGTAGGCTTCGCGGCGGCGTGCGCTCTGGCGACCACCCCGCCTTGGGAGTTAGAGGCGTGGGTGCTCACCAGAGTGTACGAGTGGTCGGCGCGGCGGAAGGCGCTCGGAGAGCTCCCCACCGCGGAAGAGCGTGAGGCAGTGCGGCGGGAGGCGAGGGACGCCATCGTCCTCCATTGGACGGAGGACCTCGCCACCGCCACCTTTGGCCGCCGGACGCTGGACGCGCTAGGGCCAGTCCTGCGGGGCTGGCTCGAGCGGGCCCACGGTTTCCTCTCGTTCCGTCTGGTGCAGGTGTTGTCCGGGCATGGCTGTTTCGGAACGCACCTGCACCGGATCCGGAGGGAGGAAACCCCGGCGTGCCACGAATGTGGAGCGGAGGAGGACACGGCGCAGCACACCCTCGAGGTGTGCCCAACCTGGGCTGAGCTGCGCCGTGTACTCATAGATGCGGTCGGACAGGACCTCTCGCTTCCCGGCGTGATCAACTCCATGCTGGGGAGCGAGGAGGCCTGGGCAGCAGTCGCCTCCTTTTGCGAGGACGTCATTTCGCAAAAGGAGGCGGCGGAGCGCGCGCGAGAGGACGACCCTCTCGCTGCGCCGCTCCGCAGGCGGAGGATGGGAAGGAGGAGGCGTCAACACCTCCTCCCCCCACCTGGTGGTGACTAGCGGACGACGGGTGCGGGGCCACCCTAGTCCGCATTGCACAGTCACCACCCTCGTTGGGCGGGAATGGCCGAGCACTCGCGGTCGTTCCCGGGCCCCTCCATGTTAGGAGGGGCGTGAAGGCCCCGCCGCAAAGGCGGGCGGTCGTCGGAGTAGGACTGGACGTAAAGGCTGCGCCGATCTCCCAGTCCTCCTTCACTCGGACGAAGCGGGAGTGCCGCTGGGTTATTTTAGTGGGTATACCGGGCTAGCCCGGGGAGTCCCACATACCCCCCCCCCATCCCCCAGGGCATGCGTAACGCATTTTTTCCCAGCGAGAACAAAAAAAAAAAAAGGGCGGGTTGCTTCAAACCATCTGTATCCGTAAGTCAGTACGTAATCGTTAAGTCAGTATGAAACTGTCGTACAAGCCGCCATATTTGACGGTTACAGATATGTAACTGTAAAGGCGCGTCTCATGCGCCCTGTTTTCGTGTTTGACGAACATCGAACAGTGAACAGTGAACGATAAAGGGGCGTGGTCTACGTGTTTTGAGTGTTTTTATTCGTCAAAACACGTAGACCACGCCCCTTTATCGTTCACTGTTCACTGTTCGATGTTCGTCGAACACGAAAACAGGTCGCAGGAGACGCGGCTTAAGATGAAACAACATGGCCTAACTGAGCTATGTGTCTTCGCCTGAATCAATTGCAATTTGAAATACCTTAAGGCGCGTCTCCTTCGACCTGTTTTCGTGTTCGACGAACATCGAACAGTGAACGATAAAGGGGCGTGGTCTACGTGTTTTGAGTGTTTTTATTCGTCAAAACACATAGACCACGCCCCTTTCTCGTTCACTGTTCACTGTTCGATGTTCGTCGAACACGAAAACAGGGCGCAGGAGACGCGGCTTTAGAATACGCTCTAGTAGACTTACTGCATTGCGGTGTTATATCCTTCACTCGCATATGATCGAAGATGAAACAACATGGCCTTAGTGAGTCAAGATTTCAGGAACAATACATAATTATGTAATGTAATCTGTGGTTAGGAAAGGAACCATTGTTATGGGGATCCGTCAAAGACTACAAAACAACCACTAAAATTTCACGTTGTATAGTTAGGTACTAAATAGTAAGTATTATAATCATCAATATTATAGCCATTGAGGAAAATACGATTATTTCGTGAAAACATTACCTACTTAGGATTCTCTTCAAATACAATTTCGAGGGCTATATTGATGATTTTGTAACTCCATTATCATTATTGCAAATTGAATTTGGATCAACAACATACGACGTAAAACAGCTTTGCAATTTGCAAAAAACGTAAGAAATTTTGAATTTCGCGCGTTACCTTTACGAATGCACCATAAGAAGTATATACCTATTTATGATTTGTGATTGTGTCTCATAATATCTGGGGTTTGATGGGTTATTTGAGGTTTTTATCTGAAGGTTCTTTTAAAATAAGTCAAATGAGTGATTCAATTTAAGTAGGTACCTACATACATTGCGTTTGACTAAACGCATGAGTAATACTGTGCAATATTTGACAATATTATTCATTCAGTATTACCCCACATAAAATTACTGGTTTCTACATGAATTTCAACTAATATACATCACATTATAAAGTATTTAAATGCTTCGCTACCAGATTAATATATATATGCCTATAAAAAAAAACAGACTATTTAGGTACCAATAAATTAACTTTTTGTTTTGTATCGTTCGACAGGGTCAATATCGCATCACCACGGAGTCGGAAAACTTCGTAAGAAATGGTACACAGACACAGTCAGTGAGCCTGGACGGCAGCTGTTACTCGCCACGAAAAAAACATTAGATCCTGACAATATTTTCGCATTAGGAAATATTGCATTTGAAGAAAGTAGCAACGAAAGCACGACAGTCAAGAGTAAATTATAAGTTTATTTGAGTAAGCTTTAAATTAAATCCATTTAAAAAGATAATTAGGTACCTACCATTCTTTCCAAGGACCATTTAAACTGTGGTCATTTATAGATATAAACCTCGCTTTTTATTCAATCGAAAGTTATAACATTTTGACGAACCAGTAGATTATAAAGTTGTTTGTCAAAAATACAATAATTTTCTTTAAAATTTTATAAAAATGCGCAGTCTGTTTCATACTTTTCTTATGATTGCACTATTGAAGATACTTTGTTCAAGTTTAAAAGTAGGTAGTTATTACGCTAGATCGGGACCTTAATTCAAGATATTTATATAAAACAAGCATCTTCACTCTAATGTACTAATATGGAGGTAAGCTTAATTTAAACTGCGGAGACTTTGCGATGGGTTTCACTGTAGCTTTTTAATATTATCTTGACTTCATTTAAAATAAGTCCAGTACATATTTGTATTGGCTCTTCTTGAAGTCATTTCTCATTTATACTCATGCAAAGTGTACGAAGTGGTACTAACTCATTGTTTGCGAGAAAAAATCTCATATATCGTTATAGGTATTATTTCTGCACCGTTTCTGTCTTAATACATAATTCTTTATTTTAAAACATTTAGTATGATTGAGGGGTTTTTATTTATTTTTTTGAGGATGGGAATTCACCAAATGACCCCTCCCGCTCTGGGCGGAGCGGAAGGGAGTGTCAGACTCTTACTGACTAAAACCCACCCGTGTTCCTTCCTTAGCCCCACAGAACAATATTACTCTAGCGAGCTTAGCCCTTTTGTCCGGGTCAGCGGTATCCCTTTCGGACAATCCCGCTTTATGATTGAGGGGTACGCTAGAAATTATGAATGTAAAGTGAAATAAATTATCAAATTACTTATGTAAGTATATTTCTTTTAAAAGTTATGTTTCTAAGCAGTGCCTTTCCAGTACATAGTGCTTTAATCACACATTCTTTAATATAATATACATTTTATGTAATGTACATTATGTTACTTAGCTGTATTTAGCAAGAGAATATGCCATACCACTTAAGTTTTTTTTAATTTGTATCAAAGCCAAAGAATTGACCAGAAAATTATATATATTACATACCTACCTATATTTAGTACAGTCATATTATTTTATATTTTGTAATCAGAATAATAATTTTGCTTTACCATACGTGCCATTTCATTTTAATTTGATATTATTGGAACTTTGTCAATCGTGTTCAAACCGAAGTCTAATTAAGTATTTTTTTTTTTTTTATTAAATTATAGGCTCGCGTTTGACCGCCATCTCGCCTGTTGTTAAGTGATGATGCGGTCTACGATGGAGCACGCTTGCCTAGAAGAAACCGATTCACTCTCGTATACTATTAAGTATACTATAATGTAAAAAAATCATGCTGGTTTCACGAAAAAATATTAAATAATTATCTAAGAATTAAAGATTTTGCCACAAATTTCATATTGTGCTAAAATAAATATCAGATATGAGCTGTCTACAGAATATACAGATATTAACAGAGTGTAACTAAAATAATTTTGTTTGAATAAAATGTGCTTGGTCAGTGACACACATGATAATTATATTTTAGCTCTCATTCTCATCATCACAATTTTTCTCTACGCATTAAATAGCCCTAATTGATACAATTATAATTACCATAGATTGCTCAATGTTAGTATAAAAATAACGACTATTTATAAAAAGTGGTTAAATTAATGAATTTCTTAATTTATTCAATTTTTAATATAACTTTCTTACATTCCTTATAAGTTTTCAACATTATTTTATGTTATTAATCATTGATTATAAGTCTGGGGTTTGTGATAAATTAGAAGCATGTTTGTCATGTCCATAAGAGATGGTGATTGAAATATCAATAAAGTTTGTGTTACCAAGAAATTCTGTTTTATTAATGTAACGGAGCATTTTATAAATAAAAAACCGGACAAGTGCGAGTAGGACTCGCCCTGAGGGTTTCGTACCAACTTAATTATGTATGTGGATAGTTTATCCATAAAAAAATAAAATATTCCACTAGAAATGCCAGCAAGATCGTAATCAATCGCAAGATGCCGCTAATATAGATACTTCTAGTGTACTAGTATGTAATAGCGGCTTGGTTTCACCCCATTTGCTTATTTTTTATAATAGAAAACAGATTATTTTTAATTTCAAAGTCTGACACATTTTTGGAGACTGATAGAACCGTCTCACAATCTCCGGATTAACACTATCTATCCCAGGCCCAGTTGTTCCGTATAGATAGATACCTACATATGTAGTAGATAAATAGCCTAACAAACACACACAAACAAGACAAATCCCTATGCCACGCCTCCCCGCGGCCCCCGGCGACTGGAGTGATAATAGTCATTATGCTAAAACAAGTTTAAACGGATTAAATCGCGTATATTACAGATTTTTCCTGACTTTTCGAACACTTTGCAGCGTTCGTGGTCGCAGTCGTCCTGCGACCACGAACTTGTTTTATTATAATGTGTAATAATCGCGAAAACCTAAGACATTATTATGTAATAATAGTCGCCCGCGCCCGCGCTCCCCTGTACATGTGTGTCTTCACGCCTCCCTAGTGGAGCGCGCCCCCCCCACTTTGAAAATCAATGATTCTATCCGCTAGTATTAATATTAATTATATTACTGTGCTGTACCTATGCGGCGCATTGTACAGCATTTTTCAGAAAATATTAAGTACAGTCCCCGGCACGTAACTTGGCAAGGTTTTGGCATAGTGGGGCTAAGTTCGCGCATCGTGGCCCATACCACGCGCCCCACTTGACCATCAAAAGACCTACAAAACTACTTCTGCGAATCTAACGTTTTTTCTTAATTTCTAAATCTAAATGTTTTTTCTTTCTTTCTTTCTTCTTTCTTACGACACTAATTGCCAAAGCTTGCCAAGTTACGTGCCAGGGACAGTATGTACCTACTTATCTACTTACTGCAAAACAGCGAATGCCACGATATTTAACCAGGGTTAAAAAACATGTTTATTTTTATTTAATCTACTACACCCTCCTGATTCCTGATCAAAAGGTCTAAGTAGCAAAATGTCCAACTGCGCGAAACGTGTAATGCAAAATTAGCAAAATGTCAAAGTAGCAAACTATCAGATAGCCTTTAAAGCAGAACATCTATTTAGCAAAACGTCAGATTCTCAAAATGTCTGGATACTCAGGCACAAAATTCAACATTGCATCGGGAGGGAAAATTTATGTACATACAGACTCTTTGGTCCTATGTACTCGTAGCGTGTATTCGAAGTCGTAGCGTATATTCGTATTTAGTTAGTTCTGCTGGCTCCTAAATTCTAAAATTGGGTGAAGAACAAACATTTGTATGAAATGTTGTTTGTAGGAAATAAAAGAAGAAAGATTGATATAATGTTTAATGCCAAATACAAAAGAGAGCTGCAAAAGTTTGAGGGCCAAACCTTAGTCCCCAAAGACCTAGGAATTTCTTGTCTTTGTTAGTCCCTTTGAATTTTTGATAAACCTTGGCCATATCAAAAGGATATGAGGTGAATAAATGCAGGGGAATTTGTGCACCTAATATCCTAATAGATAATATTTAAGAGGCTTTTTAACCCAGATATTGTTTCAACAAATAAATTTAATGTAATTTTAAAAATTACAAATGACTTTTACTTTCTATCATGAGTGTACACATTTAAAATATGACTTTTTGTTAGATAGATGTTCTGCTACAAAGGCTATCTGATAGTTGGACGTTTTGCTACATTGACATTTTGTTAATTACGCTTCCTGCTCATTAGACGTTTCGCACTGTTGGACATTTTGCTACTTAGACCTTCTGATCAGGAGGCATTAAAAATATTGTTAGTTTTAGCTGCTTTAAAAACAATCAACAGTATTACTCAAACGTGTATTACCTACCTACATATATCTAAAGTAGTTAGTAGTACCTAAACGGTTTAGGTAGGTAATAGGTACCTAGTACCTACCAACAATAAAAATTATTCATTCATTGTGTTTTAATATTTTTCTAACAATTTGTAAAACCTGTAAAACAATTTCAATAAAACTTTTCATTTTCCTTCCGGTTCCACTCTATTCATTGTCTATGCGATTTGCGGTTGCCCTTTAAATTCATTGACAGCACAACTGTGCAGAACTGTCAGTACGAAAAATTCGCGGGTAGGTAGTTGAATTTTCTTTTCTGCAGAGATTTTAAAAAAGAATAGTGCTAAATAGCGTAGCGATTAAATCAATAAAATATGATTGATCTGTTTATGCCCTTTCGGGCATTTTTGAAGTTCGAGAACGTTTGTACAGACAACAATATTTTCCGTATGCACTACAAAGTGACTGTGATAATGCTGCTCGTGTTCACGTTGCTGGTGACTTCGAAGCAGTTCTTCGGGGAGCCGATCCACTGCATGAGTGACGGCGAGAAGGACAGCGATAAGGATGCCATCAACAGCTACTGCTGGATCTACGGCACTTACACACTGAAGAGCCGGTTTGTCGGTCAGTATCCTGAGTTTTATGCAGTTATTACACTTTCCTGAATTCAGTCCTAAATCCGTTCCTAATTAGGATTCTAACTGATTTTGTACGTCGGCGAACTTGCTAAATGCTTCCACATGTGCCTGAATCAGTTACTTTGTCATTCAGGACGACTGAATTCAGGAAAGTGTAATAACTGCTTTAGGAAGATCGCCCGCGGCGGCTTTTTGCAGTGATCCAAACTCCTGAACCGAAAAGAAAAAAGCATTTTAAATCATTCTTAAATTGATGATTATGCATCAAGTTGATTATATAAACTACGAGCATTCTCTTTAAGGGGATCATCTCCTTCACCTTTCCTCTATGTATGTTTCCTCTGAAAAATAATTGTAAGAATGAAGAAAATGATCCAAGTCAACTATGATAATATCAACAGCTATCCTAGTACACTCGTGTAAAGCTTACTCCTATGAGTCCACTCGGTCTGAGCATACTCTGACTGTGTCAATGCAGCTATTTATCAAAATTGTTCACCACCATCAAAACATTCCCCACAGGTGTGGAAGGCGTGCACATGGCCTACCCAGGAGTAGGACCCAACAAAGGTGACGATGACGAGCAGATAAAGCACACTTACTATCAGTGGGTGTGCTTCGTGCTGCTCGGTCAATCTGTCATGTTCTACATTCCGAGATACTTGTGGAAGATCTGGGAAGGAGGGAGACTCAAGGCTCTGGCAGCAGATTTAAGTATGTTTTAATTTAAATATTTACTATCATTTTATGTATTCTTCTGTTGTATCAGCATGAGCTACACAAGTAGCCAGTCATGAGGTTGTTAGCAAAGTAAGAAAGTGTTTTTTTTAAAGCTTAAAAAAAACGAAAATATATTTTGAAATGTGCAGATTCAAATGATATGCCAATTTCACATGATACATAAAGGCCACTGAATAATACAATAATATAAAATCCCCAATTCAAAATTTGGAACTTTGGGTTTGATGCCATTTGCAATGACAATAAAATTATTTTTTAACGTTTTTCATTTGAAATAAAGGTGGGCAAGCATTCTTTATAACTGTTCCAAACAAGTCAATAGCATTTGTAGTTGCTGAATTATTTCAGCCAGACAGACAAAGTTGCACCTTATGTGTTCCTTTTTTACCATTTTGGTATGGAACCCTAAAAATAGACCAAGCACAAATTATTTATTATTGTTATGTTATTTAGTAGCCCTGCTGATCTATAGCTCCGCCAATTTTCCTGAATTCTCATGTAAACTAAAAATCTGTATTTGATATTGTGTGTTTCCATCACTCATAACATGAGACTGCTGCAAATTTCCTAATTAAAGACTTGAGGCTATGAAGCTGAAAGTCATTTGTCATTATTATGTAATACTACTATTGCAGGTAGCCCAGTGGTGACTAAGGACTGGTCGGAGTTCCGTCGTGGGGAGCTAGTTTCCTACCTGAGCTACACTAACATACATACACACAACATGTATGCCCTGCGCTACGCCTTCTGTGAGATACTCAACCTTGTCAATGTGGTGAGTACATACAACTATTATATAAGTCCTTTTTTGTATATAAATTGGAAGAACCTAGGAAAAATGCAATATTCCACCTGCATGCCATTTTAATTATTATGTATTCAGGACTCCAAAATATCCAGGCATAAATGCATATACCCTGCTGCCTAACTGTTATCACCAATTCAACCAGAGGACATCCCCAGCTGGATATAGGCCTAGTAAATGTTATTCTTAATTTCAATCATTTCATAGGGAAGTTTCAGCGTTTAGCTATGTACACTTTCTCAACACTGCCTACCTAGTATTCAAATCACTTTGCAGATCAATAAATGATTTTACATGATCTGTAGGTATCATCTTAATTTGTTTAATATACCAATTAGTATTTTGCAAAAGCACAAGCAGCATGCACTTAATAGACTAAAATAAATTAACTAGTTATATTGCAAGTATCAACAAAGCATGTTTAATATTTGCAGGTTGGTCAAATATTCCTGCTGGATATGTTTCTGGGCGGCGCATTCCGCAACTACGGCGCAGCGGTCGCAGCGTTTACGCACACGCCACGCGTTCCCGCCAACATGATCGACTTTGCGGCTGTCAACCCCATGGACCAGTTCTTCCCCAAACTCACCAAGTGCTGGCTCCGAAGCTACGGTCCTTCCGGCACCTTGCAGACAAAAGACCGCCTCTGCGTTCTCCCCTTGAACATAGTCAACGAAAAGATCTTTGTAATCCTCTGGTTTTGGCTTATAATTTTGGCTTTTGTTTCCATGTTGTCTGTTTTGTTTCGTATTTTAGTGCTCTCCCTTCGCCCCCTCCGCTCGCTGATGATTGCCGGTCAACTGAGATATGTGAAGAAAAGCATGATATCGCGTATTGTGAAGCGATTTGGTTACGGTGATTGGTTCGTACTGTACTTGCTGGGCAAGAATATGAACCCTATCATTTATAAGGATTTGATAGTGGAACTATCCAAAGAGTTAGAACATAGAACTGTTATGGTTTAATCTTTATTACTTTATAAACATTTCTTTATGTGGACATGCTAGTGGACTGTGTATACATGTCTTTAAAACATTGTATGAAACATTTTGGTTTGTTTAGACTTCTCCGCCTTAATAATACATAGTTTAGAGTAGTTTGCTATGTTAATAAAAGGCTTACTTGGTATTATTGTAAAGATGCACAGTTGACTAGTAATGCCATTTTATCCATATGAATCAAAATTTTCTCTGATCTAGTGCTCAAAAACAGTACAAAGTATTGTTTAAGTATAAAAATTTGATTAAGAAAAAGTGCCTTATTTACTTATTTAATTTATAGTAAATTAAATAAGTAGAATTACTATTTAGAACTTGAAGTTATGTATGCTTAAGCCGCGTCTCCTGCGCCCTGTTTTCGTGTTCGACGAACATCGAACAGTGAACAGTGAACGATAAAGGGGCGTGGTCTACGTGTTTTGGGTGTTTTTATTCGGCAAAACACGTAGACCACGCCCCTTTCTCGTTCACTGTTCGATGTTTGTCGAACACGAAAACAGGGCGCAGGAGACGCGGCTTCAGTATTTAAAAAATTGCCTCTTATTAGTGATTTAATTTGAAACAATCTTTCTAGACGAAAGAAACTGGTTTATCTTTATTTTTTTATTTGTTTCTAAAGATTTATTGAGTTGTAATTGTTAAAAATTCCTGTTTTGCTTTCTTACTTGTTATTAGTATGTTTATGACACACAAGTAATTTGTTAAGTTTATTAGGATCATAATGCAGGGTATTTGTATGTAGGTTTTCTAAAAAAATCTCTATGAAGATGATTGTTATTATTAAATCTATTTTTGTTAACAAAAACGGTGAGTATAATTAATTTGTAACTTTCATTATGATCTCTTCTAAAGTGTAAGATGATTATAATTATTATAATAAATAAAATCTATGAATATGTATAATGGTGTATTGTTTTAACACAAAAATTTTTGTTTCTGGAATGATTGGTTTTTTTAGTAACTCAACTAAAAGCTAAACTTGCCAATTGTTTCATACTGAGTAATTGATAAAACAAACTTCAGCATTTATCTATATGAGAACTAAAACACAAAATAATAAGAAAAAGTGTGTATTTGCATTAAAATGTAGGCATGAGTATCAATTTTTCATAAACCATCAATTACTAATGTACATAATAAAGTGCATCCAAATGTTAGGTATTTATAAACATTGAATATGTGATTCATGAACACAGGTTTTAACTACCATCCTTTCGGCACACGCATGATTTATAATGTTATCATTATGAAAAGGTTTTAGTGCCCAATTTTGTCAGTTACCTAACTTACAATCCTAACCATTAAATTATAAAAAAATATGATCATTAAATTATATTTAATTCCTAAAATCTAAGTACATAATTTATCCAGAACACCCCCTGCACCCACAATGAACACATTCTACTATCCGGCCTTCTTCTAATTTGCTCTTAGGGACCCTACATATACAGTTGGTCGCGAAGTTAGTGTCTCTGGTCTGAATACAACGCAAACAGCACAAGTTTTCATAACCAGTCTTCTTCCACTTGGCTATGAGATTGGCATCAGCTATTTTTTCATCCAAACAGTACTGATAGAGTTCTCTGCTGATTGCCTTACGTCTGTAGAAGAGGTCGTAGATGTAGCGAGACTTCTGATGATGTATTTTGAATATCGGCCATAGAGATTCTTGTTTGCGCTTCCCTTCATGTGGTTCCGTTTCGGCTACAAAACAATATCGATTGTTGGTAAATTTTACAAATACTGGGTGAAGACAGGACTAAATCTTAAAGTAGAACGTGAAAACCACGTAGAGAAAGTTCAAAGTTCGAAGGCTGTGATGTCGGGAAACGAACATTAATCGGATTTAGGTTAGTTACCTTCTCGCATTTTCTGTTCCAATTCCTCCAAGGTAGGTTCAATGAGCTCCCAGCCTTCTGGGGGTGGTTTACGACTGCGGCGTACTTTCGGCATTTTAATTTTAGTAAAGTAACAGTAAACTACACAACTTTTTAATTATTGTTTAGAATCACAATTTATTCATCAGCAGAATCAAATCCAAGCAAGCAAACTTTGACATTTTATTGACATTGACAGTGACACTTCGACTTCTACCAGTGTTGCCAACCCTACTGATTAAACAGTATATCTACTATTTTTGCAACTAAACTCCCTGTTTTCTCTTTTAGTCCACATTAATTTGTATTTTTTTTATAATGCTATCTGTTATACTTAAGATTAACTTAACTAAACTAGGTACCCACTTTCAATTTTATTCAGTAACTCGACAGTTTAAAGAAAAATAATGAAACCACACGTAATACCATAGTATAATTAATATAACTACGTTATGGCAGCGAACGATTTGCAAAAATGTTCACAACAATTAATAATCAAAGGAACACTATACGCAATCCATTGAAAATGAAAAACAATTATCTTTTTTCTTTACTTAAATATGATGTTTATTTACCTACTTTATGATGTGTAACTGTACATTTTATTTTAATAATAAATATGAAGATCGTAGACTCGCTGATTTTCAAACCTTTATTAAGGCAGACAGTGAATGTCACGTGCAAGTCTTGAAATAACTATTTTGCTGCTTTCTACTGTTTTTAAGGCTTATTTGCTGATTTTTGGTTTGGTAGGGTTAGCAACATTGACTTTGACAGCACGTTTTTTTTTTCTTGGCAAGTCGCGATTTGCGCTTAAAACAAAACAAAACCGGACAAGTGCATTTAAGTTTATATTATTATTGTAAAAAATATTTTTTCAATGTGATTTATCTACTTTTAACGGATTTATTAATTTTCGGATTTTATCCTTTACTTGTGCTGAGACCTTGCTTCTCGCCTTGTCGCGATGGAGTATGTTGCATAGCATACGTTCTATCCACATATTATGTAGGTACCCGTACCGGAGGCCTTCTACTCTGCTCTCACAATGACAGTTAAAGTTACGTTACGTACTTTACGTTACGTACTTTAAGGAGTTACGTACACTACTCTCATAATGAGAGTTAAAAGCCGAAATTTTTAACGGCGGGGAAGATCTTTGCGCCTTTAAGTTTGTGTCCGCATCACATGCGTATGCGCCGGATACTATTTTCTCAGGCGCATTATATTTATACGAGACGATACATAATACCAATACAATTTAATATACCTACAATATAATGATATACAAAGCAAACCAAAATCCGTTGCGGCTGGGTCGGACCAGGGGGGTGATTCTCGCGGGTGATATATTGATATCGAATTCGATATATATTGCATCAACTGTCAAAATCCCTACCATTTTGACATTTGTTGCGATATATATCGAATTCGATATCAATATATCACCTGCGAGAATCACCCCCCAGTGGACGTTCACCATAAAACCATTAATTGCTAGTGTTATTTTCATAGGCGTTGTGCATTAAACACTTTCAGTGAAAACTTATCATTATAAATGTACCTTCATTCCCTTTCTCTACCTACCAACGTGTGTACCTACATTGAAATAATGAGGTAGTTTAAATTCAATGTAGTTTATTATTACCTAAAATGCAAAGCAAGGCATCATTTTCAACGTAAATCTTACTCAAAATTGACAATAAAACTTGCTAAAATTATTAAAATCATCATTTTTTTATTTATTAGAAGTTAACAGTTACACAAGTAATGTAATATTTCATTTTACGATCCCACATGATAAATATACGTTTTGTATGCTTTCACTTTTATGAACAAACATTCACAATTTCTAAATCTTAGGTAGATTTGTTTTATAATTTTACGTCTTACAACAGTCTCTCTGTTTGCAAAAAAAAAGTGTGGGATTCCGCTCTGTTTCACGACGAATGATAAATTCATAAATTGATAACATGAGGGTAGTTAGGTACAGTCTTACATAAATTGATTTACTTAACTAAGTATTGATTAAGTATATTATGCAAAACAAATTTTCAATTCAATTAATTTGATAATCTAAGTAATTTCTCTAATGAGAGTAGGTATATTATCATCGCAATTATAATTTTAATAATACCGCGCTTACCTGTGTATAAATAACGGGGCTACCTACCTATATAAGTTGTATGTATTGCCTTTTTTGTTTTCTTTGTCTCGCAAGCTCGAAGGTTTATGGTGCGAGCGAGAGAGGTATAACCTCGATTAGCACTCGTGGAATGCGGTGTTGCGTTCGCGCAAGCAAGCTCCGGTCCAGTCATTTCATTCGTCGCCGAGAACGTTGTGGTGGTCGCGGGCAGGTATCACTTAAAAACTTAACCGTGTAATCAAAATATGTGTGAAAATTGCCGTTATACGAGTGTTTCTCTGTTATCTTTAAGTGAATAATATTGTGACAGTTGTGTACAACACTTGTGTTATGAAGTTTAGTGAAAGTTGACGGAGGTTTTCAAGGAACTCGGGTGTCTCGTCGCATATTTACCTGTAAGTCAACTTCTAAAGGTATACGTGTCTGTGTGACGTTGATTTCGCGTTATAAGCCTTCTAAACGACGTATTTCTTTAATTGTACCTGCTTTTCAATTTTGTTTACCGCGCAGCGATAATTTATTATTTATGAAAAATCTACCTGATCAAGTATTTCTAAAAGAAAAAAGCTACAAAATATTTCCGCGACAAATAAACCAAAACTGCGTGTCTATTCATTTTTAAATAGGTGTCTAACTAAGTAATAAATAAGTACACTTTAAGTACAGTAACTAATAAGTCAGCCTAAAACCTTACTAATGTAACCATTCGTCCTATTTTTAGCGGACACGTCTAGATTTCTCGGATGTCCGAAAGATTCGCCGGAAACGATCATTAGCTACATACCTATCCGGTTTTCATTTAATTAATTAATGCAAAATCGGTAAATACATAAATAGGTAAGTAGATGTTAAATCAATGAGGGAGCTTAAAATAATACCTATTTGCCATTTGTAAAGGACAACTTTTAAAGAGACCTCTGACCCCGCGAATGGGGTCGTTGGCCTTGAAACCGAGATATTTTAAATAGTAGGTATGACAAGGATTCAAGTACCTACATGAGAACAAAATTCCTTGACGACGTGATAATATCGATTTCACAGCTTTGAATAAACAACTCGATACATAAATCAATTATCGACCCGCATTCACTTACAATTTTGCAACATTGGAATAAACCTGAAATACCTACCTACCTACTTCTTCGCTCTACGAATATTGCAGACCGGTGCCATGTAATACTAGGAAGGGAACAGGGTACCTATTAGGTACCTACCTTGTTCCCTTCCTTGACATAATAGGTCAAAAAGTTTTGCCTACATTGCCTACATTACTTTAAACCTTTTGACCTATAATGTCAGTTACCAAACATGTTTGTAATACCGGATTGCGTAAGCTTTTTGTCAGCCGAGCAAGTATTTATTTACATTTTATTACCTTCCTTTAAGATGAGTCTCAACTTATACATATAGGTACACGAATTAACAACCGTTAATATTGTCGTATTTCATTCCTTTTGAATTAAATTGGCTCTGAAAAACTGTCCTTTTCAAATTTGGCGTCCTCGGGTAGTAGGTATAATACCTGAGGACACCAAATATAAAAGGGTTTTTTTAATTAGGTTTCGTATCTTTACATGCTTAATAGGTACCTACCTACTTCTTGTGTTAAAAAATGTTTTCCGTTCCTTTCAAACAAGTTCTTTAATAAATGACGTGTGGCCTGTTGGAGATTTTTTTTTTCCACTGCAAAGTTTTGATCTGCACCAACCAAACCCTCAGGGCGCGAGTTCTTCTCGTCTCGCACAAGTCTGGTTTTTGTTAGAGACGAAATAACAAGAGAACAAGTCCTATTATCCTAAGTAATTTTAAATTTCCACGTCCAGGTGCTTTTCGTTCCAAGACGAGACATTGGCGCCATTAAATGAGTAAATAATACTTCTATAACCTTTTAAACCTTTAACTAATGGTAATACGTCGTAGACGTGTTTTAATATGTCAAGATTTATAAACTAAAAACTGGATGGGTCTTTAAAATTCTTCCTTCTGTACAACGTAGATTCTGTCTTTGATGAACGCAACAGAACAGAACTAAGTAACGATAGTGTTCTATCTGTTCAAATATCTTTCTTGCCTTATCATTTCAGTATTCTTTATCTTCTGAGAATTTTCTCAAACAGTCGGGCCAGGAACAAACAACATAGGGTGACTGGTTCAATGAGCAGGCGCGGTCCCAGGTGGGGGGGGGTCACGGGGGTCATGACCCCCCCAAAATCGTACAAAAATGCGCCAAACACGGTAATTTACGGTATATCACGTCGGCATTAATCGGTATGACCCTCCCCTAAAGTCTTCAGCTGCGGTATGACCCCCACAAAATCGTCGGCTGGTACCGCGTCTGTCAATGAGGGACTTATGTGAATGTGATGAATATTCTAATCTGCTTAGATTTACACAAAACCGAACATGAAATCGCGAAAAAATATCAGCTGATATGGCTAAAGCAGACTAGCTACTTTTAGCATCGGCGATCAGCGAGTTAGTCGCTTTTATAGCGAAGCTTGATACCGCGTCCGAAAGCACCTATCTACACACACACAAACGCCAGTTGCGGCGATCGAGTCGCTGTTTGGAAGCTCGATGCAAAACTCTGAATTTTGATACAGCAATCGAACGCAGAAGGTCGCCAAAAAGCGATGCAGCATCGAAGCAATCGTTAAAACGCGCAATTTTGATGCAGTGATCGAACGCAGAAAGTTGCCAAAAGACCAAAACGCGATGAAGTCGCAAAATCGCAAATCGCCGATGCTAAAAGTAGCTGCTTTGGCCCACATTTTGTCGAGTGACGCGAATATTTTTGTTTAGGACAGTTGATTTTTTCGCAATTTCTTGGTTGGTCCCGTAGTAAATCGGAGATTCGAAATATTTAAATACTGAATACCCTCACTCTGCGTATAAAATTGTCTCCCATTTCCCTTGATACAAGCTTGTGTACAAATACTGCTAAAACCACGACTTCTGCGATCTTAAGTTTTTATAACTATAAATTACTGAATCAGCGACTGCACAGGCATAGACAAGATGACGTAAGGTCACGTTTTTCGATTCATTCACGTCTTTGAGCTTAGTCGTGCGGTTATAGATTGCTGTATTAAAGGTATTTAATCTTCTTGATTAAAGACGAGTTAAAACCACTGACGTTGAAGAGTATAGATACAGTTCACGGTTTGTTAAGCTTAAACCGAAAATGCTAATCTTATCGAAAACTGGGTAATAAAGCCAGCAAAAATGCAATGATCCAAAGTTAATTTTGTGGTCCTACATTTCATTTAAATTTCTCCATGTGTATTTGTGTTGCAAAAAATAAGTTCTTCACCATTCATAGATGAATGTATCGACTTGAATAACGAGTTTGGCACACTATTAAACTTACATACAATATGTCTATTCAATGCTAAACTAAACAACACATCATAAGTACCTTTGTTGAGAGGCCTGCGCCTGCGCTGTCTCATGATTTGAAGGTTTCGGTTTAATCATAGGCCTACGTTCAGTCGATAATGAATAATTACACTGTAGAAATGCTGTGAAACATCTCAATGTCACAAAGACTATGGCCATTAGGTAATCATCATGAAAACAACGATGCCTTGTTATGTCGTTTTGTACTATTACTATTTCGAGAAATTACACTTTCTTTTTGTTAGCGAGCTTGTTATTATTTCCATTCTTTGCAATCAACTGTCGAAATCACAGGAAAATAAGAATTCAAATACCTATAAGCCAAAAATATATTGATCAATAAACCCATTATCTACATTCCGTACATAGGCGTCGTCAAGTGAAGACTCTAAATAATGATTGTTAAGTAATTCGGATGTGATCTGTCGTGTTGAACAGTTTGATAGAGAAAGCGCTCGTGGTTCGTGGCTCTTGATGGACGTCGGGCTATTCTAACGGATTTCTCCAATACGTTGATGATCTGATGTGTTAACATCTCCTGAATTGGACGTACGCACGCTAGCGCTATTAAAATTTAAGATATTTTTTGAGATTATAAAAATAAATCCCGTTTTAAATTCTTGATATTAGATATGCCGTGTGAATTAATTAATAGTGAAGAACGCGCATCAATCTATTAATTAATTAATACTTGTTTAAAGTTAAGTTAGCGAGGAGTAATCAGGACTTCCAAAACTCTTGATCATAATCCATATTAGTTTATATGAATTGTCTTCAAGAGGAACAGATACGGTAACTACAATTAATTGGAGAGTGGAAAATTTACTTTGGAAAACAAAAATATCTACTACAAGTTCAATTCCCTTATTTTTATACATTAGTCTTTAACACATAGATAATTTTAAACACTAAGATTTTACTCAAGTAAAGAAAAGACATG
Organism: Thalpophila matura; assembly: GCA_948465475.1. Lineage (NCBI taxonomy): Eukaryota > Metazoa > Arthropoda > Insecta > Lepidoptera > Noctuidae > Thalpophila > Thalpophila matura. Next base: position 14,971,218 of record OX419185.1, read on the forward strand.
TCATTCGTTTTGTTGCTCAGTATCAGGAACGAGAAACAGCAAAACAGCTAATTCGATAAGTAGAATCTCGATCTAACAAAAACTTTGAACTTTTTGCCTGCGCTCGTTTCGTCGTAATTATTAATTAATGATGTCATCTTCAAATTTGTTGTTTAGTTTCAAACTTTGAAAGGAAAATATAGGTAGGTACTATTATCAATTAAGTAATATTAAAAAATGCTTAAGTAAACGCGTTTTAGATTGCTTCTATTATTGACGACAATGACCTAACGACCCTTGACCCAAAATGTACAAAACATAAAATAATACTCCTTGTAATGAATACCTATCTAAGATTATTATGCAAGTAGTATAAAATGATGATGCAAATTACCTCCTAGACATAACGTTACTAAAAGCTAATAGTCTATAACGCGAGAAGTTGTTAGTTCACAAGGTGATGTGATGACTGTGCATAGTTTTGAAAACCGTAAATATTTAATTAGTATTATTCTTGCCTATTTACTATTAGCTGGCTGAATTTATGATTTTATTCTTATATCTCATCTAGGTACGCAAAAAAAAACAAAAAAAAAATAAATTGGGACAGAAAAGTTTTGTCTAGTATTTTTTTTATTATTTGTATTTGGAATCACCAGTTTCGTAACAAGGTAGGTACTTGTATGCATTTACTGAGTTAAAGACGCTCACTATTTCATAAATACTAGCTTCAGTTAGACACGCACAAATGTTGTACAACTTTTTAATGTGCTAAAAGGCTTCACTATACCTTCTTACCTGTACCTCTACCATGAGTTGTCATGGAAAAATTACTCGCTAGCGTTGAAGTCGCTAGCGTGCTAACGTGGATCAAATAGATTTCGATAATGCTTGCACCATGAGATTTACGGAGTCTTACGCAGGCGTTAAGGTAAGCTCGATAGATGGTGTCGTCTAGCTAACTTCACTCTACTCTTTAGAATACTTTCGTCTATGCTTCACTACTTATGTTTTGTTTCTTTCTTTCCCACTAATAAGAAGAGAGAACGGCTCTTAAAAGCTCAAAATGTCTGTTATCGCTATGCTAAAAATGTGAAGACAGCCAATATCACAAATAAACCAAACGTTTGTTGACGTTGTGTCACAGAGCTGCGCGGTGTGGTTTAAAAGTTAAACAGTACCTCTACCATGAGTTGTCATCGAAAAATTACTCGCTAGCGTTGAAGTCGCTAGCGTGCTAACGTGGATCAAATAGATTTCGATAATGCTTGCACCATGAGATTTACGGAGTCTTACGCAGGCGCTAAGGTAAGCTCGATAGATGGTGTCGTCTAGCTAACTTCACTCTACTCTTTAGAATACTTTCGTCTATGCTTCACTACTTATGTTTTGTTTCTTTCTTTCCCACTAATAAGAAGAGAGAACGGCTCTTAAAAGCTCAAAATGTCTGTTATCGCTATGCTAAAAATGTGAAGATAGTCAATATCACAAATAAACCAAACGTTTGTTGACGTTGTGTCACAGAGCTGCGCGGTGTGGTTTAAAAGTTAAACAGATTATTTAATACAATGAGGACCAGTGTCTCACAGTTTCAATTGTTGGTGGAGTTCATGGAAAGGTATGTTTCAACTTTCTATTCAATTTATTGTATGGATTGATAAATACTATAAAAATTAACTTATTAAATTAACGTCGTTGGTCTTCAAATTCAGCGGCCACTAACATATTCCAAGCTAAATAAGTTCTTGCAGACATTATTTTGACTGGTATTACTTGTTTTAGACTCAAAAACGTATATAATTTTAATGTAAACATATGCTTCACACGTCAAAATGCTAGTGAGCTACTTAACCACTATCGTAAGCGTATTATTCGATAGCGTCAGTGAAATTAGTGACTCATGGTACCGTTTTGTATGGTGACAGCTGAAAAACGTTAGTGACTATCGAATAGATTACGTTAGGTTTTTAACCTATCGTAATCTATAGTGCTCATGGTACGAATTTTAATTCTTTCTGTGACCGCTAGGGGCGCTGTACAATATTTCATACAAATAATTTACGGAGACGCTAGCGAGTTTTAGCGGTGTAAACTCATGGTAGAGGTACAGATTATTTAATACAATGAGGACCAGTGTCTCACAGTTTCAATTGTTGGTGGAGTTCATGGAAAGGTATGTTTCAACTTTCTATTAAATTTATTGTATGGATTGATAAATACTTTAAAAATTAACTTATTAAATTAACGTCGTTGGTCTTCAAATTCAGCGGCCACTAACATATTTCAAGCTAAATAAGTTCTTGCAGACATTATTTTGACTGGTATTACTTGTTTTAGACTCAAAAACGTATATCATTTTAATGTAAACATATGCTTCACACGTCAAAATGCTAGTGAGCTACTTAACCACTATCGTAAGCGTATTATTCGATAGCGTCAGTGAAATTAGTGACTCATGGTACCGTTTTGTACGGTGACAGCTGAAAAACGTTAGTGACTATCGAATAGATTACGTTAGGTTTTTAACCTATCGTAATCTATAGTGCTCATGGTACGAATTTTAATTCTTTATGTGACCGCTAGGGGCGCTGTACAATATTTCATACAAATAATTTACGGAGACGCTAGCGAGTTTTGGCGGTGTAAACTCATGGTAGAGGTACTGAATTCGAAATCTGGTTGTCGTGTGGACCAGAAAAATAAAAACTGTTCATATTTTTTGCGACCGTATTATTTTGACCCATTTACAACAAATGATAGAAGAGAGCTTATTTAACATTTTTGTACCTACCTACATGAAATATTTTACTAGGCAAAAGTACCTACCTACTACCTACTTACTTTAATAAAACTAAGTAACTATTGTTATATTGTGTTATATGTGCTGATATTTTCTTTTTTATTCAAAGAAATAAAAAAAGTACCAATATCTAAGAAGTGGAGCTCGCTTTCGTCTTAAAAGTGAAAACCAAGTGATTTATATTCTGAATGCATGTCATCAAAAAGCCTCAAGCGAAAACTAGGACATGTCCGGAAAACACACAATTTATGGCGAACGCGTTAGGCTTGCAACACCGCGGTCTGCGTACGAACGGGCTCACATTAGGGACACATAGGTCGAAGGAATGCAGACATTCTGCCTGCACACGACCAACGTGTTTGCCTAATTTAGCTGCCTGGAAAACTATGATTTACAAAGTAAATATGCACCACTCCTTTTTATACGAAAATAGAATTCTAAAAACTTGATTTTCTGCTTGGTTTGGAACTATAGCCATTAGTCACTGCCGTCAACATACAAGCAACGTTTAAGAACCAAAGTAGCTAATGCTTGCTAAAAGCAAGTTTTTTTTTAAATTTGCGTAGAGGTAGGTCATGGTGATGCACTTATAAAAAAACTTCATAAAACCGCCTTCAAAAAGATCACGATAGGTATGTTGTGTGAAACAGTTTCGGAAGTCAAAGCTCGAGCTCCTCATTTATAATCAACCTTCAATCTCAGTAGGTAGCCTCTTGGGAGCGAAAATCCTTCTTGTAGTTTAGACTACAGCAGTGGCGTGCAGTGCATACAGGCAAGTAGGTAGTGCCTACCTCATATTATTCAATATAACTATTTTAACTGTTACTACATAAATAAAATATATCAATAATGACTAATTATTGATATATAATGATGTATATTGATGTAGTAATAGTTAAAATGGTTTTATTGAACCTTAAGAGATAGTCACTGCCTTATAATAAAACAAGTTTAAACGGATTAATCGCGTATATTACAGAGTTTTCCTGACGTTTTATTATAATGTGTAATAATCGCGAAAACCGTATATTGATGTAGTAATAGTTAAAATGGTTTTATTGAACCTTAAGAGATAGTCACTGCCTTATAATAAAACAAGTTTAAACGGATTAATCGCGTATATTACAGAGTTTTCCTGACGTTTTATTATAATGTGTAATAATCGCGAAAACCTAAGACATTATTATAGTCACTGCCTACTTGCCTATATGCAATGCACGCGCCTGGACTACAGGAAGGATTTTCGCTTGCGGCCCGCGGGCCGCATGCGACCTATTTGTGCAGCCTGCGACGTACTTTTGATTACGAAAGAAAATTCTTTTATAAAATAATATTATTTAATTTTATGGCATAACTTATTCAAAAAATTAAAAGTACTGTTTCTGCGGCCCCCCAATGTAGGTATTTAGTTATTCATATTGGCCCCAGATCGTATCTGGTATGGTCAGCCCTGGTCTAAACAATAAGTACGTACAGTATCTATAATACAGATACACAAATATCCACGTAGGTACTAGGTTCTATACAAAGGTAGGTCTACCACCACGTCGGAAGTAGGTACGTGGGCCGCACGCCGAACATGGCGGGTACATTCAGACGCAGAAGTGATTTTACGATATTGATTGATGATTTATTGCTCAAAGACGGAGAAAGTACGGAATGGAAATGTCGATGTCTTAAAGTTTTATTGATTGTGTTTCGCAATTATATCTACGTTAAAGTTATTAGGAAGGTAAACAATAAAGAATATGAGTAAAAATTAAAAGTAGGTAGGTAAAATCACTGAACTTTGAAACTATTTTATCTAAGCTTGTCTTTTGACTGCCATCCCCTTATTAAATCTAGTTGAGAGGAATCCCGTAATTTCCTAATTTCTGCTAATTTCCCAAAGTACATAGTAGAGTCGTGGTCAGTGAAAAAAATTGCAATAGAGTAACCCTTTTGGGACTTACAATACTATATATATATAAACTATACAACAAAATCAGTATCCAGACTTCGCCGATAGCTGTAAAATGTCAAATTACCTACTCCGATGACAACAAAATCAATATTTCAATCATCCTCTATCATAAGTTCCAGCTGCCATCATATCAAAATCAATTATAAAATCTTATAAGTAGGTAATATATCAGTGCCGTAACTAGCCTCTATGCGCCCTGTGCGAGCTTCTTTATCTGCGCCCTTAAAAAATGTCCCAATCTGATAGTAAAGCGCGTCTCTACACCCGTCACGATTATTCCCGATGTCCACCACTTGTCTGGCTACCACTGGGGGACAGCGAGACAACTTTAAAACATTATTCTCCTTGTCCACCACTGGGGGACAGCGTCACAACTTTTGCCTCCGCAGCCGGCGGCGGCTCCCAAAAATAACGCCGTTGGTAACCGGCGTAGCCTTGGAGTAGCAGTGATACCAGACGAAAATAATTGCAAACTACCGTAGCAGCAGATTAATGTTGCCGTGTTTTAAGTTGAATTATTTACCTTAGACTTTTAAATAACAGTGTCAATGTAAAACAAAATACTACTTTTTTGGACTTACAAGGGGGAGGGAGGTGGTCGACGGAGTCCCGCTACGCGGGGCTCCTATTTCTGTCTGCAAGGTTAAAAGTAACCTAACACGAAGCGGTTGACGGGGGCTTCGTTCGCTCGCTTTGCTCGCTCACTGAAGCCCCCGTCAATCCCTTCGAACCTAAATTGTCCGTGTCGGGGTGTCCAAGTTCCCGAGCTCGCTTCGCTCGCTCTTGGACCCTAATTTACAAAGTTGTGACGCTGTCCCCCAGTGGTGGACAACGAGAATAATGTTTTAAAGTTGTCTCGCTGTCCCCCAGTGGTGGCCAGACAAGTGGTGGACATCGGGAATAATCACACCCGTCATAATCGGCCTATAATGTTCCCACTGCTGGGACACAGGCCTCCTCTGTGAGACGGAGTGGGCCGTAGTCCACCACGCGGGCCCAGTGCGGGTTGGTGGACGTCACATGTCTTCGAATTTTTGGTTCTAGGACATGCCGGTTTCCTCACGATGTTTTCCTTCACCGTTAAAGCAAGTGATAATTAGTTTCTAATACGCACATGACTTCGAAAAGTCAGCGGTGCGTGCCTCGGGATCGAACTCGAACCATTCGCCGTGGGAGGCACATGGTTAAACCACTAGGCTATCACTGCTTTCTACACCCGTATCACGCGATAAATAATAGGTACCTAAAGGTTCCAGCATTACTGATGACCACAGATCGCGCATATACATTTTCGGCCCAATAGACAATACTTAGATACTTGACAATACGTAATAGAGAATGGTCCAATTAGACGACGAGCATTGACTGTCTTCTTCATTCCGCCAAAAAGACCGAAAAATCAGCTAATGCGCAGGTGACGTTTGTGCTCATAAAGTCATAACTGATGCCGCTAGTTATACCTATTGTATGTTTGCTACTAACTACCATGCATGGCCCAAAACTTGGTCCTGGTCTGTTCATTACTGCGCCCTTCCAAGGTCTGCGGCTTATGCCTAAGCACACACCGCCCTAGTTACGATACTGACTAATATAACCCATTTAATACTGCTGTAAATCTAATTCGTATTAAAGCCAATACTTCCGACTTGTCAGCCGGACTGTACCGAAGGAGTCACCATTGGTAGACAATAGCTTGTATCCTCTATTGCGATTCGAAACGCTAAGGCTTGCAACAGTTGCAACTTAAGTACCTATATACCTACCCAACCTACTATGTGCGACGACACAATTATTATTTATGTACTAGTTGGTAAGTAGGTACATAGATAATTATGAATATAACATTGTGTCTTGTATTGATTATAGGTACCTACTACTTACTGTATACCTTCCTCATAATATCGATGTGAATAAAATAGGTACCTACCTATTATAGGTAGGTACCTATTTTATTCACATCGATAACTTTGTCTAGGATGCTTTTGTGCATTTCTGCTATCTTGACGTTTTGCATTTTAGATCTGCGTTATATTTTCTCTCCTCTCTGGCTCGCACAGAACCATTTTTAAGAATGTTGAATGAAAAGATGCATTTTTGAAAAACCGGGCAATAGCGTGTCTTACCACGCACAAGTCTAGGGTTCCGTAGGAAGAAGTATTTCAGTCTTCCAACTGCAAACATAAGTTTGTATTTCCTAATATTATAATGAAATACAAAGTTATTTTTGCGGTTACAACTGAAAATAGTGAATATTTCAAAAAGTTATTAAGGGCGCTCTCGGAATTTTGTCTCCTCTCTCGCTCGCACAGAACCATTTTTAAGAATGTTGAATGAAAAGATGCATTTTTGAAAAATGTAATCTGATAGTAAACTACAAAATAATATTAATTTACAGGTAAATAATTAAAACACACTTCTACTGTGATATCTAATAAACAAAATTAAAAAAACAATTATGATCTGTTTTTGAGGTTTGTTTAACTCATGTGTTTATAATAATTAAATTTGAGTTTATAATATTATAATGAATATCATTTTGTAGTTCGCTATCAGATTACATTTTTGAAAAATGCATCTTTCCATTTAATATTCTTAAAATATATGGCTGTGTGCGAGCGAGAGAGGTGCCGAATCCGAGAGCGGCTCTTAAAGTTTATTTTAATAATCTTTAATCATATTACCTATTTCTAATTATACCATACCTACATACGCCACCATAGGTACCACATGTGTAAAAGGAGCGCATTTTTGGCTTCTCTTTTATTGATTATTGTGTACGACAATAATCAATCAAAGAGAAGCCAAAACTGCGCTCATGGAACACATCCAGTGGTGGATAGACCGGCCGGTCTATCCACCACTGGATGTGTGGATAACTTCATTGCCAGATATTTTTATACTAATTCTGTCATATTTTCGTTGTTATCTAGTGGATAGTGCCAATCCGGAGACTTGAACTGGCCCTTAGTTTATCTTTTTCTGCACACACACATCTTTGCACTGGGTTCCCTAAGAAAACTCTGCCTCTTACCGTTACTCTTAGTTAGTTATACCTACTGCTTACCCACTATCTTTATAGAATACCTCGCTAAACGTTCCATTAAATCTCGTACCGATAGTTAAAAGCGTTTATGCGTAGGTAAATTGTTGTTTAACATCCAAGCTAAGAGGTCTTATCGGTTTTAAACTCCGTTTTAATGCGAAACATGGGGCTGTGTCATGGAGCTGTATAATAGGTATGTATAGTAATCTGTGGACATGTAGTTAGATACGAGGGCGGATTGAAAAGTTCGCGGTCTAACCCACAAATTAATACCTACGTGTGTGTAGTACCTATCAAATGTACTGATATGATAGCTTCATATTTTAGTTAATCATATGCCAAACCTCAATAAGTTGAGTGGCTTCAATATTTTTCAGTAAGTTTTTGAAGTTACTAATCTGCTATAACTGTGCGAGAATAGAGAAAACTGTACCCCTATCATGAGTTTTTTTGACGTATAGTTTCGTTAACGTAAGCATATTTTGAATTTAAAATACAGCAGTCCTGGAACATTTTGATAAAATTTTATACAATTTGCACATTTTAAAAAATACATAGAAATTAATTAAGTATTTAATTTATATAAATATTGTGTAACAAACGTGTATTTTCAATTCAAAATATGTATTACGTTAACGATACTACACGTCAAAAAAACTCATGATAGGGGTACTGTACCCCTATCATGAGTTTTTTTGACGTATAGTATCGTTAACGTGAGCATATTTTGAATTTAAAATACAACAGCCCTAGAACATTTTGATAAAATTTTATACAATTTGCACATTTTAAAAAATACAGAGAAATTAATTAAGTATTTAATTTATATAAATGTTGTGTAGCAAACTTATATTTTCAATTTAAAATATGCGTACATTAACGTAACTATACGTCAAAAAAACTCATGATCGGGGTACTGAAATCGGAGCCGTGATTAAGTACTACCTATTTGGTTAAAAAAATATGACGCCGAACCAAATTAAAGTCGATATGGATAACACATTAGGGGAATCTGTGCCGTCGTATTCCACAGTGAAAAGGCTTTGCTTGGACAAGGCAGAGAGAGCGTGGAAGATGACCCGAGGAGGAACTTCCACTTCGCAGAAAATCATCGTTATAATCCAATAAATGTTTTTATACGAAGCATATGATTAATAGTACACTAGAACTACGCACACTAATACAATATTCATAATTTATACATTAATACCCAAATAACATCATGATGTCATATTTTGTATCTTGTGAATTTGTGATTCATATTAGTTCCGCATATTTTAAGAAAAGATTTGGCATTGTTTATGGATTTGGGAATTTATTAACATTGACCTTTAATTTGCTAAAAAATACCATAAATGGCGAAAGTCGCAAAAAAGTGACCGTTTTGAAAAAAATAACACAATCTCAATTAAAATCAAGATTGTTTTAAAAAGAAGCTTTTGAAAACATTCTTGATAACCATGGAGTCTAAAGTGGACGTTGATATTCTAAATTCAAAAGTTGGAAAGTGGACTTTACAAAATGGCTGTATCGAATTCAAATTCTGCAGCATGTCTTCAACTGGCGAATTTCGATTGTTTATGACCAGATCGTATGCCGAGGCGTGCTGACTAAATGTCAAACGAAAGAACTTGACCGTGTGTGACTTTCTCGCACGCAGCTTCCATTCTCAATTTCGTCCCCGTTTAGTTGTTTTTATTACGATTGCAAGTGCCTGATGTAGTTCCGGATGACATTCACGAGGGAACCTACTGCTACAGAATAATATTGTGTCTCAGAGATAAAAGTTCTGTTATTAGAAACTTTATGCTTGTAGTATTTTTAATTGCAGTAAGCATATTCTCTACCAATTACCAAGTTAGAGAGATGAAGGATATAATTATTAAAATTAGCAGGTCCAGGGATCCAGGGTCCTTTTGAACTATCACTACAGAACCATTTTTAAGAATGTTGAATGAAAAGATGCATTTTTGAAAAATTTAATCTGATAGTAAACTACAAAATAATATTAATTTACAGGTAAATAATTAAAACACATTTCTACTGTGATATCTAATAAACAAACTTAAAAAAAACAATTATGATCTGTTTTTGAGGTTTGTTTAACTCATGTGTTTATAATAATTAAATTTGAGTTTATAATATTATAATTAATATCATTTTGTAGTTCGCTATCAGATTACATTTTTGAAAAATGCATCTTTTCATTTAACATTCTTAAAATATATGGTTGTGTGCGAGCGAGAGAGAGAGAGTGCAGTCAATTAGAAGTTAGTTCCAAACTATAAATTCCTACGAAGAAAAAAAAGACAGATAAAAACTAAAACCCGACTACGAAAAAAGTCGAACTGAAAAGCATGAAACAAGAAAACATTCCTGTCTGACAGCCTGAAATGGGTATAGGCGTGGTCGCATGCCCTGTTGGAGTCAGTAATACGGTGGCATGCGACCACAGCTACATACATACATGCATTATAGACTGCTAAAATCATAACCCTTCGTTTTGGCTTTGCCGAAGTCGGGTAAAAAGAGCAAGAAACAACTATTTTCCAGCCTATCTACCTGTCACACACTATATACTTTCTAAGTAGGTACAGAACTAGTGACTAGTCTACATACACGAAACACTAGCGATGCCGCGATGGTCAGTGATTCGGATCGACACGGCTCTGGGTGCCAGTTGACCGGGCCCCGGCGGTCAAGGTGATCACTGCACTGTGACCATTCGCTCGACCACGCCAAAGGACGTTGAACGACCACGGACCAACATCTTAACTCCTTTTGTTTCACTGCATTATTCCGAGATTCGATTCGCGTTCCACGTTTAAATGACGTGGGATTAATTGAATGAATTGGAAACGTCATTGTGTTTAAAATAAGAATTGTTTTCGAATAAGGCTCTAGGCGAAACGAGCCACGAGGTGTATTGAATTGCAATTGCAAAGCCATTTAATAAGGCACTGGTCTTAAAGGTTGAATAATGCATAAACAGTAGCTTGCCAGCCCATTGCCTACGGTAGTGTTTCCCTTCGTTGAGTCTTCTTTTTGCAAAGTCCGATAAATGGAAATGAAAACTTGTTTGCAGTACGTATCTTCCCCGGGTCACAGCCCGGGTATTATTGCAATTTTATTTTTTACCAATATAGGTACCTCTACCTACCTATTACATCTGCAATGTGTCGTGTCGAAGACTGATCAAGTTTTGACTAAAAAAACTTTTTTATATTTCTTATTCACTCAATTTAATTTTTTGCTGGAATGGAAGGCTAAATACTAGGTAGTAGCTTGTTAAATTACTGATCATGCGTCAGGTGTCAGGTGTCGGCAAAATGTAGCAAAAACTGTCTCAAAGTTAGCCGGACGGCTGTGACCGTTAATAAACACGTCACACCTCACTGTTTCTGAACATTACTACTTATAAACAGTCGTTATTGTACCTAGTTATGTACCGTTTGTAGAGCAAATTGAGTTTTAAATTTAATTATCCCCAGATCTCTTGCACACGACATGACGCGTCTCAAATAAGAGTTCTCTTCGACGCTATATTGGCTTCCCCGTCTGTCACTTTGTCTAAGACCAAGGGTCTAAACGTTTCAGTGGTTTTCTTAAATTTAAATGTTAAAATAATCCCTGGGACACTAAAAAGTGGTGAAAGAGAATGAGTGCTGAAAGAAAACTTCCAGCACCATTAAAAACATTGTTACATATTGACATTCAGGGGAGCCAACATAGTGTAGAAGGGAATTCATGGAACGCACTATACAGGAAGTTTTAGCTGTCAACTAACAGGCAAAGGCATCTTCTCAAACATTCTCTGTTAATGACGACGTCCAAATTCTAAGCCAACCTTATACAATGGCATGTTGATTTAGCATAGCATAAAGTTACAAGATATTTTCTGCTGCTACGATTATATAAACCGGATCATCCTACTCACTGTAGACGGATTCAATCAGATTGTTACGGTACAATGATTGTAACACTTTAGCGACATATCTATGGTTACATTCTCAAATATCAAATGCCCAGAGGGTATGAAGAATGCGCCCAGAATTGGATCGAAGAGCGCGAAGAAAGTTTTAGTCTAATAATCATAAAAGTTTCATCCTCTGTTATACTAGAGAGTAGAGACAAATTACAAGCAAATATCTACGCATAAAAACAGTCCATAACTGACTGATCGACCACGACCACTGAATATAACGCGTTTGGAAGATAATGTTTCCTGAGAAAGAAGGAGAAAAAAATATCTTCTTGTCCCAAATACCGTGGTTTAAAAGAATGGTTTTTTTTAGAACCACCTATAAACGCAGCATACGGGGGGGCTGGAGTTTATACGTGTAGGCAAATTCATAGGCTAACTGCAAATATCGTATCTAGTGTCATCATAAAAAAATCATCATAAAAAGCTCTACTACTAGAATGGATATCTATCCATTCTAGTAGTAGAGCTTTTTATGAAGGAGTTGTTCAGCGGATGTAGGTACTACCAATACCAACGTATCTATCTGCTGGTTCCAATGTAATTACAGGTTGTCTCTGCAGTGAACAATGCACCCGCAATGCCTTTGGCATTGCAGGTCTATAAACGGTGGCCAGTTGACCACTCAATATCATCAAAAAAAGATAATAAGCAGGTATATATTTTCATTGGCTAATACTTGTCGACCGTACAACTGGAAGCAAATTATGTATACTGTTACGTACAGCGATGTAACATGCGCGCCGCGACAAATTTTGTCGACTGTTTTGTCTCGCTTTTACTCGTGCGAATACGAGACAAATGCACGATAAAAGTGTCGACAACATTTTGTCGCGGCGCGCATGTTAGGCGCTCAGGTGAAAAACCGTGCGGTTACCATTGACAACAAATCTATAGGTTATTAGCCACCGATGTGTGTCACTGAATCGTGCCAAGTGGCTACCATTACCAGGCATGACACGATATTATGTGCTACGTTGGAAATGTCGAGTAGGTTTATCATGTCAAGTAGGATTGTGTTGAAATAAAATTCATTCATCAGTATTACAATTAGTTATTTTCTTCCATGGGACAAGTGCGTTATCTTATCTAATACCTACCTATTGGATTGGTGTAACGTTTTATGCTTGGATGTTGTCTTTTTGATGGTTGCCATTTTTTTATGTGTTTACTTTACGCTATTTACATAATATATATATACAGTTCTATTTACAAAAAAAAAAAAAAAAAACCTTATAAGTAATAATTATAAATAAACTAAAGAGCATCAAAAAATTCCTCCGCATCGCTGTCAACAGGTAGCGTGCCCAAAAGACTGGCGGCATTGCCACGTTGTATGGCAATGCTTAATCTTTGCCCAAAGTAAAAGCCAGCCTTTTGGTCACGGGAAGTGTCAACCAATCTTTTGGCGATATCTTTAAAAATGAGATGAGCACTCGGACCCCACGGCCCTAGGGTTTCAACCCCAAACGGCTCGAAAATATAATTACCGATGAGGTTATTATATTTCCGCCGTTTGAGGCTTTCCGCAGCTGCAGCAGCAGTGCCCGCACAACGCGCCGAGCTAGGAAGATGGGAAGGCGCAAGAGTGTCAACACATGTTGCGTCCCACACTAAAGGCCTACCCATCTTCCATGGGAATAATGACATACCGTCCGGTCTCTTGCCATCGTCACGCGCCAAGCCATTAGGTTCTAAAATAGCTGGCACGCCGACGGTGACAAGAGCACGACGGATTATGTCATTGATATTCGCGTGTCGCGCTATGCGGCCCGCACTCCTGCTGCAAGACAAGCCGTGGTGTCCGAGGCTGTTGACAACTTCCCCGCAGTGACAGCGATGAGGGGCGCAACAGTCTTTACGCTTGATTCATAGGTTAAGAGTACTTATATGATGAAATTTGAATAAGGAATTACAGTCAAAATCTGTTATAACGACATCGAAGGGACCAGTCATATTTGGTTATAAAAACCGATAGTCGTAACAACCGGCCGTATTTTTAAGGGAACAGTCATTGAGGACCTATGATTTAGGTTATTATAACCGGTATGTTGTTCTAAATGATGTCGTCGTAAACGGTTTTAACTGTATCTGCATATGCTGGCCCTTTGTTTTAAAATACAACAACTGAACTTTAGATAGTCGTTGCATAAGCAGGACAGAAGCATCTCCTGAAAAAAAAAACAGATGATGTTATTCAAACGAACGAACTTTCAAAACCAATATAAAGTTTTAATAACATAGTTAAATTCGTAATTGTGCATGTACCTACTCGTACAACACAGATTGGGTTCATTAGAATTATTTTTATCCAATAGTTATGCATTAAAAACCAACTTTACAAAATCGATTCGTCATTGATTCAAGTAATTAAAAGATTCATTCAAGATAATAATAAAATAAAACAACCCGACTTAATAACACAGATTAAAAAACAAGATGCTGATGAGAACATAAATGTCAATGAAGTCGCCGCGAAGTCGAACGCAAAGAGAAAAAGTTGAATGAAGCAGTGTTACGCCGAAACCGTGGTGGAAAGCTGCAGGTGTGGTTGGTACACAGGTTCGTACACATGCCGCCAATATTTGCGCACGCGCAGCTCTCTCGATCGTCGTCCCTAATTACACATACCGACGCAACAACGTTTGGAAGAAGCAAACCTTTGTTTTTTCGAGGAAAATTAATATTTGTTTTCACGTTTGGACGTTTTAGAGATTGTTGGAAAATTCTGTCATTCTTTAGGTTGAGATAATGATTCAATGCAAAGTGATTAGCTTCTGATCGCATCTGCAACCTCGAGGGAAGCTAAATTTCTGAATCATGATGCTGTCATCCATATCCTTGATAAATATTTATTTGATTCTTGGCTAGTGGTTGCCCATATTTATTAGAAAAAAGATAATGTGGCTGACTCAACAAGGGTCAGCACGGAATTTCCGTGATATACATAATTCATTACGATACATTTGACACCGATTAGAGGAATGATCAAACAATCAATGGCTTATGTCCTTCAAACCGAGACTAGTTTTTGATCGCTGAAATTGAACCAGCAGTTTATTTGGAGTCTGTCTATACGGCTACACGTAATGCTGTCGTTATAATATAATAGGGAAATGGTTACGCAGTTAGCGACCGGCAGTTAGAAAGTCTCGTGAACATCTGGCGTAATTTTCTAATTCTGCCGACAAGTTTTTGTTACCATGTAGCGGCTATCTTTTGATGTTTTAATTTCACTTATTTTATTTTAGACTTTTCTTTTGTATTCGGATTTGTAGAATTTTGGTTGTTTAGTTTAGTTAGTCCCTTTGAGTAGATATTTCAATTGAAAGTAGTTTGAAGACAGCTTGCTTCAGTTGGCCCTTTTGGTTTTAATGAAGATTTTGGGCCGTCAAAATTACACCCAGGACACTTTAATATTTATTCAAAATTTAAAGAATTAAACAGCAATGTGTGAATGAATGCACTATAAACTACATAAAGACCGAAAATAAATCCCTGCAGCACACCTCAAGTTTTTTTTTACAAAATTTCACCATACAAAAATATTTCGGCAGGCATATGTATCAACAAAAAAGCGAGTGTAAAGGTCAGTTACTTAATAAAAGTAGTTGTAGGCTTGTATAAGCCTGTATGCTGTTGGGTGTTGAAGCAATCTGTCATGTAACGGTATCGGAGGGCGCGCCAAAGACAACTTTCCTCGGCACTCGACGACACGTCTCATTCGCTTCACGGAAGCACAAAAAAGTATACGGATGTGTGCACTCTATGAGAATGTCGATTGTTTGTGATATTACATATCTGTGTGACTGAGACAAAATATCATCTTTATTTATTACTATGAACCTATAAAACATGTGACGGTTTAATTGGATTTTAATTAAGCGTTTGACACACAAATACATAATATTTCTTGTCGTTTATAAACCGATTAAGATTCGTAAGTAGTTTAATAGCTAATAAACGTGATATTATCAGCTTATTGAATGCTGATTCATCTAATAGATACCAGATAAGAAGTACTCAATAAAGACTTCAGAGGCGTCAATGTCGAATTGATAGATATTGTTGCATAAACACAAATTAACACAATCACGTACATGTGTCAACACTTTCTTGTAGAGGGGATTTTCAATCGGTTATGAACAATGTGCAATAAGGAATAGCTTTTGTTTTTATGGGTTTGCATAAGCAGTAACTTCCGAGAGTAATTCCATAACAATTTTTCTTCAGATTTATTATAAATGTCAATTAAACTCGTGCTGGTTCGAAATGGTTGATGGCCTATTCTTTGGGTGACGTACCCCACACTTCCGTGACAAGTGTCATGGATTATCTCGTAAAGCTTTTCCAAGTGACAAAATATGATACTGTGATGTGACACAGACATTTGTCTCGTCACTAAGGGGAGCCTACTGAAATCTGTGTTGTAAAACAAGATAATAGTTAGGTATTTGTTATCAAAGAGTGCAAAGTTGCTTTTTAACCGCGTGCTCAATTTTGATGACCGAGCAAGCGAAGGATTCAAAAATTAGAATCCTGAGCGTCAGCGAGGGAATCAAAAGAGCACGAGGTGAAAAATGGTTGCACTCGAGTGCAACACGTACCTTTTCATCCCACCTCAGCGAGGAAAAAAGGTTGTATTATAAATTCGGCCCCAAGGAGGTAGAAGTAAATAGGTTTAATGACGTTTTGAATTCACAAACTTAGTGCACACGATGTTCTAAATTCAATTTACTTTATCCTCTAGAGAATAAATACAGCTTTCGCACTCAATATTGAAGAGAATTTTACTTTAACCTCTAGCGGATAAAAACGGCTTTTGCACTCAGATATCGAAGAGCTAAAATACTCTTTCCGAGTTGGTGGGATGAAAACAAAATTATTAATAAAATAAAAAAATAAAACCCCGACTGGGTAATATTTAAGTACATATTATACCCCATGTCACTTCCACAATGAAGACGAATCATACCTTAAATGTTGAAATCCATCAAGCTGTTTAGGATACAAAGCGTGCCTAAGAAACAGATATACTTAGGTACATACATATACTCCGAAAACTTTACCCTCATTATGGGACAGTCGGGTACATAAACGCTTAAATTCATTAATCATATAGGTACCATTTACGCTAATTTGTGCCATTGTTCGGTATGATATTCCTTTAATTATACAAATACATTGTGATTGCTGAGAAAAAGATTTATCTCTTGTTTTTGAATTTTTTTCATTACGTTCTCACACTTGAGATTGACCCTGTCCTATTTTAGCTGACTTATTGCGCATAGTTTGTGCTATGATAGCTGCTAAGAGTGCTAAAATATTGAGTAACTTCTTCTTACACATGCAATTTTTCTATCTACCCTCATGTTCTTTTGAGCTATGAACGACTTTATACCGAATCTTATGTTTTTCGATCTACATTTTCGTTTGAATACTATCATTTACATAGCTTTCAAGTACTGAATATATTTACCACGTCTGTACCAAATTGTTTTCAGCTATGATACCTATATCTATATTTTTTTCAATGTGTTTACATTCGGTGCTGTTTTCAATTTATTTGATCATTGCGATTGCATGATCTGTCACCTTTTTTTTTGCTGATGCTCAAAAATCTCTTTTAAGATTAAAGTAATTAAACGTACGTGCATCGCGATTGTTTCAATTTACACTATTTATAGCTGCATGATGAGCCAATCAGTGCGTAACGGCATCAACAATTCAATCAATCCCACAATCGCAACGTATTGCACTTCACTATGTAGGTACTTAATCTTGTTTGTCTTGTAAAATTCCTTGTTTTGTATTTACATCGATGCTGACATATCATGCAAACATTTC
The DNA here is from genome assembly GCA_948465475.1 of Thalpophila matura. NCBI lineage: Eukaryota > Metazoa > Arthropoda > Insecta > Lepidoptera > Noctuidae > Thalpophila > Thalpophila matura. Next base: position 14,988,832 of record OX419185.1, read on the forward strand.
TCAGGCTCCATTTATCTGATAGTAACACAATCCTCTTCCATTATTGAACCAATTAGCAAAGGCTTGATATATTGTTCAGCCGACATCAAATGCGAATCGTGACGATATAAGAAATGCATCCCTACAATCAATCGCATGGTTTTGCCGCAACACTCAATGCTCGTTCTGCATCGTCTTTATAAGATTACAAAGCGAAGAGTCACCAATTAGTCATTGTCTTGACTTCGTTGACTTCTAAACTTGATCGTCCACTTTATCTTGACCTTCCTCGCTCATTGTCACGCTTCAACTGGTCCATTTCAATGAAGATATTTTATTACTTGTTGTGGATCTTATCAAGTTGGTTGTTTTACAGCTGTTACAAGAACCTTATTATTCTTGCGATTGAGTTTATTTTTGTTGTTTACAGTTTTTGCAGTGAGGTTGCTTGTTCGTACGACATTTGACTCTCAATGCGCCATTGTGTGGTGTAGAGGTTAAAGTAATCGTATGTGTTCATCCCACAGCCTATTGTTTTGTCGCGTACACGTTTATTTACACCCACGCGGAGCGCATGCGCGAAATTACACAATTAATTTATTGGGCGGCCCTTTCACAAACCTTCACTTTACTATCAAATTAACGAAGTAATTGCTTGCACACCATTATGTAAGCAATGCTCGTTCATTTTCTAATGGTGACATGTAAACTGTTATAGCTTCAGCTTAGGAGGAAGTATTGTTACTGCACAATGTTATTTAGATTTCGTTCTTCACTACCTTTGCTTCTAAAGATAAAGATAGAAAGAGAAACGTAACAAAATTAATCTGGAATAAATGTTTTGAAATCTCTAAGAAATGTTACTTTAGTTTAGAACCCAAATTCGAGCCCAAATGTACATAATAAATCAATGCCTTAGAAAAGTGTTCTGCAATGGTATGCAAATAAGATTTAGTAAACCAGTCTGCATAATAAGATTAGTGAAATTCCATTAAACATAAACTTGATCAGCTGTTACGGCGGGTCATTACAATGCTCATTACATTACCCTGGTTATTTCACAAGCAGTAATTTTGCAATAATTGTATGGTGATTGATATGCTGTGTTACCGGTTTGAGTACATTAGCTTGGACCGGAGTAACTTGAAAGTTATGAAATTAGTGCCACGGGAGCCGGCTGATCAATTTGTTTGATATCATTACTGTCCTTGCTTAGTTTACTTTCATTGTCAGTTGGTGATGTTTGTCAAAGGGCTGGTATAACTTTATTGAATATGTAATTTGAATTTCTAATTTTTTTTCGAAAGCCTCTTGTTTATTTTATCTAAGTCCTTTTGCTCCCCTGTCTGTCACCTTGTTATAACGTTTTTAATAATGTTAAATGTTTACTTTCACCACCAATTCTCGTCCACCATTTTTAGTGTCCTAGACATTACTTTAACACTTAGGTCTAAAAAAACATAGAACGTGAACAGAGTGATAGACAAAGCAGCCAACATAGCGTCGAAGGAATTCACGTGAAACGCATTTTAGCTATTTTTATGGCTTGAAAATCTTACTTTGAATTTGAACGCCTCCGTTTTATTGTTTAAAAGAATGTATGTAGATATGGTTTTTAAATTAATAATAAATTGTTATCGTCAAATCTATATTTATAGCTATAGCTACAAAATATTGTACTTGCTATCTAACTGGTTTGAATAAAGTCAGACCTGCTGCCCTGCAAGCACAGCGGCATGACAGTTCCTTGTCCCGTGACAAAACACTATCGCAACGTTTTCACGCCTCTCGCCTCACAAATTGTCGACATACTAAATTATTCAATTACAAAACTGACAAATTGGTTTATTTGGAAAATGGTCCACTTGCCAAGGTTAAGTGCTGTCAATGGCACCTTTGGTTTTACTGTCGCAACTCGCTACTTTTACTTTATATTGGGTGATTGACTCCGTTACGTCAAGTGTTTGGCTCTGATATAATTAATCGAAACATGTGTTTTTTATGTAAGAGTCTTGCCTGATATTGACGAGTATGTTTCTCGTATCTGGGTTATGTTTTCTACTAAGAAATTGGACACAAGACAGCATTTTAAGTGTTCGTTCGGACTGTACCGCTTCTGCAATTTTTCAACCATAACTGTTCTCTTAAGCCAAATTCCCAAAATTTCTATGGTTTTCACTTGAGTACACAACAGGTGGTTTAAGTATTTTCTATTAATTATTGACACTTCCTTCCCCCACTCTGTGTGTGTACAATTGTTCCACTGACACCAATGCGCGGGCGCAAGTCTGTCTCTGGCCCCAATCCCACACTGAAGCATCGCTTATGCAATCAAATAAAATCAGATACGCCACGTTTAACAATGAATTATGTTGCACTTCTTTAATTATGAACAGAAAAATGTATGGAGATATTGAAATTATGTAAGTGTTTACCCACGCGGAATGGACGCAACCATTCCTTTTAATGTGATGACGTGCATTTTTTCTGCACTGCTTTTAAAATTAGTTTATTATTTCATAATGTTGATAGCTTACCCTTAGGCCATGTTGTATCGTCTTACGGTTATGTATCTGTTATCGTCATGGCGTCTTCTGTAACAATTTCATACGATTACGTACTGACTTACCACCCCACCCTTACCCTTTAATTTTCTCGTTATGTAATGCCCTGAAAAATCGTAACACACCCATTCTTCTTTGCGTGTCAGTGGCTTTACTCTTTTAAAAGAATCCCTGGATTTCTTCTAAAATGTTCTGAATTGTTGATGTCTTCTCTTCTTCTTCGTAAGTATTCCTCATTACTGAGGGTCCTGTCCGTTCTGAAGGGTTGACTCTGCCCCTCCACTCATCTCGGTTCTCGGCTTGTCTCATCGCTTCATTGAATGGCAGATCAGTCCGAGCTTTCACCTGATCTGACCAGCGGCTAGGTGTCCGCGTGGTTTCTTTCCCTCTATTTTCTCAACCATGACTACATGAAGTTGATGTAACTCGCCTAACATAATAGTTTTTATTTGTAAGTTTGCTATTGCTTACAAAGTGATGAGATTCACGTCTTAGATCATAGAAACAAGGGAGTTGTGCTAAGGCGCTATTGAGCTTGGCGCTTTGACATGATCAATGTGATCATGTTGCCGACAGACACGAACATGATCGATGATTTATGTATCATGTTTTAGTTTAGTGTGAGTGATAGATAAGACGTGAACGTGACGAATAACAGTGTTAGATTGAGGGTATGCGGCCTTTTTAAAGTGTGGGAGATCTCTATATTTACAAAGGAGCGTTTGTAGTATGACGGTGCCTGTACTAATTTCTCCTAACTCCTTGTTTATAAAATCAGAGATTCACACCAATCATGTCGCAGATAATTGCTAATTTGCTACTTTCGTACAAACTATTTTTAATCAGGGAAGCGTAGAAATTGTACTTTTACTGTACTGTAGTTTTTAGAGTAATCAACAAACAATGCGGTACGAATTAGCCAGAGATTATTCAAGCGTTGAACGGTTGGAATGCGCGGACAAAATTAAAATGTTTGTGGACCCAGATAATACATGAGTCACTTCTACAGGTGTTGTTTATTAACTTGAACGCATAACTGATGTAGATGTTAAAACACTGGATACATTTTTTGAAGCATTAGCACAATCTGAAAAATATTGGACATCCAATAACACTGATGTAAACGAAGGTTATGATTTTTTTATAGCTTCAGCGCATTGAATGCTTTTCGTCACAATGAGAAAAAAAAAAAACGAAATACCTACTGTGTTTTATCCAGAAAAAACGTTTTGGTTTTATTCGGATTCGAAAATTGGTCAAATAAACTGCTTTGATCGTGAACCAGGTGAGGTTGGGGGAAAATGCCTCCATCTTGTCGCGACAGGAAGCGACTGTATTACTACCTACTGCTATCCAATCTATAGTAATTATAAACTCTAGAGAAGTACCACCACATTGTTAAGGTCCTACTAACTCTGTTAGCATAAAATCGTGAACTATCAACACGTGTAGGTAATTAAAGGTGATTTCATTGTAATAGATGCCATTCGCTACTACCAAGTTAAATGACTGCTGAGAAAAATGCAGCGGACTTTGAAGGTGAAGGCCAAGTGATTATGTCAACTGATAGACGCGCAAATAATGACGAAACTAGAATCTTATCTACATTGGAAATAACGCTGTTTTGTTTTTCTAAACATATACCTATAACCCAGAGGCATGTTAATAGTTTTATTTTATTAACTGTTTTGAAGAGATTGATGTGTTTTTGAATAAAACTCTTCAAAAGTTATGAACTTTAACAGATAACAGTGCTTTAGTAGTATTTATTCAAAGTGCTTATTCAAAGAAAAGCTTAGAAATAGGAAGAAACTAGTTTGATGGCGCTTTCAAAATGGTTAAATGCTCAAGGATGGAATATTCAACAACACACTTAAAATAGAAACTGATGCGTCAAATAGATTCCTAAAACAATGTTAAGTTGAGAAAGATATAATAAAATGAAATGTAAACTATCTTAAAGGTCGTTTCATTGTCCCCTGTCAACTTTGACATTTCACGATTCTATTTTGACATTTTATGTGTCGCTCTTGCGATTTCTAACAAGTCTTAGCTTTGTGTAGAAGTCGATAAACCGTGTTAGTGATGTAATATAATGCAATCATCATAATTCCTCACTTCAATTATGCTATAACAGCCGCTAATTACGGCTTAGTTGGGCAACTTTTAATTAGACGAAAAAAATTCGCATGCACCAGCTGAGGCTGTGGCTGTTATACAATTGATAGTAACTGTGTCTGGCTGGCAGTATGTCATCTTGAAATCGTGATCTGTGGGGCTAGCAAGAATTTTGACGTATAGACCGTTCCACGTAAGAATTCCCCTAGAAGTTATGTTGGCTGCCCTGAATCTCTATTTATTACAACGTTTTTAACGGTGTTGGAAGTTTTCTTTCAGCACCAATTCACTTTCATCACTTTTTAACGTCCTAAATATTATTATAAACCATAAATCTACAAAAAACATAAAACGATATGACCTAAATAGGAATGACAACTTCTAGGGGAATTCTCACGTGGAACGGTCTCTAGCGTGCTGTAAACGTAAGTGAATTTTGAATCAAGATACAAAAGTCAACGTGAACAGATTCAGCGAGTATGTAGTACCCTGTAAATAAGTTGCAAGAAATCATAAATAAACTGATTGTATTATCATTTTTATCATTAAAAAGAAGCGGCTTGATCAAAAATATAACTTCGCCAAAACTGTCTTAGAATTTGATTAAGTTCTACAAGATATATATGCAAAATATAGAAATTGATAGCCATACACAATACAAAACTGACTAAAAAGATTTAAAACGGTCAATACCGCAGCCTCGAGCGACGTGTCACAATTTAAGCTAGCCGTAACGGGACCGCCTTACTTGAGGCCAGACTCGTTTATGACGTGCAATTCGCGCTTGTCTCATTCACAGTAATATTTCAAAAGAAAAAGATAGAAAATTTTGTATCATGACCACAATGATTGCTAATGAAAGTGAAGAAAGTAAACTTGCAAATGCTAGCATTTCTATATTATGATTATTATTTATTACTAATGAACAATTTGAAACGCAAAATGCGGCATTTCTTTTAGATTTCGCTTTTTTTTATTCTTGTGTATTCACAAACATAGTGCAAAAAGTTGGCTGCCACCTTTTTCAGCTTCTCTGACATGAATGCGTTCATGCGTAGCATTTGGAGTATTTAGAGTAACCTGTTGTTACGATGAACAGTTTTTATTACCTACCGACCTATGTAGGTACTAATTCACCGTGCGAATATCTCCGCTCTATTGACACTTTATAATATTAAAATGATCTATTTTTTTGCTAGCATTGACACAAATTCATTCGATTATTATAGTTTTTGCATTTGTTATTTTATTGTAGCCTCATGCGCCAGCATATCAATGTTATGCTATTCTATGTTTGTTATTTTCATTGATGTGTCTATTAATTTACAATCCATTAGAACTTTTGCTGTAAAAGATAAAATGTACACTCTATGTAGCTGAATTGGTCTGTTAGGATACATCCGTCTACCTGTCTTCCTATGCCATTTGAATTCTCATTCACCATCCATCAACTTCAATCTTCATACATCGACTAACTTATTATTTTTAGGGTTCCGTACCAAAATGGTAAAAAAGGAACCCTTATGGTGCGACTTCGTCTGTCTGTCTGTCTGTCTGTCTGTCACACCTGCTTATTTCAGCAACTACTTATGCTATCGACTTGAAATTTGAAACAGTTATAAAAAATGCTTGTCCTACTTTATTGCAAATGAAAAAATTAAAAAAATATTTTTATTTTCATTGCAAAAGGGGCCGGAGTGGGGGTCCAAAATTTCAAAGTGAGGTTACTAGGTCAAGTGACATATCATATGAAAGGGCTTGATCTGCACATTTCAAAATATATTTTTATTTAATTTTATGTCTCACAGTTTTCGACATATGATGAAAAATGTCTGAAAAAATACCATTTCCCCCCCCTTATCTCCGAAGTTTGCGGAGTGAAAAATCTGAAATAATTAGAGTTGATAGGAATTAACCCAAATATGGCACCAAAAATAAAACGATGTTCCTAACTAGTACAGTTTTTTCAAAATCATCAAAATTCTTTCACAAACAAACTTAGTTTTGCGGTCCGGTTTTTTTCACTTTATTCGTCCAAAACTGATACGGAGCCCTCGGTGCGCGAGTACGACTCGCACTTGGCCGGTTTTTTTTCTCATATCCTTGGTCATCTCTTACGTTGAAACCTTAGTTGCCTTTACGTAGGTACAATCTACAGAAATACTCAGATTTCCAATTCATGACTTGCGTACCTACTTAATGACAATTCCTAGTAGGCTAGTACGTATACGTAGTACGTAGATACTATATGGCCAAGGTAAGCTAACTGCTTAGCTGACCCTTTATGTCCAGGTAGTTATGAATTACTGTCCTCAACTCTCACGCAATGAGATAAAAATTTAACTTTCTACTTTCCGTTACGATCATCCAAATCCGAGATCAATTTATAGCGCAGATAATTTAATTATGTTTTTTGTTGCCCGTGAAGTAGTAGCTTTGAATAATAAAAAGTGTTTTCTTAGTATCCAAGGTTATGGTCTTGTGTACTTTGGATCGGCTTGTTCTTGAACTTCGTCAACATTTCGCACGTGTTTTGAATCCTGCATTTGTTTTGTGAATCACTTCTTGCTACGTCAACTACGTGTACCGAACTTGGTCCGAATATGATACCTTGGTGAAATCAATCTTATTTTACTATAGTTTCTAAAGCATACCTAACAATTATACAATCAGTGTATACCCGTAAATACCTCTTACTTACTATTTTTCATTGTTTATCCAATCCAAGGTTAGTTATAGGTATTTCTTATGTAGGTATATTATATCATGCTAATAACAAGTCTCATAAAACTTGCTAATCTTACATCTTATTTAACCTAACCATGACATTCTTCAATCCGCTTAACTTGCATTGAGTTCGCCTATTAATTATTTACACGACATCTAAGATCAACTTATGGAAGCAGCGAACGTGCGTGTAGAAAGCCTTACCTCTTGAGGTCGATGCGAAGCCAGAATACACAACACAACGACAACCCGACCAAATTCAAACGCACTTGATAATTTGTCAAAAGTCACTGACTACACACATTTTAAAATCGATCGGGTTATATCTATTGGTATGCATCAGAGGTGGGTTCGCTTCCACGTCTTTGGCAGACGGAAGTGGCTCGTCGGACCATTGTTTCCCGGATCCAATGAACTTTTTTTGGGTCGTCATGGGTGCGTTTGACATTTTATGCCGACGAGAATAACATTCGACATACTTATGGTAATGTGTTGAATCAGCTGTCTACGATGTCTGGTTTGAAGAGTAAAGGGGTTCGGAGACGAGTTGTTTGAGAGAAAATATTCCGATTGGAATATTTTGGTATTTACTATAGTAAATGGTGATGTCGTTGTGAAGTGCTTGATGTAATAAAATTCTGAGAAAGTTCATAGCAAACTGACAATACGTATTGGATGATAGAAGAAAATATGTGTATGAATAATTAAATTGAAAACAGGATATAGGACAGTGCTTTAGGCGGACACTACGTACCTACTCAACGTAGATAATCATGAAAGCATTTAAGAAGGTATAAATAAAAATATTTCTGCCAAACATGAGCTTAGCGTAGAAACTACCTTAAGTATTTTTAATTTGAAATGATTGTGTCAGATAATACGTCTCCAACTATCCACTCATGAGACGCAAGAAAAAAAGAGGAGCAATCTATTATTACTATAAAACAAAGTCGCATTTTGTGTCTGTCTGTTTATGTGCTTAGTTCTTCTAAGCTAGAGAATTTATTACAGAAGGTGTATAATACGTTAATCCTTAACTTAGATACACCAATTCACACATGTCATGTCGCCACTTTAGTAGATTACACCCGTTTGAATCTGGGGTGGGTCAAACATCACGCATTTTAAGGTAATTTCGATTCCTTGCTTAGCTTTGTATAACGAGTGAGAATATTCCCATTTCAATACGTTTCCCATTGAGCTGCCTCTTCACACATCACGCAGGGAAAAAGCGAAGCGGTCTGATTTCTACTTAAGCACCTACCTACATAGTACTACTAATGTACCTTAATAGCACCTGAAAGAAAGTGAAAATCATTTCCGACGGAGAGATGCACATACCATAAACCCGTTATGCCTCAGGAGATTCTAGCTAATTAATTTTTACGATTTTTATATTTTTAGTCTGAGCGAATTAATCAAAACTTGGTTCAGTAATTAAACAACAAATGTGCCCATAAATCAATACGTTGTTCATTAAATAGCTGTACCTACTTTCGTCATGCTTTCAAGAAAATGCATTAGCAGATTATGTTTGCGTTTACTACCGTAAAATTTATGTTCTCATGTTAAGAATTCTGTGAAATGATAAAGTATTCTGTTATTAGTTTTAATTTCTGAAGAATATACTTATCTTTGTTTTTCAGTTTCATGTTTAGCTGAGTGGAAAAATTCTCGCAGAAAAACTTATACACATAGTTTAGTGTTAGTCATCACGGCATTTGAAACATTGAGACTATGCTTAACTAAGAAGTCGGAGGGAAAATCTGACGCAGTCACATGATGAATTTGTTTACGACGCTCATGATCTGCATACATATGCGTAATGTAGCTTGTATTATTGTGGAACGCTTCATTATTAGCAGAAACTTTAAAAGCGCACTATAAAAAAACACTTGTTAATTAAACATCAACACAGTATAAAATCATTATCGACTTTTACGAATGCAGCATTGAACGATGATCGCAAAAAGTTCACTTTTATTATGATCGATAAGCTATAAATCTTTCGAACGATCGATTCAATTACGCATTCTGAGATTTACAATGACATAAGCAAGAGATCTGTTTTCTCTTTTTATTCTCTAGATCATTCTGTCATGTCATGTTCATAATATAGTTTATGGAGCCAGTTGTCATCTCGAGAATTTAAACTTTTATTTACAATCAGATGAAATGGATTTGGTCATAAAATGCTTTGTTACGACGTGAACGCTAATTAAAGTTGGTAGTCTTTCTCAATATTCTATTAACATTAAGCTCTTTAGTGTTTCCTGCCGTCATCACGCAATTTGCTGATGTTCCATGTCTTCGATCACAATTTCCCTTAGGCTGTACGATTTAACGGTCCCAAGTTTAGCGTCTATCTCTTGCCAAATATTTGTCTTATTTCTGCGGAGTGTTCTATCGGTATTTAGTTATCTCCTTACTTGTCCCACAGGGTTCTATTTTAGGTTCAGCTTGTCGCTCCCAATATTCGGTTAATACTGAGCAATTTTGTATATTTACGACAAAATTGTAATTTCCTTATCTCCTTCAAAACGTGATTTACTTACATGTATACTGTTTACGCTACTAGATTACATATGTGATAAGCAACAATGCTTGAATGTAATATTTGTTAATCAAGATTGCATACTTTTATATCGATGTTGCATACATTTCTGGAGTAATATTTGGATATAAAACAGGGTATTTTTGTTTGTTCCGACAAGTTCAAGTTCATCGGTCACCGATGGAGGTGCATACTAAAATGTTTCTGCTACTATTAGTAGCGATTGCTCAGGTGAGGTTTTATTTACATTATTTACATTGACTTTAACTGTTTATTATCTTCTACAAGTCTTTGTTTTTTGTTATGTTTTGTATTTCAATATAATTTAAGCTTGGAATCATTGAATTATCATCCTTTAAATATTTTTTTATTGCAGCATGCCGCTAATGCCCAGTACTACGTATCGCCCTACACATCATCACCATTTATGTCAGCAAATCCGTACATATCACAGGCCCCAGCGTGCGCCTGTTGCTCCCCTCCACTGAATATCCCGGCTCCTCCGGCCTGCCCAGTCTACGTCACACTTCCAGCCCCGCCACCTCTCTGTGTCCAACCTCCTCCTCTGCCGCCATTGATGTTGGAACTCCCTTGTCCGCCTCCATTCACCATTACTCCTCCACCATCACCTCCTATGATGGTCAATCCTCCGCCTTTACCACCAATGACCATAACTCCACCGGCGATTCCTCCGATCTGCGTGACTCCTCCTCCCTTGCCTCCTATGTGCGTGACGCCGCCTTGTCCTCCAGCGATGTATGTTAACCCTCCAATGCCGCCAGCGATTTTCTTAGACCTGCCGCTGCCGCCTCCGATCGTTATTGAGCTGCCTCCTCCCCCGCCGATTGTAGTGCAACCGCCGCCGTTGGGACAGATTATGATTCAGCCACCTGCTCTGCCGCCTATGCCAGTACAGCCGCCACCACTGCCACCAATGATGGTGCAGCCGCCGTCGCCGCCACCACTGGTCATTGAGCTGCCTCCGCCAGCGCCGATCAGTGTGCAGCCGCCGTGCCCACCACCGATGTGTGTGCAAGCTCCACCTCCCCCGCCGATGAGCGTGCAGCCTCCTCCTCTTCCTCCAATTATGGTTCAGCCACCTCTGCCGCCTTCGTTGTGCATTCAGCCGCCTCCCCTGGAGCCGTTCTGTGTGCAGCCCCCTCCCCCCGCTCCTATCTGCTTCCAGCCTTCCCCTCCATGCGGCTGCGGCTGCGGCTGCGCACCGTCACCCATTTACTTGTGACAGTTCGAATAGATTGTATTCGTTAACTCGTTATCACAATGTATTGTTAATGTTATGTGCTTAATATTAAAGTATTTAATTAAATTTAACTTTAAACTCGACTACACTGATTATCTATTAAATAATTACTTAATTTTAATTCGAATGTTTCATTACAACACTTACTACCCAATACCCATACCATACAAATAACACAAGTACATAACCTTCAGTCTAGTACTCCTCAGTGTTTCTTAGTGCCTTGTCTTGTATTGAATTTGTATTTGTATGGTAATGTAGTTTACTTTAATACAATCTTCTTACACCCGTGCTCTAAAGCAAAGTTTTAATTTTATTACTGAGTTTGAACATAAGATTAATAAAAAAAAAGTTATTGCTTGTTTTATGATATTGGTGTGAATTTTTACTGTTTTCTATTATTTACGACAGCTTTATAAGTACGTTTAAAATAGAAATCATCTGTAATTTTGATGCGTTAAAAACCTTATCACATAACCATTTTTCTTACCGATTCTTCCCCTGAGGGAACTAAATTTTGGAATAGGAAATTGGTCATAAATTCTTACCTTTTAAAAACACCCTCAAATGGTGTATAATAGATGTGTGTAAAATAAATATTATATCTAATATTCGAATTGGTCTAATTGAAACAAATGATTTGAGTTTGAACTGTTGAAGCTCCCTAAATACCGTAACAATTTAACCTCAGATCATAAAGACATACTTATTTAATGTGTGGCAGATCTCCATATTCACAAAGGAGCGTTTGTAGTTGGACACTGCTTTAAAAGTGGCGACAGGGGTTCCCGTACTGATTTGCTATGATAACATAATATCTCCTTGTTTATATGATCTGAGACCTTAACAATGTAACTCTTTCCCACCTTTAATTGAATTAACAGTACCTATTCTGACCTTTGGTTCCTCCTGCAGCATGGCGGGCTCCGGGGGCCTGGCGGAGTGGTCGGAGGGCGCGTCGGTGTGGTTCCAGCCACCGGGCGCCGCCGCACCGCTGCCCGGAGAACTGGTCGAGGTGCATCGAGCTGCGGGGGTACTGCTCGTGTCCGCACACCTCAATGGACAGGTAATATTATGAACTACATAGGTACTTAGGTACTGTGAGATGGCCGGGTGGTGTAAACACGGAAATCAAATCTCGAGCTATGAGCTATCCTCTCTAATTGGAGTTTAGGAAGAAATGACTTCAGTCGCTGATGTGCAGAGAATTCCTCGACTGTTTTCTCTATGCCAAAACCTATTATTCTATAACAAATCAAAATGGGTTGTTCCTGCTCGTTAATACCCCGCCGTTAACACTATTAACGACTGGGAATGTTTCGTTATATCTTTTGTTTCATTTCACTATTCTTTAGCCTTGACTCTTTAACTAGACGGGTGATGCTCTATCTCCCCAAGTTCCAAGTTCCCCAAAATGATTTTTCACAGATTCATTCCCAACGTCCCCAAAACGTAAAATTAATTTATTAATATAGTTCACACTCGACCAATCCTCGTACTGACGTTACCAAAAGTGTTCGAGGGGTGAACGATTGAGAGAAAAATGTTGCGTTCTTCAACATTGTGTGTACACTATTAACGAACGAGAATGTTATATATGTTCCTTTTTAGAGTGGAACAAAACATTCGGGTTAACGACGGGGTACTAACGAGCGGGAACAACCCCATCTCTTCTCTGTTGAAAATACAAAATCGGAATGCAATGACAAAATACTGTGATTTGACAGTATCATCGCTTACATGAAACAATTCAATGCACGCTGTTACGTCACGGCACGAAGTTACAGTCACGTACAGTGCAAGTCGGTGTCAAAACGTGATGGCATCATAGCCGCTATAATAGTTTATAATTATTTATAGTTCACTCTTTTTTATATTTTTTTATACGCCCATGGACACTCGCAACACCAGATGAGTCACAAGTGCGTTGCCGGCCTTTAAAAAACTGCTCTTGCCTTACGCATTGTTGAGCGCAGTTGTGCCCCCCCCCACAACAATGGATTTATCAACTGCGCCATCATGAGGGGGGGGGGGGGGGGGGTTGGGCCTCTGGTACCCTCACTCACTCGGCGAAACACGACGCAAGCGTCGTTTCACGCCGGCTTTCTGTGAGGCCGTGGTATTACTCCGGTCGAGCCGGCCCATTCGTGCCGAAGCATGGCTCTCCCACGGTAAAAACTCACTCTAGGTAACGTATTGATTGGAAACACAATGGTTTTGTAGTATTGTGTGGTATTGATTAAAGATTAGTAGATGTAGATTAGTACACACAACTAGTGATTAAGTATAACCAATAGACCAGAACCCGATTATAAAAATTCTTTCACTATAGGAAGCTACATTAGCCCTGAGTGCTATAGGCTACTTTTTATCCCGAAAAAATGCACAAACCCACACAAACCTGTGGGTCGCGCGGACGAAATCGCGGGAAAAAAACTACATAGGTAGGTATCAATAGAATCTACATTCCGATGCATCGTCATCTTATAATTTAGGGTACAACATCGAGGCGAAGATCATTTTATTTTCCATGTAATATTCCGATCGTGCATTCAGTGCAGCTGGATCGACCAAGGTCAGCACGATAATACGACCTCTTTGCACCTCATTTCCGACATTACGACCAATAAAATGAAAATCTTAGCTAACAAACCATTATTTTTTTAATAACAAAGCAAATAATCTCAGCAAAGATAGAGGGGGAACATTGTTCCACCGTGATTGGCGAGAAAAGGCATTCGGCTGATCGCAAGGCCGTTAGTGGAATGTTGATAGAGAGTTGACTCAACGACTCTATTGCCTCTTGGTAATTTATGCGCGCCTAGTACGACGTTGATGAGGTTTTATTGATATTGTCTATCGTAAAAATGGTTATAATAGCTACAAATGTGTGAAACTTATACCTATGTCTAAAAGAGAATGAACAGAAGTCCAATAAAAACTAATGTCCTCAGTCACAACCTGTTTATAATTTTTTCTATAACGGTAACGTTTCGACCCGTATGTCACCTGTCGTTTTCGCAAAACTTTTTACATTCTCTTCATATTGGAACCATTTCAAAACGCGATATACCTAGTACAGTCAGTGCTCCACATTATCTGACCCCACTTAGAAATAGTAACCGTCGTACTACAAAAAAGATAAATATCTGTTGAACAAGAATGATACCAAAATAATGTACACACTTGCAGTGGCAAAGGGTCAGTTTTTGTAAGAGGTAAGCCGAAGTTACAAATGCTTACCTGGCCACGAAAAGCTTTTATTAATAAAAGTAGGCAATACCTACTGCCTGTGCTATTTTTCAAAGGGAAACCGGTAGGAATCGTATTGTAGGGACCCTTCGCCACTGCACACTTGTTTTAGCACTAACTTGTCTAAAACAAGTGCGTATTATTTTTGGTAGCATTCTTGTTCAACGGATGTTTATCTTTTTTCGTAGTAAGGCCCTAAGATTCTAAGAGGGGTCAGAAAATGTGGGGCACTGATTCTCCCTGTACGTTCTTGTTCTTACCATGTCTAATTCTTACCGTACGTCGACCAGACCTCGTCCACGATTATCAACGCCTCATTTTCTAAAACTAAACAATTACAACTTCCCGACTGCGGTAACCGCAGGAACCGAAAGTATTGGATAATTAAGGCAGCTAATAATTTTATAACCATTAATTAATCTTAATTGTATTAAAGTCTAGCCGTAATTTGAGATCTTGATTTGATCGATGTTGTATTTTCTAAAATAGTTGCACGCAAATATTGTGATGACTAAAGATTAATTAAACTAATAAATGAAGATAGGAAATAGTTAGCGAATGCGAATGTAGTTATAGCCTGTCTATTTAATTCTGTACCAACACGACGTGTGATATCACCGCGAGAATACTGTGAATTTGTTTGCGAACGTTCGAGGGAGAATTTCACCATGACATTCTCTCTCTTCTCTGTGATATCATACACGAGACATAGATTTAATAAAGCACGCATGGTTTCAGTCTATGGGGTAAAAACCTAAGAACTTTCGTTGTTGTATTTGCCTTCGTTTTGGTGTGTCTACACCTAACGGGACCCACGCCCTAACCGAGCGCGGATGGTTCAGGGAATTAGTTCTATATTTGTTCTATTAGTACCAACCTGAAATTTAATTTGTTCCGCGTTATTTCTTGTAATAAATGCCTTTGATTACAGTACTCATTATGTATTACTGGTTATGTTTTACTCCATTATTTAAGAAAGTAAGCCTAATAATAGATAGATTTATAGTAAAATGAAAAGCATATTAGTAGAACTAAAGTTAGAAACTAATCTGAAGACTGTCAGGCGCCTATTAAAAAAGTAGTCCGCTAGCCGGAGGTCGACATCAAAGGCATTTATTAAAAGAAATAACGCGGAACAAATTAAATTTCAGGTTGGTACTAATAGAACAAACATAGAACTAATTCCATGAACCACCCGCGCTCGGTTAGGGCGTGGGTCCCGGTAGGTGTAGACACACTTCATTTTGACGTTGAATCCGAGCTAAAAGTTAGGTGGTCATGCTCCGAAAGATATGCACATAGGTAAGTACATTGTTAAACTATGTTTTTGTGTTATTTTATGAAATTTTACAGTGCACAGTTGGTCAATAGGATTTGTATCTTATTGTTATAAATAATATCCTGCCAATAGATTAAATCTTAATTCAATTCAATTAAAAGTCTTCAATTCATTATTACTTATAAGTTATATGTTCTAGTATATTGATATTTACATGGATAGATAGAATATTAAAACAATAATTGAAACTTACGATGTTAAAGTTTCAATAATATCGATTTGTAAATGTTAACTCGGATAAATCGTTACCGTCAATCAATATAGAAAGCAGTAATCGCAACTGTGTGTTATTTAATCTCGACTGGTTCAGGCAGTAGGCCGTTATCCTAGGCTAAGAGCAGATACACCATAACAGTTCTCTATGGAGCCAGGTATGTGGTATGTGGTACAATCAGTTAGCCGCCACTAGCCAACCACCGCGCAACGCACTTTTGCGGGATTCGTTTAATTCCATAAAACGATTTGCGGTTTTCTCACTTGAATTTTTACTCAAAACTGGTGCAAGAAATAAAGTTATAACAGTGATGTGATGTGGATGAAACGGCTGTTTCGGACAGGTTACGAATAACTGAAACGTGAGATCAAATGAAAATAAAAGAACGTGACAATTATGATGATAAATTATTATATTCTCGTTTACTAAAGGCCATGAACAAGATCATGATTAAGATACAACAGCACGTGTTCAATAATTTGATACGAAATTTAGATAAGTTAGGAACGTAGGTACCTAGTTCGTCAAATTGTCGTGTTGGCCGATGCGTGTCAGATTCGCGCCGACACCGCACAGCTCACCAGAATCTTTGAAATCCATCGACTCTTGTAATTCCACATGTCGATTTCGTTTAGAACGACGACAGAACAACTGTGAGCCGAAGAATATTAAGTCGATTATGAAGAAAATGTCGTCTAGCGCGAAATCGATAAGTTCAAACAAAAGTATGAGAAGACGGAGACCAACGTCTGTGTCATCATTGAAGGATCTGTGCCTGGATTTCCTTGTGAACAATGTAACTGTTATTATTTTTTAACTCTGACGTCTATAATCCAATACACTGTAACTCTAGTTACAGTGTTTTGCCATTTTTAAAGTAAGTATTAAAAGCCCTTTTCTCGAAACAGATATTTCTGAGATACAGTCTTTTGGATTACGTCAGAGCTTTTTTAACACGTTTTCTCTTAGCGTTATTTCTGACGTTTTTAGGGTTCCGTACCAAAATGGTAAAAAAGGAACCCTTATGGTGCGACTTCGTCTGTCTGTCTGTCTGTCACACCTGCTTATTTCAGCAACTACTAATGCTATCGACTTGAAATTTGGAACAGTTATAAAGAATGCTTGTTCAACTTTATTGCAAATGAAAAAAGTCCAAAAATATTTTTATTTTCATTGCAAAAGGGGCCGGAGTGGGGGTCCGAAATTTCAAAGTGGGGTTACTAGGTCAAGTGACATATTATATGAAAGGGCTTGATCTGCACATTTCAAAATATATTTTCATTTTATTTTATGTCTCACAGTTTTCGACATATGATGAAAAATGTCTAAAAAAATACCAGTCCCCCCCCCCTTATCTCCGAAGTTTGCGGGGCGAAAAATCTGAAATAATTAGAGTTGATAGGAGTTGACCCAAATATGGCACCACCTAACTAGTACAGTTGTTTCAAAATCATCAAAATTCCTTCACAAACAAACTTAGTTATGCGGTCCGGATTTTTTCGCTTTATACGTCCAGAAATGATACAGAACCCTCGGTGCGCGAGTACGACTCGCACTTGGCCAGTTTTTTTCTTTTTGCTCGGCTCTTCTGGGTGTAGGTATTCTGATCATGTTAAATAGCCTGTACTATTCCTCCTACATCCGGCTATCATACAAAAAATATTTTTTCGTTTCCGACTGGTAGGTAGGTACCTAGTTCCGAGCGCGTTCAAACAAACTCTTCAGCTTTATTATATGTATTAGTATGGATTGCAGGTCTACTGGGTGTCAGGTTAAACAAGGGACATATTAGAGAAGGGTATTCAGTATTCGATTCTAGTTCGATTATCTACGGGACCAACCTTGAAAACACGAAAAAAATCAACTGTTCCATATAAAAATATCCATGTCACGTGACAAAATGTATGGAACAGCTGATTTTTTTTCGTGTTTGCAAGACTGGTCCCATAATCGAACTAGTACCTATCGAATACTGTACTAGGTATAGTAGGTAATGGTATATCCCTCGATTAACCTGTCACCTACTTTATCTAAACTACTATCAATGAATGAACTACGAGTAACATAATGAACCAATTATCTTCTTTAGTTACGGCAAGTTACGGTCATTAAACTTCAGTAGATTTAAATAAAATTGCATTTCTTATTACAGTACCTACATTTATAAGCATGAAATTATATCATTTCTCTACAGACAGAGCTACGAATCAGCATCAGTTTCATTAACAAAGGAATTCAATAATCTTCATTACTGACACCATTCAATATGTATAATGAACCCATCACTAAACTTGTTCGTATTCCTTATGCATTATATTAACTTTAATGAACAACTGTCAACAGGGAATGGAGATGGCTATTTTAATTTGCTAATAGGTAGGTATGTGACTTCGGTATATAAGGTGCTATAAAAATATCTGCCACGGCTGCAATGGGAGACAGTATTGTGTTTATAGATTACAATAGTAAAGATAAATTATTGATTATATGTCATATTTTTTTCATATAAAAAAAGTATACGTATAACTTTTAGTAGATTAGGTAGTGACGAACTAGTCAGCTTTTATCAGTTTTCATTCACAGAACAGATGGAAAGAGATAGCAGTTGTTTTCATTGACGAAGCGACACATCGCGCGTAATTTGTGAACCACGTTATGCAGAGTAGAGTCAATGTTAATTTAACTTCTTTATTTTCTCAAATTGAATTAACTGTTCCGGGGTACGAAAGAACACGGCAGACGCCCATAGAACGCTGGGCTTCAGATTGTGTATGTCGGTACAGATATGAAATTAGTTTGGTGTGATCGAGTATTTCAAGAGTATTTAAATTCATTTTTTATTTGTTTTTGTACGTAATTGGGTTAAAAAGAAATCTTCGTATTTGTGACAGTGAGGTTAAGTATGGTGTGAATGATCCAATGAAGTACAGCCCGACTAATGAGTTCTCAATTCAAAGGTTTTAAGTTGCTGTCGACATGATATTCTGCGGAGGCACGCGCCAGCCAGCATGCACCCGTTTTTGTTTTATTGGTTTTTTCAAAATGTCAACGGCATAATCATTTTATTTCTTATTTATTTCGATTTTTGATTCCAATTCTTAATCTCTAAGATAAATTAGGCAAAGAACAATTAAAATATATTTTTATTTTTGGTTAAGCTTTTATTACTGTACATATCAAGCCTAAAATTACCAACGTCCTTTCTTTACTATTGTAATCTATAAACACAATACTACCTCCCATTAAAGCCGTGGCAGATATTTGTATAGCACCTTAATATGAGCGTCAGTTAACAGTATAGCGTTAATCAACCGACTAGATCACTAATGATGTTTACTCGAGCGCAAACGCGTTCCGTAATATAAATGTTACTCTATGCAAATCGCAAGCTATCCTTCACTGCGGTAATGCAGCTACACACTTCATGACGACGTAATCAAATCAATTTACAGTCCATTACGCGCTCATCGAAGTAGAAGAATGGAAATATGCAAAGGCAGCGAGCATTGAACTATAACTAATTTAAGTGATCTCGATAGCGAAAAGTCTCGGTAGAGCACGAGCAGGTCGCGAAAGATGGCCTGATACAATTGTGAGCAGTAATTACGTTATGTCACAGTTACGGCTGCTGGTCTTTATAATTTTCCGTACTGCTGCCGTTTCGCTGTTCCTTTTTAATAAGGCTGTTTAAGTTTCAAATGTTGGTAATTATTTAGAATTATGCAATTGGCTACTTGATATACTCTACCTTCATATTTTAGTAACGATATTTGAAGATAATGAAGACTTATTGCAGTGAACAAAACATGTCATCTACCCTTAGATCATAGCAATCAGTACGGGAACCGCTGTCGGCACTTTTAAAGCAGTATGCGTCACAATCACAACTACAAAATATGCTCCTTTGTAAATATAGAGATATCCCACACATTAAAAATGCCGTAAATCATCAATCACGTTCGGTACGTCGGCTGGCACCTGCCCACATTGATCAAAGCGTCAACCTCAAAAGCAGCTTGGCACATCTCCCTATTGTTTCTACGATCTGAGGATCTACCTTACTTCCCCCAATAATCCGTTATTTAGCAACTGTCCTAAGTATTTCCTTTCTATCCTCAGCCTCAAACCTTTGCCTTACAAATGGGTAATGGTGAAGATGAAGGGGACCCCGTGTGGCCGCGGGAGGAGTTGGGCCCCACCGGCGTGGACGACATGACGAGGCTCCACGACCTGCACGAAGCTGCCCTGCTATGGAACCTGAAGCTCCGATACGAACAAGGACTGATATACACATACGCGGGCTCCATACTGGTGGCTGTCAACCCATATAGGCCAGTGGACGCGTTGTATGGCCTGCAGACTGCAAGGAGGTAAGAATTTTCATCAGCTTGAAATTGCAACCGTCAATTCAAAAATTGTGCTTTATCATTAACGGTTTTAACCTCTCAATTCCAGGTACCACGCAGCAGAGGCGCTAGGCGATCTCCCACCACATTTGTTTGCCATAGCGGCGGCTGCGCGCGCGGCGCTTCCCCAGCCTCAAGCCATACTTATCTCCGGCGAGTCCGGCGCAGGCAAGACTGAGTCCACCAAACTAGCGGTCCAGTTCCTCGCCGCAGTCGCCCCCGCACCGCCCGGCAGGGCTCCCGTCTCCGAACAAATCTTAGAAGCAGCCCCTTTGTTGGAGGCTTTCGGAAATGCAAGAACACCAAAAAACCACAATTCTAGTCGATTCGGAAAACTCTTAGAATTGTATTTTAAAGATGGCTCCCTAGCCGGAGCAAGAGTAGCTCACTACTTATTGGAGAAATCCCGAATAGTCACACAGTCTCCGGGAGAAAGGAATTACCACGTATTTTATGAATTGCTCGCTGGATTAGATGAAGAACAAAGGCGGTCGAGAGGACTTTTGACCGCTGAACATTATTTCTATTTGAATCAAGGAGGAGACTCCGGCGGCGCAGGCGCGGGGGCCGATTGGTCCGCGTTGTGTGGCGCCATGCAAGTTCTTGGCATTGGAGATGCGGAACGAGAAGACATAATAAGGGTTTTAGCAGCTGTTCTGCACTTAGGAAACGTATATTTTCATAGAAGACAGTTGCGTCACGGACAAGAGGGTGTGCAATTAGGCGGGGGCGCGGAGGTTCGTTGGGCCGCGCATCTACTGAAGGTCCCGGCAGAGGCGATGGCTAGGGCCCTCACCACACGAGTCACTGCGGCGAGAGCGGAGCGCATGAGGTCACCGCTCCCCATAGACCAAGCCTTAGACGCGAGAGACGCGTTCGCTAAGGCCCTCTACTCCTCCTTGTTCAGCTGGCTTGTCCTGCGAATCAACTCGATAGTCCACCGCGCCGGCTTACACGATGCTCACAGAATTTCTCTCCTGGACATCTTTGGATTTGAAGACTTGGAAGAGAACTCTTTTGAGCAACTTTGCATAAACTACGCTAACGAAACGCTGCAGCATTATTTCAATAAGCACATATTTAAGTTGGAGCAACAGGAGTATCAGAAAGAACGTTTGGAATGGTCGAATTTGACTTGGAATGATAACTCTCCGGGTACGTAATGTTTTTCAAATATTGACTTTAGTACCATGCCTGAATAGGGTTTAAAATTGTTTGTCTTTTGCAGTGATACAGTTGCTGAGCAAGAAGCCTGTAGGAATCCTGCATCTTCTGGACGATGAGAGTAACTTCCCGCGGGCGTCCGACGCCTCGTTCCTAGAGAAGTGTCATTACAACCACGCGTTGAACGAACTGTACTCAAGACCGAGATTGGGAGCAAGTGAATTTGGGGTGAGTGAGGCGATTTGTTACTCTGATTCGACACCCGATAATTATAATCATCGGGTTTCGAAATCTTATAGCATATGCGCTTGTCGAGTTGTTCGACATCCGGCGCATGCGATCAGGGAAAGGGATCCTTTAGCAGGTACACTATCATTCATAATTGGTCGTATATTCAAACTTCGAAGCAATTCGGATTCGGATTTGCTTCGAAGTTTGAATATACGACCAATTATGAATGATAGTGTACCAGTTAAAGGATCCCTTCTCCTGACTGTACTATACAACATTTGGATAGCAGATCGGCCAGATGGACGCGTGATATCACCGCGTGAACTGCCAATTTGTGATATCACACGGCGTGGTGTCGGTACAGAATAGGCAGATCATAGCAGTAGATAAACACCACAATATATGTACGATATTTATCATCACACTTGACAAACGGATTGGTGATCGATTTTATTGCAACGCAATGACAAATAGCATGTTCCATACTCGTGGAGTCGCAATGATTTGTTTGAATGAGTCATTAATAAATCGAAAATTGTTTGTTATCGTGATAGTTCAAGGTGAGTTGATGACTTAATGTTTCATCACAAGACATTCTCTTGATATACTGACAGCTGTAGGTAAATTATCAGCAGGATGCTGATGACTTCTATAAATTATCAACCGAACAAATACGATAAATTATCTATGGATGTTTGTTACTCATTTACGGCATAAAAGATCTGAACAAAATTTGGCATACAGATAGACCATGTCCTAGATTAATATATAGGGTACTTTCTATCCGAGTACAAAAAGCAATTTTCTTAAGATGCGAGTGAATAAGGGTTCTCTAGGGAATATTCAAGATGTGAGAAAAAGATCAAGTAGCAACTACTTATTATTTCGAATTGTACCTTCAGTTAGTAAAAGGAAACACAATTTACTCTATGATTACCCTATTCAATGAGTCAGGCAAAGAAAAACTACTTATAAACATGGGGGAAAGGAATTGAAAGAACGGAAACGGAACATTAAATGGTAGATCGCTTTTGATTTGACAGAACAACAATGTCCATAACTGTGTAAATGCCATAGGGTTAATCCTATATTGGACTAAAAGTCTTTCTTCTTCTGCCTTATTTATCTCGGCTCTTGTCAGGGTCCACTTTCATGATTATTACCAAAAGTCTTATCTTCTTCTCCACAAATTTAGATTAGGCTAGATACTGCATGTTCACTAAATAGTATGAAAACGAGCGTGCCACTTTTTCCTACCTATTATGCTGTCGCGCAAGTCATTTAAAAGCCTTGGGCAACCCTATAAGAGTTTCTACAGTTATTATTGATACAATTTGGTATTTGTATGCCTTAAACGACACTATTTGTCAAGTTTCACTGGCGGGTTTGAAAGTAAACTCAAGTAGAAATTCGGCAAGTAGGCGCATGGCACAAACTTTCGGGCACGCTGGGACGGACGGTTTGCGGTATCTAGTCTACTCTAAATCTGTTTTCTTCTCTTTCTGCCTTATTTATCTCGGCTTTTGTCAGGATCCACCTTCATAATTTACTCTACTTAGCCCGGTCTTCAACATCATATTATAGTCTTAGAGTTGGGTCCAGGCACCTCCAATCGTTATGCTGCCTTGGGCTGCGTATGACTTGGCTAAAATATCTCAAGCAGAACTCTTGTAGCCAGCACGTGCCTAGAAGGCAAGCCTGACGCATTTGACGGAGGGGATATCAGATATGGCAGGCAAGGGAAATAATCTTTGCTAGGGGGGCAGATACCCTCCCTTGCCTGTACCTGGCTTGACAAACGTATAATTCCAGATCAAACACTACGCCGGCCAAGTATGGTACAACGTGGAAGGCTTCCTCGACAAGAACCGGGACGCGCTGCGAGCTGATGTACTGGAACTGCTGTGCAGCAGTGAGGTGCCGCTGGTGGCTGAGATGTCAACCCAGCTGAGGGCCCAGCATGATGCTAACAAGACACTGCCGAGAGGCGCCAATGGACGCTTCGTTACTATGAAGCCGAGGACCCCTACGGTCGCAGCTAGGTAAGGACGCAAATGGTATTTTTATATAGGCCGATATGTCTACGCAGCTGAGGGCGCCGCATGACGCTAACAAGACGTTGCCGAGAGGCGCCAATGGATGCTTCGTTACTATCAAGCCCAGGACTCCTACGGTTGCAGCTAGGTAAGAACGCAGATGGTATTTTTACATAGGCCGAGATGTCCACCCAGCTGCGAACGCAGCACGGCGCTATCAAGACGCTGCCGAGAGGCGCCAATGGACGCTTCGTTACCATGGAAGCTCAGGACCCCTACGGTCGCAGCTAGGTAAGAACTGCAAATGGTATTTTTATATAACAAGTTCAGAGCTGCTGTGCAGCAGTGAGGTGCCGCTGGTGGCTGAGATGTCAACCCAGCTGACCCAGCATGACGCTAACAAGACACTGCCGAGAGGTGCCAATGAACGCTTCGTTACTATGAAGCCGAGGACCCCTACGGTCACAGCTAGGTAAGGACGCAAATGGTATTCTTTTATAACAAGCTCAAAGAGCTAAAATGAGTATATACTGCCGAAAAGTACTATGGTTTAGTTTGAGACTAAATAATGATGATGAAATTATTAAGAACTAGCTGTTCCCCGCGGTTTCACTCCCGTTGCTCGGCTCCTAAGGGCCGTAGCGTAATGTTAAATAGCCTAAACTATTCCACATGGATCTGGCTATTATGCAGGGTGGCAGGTTAGACAATGGAAATATTTTAAGGAGTCATTGTACTCATCTTTATGAACAACTTTTACTATGGGACCAACGAAAAAAAAACAGCTGTTCCATGCATTTTGTTGAGTTATGTGAACATAAATGTATGGAATAGCTGATTTTTTTTTTCGCTATTTCAAAGTTCTTCCCATAGTAAAAGTGGTTCGGAATGATGAGTACAATGACCCCTTAAAATATTTCCACTGTCTAACTTGCCACCCTGCAGGTATACAAAAAGAAATCGAATTCGACTGGTACTTCCAGAGATTAGGGCGTTCAAACTATCTAACTCTTCAGCTTTATTATATTAGTTATATAGATACATATCAGGCGCGGTCGCAGTCGAAGACTTTGGGGGGGTCATACTAAAGTCGAAGTCTTTGGGGGGGTCACATCGATTAATGCCGACATGCTGCACCGTGAACTACCGTGTTTCGCACATTTTTGTAAGATTTTGGGGGGTCACGACCCCAACCCCTCGGATCGCCACTGATACATATTCACAAGTTCCATTTCCCCCCAGGTTCTCGGACAGCCTCCACCAGCTGCTGGAGTCGATGTCGCGCTGCAACCCGTGGTTCGTGCGCTGCATCAAGCCCAACACGGACAAGTCGCCCATGAAGTTCGACATGCCGTGCGTGCTCGCGCAACTGCGCTATACCGGCATGCTCGACACCATCAAAATCAGGCAGACCGGCTACCCCATCAGGATACCGTTCCAGAACTTCGTGGATAGATACAGGTGAGGAATTATGTAAGAGCGCGCATGCCTCTCAGACCAACTCACCGGTGGGCGGCGCCAAAACACTTGCACACTGCGCTACACAAGCATGCTCGACACCATCAAGATCAGGCAGACTGGCTACCCCATCAGGATACCGTTCCAGAACTTCGTGGACCGATACAGGTGAGGATTTAAGAGTGCGCATGCCGCTCAGACCAACTCGCCGGTGGCGCCAAAACACTTGCCATTTCACCGTTGATACAAGTGAGGAATGATTTAAGAGTACGCATGCCGCTAAGACCAACTCGCGGTAGCACCAAAACACTTGCTATTTCACCAAGCGCCGCCGTGTTAAACTCTAACACCGACAAGTCGACCTTAAAGTTCTTTTTATATAAATACTTTAACCTGTGCTTGAATACGTTGGATTTATTTAAAAAAGCATACTTTGCTTAGTCTAGAATCACAGTGAGAAAATATTATTGTGTAGGATTTAGCCATATTTTAGTGGAGAAACATGTTTTACTTAATTAAACCCAATTTTCTTACAATTTTAGTTTCATGCGAAAAAAAATGTGATATTTGCCGAGACCCCCCCTCCCCCCAACGTGACATTGGGTGAGATTCGGCTCGACCCCCTCCGCCCCCTAAACGCCCTCTTATGGCCAAAATACGACCAATTTTTTTCTTTCAAAAGTTGAGACGTTGTGTACTTTATGAGCCAAGCTAACATAAAACATTCACAGGTACCTGTTGAAGTCAACGCCCTCACGCTCCACGCCCTACAGAGAGATCTGCAACTCCATACTAGCGGAGATGCCGCCCACCGGCGCCGGTATGTACACACAGCACACACTATATTTCTTTATTTTCACTTGGAAACAAAGTAGGTACCTATTAAATATTTGTGACTTTAGCCGATTCTTGAATCGCTAGATAAAATTTATTCCTATGAATAAACTATATCAGTTTCACTCTAACACCTTATGTTTATCGTTATAATTGATTCCTAAGATTTTTTATCTGGCGATTGAAAAATCGGTCCTTAATAGCTAATACATATATTTAATCTCGAAAACTACTTAATTCTTTTCAAAACTAAACTAAATCAAACCTTTTGCCCTTTTCTAAAATGATTTAAAGTCAATTCGCTCATTTAGCGTCGCCTTTCAAAATTGCCGTCAAAGGCGCCTCCACCGCCGTCAAAAGCGCCGCCACCGCCGTCAAAGGCGCCCTTGAAATGCGGCACTAATTGAGCGAACGGACTATTAGACGGTTAAATATTGTGTAAATCTAGGTAAAAACAAACTAACAAATATGTAGCGACACTGCCTGACATGTAACGTTACTGGTTATATCAAGCTAGTCATTACAGAACCCGTACTAAGAAAGTAGCGGAACTATTTAATATTATATTAAAATTCAAACGCTTCACTAATTACAATTTTATGAGGCTTTAGCGCACAAAATGATATCTTTATTGGCAATCTTTATACTTCGTTAATTGCCTTTGCGGTGCCGTCGCACTTAGGTACGGAGCAGGGTTGTTGCGAACATCAGCATCAGCATCAGCATCCGCGGAACTTCAGCATCATTTTCAACATCAGCATCAGCATCCGCATTGATCGATGCTGATTGTTAATGCTGATTAAATTCCAATATTAATTTTTAAAAAATAGAGGTCTAATACAGGTTATACTACCACTAGGTAGTCTATAGGTACTTAATTACTAATCTAGTACTAAATTATCACTTTGATTTTTAATCGGATTCTAATTTTTATTAAAAGTCATAAGATTATTGAAACAATCTTTTATTTCAATACCAAGAAAAAGTATGCAAGTTTTAGATATAAATTCATTATGGTCACTACTTTTTCCCTGTTTTTTTAAGAAAATAATTAAAATCAGCATCAGCATCCGCTGATGTGAAAAAAATATGCATCAGCAACAACCCTGGTACGGAGTACGCACTCTCTAGAGTCTAGACCCTTTTATAGCGTCGTATATAGCACTCCGACTGCAAATCGTTAGCATTTTAAAACAGATTTTTCTATTTTTTAGTATCAGTTTAGTCACAGAATACAAGTTTCATGTATGTACCTGTTATGTACCTCTTTTTGTATATGATAGCCAGATTCATCAGGAATAGTATAGTCTATTTAACATCACGCTACGACCCTTAGAAGGCAAGCAACGGGGGTTAAACCGCGGGGACAGCTAGGTAGTAGTATAATAAGCTCAAGGTTCATGAAGTTGCCTGCCTGCCCTGCCTAGTAAATAATAGATTCATTTTGGGAACCCCTAAGGCAACATATGGGACGGTTTTTCTTGACTTGTAATCAGCTCACACATCACACCACCGTTCTACCTCATTTGGACCTTATGTTTTATTTAAAACACCGGTTCCTCATAATAGCTTAACTAATTAGCCTATCATTTTCATCACAGCGGTAAATTTATCGCCCGCTATCGGTTATCTTTCTGCGGTCGCGTCTGATACGCTACCTACTCTATGGTCGGGTCATTTCGTTCTGTGATGTTACTGTGTGCGGGTCGAGATGGGGAAGATTTGGAAAAGGGTCAAGAAACGAGGTTTTACGTTGGAAGCTATGGTTTTGTGTGAGTTTTGTTTGTAGTTTTTATGAACCTTATGGGTTCAGGTATACTTACATTCCTATAACATGTACAGTCAGTGCCCCACATTGTCTGACCCCTCTTTGAATCTTAAGCCGCGCCTCCTGCGACATGTTTTCGTGTTCGACGAACACCGAACAGTGAACAGTGAACGAGAAAGGGGCGTGGTCTACGTGTTTTGACGAATAAAATCACTCAAAACACGTAGACCACGCCCCTTTATCGTTCACTGTTCGATGTTCGTCGAACACGAAAACAGGTCGCAGGAGACGCGCCTTTACTATTTCTAAAAGGGGTCAGACAATGTGGGGCACTGACTGTACTTACCTCCAAAGTTTTTTATGTTAAAATAGAAAACAATCATGATGTCCACCTTGTGTATATTATGTACAGTATAGTTATGTGCATAATAAATAGAGAGAAAAAAAAAATTGAATTGAGATTTAAAAATAATATAATTATGAATATTTTTTACATATCTAGTGGTATTTTAACTCATTCTTATTGCTATACCTAGTAAGTACGGTCAGCATCATAAGTCACTGATAATTTAAAAATTTTACCATGTGTTTTATGAACGAAAACTTGTCAATTATAACTTGCTTGTAACAATTTATTAAAGAGCAGGCAATACTCTGAAAACTAGTATTATGATATATTTAAAACAATAATACGGTATTTGCCTCATTTTGGGAAATGGTTTATATTAATCTTCATTATATTATAAGCACACTACATTGATATTTCAGGGAGGTCTACTGTATTTATCAATAAAAATCAGTGATAAAGTATAAATTTCCAAAACCGCTCCAAAAACGCTGTTTCTGACGGAAGTGACGTAACACGCTAGTAATAGTAAACGAGCTTTGTCTAGGGATGCAGGAAGTGCCAAAAAGTATCGATATATATCGTATCGATATTTTAAAAAAATATCAATATCGGTTTCGATATATCGAAAAAAAAATATCAAGTATCGAAAACGTATCAAAAACAATATATTTTCAGTAGCAAGACCATAGTCACCATTTATTAAAATGTCACAGTTTTTAGATTTAAGTGATAAAGTAATGTCAGGGACACTAATGCGCCTGCCACACACTCGACGAATGGCATGGGAAGTAGCGAGGAAAGGAGGCAGAGACATAGTGTGGCAACTTTACTCGTCATGCCACACGTCATGCTCCTCGTCCTCTCTCTCTCTCTCTCGTCTCGTCCGGCAGAGAGGGCAACATCGCGGCAAAGCACGGCAGCGCGAGGAGCATAGCGATGAGCAGCGCAAGGAGCATAGTCTGGCAGGCGCATAAAAGTTGAGAATGAAAATAGGTGCTGAAAGAACACTGTCTTCTAACATCGTTAAAAATTCAGATCATAGAAACAAGGAGATATGGCATCATAGCAAATTATTACGGGAACAACTGTCGCCACTTTTAGTACATTTTTCAACACAATTACAAGCGCTACTTGTTAATAAAAAGATCTCCCACACATTAAAAATTCCGCACACCCTCAATCTAACACTGTTAATCGTCACTCAACACTAGCACTAAAGACTAAACTAAAACACTGTATTTATATCATCGATCGTGTTCGGTTCGTCGCCAGCGTGTACTTTTGTACTACGCTTAAAATGACCAAACTTAAGTAAGTACCTACCTATCAAACTCAATAGCGCCTTGGCACATCTCCCTTGTTTCTATGTTGTTTCTATGATCTACGGTTAGAAACGTTGCAACTTAATGAAATTCAGCGCCGAAAGGAATACTTAGTGAAACGCACACTACATACTTTTATGAATAGTAATAATACTGACAGATTTATTGAAATAAACTTGTAAAAGCAAACACAACAGAATTTCGTAAAGTAATAATATTTTTTGAAAATTTCACCGGTATATCGATATTTTTTTTTCGATATATCGAAACCGATATTGATATTTTTTTTTATATCGATACAATGTATATCGATACATTTTGGCACTTCTTGCATCCCTAGCTTATGCTTACTCCAGTGTTGCCAAGCTAGATTTTCATTTTACCCCAATGCCTGATTAATTTTACTCTAAAATCATAACTATTTATACAAAAATACCTGGCTAAAGTTTTGGTTTTAGATATACAATAAAACAAGTTCTTTCTTAATCAATGGTCATGTTTCACAATAAAAATATGCTGAATTTGTTTAACTCAAATTCATTTCAAATACTTAGGTACCTACATGTATTGCTTACCAAAAAGCCCATAAACTTTAGTAATCATAACAACAATACCGCAACAATCCGCGACCGCCGCCGTGTCCTGAATTTTCAGCCGGCACCGGTTGCTAAATTGGCAGCGGGCGCTGACTTTGGAAAAAAAAGCGGGAAAAGGAGTTGGCAATTTGGCATAATTAAAGAAACATTTCATGTTTCATTTGAGTAACATACCTAATTAGGGTCCAAGAGTGAGCGAAGCGAGCTCGGGAACTTGGACACCCCGACACGGACAGGTTAGGTTCGAAGGGGTTAACGGGGGCTTCAGTGAGCGAGCGAACGAAGCCCCCGTCAACCCATTCGTGTTAGGTTACTTTTAACCTTGCAGATAGAAATAGGCGCTCCGCGTACCGGGGCTCCGTCGACCACCTCCCTCCCCCTTGTAAGTCCAAAAAAGTTGTATTTTGTTTTACATTGACACTAATTTAAAGTCAATCTAAGGTATTTAATTCAACTTAAAACACGGCAACATTAATCTGCTGCTACGGTAGTTTGCAATTATTTTCGTCTGGTATCACTGCTACTCCAAGGCTACTCCGGTTCCTAACGGCATTATTTTTGGGAGCCTAGTCGGCGCCGGCTGCGGAGGCGCTCCCTAAAATTTGACCCTCAAATTTACCCTGAAGAATTCTTTACCCTAAAAATAAGTTGGCAACACTGGCTTACTAGCGTGTGACGTCACCAGAGTGCAACAGGCCGTTCTTGTCACAGCTACAATAACAAAAAATATTGCATTTTATTTTCGTGTAATTTGTAAAAAATATACATATTTTTGTTGAAAATCAAGTGAAATAAGTTTATTTACGCTATGAACTGATAGGATGACCACAATCTGTAGCATATTTTCAATGTTGTCAAGAACCGAATTAGGTTTTACGATATTTAATTATTAAAATTTTAAAATGCTAGTGCTACTTGCTTTACGACACACCTACGTAATTTGTAAATTTATTTCTTGGTGTTTAGTACTCGAAGTTACAATGTAGAAAGAAACCTTACTAATAAAACACTTTTCAGTCGGTGCCGACTACCAGTTAGGTGCAGCGCGTGTCTTCATAAGGGAGGCGTTACACAGAGCATTGGAGCGCGCTCGCGCTGACAAACTGCGCGCCGCAGCGACGAAGCTGCAGGCCCACTTCAGAGGATACTTAGCAAGGTATGTTACGATAATTGCCTATTATGATATGGTCATGACTTACATCAAATTCTCTTTAATAGTTGTTCTCTTGGTATTGACGGTCAAGATCCCATTAATTAGATCATTTATCTCAGATTTTTTTGACACCTTCTCTTGCAGTATTGACAGTGTCGTAACCTCTCCATCTCAAGCAACAACAAATCAGATTTATAGTATCCTACTAATATTATAAAAGTTTGTGAGGATGTAAAGATGTATGGATGTTTGTTACTCTTTCACGCAAAAACTACTGAACGGATTTTGATGAAACTTTACAGTAATATAGCTTATACATCAGAATAACACATAGGCTACTTTTTGTCCCAAAAACGCAAGCGAAGCCGGGGGTGAAGCCGCGGGCGGAAGCTAGTTTTTGTATATGATAGCCAGGTTCATGAGGAATAGTATAGGCTATTTAACATCACGCTATGACCCTTGGAAGCTGTGCAACGGGGGCATAACCGCTAGGCACAGCTAAGCTAGTTTCGTATAAGCAAAGTGTTTTCCTCGGGAACCTTGGGCCTTATCAGAATATCAGCGCTGCGGCATTTATTTTTCATATGTCGTGGCACTATGCTGAGATAGGAGCCTTTTGGCCTCATACAGGTTTTACTATTTTATTTTTTTACTAGTTTTTGCCAGCGGCTTCGCTCGCGCTGTATTTCACCCTCTTGGGGGTGGAATTTAAAAAAAAAAACATTTCTTATCGGATGCCTACCTCATATAAGGAATACGTCCTCTAAATCTCACGTTTGTACGACCAGCGTTTTAGGCTGCGTTGCTCCATCAGTCAGGACAAAGCCTTTTATAAATAAAGATTTCACACTTTTGTTTCCTCTTTTTATTTTTGTAATTTCCTGTGCGGGTCTCGAATAAACAATTTTCTTTCTTTCTTGAACAGGAAGCGCTACCAGCAGCTGCACTACTCCACTATAAAGCTGCAGTCGTGGTGGCGCGGCACAGCGGCGCGGCGCCGCTACGCGCGCGTGCGGCGCGGCGTGGTGCGCGCGCAGGCGCTGGTGCGCGGCCGGCGCGCGCGCAGGCGGCTGGCCGCGCTCAAGGACCAGCACAGGAGAAGGGCGGAGGCGCTGCAGGTGGCGGCTAAGTATGTAGCCTTGCCTTACACATATACCTTCAATCAGGGCGTGAAATACCGGTATTACCTATATCGGTTTGCACGAGTATTGTAACGGTTTAATAAGGTATTGATACCAATAAAAAATCTGTTAATTTTAAGTCAGAGAATAGACGCTAATTCAACTCATGTGTCGCGTCGTTGGGGCAATATAGTGATCTGTTTAAAATGTGATTATGGATAGAACAGCTCATTTATAAGTATTCATAATAAATACCGCTTAAAATACTTGTATTGCAAAAATACCAGTACTCAAGTAACCTAATGACAAATACCGGTATAAACCGTTACCAATATGTTCATTTTAATACATTCAATGCCACCCCAATTTTCGTGAAGTCCTTAGCGGTGCCGCATACCTACCACATTTGATTAGTAAACACGCCATGTGTATTTGTGGTATTGGATAATTAGGTACTTTATTTTAATAAAATATAAGAAAAAGATTTCTTTGATATTTATGTTAGTAATGCTAATCAGTAATCTGTAAAATCTAACTAAGATCACTTTTGTATCAAAATATGAGCTCTGAATCTACTGATTTTTCATTTTTTTACAGGTTATATAAAATTAACTAAGTAGGTAATTAATTTTCTCAAAACCTGATCATGTACTAATGACACCACAATTCACAGACGTCGCGCTGCCGAACAGAAAGCTGCTCAAAAAGCTGCTCAGAAGGCTGAGAGTCTTCAAGTGCTGGAGGTGCCAGCCGAACTGGCCTTCATACTGTCCAAGCTCGATGAGTGGCAGCCGCCACACACCGAGAGGAACCTTGCCAAGGTATGTGAAGCTTGCATACAATTTGACAGCAGGCTAAGGAGGATATTAATATCCCCCTTACATTGTCTATGATATACCTATGATCATAAACAATGTAATTTAGACATATGAACCATTTTGTCTTCAAAGATTTTTAGAATCTTTCCTACTAAATGTTGGATTAAAGATTTATGATCCTAGATATTTGATAGTGTAATTATCCACCTTATATTAATAATTTTAGTCTTTAAAGATTTTTGGATTTTTCCTACAAAATATTGGATAAAAACGATTTAAGATCCTTCTTCTTCTTCTTTCGTATCAATGGTTCAATTTAGATATAATTGGAGTAAAAAGAATGAATGTGACTGAATGTGAATGAATGAATGTGACTGCGGTGACGAATACCAGTCGATGTCGCACCTTCTGGTTTGTCCACTGTGCCCAACCACCTGCACAAGAGACGATCTCAATGTGGCCACACCTAGTGCTGTACTGATGGCCACTTTTTACTCCAATTTAAGATCCTTATGATCCTAGATATTTGATAGTGTAATATCCTCCTGATGGCTACGTTATATTGTCCAATTAGCATATCGCTGGAGTACCTATTCATTGTCAAATTTAATCCAAATCCGTCCAGCCGTTTCAGCGTGAAGGAGTAACAAACACACGCATTCTATTTCACACACACTACACGCGACTTCTATTTCATCCTATCTCCAGGTGGCAGGCGACGTATACGCGGAAGAGGAGCGCGTGCAGCTGCCCCGAGACTTACAGCAGTTCGCCTTCTCCAAGTTCAGCTCCGTGTACTTCGCCGATGGCGGACACCTGAGTCCCAAGAAACATCCCATCACCAGGCCGTTCTTGGCTAAAGCTGCTGTCAGGTTCGTATTGTTTTGTTTACGTACGCTCGACAACATTGACGGTCGACCACTCTTCACCCTTATGTTCTTAGTAATAAGGGTAATAAGGTGTACGGGAAGCTATTAGGAGACAAGTTAAACACTCGAAAGATGGTACATAACTGAATTTAATAGGATATCAATCTCAATATTATAAGGAGCTACATACGCTCATACACCTCTAGTACATAGACTATATATTAGTAATAAGTATACCACTACAAAGGGTTTCACCCTTATTACTAAGAACATAAGGGTGAAGAGTGGTCGACCGTCAATGTTGTCGAGTGTACAACATTCTTACGCTTTCTTTTGCTGTCGCAGACAACCAAACCATAGTCTAAGAACTCCAGTTCTACGCTTCCGCTCTCACGCAGAAGTCTGTTAACATAATATACATATAATGAGTTAAGCGTAACAGGTCCAAATCGTATTTTGACACCTCTGCGTTTATTACAAGTTATTAAGCTCATTTCAGACTACGCTATACTATACAGGGTAAAATTAAAACCAGTGCGGATATTTTAGGAGTTGAAAGTACTCATGAACATGATCAACTTTTATTATGGGACCGACACTGAAATATGAAAAAAAAAAACAGCTGTTCCCTACAAAAAATGCACTACAACACGATCAAAATGTATGGAACAGCTAATTTTTTTTTGAGATGAGAATGAGAAGTGCAGTGATAGCCTAGTGGATTAACCATGTGCCTCCCACGGCGAATGGTTCGAGTTCGATCCCGAGGCACGCACCGCTGACTTTTCGAAGTCATGTGCGTATTAGAATAGTATATTATGCAATTAGTGAATAAAGGACGGATTTAAAGCGAGGGCCATAGATGAATCACGAGCTAGTGAAGGATTCTAACGATTGAATCACGACCGTAGGGAGTGATTCATGATGATTGAATCACGAGCGTAGCGAGTGATTCAAGTGTTAGAATCCTGAGCGACGCGAGCGATTCATGGCCCTCGATATAAATCCGTTTTATTCAAGAGTTGCATACTATACTTTATACCATGACTACGAGAAAAAGAAAGATTTAAGTGAAAATATACATATAATGAAGAAAAAGTAAAGTTAAATTGGCTTTGATGTAAACCAGCCGTGATTTTTTGGGTAGCAAGCTTTCCACCTTTCCACTATATCGGCCGCCCTCTCTTTCACAAACTCAGGTGTTAACACATCTTCATCACTAGAATGCATTTTTAATCGATTAGAACAACACTAAACAAACACAAAATTGAAGATTAAAGTAACACTAAACTTTGTGTTCGTACAACTTACAGTATTCAAAATAGCGCCAATTTACTAAGGACAGCAAAGAACACAAAACAGTTTTTATTCTAATGCTAAACTCCTTGTCGAAAATGTCGACCAATCAAATTGAATTTAGAACACATCAATATAGGTCGAATACACAGATTACACTTACACTAGATACGGTAAGCCACGACCAAGCGTGGCCTGCATGTTCGACTGTTCGTACTAAAAAAAGTCTGTTAGCTCAGTGACGCTTAGTGATTGAAACAATTCTGTTTACTCTGAGCACATCACTAAATGGCTGGGGTGAAGTTATCGTAGGTATAAAAAAGATGACACGTTCGGTTTTCATACAATCTAATAACGTGCCGCATCTAGCATAGGTTCTTTAAATCTGTGGTCGAATACATTGGTGTGTTCCATTTTCAAACATCAAAACAGTGAGTAAAAGTGCTTTTTATTCACTGTTTTCAGTGAAAAAAATAAGCTTTTTAGAGGGGGAATGGTATAAATTAATTATCACTTGCTTTAACGGTGAAGGAAAACATCGTGAGGCAACCGGCATGTCCTAGAACCAAAAATTCTAAGACATGTGACGTCCACCAACCCGCACTGGGCCCGCGTGGTGGACTACGGCCCACTCCCTCTCACAGAGGAGGCCTGTGTCCCAGCAGTGGGAACATTATAGGCCGATTATGCATTATGCTATATATTCATGAGTACTTTCACCTCCTAAAGTATCCGCACTGGTTTTAATTTTATCCTGTATAGCTCATAGCACGACAATATCGCGCCCCATACATTGTTATGGACCCGATCACACTGTGCTATACTATATAGTATAGCGTAGTCTGAAGACAGCTTATTACACGTTTATTAACTTAATTAGTTTAACGGTTGTCGCATCATTATTTTCGCGGCGGAGGTGTAATGTACGCGAAAGTGGTGGCCCGGTCCCAACTTAAAAAGTCGTAGTTTGTAGGTTCGAACCCCGGCAGGCGCACACTTTGTGCAATTTGTTTCATCGCCACGTCTCTAAAAACGGGAAGGGAAAACATCGTGAGGAAACTGGCATGTCCTAGAACCAAAAAATTCGAAAACATGTGACATCCACCAACCTGCACTGCGCCCGCGTGGTGGACTACGGCCCACTCCCTCTCACAGAGAGGAGGCCTGTGTCTTGAATATAATAAAGTGTTTCATTCCAGGGATCAAGATTTCAATGATGCGGTGGCTACATTTAAGCTGATATTGAGGTGGTGTGATGAAACAGCAGCGGGCAACGAAGCCAGACAAAAGGTGAACATTACCGTCCTACGTACTATATTTTCGTATCCATATTTTCAACTTTTAGAAAAGCCTTCACATCCAATTTAGGGATAATTTTTATCATCAATAATTTTTTTTATCATCAATAAAAATTCTTCAAAAAGGGCTCCTGAGGATACGCTGTGTTCACAGCGAAGGACCTGCTTGTCCCCTAAGTTATCGACACAGGGAATCTTCATTTTAAAAGCTCTGCAACGCGTATGTATTAGGTTGTGTGTAGGTAGCAGTGGCGAAGGGTCTCTACAATACGATTCGTACCGGCTTCCCTTTGAAAAATAGTACAGGCAGTATTGCCTACTTTTATTCATTAGCTTTTCGTGGTCAGGTAAGTATATGTAGCTCCGGCTTACCTCTTACAAAAACTGACCCTTCGCCACTGGTAGGTAGGCGTTTCATAAACTGCGGTAACCGCTTACTATCAGGCGGGTCGTACACCGGTTTGCCAACATCGTCGTACAAACACCGTTTCACCGTGGGAGAGCCATGGTTCGGCACGAATGGGCCGGCTCGACCGGAGTAATACCACGGCCTCACAGAAAGACGCTTGCGTCGTGTTTCGCCGAGTGAGTGAGGGTACCGGAGGCACAACCCCCCCCCCCCCCCCCGCCCCATTATGGCGCAGTTGATAAATCCATTGTTGTGGGGGGGGC
Source organism: Thalpophila matura (assembly GCA_948465475.1). Taxonomy (NCBI): domain Eukaryota; kingdom Metazoa; phylum Arthropoda; class Insecta; order Lepidoptera; family Noctuidae; genus Thalpophila; species Thalpophila matura. The sequence goes on from OX419185.1 coordinate 15,026,231, forward strand.
ACAACTGCGCTCAACAATGCCCAAGGCAACAGCAGTTTTTTAAAGGCCGGCAACGCACTTGTGACTCATCTGCCGGCCTAGCATGACCACGATAGAAACGGGTTTTGTCTACATAGAAATAGACAAAGTGACAGATTTCATTCATAAAACGTAGAAATTTTTCTACAATCTGTCACTTTGTCTATTTCTATGTAGACAAAACCCGTTTCTATCGTGGTCATGCTAGGCCGGCTGGTGTTGCGAGTGTCCATGGGCGGCGGTAATCACTTACCATCACGTGATCCGTCTGCTCGTTTCTTTTGCTTCTTGTTATTGAAGAATTGGTGCTTTAGCTTTAGTAATTTTGCCGTAAATTCGATGAAGGTCTTCCTCGTCATCCCAGTAGGCATTCCAGTAAAATTGTGTAACGAAAAACATGTAGTTTTGAAAGCTTCTTACTCCTGAAGTTTAAAAGTTACTAAAAACAGCTACGTATATCGTTGCGAAGATCCATCTGACAGCAACACAAAAGTATATGTTTGACCCTCTTTCCACCCCCTGTGATGACGTCATAGACCGCGGGAGCAAGCATTAAAAATGAGATGTCCATCGATTTCACGAAAAAAAGTGGTCCGACTTCTAAACACCCCAATTTTTTTAGGACTAGTTTTCGATTCCTAATGGTGTATTTCGTTGTCCAGGTGTTAGCGGACTACATAGCGTCTCGCGGCTTGTCATCGCGTGGTCTTAGGGATGAGGTGTTGGTGCAGGTTTGCAACCAGGCGAGTGGGGAGACATCTCCTGACCGAGTATGGCAGCTCATGGCGCATTGCCTCGCCGCCTTTCAGCCGGGACCTCCCCTACACAAGTCAGTACCCATTCCGACACTTATTAGAAAGAAACGAATTAAAAATGGCGGGACTAATCATTTCCTCTCACTCGCACGTTATTGCTCGTATACTCGCATACTCGTATACTCGCACACGTTGAGTGTGAGTAAAGAGCAATAACGTGCGAGTGAAAGGGAATGATTAGTGCCGCCATTTTTAAATCTTTCTTTATTGGCGCGGGTTATACCAAAAGCTCGGTAAAAATAATATTGATATAAAGTAAATAGACTTTTGCCCGCGACTCCGTCCGCGTGGACTACAATAAATTGACCATTTGTGGGGAGACATCTTCTGATCGAGTGTGGCAGCTCATGGCGCATTGCCTCGCTGCTTTTCAGCCGGGACCTCCCCTACACAAGTCAGTACCCATTCCGACACTTAATAAAGAAGAGAATCTAAAATGGCGGCACTGATCATTCCCGCACGTTATTGCTGTCTTTACTTACACCCGACGTGTGTGAATAAAGAGCAATAACGTGCGAGTTAGTAAACACGTTGCAATCAATATCGAACCTTATTCACATCAACATAATTATGGTCCTTCGAGCCGGATCCCTTATACCGTTATTACATGCCTCTTTATCCAGGTACCTAGTTCGCTTCGTGTCGGAGCGCGCGCCCGCGTCGTGGCGGTCCCAACTCCTGCGCCTGCTGTGCGACAGCGGCGCGGGCGCAGCGCGCACGGCGGCCGTGGCGCGCCGCTGTCCGCCCACATTACTAGAGTGGCGCGCCGCTAAGACTGACGCCAAACCTGCCCTGCCTCTAAGACTGTATGACGGTACGTAGCTATAGTTTTGTACTATACTCCATACAGACAAAAAACGGTTATAACTGTTCCGTTATTTGGATGTAAGCGTCTATTAAGCATCGTTATTTCACGATATATTTAAAGCTATGTAATCTATTTACTATTTGCAAGCAAATTTAAACACAAAACCGCAGTCATTACAACAATATAATACTATATCGTTACTTCGCCGTTATTTTTCTAATGCTATAGTAAATGGAGTATAGGTTAACTAAAGCGTGGCCAGACGCTGCCCGCCCACGCTAATTTGACAGGATTAAATATTGTGCTATCGCTCTCTCATGTTTTTGATTAGAAAGAGACATAATAAATAAGACTAAATTAGTTTAGTTCGTAAACAACAGAATCGGCACCTGTGTTGCCTCTGCAAATGGTGCTTCGTGGCATGGTCCATACATTTTGATATAATTATTATATAATATAGGTATGTTTTTACCGCTCGCCGCCCCGCGCTAAGCTACCGCTGATAGCGGCAAGGTCCTGGCTGGGCCGTAAGTCAGCTTTGAGAAATCATCTTTCAACTTCAGATATTGGCGCTCAACATTTTTGACAATATTGTACGTGACTAACGGCCTCACTGTTTTTTAGTTTTTTTGTACTCAAGAATTTGTCACCCGGACATATCCGGGTCATTCACAACTGTCGTACTGATACATATCTGCCCCCCAGACACGGTGCAGCACGTGAGCGTGGACTCGTGGACATCGTGCGAGCGCGCCGCGTCCGCCGCGCTGTCGGCCGCCGGCGTCACGCACAACGCGACCGGCTGGTCGCTCACCATGGAACACAATGGACTGCTCACTGGTGAGACAGAGACAATAGACCTATAGACCCCACAGACACAGCACGTGAGCGTGGACTCGCGGCGACAGTTGGCATGACAGATAAGTCGCATTGCGCATCCAATAACAAGTACTTTGTAAGTATTATGCAGCGCGTCATTACTGTCACGTCAATCGCCAATCGCAATCCCACACCGCGCAGCTATCTCAAGAACCCACTCTTTTAAATGGTAGACTAGTATAATAATGTAATATTTAATTTCAAATGTATTTCAGGAAACTAATAGGCTTTTTAGCTAAGTCCACAAAAGATCGCAAAAAATACACTGCCCAAACAAGCCTAAAATATTGTCACAATTTTACCCTCTTATTTATACCTAGATAATGATTAAATTAATCAGCTCTTATGTCAATTGTCACCTCTTTTCATTGTCATACAAATGACAAGGATAGTTGTATATTTAATCAGTGATTAAAGTTAAGAGGCGTCTATAACTAAGAGCCGAGTTCACCGACAAGATAACAGTCCGATAAATTGAAAACGGCCGTTTAACATAATTTTTTCTATAGAAAAAGTCACGTTAAACGGCTGTTTTCAATATAACGGACTGTTATCTTGTCGGTGAACTTAGCCCTAAGTGGGTTAGTGTTTCCTTCTAAACTCTATATTTCCTACAGAATGGGCGGGCTGTGAGTTTGTACTGGACGCGGTGGGCGAGGTGGAGACGTGGACGGCCCTTCCCAGCGCCCGCGCAGAGCCGCTGCGGGCGCAGCCGGCTAGACACACGCCGCCCGCGCCGCCACCCAGGGCTTCCTCCGTCGATACTGACAAGTCTTCTAGACCACAGGTATTTATAAATACCTGAGAAACCCAAAAAAATACCAAGAATACCAAAAACAAAGTCAAAGCATTTATTTCAATTAGACCAATTACAGGTACTTTTGAATTGTCAAGGTGTCTGTCAGTTAATCAGAATGATGAAGATATCTAGCTATCATAAGTGGTAATCGGAGTAGGTAGAGCTATTTTTGATACTTGCGACATTTTTCCATAGTATGGACAAGATCCCGGGCTTCACTGGGATTGAAAATATATATTAGGAAGGTTGGTAGTGACTTTTAAAGGTTCTTGTGTATGTATGTATGGTATATGTATGTCACGGGAAATATCTAAACTTGGATTATACTAAGTTCACCAGTATAAAATTAAATACTTTCGAATTCCGATACTTTCGATAATTTTATTAGAATATCTAACAAGCTTTGACTAATCCCATTTTCTTTATTAAAGTTCTCAATAAATTAAAAATCCCGGGCTGCAGGGGGCATGTCCATGTTAAAATATGTGTTTGAGGTCATTGGCCCGAATAACTTTACCTACTCCGATCACTGATCATAAGCCACATCGAAAACAAACTATTTTCTAATCAAAACTAGTAGGTAAACGAAAGAAATATTTACTTAAAATCTTAAATCTTCCTTAGATCCCACCACCAGAACCACCAAAATCTCGCTCGCCGAGCATACCACGAATGCTGCAAGATTCCATCATCGACGAAGACAGCTCCGAATACAACTGGAATATAGAAAAGCGTGATGAATCGCACACAAACAAACACACGAGCGAATATTCCAAACACACCAGCGAATACTCAAAACACAGCAACGAATACCCCAAACACAGTAACGAATACCCCAAACACAGCAACGAATACCCCAAACACAGCAACGAATACCCCAAACACAGCAACGAATACCCCAAACATAGCATCGATTACTCCAAACACAGCAACGATTACTCCAAACACAGCGAATATTCCAGAAAGATTTCACACGACGTTCTGTCTCGAGAATCAGCACTAAACGAACGATACTTCGAACAGACTTCCGACAAAGTCCGCAGCAGATCTTTAGACAATCTTTTAGGTGACAACCCTGTGCCACCACCGAACAAATTAGCCGACTTAGGGCTGTCGCAATCAAGACTGAACGATCGCTACCACTCGGTGGAGCGGTTAGTAGGTGCTCCAAGTGTGGCCAGTAGTAAGGGGGGCATGGAAATGGAGTATGGGACGGGATCGCGGGTGTTACCGTCGAGGTACATAAAGTCGCAGTACGCTGGAAAACGCGCGCCTGCCGGCTCGCAGTCGAGTCGCGCTTACATTGAGAAGAGCTCGGAGTTTGGAGGTGTTAGGTAAGGATTTATTTTGCTACTAGTTGCGCCCCGCGATTTCACCCATAAGATTATTTATACCATTCCCCCTCTAAAAAGCTTATTTTATTCACTGAAAACAGTGAATAAAAAGCACTTTTACTCACTGTTTTGATGTTTGAAAATGGAACACACCAATGTATTCGACCACAGATTTAAAGAACCTATGCTAGATGCGGCACGATATTAGATTGTATGAAAACCGAACGTGTCATCTTTTTTATACCTACGATAACTTCACCCCAGCCATTTAGTGATGTGCTCAGAGTAAACAGAATTGTTTCAATCACTAAGCGTCACTGAGCTAACAGACTTTTTTTAGTACGAACAGTCGAACATGCAGGGCACGCTTGGTCGTGGCTTGCCGTATCTAGTGTAAGTGTAATCTGTGTATTCGACCTATATTGATGTGTTCTAAATTCAATTTGATTGGTCGACATTTTCAACAAGGAGTTTAGCATTAGAGTAAAAACTGTTTTGTATTCTTTGCTGTCCTTAGTAAATTGGCGCTATTTTGAATACTGTAAGTTGTACGAACACAAAGTTTAGTGTTACTTTAATCTTTAATTTTTTGTTTGTTTAGTGTTGTTCTAATCGATTAAAAATGCATTCTAGTGATGAAGATGTGTTAACACCTGAGTTTGTGAAAGAGAAGGCGGCCGATATAGTGGAAAGGTGGAAAGCTTGCTACCCAAAAAATCACGGCTGGTTTACATCAAAGCCAATTTAACTTTACTTTTTCTTCATTATAATTATGTATATTTTCACTTAAATCTTTCTTTTTCTCGTAGTCATGGTATAAAGTATAGTATGCAACTCTTGAATAAAACGGATTTATATCGAGGGCCATGAATCGCTCGCGTCGCTCAGGATTCTAACACTTGAATCACTCGCTACGCTCGTGATTCAATCATCATGAATCACTCCCTACGGTCGTGATTCAATCGTAAGAATCCTTCACTAGCTCGTGATTCATCTATGGCCCTCGCTTTAAATCCGTCCTTTATTCACTAATTGCATAATATACTATTATTCGCTCGCGCTATTACTTCGTTTTCTCTTGTTTTTTTTTTTCTCGGTTCCTAAGGCTCGTAGCGTGATCTTAAATAGCCTATACCTATATTTCCTCAGGAATTGGGCTGTCAAAAGCAAAAATATTTTTTCAAATCCGACTCGTAGTTTCAGAGATTGACGCGTTCAAACAAACTCTTTACATTCTCTTACTATTCGCTTAGTACTTAAACAATTTTACGCGGCTTTCATCATGAAATCGCAAGTTTATAATAAGTTTAAGTTGACTGACTTGATTGTATTCGCAGGTCATCAGCAATGTCCGACACATCCGAAGCTCCAAGTCTTGCGTCGCACGTGCGTCGCGTCCGCGTCCCGAGCCAGGCGTCTGACGTAGACCAATTCCTCGACGACCTATTCTCCCCAGTACTGGACCCTAACATCGACGAACTATCCGATGCTAGATCTCTAGCCGCCAGCATCAAAGGAGGCAGGAACTACAGCGATTTCATCGACAGCATCCTCAACTGCGAATACAACGAACAAATTGAAACTTTGAACAGCAACGAAGTCCAACACCTCATCAAAGGTGGGGGGAAAGAAGATAAAGAAAAGGGAAGAACGAGCAGAAAGGAGTCCAGTGCGGACTCTGTCGATGATTATATCACAAACCTATTCGATCCTATCTTCATGAATGATAGTTTGAAACGTCTTACTGATGGCGAAGGGCTTACTGGTGCCATAAAAGGGGGTGGAGCGACTCCTCGAGCTGCCTCCGCTAATACATCTACGCTAAGTTTTGGAGCTCTACCCCTCCCTCCTACAATGCCGTCGACTCCTGAAGCGCTGGCTGCCGCCCTAGGGCTCCATCTTCCGCCGCCCGGCACAGTCGACATCAACGCTTATCATCAGAACTTGCAGCGAGCTTTCCTGCAGAGCGCGATGGCGCAAAATCTTCAAATACAGCAGCAACTGCTAGCTCAGAACCAGGCCTTACAAACTCTGTTAGCCGGTCAAGTCGTGGAACCTTCAGAGTCGGAGCCCACGTCTCCAGTTCGAGCTTCAACCGTCGTTCACGCTCAAGTGCATTCTCCGCCGAGAAGTTCAGTAAAACTGCGACGAGAGTCCAATGAGAGTATGTCTGCGGGAGCTCCGCCTCCTCCCCCGCCCCCGATGCCCCCTCCACTCCACTCAACTGATCCCTTAGAAATCAAAGGCTTTGTGGACCCCTATGGGCGAGCCAAAACAGTCCGCATCGGTAAATGGAGGTGGCCTCCGCCAAAAGACGCAGTTGGACAGGAACAAGCACAAGATTTTACCAAATTTAAACTACGTCAGATTCAAAGGCGCCACACGCCGCAGTCGCAGTCGAACGGCTTGGAACATGAACCACCCCGAGGTCGATCTAAGTCAGAAACAACTCCAGGCATCGAATGGGAGGAATTTGAGGTGGACGGTCCCCTGGTCTCGCCGAATAGGGAAGCGCCGAACCAACGGACCGCTAGACGAAGTTTCGAGATCGGAGCGCAGCGCCCGTCTCCCGGAAGCGTTGGGAAACTAAAGTTGAGTTCAGAAATGAGACAAAGATTAGAAAGAGTCACAGCTAATCACTCAGTACGCAGCACGTCGTCTGCCGCAGAAACTCCACGAACCATCAACAAGTTAGAAGACACTAGAAAGTTGATGCTTGAGCGTCAATTAGGTGGTGGAGCGCGGTGGGACGCGCCGCCGCCGCCTCTGCCCCCCGCACCCCCGGGCCCGGCCCCGCCCCCGCCTATGGCCCCCCCGACGCCCCCCGATGGCCCCGCGCCGCCCCCACCAATACCTGACGCGTCCTCAACCTTCGCACAGTTACGTCGGGACCGAGACACTTTTGGCGTCCATCAGAACAGAGAGGCAGATGACCGTCATGCCTTCTTAGCTAACTGGAATTCACGACGTCGAGAAGACTCGGAGCCTCCATCCCGAGATGACTTGGCCACTCGTTTCCTCACAGCAGACCGTCGCCATTCCGAACGTCGAGTTAACGACTGGGGCGACGAGTCTGATGTACGAAGCTACGACGAGCGAGGGCAAAGTCGCGATGAATGGGATTCCGAATCAGGACACGACACGACTGGTCGTCGCGACAGACTAGACAACTACTCCGGCCGAGAAGCGTCGGAGATATACGAAGTGCACACGACGAAATCCGAACGCAGAAAAGAGGAGAATGGAATAGAGGATGCGTTTGAGCGTAAACGTTCGCCATTTTTCGATGATTTTGAGAGATTTGATGGGAGGAAGAACTCTCGGGATATGCTTGTGGGAAGGGCGAGGGAAAGTCCGAGGTCCGACATTGTGTTCTCCCAGGAGAATAATGATGCGAAGAGGACTGAACGGGCGACGTTTAAGACGCATATGGCACAGAAGGAAAGAGACAGAAAGATGGAGGCCGAGCGGCGACAGTCAGTTTCAACTCATGTCACTGATAGAACTGAACATAATGAACGTACGTATTTTAAAGACCATTTGAATATAACCTCATTATTTTATGATTTTTAGGGTTCCGTACCTCAAAAGGAAAAACAGAACTCTTTTAGGATCACTTTGTTGTCCGTCTGTCCGACACAAGACCCTTAACGGGTGGAGGCATCTGGTCATAGATGTCGCCACTAGAAATATGTAATAGACGGTGATGCTTGCTCATAGATGGCGCTATTGCATATTTCGGAGCCCTCAGGATGCGAGTCGTACTCGCACTTGTCCGGTTTATTTTTATGTTTTTATAATTTTTAGGTGACCTGCCCGCGCCAGCCGCTTTTCTGCCATCCGACCGCTCTTTCTTAACGTACAGCCGAGTGCCGTGGAAACTGCGCGTGCGCAAGGAAGTGTTCACACCCCTAGAGACTTATAACGACCCAGCCATATTAGACCTACTTTATGCACAAGTAAGTAAGCCCTATATTATTCATAATGTACTATGCCTGACTCATTGCTGCTTTATAGATGTATAATTATACCCGACTCGTTGTTTTCAGTATTTTTAGCATAACCATAAGAATTTAGTAATGCGGGCTTATTCTAACATAATTTATCATTGTATTTATTTGTGTCCCAAAGGAAAATACAAACCGGAACAGATTGACACCTACTTCAAAATCAATGCAACTACTTAGCCTATTTTATGTCAATTGTTGACTACGATCTTGCTCAAAAGCTCAATAACGCCTTGGCGTCTCCCTTGTTTCTATGATCTGAGGCACGACCGCAACTGACTTCTTCCCTCAGATCATAGAAACAAGGGAGATGTGCCAAGGCGCTATTGAGCTTGATACTTTAGTTTGATGACGCTGACGACGAACTGAACACGATCGATGATATAAATACAGTGTTTTAGTTTAGTGCTAGTGTTGAGTGACGACAGGCGCGTGCATTGCATATAGGCAAGTAGGCAGTGACTACCTCTTAAGGTTCAATAAAACCATTTTAACTATTACTACGTCAATATACATCATTATAATATCAATAATGAATCATAATTGATATATTTTATTTATGTAGTAATAGTTAAAATAGTTTTATTGAATCTTATGACGTAGGCACTGCCTACTTGCCTATATGCAATGCACGCCACTGAGTGACGATTAACAGTGTTAGATTGAGGGTGTGCGGAATTTTTAATGTGTGGGAGATCTTTTTATTCACAAGGAGCGCTTGTAATTGTGTCGAAAAATGTACTAAAAGTGGGAACAGTTGTTCCCGTACTAATTTGCTATGATGGCATATCTCCTTGTTTCTATGATCTGAGTTTCTCCCCCAATCTCCAGATTATCCACGACATAAACTCCAACCTGCCATCGCTTCGCATCACTACGAGCGAGCGCCGCGCGGGCGTCGCGTGGCTGCGCTCCCAGGGCGGAGCGCCGCCACGTTCGGCCACTAAGAGACAAGCCGTAGAAATGGCGAGATCCTGGCCTTTCTACTTCGCGAGGTTGTTTGCTGCTAGAGTACCGCCGGGAGAGAATGCTGTGCTCGCTGTGTCGCATAATGCCGTCACTGTTGGAGTTAAAGGTAGGTTTTGTTACGTTTCATAGCCTAAGATTGGCCGCAGACTTACAATAGGGATGTTGTTTTTTTTTAATTATGAATCTATCAACTATTTCAAAAAAGACAACTAACACCAAAAAAACTAATGAAATATCTAAAGAAATAAAAAAGTTATGAGCGTTTTAAAATGATTTGCTAAGTAGCACGGCACTATCGGACGGTAACGTCATGCCTTGCGAACATCGTAGTAAACTTCACACCACCGCATACGATGTTCGTACGCTCGTTCGCATAGTGACTTATGATAGCCCGCATCTTATGCAACTAAATCGTCCAAATAAATAATTGGACACCGTTCGTATCAGGGGGTCTACTCTCTAAGCACGAAATCCGTAGTTTCGGCCTTAGTTAAGGGCGTTTCTTACTCCGTATCACCTACGGACTTAAGATTAGTTCGGGGCCCGAACTAAGAATGAATGATAGCACGATTTGACAGATGTCCCTACTCCGAATGTGTTTTTAACCGTCTGAAAAATTTATATTGTACTTTCGGACGGGCCCGTATCTTCGTTGACGGACTTACAGAGTAGACCCCCAGAATCGAGGTTCCCTTCCTAAAGTTTGTTTTTTTTAAACATGTTTTACTAAAGAGGCGCCTTCTCAATCAGGTCCCGCCGGCCTCACCATCCGCCGCTCGCTGTCACTGAGTGGTCTCCGCGCGTCATCATCAGCGCCACATTCCCTGCAGCTGTCGTCGTCGCGCGAGCCGCCGCTGACGCTGCACGTGCCGCTCGCGCACCATGCGCACGCGCTGGTCGCCGAGTTCGCGCTGCAGTACACACAGGTATGTGCACTTAGGTTACCGTCAAGGGTATCTTTGAATTTTCCTATAATAGATCTGTTTGAAGATCCTAAATCTATGTTCTCAAAATATTTACGGACAAATACGGAAACGAACGAATCTATGTTCGTTTCCGCGGTTACGTATGTAACGTAAAATCTTATTATTTATGGTTACATCGCAACTGCGGAAACGAACGAATCTATGTATAAATCTCTTTTCGGAGAAAAGAGATTTAGCATCTTCAAACAGTTCTATGCAAAGTTACCCAACTTAATTGTATTATAGTCCACAGCGTTTCTTAAAAGTACTGTCAAATCGCGAATTTATCAGTCTATAATGTTCCCACTGCTGGGACTCAGGCCTTGTCCCTATGAGAGGAAGTGGTTCGTAGTCCACCACAAGGGCATGCCGGAATCCACATGAACATGTGGCGACATGTCAAAACATCGAGATTTCTGTGCTGTATCTAAGTTAATTATTAACGTATTATACACATAAACCTTCCCGAATAAATTCTCTAAATGATGGTGAAATCAGCATTAACATCCACTGTCTAGTTTAGAAGTAAGCGGCCAAACAGACAGACACGAAAAGCGACTTTATCTTATACTTACTATTTAATTATTTATAGATTATTATTTTATGGGTAGGTATTATGACAACTTTCACTAATATTTAATTTATTTCTCAAAAAAGACACGTTAATATATCCTCATATTGATAGAATTAACATGAGGTGCTCATAAATTAATGTGCATTTGCACCAAAACCGGTTAATTTTCTTTTCACATTACATTATTCAATTTGCATGCTAATTTCGTATATTATGCTTAATGTAAACTGTAAAGGCAGCTAGCGCTCTATTTAGCTAGCACTAATCTAGCCAGACAGCTTTTGCTTAGAGATTTTTTTGAGAATTTGTACTTTTGCTTAGACAATGTGTCTATCTGTTACCGGCAATGTGTATAATTCAGGCATTCTATACAAGAAAGCGGGATTGTCCGGAAGGGATACCGCTGACCCGGACAAAAGGGCTAAGGAAGGAACATGGGTGGGTTTTAGTCAGTAAGAGCCTGACACTCCCTTCCGCTCCGCCCAGAGCGGGAGGGGTCATTTGATGATTTCCCATCCTCAAAAAAAAAAAAAAAGGCATTCTATACAATACCTAGGCAATGTATAGAATGCCTGAGGCGTCCAGGCAATGTATGAAATATGATGAATATTATTGTCCATTACATACTTTACCTAGGTAATGTATACAATCCCTGGGGATTGTATAGAATGCCTGCTGGTCCACCGGCAATGTGTAAAGTTTCATGTTTCATTGAGTCCAAGAGCAAGCGAAGCGAGCTCGAACCTACCTAATGCAGGCATTAACACTAGGGTCCATTTCAATTGAATTTATTAACTTTGTAAACAATGTTAGTATGGCCAACTGTCAAAATTTGATGAATTTCTATAGAAAGTTTGTTTACAAAGTTTACAAGTTCTATTGAAATGGACCATACAAGGGATCACGTATGTAAAGGCAGTGCCGTAACTAGGGCGATGCCAGCGGTGCCCAGGCACAGGGCGCAGAAATGACCAGACTCTGACCAAGTTTTGGGTCATGCATGGTATTTAGTAGCATATATGCAATACCTATTACTTACTTATTTTTCGCGTAATAAGGGTGTAGACTCAGATCATAGAAACAAGGAGATATGCCATCATAGCAAATTAGCACGGGAACAACTGTCGCCACTTTTAGAACATTTTTCGATACAATTACAAGCGCTCCTTGTTAATAAAAAGATCTCCCACACATTAAAAATTCCGCACACCCTCAATCTAACACTGTTAATCGTTACTCAACACTAGCACTAAACTAAAACACTGTATTTATATAATCGATCGTGTTCGGTTCGTCGCCAGCGTGTACTTTTTATATACGGTCAATGTAACCGTATGAAAGCGTCAAGCTCAATAGCGCCTTGGCACATCTCCCTTGTTTCTATGGTCTGAGGGTATAGATGCGCCCTACTATCAGATTAGAACATTTTTCAAAGGCGCGGTTTATAATCTCGCATCGGCGCACCGGGCACATAAGAGGCTAGTTACGGCACTGGAGGTACATTTAAAAATTTAATAGTCAATAGTTAATTATTGTTAAAGGTCTCCCAAGATTTTTTTTAAATACATTACAGCATCAGAATCTTAAAGCTGCAATACCAATGAAGTTGCAAAAAAACAGATATGACAATGTATTACATAACTACCTACATGACTTTACGTTTTATTTATAAGCCTACAATAGGAAGTAAAGTCCATACCTACATTTAAGTTAGCTTCCCAAGTCGTCCAATCTCTACAATGTTATGCAACTTACTGAATTCAATTGCAGCGCTAACTTCTGTGACATTCAAGCATAGTTAGGCAATATGGGAAGTGAGTGATGACTGGATAGAAATGACACACCTATCTGATATCAACGGATCTTCTATGTTGATTCACTTCCGCATAGTTCTTGGCGCAAAATCAACCAAAAAAAATTCCGGTGTTAAGGGATTACCTTACAGCATTTCCGTGGCCCGTAAATATAACTCTGAATGCATCCGAACTTCCAAATCCTCAATCCTCATCATACTCCGAAATCGTGAAAAAAGAATCTGCTGTCGTTTTTTTTTTCACTAACTCTAACGATCAACGTGTATGGAACAATCGATTATTTTGCCACAATTTCGGAGCCGTTCTCATAGATAAAGTTGTATGGAAGAATGAAGAGCAAAATCCATTATTTCCGGGAACGACTAAAAAATCTCGGTATACAATAATAATAATTGTTTATATAATGACTACAGATAGAAATAGCAAATCTCGCCAAAAATCGTGAAAGCGCCATTAATTCTACTAAGAAGTTATAATTACAGTAAGCCTCCAAAGTTACCATAATCAGTGGCTAGTTAAACATGGTATGTAAATAACATGATTTGCATATATGGGCATCGGGCACAAGCTGCCCGCATGACCCATAGTATCGTGCGTTTATAGTGATGTCCAGTGATAAGTGCAACATTAAAACACCGTTTACAGGTTACCTATAGCACAGATAATATAATACGTACTACCTATAGGAAAACTTAGAAAGGTTACATACTTACATAAAAATCACGCCGCCGTTTCCCCGTGAGGATAAGCAGAAACTACAGAACGCCACGAGCTAAGTAGAAAAGTTGATAATTTATAAGCAATATATTTGACTTGCATGGTCATAGATCTCTCCTGCAAACTGCTCAAACACGAAGGTGCAAATCCATGCTAGGATCGAATATACATTGGGTCATTGGACTCATAATTAAATGAACAACTTTTACTATGGCACCTCACATCATATGGGACAATCCTGAAATTGCGAAAAAAAAATCAGCTGGTCTATACATTTGTGTTCACATAAATCGAGAAAATGTATAGCGTAGTGCCGTACGCCTATTTGCCACTATCGTCGTATAAAAAAAAGTCTTAATCGAACCGCATTATACCTCGTTACATCAGTGTTTTGTATGCCTTTGCGCAGTAAATCACGAGGCGATAAAAGAAAATATCATTAACATTTAGTATCGATTCACTTTATGAGGATACGGTTACATAAAGAACTGAAACTTGTTATACAGGAAGAACTACTTGTTAAATAATATGTGGGGTACGATTTTGTAAAAGATGTTTCCGTCAGTAAGTGTAGCCAACTAAGGAATGTGCGAATGTTTGTGCAGTTTTAATGAATAGGGCTGCCAAAATAGGCATCTCACTTAGACGACAGTTTCTGAAAACGAACTTGCCTATGAGGAAGGAATTATTTTTTGAGTGTATGTCTATTAATTTCTTTGGTAAGCTTTTTAGCCTAAACGGCTCGATGGCTTTCAACATTCAAACAAAGATAAACAATATTATTAGAACAAAAAAAAAATTGGCAAAGCGTTAATGGGGTTTTCTATTGGCAGACCGAAGTCTGTTTTTGTGCCCGGTTCATGGCAATAGGCTCGCCCATTATACATGGGACGACGTGGCAAAATCTGGGTCTACTACAATGTGGAATAGATGCGTAAAATTGGTCTAAAAACAAAACAACGCTAAATAAACAAAACAGAATTTGAATAAATAATGACCATGATAACAACCTAATCATATCTTTTCTCCCATAAACCTCGTAAAAGACATTTCAGTTCTGTTGATAGCCCTATGAATGGCTCATCAGATTAGCAATTCAATGAGCTTTCTTAATGAGTACGTAATGTAATTGGTACTGTTAGATGGGTAAGTTATTACAGCCGTGCCGCTGCGTGACCGCTAAATAAGTATGTTTACTATCTGCGGCTCTGTTGGGCTAATTCTTAATTAAATGTTTAAATAATAATAAATAACATTCATGACCTCGATGGGCTCAAAATTTGGGGCAACAACAATGTATGCAAGCCGCTATAATACGCGCAATCTAAAGGTGCGTACGAACGACCCAACTTGACACCCGATCTGTAGAGCCGACCCGTGCAAGTCCTGACAGATTGGCACGCAACTTACCTTTTCACGTGCTAAATCTGTTGAGACTCGCCCGGATCGGCTCTACACAAATCGGTTGTCAAGTTGGATCGTTCGTACGCACCATAATTTAAGTTGACCGGACTGCAGGTCGTGTGTGGTCATCGAAGTATTCGTTTCTGTGTATTTTGCACCTTATTTAAATGACTGTCCGTATACGTATCCTAGTGGATAAACGTATGCTAATGCAAATTCTGGAGAGCCTTGTATCAGGCTGGTCAACTTAGGTGCGTACTAACGACCTAAGTTGACATCCGATCTGTAGAGCCTAGAGCCGATCCGAGCGAGTCTCAACAAATTGATACGTGAATAGGTAAGTTATGCTATTATTAAAATATTAACGAGCCAATCAGCTATTAAGACTCGCCTGGATCGACTCTACATATTGGGTGTCAAGTTGGATCGTTCGTAAGCACCTTTGGATTGCGCGTACCTATTGTGCTATGAATTGCCACTATTGCCAGTCCTTGCTAACTAAAGTCCTTCCACTCCATGAAAATATTAATTCTAGAAATATTCCGGGTGGCATTTAAAGCGGGTCCAACAATTTACTATTTTTATTTCAATAAATACAGTACAGTTACCTGAATCAAGTAAAGAATTATGAATAGAGCCCGCAAGCAACTACCAGACTTATAATAACACGTTGGAATTATTACTTCATCTTCATAAAAACATGAATGCGTAGTTATTTAAAAGTTACATTAACTAACTCGTATATCCAATCTTTGACAACGGATTACACGAACGCATCAGACATTACGCATTGCAGTCACGTATTAATGAATTCATAAACACTGCAAATTGATTGAAAAGAATTTAAATAAAAGAACGGTTTACATTTTTTTGCAATTCGAATTTCGAAAGTTCTTTCTGAATTTTATTATGAAAATGAAACGGTGTCACGCTGTTCTCCAAACTACCAACGCCATGCGATTTCTTTGAAGCAAACTAGTTATTAATAAACTTCAGCAAAAATATCTTGTTGCAACATTTTGTTGTTTATGAGACAATAATTGAACTTCTGGGCTTCAATCATGCAGCCAAAATACTGAAAATACCTAGGTACTCGATCGATGCCCGAAAAATGCATTTCATAAGCAAAGACCACTACCCATTCAGCCTAATTAGAACCTCCAGCTATGTGCCTGCATTCAAGTAAGCAATAGCAGCTCCCGTTAAATGGGTCCGTTACGCTGACCGCGCAGATGTCTACCTGGGTTCCGCTACACACGCCTGTCTCTATTGATAAATGACACTGGATGTAACGCCTACACCGCGATGACTGGAATGTTGGGCTGCCTGTACCATAGACTTTATGATACTAGGCTGTATGCTGACTCGCCTTGGTGCTATTGAAGGAAGTTGAAATAGATTACCGTGTTCGGTGTTTGTGTTTGCGGCGTGGAACCGAGTGGAACGTAGTTCATAGTCTGTTGTTCGTTGTGAACATGGATTATGTAAAGTGTACACTTTTAAAATTGTCTTAATTTGGCAACTATTTCTTGCTAGCTAGTTCCACACCATCCTTGTTGACATTCATTACTATACTAATAGCTGATGCTGATACTAAAAAATATGGTTTTAGGGTATTTTTTTTTAAATACAGATGATTCATATCGAATCTCAGTATTGTAAACAAAAACTTATTACAGTTATTACATATCCAGAAATATTCTAAACAGCGCGGTAATTCAGTGTAACATTAATTTGTGTTCCAATTAGTTTCATATATCTTGAAATTGTTTCTAAGTACCTATAACAAAACAGACCAGTTGATAAGTAGAATGCCCAGTTTACGAGTGTGAATATTTATAAGAATATGTAACACGATTGTTTTAATTAAGAGGGCTCTCGCATTTGGCACCTCTCTCGCTCGCACAAAACCATATATTTTAAGAAAGTTAAATGAAAAGATGCATTTTTGAAAAATGTAATCTGATACAGAAGTAGGTACAAAATGATATTAATTATAATACTTATTATAAACTCCAATTTAATTATTAAAAACACATGAGTTAAACATGTCTCAAAAACACATCGTAATCGTTTTTTAACCTTGTTTATTAGATGTCACAGTAGAAATGTGTTTTAATTATTTACCTGTAAAATTAATACTTAGGTATTATTTTGTAGTTCTGTATCAGATTACATTTTTCAAAAATGCATCTTTTCATTCAACATTCTTAAAAATGGTTCTGTGCGAGCGAGAGAGGAGACAATTCCGAAAGCGCCCTTAAAAGTCAGACTAATCAAAATGGCGATCTAGATTCCATAAAGATATTTCTTAGGTATTAATAACTAAGTAATTGCTTTGTTCCTCGTTACTTGCAACATTATTACACAAAACTTTTTAAATTATATCTACCGGAAGCGTTTGAGAACTTTAGTTTAAACCACAGAAGTGAGTTTAATCTCCCGTCTTCGATTGTTTCTTTGGGTTTTTGTATTAGAAAACAATCGAAGACAGGAGATTAAACTCTTCCGTAGTTAAGCTACGATTGATCTTACGGCCCTTAGTTAAGCAGAGTTTATAACATCGTCGCCGTCGTCGGTTCATCTTTTAATCAGAAACATAATATTTCTCACAAATTAAACACAGCGGGTGTTCCGTTAAATTAAATTGAGTTTGATTTAACATTTAACCTTGAAACTCATTTCCATGCTCACAAAAGAAATAAGTACACAACAATAAGAAAACAGGTTTATAACGGAGTCTCTATTTCTGAATTCATTGCTTTTGCCAGAAAAATCAACAACAGCATAATTATTATTATTACGAGTTTAGAACTATGGTAGATTTATTTTGAAGGTCGAATGATTGTGCTTATTGCATGGAGACGAACATGAGTTTTTTGCCTAATAATAAAAACGGCATAGTTAACTATTTTTGTCACGACACATTTGACCTTTAGCATCATCCGCCATAGGGCGTTTGTGCACTTATTCGTATTCAATTCGTATCCGTGCACAAACGCCCATAAGCGTCGCCGCACATGGTCCACTCACGACAACCACAAAACGAAGCCACTGAGCTTCGGACTACAGTTTTCATACATTTTATATGAACCCGCCGCACACGGGCCACTTGCGACGGCCACAGTCGCCGTCACCGCCGACACAATCCGACACAACACAACTTGTATACAAACTTGTGTCGACCGCCGACCACAAGTGGCTGTCGCGCGCTTCAGCTTCAGCATGCGTAGCATGACCAATTCCATCTCTATCCTACCAAGAATAGACAAAATTCTTTCTGTCCAACACGTTATCTCTTCTGCCCGAGCACGCGGCGACCCGTGCTTGGCGTAGACTTTCGACTGAAGAATAGAAACATTTCTTCTCTTCATTTTTTTTCGCCATTCTTAAATCGGTAGAATACTTTCTACAATCTGTCATTTTGTCTATTCTACCGTCGACAAAACCCGTTTCTATAGGACTATAGGTGCTTATAATGCTGCGCAGGTGACGGCATCGGTGGCTGTCGAGTGGCCCGTGTGCGACGAAGCTAATAACATTCAAAACCAAATCTAACGGTCATAGACTTAAACTGACCACAATGCATAGGAAGCTCTACCTTACATATCCGTAGTATTCTTCTATTAGCCGTGAAAGGCGGTGAATGGTCTCAGTACTCACACGGTTTGCGTAAAAAGCGAATGTAAACTGTCAGATTTCCACTCAATGATCGCTGCATTTGTCATCTCTATTACGTGTTGCAAATGATCATTTCCACAGACATCATCATCCATCTGTGTTGGTACTTGGTAGTCGGTATTGGTACATAGATGGCTAGCTGACCTAATGTTTGTACCTAGAATGCAAATTCGCTCACTCCAAATATTCTTATTGATGATAGAATGCATTTTGTTAATAAGTCAAATTAAATATAAATTCTAGAAGTCGTCCGTGATCTTTGAAAATAATTAAATATTCAATACCAAAATTATTATACCTTTAATTGCATTGTTTAACTTAGCCAATAGTTTTATTTGATTGTATTATTTAATCAACTATTCAGATCGACAATCAAGTATTCTAATGTATTTTAATAATTTCCATTTTCATTGAACCATGATTGCAAATAATCAGCGGCAGTCGTTTATGTAGACTAGATCGGATACCAGAGGTACAACATTTGAAATTATATCAAAAACATACAAGGTCAATCAATGTCACCGGCGATTCGTTACAATATGCAAATCAATACAACAATAGTGATAAAAAACCGGCCACCATAAGTCACCATCGACCTCAACCTGAGATGACAGCGACAGTGGCCGGTAGCGGCGCCCGCGCAGTCCCTCGACAGCCGCGCACGCGCGCGCACCATGCAGCGCCCGCGCCTCTCGCTCGCGATGCGCGACAACTGGCGCCACCTGCAGCGCCTGTACGGCCTCGACCTCGACTGCGATGACTGCTCACCCCCGCGGCGAGCCCCCAGTCTAGACTCGCTCATCAACTCTTCGGAAGGAGCCGTCTCGAGCGCGGACGCGTCTGCCCCCGAGGATTCCGACTCCGGAGCGGACACCCGCGCTGACCCAGAACCACAACGTAGAAAAGCTCACTCTAACCAAGAAAGGGTTAAGAAATGCCCCCAAAGTTTCTCGTCATCGTCCAGTGGCCACATGGAGACGATACATGAAGAAACAACGGAACCCAAAGTGTCTGTGAAGGAGATTCTCGCGAGATTCGAGAATCTTACTGAAAATACGCAGGTAATAGTGTTTGTGCGTTGTGTTCCGGATGAAAATGGGGTGAACAGGTTTGAAAGCAATTTGTTATTAAGCTACGTGCTCCGGTTAGCGGTAAATGCAAACTGCAAATCAACAGTTTCCATCGATTTCCTTAATCAGCTCTTTGAAAACAAACATTTCGCAACCTGACATTACATGTTACAAGATTCGTTTGGTCAACGTATTTAACCGAATTTGATTGTAATAATAGTTTCGAAAGAGTGTGCTGTGTTGAAAATGCGACGATGACGATTATTAATGCATTACCTTTTTTTGTATGTCGCATGATGCGCAAACGCTTTCCAATCAGCGTCGATGATCTCGCTGTGCAATCGATCTATTCATGAGGTTCAGTACATTGTTGCGTTGCATTTCTTGTCATTACCTTTGTCAACACATTTCGTGACGAAGACAATATATTCAGTTTCTTCTGCGATTTATTTTATTACCTAATTTGCACTTTGTGTATTTGTGTAGGTACGTTCGCTTTTCATTTCACTGTGACCTGCATTACATTGTCTGTCTAAAATAGGAATTTAGTAAATTGATTGATTGCTCAGTTAGCTACATTCTACTTATTACATATGCAGCATTGCAGCCGTGATCTCGTATTTTGGAACGGGAAATATTATAGACATTGATTTATGACTTTTAAATTCCTCATTCTCTTACCTACTATTGCTTGTGATATATTTCCTAGGTCGTTAAGATATTTTTTGTCCTCATTAGAGACGCATTTGTCTATAACAACACGCTCCGTCCATCTCTTAATAGCGTCAAAAGCAAACACTGTTTCACAATACATTAAGCCCATTATAATCATCAATGCGTTCAACTCCTCTAAATGCTTCTCAAATTGTTGCAAATCATCAATGACCTTTGGTAAATAGTAAATTCTTAGTATTACAACTTCAATAAGTATTAGGAAATATATTCGGAAACTGAAATTATCAAACAATTATTATTAGGCGATTAGCGCACGTAACAGGTATCTGAGCAGGCGTGCGCATGACCCTTCACAAGTCAAGGCGAGGCGGTAGCGTGGTGACTAGAAGTATTTCTTTGTGAGCTCGAGTGAGGGACTCGACGGCCTAACTTAGGTATTTGTCATTGTCTCTAATGAAATCATTGTTGACAGTCATTACAGTTCCTGTATTTTTATTTAAACGGCAATCATCACCATCAATTCAAAACACGTCCACTCAGGCAGTCAAGCTTCATTTTAGCGATAAAACGAACTTTTTTAACAATCTCATCAAAATCTTTGTTTCTCGCCAAATTGCCCTTAGATTCCTATAAAGTAATTTATAAAGCATAATGCATTCGTTAGGCTACATATGAAAACATAAAATCTCTTGTTTGCGCTCTATCTCTTGTTTTTCTAATATTATGCGCTCTACAGGTTTTGTGCGCATTGTGGCCAGATCCCTGTTCCGAACCAGTGAGCAGAACAAATTCAACATAAACTCATACACAGACTTAATACCCTTTAATTAAAAATGTTATTCGAGTCTCATCACATCATCATGGTTCTGTAGTGTATTTTGTTTAAGAAAAGCCAGTTCTGTAACAATATTGTTTACAAGTTTGACGGTTTCGATACGCCTATTTCAAGGCATACTTTTCTTTTTAACATTCTCGTCTGATCAATCTGAATCAATCTACAGTTTTAAAATAATGATTGCTAATCTAATTTTCATTATCTTTCGATAGAATGTCATGCTATCAACGCAAAAGAGTAAGTCAACCTTCCCGTTTCATGAATTCATTTAATTCTAGCATTTTGTAGTAGTATAGAAGTCTTTGAAATGACTCATCCGGGGAAGTAGTATCTACCACCATATGACCATATTGACCATACCTATTTATATGGCACTAAGTATCATTGCTGTGAAGGGTATAGACATATTAGACATCAATCACAGGCACATGAGACATTTCAACTTTGTCTCTGGTATTAGGCGGCGGTAATCACTCACCATCAGCTAGACCGGTTACTCAATTATTGTACAAACACATATTTTAAACAAAATTTGACTCATAACACTAATGTACCTACTTTGCTTGAAATAATACAAACAAAGTAAACACTTCTTCTGCCAAATATTCCAGTTGTCTGATAGCCTTTGAAATATTTAAATAGGCCTAATGTAAACTTGGCGTAATAGATTTGCACAATAACCACGTGTTACATTACAAACAACAATAATAATTTAAATATCAATAAACGATTACATCATCAATCTTTTTCTCTTTGTGTTAATTTGACACAGATACCGTGTCAATTCATCAATACACGTAGGTATACAATGCATTGATGCTGACATTCGATTAGTTCGTCATGTTTATTGCGCAAGCGACGAATCGACAATTGAATGTTGTAGCTACAAATGAATTGTGAGATAAGCTTTGAATGGACTACGACGTCACTTCCCGTGGATGTTGGGAGATGCAGAGATATAGGTAGAAACATAACATCGATCTCCTGAAAAAATTTACTTTACAGAACAAGAACTCTTGTTTCGGGTTGTCTTATCTGTGACTATCGTTGCAAGCAACCAGACGTCTGAAAGTCTACCATCTTTTCTAATACTGGAATATGAATATATGAAATTCGCTCCACGTTATGAAGTCGCACATAGTCAAAATGAAAACAAATGACGGCACAATCAGATATCAATATCATTTTGTGGATACCATGACCAACCATAACCACTTGAAGAACGTGGTAATCATGCGTGGGAAAAGATCATAATATGTTCATGTTGAGCGGTTACGGAACGAACAAATACATAAATCCGTATAAGTAAGCTCTTTCTTTTATTACAGTATCAAAGGAATAATAATCCCTCACGACAGGGACATCAATTCTTGTAATAACGGCATTAAAAGTGAAACACGTCACAGTCGCCGCCCGCGCAGGCGCTGAGGGAAAGTTGATCATATGCGTGTGCGCAGTTAACGCTGTAACAAATAAGTATTACTTGCTATTGTATGTTATTGTGTTGGCAGACGTCATTTGTTTAGATGTTATGTTGATTGTTGTTTTTCGCGTTTGTAAAAGCACCTGTTAGAATTGTTGCTTTCTTTGCGGTGTTTCTTTATTTCCTGACTAGCAACCCGCCCCTGCTTCGCATAGTTGCGATCTATTGATGTAGCGACATGTCAAAACATCGAACGACACGAAAAGCGACTTTGTTTTAAAATATTTATAGACTGCCGGTACTCTTCTCCTGTCTGGCGTTTTTAGTCCCGGCTTTTGCCAAGGACTGTCTAAAGTTCACAGGCTATACTGCAGAAAGTAAAATGTTTCGTCATTGACAAGATATTTTCATAAATGTGTTGTTGGATGATCTTGTTTGAAGAACACGTTTGGAGCTTTCATCTTCACAATTACTTTAGAGGACATGAAAGAAAAGTATTTATTTAGACGCAGGACAAAACAGACACAGACAATAATAGGTACAGCAAAACAGAACACAAGACAATAGATTCTATACAAAAGAACGTATGAACTAATTTCCGTTTTGACAAAAGTTTGTCTCTCACGGCTGCATGTTCTTTATTCTAATCAGGTTTACCAATCCGATGGCATTTATTATCATTAATAAATTCCCATGCTTATTATTCTTGTCATCCGACATTTTTGAGTCATAAATTAGCCGAATGCTACCAAGATTTTTGATGAGGCTTGGGGCCTTAGCCGCTTCATCACTGACATGTACCTGCCAAATAAGGCTTCATAACCAAACCTATACTTAATACCGTACCCACTTAGCCATAACACAATACACCATGAGCCACACATAATGATGACACGACACAATGCGCAAGCCAATAGCAAATTGTCTGCGTGACGGTGCCTCTGCGACAATCGCAAAGTTAATCGGACCGTGGTTCCGTTTCCTCTATGCTGGACATTCGACATGGTTTAGCAAACGAATTAGCGATGCCGTGTGAAATAACATGTTTGTTGTGGGCACAATTCATGTATCAATGATACATTTCTAATTAAAAGTAATTCGGGAGGAAAGTTTTGGGAGTGCAGATTTTATGTTTGAAAATTTGTTATTGCTGGCATTTGAAGTTCGAACCTTTTTTCATCTGATTTATCATACTTAGGATGGTATTATAGGACGTAACTCAAACTTAAACTGTACTTAAAACTCGGTTTACAATAACTAGAAATCTAGGCTCAAGATGAGTCCTGTGCTTGGGTTTCGTTCTATAATAATGGCCTATTAGGATCAGTTTCAGCAGTTTCTGGATTTCATTGACTGCCGGCCTAGCATGACCACGATAGAAACGGGTTTTGTCTACATAGAAATAGACAAAGTGACAGATTGTAGAAACATTTCTACGTTTTATGAATGAAATCTGTCACTTTGTCTATTTCTATGTAGACAAAACCCGTTTCTATCGTGGTCATGCTAGGCCGGCTGGTCGTCATTGAGATTCTCTTGTTTTTGTTTTTTAATATATATGTATCTGTCAAATAAGTTGAACGACGAACGACGTACTATCTTAAAACCTTAGAGAATTTCTCTAAAGTTAAAACCGGCCGTTGGATGTCTAAGAGGTCTTATAATAGTCAACTACTTATATTAGACATCTTGCTCATCCTCAATAAATATCTTTAAACCAATCACAATCTATTTTTTCTCTCGAGGGATATTTTTTCCTCTAACTCATTACCGTTTGATGGAAATCGGAATCTATCACACGCGATGCTACGTGATCATTACTATTAAAATATTTGTAATATTGTGACACGTTTACTCGTCACACATATCGAGAATCGAGACGTAAATCGATCTCGATGGTTATCGTTCCTAATCGATCTAACGGCATGATCGTAATAAAGCTGTATTTTCTTTGTTTTATGATTATAATGTCTTTTAAGATAATTGAGTTTTTATCAGTTTTATTAAAAAAGGTGGTTGCGAGCGTGAAGGAATTTTATGAAGCCTTTATTTTGTGTTTTGGTGGTGACTGGTGACCAACTAGGTACATATAATTAAGATTTCACTCACAATTAGAATAATTACAGGATTTTTTTAATAATCTCGCCAATAGGATGCCACTGTCCAGTTTTGATCATGTTAACACAGTCCAAGGCAATTTCCAAGTAAAGTGCATATAAGTAGTTCTTTATGCGTATTTAAAAAACTAGAGAGCTATAGAGCATAAGTTCTTGCCCTAAATCCTTTTAACCAATATCATCTGTTGCAAAAAACCTAGTAGGTAGATATCATTAATCCATCGGAAAAGACTTTGTATTCAAATGCTCACAGCGTGAGATTGGGATGGGCACTAGGTAGCTCAGATTATAATCTGAGCATTTAGCAAAATACCGCAAATTAAATAATATTAATGATAATGGCGAAGTATCCCGTCGAGCGGCGGTTTCGATTCAATCAGTCGTAATGTATCTTAATCTAAGCGATCTCGTACAGGAAGCCTCTTGATTATGTTCACCATTCAATCCATTCACTCTTCCGTTCCGTTGTAGTTTTTTCTATAAAATTATCGGTGTATATCTTCTAACTGTACAATTACAGGATAATGGTGTAATTTGCTTCGCAATTGCATGCCTAAGCATGGCTAAGCATCAGGCGCGTGCATTGCATATAGGCAAGTAGGCAGTGACTACCTCTTAAGGTTCAATAAAACCATTTTAACTATTACTACATCAATATAATACATCATTATTATATCAATAATTAGTCATGATTGATATATTTTATTGGTATAGCAACAGTTAAAATAGTTTTATTGAATCTTATGAGGTAGACACTGCCTACTTGCCTATATGCAATGCACGCCACTGCTAAGCATGCAATTCCTGTCTATTTTTTACAGAAATCTACAGAAAACCTAAAATGATATGAAGTTTTAACAAACATTGCGGTTTGTTCTGAGTGATGATGAAAACACAACAAGACTGTAACTTGATATTATAATCGTATTCATAAAAAGACAGAAAGACTTTCTAAACAAAAAATCTTAGCCCCTCAGGAAGCGACCAGTAAAAATGTAATATCCTTTTCGACCGAATAATTTTAGGGCTCTCTACATAGCACTCTTACACTCTATTTTACTAACAATAAGAGTGATAATTGCATAACTGTACACAAAATGTCTGATGACACCTGTTATTTAGCTAGCATGTATAAAATGCGCACGCGCCGATCCGTGCTTCCTGTCCCTTAACCGCGAACCCTTCTTTTAAGGCGAAGGTAAATGGTAACGGCCAGTTTTAAATCTCTTATTTGCCGTCAAATAATGCAGGTTAGTTGTGCAATTTTTTTATGTTAAACTAGAACATATATACATCAATCGTACCTGTGAATATTTAACTATTGTAGTAAAATACTTAATGAAATAAATTCATGAATTCGTGTCTACCCAAAACATAAAAACGTAATTACTTTCAAATCGCTTAAGATATTTTCATGATTTGTTTTGTGTGAAAAGACTATGTTACTACCTATAATATTGCCTGTTACTTTTTTTTTATTTTATATTTTAGATACTAAAAAGTAATAATACGTCTAATTCTGCACAGCGCGCTCCTTGATAGGCGAGTCGTATTGCTCGGTGGATGTATGTCGCGTTGCTTGAGCTCAGCGCAGAACACTCAAGCTATACCGCCCAAATCACTCAAGGCCGTTGGCGTATACCGGGGCCTTAAGTTCGGGTGACATGGACGTAAGAAAGGAGATCAATCCTAGTCAAGACTTGATAGATTTTTTTAAATTAACGGCAAGGTTAGCGCGAAAATTAACGGTTTTTTGCTAGATTCGAAGTAGCAATAGATAAGACAAATTACTAGTTTACCATACTATAAAGCGTCGGTAAATTGTCTTCAATACAAATAGCCCAATACAAATGATTGTATAAATCTATGGGAATCGCGGAACCGACTTTGTCTAAACCTAGTCCTTCCGACTAATGTGATGATGACCGTTGCAGCCTCATAGTACTCGCTAATGTATAACAAAGGCTCAAGCGATTAGGTCCCAAAATCAAATTCTTACCTCATTGGTCGTCCTATATGAGCTTTAGTACAAATCAGTTTATTAAAGACTAAAGCGACCCGCAATTTACTGATGTAGCGATAGTGACATGTCAAAACATCGAGATTTCTATGCTGTATCCAAATTAAATATTAACGTATTATACATATAAATAAATTCTCTAAATGGTGGTGAAAACCCCATCAAAATCCATTGTGCAGCTTAGAAGAACTAACCGGACAAACAGACAGATACGACAAGCGACTTTGTATTCTACTATTTATAGATGTTACTAATATCCACCACGACGAAACAAAACGATACTCCATTGCTATTGCATCTGATAACCATCTTTTATTAAAATTTAATCTAATAAACTAGTTCGTCATGGTCGCTACGTATGTAGGGAATATGACGTTTCACTTTTATGAGCGAGTTTCGGGTTAGGCCTAGTACCACTTACGTACGAGTAATTGACAATATCAGCTAATTGTGGCCCCAAAGAGACCGTGACGGCCTGCCGGCCACTCTCTCGCTTTCCACACGTAAGCTATAAAACACACTATTTTGTAGTAATTCCACCTTAGGGCAATTCATGTAATCTACGCCGATCTGAAATTTAAGTAACTGCGTAAATTGTTCCGTATAAATTTTGCCAAGTTCGTTGTTCAGCAAAGGAATTTATTAATTAAAGAGACAAACGATTGATCCACGATATCGGAAATCAACTTCAAGTGTTTTTATCCTGTAAAATACGAGCAATCTAACTTTACTGGTTTGTAGTTCGTGTCAATAGTGTCGCAGTATCTGTTACTGTGTATTTTAA
This sequence comes from Thalpophila matura, assembly GCA_948465475.1. Classification (NCBI taxonomy): domain Eukaryota; kingdom Metazoa; phylum Arthropoda; class Insecta; order Lepidoptera; family Noctuidae; genus Thalpophila; species Thalpophila matura. Next base: position 15,053,939 of record OX419185.1, read on the forward strand.
ACCTAAAGTTATTTAAATAACTGTACATGCGCTAAATTCTGGACAGCCGATAATAAGACCACTCAAATCGCATGTTAGCTGTTTTGATTATTTGAACGACATAACACCAATATATCGTGTTCAGCTTGCATTGTTCGTCTTGCACTTAAAGAACATCTCGATTTTGGGGGCCGTACCACAAAAAAGATAAACACGCGTTCAACACGAATGCTACCAAAAATAATACGCACTTGTTTTAGTACTAACTTGTCTAAAACAAGTGTGTATGATTTTTGGTAGCATTCGCGTTCAACACGTGTTTATCTTTTTTGTGGTAAGGGTGTGGTTGTTTTACATAGTCGTACACCACTCATTCAACAAACTACTTATAGCTAGAATACCAATACCCAGAATTATCTAGTCTACATTTGCGATGGAAACAAAGTTATCCTAGAGTAATTCGAAAGAGTAAATGATTGCAGGGAATAGGCGTAACCAGGAGGCGTTTTTGGGCGTTTAAACCCCCCGATACTGAACCCTGGCTATGCCCGTGCCAGGAATATGTAGTTACTTTTCTACAACATAGCATTCGATCGCCTTATCCCAATCCTATTATGTAAACATAATACTGCTTAATTACTCCAAATAAGCTTTAATAAGCCTTCTGCACAGAAAATCAAATAACAATTCCCTTTAGTAATACATATGTACCATTATAATAATACAGATATAATCTCAGACTAGTATAATAATTATGTATAATCTACCTAACCAAGGCTATTGTACTATAGTCTATACTCTAATTAAGAATGTCGTAGATATGTCGCAGGCAATTTGAATGATTCCGCCGTTTACATATGGCGTCGTCTGTTTTTATATACGCTCGCAGTTATGCAATATGCCGAAGGCAAAATGATAACTATAATTTCATCGTTGGTTGTAGTTTTAGGGTGACCATGATAAAGCGCAGTTCGGACAAATCAGACTTTATTTCAGCAACCAGGTACTTGTAAACGTAAATAAGTTGTGACAAGTGACAGAACGAAGGTGAGCCCGGGTGCTCGCGATTTGTTACGCAAGGGCGGAGGGGCTGCGCTTCCCGCAGCGCCGGAGACGTGTAAAAACCAACTGGATACTGAAAAATTCTAAGTGAATATCGAAAATTTTATTTGAGACCCAGATTTTATGGTTACCTTAGCATTTTTTTAACCTCAGAAACCTAAATACTTCAATTTGCCGCGGCATTATGTAAGCGGAGTTTAAATTGTTGATGAAATGTTGTGGCATACTACAAAGTGACACGCCAATATACATTTTGCCTTCGGCATACTGCGAACGAGCGAGCGTCTTTTAACTGACGACGCCGTATGTAAACGGCGGAATCGAACAAATTGCCTGCGACAGATATACGAGACTGATTATATAATTTGACGTCGACAATCAGAGGAAGCGTTTAATATACAAAATTGCTCTAAAATGTCGTAGATCTGTCCATCATAATAAACAACTGATCAATTTGCCAGTCATGCTAAAGTTCAAGGTACATTCTTACATGATACAAGTTTTCTACAGAATCATCGCTAAAATTAATAACAAAACCCCTCGATCTCTTTAAAATTCTGATACCTGTTTTTGTGTTTGTAATAATTATTATCATCGTTTATTTGCGTCGGCGTTTATACTATTAACTAATATGTTTTGGAACTTGGCGGATGCACTACCACATATCGATAAATTATTTCGCTGAAAAGGAAGAAACCGAAGCTTATTTAATTCCAATAAGGAAGTCGGAAATTCTTATTATAATAAAAAGATGGAATCTATTTTACTATTTTCCCACCGAAGTGCAGTGTTTATATTTAACGTATAAACGACACAATGATGTAAGAAAATGTGTTAGCAGCGACCTTTCCCGTAAGCGCGTAATTCAACCAGTTCGCCTTGGCTGCACAACAGAGACAGGCTCCTCTCTGGTATAAATTATTATTATCTATCGTTTTATAAACGTTATAGAAATTACAGCTTGCGAGTCCACCGCGTAAAACAGTACCCCTATCACAATGACGTTGATTTATATATCATTGCCCATTGCCCTATCATTAGTTTTTTTGACGATCGTTAATGTAAGCATATTTTGTATTGAAAATATACGTTTGCTACACAATATTTATATAAATTAAATACATAACTAATTTCTCTGTATTTTTTAAAATGCGCAAATTAAAAGTATAAAATTTTATCAAAATGTTCCAGGACTATTGTATTTTAGATTCAAAATATAATTATACAGGGTGTCCCACGGCTATGCCACATGGATAAAGTGAAGTCTCCATGAATCAAAACTTCCTATCTCAAATATTTAAAGTACCTACTCTCTCAGTAGGTACTTTAAATATTTGAGATAGGAAGTTTTGATTCATGGAGACTTCACTTTATTTTTAAAATTAAGGAATACTGCATTCAAAGATTTTTAAAAAGTTGCTTGTTTGTTTAATCTGGGAATCGAACACACCAAATGTGAAAAAATTAACATCCTATATTTTTATGATACCGATTGAAAGATTTAGGATTTTTCAAGTTTCTTACCATTTTTATAAGAGTTCTACTTGGGCCATAGAACTTTCTGGAAACATTTTGCAGCATAATTGTGATGGTATGCGATCTACTCACTCATATTTCACGCTAAGTGTGCGATCACAGTGATACAGCTATGCAGAGAAAGCGGCGTCTATTCGGGCTATAATAGACTCATTACAAAATCATATACCTGCACTTACCACTAATGCTATATGTTTAGACAATTTAAACGTTCATTTTAGTGCCAAACGTAGGTTCAAATATCTCTGTATATCTTCCACGTAACAACCCTATAATTTTGAAATTGTACATAAAGGTGCTTATAAACGAACCAACTTACGCCCGATATGCAGAGTCAATCCGGGCGAGTTCTGTCCTGACAGATAGGCACGTTAATATTAGCCCAACTTACCTATTCACGTGCCAATGTGTTGAGCTTGAGACTTGCCCGGATCGGCTCTACAGATCGGGTGTCCATGTCCTAGACATTAATTTAACAATAAATCTACAAAAAGACCGAAACAGGAGTGACAGCATGAAGCATAATTATTATGCTTTATGAGTGACAGACAGGAGAGCCAACATAGCGTCGAAGTGGTGAAACGCTCTATAGTATAGTCCATTTCACGAAAGAAGTCCCGCAGACGCAGCGCTGTATTCGCGCGACATAATGTTGTTAGTTCCACAATTAGTTAGTTCCACAATTTGTCCGCGGGACTTCTTTCCTGAAATGGACTCTACTTACTCTAGACTATACACCTTGTCTGATATAACGGGCCTTAAAAGTCTCCTTGGGCTTCATTCATGTTTTTTTTTATGCACAGCCTTCAACAAACTGTACATGTCAAAAATTGTATCACGTTCCTGCGTTTATTTTTATTGCTGTTTATTTACCTATTACCAACAGTATTTCTTATGAATGGTGCATAGTAAAAGTACCTACTATGCTTAAGGGCGCTCTCGGAATTTTGTCTCCTCTCTCGCTCGCACAGAACCATTTTTAAGAATGTTGAATGAAAAGATGCATTTTTGAAAAATGTAATCTGATAGTAAACTACAAAATAATATTAATTTTACAGGTAAATAATTAAAACACATTTCTACTGTGATATCTAATAAACAAACTTAAAAAACAATTATGATCTGTTTCTGAGGTTTGTTTAACTCATGTGTTTTAATAATTAAATTTGAGTTTATTTATAATATTATAATTAATATCATTTTGTAGTTCACTATCAGATTACATTTTTTTAAATGCATCTTTTCATTTTAACTTTCTTAAAATACATATATGGTTATGTGCGAATGAGAGAGGTGCCGAATGCGAGAGCCCTCCGATTGCTTAGAAAATTCTCAGACGTGAAGAAAGTTCGACCGCAGTCATCTTGGCTTTTGACCAAAATAACTTCTTGCGAAAACTTCATTTGTAGATACATTTCAGAATCAACAAAATGTTTCTTCATAAGTACATACACGTAGTACACAGTATGAAATACTTAATCGTAACCAATTCTTGCATAATTAAACGTAGGTACTTTAACTGCTATAGTATTTCGTGATCAGTAATGATGGGAATCGCCACAATATCATGCTCTGTGGTTCATCATCCTTGACATATTGTCTTCAATATAAAACTGCATTGGAATGTTACCATGTTAAATTGATGGGGCAAGATAATAAAAAGAGCGATCTTGTGGTATTTTGTGTAGCTTTTTTAGTAACCCCTTTTCACCCATTTCGTTTTTTCGTCCACTGCGACACAGATAATATAATACTATACGTACAGATGCCTCATCTCATACAAAGAAATGTGACCGATTTAGTGCGGGCTATCTTCGGGCTATACATTTTTCTGTGCTTAAAGGATTTTTCAAAATTTGAACAAAAATTTTTCATGATGTATTTTTTCATGTTCTCAATTTTACCCAAACTTCAATAACAAATCGATACATATAACGCCATCTGTTATGAGTTATTTCAACAAATGTCCCTTTGTTCCTGATGAGACCCCATGACTGCGATGAGATCAATGAAAACACCCGTTTTACATGAGCATTAATCCCAGGCCACAATGATCATGTGGACTTGAGATTGGCACATTTGTAGCAGATTTGCTTTTCTTTCGTGTATGCATGTCTAACTACCAAACCGGGACAGACAACTGACTTACTGACCGGGACATCGGGACACGACGCTTCAAACCGGGACGTATGGCAGTCCTATCATAGTTGGATCTCGAATATGATCAACACTTAGAACATTAATAACCATGGAAAGTCTAGCAGCTAATCACCTAGGAAAAGTGAAGGTATAGGTAGGTAACATTGATAAACAGGTTGGGTCGATAGAAAAACTGGCTAGTTCCGTGTAGATATGTAGTTATATATACTCGTGTCTTGATTAAATGGACATGGTGCATGTTTTGATTAGGCTGATCAAAGATCAAGTCCAAAGTTTAGGTTTTATTTGGTAGAGGTAGATTATGAAAAAACAATGATTAATGATGGTTTTATCATTGCTGCAGTAAAAAACCGGCCAAGTGCGAGTCGTACTCGCGCACCGAGGGTTCCGAATCATTTTTGGATGTATAATGTGAAAAAATCCGGACCGCATAACTAAGTTTGTTTGTGAAGGAATTTTGATGATTTTGAAAAAACTGTACTAGTTAGGAACATCGTTTTATTTTTGGTGCCATATTTGGGTCAATTCCTATCAACTCTAATTATTTCAGATTTTTCGCCCCGCAAACTTCGGAGATAAGGGGGGGGGAATGGTACTTTTTTGGAAATTTTTCATCATATGTCGAAAACTGTGAGACATAAAATAAAATAAAAATATATTTTGAAATGTGCAAATCAAGCCCTTTCATATGATATGTCACTTGACCTAGTAACCCCACTTTAAAATTTCGGACCCCCACTCCGGCCCCTTTTGCAATGAAAATAAAAATATTTTTTGACTTTTTTTATTTGCAATAAAGTTGAACAAGCATTCTTTATAACTGTTCCAAATTTCAAGTCGATAGCATAAGTAGTTGCTGAAATAAGCAGGTGTGACAGACAGACAGACAGACAGACAGACAGACGAAGTCGCACCATAAGGGTTCCTTTTTACCATTTTGGTTCGGAACCCTAAAAACGGAGCAATAAAGAGAGTTAATAAAGCAAATTTTGTATTAGCTGCTAATTCTGTAGCAAAATAGTTGCATGTAATTTCCTGTCGTTGTTGTTATTGCCAGCTTCTACTAAAATACGTGTTTTATCATTAATGATCTCTTTTATCTCTTTCTCATTTTCGGCATCTTTTGAGTCTACAATTCATTGGAACTCATTTCGTTCGTCGGATTCAATTGTTTCTTCGTTTAATCATATCGTAGCATTTGTAACATAATGATTAAATCTAAGAATGTTACTTGTTTTTAAGTATGGCCACTGCGAGTCCTAAGAATTTAAAGTCCTAAGGCTGTGGATTTAAAAGTACTAAATAGCTAACTTCGTTAGGAATTTAGCCTTTTCATTTAAGTACTTACTAAAATCAAAACGGTATCGCAATGTATGTCGACCATGGAGCATTATGTCGACTAACTGAAATATAATCCGACCGATTATAGTAGATATTGGTTGTTACACAGTTTTATCAGTTTCAGTGACTTTTCAATCTGGTCGTTCTACAATGATGAATGTGTCGCAAATGTGCTAACAACGTGATAACTAAATGTTGTGGGTCATGTTCGTAGACTAATTTGACGCAGGGTCGAATATATCGCACCTTTCAATGGTCGGTTCTTGTGTTTCTTTTGTGCTAGTATTTTATTTATTTGTCTCTTTAGGCGCGTTAACAACATAATATCGAGCATTCACTGTTTTTCGAACTGAATAACTAGCAGAACGAAGCTTCGGTACGAAAATTCTAGCGAACCTACGAAACGTCCTTTTAATTTTTGCTCCTAAATTGAAATGCTCTCAAAACTCCTGTTCGACCAAAATATTCTAAGCAACATTCGTTAGAATGCCTATTACAGGTGAATGGTCAGTCTATTTGCAGCTATTACATAATTTAAAACAATTGACAAAACCCATGCAAAATGGTACATAAAAAATAGACTTGCAACGAATATTCGGCCACTCTTTGATATTTGGCCGAATAAGCCGAATATTCGGCCGAAAACCAAAGAGTGGCCGAATATTCGTTGCAAGTCTAATAAAAAATCTTCATTAAACAACATTGAAAATATTGAAATCTTCAATCACGTTTCATAGTTACGAAAACATCATGTCTTTTCAGCTTCTCATCCAAAAAAATTCATTGATTTGTTCATTCATTCCAAAAGCGCATGTGATTATTCATCGTACAATGGCTTCTTCAAGGGAAATGCATTCATTAATGGATAAAGGAAAAGCTCTTACGTTACTTTCACAAATGGCTACCAATGAACCACCCCACCTATAATTACGTGCTCCATCGACGTGCATGTGCGGAGCTATTCAATTTGTGCTCCACCAAACGTGAAATGGAATGATTTAATCGATATTGTTTTAAGAGTCATTAGATAGGCATCTCTATTTATTTTAAGTGAGATTGTATCTAAACATCATTATTTTTGGCATTTATGTTTGGCAAATTGTCAAAATTTAATTAAGTTGTACTAAAGAAAAGTTTACATAGTTCTCAAGTTCTATTGAAATGAAGTTTAGAGATATTTTTTCGGCTCCTAAGGTTCATAGTACCTCATAAATCTGGGCTAATATACAAAAAGAATATTTCAAATCCGACTCATAGTCCCAGAGATTAGCGTAGGTAGGTAGGTACCTATTCAAACAAACTCTTCAGCTTTATTAAATTACTAATATTCATTATCATGTAAATTGATTTGTATTATAATTAGGTATGTCCTACGTAATTTAATAAATTTGCCCGTTATAGGGACTGGACACCAGTTTACTACTAATTAGAGGGCTAATATTTGTATTGAATGACTTTCATAAGTTTCATATATGAAGAAATATGTTTATCGGGGCTTTCTCCGCGAAAGTGCGGGGCATTTCTATGTGAAGGAGTCCTGCTAATTAATGGACAGATGTAAGAAATTTTCAATTATCTACGAGGAATGTAGGGAATCGAGAAAAACGCAAGATCAAGCTTCTATTCGAACATTGACTTCTAATAGAAATAACGAGATAGCGGTACCTACACTCGTTTTCTGTTTAACACTACAAATGTCCGAGGTACCTACAGCATAGGTACTAAAGTGTAACTGTTCAAAACTACGAGAACAAACTTACACTGATTTGTACAATACACAAAAGGAACCCCAGACTAAGGGTGCGTTTCTACCAAAGATGTGTGCGAGGGATGTGTTTGTTAAGAACTAATAGAATCGCTTCATTTACCTAGTCAACTTTCACATAATCTCTGGTGGAAACGCAGCCTAATGCACACAGAGTAAAAACTATTTCCAGTACTTTGCAGTACACCCATCGATTCCCGGAGACGAGTCTATAATTCTCAGAGCGGGTCACCCCTGCATCCGTGCGGTTGCACTGTTAGTGCTAGTCTACGGTTTAGTCACCGGGCTGGTATCTCGATGTACTTATCACTTGTACACTTGCCTATGTTAACAGCCAACTATTTGCTATATCATGCACATGTTTTTTGCGATAGAAAATGTCCAAGTGTTTTTATACCGGTGAATGTGAAGAAAATGAGTTACCTATGTGTATAATCCTATCCAAATAAGAATAGGAATGATCTTGCGCCATACCGTGCATTTGAAGTGTAAGTATATTTGTATTAAAACATCTAGGTATTACAATAGATTTGATAAAACGAAAACTCCGTTAAAGTGAAAAAAAAAAAATTCTTGTTAAGTAATTCGCAAATTAATTTTCTTTGCAAGCCATACTTTTCAAGTGATAGTTGACAGTTCGAGGTCATTTTTGTTCCTTTTCTTAGTTGAATCACATTGTAGGCAAATGTAATTAATAGTGCAGAGTTAATACTTATATAGGTATACCATTTTAAAAATACTGTATCTAATGCTAGAACATGCTGCCATCATGCTAATATTTTGACATTGACAGGTGCATACTTAGAAAAGTCGGTGGAAGCTTCAGGGTAGGTGTAGGGCTCTAAGTATTATGTTATGTCATTATCTAGCTTACGTCGTAGGTGCGAAACAATAGAAAAGTGTACGCTGTGTCTTTCATTTCGTCTATAATTAGGATCGTAGCAGAACCATGACGTGACAAAGTATAGATAGGTACTTACAATTATTAAAACAACAACAATTAAGTAACACTTACATAATCATTTATTTAACACGGATAATATTACTTGTGGACTTACGATGTACTTAATTCATGTTTTTAAAAATAGGTAATGACTGAGAATTAATGTAGCAATTATTTTAATTCTGCAACGACTAACAAACATTTATTTATTTATTTCATTTAACAATTCAATCAAATCTATCTCTTGGTTATATCGATAATATAATACCCAAAGGATTATAAATGCATACGCATTTTCATATATTATTTTATTTGAAAATTGAATGCTGTATTTAACCGCCTTATACCGTACTGCCATCTACAAGTTGTGTCCAACAACAACATAGGAACGTTGGTAATTCAGTTCCACACGCATCGACAGATGTCGCTGTCGACGTCAAGTAGGTATGGAAAATTAAGGAAATGTATGACCCGGTAAAATTGTATTACATATTTTTACTAAATTTAATCATTCAGCTGGTTTGATTTTTCGCAAAAACTATCTATAATAAAATATTTCCATATATAAATAATTATGTAGGCTTACAAGGATGCCATAACAAGTGTGTTACGTTTCATGTTCCATATTGTGATTTATTCAAATGCTGTATACTGATTTAATAAGGCTTACAATGTAGGTACCACTGTTTGTCGTATGCTGCGTAACTTGAATTGTTTCTTTTTAATGAGTATGTACCTATTCAGTAAGCTGTACAGTGACTTTATTGTCCATGGTTCAAGACTTTCTAGGTAAAAACAAAAAAATGGACTAGTGGTGAGGGTTCCGTACAAATATATTAAGTATGTTGTAATTGTAATATCGCGTACCGAGGAATTTATAACCTTAGGTCAGCGCCCCGAAGCGACGGATTCTGGTGCTAATTGAGCAATTGTTGATCAAGCAGCTTGTCTAACTTACTGTCGATTTATTAAAAGCAAGACAATGCTTCATTCAACCGATTCAACTATGTTCTATTATCAATTACATCAAAATATATATCTCATTGCGTTGACTTAGAAGCTTGAATTTATTACTCTTCCAAGGGACCGTAGACCTTAGTACCTCTACCTATTTACTTTTAATAACAATACTCGCCCCGAAGAAATAGGGTCGTGACAGACAGATAAAAAAGTGATCCTATAAGGGTTCCGTTTTTTTTCCTTTTGTGGTATTAAACCCTAAAAATTGAATTGGCACGTACCTGCTGGGTTATAATTTTAAGGAGTCAGCAAAAAAGCGTATAATCGAAGTATACCTAGTTCTTTGAAACGTGACTCTAAATAAATACTGGCAACAGTTCCGCCACGTAAGAAACTAATATTTTCATATCGATGTCGGTTATATAAAAAGTATCGGATAATCCATAATAATTATCATAATTATTCAAGATAATAAACACAACGAGCGTGGAAATAAATCAGGCCTAGCGGAGCGCATAAAAATACCATAAATATCTCCCATTCACGGTAAGAGTTAATCGGTTAAAAAGACTAAAAGAATTCGAGTTACGAAAGAAATTAGCGATTAATCGGAGCGAGCGCACATAGATTGCATCAATATTTATAAAGATGGTGGCGGGTAACGCGGGCGCGGGCGGCGCGCGCATACCGCCGCTGCACCTCGCGAATGCAGTGCGGAAATTGCACTATCGATAAAAAAACAATAGAAATTCTATAGTCAGTTTTTTTGTGTCGTGAAAGTGGCAACATTGATTCGCTGAGTTCAAGTTTTGAAAAATAACCTCGATGATAAGTGATATTGCGAAAATACGAGTTGTGTTCGATGTGTGCTGGTGAACGAAAAATATTTAAAAATGGAAAACTTTTACGATGTTATCAGGACGCTCAGTAGAAAAACTTTGAAACGAAAACCAAAGGTATATTGAAATAAATAAGTAGATAGTATTACCTTGACCTACAAAATTTTAATAACTTCATTAAATACAAGGCTGCAGTAATTAGCTTGTTAATCTTTTTTTTTTAATTTCTTTTTTATTTTTTAGAGGCCTTTTATGCCCCTGTTTTATTATACAGAGTTTTTCAGCATTTATAATCGACTTACAGGAATATGTTCTGTATGTATAAGATTTTTGTGGGTAGGTATCTATATCTTTTAATTGTCAGTACAACAGAGTTTGAATATAATATTACCGCCGTTATTATCTGAATATTAAATAATTATTTACTGCTTAATTAACTATTTGATGACAGATTATACCAAACCATTAGGATATTCGTTATATGAAGAAATGTGACGGATTTCTTTCATTAAAATTCAGCATAGAAACTTGCAAGTATCTTAATCAGTGTAGTAAATGTTGAGATAGTCACAGATTATTGAACAAATATTAAAGAAGAATTAAAAATAATCAAAAGCCGTAAATCTCATCACCCTCGTTTCTATTGAAGATCATACGTATACGTATAGAGTCCGAGCAACGGGTCCAGCGCAGTAAAACTGATTTATTTAGCGATCGTGCGCGCGCGCGTACATTCACGCTTTCCTGATCTCCAGCGATGTACCGACACCGGCCGAGTACCGCAATCAGATGCCAATCTTGAGATTCTTTAGTTTTGACGCATCTAAAAAAACTAGACTTGTGATAGCTATCAATCAATTTTGGTATAACCATTATAGTAGGAACTCTATTAGTTCACCCCATCATGTTTATCATACTTAATTACTGTAATACTTAGTTATGAAACGTGTATTAAAATTCAAGCAGCCTTAAAACTTTAAATTGGCAACTATCAACAAAGCAGCCGATTTAATTAATATTGAACAGCGGTGAGTGGTAGCGGCCCCGACTTAAAGTAGTAAGTTGTAGGTTTGAATCCCGGCGCACACACTGTGCAATTTCTTTCATCACTGCTCATAAAACGGTGAAGGAAAACATCGTGAGGAAACCAACATGTCCTAACCGAAAATTCGAAGACATTTGACGTCCACCAACCTACACTGGGACCGCGTGGTGGACTAGGGCCCACTCCCTCTCATAGAGAGGAGACCTTAGTCCCAGCAATTGGAACATTAAAGGCTGAATATGCTACTATGTAATGTGTGAACTTAATAACACTTATTTAGTAATATCAGTAATTAACGTAGCATCAAATTAAGCCAATATTTTAATTGTTACAGGTTCAACCCAAACCTACAACAAACGGTGTTGCAAAAGAACGCGTCTCAGAACGAGAAACTAGAGAAACTAGAGAGACGAGAGAGTCCAGAGACTCTAGAGACTCTCGAGAAATACGCGAGTTGCGCGAAACGAGAGACTCCAGGGAAGAGACGGACCACGTTGAGAGAAGAGCGCAGACGACGTCACCAGTACCGCGGGAGAGAGAACGAGACAGAGAAAGAGACAGGGACAGAGATAGGGATCGGGAAAGAGAAAGGGAAAGGGAAATAAGAGAAGAGAGGAGGGACCAGTCGACGCCACAGCATGACGGCAGACATCCGCTGCTTCAGTTTGCCGTCGACCATTTCAGACAGAGTCCAGAGTGAGTACTCGATAATGTTTATTTAATTTGCACACAAAGGTATTCTATGTGGTAACGGTTTCAGCTTGCCTTATTGTTGTTCCGGGAAAGTGACCTATTATCGTACAATTGTCACGCACAAGCTGTATCATTTTTCCGCGTGTGAAAAAAGTGCGTGGACCACAGCTCGCGCAAATTAGGCCTAAGTCTTTCTTAAAGAATCTATTTCTTTGCTAAATATATTCTTGATGAGTAATAGAAAGCTGATAATGACGTTAAATGGCAGAACTGAAAGTTTTAGAAGCGCTAAACAATCCAATCACACATTTGCGACGCATTTACTAGTTTAAATGCAATTTGTTGCGTAAAGGCGTTAGAAGTAGACTTACAATAGTGTACTATGTCGCATGTAAACTGATGAGACGTAACACGCATAAGTAAGATGATTAATAGTGAATACAGACATTTATAGCGCACTTAAATTTTATGCCTTTTGTAATTTATCCCGTGTTTTATAAAAACAATTGACATTCACAAATGGTAGGAGGCTTCATGAAGTTTTATTTAATCATAGCTTATCGTATTAGATATAGGTATTGTTTTATAACCCGATTTTTCTAACTGTGCACTCGTAAATCTGGAAATATTATCATGATAACAGCATTTTTCAGCGTTAGTTACAGTATTTTTTAAATTTTCTGTAGTATGCTATACCTTATCATAATGCTCTAAATAACAAATGGACTCTATATTAGGAAGCACAATATATTACATCCTAAGCATATGCGTAGAAATCAAATGTTTTTTTGACGCCTCCAAGTGCACAGTAATAAAAATGGAGTCATAAGTTCACATTAGCGCCATCTATCTATAGTGTCTTTCACGTTTTTATACTTTTATACTTTGTCACACACATTGGCTACCATTTTTAGAAGCTGGTTGATTGTGTTCTTCGTTACATACAGCACAGTACCTTACGTTCTAGTAGAGACTAGAGACTGTATACCGGTTAGTAGAGTTTATGAAAACTTGATCGATCCTCTGATTTGTAAATCTGCTGTCAAATCTCATGTCGGCTGTTGCGATTGGTTGTCCAGAATAACATCGACCAATCATATCACTTGACAGGAGATTTAACAACAGATTAAATTGAACAGCCGCTCTATTCTGTACCGTCACGCCGTGTGATATCACCGCGAGAACTGCCAATTTGTTAGCGACCGTTCGAGGGAGAATGTGTCAGTGTGAGTCTCCCTCGAACGTTCGCTGGGACTGGACTGGGACTGGAACTGTACCCCTATCATGAGTTTTTTGACGTATAGTTTCGTAACGTAAGCATATTTTGAATTTAAAATACAGCAGTCCTGGAACATTTTGATAAAATTTTATACAATTTGCACATTAAAAAAAATACAGAGAAATTAATTAAGTATTTAATTTATATAAATATTGTGTAACAAAACGTGTATTTTGAATTCAAAATATGCTTACGTTAACGTTACTACACGTCAAAAACAACTCATGATCGGGGTACTGGGAGTTTTCGCGATGATATCACCCGCGTGTCTTTACAGAATAGACCAGCAGGCATTCAAATATTGGCGGAAATAAAAGTGAGAGTGAGAGATTGTAACTTTTATTTCCATTTTCAAAATGGGAACAAATTAACAAATGTTGCCTCCTCGCTACATCATGAATTCGTTGCCAAATTAATGTTGCACTACTACAAAATAATCGTTGTGTTGTTAACCACCTAATTGAGAAGTTATTTACCTACGAAACATTGTTGACGAGTTAAATGCTGTCACGCGATTGATTGATTTATTAGAGCAGAGTATTTTTTTTTTTGAGACTAAATTGTTAGATTAACATAATTAAAATTATGCTGTGGAAAGTGTTATAAACTTATAAGTATACAAGTTACATTAATAAAAAACCGGTCATATGCGAATCGGTCTTACGCACTAAAGTAACCATACTGGTCTTATAGGGATGGGGTTTGACTTTTTAGTGTCATTATTATTTGCCACGATAGCGGCTATATTTACACGTATTCTGTGAAAATTTCAATTGGCTAACTCTTACGGTTCATAAGATACAGCCATGTGATGTGACAGACGGGGTAGGCTCAGTACCGTGCTTCGCACATTTTTGTAAGATTTTGCGGGATGTTATGACCCGCCCCCTCAGACCGCTACTACCGTTGGCATTGGCACCTTTCGGGTACAGAACTCTAAAAATTTACTGTCGTGGTATGGACATGGCGTGATGCGCAGAAATGAAGAGCATGATAACTCATTGATAAGTATGAATGTGGATGGCCATAAGGAAGGAGGCAGACCTAAGAAAATATGGATGGATTGTGTGAAAGATGATTATAATAGCTTAGAAGGAAGTCAACACTGAGATGACGGCTAATAGAGATGTATGGAAGGAAAAGACGTACTGAAGCCAACCACAAATAAATTAGGATAAGGGCAGGAGAATGATAACAAGTTAATAAACAACAATTAATTAATTACTCTTAACAAATAATCGTAACTAAAGACGGTATCCGCTAAACAAGTGCAACGCTAAACAGTATAACAAATTTACAGGAAGTTATAAATAAGTATATAGAATTATTAAAATTAACCGCGAACAAATAATTACTGCGTGTTATTCAGTTTTAACAGTAGCTGTTATGTTTCCACATTGTACAATGCTTTCTAAAAAAGCGTGGGTAACCGTTTTACATTGAATGAAGGATTCTTACGTGTTCCAGGTATCTTCAGCATATTTTTTTATTTGCAATTCGTTAATGGAAATATATAGGGTTGTCCGAATGGAATCATCATGCAATTTCCCTTGTAATCAACCAGAGAATGAACGAAAAATACAGCGTCAATTGCATATATTTTAGATAGATTTCGCCTGTTTCCAAAGTGTTTAGTAATCAGTGTCTTTAGTAATCTAATTCCAATCATCTCATCTACAAGCTTTACTAAACCATCAATTTTAAAGATTTGTCTACATATTTTAGCGGCCTTATTTAGTGATACGTTGAAACGTATCACAATTGCAACTACACTTAAGAACATGAATGTTCTTAAGTGTAGTTGCAATTGTTTGTTTCTATTGATTGTCTCCATGAACATAACTTCTACTTGATCTAAGTAGCCTGCAAAAAGAGCCACGTTTCAGCGTTTTAGGGATATTCGGTATAACTCTAATCTTCTTATCATCGTTATCTTTTGTTACATTCAATTGGGATTCTCTTTATGCACCTCTATTATCAGTTATGCTTTCATTCAAGCCATAACTTTTGCCTTCCCTAATCTTATCTTTAATTAAACTTTCACCTTAAATCACCCATCCCATTCAAATTCGATTCTAATTAGGTATTGCAATTTCGGTTATGTTGTGAAATCTGAACTCCTTACCAAATATTAATATTTAAAATAATGATACGTTCTGCTTTCCACGAAACAATAGCTTATGTTAGTGTTACACTTTGCTTGTTATATCATAATAATGCAGCTACGCTCAAAGAGAACGGAAAATACTTTAATTTGTACTTCCTTGTGAAGTTATGTTACATTGCAACCATAACAACAAATTCATCTATTTGTGCAAAATCCTTTGAAGTGTAAAGATTGAAAGAACATTTTTGGGAGTTTTATCTGTTTTGAAAGTGTTGAAGTGTCGTGTGCGTGTAAACCATCTTCAAGATACGTCGACCTGCATGGCCCAGTTAAAAAAGAAAACAAAAGCTTTTTCGTAACGAATTTTCATAATTAAGCAACATCTTTGTAAGTCGGATTCGGGTGCAATTTTACATAAACAATGCGCCATAAAAACTGCTTGGCAAAAAGTAGAGCAGCCCTAGTTAGTAGATGAGCACCGTTGGCGCGGAACGCACCTGGGAGTTCGCGGGACAATCGTCGCCAGAGCAAGTGTAACCTCCGGTCATGCCGTGTGCACTCGCAGCACGAATCAAACATAGAGTGCAAGTATCCGAATTGTTTAGAACTTACTATTCACTCCTCTTTTGTAACTTAGCAGTTTGTGCATTTTTTTAAAGCTTACCATTCCTTATTTTTCTCGTTTGCTTTTAAAGTTAATTACCAGCCAGGTTCAGTTCTGTAATTAGTAGTGTCGACTAATTAATCCGTGTGTGTGTGTAACAGTTGTGTTCAATTCGTGCTTGCAGTAATTACAGTGATTAAAAGTGTTTGTGTTTCCGTCCAATAATAAGCCTTTAGATTAGTGTTTGCGCTGTCTCTAACCTTCATAGTCGAAATATTTTAGGAGATATTTGATGTATTGGTGGTATAGATGCCATACAGGCGCAAAAAAAATATAAAAGTAGGTATAAGTATTTTTTAGAAAAATACATAATATCTAATTAAAAATTATTTTACATAAAAATACTGACTCCTCATTATTTTCAACATCCATTAATTTAAAATTCTAACTAGTAATAATATTAATATTACGTAGAAAAAATAATGAGCCAGTACCTATTTCTTAAGTGTGTCATAATTAGATAAAAAAATGGTTTCGTTTGTATGGCATCTTTAGCATCTACAGATGTACCTACTCTTCCAATATTTCGTGTTTAAAGGTTAATGTTTATAAAAACATGACAAATTATTAAAAAACTTGTGTATCAACTCAGAAGTGACATAATGGAGGCTCGACACAGAATTGAAATATTGAAATTAGCATACTTTTTTCATCTAGTAGCTATTAAAGTTAACATTTTCAATCAACATTAATACTAACGGCTCAATTATTACAACGTTGACACACTATTCAATCAAACCGTCAACGACCAACTAAAAAGTAGGAAGAGTAAAGATCTCGTAACACCATATAATCGGAATAGTGACGTTACCGCTAAAATACGTAAACACGAACGTTTTGAAAGCCGAAATGAATCGTTAAATTATTCAAAATTTACTTCCTCGGCGCCGACAACTTTCCCCGATACGTTTAGTTTTAGTCGGTGATCGGCCGTCGCACGATGTCGGTCGAATGGTGCGAGAACAACGGAAACATGACTGACGACAGTCTGTCGAGTGAGGATTTTAGCAAAGTTGGTAAAGCGTTTGAAGAAGATGAGAGCGGTAAAGACTTACTGTGAGATCATTTTATTTTGTGATGTGCTTTAGTGGAAACTGTGTTTGTTTACTGTGGTTTTTTTTTTGTTGTGGCTACACATAATGGGATGTCAGTTGGCTGTCGGTTTATAACGTTAATTAACAGTGGCGCTAGTGTGTTAACTGCGATGCTCAGCTGTATATTGTATGCTATATATCGAGTAACTAAGTATAGAGTGGCATGGTCTTTTTATGGCCATAGGGCACTATAACTTACTGTTTTTCTATAAATAGTTTGCCATAGCTAAACTTTTTAATTGACCTTTATCATTATGTTTAAACCTCACTTGTTAATAACGGCTTCCTCATTTTAGAATTACTGTCTTGTCTACATTTAAAGTATTGCTTTCTATCTTTCATTTACGTACTCATGCAACCTTAATTACCTGACAATAAAAATAAGCACCATGCAGTGAAAAGAAAGTTGTCAAAGACAGTTCCATGTATCTAATTAACTATAGAGTCATGTTTCCTTCGTACATATACTAATAAAACTTAAATCAAACAAGCGATGATAAATCAAATATCGAACCACCTACCTACAAGGCGGGATTTAAAAAATAATAGCTGTCACCTGTCACATCTTTTTTTTTGACACTTTTTTTTTTTAATTTAGCTGTTTTTGGCTGTTCGTTACTGACCGATGCAATCATCTTATCGAAATAAGATGATTGCATCGGTCGGTATTTTTTATATGACTATCGAAATAGTCTTATAGGTAAAATGCGAGACAAATAATTGAATTACCTACTCGGTAAAAATAAACAATGTTTTACAAACAATAGTTACACTAACTTAAAATTGCGAGAAAATTACCCTATTCAAAAATGGAACTACACATAGGCTCTATGAAAAAATCTTGCACCAAACATAGGCCAAAATAAGTCTGTTTTCCTTTCGTATTAAGTCAGTAAGTATTACTTAGATACAACTTTCTGATCTGATAATTTGTCAGAGCCACTTGTCCATTTGCGGTAATATTTTATAAATAACAGCTTTCATAGTCGATAATCAGATTCAATATTATTGTGTAACTCGCTAACTTCCTTGCAGAATGCATTCTTCGAAAATAATAAGATAGTTTGATTGTTTTGATATTTCTGACTAATATCTGGTGTCTGTTAAATCTTGCATTATGATATGTAACTCTGCCTTTTTTTGTTATATTGTTAGGATTTAATCTGTGGTATTGTGTTGTATGTATTGAAAGATAGGATATAATAATGAGACCTAAAATAACTTATAGTTAATATACTATGTAAAATGTTGTTCAACGTCAATCGGAAGTACCTACATTACGTAACTCAACAATTCCTATAATAGAGTATATTCATGCATTTTTTAAATATTTTTATTCGATTGTCTAGGTTCGTGTATTACCGAAAAAAAATGTTACACTTACAAAATATTGATAATAAGCAATAAAATATTTAATTGAAAACTGCAGTCAGTTTCTGGCGGTTTAAACGCGGCCATTGTGGCGCGTCGCCTCAGTGACGTCGGTAAGTGTAGGTGTTAAGTGTTGTTGCTGTGGACACAGCAACAACACTTAACACCTACACTTTGGCATAAAAGTCTGGTGGACTCTGACGTCATCACGCAACGCTATTGGTTGAAACGAGTCAACCAATAGCGTTGCGTTTTGATATTTTGAATTTCCCTCGCACTTTTTCCACTTTTGATTAGCATAAGCATAGCATAATCGGCCTATAATGTTCCCACTGCTGGGACACTGGCCTCCTCTGTGAGAGGGAGTGGGCCGTAGTCCACCACGCGGGCCCAGTGCGGGTTGGTGGACGTCAAATGTCTTCGAATTTTTTTTTTGGTTCTAGGACATGCCGGTTTACTCACGATGTTTTCCTTCACCGTTAATGCAAGTGATAATTAATTTCTAATACTCTCTAATACACTTTTGATTAATTAAATTAAAATATTAAAAGAAATTAATAGAAATTAGAAAAATAAAGATATATGTAGGTGTAATTCTATAATAATAAAGATAGGTAACAAATAAAATTCAAATACTTGACGTATATTTGAATTACATGCTTGTACTCTATTCCATATGAAATCGGTAACATAGCGCAATCGAGGATATCCCGATTTTAATGTTTAATAGATATTAATTATATTTCCGCAAACTCGCTTTCGACAACATTGCATATATGTAGGTATTTATGTTTGTCCGTTCCTTTAAAAACATTTATTGCTTGGTCGGAACACCTGTCTAAATTATGAGTGTAGGTATAATAGGTATCTACTATTAAAATAGTCATGGAAAGGTGCATAGTAAAATTATGCACTTTTTAAATTAGCATATCTATAATACATAAATTAGCATAATCTATGCTAATTTGGCTAAAAAGTAAATAATTACTGTTTTGGCGTTTCTACTTTTCGCCATGATTTAGTGAACCAGTTCAAAGTAGAATTATCGATTTTTAAAATATATCACTTACCGGACTTACCGGAAATGCTCTAGCTTTCGAAAAATGTGTTAGATTTATCAAACTAGAATTCACTTTCTTACATAGGTTGGTAGGTTTTTAAGTAAGTGAAACTATTATGATATTACAATTTCACGTTATAATTTTCTAAAGTATTTTTACAACTTGTGGTTGCGTAAAAACAAAAAAAAATACAGTATACCTATCACCAACACCTTTATCGTCGCATTCTATCGATAAAGTACCTGTAGCAGGAATTAGTTTATCTAACTCATGTCTTTTGAAACTAAAGTCTAAGTTTAATATTACCGATATTTCCATATTAGGTACGTGCCTACAGCCTACGTGATCGTCCGTCATTAACGGCTTGTGTAAGCAGAACACTGTAGGTATCTACGTGTTACCATTTTAAAAAATCCGTATCGAAATGTAAACGAGACCGTGGAAACAGCTTTCCTTCCTTTTGTTTTTTTAAATTCGTCATGTTGTTCGGTTTTATTTTTCTTATTTAATTTTACGCTGTTAATTAATTTATACGGTTCTAGGTTATAATTAGGTAACCATGACAAGTCAATTAACATTGCTGTCATAAGGTGCTTACTAACGACCCAACTAGACATCCGATCTTTAGAGCCGATCCAAGCGAGTCTCTCAACAGATTGGCACGTGAATAGATCAGTTGGGTGTGCTTAAAATATTAACGTGTCAATCTGTCTATACCTCAGATCATAGAAACAAGGAGATATGCCATCATAGCAAATTAGTACGGGAACAACTGATGCCACTTTTAGTACATTTTTCGGCACAATTACGCGCATAATTAAGCGCTCCTTGTGAATAAAAAGATCTCCCACGCATTAAACATTCCGCACACCCTCAATCTAACACTGTTAATCGTCACTCAACACTAGCACTAAACTAAAACACTATTTATACCATCGACCGTGTTCGGTTCGTCGCCAGCGCGTACGTTTTTAATATGAGCAATTTGCTCAAGATCAGGCATCAAGCTCGATAGCGCCTTGGCACATCTTGTTTCTATGATCTGAGGTCTATACCTACTCACCACGATCGGCTCTACAGGGCCCCATCTGCTAATACAATTGTTATAATCGTGTCAGAATAGTGTCTCAATGGCATCGTTTTGACCAATGACGAAAGAGTTAGTCTTACTCTAAGCCAATGACCGCTTAGGTTTTGATAGTAATGGTGTCATTATGACACCATTCTTACACTATTCAAATAGCAGAATTGGGGCCCAGATCGGGTGTCAAGTTGGATCGTTCGTGTATTTTTTTATTTGATGACCTAAGAGGATGTATTTAGATTCCTTGATTAATTACGGTGATTTAATTTCTTTATATTTATTCTGTTTACAGTAGATCATTATCTAGGGCGATACCTACTTATGAACGTTTAATAAAACAATCTAAGTAGTCATAACTTTACGAGTACCTATGAAGTGAACCTTTTTATTTAAAATAAATATTTTCACACCAACAATAATACAATGAACAGTTTCAAGTGAGAGCAGGCAGTAGGCCTATCCATCGTTCACGCCGTCACGGTGGCCGTCTACTCACGCGCACCTCTATTGTCTACGGCCGCCGCGCATGCGCTGAATGCGCCTCATTTGCATCCAATGCTAACTGCCACTTCCTGTCGATGTGTAGGAAATGCGTTAGCACCTCGTTACGCAGGTGAAAAATAGGAAAATGGTACCTCTTTAAGTAGCGATTTTCAGTTTGTGTTTAAAGACTATTAACAGATGCAATGTTCCATTGTACTTAGGGGACGTCCATTAATCACGTGATGTTTTTTTAGTAACTTTTAGACCCCTTCCCCCCTCCCCCCTGGTGATACGTGGTTT
This sequence comes from Thalpophila matura, assembly GCA_948465475.1. Taxonomy (NCBI): domain Eukaryota; kingdom Metazoa; phylum Arthropoda; class Insecta; order Lepidoptera; family Noctuidae; genus Thalpophila; species Thalpophila matura. The sequence goes on from OX419185.1 coordinate 15,075,705, forward strand.
GGTTTTTAACTAACCCCTCCCCCCCTACCCAAGATCACGTGTATTTTTTTGGTACAAATTATCTTATTTTTTTTTCAGAATATTATCTTTAAATACAGCAATTATTTTTTTTCGGTTTAGAAATCGCGTGTCCAACGAAAAAATTACCTACACGTGATAACTCACTACACCCCCCCCCCCTCACCTCTTGTGATATTTCGTGATTTTTTCCGACGCCCTCCTCCTTTCGAGCATCACGTGATTAATGGACGGCCCCTTAGATAGAAAGATGTGACTTGTGAACTATGAAGATATATTTTATGAATGAATAAAATTAATTAAATATCTTACATAAGTTAAGTTAGATCAAATATTTCTTGAGACTGCTAGATTTATACTCATTATTAGATATCAAGAATTTGACCTAAAATTCCCATTTTATAACTCTAACATTTAATGTTAATTAGTCATTAATTTCTAGACCAATATACGAAATTATGCTAACTTAGTTCCTATCTATAGCGGATCTCAAAAAAATTATCATACTATTACCTACATATTTTTAAATTCCTAAACAACGCTCATCTAAAAGAAATCGTATTTTGCAATAAGCTGAGTCATTTTGACCAAACTGAGGATTACCGATGAGCGCGCACGAAAAAAATTATAGTGAAATCTTAATCTTTTTAGTAACAATATTAAGAGCGGTGTCATGCGGTAAATTATAGAAGTAACGATTATTTTATTGCCTTTCATAAGAATGCGCACGTTCTAACACACGTGCTTATTTTTTATTAGTAGCCTATAGTCATCTTCATTTTAAAGTCCTACAATTTTGCCAATAAAAAGTCTAATTGATCCGACTCTTAAGACCAATTATATCGTCAATCATTTAACTATTTATCCTCTTAACTCCGCCATCGTAATACTGCACCAATCAACACAAATATTTTTAGAAGAATGACGTCGCAAAATTAATGGAAAGTGATTTAGGTATCTTTGCATATTTTATAGTTTTGCACACTCCATTCTAAAGCATGCATTGAGTTTCGAGTTACGTTATAGATCACATAATTCAAAATAATATACGTGATTATGACATTTCCTTGTTTATAATTTCGGTGAGATTTACCTAAGTTTACCTAACTACCTGTCAAGTGGTTAGACTTAACGAAAACTATGCTAATTTTCTATTAATAAGTATTTATTTATACAACAAATTAGTCTGCTGTCACATTATTTTAATAATATTAAATATCATTTTAATTTCTCTAACAATAACCACATTATATAATCATGTTTTACATGTTTTTCCGATTGTTGAATGCAATCAATTTTTAATAAAAAAATGTTGCCCGTAGACTAGAAATCCTGAAAGCGGATTCCTCCCTCAAGAGCAAAGCGAAACGGAACGAATGGACATGGAAGGCGCAAACGGACGTAGTGAAGTGGCAGGCGACGCCGCTGCGCGCGCCGCTGCTGCGCTTGCCGGCTGCGCTTGCGCCGCCCGCGCTCGAGTGCTTCACGTGCGTGCGCGCCTACTGCGGCGACCTGCAGCCCAATGAGAGGCAGATGCACCAGGACTTGACTGAAGTTAAATGTGTTTATACCGTGCTCATGGTTAGTATTATTACTTTCAAACCTAATTTGTGTACCTAAAACTTCGGGCTACAAAGGATTCCTAACATTGATGAACTGTTGACAAGTATCTACTGGTACTTGTCAACAGTTCATCAGGTACAGTGTTATTTATAAGAATCTTGTTACAAAAATATCAGATGATTCATTGTTACAAAGCCTTCTGGGGCCCAAATCTGATATTGCAGTTGTGTAAGAATGGTCTCTTAATGACATCATAACTGTCAAAACGTAAGTCAAAACGTTTGGTCACTGGCTTAGAGTAAGACTATCTCTCTTTGGTCATTGGTCAATACGATGTCATTGTGAGACCATTCTGACACGATTATGACAATTGCAATAGCAGACTTGGGGCCCGGGTATGCAGCTCTTTTTCATTTGTAATGCTTATTTTGCAAATGGCACAATAATTTTATAATCCTCACCTGTACAAGTACAGGCTGTACTTTGTCTCCAAACATAACTCAATATCGTTTTCATCTCGTTGCAGCACTGCCACTCAGTACCGGAGCTCCGTGACGAGGTGTACTGCCAGCTGATGAAGCAGACGACGTCCAACCGCTCGCCATCAGGCGACTCGTGCCAGCGCGCGTGGCGGCTCATGTCTATCCTGGCGGCCTACTTCACTTGCTCTGACACGCTCAGGTAAGCATACAAATACATACATTGCATGATAGAGAAAAATATAAGGCAATTCTATATTGTTTTGTGTAAAACGTTCGACAAAGTAAATCATGGCTTATAATGTGAAAACTGTAACGATAAGCATTACGTGGCAAATGGCTCTATTTAATATACGGTACCTAGTAGAAAATCTACCTGCGTTATCAACGACTACGATTCAAATTTGAACTATAAAGTAAATCATCTAAAAGCTATGGAGTTCCCCAGGGATCGACATTAGGGCCAGAGCCGGAATCGTAAACCATACTCAGCCCTTAGGATATTATTTACGATTTCAGCTTTGACAAGCTTAAATTAAAACGTAGGCATGTTTCTATTAACAATATGATTAAGATACTTTCGTCAGATTTAGAAATTGACGAGTTCTTAGTATCTCATATCTCAGCACTTAACACAATTTGTCAATACAATTTGTTCCCCAGGCCATTCCTAGTAGAGTACCTGTCGGCGGCTGCAGCGGACCGGCGGCGCCCGTGCCAGGGCACGGCGGCCGTGTGCCTCGCCAACCTGCGCAAGACGCTGCGCTGCGGCGGCAGGAAGAACGTGCCCAGTGTTGAGGAGGTGAGGATTTACTAATGCTTTTAAGTAATGGCAAATTCTAAAGTTGTGAAGTAGAAGAGAGGAAACAGAAGTTTAAATTAACTTCAGCGAAAGAACCTGAGGCCCTTGAAAAGTAACTTTTCTGTTAGCGTTCACGCCAAACGATAAGCACAAAATGTATTGCAATGACATTACTTGCGGAAAAGTTACGTGACCTCACTAATAATGTCACACAAATTTCTGAGTAGCGTTTGGCGTAAACGCTAACAAAAAAACAACTTGGCTAGGGGGGCTGGTTATAATCTTCTTTACAGGATATTGCGTGTTCTGATAATGATGCTGAGTAAATGAGGATTGTGATCTACTCTCTTACGTGAAAACCACAACTTTATATAGAAAACGTAAAGTATTAGCCAAAGATATACCACGAAAAAAATCATCTGATAATCTGAACAGATTGAGTGTTCTTTAAAAAAGTCGATTTGAGGATAAACCTTGTAGATTAATGTGAAAAAAATTTGCTGACGCTGAAAGCAGGGGCTATGTTTTTGTGTTCAAAGTTATATGTAGTTAGAAAACTTTTAAGTACCTCAACTATAGATAAACGATTCAAGAAAACCTCTGTGGAATTTTGAAGGTCACACAATCACAGGAAATTTTCTACTATTCAAAATAACACTCAACTCAACAACTCGTTAAATGATTTATGGAAACAATAACAGTATTTTTTCTGCTAATTTATTTTAGTTACCATAAATGTATTGTGCAGGTGACAGCAGTATCGAACTCTTTTAGTAAATAAATGTGTTGTGCAGGTGACAGCAGTATCGAACTCTTTTAGTAAATAAATGTGTTGTGCAGGTGACAGCAGTATCGAACTCTTTTAGTAAATAAATGTGTTGTGCAGGTGACAGCAGTATCGAACTCTTTTAGTAAATAAATGTGTTGTGCAGGTGACGGCAGTATCGGCGGGGCGGTCGGCGCGGCGCCAGCTGTACCGGCTGCCGGGCGGCGCCGAGCGCGTCGTCAACACGCGCTGCGCGACCGTCGTGCAGGACATCGTCAACGAGCTTTGTGAACTGGTCAGTCACTCCAGTATCTACTCAGGGCCGAGTTCACCGACAAGATAACAGTCCGATAAATTGAAAACGGCCGTTTAACATATCTTCTTCTATAGAAAAAGTCATGTTAAACGGCCGTTATTTTGTCGGTGAACTTGGCCCTTAGTAAAGTTTCTCAACCCTGTCTAGAGATTTGATCCTCATGAAATTCTATAACATGATTCCAGTATTGCTTGTTGATTTAAGTAGATTAGCAGTTCCAAGCGTATTATTTTACGACTTATCTCTTTACTTGAAAATGATGATTACAAATCAACAATTTTTTCTAGCCCGCACTGAAGTTAGTCATTTGAATGCGCAATGGATTGTTTAGGTTATAAATTGTCTATTGCGCAGCCAAACCGCAGAGCGGACCAGTACCCCTATCATGAGCTTTTTTGACGTGTAGTATCGTTAACGTAAGCATATTTTGAATTGAAAATACACGTTTGTTACACAATATTTATATAAATTAAATAATTAATTTCTCTGTATTTTTTAAAATGTGCAAATTGTATAAAATTTTATCAAAATGTTCTAGGACTGCTGTATTTTAAATTCAAAATATGCTTACGTTAACGAAACTATACGTCAATAAAACTCATGATAGGGGTACAGAAAAGTTTGTTGATTTATAAAAGTTGTTCAATATAACTCTTTCAATTGCCATCTCTATTCATTGGCCTAAAAATGACAAGGATGAATGAAATTATAATTATGTAAGGAGGTTAGACCTTATATGTGACCATGAAATTCTAAGCAATGAATAAAACAAAACATTTTTAATAATCCCATATATTTCTGGTTTATTTCTTCATTATTTTATCACATCGCGTCACCAAACTAATTTGAAAATTCCCACTATCTCCAGATCGGCGTTACCAGCGAAGCCGAACGGGCGGAGTTCTCCCTGTACTGCATAGTGGCGGGCGACGCGCTCACCATGCCTCTAGCGGGCGACGAATACGTACTGGACGTGACCACAGAGCTACAGCGCGCTCACCACCCCTTCTACCTCATCTTCTGTCGCTCAGTATGGCATCACCCCCTACGCAACGACGCGCCGCCGCTCTACACAGAAGTGCTGTTCAACCAGGTAAGAAAGAAAGAATGAAAAAATATTTATTTGTCACAGAGACACGCACACAATTTACTTAAATAAAAAATAGTAAATTAAAAATTAAAAAAACCCGACTGCCAAAAAACAACTAAAAAGTTCAAAACAAGAGCACTTTTCAAGCAGTCTGATGCAGTTGGTGGCAATTATTTGTGTTAAATCTTAGATTTTATGCCACCAACTGCATCAGACTGCTTGAAAAGTGCTCTTGTTTTGAACTTTTTAGTTGTTTTTTGGCAGTCGGGTTTTTTTGATTTTTTATTTACTATTTTTATTTTTCACTTTTTAGTTTTTAATGTATGTTTGTATATCGTTAATACTTGAAATAAAAACTTAAATCAATAAGTAAGAATTAGCGACAATGATTGCTTTGTTATACAACTTTAAATCGTTATATTTATTTTAAATGAAAAATGATAAAAGGAACCTAAAGATGATTTTAAAATACCTATTCAACGACACCCCACTTGACATAGTTCATCAACTTTTTTTTTTTTCATTTTGACAATATGGCGTCTGGTTGTCGCTGTGGTGAATTTTGATTACTGTTATGTCTTTAGTGACACTCGCAAGGTTAAGACGAATCGATTGACGTAAGAATTATCAAAATCGGCCAACGCATTTGGTCTCTAGAACGCCACATAGAAACAAACATACATACATACATACATACATACATAGACTGATAAACACATTACCCTCCTTTGCGTCTCGCAGTCGGGTAAAAAAGAAGGTACGTGCTCACTGAACTCTGAAAGGTGAAGGGATGAAGGGAGGGAAGGAGAGGGGAAAGGATCCTAGGATGGTGGGTAGGAAGTAAAAGGGAAAGGGTAGGCGACGAATACGTACTGGACGTGACCACAGAGCTACAGCGCGCTCACCACCCCTTCTACCTCATCTTCTGTCGCTCAGTATGGCATCACCCCCTACGCAACGACGCGCCGCCGCTCTACACAGCGGTGCTGTTTAACCAGGTACGTCCTCACTAAACTCTGGAGGGTGAAGGAAATATGGAAGAAGGATGAAGGGAGGGAAGGATAGGGGAAAGGATCCTAGGATGGTGGGTAGGAAGTAAAGGGAAGAAAGGGGTAAAGGATTTTTCCTTCCTTACTTAAGGAAGGAAAAATCCTTTCCCCTCCATTTTTCCTTCCTTGGAAAAAAAGGAAAAATGGAGGGTGAAAAGGAATTGGGAAGGAAGGATGGATGAATGGAGAGTAGGAAGGATGGAGGAATTGATTGAAGGATGTAGGAAAGGAAGGGTGGCGCTAAGGACTGAAGGATGGGAAAGGAATGGAGGAAATGAAGAAAAAGGGAAGGAGATATCGATGGAGGGGTAGGGAAGGAATTATGTGGGAAGGGTGGAGGAAAGAAAGGATGGACCGGGGATGGATGGAGGGAATGAAAGATTACGGAAATAATGAAAGAATGGAGGAAAGGAAAGGTGGAGGAAAGGCAGGAAAAAAGGATGGAAGAAAGAAAGAATGAAGGGAAGGATGGATGGGTGGATGGATGGACGTAGGAGGGATGGAGGAGAATGGGCGGAGGAATTGATAGATGGGAAGGAAGAATGGAGGAAATAAGAATGGAGGAAATGAAGGAAAAGAGGAGGGATAAATTTAGGGTAGGAAGAAATGATGAAGGAAGAAAGGATGGATGGATGATGGATGTAGGAAAGAAAAAAGGATGGATGGAGGAAAGGAAGGATGAGGAAATGAAGGAATAAAGATGGAGGTAAGGAAGGGTGGATGGCGGGAAGGAAGGAAGGATAAAGGGGAATGAAGGATGGAGAGAAGGAGGGAGGGGAGGTACGAATGAATGTTTGAGGAAAGGAAGATGAAGGTAAGGAAGGATGGAGAGAAGAAGGGAAGAAAAAAGGAAGTATGAAGGGAAGGGTGAAAGATGGAACGATGGAGGGAAGAAAAGATAGACGCAGGGAAGGAAGTATGGGAGAATGGAGAAGGAATTATGGAGGTAGTTGGAGAATGGAGATAAAAAAGGATAAAGGGAAAATAACGTTGAAGGAAAGGCAGGATAGAGGAGGAAAGAAAGGATGGATGGAAGGAAGGAAGGATGAAGTAGAAAGGAAGAAAGAAGCATGAAAGGAAGGCACGGAATGGAAGGGAGGCGGGAAGGAAGGAAGGTTGGATGGAGCTAATGAGGGATGGACGGAAGGTAGGAAGGATGGAAGAATGGATGGAGGGAAGCAATGAAATAGCATGTGCTATGCATTGATACACCAAGTGAAAGAGGTGGAAAGGAATAGTATACTATCCTTATTAGAAATAGTTTGAATTTCCAAACACCCATGTTGAACCTTCAATAGTAACTAAAACTGTACCTTATTATCCACTTGTCTCCAGGTTGCTCCAGACTACCTAGAAGGCCTGCTGCTGGTACTGCCCGGCGGCGGGGCTCCGCCGGCGCCGGCCGTGCGCGACGTGGCGCTCGTGGCGGCGCTGCTGCACCGCGCCGCCGGGCTGGCCGAGGCGGCGCAGGCCCGCGACCTCAAGTTCCTGTTGCCCAAGCCGCTGCTAGCGCTAAGGGAGCCCCGCCCCAACAAGTGGGCCTCCTGGCTGACCGCGGAGTGGCAGCATGTTAGAACGCTGTCGCCTGCCGCCGCCAAGGCTAAAGTTCTGCAGGTGAGAGACATTCTTAACTAGTGTGCCCCCGTCGCTCGGCTCTTAAGGGTCGTTGCGTGATGTTATATAGGATAAACTATTCCTCATGAATCTGGCAGAATGGCAACATGTCAGGACGCTGTCGCCTGCCGCCGCTAAAGCTAAAGTTCTGCAGGTGAGAGATATTCCTGTATAACAAAATTAGCTGTGTGTGTAGTTTCACACACGTTGCTCGGCTCCTAACGGTCGTAACGTGATTTTAAAAACCCCTGGCTGACTGAAGAGCGGCAGCATGTCAGGACGCTGTCGCCTGCCGCCGCTAAAGCTAAAGTTCTGCAGGTGAGCGACATTCCTGTGTAACTAGCTGCAGTGCTCCGTAGTTCCTGTTGCCGAAGCCGCTGTTAGCGCTCCGGGAGCCGGGCCCCAAAGAATGGCAGCATGTCAGGACGCTGTCGCCTGCCGCCGCTAAAGCTAAAGTTCTGCAGGTGAGCGACATTCCTGTGTAACAAAACTAGCTGAGCCTCGCGATTTTATCCCCGTTGCTCGGCTCTCCTAAGGGTCGGGCAATGTCAAATTGTTTGTGTGTGTTCATGTTGCACTAGCGGCGCGCGGTTTCATACAGGCTGTTGATTTAGTAACCTGCAACTTTTAAGGGGGTGATTCTACCCGTCATACTGAACAACTTTCCCTATGAGGCCCATATCCAATTCGTAAAAAAAATTAACAACTTTTCACACATTCTGGCTACTTTTGTATTATTTTGCCGAATTTTGATTTTTTTTACGAATCGGATATGTCGAGTCTCATAGGGAAAGTTGTTCAGTATGACGGGTAGAATCACTCCCCTAAAAGTTGCAGGTGACTAAATCAACAGTCTGTATTACCAGTTTGAACTTGTCACTAGCGCAGATACCGCGCAAACGCGAGGTCCACCGTCGCGCCCGCCGCCGCAAGTTCAACGTGAACAAGCACTATACAGGGTGGCAGGTTAGACAGTGGAAATATTTAAAGGGGTCATTGTACTCATCATTATGAACAACTTTTACTATGGGACCAAACCTGAAATCGCGAAAAAAAAATCAGCTGTTCCATACATTTATGTTCACAAAACTCAACAAAATGTATGGAACAGCAAATGTTTTTTGCGATTTCAGGGCTGGTTTCATAGTAAAAGTTGTTCATAATGATCAGTACAATGACCCCATAAAATATTGCCACTGTTTAACCTGCCACCCTGTATAAAGTTTTTTTTTTATCCGACTGGTAGTTCCAGAGCTTAACGCGTTCAAACAAGCAAACTCTTCAGCTTTATAATATTATATCAAACATAGCATAGCATAAGCATAATCGGCCTATAATGTTCCCACTGCTGGGACACAGGCCTCCTCAGTGAGTGGGAGTGGGCCGTAGTCCACCACGCGGGCCCAGTGCGGGTTGGTGGACGTCACATGTCTTCGAATTTTTTGGTTCTAGGACATGCCGGTTTCCTCATGATGTTTTCCTTCACCGTTAAAGCAAGTGATAATTAATTTCTAATACGCACATTACTTCGAAAAGTCAGCGGTGCGTGCCTCGGGATCGAACTCGAACCATTCGCCGTGGGAGGCACATGGTTAAACCACTAGGCTATCACTGCTATCAAACATAATTATGCCATAATACGCCAGTGTTCACGTACAAACGCAACTAGTAGCGGGCAAGCTCGCGAATGGCGCGTGTGGTCGGCAATATCAAATTGTTTGTGTGTGTTCATGTCGAACTAGCGGCGCGCAGTTTCATATAAGTAAGTTGAACTCTCAGATCATAGAAACAAAGAGATATGCCATCATAGCAAATTAGTACGGGAACAACTGATGCCACTTTTAGTACATTTTTCGACACAATTACGCGCATAATTAAGCGCTCCTTGTGAATAAAAAGATCTCCCACGCATTAAACATTCCGCACACCCTCAATCTAACACTGTTAATCGTCACTCAACACTAGCACAAAACTAAAACACTGTATTTTGAGCAATTTGCTCAAAATCAGGCATCAAGCTCGATAGCGCCTTCGCACATCTCCCTTGTTTCTATGATCTGAGGTTAAACTTGTCACTAGCGCCGATACCTCGCAAACCAATGATCAAAAACTCGAAGGTCCACCGCGCCCTCCATCGCGCCCGTGGCAGTCTAACGTGAACAAGCACTATACAGGGTAAAATTAAAACCAGTGCGGATATTTTAGGAGGTGAAAGTACTCATGAATATGATCAACTTTTATTATGGGACCGACACTGAAATATAAAAAAAAAAAACAGCTGTTCCCTACAAAAATGCACTACAACACGATCAAAATGTATGGAACAGCTGATTTTTTTTTCATATTTCAGTGTCGGTCCCGTAATAAAAGTTGATCATATTCATGAGTACTTTCACCTCCTAAAATATCCGCACTGGTTTTAATTTTACCCTGTAGAAAATAACATAAGCTACATACATGATCTCCTCGCAGGTGTTATCCCGCTGGCCGCTATTCGGCTCGTCGTTCTTCGCGGTACGCCGCGTGTCGGGCGGCAGCGAGTGGCGCGAACACGTGCTGGCCCTGAACCGCCGCGGGGTCCACCTGCTGCACCCCGCCACGCACGAGACTGACACGCACTGGCCCTACGCCGAGCTTATTAGTACCAGAAAGGTCAGTATAACACACAACAAACCATTAATTTGTAATGGTTTTATACTCGTGAGCTTTGTGAATAACGGACCTGCAACTCAATTTCATAGAACACAGGTCACTAGTGCTTCTGAAACTAATGATTAAAAATACAAGGTGTAATAATAGTCAATACGAAAAGGGGTCATTGTACTGATCATTATGAACAACTTTTACTATGGGACCAACCCTGAAATCGCGAAAAAAGAATCTGCTGTTCCATACTTCATAACTCAACAAAATGTATGGAACAGCAGATTTTTAGGGTTCCGTACCTCAAAAAAAAAACGGAACCCTTATAGGATCACTTTGTGGTCCGCCGTCAGTCACCGGACCATAAGTGGAGCCTGCTCATCTGCTCATAGATGACACCACTAGAAGTATGCAGTAGCGCCATCTATGATCATATATCGGAACCCTTAGGGCGCGAGGCATACTCGCACTTGTCCGGTTTTTTTTTCGCAATTTCAATTTTGGTACCTTCTATCAACCATAGTTGCTATTATTGATCGATGGCTGGTCCCATAGTAAAATTTGTTCATAATGATGAGTGCAATGACGCGTTTTCGTATTTCGACTGACTAAAATTACACCTTGTATGATTATGAGATTTTAAAACAGTTGACACGGGCGCGATTTGACCCCACGACCTCTGCCGTACCCTGGCTCGCTCTAACCACTGAGCTACCGTGTTCTGCCTGTATAAGTTGAAATTTTAAATTTCTTTGAATACAGCCCTTAGGCTGACTGTCCACTGGAGCAGAAAGGAGAGAAGCGAAGCAATATTAACCAATGGAATTGCATAAAAATCTTCGCTCTGACGCGGAGCAGAGATTTTATGCCATTCTATTGGTTAATATTACTCCGCCCCTCTCCGCTCCAGTGGACAATCAGCCTTATGAGCGTTAGTTGGTGACATCTATTAGAAACTAATTGCTTTTAACTCACTTATTTTTAAATCTCTTACATATTATTGAATACAACAAGCTAGGTATAGGTACATATGGTATTAAATATACCTAATTATAAGAGATTTTCAAAAAAGAATGACCAAAGCGGGATTTGAACCCGCAACCTCTGCCGAACCGTGGCTAGTGCTCTGAAAAATCTTTTTTTTTTTTTAATCTCTTAAATTATATTTAATAACTTAAAGAAAGCATTACATGGCTTTGACATGTTTAAATTTCACAAAAAATATACATTTATAATAAAATGTCTCTCACAGGTCCGTTCTGAAGACGGCACGCTATTCCTGGACGTGAAGTGCGGCTCGCTGCTACAGCAACGCGTTACGAGGTTGCAGGCCGAGCAGGCGCACGAGGTGGCGCGCCTCGTCAGGCAGTACATCGCGCTGCAGAGAGACCAGAGGCACTCGCCAGGTAACACTCACACAGTGCAACTGCGGTTACAGCAACGTGTTGCGACGTTGCAAGCACCTAGAAATCAAGGATTTGTTTACATAATTTGAACCTCTAGGGAGTGGTGTGCCTAGAGGATAAGCCCGACGCATTTTTTTCGTTTTAGAGAGTGATAATTTTTCATGTATCTAAGTGATTTTTAATGTACGTATTGCGTACATCAACTCATATAAATTTATGAAAAATGGTCATAAATACTCTCTAAAATACAAAAACGTTGGGCATGCCCTCTAGGCACTAGGCACGCCACTGTTTCTAGGTAGATCTACCATCCACCTAGGTATGAGGTCCCCCTACCTTCCGCTAGGTATGAGGTTTCCCTTACATCTAAATACCACTTCATTTTACCTCTAGCATTCATAAAAAATACACATAAACATGTGAGCAATAAAGATTTGAATTTGAAAAAACTATCCTAATTCATACACGCAACAAGGCCGCGCTGTCGTGATAAATATTAATTAGGCAAAAATATCGTATGTTTTGCCACATTTAGAAACATGCTTAGCGTGCGTTCCTCACATTTGCCTGATTATCACACGTTTTATTTTTTTACTAATATTTTTTTTATTTTCTTTTTGTTTCAGCTTTCAACAATTGAAAAGCGAATCCAAACGAATCAAAGTTACAGAGACTGGAATGAGTGCAGTGTATCATGGTGTGTTATAACCGTCGCATGCAGTACCGTCTTTAGTATAAGGGCACACGGGGCCCGGGCCCAGGGCTCCCATTCTCACGGGGGCACCGAAAGGTCGATATTAGGCCTGTAACGTAGGGTTATAGTGTGAACTCTATAAAATAACAACAAATAATATATACAGGGTGGCAGGTAAGACAGTGGAAATATTAAAAAAAAACAGACATTGAAAAAAAAAATCTGCTGTTCCATACATTTATGTTCACATAATTCAACAAAATGTACGGAACAGCTGATTTTTTTTTCGCGATTTCAGTGTTGGTCCCATAGTAAAAGTTGTTCATAATGATGAGTACAATGACCCCTTAAAATATTTCCACTGTCTAACCTGCCACCCTGTATATCTGGAATCGATAAACACGTGTGCGAGTTCGACTCGTATTTGGTCAGTTTCTTTTTAATTTCCAACAGGGCTCCATATTCTGGTGTGCCCTAGAGCCCTGGAATGGGCTAAGACGGCCCCTGGTGGCATGTATACGTTCGTAGTTCACGTATTTACCTCAATGCTGTCGTATCCGTCCACTGATCTGAACACTTCATAGCGTTAAGGAACCATCTGATTGAAATGATAATAGGATTTTAGGGCACAAATAGTACTGCGCGCGCGCACTGTAGTCGATATGTACTTCTATTTTCATTTTAGTCATCGTTCGTCCATTAAGTATTTATGTAAGGGCAATTATTATAAGAACAAGTAAACATTCCAATACTTTTAACAACCAAAAAGTATGAAAATTATATTAAATGAATTATAGTTATTTTAATTTGTATACATTAAAACACAATGCAATTATTCCAAGTACACTCATAATATAGATTGTTATCATTGCATGACCATAGATTACGGCTGAGAAAATTGAGCCGTTTGTGTTTTCCCACCAAAAAGTAAAAACAGGATTTAAACATTCTAGAACCTACGATTAGTGAGACCATTTTATACGGACAAAAATTGATACTCAAGGTTATAAATTAATTCCCAAAATATTGTAAAAAAAAAACAATTCTATGTACTTCCCTGCCGGCCTAGCATGACCACGATAGAAACGGGTTTTGTCTACATAGAAATAGACAAAGTGACAGATTGTAGAAACATTTCTACGTTTTATGAATGAAATCTGTCACTTTGTCTATTTCTATGTAGACAAAACCCGTTTCTATCGTGGTCATGCTAGGCCGGCTGGTTTGAATAAAAAAAAACACGAAGAATTCCCCAAACAATAATATAAAACACATTGCTCAAACTTGACAACTCTAGGACCTAGTAATTAGTTCTGATAATGTGACAGAACGGGCACGTCACCGCACCTACAGGGTTAAGGGTCAATGTCACCCAAAATGTCGCACGAAATATGTGACTCAAAGTTGTCAAGGCATATCATATTAGTACATACTTTAATTATGTAACTAGAATAGTTTGTAGATAAATCCATTATTTTGTTATTCATGGAATTCGTATTATGTTCTCTATAGTATCGTTTTTTCCAGAAACAAAAATTTTGATATCTACTTACTCAGGAACAATTAATTACTCTATAATCCATTCCTATGTGCCTTATATTTTCTAACAAAGGTGCTATCTACCTTAAATTTAATGTACTAATATAAAATTGAATATATTTTAAAAGTCTTTATCCAAAGACCGAGAGGTCGGAGTCATGTTTAATGTATTTACTTATATATTTCGTTATAATGTAAAATATTTAATGAATCTGATGTATGAGAATATATTGTAGATAATAAATAAAAGTTATATTTTCAAATCTTGTTTTATATTCCTCTTAATTCACGTTTAGGTCGCACGTCACGGGAGAGTGGTGTCTAGGACATCCTTATCCTATTTTTAGGGTTCCGTAACTCAAAAGGAAAAACGGAACCCTTATAGGATCACTTTGTTGTCCGCCGTCAGTCACCGGACCATAAGTGGAGCCATCTGCTCATAGATGGCGCCTTTGGAAGTATGCAGTAGCGCCATCTATGATCATATTTTGGAACCCTTAGGGCGCGAGGCATACTCGCACTTATCCGGTGTTTTTTTTCAGATTTGAAAGAGAATAAGAATATAAATAAAATATTCCATTAGAAATATGCAATAGCCCCATCTATGAGCAAATGCATCTACCCGTTAAGCGTCTTATTGACATACCAACAGACGGACAACAAAGTGATTTATAAGGGTCCCGTCTTTCCTTTTGTGGTACGGAACCCTAAAAACGTAGGCCTAAGCTCTCAGTCACCAGAATATATTCGAAATTGTTGCGAACTCCTGATCATCACCCTGCCTGCCTGCAACGCTGCAACACGTTGCTGTAGCCGCAGTATAATGTGTAAGTATTACCTGGCGACTGATCTGGTCTCTCTGCTGCAGTGTGATGTGACGAGGTGCGCCTGCTCGGCCTGCAACCTCGTAACACGTTGCTGTAGCAGCGAGCTGCACTTCACGTCCGAAATAGCGTGCCATTAGGAACGGATCAACGGACCTGCAAGACATTCGAATATTGTAAATTGTATTTTTAAAAGGTTGATCTGTCAGTCCGCAGCATTATTACGCCTCTTATTTATAATAACACCGTTATTGATTCAATTGTTAGACTTCGATAAAAAAGGTGGGCACGGGCACGCCGCACGGGTGATGTTCTTTATCCGATAAAAGTGGAAAAAAACTCGGGCATACAATCTATTGATTGTAATTGTGCCGCTGCGATAGCGGTATACAGTTAAAAACATCAAACGTTTTTTGTCACAGTAGCTTAGTGGAAACCTATCCTACTAATCGCGGTGGAACTTAACTTTGATGCAAAAATGTAGCAGATTTTGCCTCCAATTTTATAGTTCCAATGACCTATACCTACCTACCTAAGGCCTTACGCGGACGACCGATTTTTTTTTATGACCACCAATATTATTGAACTAAATAGCATAACACACGTATGATGATTGATGACACATGACTCAAAAAGTATGACGCCAATGCGCGTCCGTCGCAAACTTTGATCACCAGCAGTCGCACAGAAATTTTGTTGTCTCCGTTGCCCCTAAAGTTCTCTTAATTCACCGCACAGCTTGGCTCTAATGTTGTACAACAACAACTTAATGACTTCAAAGAAAAAACACTTAATTCATTAATTACAAACCCGAACGAATCCGGATCTAGTAATTATCCTAGACGAAGATTGTATCAACATCATTTAATTTTGAGCTCCGTTCACAACATCTCAATAAAGCTCTGACTAATCCGCTGTCTCATAGCGCATTGTTGTACACCTAACTAAAATATGACTGAAAACATAATTATCGAAAATCTTCGTCTTGGGAGTATCTTTGTCTATTTTGTACCGACACGCCGCGTGATATGAATATGAGATGATATGAATATAAGAACTGCCAATTTATTTGCGAACGTTCGAGGGAGAATTTCACGGTGAGATTCTCCCTCGAACGTCCGCAAACAAACTGGCAGTTTTTGCGGTGATAATTATATAATCACATCACGCGGCGTGAGGCTGCCTGATTTTTTATCCTGACTTTGGCAGTATAAACTTTACAGGACATTTAAAATTACTCGCACAATGATAGTACTATAGTAGCAATATTAAAGTTAAACTATTTTTGTTCAGCCTACATAAATTAAACATTTAACCTAAATATCATTGACGAGCGAGATGTGAGAGTCAATTGAGGGGAAAGGTTAATTTATGCTGCATGTAGGTTAGCAACCTACCACTATACTGCAATCCGAATACGCAACGCAACATACAAATAATAAATATATACTTACAACAATATAATCTATAAATAGTATAAAACAAGTCACTTTTGGTGTCTGTCTGTTTGTCCGCTTAGTTCTTCTAAACTACACAATGAATTGTGATGCGGTTTCCACCATTTACAGAATTTATTCAGGACGATTTATTTAAGTATCTTCATCATACGTTAGTATTTGACTTAGGTACACACTTTGAATGCTAACTTTTCAAAAGCTACGTCCAATTAATGCAGTGTTGTCATGTTTAGGTTCAATCACCGCCTATTACCGAATCACCATCAACAACTCGCATGCTGTTCAGTAATTGTTCCACCGTGGTACCTTCCGGACTCTGGTAATACCACTACATAAACTACACACCATGTTAACTCCAGCATTAACAACTCTAGGTCGTTAAACGACACGATACAATGAACTTCCTAATTTACAATAGTTTGTACCATTGATAATATTTCATCCACCTTTCGCGGTCACATGGTAATCTGCAGCCTTGACGTCCGAGTCGCATACAAAGGACACTTTTTTACCGACAGCGACGCGTGGGAACCGGCGCGCGCGCAACCTTCGTCGATTGTCGTCAGCGATGCTACTGGCTGGTTAAAGAAAGCTTAGTTGCGCAAGCTATCGTAAAAGGCATGGTCTGAAGATCAACCTTTCCCAGATAGTTACCACTCATAATAGAATCAAGGGAGATGAGCCAAGGCGCTATGGAGCTTAACGCTCTGAATGATCAAAGTGATCATGTTGCCAACGGACCGAACGCGATTGATGATTTATTACGGGGTGTAAGTGACAGCGTAACGAAAGCTGAAACCATGGGTTCAGTACCTTATTCTGAACTTTTCAGAGGCAGTAAAATTTTGCGGCGGTCTTTTAAAAAAACCGGCCAAGTGCGAGTCGTACTCGCGCACCGAGGGTTCCGTATCATTTTTGGACGTATAAAGTGAAGAAATCCGGACCGCATAACTAAGTTTGTTTGTGAAGGAATTTTGATGATTTTGAAAAAACTGTACTAGTTAGGAACATCGTTTTATTTTTGATTTTTCGCCCCGCAAACTTCGGAGATAATGGTATTTTTTTGGTCATTTTTCATCATATGTCGAAAACTGTGAGGCATAAAATAAAATCAAAATATATTTTGAGATGTGCAGATCAAGCCCTTTCATATATGATAAGTCACTTGACCTAGTAACCCCACTTTAAAATTTCGGACCCTTTTGCAATGAAAATAAAAATATTTTTGGACTTTTTTCATTTGCAATAAAGTTGAACAAGCATTCTTTATAACTGTTCCAAATTTCAAGTCGATAGCATAAGTAGTTGCTGAAATAAGCAGGTGTGACAGACAGACAGACAGACAGACGAAGTCGCACCATAAGGGTTCCTTTTTTACCATTTTGGTACGGAACCCTAAAAACAACTTTGTAAGGAGATTTTGCAGGTCGTTTAAAAAGTCTCCAAACAACGTCTTATTTTTTTTCGTATATTAAGTTCGACGCAAAATTTTAACTCTGAGGGGTTTAGAATAATAGTCTTCCAAGTGTTGAAGAGTGCATTCGAGAGTGCTTCATCAGATATGACAAATCTACTCTATTAGCTTGATCGGATATCTAATCTGTGCCCCGTCTTGTGCAATATGCAATTTGTGACATGAGACAAGTGTGTCATGATATAGAGCGTGAAGATATGTGTGAACTAACACATTGCTGCGTGTAACTTGAAACTATGCTCACGTTTGGGCTCGACAGCTACGTGAGGGGAGCAAGAAATATACACTTAAGTGCTTGTTGCCAATAGATAGGTAATTGTGTTTTCGGCACCAGCTGTTTAAATGCAATATCGGCTAAAGACTGTACTTTAAGGCGCTGATAACTGCCAACGGCCTTGAGTGATTTGGGTGGTATAGCTTGAGTGTTCTGCGCTGAGCTCAAGCAACGCGATATACGTCCACCGAGCAATACGACTCGCCTATCAAGGAGCGCGCTGTGCCGAATTAGACGTAATATTACTTTTTAGTATCTAAAATATAAAATAAAAAATAAGTAACAGGCAATATTATAGGTAGTAACATCTTTTACGACGTAACGTCTTTTCACACATCACAAATCATGAAAATATCTTAAGCGATTTGAAAGTAATTACGTTTTTATGTTTTGGGTAGACAGTAATTCATGAATTTATTTCATAAAGTATTTTACTACAATAGTTAAATATTCACAGGTACGATTGATGTATATATGTTCTAGTTTAACATAAAAAAATGCACAACTAACCTGCATTAATTGACGGCGAAATAAGAGATTTAAAACTTGAGATTTACGGCCGTTACCATTTACTGTCGCCTTAAGATCGGACCGTTTAGGACGCCCTCAAGCTAGGTGGAGTGACGATCTTCGCAGGATGGCTGGTGGCAGCTGGATGAAAGTGGTTATAGGCTGATAATAATAATGACTGGTGTGGCAGAAAAGGCTAAAGATTCATTTTTATTTTGTAAGGATTAGGCAGCCTAAATGCGGCATCCAGGTTACAGCAGCCAATCTGATATACAGGGTGGCAGGTTAAACAGTGGAAATATTTTAAGGGGTCATTGTACTCATCATTATGAACAACTTTTAGGGACCAACCCTGAAATCGCGAAGAAAATATCAGCTGTTCCATACATTTTGTCGAGTTATGTGAACATAAATGTATGGAACAGCTGATTTTGTTTTCGTTGAAAAGTTGTTCATAATGATGAGTATAATAACCTCTTAAAATATTTCCACTGTCTAACCTGCCACCCTGTACATGATGGCTTATTGGAACCCAAGTACTAGGTGACCAAGAATTTCTGGCTGCCTAGTGCCAATTTCCTAACCAAATAACGCTTTGCCCAACTCGAGAATCAAACCCAAGACTACACGCTCAACCGACCAATGAGGCAGCCTTATTCTCTTACATTCCATTTCCCTAAATCATAATTAGCATCAATTCTAACATTTCAGGCGTTTACAACATTTAATAAACTTTATTGACGTCCCATTCCAAGGCCGAGCTCGTGAGAAATAACCATTGTCGGTAGGTATAAATTGTATCCATAATAATATTTAATTTGCATTTTATGATCATTATCTATCATGAATCATTTGGCCAATGACATAAACAAAAACAAAGTTTAATAATTGCTTCTAAAATTTTGAGCCTGAAAAAACGGGAAAATTCAGTAACCTCATGTAAAATCTTTTTCCCACGGAGACGTTGACTTGACACTACCCACTCATTATGCCTAAACATAGATGTAGCAAATACCTGTTAAAAATATTTGTTTGAAAAGACAACGTCTTGCTATTTTTAACTTAATTAAAATGACAATGGAAATAAAATTGAGACGGTGCGCCTATCTACCTACATCAACAATATAAAATTCAAACGTGTAAATTTCAGCTCAGTGAGCGCCCGCCGAAAAAGCCGTACCTATTAGGTATACCTACCAGTGGCGAAGGGTCAGTTTTTGTAAGAGGTAAGTCGGAGCTATAAATGCTTACCTAGCCACGAAAAGCTAGTTCATAAAAGTAGGCAATACTGCCTGTGCTATTTTTCAAAGGGAAGCCGGTAGGAATCGTATTGTAGGGACCCTTCGCCACTGTTACCTAACTACCTTTATTTATTTTAGAACTCTGTGCAAGATGGAGATAACTTTCCAGTCGGGATAGGCTTTAAGTTCCTACAGACCACGGAATACAAAGGTGCGTTTGCGCTAGACGAGCCTAGCACGAGCGGAGCCGCTCTGCGGGTCGTCAAGTGTGGACTGGACGTCCACAAGTCCACTGCGAGCGCGATGCAAATCCCTTTGTGTTCATCAAAAAACCGATATTGGTGGAGCAAAAAGGGTGGAGCACAGCCGCGCACGATTCGAAAGCTCGAAGCGCGCTTGTTAGGGTGAACCCAAAGTAATCCAAACATTGCGAGGCATGCGTCGCGCACGGCGCAGCTTGTCGCATGCTTCGCAATGCGTGGACATTCATATTCGTGGTGAGGCCTTGGCCAAGGCGTGCGTTGCGAGGCGTATGCGGCGCATGCCTCGCAATGTCTGGATCCACCCTTAGTCGGTCCACACTAATAAAGTATTATTATTAAGTATTAAATGATTAACATGACTTACCTTCGGTCTATTTCCTGCGAGCAATCGTGTGATCTGCAGGCGGCGCCGACTCTTTGGCTGCGGTTCATCCTCTTCGCTCGAACTAAACTCGCTTCGCTCTCGAACACATAGCTCGGCAATTTTATCACTGTTGTCCATTTTAACAAACGCACCAATAAGAATTACCGTAATCGTTTACTATCTCTAAAGTAGGTAAAAAACGTTTTACATAAAAATAATGAGGGTAGGTACGTTTTCTTACAGCATCACAGAACAGATTTGCTCATAGTCCTGGGACTGATTGCAAATACACGCAGAAAAAAAAAAAAAAAAAAAAGGTACGTTTTCTAAAATACAAAATCTAACGAAATGCGCGCGGTTTGAAAAGCGAAGCAACAATGGCATGAAACATGGCGGCTTGTTCTGAGGTTGAGGTGTTGAAGTTAGTTCCATTTTTGGCCACGGGTAGCGCTGAGGTCAGGTAAAGAGACCGAAGTAGCATGAGCGAAGGAAAAACATGATGTAACTACTGACTACTCTCTTATTTTAATTTATTATAATAAATGATATGAATATGAATATTAAGTATGATAGACACGGGCGGGATTTGAACCCGCGATCTCTGCCGTACCGTGGCATTGCTCTAACCACAGAGCTAACCGGATCTCACAAACATATTATACATTTATAGGTAGGTACTTCATTAATTATTAATTAACGTCCAAATGTTATGTTGACTTGTTACCGCTGTTATTTTTAAACGATTTCAACGCAAAAAACAAATCACAGTGACCTCTCCTCCGTTTCAGTTACGGTTTTTCCTATACATACCTAATTCATTAGTTTTTGTTCACTGGTATTATGCGATATGATAATAGATGCTCTAAGCTAGCGACTGTTTGTTATCGCAATACTTTTCTGTCACAACAGCGGTACAATGAACTACCCTGCTGTAAATAGACTAATTATATTCATACGGAGTAAACGTGACAATAATTTAAAAGTATGAGGTCTTTATGAATTGTCACACTTGCTGATAACTGTGTAAGTTTTACGAAAAGATTAAAAGAAATTGTTATGCCTTGAAGATATTTGTAGAGTACGCGGTACTCGTAGGTCGGTATCAGTACTTAGGTAGGTACCTACGACAGAAAAAGAAAGTACTCATCTCTTCAAGGGTTTTATCACGATGAGTAGTTTATCACTATGTTAGGTTCAGTGACTAAGTAAGCTTTAGTTATATGTATTTAGTCGTAAAAATATATTTTGATGTTTGACTATAACTTACCTACTTATCAATACGTTCTTAGCTCGTCCGTTGCAAAAGCCATTACAAAATATGGGTCAGTACCTCAGATCATAGAAACAAGGGAGATGTGCCAAGGCGCTATCGAGCTTGATGCCTGAACTTGAGCAAATTGCTCATATTAAAAACGTACGCGCTGGCGACGAACCGAACACGATCGATGGTATAAATACAGTGTTTTAGTTTAGTGCTAGTGTTGAGTGACGATTAACAGTGGTAGATTGAGGGTGTGCGGAATGTTTAATGCGTGGGAGATCTTTTTATTCACAAGGAGCGCTTATGCGCGTAATTGTGTCGAAAAATGTACTAAAAGTGGCATCATTTGTTCCCGTACTAATTTGCTATGATGGCATATCTCCTTGTTTCTATGATCTGAGGTACTTACGTAGTTATCGTGATTTCTTACTCGGATTGTCTAATTGGGGGAGCTTTATGATTCAGCAAATTGTTATGCCTTGGCCACGAAATGCGACGCTCCAAGCGAATTCGTCTTGTGCTGCAAGCGTCAAAAACAAATGTACCGAACTTCGCTGCTGCTTGCAGCGCTACTTCGTGGCCTTGTAGTTTTCGACGCTCGACGCTGACGCTTGCAAGGCGCTATCGAGCCTTGGCACATCTCCTTGTTTCTATGATCTGAGGTAAGTACTAAAATAAACAACAATACGAACCTTGCTAAACAATCCGATTCACCGTAAAACCGCACTTCCGAACTCACACCCTGCCCACAGTAAATACCTATGTCACAGTCAGCTGATCTTGACATTCGCTAACTCGACTAACTCATTGCAACATGGCTGCCAGCAGACCAACTCAATGAACCATGCATTCGTAAGGTCCCTCTTATTAACACGGAGTTTGAAAGACAAGCATTCATTAACGCAAGTGATGCGTTGCGAAATAAGTTCGTTGAATGAAGGCGTCGAAACATCGTTTAATCACAAGGTTTCAACAAAAAAAGGTTGTTTAAAAAAATCTGTACTTATCATGCTAAACAGGCGCGGTTACAGGGGGGAGAGGGCAATGGGTGCAATTTTATTGTCCTTCCCCCCACCCTGACTTACGACTGAAGCACTTTATTTTGACCAGTTTCAAAAAAAAATAATCGTCGTATGGACATCAATTTTGAAATCGCACAAAAATTGTCCTCCACCTCTGAATCTGAACGAAATCCGCGCAAGATGCCAAATAATTCAATTAGTCAAAATAATAAAGAACGACTGCCTCATGGTCTGGTCGTCAGAAGCGTCTGTTGCGTGGGGCATGCGTTCGATTTCCAGTTAAGATAGGTATTATTAAGTTTTCCATTCGAAAAATCTCAGGAGCAGTAGGTACCTGAATCAATTTAAGGTTTCTCTAATACCATAACTAAGGGTTAAAAGGTATCATAACTAAGAAA
The DNA here is from genome assembly GCA_948465475.1 of Thalpophila matura. Lineage (NCBI taxonomy): Eukaryota > Metazoa > Arthropoda > Insecta > Lepidoptera > Noctuidae > Thalpophila > Thalpophila matura. The sequence goes on from OX419185.1 coordinate 15,098,772, forward strand.
ATCAAGATAGTTCCGGATCGTAACATGTTTTAATCTATCTAAGTATAGATCATTGACATTTATCTAAAGAACTTGCCATAAAAATGTACGTATGAAGCGTGGCATTGAAATAATAATATGTAGGTAACTACGTCACTACGTATATTAAATGCATGCAGATAGGTGCATCAAGAGTGTATCAACATAACATCCGCATTATTCTATGCATGCATGTTTGCTAAACAGTGTACATACAATGCTCAGAGATTGCCAATGGTTAATAAGGTATATTTCGACCTAAATGTAGGCTGATAAAAGTCGTTGTAACTTGTAGGTAGGAAAGGTACTCACTACAAATTAAACAGGTAAAAACATGCTGACCAATTAAGCAAACTTTACACAGAGAAAAGAACGGCAATATTGCCATGTTTGTATGTTTGATCGATGTAACCAACTACCTAACTAAAATTAAGATTCTTGGAAGCCACAGTCATTAAAACCTTTATTAAAGCGACGGTTTTTTGCAGAAGTGGTCTTTTCAGTGTTTTTGGCTAATGTGATATTATAATAATTCTTAGATGACAGTTATGAATATGTTTTTTTTCTACCTTTGGACCTTTGGAATCAAGACTCGCAGGTAACAATGACAACGCAGACGACAGACTATTTGTGCGATCGAGTCTGCAGCGCTTTGCAGCGCTCGAACAACCTGCGAAACTTAGTGAACAGAATAGATTGTTCGAGCGCTGCAGACTCGATCGCACAAAGTCTGTCGTCTATGTTGCCCCTGATTGTAATTACGGTCCGTGGACTTTAATGTGTATTGTAATTTGTACTTATTTATGTGCAGTAAACATACGTGTTATATGTATGTGTCACAAGATCATTATTTTAAAATTAACTCTAATCTGCCACTTAAAGTTGTTGGAGCAACGAACTTCCTAGTCAATAGGTGCCATGAAATTAACGTATTTACCTTGCTGTGTCTTTAATTCCTTTGTTTTCAAACAACTTAGCAATTTTGATGTGAGAAAACGCAATGTCATTGAATTAGGGGGAGTAATTAAAATACATGAGATTTATTCGTTATAATGACGAAATTTATGCAAAAAATTTATTAGTATTCTTACCTACTTAATTATTATAATAAATGTCTTGCATACACCCGCACTAAAGGTGGTTTAAGAGTTCGTCAGTCATTGTTCATCGTGGCATTATATACAGGACATGACGATGAATTTGTTCTGCCATCTTGTGGCATTCAAGATTATCACGCATCGTTGTATTTATATCTTACACTACTTGGTGGGACTGTGTCTGGGTGTGCGTAGATCCCGCTTGTCCGGCCACCTGCCCGCCGTGTACTGCACGTATCCCGGGTCTGTGGGGGTGCCGGACGCTCTTCCTTCCGTATCCGTGGTTTCTTTCTCTTCAATCGGCTCCATAGGGAACAAAGCCGGTGTGTCCGCCCTTTTTGACCTTGTCGACCCTCGCAAGTAGTCTTCGAGTTGTTGCAAAGTCGGTGACGGTACTGTCTTGGCCTTAGTCGGAGATCTCGACCGCTTTTGTTCGTAGCTCGGTGACATTTCGTCGTACAAACCTTTTAATCGGCCTGTTTTCACTTTCGCGAACACAGGCGTTTGAGGTTCAGGTAAATAGTCCTCTTTGACAGAAAGTTTCCCAGCAAAGTTATCTAGGTAGTCCCTGAGATATTTCTCATTGAATTTAGCGAGTTCTTGCTCGTAGTGAAATCTATCAGGTATGGACAGGGGATCGGAGAGTCGAACATAATTTCCACCTTCTATGCCATTACGTATCGAACCGAATTTCGATTTTTGTAGTTCGTCTGTCTCGAGAGGATTGTCGAAATTAGGGTAACTAGTTTTGGACTGTTCGAACAGCGTCATTTCTTCCTTCTTGGTGTCTTTATCTGGTAAATTCTTCTCTAAATCTAAGTCTTTCGGTCTTTCGGGAATGTGCCCGTTTACTTGTCCGTTGGCGTGTCCATTAGCTGAATTGGTCTTTGTCTTGTTTCCACTCAAGTTAGGCGACGAGATGATGGACACTTTCTTATCAGTTTTTGGCGACGATACGACAGCGGTATCCGTTTGAGAGTTCTTTGTGCTTGTATATATTCGGGGGCCCATCAGGTCTATGAGGAACAAGGCAGCCACGATCAGCGAAAAGCCGCCCAGAACTGATGCGTTGACCACTAAGGACCTGGGCACGGAGTCCAGAGATGCCAGTTCTAGTCCACCTGGGAAAAACAAAAGATATTATACCTACTCTTAATTAGTTGTGCTCCGCGGTTCCGCCTGCAGTTGCGCGGCTCCTAAGGGCGCGATTCCATTAGGCAAGTCTTGCATGCAAGGATAAACTCACACTTTTATTTTAGTTGCAACTTGTTTGCAAGCTGTGGTTTCCACTATACAAATTGCAAATGTGACGTCAAGACTTGCCTAATGGAATCGCACCCTAAGGGTCGTAGCGTGATGCTAAATAGCCTTATAATTCCTCATGAATCTGGCTGTCACATACAAAAATAATTTTTCGAATCCAACTAGTAGTTCCAGAGATTAGCGCGTTTAAGCAAATAAACAATCTAACAAAAAAACTCTTCAGCTTTTTATCTCACAAAAATATCATGATTATTGTGATGGTGAACGTAATAATAAAATTATGTTATGAATTTATGATGCAATGTTCGTAATACGATACTTTCAACATTTTTGTTTGATGAATCGATTCTAAACGAAAGCTCCAAACTACATAGTTAAGCCTTAATTGGCAATTTTGTAATAGATACTTGAGTTTGCATGCTATAAGATCATTGAATTTACCTTCGTTATGTTTAATTACTTAGTTACTTATTTTACAATAGTGCCGTAACTAGGGCGGTGCCAGCGGTGCTCAGGCACAGGGCGCAGACCCTGGTGGAGCGCAGAAATGGCCAGACCAGGACCAAGTTTTGGATCATGCATGGTAGAAGTATACATACAATACCTATTATTTATCGCCCAATACGGGTGTAAACGCGCCCTACTATCAGATTAGGGTGATTTTACAGTCGCGCCGGGGCGAGCGGCGCGGGCCCCGCTCGCCCCGGCGCCGCGGCGCGACTGTATACAGGGTGGCAGGTTAGACAGTGGAAATATTTTAAGGGGTCGTTTTACTCATCATTATGAACAACTTTTACTATGAGACCAACCCTGAAATCGCGAAAAAAAAATCAGCTGTTCCATACATTTTGTGGAGTTAAGTGAACATAAATGTATGGAACAGCTGATTTTTTTTTCGCGATTTCAGGGTTGGTCCCATAGTAAAAGTTGTTCATAATGATGAGTACAATGACCCCTTAAAATATTTCCACTGTCTAACCTGCCACCCTGTATAAACTGTACAAGACACGTCTATCCCGTGGGATAGACGTGTCTTGTACCGTTTATAGTGAGACGAGTACGATTGTATGGCTTATAGGTACGAGCCGCGCTGACGGTAAGCGCGACTGTGAAATCACCCTCAGAACATTTTTCAAGGGCTCAATTATAGAAGCTCGTATCAGGCGCATTAAAGGCTAGTTTACGGCACTGCAATCAAATAAACTTTCCTCATAGCATTTTCCTGTTAATTTTACCTAGATTACAAAGAAGCAAACTTACCTAGGATCAAGAAGAACAGCATGCCGAAGCCGAGGAAATATCCCTCAAGTATCCGCCGGCCCCGCGGTATCTCCTGGAAGATTCGCGCCAGTATCAGGCCGAAGGTTATGATCACGTAACCTGTCAAAAAACGTAAAATATTAAGCGATGGTAAGCGGTTATCGTAACCTATGAAACGTTTGTACAGTCCCCGGCACGTAACTTGGCAAGGTTTTGGCGTAGTGGGGGTAAGTTCGCGCATCACGGCCCATACCCCGCGCCCCACCTGACCACCAAAAAGACCTACAAAACGACTTCTGCGCATCTAACGACTCTTGCCAAGTTACGTGCCTGGGACTGTAACACCGAGTTTCACATGTGCATTGCCGACCCTTTCAAATGAGCATTCGTCGCTGTGCCTACAGCTTACGAGACAATCAGGTCCCTCTGTCAACACAGCGCCTCCTCAGGAGCTCTAGCGACCTTACTCACCACAGGAACACAACACTACCAAAGTAACGTTATTTGGCTGTGGTATTGGTAAGATAGAGGTACCTACTTCCCCAGTGAGACTGCTCCAGTTTTGAGCGAGTTAACCCGTTGTGCCCTACCTCTCTTATTAGTACCTACATTTTCACTGCGTTAAGGAAAAATCCACTGATATTAGGTATATTTTGATGATTCGTATGTTATGAATAAGACAGATACACGTGACAAGGAGCACCTATAAGAGCCTATACAGGGTAAAATTAAAAGCAGTGCGGATATTTTAGGAGGTGAAGGTACTCATGAATATGATCAACTTTTATTATGGGACCGACACTGAAATATGAAAAAAAATCAGCTGTTCCCTACAAAATTGCATTACAACACGATCAAAATGTATGGAACAGCTGATTTTTTTTTTCATATTTCAGTGTCGGTCCCATAATAAAAGTTGATCATATTCATAAGTACCTTCACCTCCTAAAATATCCGCACTGCTTTTAATTTTACCCTGTATAAGCAATCTATTCGTCAGGCTGTTTTCCTCTATTATTAGCTATTAGTCACTCGTCGCCGTCTTACAACTTGTGTATGATGAGGAGGTAAGTAGATATAAAATTTTCCCATCAATTTAAAAAAAGAATAGCTCATTCAACCATAAATATCGTCAAATTAGAAAGGAGCTGTTAGTCATACTTTAACATACTTAATTATTATACCGGAATAAACTAATAAAGAAGTTTGGATATGGGAAATAATTTGCTCGATTACCGAAACTTAATTTTGATTGTATATCTGATCAGTAAGAACCTAAAGTGTCACTTTGCCGGGATATTTGGAGTATTTTTGTCTGTCAAGACCCTTTTTCTCAGGAACGTGTGGAGGCATCAAGTTAGAATTAATATCAAATAGATACAAAATTAAATTGAATTATTTTTTAAATGACCAATTTTACTACAGAGTTATTAGGCGGCTTATAGGTATGTAGAAGACATCTACCTGCGAAGTTTCATATTCATACAAATTGGTTATGAACTGTAGATTTGACGAGGGTGTGACAGACAGACAGACAGACAGACAGACAGACGGACATGACGAAACTATAAGGGTTCCTAGTTCCTAGTTTTACTACGGAACCCTAAAAAGGGTTTTGTACTAAATAGATAAAAGAAGTCGGTTAAAAAAAAGATTCTAGGTCAGCAAAATTAGGATGGTCACTGGTCAATAAACTATAACCCCATGTAATGAACTGTAATGGACACCATATCGTCTTCCAGATTACAAACACCATAAACGTGCGACCTCGCCGGAACGCGAACATAATGCGCCTGCCAGACTATGCTCCTTGCGCTGCTCATCGCTATGCTCCTCGCGCTGCCGTGATTTGCCGCGATGTTGCCCTCTCTGCCGGACGAGACGAGAGAGAGACAGAGAGAGAGGACGAGGAGCATGACGTGTGGCATGACGAGTAAGGGCCCTTGTGCACCTGTCCAGTTCCAGTCCGTAAAAACGGACGTTTGAAAAGAGAGAGAAGAAGATTCTCTTTATTTTTTTCTTCTCTCTCTTTTCAAACGTTCGTTTTTTTTACTGGAACTGCATGTGGTGCACAAGGGCCCTAATGTTGCCACACTATGTCTCTGCCTCCTTTCCTCGCTACTTCCCATGCCACTCGTCGCGTGTGTGGCAGGCGCATAACACACATGGTTACGTAACCTGCCGAGCCCATGGCGAGGTGTAAACTTTACTGCGAGCATTGAATTTTATTAAATTACCTAAGAATGGTGCCGATTCTGTTGTTTACGAACTAAACTAATTTAGTCTTATTATGTCTCTTTCTAATAAAAAACATGAGAGAGGGATAGCACATATTTAATCCTGTCAAATTAGTCCACTTGAATACTTTTAACGTCAATTTAGTCGTAATCGCAAAAGGTTATGACTATATTCCCGTAAATGACAAGGGCGTAAACTAATTTGACAGTTCTAAATATTTTCTGTCCTTTTTCAATGATATTTGTAAGAAAGAGATACAGTGTGATTAAAATTAGTTTAGTGTGATATTCAACAGAATCAGCACCAATGTCAACAAATATGGTATTATAACTATTTATGACATAATAAATAATACTAACTATTCATTGTGATATACTTATTATTTTCAATTGTATGGTTGTCTGTAGGAATCACAATAGTATTATAAATGCGAGTGTGTGTGTGTGTGTGTTTGTTACTCCTTCACGCTGAAACCGCTGGACGGATTTGGATGAAATTTGACATAGAGGAGAAGCACATAGTATTTTCATCCGTTTTCACGCAAACGAAGTCGCACACAAGAGCTAGTATTAATAAGGCCAGGCAGACTAGAATATTGTGTTTGATCGTGAAATGTTTACAATACTTATGCTGCATTTTAGAAAAAACAATATTGTTCAATCTGGGAATAGAACCCAAGACTTTTAGCCCTTTACTACCTACTCATGCGACACTAAACAGATATGAAGCGATATCGATAATACAATATTAATTTATTTATCGGAAGATCCAATGAAACAATCATGTTTTATGAATGAGTAGGTATAAGTATTATAATAGGTATGTTTGTATGTACTTGCTACACAAGTTCAACAATATAAATAGATATTACGTAATTGATAGCATAACTTGTATTTATTAGTTGTTTACACCTTTGTTCACACAATAATATATTGATTTTAAGTCACGATTCTCTTAGCTTGTAAGAAGGGAAATCTTTATAACATAACTTTGGTTTTCGTTATAAAAAGGAAAATTATATCGCATCGGTTTGAGTTGCGGACTGTACCCAGACACCATAGAGTTAAAGTAGGTACCTAAATAGGTATAGTAGTCTCATAAGGAATTGTAACTCAAAAACGTAAGTACCTACCTATAATATATTTGTGATAATTATTAAAAGTTCTAAAAAAATAATAACATATTGTAATGTATCTTAGGCCAAAACTTCAGAACGCCATTACCTACGATAGGGTAAGTATTTGAGTTTTATTAGGGTTCCGTAGTAAAACTAGGAACCCTTATAGTTTCGTCCCGTCCGTCTGTCCGTCTGTCACACCCTCGTCAAATCTACAGTTCATAACCAATCTGTATGAAACTTCGCAGTTAGATGTCTTCTGTGAACCTGAATAAAGGCCTGTAGTAAAATTACGAAAAATTAAATAATTTTGTTGAGATAAGTGAACATAAATAAATGTATGGGACAGCTAATTTTTTTTTCGCGATTTCAGGGTTGGTCCCATAGTAAAAGTTGTTCATAATTATGAGTGCAATGACCCCTTAAAATATTTCTACTGTCTAACCTGCCACCCTGTATAAGCCATTTGATTGGTTGAATGAAACTAGACTCAAGTAATGCTTGAGTCTAGAGTTAGAGAGGCTGGATTCAGTCCGGCAAACTTAGATTACGCGTATTTTAAATATTAAGCTTAGAAATAAAACTTCTTACAGGTACCAAAGGTACCTGTTAAACATGGGTACTGCAATAACCCTGTTCTTGCTTTTATGAGGCCATGTTAAGTTAATGATGTTGACACTTAGCAGTGCGTTGTTGTTTTAATCTTGCTTAACTTCAGGTCAAACGCCGGACGCATATAATTACTTGACAGGGGTTTAATAATTATAATAGGGTTCTTCCGTTTTTGACAGCCATGTTTTTGAACCTGATATTTGTTTATTAATACTTCAACTCTTGGACTCACTGATAGGTTCAGGGATCAAAGGCAACCAAAACTAACCAGTTCAGCACTCATTTAAATATTTGTGTGTTCAACTAACACAAGCGTACCTCGAAACCGCGACCTCGGACGAACCGTGCGACTGCTTTAGCCACTGAGCTATCGCGTCTTGCTCGTATCAATTGAATACCTACAACTTTGCAGTTGCAGCATAGATTTTTTAAGCACGTTGTAGTTTGTAGCCAATTCCATATGTATGGTTTGCCTCTTTTTAAAAAATATATAATATGTCAATTTTGAGGCGTATTGAACCCAAAACACGATTCAACTATGTATTTTCGCACAATAGAATAAAAACGCGGTCACATCAAAAAAGTTATTTTAAGTTACGTTAAATTTTACCCTTTTTAGAGAACACGGGAATTGCGTGATTCGGAATTAAGGCTTGTGGTGGTATTAGGGCTTACGGTTGCCTCAAGCTTTAACATGTTCTAATAATAATAATACCTAATCAACCAACAAACCTATTCATAACAGACAGATATCCATCTACTCCGAGTACCTTAGCATAAGATGTAAATATTGCAACATGTACACACAAGTGTCACGTACCTCCATATATGGCATCAGCGAAGGCTCCCCCCACCGAGTCCCACGTGACGGAGGTGAGCAGTGACCACTCGCGCGACGGCTTCTGCAGCAGCAGCGACAGACGAGCTTCGGTAAATATTGCAACATGTACACACAAGTGTCACGTACCTCCATATATGGCGTCAGCGAAGGCTCCCCCTACTGAGTCCCACGTGACGGAGGTGAGCAGTGACCACTCGCGCGACAGCTTCTGCAGCAGGAGCGACAGGCGAGCTTCGTCGTCTTGAGATATGCGTTTCGTGACCAGGCATGCGACGCACATCAACTGTTTGTGAACAGAAATTGTATTAAAAGTGCGTTCTTCTGTGGTGCGTTTGCACTGTCACGCGATCCTTGTCGCCTAAATCAAAAGCATTCTGAAGTTTTCAAGTCTAAAGTACGATAAATAACATATAAGTGGAATAGTCATGCCATGCACACCTAGGTCTACTTTATAATACCTACATACATACAGTCACACACCTACATAAGTTATTATAGTTTAGATAAATCGATAGGTAGGTGATAGCCTAGTGATGCAGTGATAGCCTAGTGGTTTAACCATGTGCCTCCCACGGCGAATGGTTCGAGTTCGATCCCGAGGCACGCACCGCTGACTTTTCGAAGTCATGTGCGTATTAGAAATTAATTATCACTTGCTTTAACGGTGAAGGAAAACATCGTGAGGAAACCGGCATGTCCTAGAACCAAAAATTCGAAGACATGTGACGTCCACCAACCCGCACTGGGCCCGCGGGGTGGACTACGGCCCACTCCCTCTCACAGAGAGGAGGCCTGTGTCCCAGCAGTGGGAACATTATAGGCCGATTATGCTATGCTATGATAGGTAGGTAGGTATACTAGCATTCCAAAGCACCTACCCTTCGCCCTACTTAACCTCATAGCTTGACCGAACTGGCGAACGACAATCCATGCTTAACTAAGCAAATCGAGAGATCACTTTTCTCAGCGCCGCAACCAATAAAATAATTTATTAAACTTTTTAACAAAAACTCATAAACAAAAATAATACACAATGACTACGTGGATGACTAAAATCTCAGACCTTGTATACGCGACACACGTATAGGACATCCCAAAAGGAAATATCACTATTGTCCCAGCAACAATAGGCAGGCTGGCAGCATCGTCAGTCCTTCGGCGATTGTCGCGTGTGACGTCACTGTCCACCGTGGGACCGACATTGGAGACGCGCGTGCGCAGCAGCACTTAATTATTGTAACTACACGTAAATAAGTGTGTGATGAATACGGAAACACCGAATGACTGTAATTTTTAGGGTTCCGTACCAAAATGGTAAAAAAGGAACCCTTATGGTGCGACTTCGTCTGTCTGTCTGTCTGTCTGTCTGTCTGTCTGTCTGTCACACCTGCTTATTTCAGCAACTACTAATGCTATCGACTTGAAATTTGGAACAGTTATAAAGAATGCTTGTTCAACTTTATTGCAAATGAAAAAAATCCAAAAATATTTTTATTTTCATTGCAAAAGGGGCCGGAGTGGGGGTCCAAAATTTTAAAGTGGGGTTACTGGGTCAAGTGACATATCATATGAAAGGGCTTGATCTGCACATTTCAAAATATATTTTCATTTTGTTTTATGTCTCACAGTATTCGACATATGATGAAAAATTTCCAAAAAAATACCATTCCCCCCCCCTTATCTCCGAAGTTTGCGGAGCGAAAAATCTGAAATAATTAGGGTTGATAGGAATTGACCCAAATATGGCACCAAAAATAAAACGATGTTCCTAACTAGTACAGTTTTTTCAAAATCATCAAAATTCCTTCACAAACAAACTTAGTTATGCGGTCCGGATTTTTTCACTTTATACGTCCAAAAATGATACGGAACCCTCGGTGCGCGAGTACGACTCGCACTTGGCCGGTTTTTTTTTAATGTTGTATACTTGTATTAAATGTGTGAAGATTGTTTGTTTATACATGGTTCACATGCATTAAGATTATGAAAATAGAACATCCCAGTATCAGGGATTTTGCTGGATTTTGTATTATAATTATGTAGGTAGGTAGTATTCTGTAAATCTTGACATATCCGAGCCACATCGTAATCTGTTGAGATGAATAAAACTTTACTCAACAATACATTATTTTAAATTCTTAGATAGAGCAGGATATGCAATAATAATAGTCTAGTCTAGGCATCTCGTAATGATATTACAGAAATTAAGCATCACCCTTCCCTAGTTTAGTTTATCCTAATAGGACATAATTAAATGGACAGTGGCACACATAACTCTGATAACAAAATCGTTTAAGTACCTAGGTAATTAAGTAACATAGGTGTGGTTATACAATTAGGTTGTTTTATAACGAAGAAACACATGGACGTAGTAAAAGGCGGCTAAGTACCTATTTTAGACGTTAACCAGTAACCTGGTGCACCTATAAGCATATAACTGCTGCAAATAGGTACGTGGTTACCGATTACAGAGCCCCGGCTTGAAAGCGAGACATAAGAAAATGTGTAAATTATGTGAAAATTGACAAATAGCGTATACCTAAGACATTTTCTGCACCAAAAGTTGACGCTGCTGGCAGTGCCAGCTACAGTTCGCACGATCTTACTTGAACGGGCAGAGTCACGAGTGGCTGCTAATTTAATTTGCTAACTATTCCTTAATACCTTCCTACATAAATCAAGAAATAACTAATACGACAATAAATAAGTCGGGACTTTTACTTGTAGACCCCTTACATCAATGAGATAGCACCTACGGCAAATTTCTATGAATAAAATGGTTAATTTATCATTTAAACTGCAATCCTGGAGGCTTAAGCAGCCAGCCTTGCCTGAAGTTAGATAAAACCTAACTTATTATCAGATCCTGCCACTTCCATTGTAGAAGTTGGCAGTGCAGTGGAATAGTAGGCCCTTTATTTGCAACAAGAGAAATGTACTTATGGCCAATTTCCAGAATCGTTGATCATACAAACGGGAATGCCGATCATTACTTGGAGGTATCGTTTTGCTATAGTAAAACGAGGAGCACAGAAGTAGAACTAAAGTCTGAGACCAATCGGGGGACTATCAGCCGCATATTATAAAACTATCCCGCTGGCTGGAGATCGACATCAAAAGCATTCATTGCAAGAAATGATGCGGAACTATTGGAATTAAACAAGTGAGTATCGATGAAATAAATCTAGAATCTAATCCCTTGAACCACCCGCGCTCTAACATGGCGTGGAGGCCGCTAGGTGTAGGCACAATCCATATGATAATTTTCTATGAATAAGTAAATAGAAGAACGATAAAATGACACTTGCCTAGGCTTTCTGTGGTCGGTATTTGCCAGTCATCAGACATGTTAGCTTTGACTAGGAACAGGGCAAACACGCTGCTAATGAGCTACGGGGTTTCCGCCTCTTTGATGCTTAGGGTTTTTTTTATTCCTTATTCTAAGTATAGGGGACGTTTGAACAGTTCATGTCAGCCCCATCTACACAAATAAATAAAATTGAAATGTCTGTTTGTAATGTGAAAATAATAGCTTTTTAGTTACTAAATGCACATTAGAAAAGTTGGAGAAGCCAATGTTTAGCTACTTTTATGACTGCATAATATAGACTGGGCTCGGGTACAACATTCCTACAGCCTGATACATAGGTACCTAGATACATTAATTTTATATTGCTCTGTTATTTTTTTGATCCTACAAACCAGTACAACTCGATAGACATTCCAATGTTAGAATTAGCCGCTAGCGACACTACACCGATACTGCAGTAATTCTGCAAACAAGTAATCTAACAAGTTTTATAATAATAGACATTGAACCTGCGACGGCGGTGATTCTAATTACTGCGTAATTACTGACAACGAGAATTGATTGCTTAGCTGATTCACAACTCACAAGTCACAGCAGAGACACCTGTTTTTGTGAGAAATAAAATTATTATTAGGTATCTATTTTTTTGGGCTTTTACCCATCTCCTCAAGAAGGAGGATAATGTTTTTCGAGAGTTTGTATATTTCTTTGGCATAGCGTAAACGGCTTGATGGATTTTAACATGAGGTGTCCTCGTCTTCGTTAAGGGAGTGACATAGTGTTTAATTTGTATTACACTTATATTATAGGTAAATACAAAGTTTGTGTTTTTGTTACTGTTTCACGCCGAAACGGCTGGACGGATTTGGATGTTTGACAAACAGGTAGCCTGGGAACTAGAGAAGTACATAGGCTTTTCACCTATTTTCACGCAGACTTTAAATATTACAGTCGGTCGGGTTTTACGGTATTTTTTCTAAAATTGTGTTATCTCGTTGATAAGTTTAACTTGTAAATCTATTATTCCTAGGGTAGGTATCAACTACGTGTAGGTAGCAAGTACTGCATAATCGGCCTATAATGTTCCCACTGCTGTGACACAGGTCTCCTCTCTGTGAGAGGGAGCAAGTACTGACAGCAGTTTAATGCATTACAAGTTGACACTAGTAAAGGCTACCTATTGTCTTATTGTTTACTGGTAGTCAACCATTTATCTTTTTCCCGCAGTTAAACCTCGCAGCCTAAAGAGCGCCTTTGTAAAAACTTAAATCTGGGAATTCTGACAAACACGAAAATACTTGTTTGGTTTACCACGAAAACTTGAAAAAATCTTATGAATAAGGAAAAGATAGTGCTAATTTTTTGTTTTAGAGGTACACTGACCATTTGTCATCTTGCCAAATAAAATCTCATTGATAACAAATTTTAATGAAGCTCCCAAAATGGTGTTTCAATTAGCACGCGACAAAAGCTCTTGAAAGGTCAGCCGACTGTACCCTAATTAGCATTACCATTGAAAGGTAAATGCAACCTTCGCATTGTTGTCCTTAGGTACCTACATACTACCGATACCGAATCCCTCTGATATTATGTAAGAAGTGTAAGAAAAGAACGTCCGTCGCAACGAAATCTATACAATACAAAATATACAAATACCTAAATAAAATTGAAGTGTCCGTAACAGCTTTTTACTAAATGCATAATGGAAGTAGGTACATTATTATAACAAATAATCTATTTTTTTAATTTTTGTCTATTTGTTGCAGTTTATCTCCGAAACGGCGGGACCGATTTTGACGGGACTTTCACTGGCAGATAGCTGATGCCATAAGGAGTGATTTAGGATACTATTTATTTTAGAAAAAGAATTAGGGTTCCGCGCCAAAAAATCTAAACCCATGAAATCCAATTCGTAGATTAAACTTTACGGTGCGCGGCGCGGCGGGTCAACTAGAAGTTAATAAGTGATTAAATGCATACCTGTTTATGTGATTTAATACCTTTATTTAATACCTTATCGTTAGCTAATACTGCATCGTTATGTAACTACTTACCAAGAATTTTCTCTGACCGACTAAGCACGTTTGCCTATCTACCCGTGTTGTTAAACAGTTGCTATGATAAGGCTGCGCTGGCGCAGCGTGGAGTTAAAAGTAAAATTGTTTATTATCAGTAAGGCTTTATCGGCGTGTAGTGAAACTTAACTATGAATGGCATAGATTTTGATAAATTCTCGATATGTATCGGCTACGGAATTTAGGCTAAGGACTGACGTATTGACAACAGTCAACAAGTACATGCATCCACCCAGTGGCGTGCCTACAGGGCAAGCCCGAGGGTATTTCGCGTGATTTTTCATGATTGTGTTTTTATTGTACGCTAGTCACTTACATTCATGAAAAATTTAGAGATATACCCTCGGGCTTGCCCTGTAGGCACGCCACTGCATCCAGCATACTCAAAAGTTTAAATCCGCATATTGTGTTAATTTTATTTTTAAATACCTGCTTGATAATATCTACGGTCTGATTAAACATTTAAAAAGCGGTTTTTTTAGGAATATACATTTTAGAAAATATTTTAAAAACACAACTAAGTCAATAATTATAAAGCTGTTATTATAAAATATTTTCAAACCTTAATATTTTTTTTAATGTTTGTCATAATGTCATTTCTAAATGCTGACTCTACATAACAAAATTACGCAGCAGTTATCTCAATACATAAATAATGAGATAAAATAAATAAACACAACTAATCGTAATAAACTTACTTTCACTACAACCTTAATTCTACAGCTTACTATCGACCAATACACATAATAAGCAAATTCAATAAATACCATGTTACCAAATCAAAGGAGCTTGCATCACCGAACATGTTGCAATATGTAAAGTTACTTACGAACTCGACTATCTTCAGCGCGACCCACTTGTCGCACAGCGCCATGGCTCGACCAGCTGTCCGACACTAAACACACACGTCCCACTACTCTCGGGAGTTACGCGAGTGACATAACACACTCATAGTTTACAAGCAGACATCCGCGCGACGCGACCGCCGTGTTTTGTTTGAGGCTAGCGACCATTTTCACGGTGCGTTTGATTCGAGTGACATTGAAGGAAAACTTGAAGCGCCTCGGTGTGGGCGAGCGGCGGTCGCGTCATGCAAGGCTCGACTGCGCGGCTGCAGCTTATGCCTCTCGCAGTAGCGTTAGCGTTTAGCGAAGTTGGCGCAACAGTTGCACAGCGAACGGACATAGAACATCGAAGGTAGCATTTCATTGAATTAGTGCAGATATAGACATAGCAAAGTGATGCCAAAACCATGATATGTAAAATGTAAAGCAAGCAACGAAATGAAACAGCAATTACATAAAACCATTATACTTAAATTTATTAATCAATACTGGCATGCAATATTATTTAAAAATCTCATAAAACATCGAGAGATAAATTCATATGGTCTCGTTACAAAATGTTCAGATTTTGTTAATCGCATGTAGATAATTTCATAATGCTAAGTTTATTTGTTGCTGAGAAAACAGTTCCAAATTGATTTACTTAAAACCTGATTTTAAATAAGACTTATTCATACACAGAAATAGTACAATAACATGAATATTTATTTCGTTGAAAAAACATCAAAAAATGCAGATTGCCAGTAGTGCAATAATCCTAACGCGGCCGCCGCGGCGGCGCGCAGTTGCCCTTAATTCATATTATCTATAACATTACAACAATATTGTAGACTCATGCTTAAAATATATCGATGCTGCCTTATAAAAGCTTCAAATTTTAATACATAAGATGCCATTCAATTGGATTCTTAATTAAATAAAATACATTTAGGATTAAATTAATGTCCAAAATCAAAATTCAAAATTTACCTCTCATATGCCTTACAAGGAGTGCAAGAGACAAACAAGTATTGTGCAATATTAAAACAGGACATATAGCAAGAAAAATATTAATGTAACTAAAAGGGCATTTAGAACACATTCATAATTATTTGAATATGTTTCGTAACTGTTAAAAATTTGATCATTATTGATGGCAATATTTTAAAAGTTTAATTGCAACAAATGGGCATACATTCAACCATGATGCAAGCTGCAGCCGAAATGGACGCTGACCACATAAACATTGTACCATTCAGAATCCTGCATAATTGTATTAGTATAATGGCTATTTGATTTGGTCAGGCTTTATAAAAATTATGTAAAATGGACATATCCTGTGTTCAATTCCTTTTTTTCAAACAATAAGTAACAATGTAAAAGAAACAATTTGTAAACACGATTAATCATATTATCGGCTCTGCGGATTATATGCCTGAATGGTAACTGTTCAGAAATCAGTATTCATTCCAAAACTTTTAACCAGTGCAAGTTGAAATTTGTTCAGTAAAGCAAACACAAACACCCAAACCGAGACAAGTGCGTTTTCCAAAGCAGAGACATAATTTAATTTCACAACGTATTTTCGCATAAAATCTTATTCCTAATGGAAAATAAAATGCCGATACTTGATGACGGTCCTTTAGACCTCGATATAAAGATTTTTATGTCACCCAACTTTCAAAAACGCACTTCATTCGGAAGTATATAAAAAACAGTGAGTTATCCCCCACACTCCACCAAACCTCACAACGAACACACGATGCTAACGAGACAAACATCGCGCACTCTTAATCATGCAATAAATTAATCAACATCAACAAAAATCAAACGAAAACAGGAAGACGGAACAGTTGTACAGCAAATGCATTGATATTGAGGTGATTACAATTAACCCCCTAATCAAGGAGCTCGTAAGTCGTACCATTATAAAACAATGCGATAGATAAGATGTTGCGAATCTATGTTATTAATTACTAGGGATGTTATAGATATGAAATTTCGGATCTGGGTGTGGATACGGATATATGAATAATATTACATTATATCGGTTTCAGATACGGTTACGGATATGAAATTATTTCGGATTATCCGGTAGATTCGGATAGTTTCGTTTACGGATATTACATTTTCAAGAAATTTTAAAAGTAAAATACAATTATGAGTCTCATTTAGACTCCACCCCTATCCGAAATTATTTGAAACTTTTTATATCAGATTCGATTACGGTTACGGATATGAAATTATTTCGGATATCCGATAGTTTCGGTTACGGTTACGGAGCTCCATAACATGCCTATTAATTACGTAGTAGTTTACGTAAAAGATGTAATATACGACATGTAAAATAAGTAAGCAAGTGTAATCATAAATTCGCACGCAAAAAGAGCCAAAAGATGCCAATAACATTTATCATAATTTATTTATCAATGCGAGTGTAAAACTGTCCCGGTCGGTCACAATAGACGCGTGCACTCACTGGCTATCCTTGCCGGGAGTGATGAACTCCTGTAGAGGGTGGCGCGCGGTCCAGGGGTTGAAGTCGCGCGGCTGCACCGGCGAAGGCATGCGCGGTGCCCCTAGTCCGGCCGGCGCACCCGGGGGCGCCCACACGCCGGCCTCGCGACCCGCCAGCCCCAACCCACCGCCGAACCCCAGTGACGTCATCGACGATACCAGCGACTCCATGCCGTTAATGCGGTTCGACCACCTAGTTGGACGTGCATTACGGTCAATTTTAGGTTAGCTAGATTTAAATTTACATAATGGTCAGTGACCTTAAGGTCAAGGTCACTGATCTTAGGAGTGACCTTGAGGCCAAGACCATTGATCTAGACCTCACGGTCATTCCTAAGGTCAGTGATCTAGACCTCAGTCATTACGAAGGTCAGTGACCTTGACCTCAAGGTCACTGACCTTGAGAGGGACTTTGAGGTTAATTTCATGTTATTACCAGTAAGAATTAAAAAACCTTACTCAGCAGCGGCAGCGGCACTACGCTGAGCCTCGTGAATCATGCGCAGACGACGAGCCTGGGACCACGGCTCCAGAGTATAGGAGGGCGCAGCGGGCGGCGGCGAAGTGGTCGCGGGCTCTTCAGGAGCACGGGTCAGCTCCACGCCACGCTCAGGGGTCCAGCGTCCGACCTTGTGAAAGTAATTCCCCAAAATGATTTTATTCTGTATACCTCGATTGAAACGGATTTGTCTACAGAGGAATAGACAAAGTGACGGATTGTAGAAAGATTTCTACCGTTTTATGCATACAATGAAGAGAAGAAATGTCTCTATGCTTCAGTAGACAAAATTTTGAACAACCAATCACGGATCGCCGCATGCTCGGGCAGACGAGATAACGATTTGATAGAAAGAACTTTGCCTATTCTTTGGTAGAATAGAGATGGAATTGGTCATGCTAAGCGTGCAGCACAGCCATAGTTAAAGTGAAAATAGTGTATGTGCACACGAACCGAGAACACTGATTAAAACTGTCATCTTTTGACATACCTCTCTGTATTGCTTCAGCAGTTGCGGCGACTGCGGCAGCGACCAATCCACAGCAGGTCTGGCTCCGCAGCCCCAGGCAGCAGCGGCGGCAGCTACAAGAGCCTTCCTGGCCATCGCAGCGCCGCGGTGAGACTTGTACTCCACGATAGCCGCGCACGAAGCAATGGACCGACGAATGCGCACCTCCTGCACCTCGTCCGTCAATGCATACAGCAGACGGACTATCTCCGCAGACGGAGTGGTCGGCGGTATGCGCGATATGAATATGCGACAGTTGTTGATGGATGGACACACGCCTACAAGTCAATTCATCATTTTTAATACCATTTTTAAGAACAAAAAGTCTATAATTATTCCTTTTAGATTGTCGCTCACCTAGCTGCCAAGAAGGTCTTATCATGTAGTTGTTGAACATCCGAATAGCATTGCTCGCTTCGGCATCCGTCGTGTACATCGCGAAGGCATACCTAGACAATGTAGTTTACATTATATTCTATGCAACTCGACTATTATTTATTGAATTATTAGAGATCAACAACGATAACATGGCATGCCTATCTACTTGACACTGCAAGTAAAAATGACACTTTTATTTAGACCCGTAAGATAAATCGTAGGTTAAACCACAGAAGAGAGTTTAAACTCCCATCTTCGATTGTTTCTTTGGATTTTTGTATTAGAAAACAATCGAAGACGGGAGATTTAACTCTCTTCCGTGGTTAAGCTACGATTGATCTTACGGCCCTAAGGAAAAGTGTCATTTTTACTCGCAGTGTCAAGTGGAGAGGCGTGCCATGTAATCGTAGTTGATCTCTAGCTTTAGTAACTATGAACCTATCGCCCTTACGGCTTGGCCACAACACCACGGCGCGGCGTCGGCACCGTAAAACGGTGCGGCACCGCATGGTTTCACGGTGCCACTGCCAACTGCCACTTCACAGGGCATCGTACCGGAATATGACACGACACGGTGCCATAAAACGGCGCGGCGCTGTGCCGTTTATTTTCAAGGTACGGCACCGTGAAACGGCACGGCGTCGTACCATTTCACGGTGTCAGCGCCGCACTGTGGTGATGTACCAGGCCCTTACCCTCTATTCCAGCCAGAGAAGTTGATCATGAGACGAAACTCAAACAGCTCGCCTGCTTGACGGAACAGCGGCACCAGAGTATCTTCAAAGCAGTCATGAGGAATTCTTCCGATGAACACCTACGAAACACGCTGCGTTTACTTATGGTTTCGGGACGGAGAGCAACACGTTGCAACACAAAATCTACAGGCGCACTGAACATTTCCATTTTCAAACCCTACAAATTCTTTGTCCAAGAGATTTGAATGGCAAAAGACACAACAGAATTAAGAATAAAATACCTACAATAACCTAAATAAAAAAATATTGCGTTATTTCTGCCCACACGTGCTAATGATTATCGTAGAGAACCGGAAAGAGCTTTGTTTATGGATTAAGAGAGAAATCGACGTCGTTCGCCTCGGCTGGGCTCAGAAGACGCGACATCGTCCGATGTCAAACGCCAACGTCATGGTAAGAGCACCAGGAACGACGGCTGAACAGCGACGGACGGAGACGCCGGCAGCCGAACAAACATATAATCTGGCGTTTTTGCAATGGCTGGCATCGGCACCGCCCCGTAGCCGAGGGAAACAAAAATGTATCAAAATATGTTAGATTCGCCACTGACGCGTTTTTTCACTGGCCAGTGGCCAGCGACGGCGATCATATCAGCCTTTTGGCGACGACCCTATCTAGGTATACCGAGATGGATGTAGGTAAGTTAAATAGTGGATGGGAGAAGGCTACGCGCGCGCAATGAATGAAATGGACACAGGTCGACAGGTCGAATTCGCTTGCCGGCGAAAGCAGCAACCGACCCAGTGTAAGCACCTAGTCGTTTGACGACTATAATTCGCAGCCTCGGTCGAAACGGCACGCGGCAAATGAAGACGGCAGATGACATAGCGTAAACCAGGCGCGGTCCGAGGAGAGGGGTCGTGGGGGTCATGACCCCCCCAAAATCGTACAAAATGTGCGAAACACGGTAATTCACAGTATAGCACTTCGGCATTCATCGGTATGACCCCCCAAAGTATTCTACTGCGGTATGACCCCCCCCCAAAGTCGTCGGCTGCGACCGCGCCTGGCGTAAACACCGCTTTGATTTTGTAAGCAGCTCTTCTGGCTCTCTTATACTGGCACTTGGTGCTTACATTTAGTCGGTTGCCGCCTTCGCCGGGCAAGCGAAGTCGACCTGTCGACCTATTAGTAATACGAGAGCCATACACTAGTGGCTGTTCTTAATAACCGATCAATCGGCTCTTTTCCTTGCTTGGGATCTAAGTGTAAAGAACTGACAGATTAAATTGGTTAGTAGGAACGGCCATAGGTGGACTGCCGACTTCGGCAAGCAGCAGTCGACGAAGGCGACGCAGTCAAAGCGCTGTTTACACCAAGTCGAACTGCTATCTTAATTTGCTGCGTGCCGTGTCGATCATCGTCAAACAACTAGGTGCTTACACTGGGTCGGTTGCCGCCTTCGCCGAGCAAGCGAATTCGACCTGTCGACCCATTTCATTCACTCACGGCGCGCGCGCTGAACTCTTCGCGTCGATCTTTGGCCGAGCGAAGGCGACTTCCGGCGACGACCGGTCTAGCGCTGTTCTTTGCGATTACTACGCTTGGTAGACGAATACACTACTCAGTGTATTCTTCTACCAAGCTTGAATTTGCCGCCCGGGGCATGGGCCCCGGCTAGCCCCCCACTAGATCCGGGGCTGCCGACCGCACGTGGTCAGCCTGCGGGCGAGGCGCTCCGGAGTTATGAGTATACCTATTGCACTCCGTACCGTACAAAGAATATTAACCGCTCGAGGCGAGGCGGTGCTGGTCAGGTGCCGGGTGGCTCTAATGAGCCATGACCTTAAATCTCTACCAACAAGTCCAACAACCCGCTTTGTTAAGATTTATTTATAATAACAAAAAACCCTATTTAATATTCAAGATATAGAGGTAACTAGCACAACACTGCAGTACACACAGCTTAAAACAAGTTAGGCGCGAAAAAATAGGTAAAGGCGACTCTCTGACCATCTATTTCTATCCACATAGGTACCTCCTCACCTACTACCTACATAGCCAGGGTACCGCGCTGGCAAATCGTATTGTAAACAAACATAAGGTCGTATTCTACATGATGACATGTTAACAACAGCAATATATAAAAGGACGATATTCCATGGGTAGTCTTGTAGTCTACACAAAGTATGAATTTGAGTGTGGGTTGAGTGAAACAAACAAAATAGAGTACCTAGGTAGGTAGTGGTAGGTAGGTACGTCAAACTTATCTTACCTCACAATTCCTTGAAGGTTCTGGGCCACTCCATGCATGCGGAGCCTTTCTGTAGATCCTTTGGCCATTTATTTGTGTAAGAGTGTACGATGTATTATTTTCAGTAAGGGATAATAATCTTGACGATAATTCATACTGATTCACTTCACTAGACGAATAATGCTTAACAGGAGGCATTTCAGCCAATATAAATATTTTTCTTATAATAATATTTACGAAAATATTTTACCACGCGTACGCGCTCTCCGTGATTTCCCAAAAAAGAAACGATCAAACGGAGTCGATATTTTTCTCAGAAAAAGAAAATGGCGCTTTTATAAACAAAATGGAAGCTCTACCAGTGACCTTGCAAACAAATAACAGTCAAATTAATGCATTTATCAATAGTAACTAAATTCAACAAATAAATATTGTCATTATATATTACACACAGAATTGTTAAATAACTTTCGTTACTACAAATGCCAGGTAAAACTAAATTCTTATAAACGACACTATTTGGTTAGGAAATCAGTTTTAAATTCAAAAAGCGAAAGAACAAAATAGTGTTTTCTTTCAAATGACAGAATTCAATATACTGGTTAAATATTCACTTACATGTAAAATTACAAGTAAATTAAAATAAACTGATATAGAGAAAACTTAATTTATTTTTAAAGTAATTTTGAGTTATTTATTTTAACGGTGTCCCATTAAAAAACTGTTAGGTTTCCGGATTGACTCTATATTTTAATCGAGAGCAACAAGGTGAAGTTTATGATTGTTGATTGATAACTTTAATATCAATAAAAGCTTTTTTTTATTTAAAGCTTTAAAACATACAACTAACGCTATTATTAAATATCTCTATTACATAATTGAAAACGAATAAAATACATTATACATAAGGGTACAAAGTATAAATTGAAAACAAAATTAACAGTAAGGATAGATTAGTGTAACAATATTCAAAATAAATTGCAGGACAATCGGTTTATTTATCGCTGCGTCATTCTGCCTTGCTATTTCACTCATATCGTAACTATTTCGTAATTGCATCCGTAAAATGTAAATCCGTCGAGTTTTAGGATTCATTCGTAATATTTGTTGCTTGGTAAAATACTCCAGCTTGTCCTGATTCATCGCATTCATAACTTCAGGACTAATGGCTGTAACAGCTTCCAACTGAATTGAACTAATATCACCTTCAGGAATGCCTAAAGAAGAAAATAATTCAAATAAAAATAAGTCGGGTTTTCCTTCCTGACGATATAAGTCCAGAACGGACGAACCAATTTCGGTTTTGCATTCGTTGGAAAGGTCTCGGGCTCCGTGAGGTTTATAGCAAAGAAAATTCAGGAAAATTTAAAGAGAAAAGTGGGAAAATCTTTTTTCACATACAGCGCCATCTCTGATACATAGTATGTAGTACGGTGGCGAAACGGAGTTCGCCGGTTTTGCTAGTAATTCAAATAAAAACCTCAACGAAAACTTTTACAGACATAAATGGCAAAAAAGGATGTCAAAAGCCAACAATAAGCTCACACTTGAATAATGCACTGAGTCTGCCTATCTCATGCGATGACCATTTATATGGTTCACCGTAAGCATCACGATGAATAGCTATAGAATATAGAGTCTGAAACAAATAGGAAATGTTACATAATATTAGTTTTATTAACAGGGTGGCAGGTTAGACAGTGGGAATATTTAAAGGAGTCATTGTACTTATCATTGTGAACAATTTTTACTATGGGACCAACCTGAAAATCGCGAAAAATAAATCAGCTGTTCCCATGGGCGTAGCTACGGTGGGGCAGGGTGGGGCCCTTGCCCCACCCTGGCTCTGACCTTTAAGGTATTAGGTACCAAACCTAAAAAAATAATTTCTAGGTACTTACTAACTACAATATTATACTTAATATCCGTAAGAAAGTTCACACTCGACAGTCGACACAAAAAAAATGGGGTAAACCGCGGGTATAGTTTACTAGCTACGTATAGTATTTTAGACTGCTGCCTCACCCTGAGCCCATGGCTGGCTACGCCCATGCTGTTCCATATGTTTTGTTGAGTTATGTGAACATAAATGTATGGAACAGCTGATTTATTTTTCTCGATTTCAGGGTTGGTCCCATAGTAAAAGTTGTTCATAATGATGAGTACAATGACCCCTTTAAATATTTCCATTGTCTAACCTGCCACCAGTGGCGGCCTTTGCCATTGCGAGGCCCAAGGCGGCAGATCTTTGCGAGGCCCTTGTTCTTTGTGTAATTTATCTAAATTGAAAATAAGTATTTTTGATGATGATTGATGATTGACGAGAAATGCAAAGTTATAAACAAATAAATGTAGAGTTTTAAAATGTTTCTATAAAAATTGACTCCTCAGTCGTTTCGCACAGCGAGTGGTTAGAACCCCGGTGTGAATTGCCCTAGAGCTCTTTTTGAATGAGTCCTTTCGCACCGCGGTGCGAATCGGCCAAGAACTTTTTGTAATGGGTTGTTGCGCGAGGGCGCGAGGCCCCTGCAAGCATATATATATAGTAGTCTTTGCCTGCAAGAGCGAGACCCCGGGCGGTTGTCCCGTTCGCCACCCCCTCAGGCCGCCACTGCCTGCCACCCTGAATAAATTATTGTGTTATTTAGGTAGGTATTCAAAAATCTCCTTTTAATTTAATTGCGATTAAGATTAGATAATAAAATTATAAAAGTTATTACTTTAGTTTGGTTCGTGTTACATTTTCCCGCTTTGCTCAGGGTTTCCAGAGTAAGGTCCTTGAAAGTAGTAGGAGATATTTTGTTTAAGTCTATTGCTGGGAAACCACATAATAAATAGCCGAGTTCGTTGATAAATGTACTGTTATCAAACCACGTTTCTCCAAAATAACGTCTGTAGGCAGCCGCTAAAATACCAAACTGGAATACAAAGTTATATAAAAAATAACGCACATCAATTTAAGTTACCTGAGGCTCTAGACAAGTTGCTTTTCTGTTAACGTTCACGCCAAACGATAAGCACAAAAGGTATGGCAATGACATTACCTGCGGAAAAGTCACGTGACTCACAAATGTCATTTCCATACATTTTATCCGTAGCGTTTGACGCTAACGCTAACAGAAAAGTAACTTGTCTAGGATTTTGATTTTAAATAAGTCTACAACGAAACTACGAAACAAATAACGATACTTGGCTTGAATACATCTGGCGCACCTGAGGCAGTCTACCGTAAGGCTGACTGTCCACTGGAGCAAAGAGTAGAGGAGCGGAGCAATGTTAACCAATAGAATTGCAGATAATCTGCAATTTATCTGCAATTCCATAACAGTGTCTATGAATATGTACAGTACACGTTTTAAAATCTATTTATAGGGGGCTCGTGGGCTTCCTTATAGGTAGATAGATATACATGGTTTAGCGATTTACCAAACTGCAACAACTATCTCATGAAGCCTCGCATCTTGAAGTAAATGCAATGACTTTAGATTTGAGTCCTAAACCTGATTGAAGTCTGAATCGCTGAAAACTTGCCTAACCTGTTGGGTTGAAAAGCCATATTAGATGTCACACAAGCCGGGTCCACACCGGACGATCCACCGCGCTCCGATCGCGCGTGGCACGAGCGCGACCCAAATGCGCGGGCAGTGAGGACGGATGTGCCGCGCGCAATCCACGTGCACGCATTCTGTTTTTGGTTGATTTTTTGGCCTGCCTTAAAAAAGGGCCTCAGTTGCGTGGAGCACGCGGTGTGGACATTGTGTGTGTGGTTGGTGCGAAGAGCCATGTAAATTAATCCGTTTAATTTCCCTATATATCCCTTTACAAATAATTCTGTTACACTAAAATAGGGGTGTAAGAGACGATGCTTGGCGTCAGATTTCTCGTGAAATCATATCACGGAATGGAATCACGGATCGCTTGGAGCGTACTAGTTCAGGATCGCAAGTTTCAACAAACTGGATCGGCCTAGTATGAGCCACGATCCACGCATCACGATCCTGGATCGCGGATCGCGGGATCGCCGATCCATTTTAGATCGTCTGGTGTGGACCCGGCTACTGACGAATCACAATTTTGATAAATAATAAACTTATGAAAACACTAACACCCTTACAAATAAACACGGAATAAAGTTTTTAAGGCGGTAATCCAATAAAAGTATCCGAATAACAGAAATTATTAAACATGTGAAGTCTTTATAACCTTACGAGGCTGTAGTTTGATATAATGATTGGCAAAATATTTAAGGACCGATGGATCCCCAAAATTAACATAATACAAATCTTCTTCAGGTATTATGTTTAAAAGTGATCCGAAAGCTAGATACTCTCGGCCTTGTAAGAAAGCTGCAGTTTTCCCATCTGAAATGAACAAACGTTGAAGAAAATGTTGTGTTATTAGTACTTATATGTATATATGTAGGACATGATGAAATACATACGTCAGTTAGAGTTAATTACTGATCGTTTTACTGTAATGACTTCTTCCATCCGCATTTTTTGTACATGTTACTTACCAGTCAAAATATCCCATGCTAATAAAGCTCTAGAAATGGGTATCAATTGTTTCTTTGTCTGTGTTAATATGTGTAAAATTGAATCCGGATCAAGTCTCAAAAAGGAACTTGGTGGTCCAAAAAAGATCATATTCATTGATTGTTCCAATATCATTCTATTGTCGAATTCATCATAAAATTCATCATACAAGTCAATGTTCTCTGAAAATGCCTTTAAAATATTAGCAAGAAATCACAAATTAGTACCCTATAAAACGTAGGTACATTACTACTATTTTTTAGAGTGAATTTAGTAGTTATTTTCGAGATTCGAAAGGGAAAGGTTATCTCGACTAGACTATTTTCTTCTTTTCGTTTTCCAAGTTACTGACTGGATCGAAATACGTGTGTTTTTTATTTGCATGATATAATAGTTCCACATTATATGCCATTGAACCATTTGAATGACACGTTTCAATTATGTGCTTAAGGTTGTGTTGAACATGCCTTTCTCTGCTACCGCAATCATTGAATTTCTATCATCTTCATAATCGAGACCCAACTCTTCTATTGACTTAGTAGAACTCACTGTACATGCAAACTTCCTTATTAAATAACTGGAAACATAATAATGTAAAAAATTGTTTATGCGTCTTGATGAATACTGTATAATCAATTTCTTTATTAAAATGCTCTACATCAGCGGTCAGCAAGCCACGGCCTGAGACTTCCCTTTAGTAGGTACCTATATTATGTCTGTTCCCGCGACTGTTTTGTAATGGTAAAAGTATTCGGAAGTATTTTAATATCACGCCAAAACTGCAATCTTTGACATGCGTGTAAGCCAGCGCTGACGAACCCTTTTTATGGACCATTTTATGAGGCCATTTGACGAGCCATTCAACTAAGCCATTATTGGCACTCTTTAAATAGATTGTTAAAGACAATCCAATAGATCCAATCTAAATACCAATCCAATTAGAACGATTTCAAATTTTTGATGCTAATACCTTCCCCCACCACTCGTGCATTGTAGGTATTGGCTTGTAAAAAGACCTTTTAACATGTCATCGATGCATGTACACAAAATACTCTCCGGCCCCTTTTGCAATGAAAATAAAAATATTTTTTGACTTTTTTCATTTGCAATAAAGTTGGGCAAGCATTTTTTATAACAGTTCCAAATTTCAAGTCGATAGCTTTAGTAGTTGCTGAAATAAGCAGGTGTGACAAACAGACAGACAGACGAAGTCGCACCATAAGGGTTCCTTTTTTACCATTTTGGTGCGAAACCCTGAAAAAAATTGAGTAAGACACTCAGGGAATTAATTTTAGAATTTTTGGTCACCCTAACCATGATGAAAATCGTTTTATTTTTGTCCCACTTGTAAATTATTAAAGAAAATATTTACCCATTAATTAATAAGATGCAGAAAACTTTATTGATGAAATATGCCATTTTAAAAACATTAATTGACTTTTATATTTTTGAAGTAATTTGTAGGAACTGAATTATTTTTTGTAAACAACTTTAGTTACACTAAAATTGAATGTAAAGCTACAGGTAATCAAGATGGTTATGAATATGAAGCTACATTTTCTGAGTATCAAAATATACCGAATTGCCGAACACTTTTGCCCCCGCTTCGAAGTGATAGCAAAAACCACGACTTCCATTTTTCTGAAATTATGTTTTAATACTTTTAATGTTGTGGTTTTTCCCGAACTAATAAACTCTTAATTCTAGATGTTCCTTGTTCTAACAAAACGATGAACAATTTACTTACATAATACTAAAGCGAAAATGGGCTAGTTTTATGATAAACAAGCTTGCCTCGTTGGTCTAGTGATCACAAGCACGACTGCTGAGCGCGGGGTCCTGAGTTCGACCCCCGGCTCGGGTCGGGCAGTGTTATTGGGTTTTTCCATTAGGAAAATCTCATTAACAACCCGGAACCTGGATTTGTGACCGGTTGATAGCAATAGCCTCGCTCTATTACAGGGGGACTTAAACATACCTGGCGAAATGTGGGTGTACTACACTTACTACCACACACCTCTGCCTAATCCTTCGAGGAAATACAGGCGTGATGTTATGTTATAAAGGCCCATAGTTTCTTCTATCTCTTTCTTTTCCTTGATGGAGATAATCGCTAGAGATGCGCACACTGGAAAAATAAAACTAAAAAGTTTAATGTTTAGGACCGGTGGTTGAAAATTAATGTAAGACAAAAACTATGTACATAATAATGCCAAACAGTAAAGGCCGAGCTGCCTAGAAAAGGGCCTAGGGCCTACAGTACGAAAACTGGAACGCACCCCAAAGAAAATCATTGACAGCTTCGAATCGAATGCATCTGTAACTTCTCGTCTTGTCGTTGGAACGCGACTCGGACTAACTAACCTAACCTATTCATTGTGGCCTTTCATAAATTTTAAAACTTTAATAATTGTAATTACAGAGTTTATCTAAAATAAACAGCAGTTTTAGTGCGAAATGTTCATTAATCTATCGATATTTGCTGTTATTACTTAGCTAAATATACATTATTCATTGGTTACGTGGTAGACTTTTGTTGTCGTCAATAGTTTGAGGAACATGGGTATTCTAGAGAAAATATCTGAAATCGAGAAAGAAATAGCAAGAACACAGAAGAATAAAGGTAAAGTAACATGAGCTCTTTGCTGGCTTTTATATTTTGATATAATACCGATGGGTTTTCCGAATCGAATGGTATCATCATCACTAATAAATTTTATTGTTTTGATTTAACCGATTTTTGATATCACGGATGCTATAATAATTGAAACAAATCCTAAAAGAATGTTTTTACCCAATCTTGGCTCCAGAAATATCAGCGATAATAACATAAATGTAACCTAAAACTTCTTTTCTAAGGCAACTTGCTGACCAAATCAGATTTGATGTCTTGAAAGACTGACAGGAACCTCCAATCACTTCCATAGTCTTTTTTCTAATCAAACATTATATTTAAATGGAGCTTTTATTCAACAGCTACTGAATACCACTTGGGGTTGCTGAAGGCCAAGCTAGCTAAATACAGGTCTCAACTGTTAGAGCCGTCTAAGAAAGGAGGTGACAAGGGTGAAGGTTTTGATGTGCTCAAGTCTGGAGATGCCCGTGTAGCTCTTATCGGCTTCCCCTCAGTGGGTAAGGTAAGGATATCACAAAACATTTTTTATTCTGATTAACATTAAACTTTAGTGCCTAAATGTCTTAAAAATAGCATTTTATAATGAGTATTTGTGATCAAATGAACCTTTTTATGGCGTGAGCTGTTATATCATACAAATTGTAGAAAGAATTATTTATTGGGATTGGCACAGGAAATGACACAAAAAAAAGGGATAAAAAACAAAATATGAAATAAAACCTGCCGGCCTAGCATGACCACGATAGAAACGGGTTTTGTCTACATAGAAATAGACAAAGTGACAGATTGTAGAAACATTTCTACGTTTTATGAATGAAATCTGTCACTTTGTCTATTTCTATGTAGACAAAACCCATTTCTATCGTGGTCATGCTAGGCCGGCTGGTGTGAGGCCAAAAGGCTCCTATCTCAGCATGTGCCACTGCACTGTTCTTCTGATAGGGCCCATTAGCAGGTTTATATTTTCCCCTTAAATTTTTCAGTCCACTCTGTTATCAACACTGACGCACACACACTCCGAGGCGGCGAGCTACGAGTTCACGACGCTTACATGCATCCCCGGCGTGATAGAGTACCGCGGCGCTAATATACAGCTGCTTGATCTGCCTGGTATCATTGAAGGTGCCGCCCAGGGCAAGGGTAGAGGACGACAGGTATATTTTTAATTATCTCATGAATTTTGAGATCCGTTTGTACGCTTCTTAGGAAATCAAAGACAAAGGAGACAAAGGGATCTCAAAATTCAAATGAGTTGGGCGAGACCCGGTAGCTCAGTTGGTATGAGCACTTAGCCACAGAACGGCAGAGGTTGCGGGTTCAAATCCTGCTCGGGTCATATAATTTTTGAGAATCACTTCTATATTTAATAACTCTGGATAACATCAAGAAACTGACTAGAAAATAATGTAACAATGTAATTTCAGGTGATAGCAGTAGCTCGGACAGCAGACTTGGTGCTAATGATGCTGGACGCCACGAAGCCCTACGTGCACAGGCAGCTGCTGGAGAAGGAGTTGGAGAGCGTGGGCATCAGGCTCAACAAGCCCAAGCCCAACATTTACTTTAAAGTAATTTACCATTACTATTATTTATATTAGGGTTCCGTACCTCAAAAGGAAAAACGGAACCCTTATAAGATCACTTTGTTGTCCGTCTATCACTGGACCATAAGTGGAGCCATCCGCTCATAGATGGCGCCACTAGAAGTATGCAGTAGCGCCATCTATGATCAAGATATGATATATCTACTATGATGTAATAGTGCATAGATGGCGCTATTGCATATTTCGGAACCCTCAGGGCGCGAGTCGTACTTGTCCGGTTTTTTAGAATAGTATTTCCCAATCTTTTATGACCAGCCGGCCTAGCATGACCACGATAGAAACGTAGTCTACAGAAGAATAGACAAAGTGACAGATTGTAGAAAGATTTCTACCATTTTATGTATACAATAAAGATAAGAAATGTTTCTATTCTTCAGTAGACAAAATTCCAATAAGCCAAGCACGGGTCGCTGCGTGCTCGGGCAGAAGAGATAACGAGTTGGATAGAAAGAACTTTGTCTACTCTTTCGTAGAATAGAGATAGAATTGGTCATGCTAAGCCTACAGGGACCACTAGGACATTTTAGGGTTCTGTACCTAAAAGGAAAAACGGAACCCTTATTGAATGACTGTAGTTTGTCTGTTCGCGGCAAGTCTGAGGCATCTGCTCAAAGGTGGCACCACTAGAAGATGTAATAGCAGCCTCTTGCTCATAAATGGCGCTATTGCATATTTCTAGTGGAATATCTTATTTTATGTAATATATCTACATTCTACATGGAAGACTGAAAGCAAAATGTTTACTTATGTACCTAAAACATTATGTTTTATATATATGCTCCCAGGTGAAGAAGGGTGGCGGTCTCTCTTTCAACTCGACGTGTCAGCTCACCAAGGTTGACGAGAAATTGGTGCAAATGATCCTGCATGAATACAAGATATTTAATGCTGAGGTAAGAATTTAAAAATAACAGTAATATTGGATACAGTGGCGGTCCGAGGGGGGGGGGGGTCGTTGGGGTCATGACCCCCTTCAATATCGTACAAAAATGTGCGACACACGGTAATTCCCGTTATAGCACGCCGGCATTCATTGGTATGACCCCACAAAGCCTTCGGCAGCGGTATGACCCCCCTCCCAAAGTCGTCGGCGACACCAAAAGGGTACAAACTGCACCCGCTACAAATGTGTCCTTGGTGTGAGCGCTTGCACGCAGATATACGGGGGCATTAAATGTGTCGCGTTACAAATGTGGCGTCAAAATTATCGTAATACAAGTGTATGTCCGGTTTGCGGCCCGGCTAAGTGTGACTTATTTATGTATGCACATACAGGGTGGCAGGTTAGACAGTGGAAATATTTTAAGGGGTCATTGTACTCATCATTATGAACAACTTTTACTATGGGACCAACCCTGAAATCGCGAAAAAAAAAACAGCTATTCCATACATTTTGTTGAGTTATGTGAACATAAATGTATGGAACAGCTGATTTTTTTTTCGCGATTTGAGGGTCGGTCCCATATTAAAAGTTGTTCATAATGATGAGTACAATGACCCCTTAAAATATTTCCACTGTCTAACCTGCCACCCTGTATAATTTATTAATAAACTTTCAGGTGCTATTCCGCGAGGACGCGACCGCGGACGACCTGATCGACGTGATCCTCGCGAACCGCGTGTACCTGCCGTGCCTGTACGTGTACAACAAGATCGACCAGATCTCCATCCAGGAGGTGGACAGGATAGCCAGGCAGCCGCACTCCGTTGTTGTTAGGTAAAGAGCTCATTATTACTAGTGTTGCCAAACTAACGATAGTTTTACTAACAATAGTTTTACGATGTATAGTTTTTATCTAAAATAAAATATAGTTAACTAAAACCCGACTACGACAAAAATCTAACTGAAAAGCATGAAACAAGAAAGTATTCCTATCTGATAGCTTGAAATTGTTCTCTAGACTTAAGGAATTCAGTGTTGTGAAAAACTTGATAAATCAATGTTTTAATATCCAGGGCATAGATGTGGTCGCATGCCACCGTATTAATGACTATGCTGGCCCAACAGGGCGGCATGCGACTACGGCTATACCCTGGCTATCAATACGTTGATTTATTAAGTTTTTGATTTATAGATAAAAAACTTTTCTATATTATGTGAATATTGTTTCAGTTGTAACATGAAGCTGAACTTAGACTACCTATTGGAAACGCTGTGGGAGTACCTATCCCTCATCCGAGTTTACACCAAGAAGCCCGGTCAGCCCCCAGATTTCGATGATGGTCTCATTTTGAGAAGGGTATGTATTATGTATAACATAGTCATCAATTAATTTTGAAGTTTTTCTTGAGTGATTTAAATAAAAACTTAGGTCATATTCCTGGATTAAACAAGTGCTTTTCCAAAATACAAACTCATAATTTTTTGACGATTCCTAACTAATATTATAAATGCAAAAGTTGTTTGTTTGTTACCTACGCTACGTGTAGGCGCGGTCCCAGGGGGGGGGGGTCACGGGGGTCATGACCCCCAAAATCGTACAAAAATGCGCCAAACACGGTAATTCACGGTATATCACGTCGGCATTAATCGGTATGACCCCCCCCCTAAAGTCTTCAGCTGCGGTATGACCCCCCCCCCCATAATCGTCGGCTGGAACCGCCCCTGGGTATGTCACGTTGACGAAGTTGCGGGCAAACTGCTAGTATTCAATAAAATCTCTCATAATTTCGCCCGGCACGCTTAGCATTATCAATTCTATCTCTATTCCACCAATGAAAGTTCTTTCTATTCAAATCGTTATCTTTCGGCCCGAGCACGCAGCGACCCGTGCTTGGTTTATCAGAATTTTGTATACTGAATAATATAAACATTTCTTCTCTTCATTGTATGCGTAAAACGGTAGAAATGTTTCTACAATTTGTCACTTAGTCTATTCTTCTGTAGACAAAACCCGTTTCTATCGTGGTCATGCTAGGCTGGCTGATTGCAATCCATTGCTGTATAATAAAAACGTATTTCTGCCAACCTACATACATCCCCCTGACTAATCCTTCATGTACCTCTTCTAGGGTGTAACAATAGAGCACGTGTGCCACTCCATCCACCGCACACTGGCCGCCGCGCTGAAGTACGCCCTAGTTTGGGGCACCAGCACTAAGTACTCGCCGCAACGAGTCGGCATCGGTCACACTGTGCAAGATGAAGACGTGGTGCAACTCATCAAGAAGTAGCGAATATTCTGTGTTAGCTGTGGTTACCGAGTCGACGAGCCTGGACGTCGATTGCTTAATGTTTGGATTGTACTAAGCGAAGCGCGTTGGTTGGCACAGATTCTCTTGAGCACCAACTATAGTTCGTAAAACATAGCTTGATCTCTGCGACTAGGGTTGCCATACGTCCGGAATTTTCCGGACAATTCCGGAAATATGTCTTTGTCCGGAATGCGGGGGGAATCTTAAGCCGTCCGGAATTTCTACAAATAAGTGAAGTGCATTGCATCATGTGCGCGGGCGAACGCGGGCGACAGAGAGGCGCTTCCCCCTCGCCCCTCACCAGTCACCATTTCACCGCGCACGTGTCAAAATTCTAAAGGCGTGTCTCCTGCAAGAAATTTTGAACAAAACATTGTTTTACGAACATGTTCACGAATTTAAATCATTCATTCACGCGTCTCCTGCTATGTTCGACGTTTTTGTTTTGCAACAAGATTGAACTGATCGAACAATGTACGATCCGTCAAGGTTGCGCGCGAAATTCAAAATATTTTGGGTTTTTTGCAAATTACAGCGCTGTTTTACGTTGTATTACGTTCATCGAATTCATCAATAAAGCCCTCGAAATTATATTTGAGGAAAATCGTAATGTTTTCACGAAATAATCGTATTTTCTTCAAATATAATTTCGAGGGCTATATTGATGAATTTGATTATTATTATGTAGTAACTATAGTATCATTATTGTCGCGAATCGAATTTGGATCAAGGTTGGAACATACAACGTGGAACAGTGCAATAATTTGCAAAAAACGTAATACATTTTGAATTTCGCGCGCAACCTTGGCGGGTCTAGTAAAAATAATAATTAAAATTGTTGTGGGTTTTAAATCTAATAAAATAAATAAAGGTACATATAATTATTAAGGTCAAATAATTACGTTCTTAAAAAACAATTTTAATATTTTTATTATAAAAACTGAAACATTGTTGATTAAATACTCTGGTCATAAATGACATGGGTCTGTAACCAAAAAATGGCGTGCTTTGTGGGATGTAAATTTATACGTCTGTGGATGTAAATGCTATAAATACTTATTCATACGACTTTTTTCACATAGTAGAAAACAACTAGTAGTTCCAGAGATTAGCGTGTTCAAACAAACAAACAAACTCTTCAGCCTGTGCTATATAAATAGTGCTAGTGCCTGAGAGAACAGCTGCTGCCGAAAAAAAAATATGTATAGGTACATAATCATTCATTAATTTGAACGTCTTCACTTGTTGAACAAAATGAATAGGTCATTCATTCATTCCCCCGCAGGCGAACGCGGTGATGTTTTCCGCTAGGCTCGGCAAACATGTTTGTGTGTTTTTGTTCGTCAAAATCGTTTATCGTTCACTCTATCGTTCACTTTATCGTTCGTTCAATGTTCGTCGAACACAAAAACAGGGCGCAAGAGACGCGGCTTAACGATTTGGCAATCAATTTGGTTTGTTTATTCAATTACACGATGCGTAACGATTTTAAAATAAAATTAACAAGAAAATGCGGAAATTTCATTAAATGTCAGGAATTTTCTCCAGATTTTTGATATTTTGATCTGGGAACCCTATCTGCGACAGATATCAAATACCAACATTTTTAATGCATTTTGACATTATTTAACATCTGTCACAGAGATCAAGCTATGTTTTACGAACTATAAACTAATATTTTAGTATTGCTATCTTTTTCTAGTAGACAGCACGAGAAAAGCAAAGGTAATGCTTTAGTGCTATCAAACTAAATTACATTTTGATTTAAATGAACATCAAATCATACAATTTTAGACGACACGTCGAAACGTTTCGACACGTCGACTAAAATTGTGTGATTTTAATCCTACTAAATTTGACGGCTCTTATTTATACGGCGACATATTCTGTGCTCATGACTCGTGCTGCGACCTACTGTTTGTGAGTTTGAGATTTTATTACATCAACGTGCAGCGTTTAGTTAAGTTTGAACGTATTTGAAGACTATCTAATTCTATGTAATGTATGAAAATAGCTAGAATTTCAGTTATGTTTAATAATTCTACTGAATGAAACCTGTTTTTTATCGATAGGTATTTTATTATGCCCGAACATGTTATGATGACTGCGAATGTTACACGTTGTTGGTTCCGATATCATATTACTGCATACACGTTTTATACAGGGTGGCAGGTTTGACAGTGGAAATATTTTAAGGGGTCATTGTACTCATCATTATGAACAACTTTTACTATGGGACCAACCCAGAAATAAAAACCCGCATAAAAAAAATTAGCTGTTCCATACATTTTGTTGAGTTATGTGAACATAAATGTATGGAACAGCTGATTATTTTTTCGCGATTTTAGGTTTGGTCCCATAGTAAAAGTTGTTCATAATGATGAGTACAAAGACCCCTTAAAATATTTCCACCGTGTAACCTGCCACCCTGTATATTTATCTTAAAAAAGTAGTTCACATTTTAAAATAATAACAAATACGGGAATTGAACTGTTAATTTTGCTGTCATAATTTTGCTATTATAATCTTATTTATTTTGTTAAGTAAATTGTTAAGATTTACTAATTTATCAAAAACTGTAATAATGAAGATTGGTGGATCAAGATTAATTGGGCGTTGTATTGTAATAGGCTGGTTAACAAAGGGTATTGATCACTTTGTTCGGAGCTCAGGCTAAAACGTGAACAAGTTGTTCAGTTAAAAGTGTTTTTACCAAAAAATATAATTAATTCTGAAAACAATATTTTTCCAACCCTCGTGGCAGGAAATTCTATGTAAAAAATATCTAAATAATAAGTATTTAAAGCGTTTACATCCCACAAAGCAGCGCCAGTTTTGGGTTACATACCGTGTTATTTATGATTCATAATCATTATGTTAGTGTACAAAAGTTTTTGTTGGTTTTAAATCCAATAAAATAAATAAGGGTGCATTGTAAGGTCATATAATAACGTTTTTAAAAACAAAACAATTTTATTCATTATTTTTATTATAAAAACTACAACCTCATTGTTGTTTAAATACTCTTTGGTCATAAATGACACGGGTCTGTAACCAATCAATGGCGCGCTTTGTGGGATGTCAATGGCTTAAATACTTATTAATACGACTTTTTTTACATAGAATTTCCTGCAACGAGGGTTACATAAATATTGTTTTAGGAATTAATTATATTTTTAGATAAAAATACTTTTAACTAAACAGCTTGTCCACGTTTTAGCCGAGAATGGGTGATTCCCTTTTATTTCTTGTGTATTTTCTAATGCGTATTGTTACGTCACGGTTCCCTAGGGGCTTTTTGTGTGAGAATATGGACGTACAGTACTATTCAAGATATTTTGTCCCATTTGTGCCAAAACTTTCCAACCCACCATTTTTTTTACTGAGAAAGGACACGGCAGACGCCCATAGAACGCTGGGCTTCAGATTGTGTATGTCGGTACAGATATGAAATTAGTTTGGTGTGATCGAGTATTTCAAGAGTATTATAGATTCATTTTTTATTTGTTTTTGTACGTAAGAGAACTCTTCGTATTTGTGACAGTGAGGTTAAGTATGGTGTGAATGATCCAATTAAGTACAACCCGACTAATGAGTTCTCAATTCAAAGGTTTTAGTTGCTGTCGACATGATATTCTGTGGAGACACGCGCCAGCCAGCATGCACCCGTTTTTGTTTTATTGTCAAAATGTCAACGGCATAATCATTTTATTTCTTATTTATTTCCATTTTTGATTCCAATTCTTAATCTAAGATAAATTAGGCAAAGAACAATTAAAATATTTTTTTTATTTTTGGTAAAGCTTTTATTACTGTACCATATCAAGCCCAAAACTGCTAATGTCCTTTGTGGTTTGGATCGTTTTGGCACAACTGGGTCCAATAATAAGTCAATAGAAATGTCATAATTCTACTATATTTTATTCCCAGACGCGTGTCGCCAGTTCGTGAACGTCAAAATGGCGGGATCACAGCTTTTGTTACTGACTTTGTGTGGAACGCTTTGACACAACTAGGTCCATTTAAGGCGAAATAAAGGATGATATATCGTGTAAAATATTGTATATTCATCATACTGACTCATATTTTCCTAAATACTGCTATAGTGCCTGAAACAAGACGGCAATTAGCAAGCAAAGCAATAAGAATTTCGTTGTTATTTAATGTAGGTACAGGAAATGGTCATATTGTATATACTCATTATACTTTTGCATTGGAATAAATAACTTTTTTAAATGCAGAATTGTTTCTTATATTAATTATACCTATAAAACAGTACCATGACCACAGAAATCGCTTTTTAGTGAAATATGATTGTCCTAAGGAAATGCGTGAAGTAGGTAATAAAACTGAATCTTGATGGTCAATAAATAGATAAGTCATTTATTTCCATAAACACGACATTTGCACTAACACCTTGTCTTATAGATTACAAATTATTCTAGATACATTATGGTATAAGTTTATGCTATTCATGGTTGATGTTCCTCTAAAGTGCTGAGGACATCTATTTCGGCATTCGCGACCGCCCACCTGTGCTCTGTGATCTCTAGGGCTTCCCACTCGGCCTTGAACGCAGCCTTCGGGTCCTGGGGCATAGCCATAGCCGCACCAGACATTTGCTCCTGCATTATTTTTGACTGGTCAGCAGCTGTAGACAAAAATATTTACGATCAAGTAATGCAGATCATAGTGCTAAGAGGCTACAGTATAGTGCTATTTTTGTACAATACTCGCAATATAACTTGTTTGGTCCGATTTTCTTGCAAATGGTGTCACAGTACCTACTGCCAGGCGCGGTCGCAGTCGACGATTTTGGGGAGGGTCATACCGCAGCCGAAGACTTTTGGGGGAGGTCATACCGATTAATGCAGACGTGCTATACCGTGAATTACCGTGTCGAGCGCATTTTTGTATAATTTGGGAGTGGGGAGTCATGACCCCCATGACGCCCCCCTGGGACCGCGCCTGAGTATTGCATTCTATGTATTCTGAACTTGTCTTTATTGAAACAACTGCACAGCATACTAATAAAAACTTCCCACCCCATGCAGTTGAAGAGTCAACCCGCCGATCGATCGAACTGAGGCACTTGTGGTCTTCCGAATTCTGATTCAGAAAAAAAAAAGTTCGGTCGGGGAACCTCCGCCAGGAACTAAGTTCCTTACGCCTCGTGTATAATAGAAAGAGACGGAGATATAGAGAAAGCCACATGGAGAGGGGAGAACGCTTTTTCCTTACGTGACAACTTCTACCAGCTAACTCCTACAAGCCGCGTTGAGGAATTAGTTCCAAAATTGTAAATAAAGCATGCTTACCATTATTTTCTCCCAAGACTAGAGCATAGATGGTGCGTAGACCGAACACGTTGAGGAAGTACCAGGAGGCGGAGGACACCCACGACGCGTCCAGGTACGCCAGTTCCACGCCGCGCTGCAGCATCGGTTTGAAGCGCAGCGTCAGCGGGAACGGTACCTTGGCTGCGGGGCAGAAGAGAATGCTTCACATTTTCATTAAAGCTAAGAACTTGAGCGCGACTGACAAGTCCAAGGTGTTGATAGAAATGGTATGAATTGCGATTGCTGCTTGCGGAGACCACTGGTCAGTGGTCACCTAATGTACGATATACAGCGACTGGCAGGAGGCGGTGCGCATTTTATAATGCGGTAAAGAAATTGAAGAATCCCTATAACCTGCGCCAATAAAGAAGTGAATATAAAATGGCGGCACTAATCATTCCCTCCCACTCGCACGTTACTGCTGTCTTTACTCACACCCGACGTGTGTGAGTAAAGACAGCACTAGCGTGCCAGTCTATGCGGTCTATACGGATTCTATATGGATTGCTTTGTCATGTAAGCTTTAATATGCACTTATGAGAGATTTTCAGAAATTCCATCCCTAAAGGGGTGACAAAATTTTGTATGACAACATAGTGTCGTTTTCTCACATCCATGCAGATGAAATTGCAGACACAGTAAAGAAATAAAATATACTTACTGGTAAGGAACCCACTGAACATCCAGTTGATCCAGCCTCCGATGACAATCATGGGCAACACATTGGTCACATTCCCCTTCAGCATGTCAGTCATCATACCAGGATCAGTCATGGGGTTCTGAAATATTTATAATTTTATGTAATATAGGTCTATTAGTTTGATGTCAATGAGTTAAAGCATTGTGTATTTATTTTATTTTGCAATTTTCCCTTGAATGTATATGCATTATTCATAGAAGTATTCCTATTTCTAAGAAGTTTTGTAATTTATAAGTGCCAATAAAAGACTTGAAGGCAGGATTCTTTGAACAATTTTAATTAGAAAGCTATTAACACATTCATTGAATTAATTAAGGCTTTATGAGTTACATATCTGGGTAGTTTATTGTCCTTTACCTGAGAAGCAGCAGCCCTCTTCTGAACCTTGAAGTATCCAGTCTCTTCATTATTGAACCAATGGCGGCGCATCGCAAACGACTGCCGCGGCAGGTACTTGCCGTTCTCACGCAGCAAGCGAGCGCGGATCATCACTTGACTGTAAATCAATTCGACACAAAGTTATACTTTTTCCAAGCATTATAAATCTAACTTAATTTGTTATGCCT
Organism: Thalpophila matura; assembly: GCA_948465475.1. NCBI lineage: Eukaryota > Metazoa > Arthropoda > Insecta > Lepidoptera > Noctuidae > Thalpophila > Thalpophila matura. The sequence goes on from OX419185.1 coordinate 15,138,852, forward strand.
GGGTACTCCGCCACTAAGGCGACTCTCTGGCCGAGCTAATGCGACAATTAGGTTAGTTTTTAATTAAATTTTAAAATACATAGCACAAAACGATTCAAAGAATGAAGTTGTATAGGCAAATTGATATTCTGAACCAAGTTAGAAAATTTCGAGGTTATATTCATAAAATGTATTTAAATATGAATTTATGCAACTAGACTGTAAAGTCAGACTTAGACAAATATCATTATTTACCTGTCTTGGACCTGGAGAAGCTCAATCTTCTTCTGGGAGGATAAAATTATTGATACATAGTGCCTTACAATACCGACCAAGAAGGTGATGATGACGATGGGAAGGAATACCCATAGCCTTATTTTTGGGTCTAGGAGTAGTTCAGCCATTATGATACACTTCAAATTATACTAAAACTAATCCAGTAATAGGAAAAAGATCAAAATTAAAGGAAACACTTCATTCGCAGAAATGACACCTCAATTTAATTTGAAGTGACAGTGACATTGACAGTTAACAGTTTGATTTGACACTTGAAAAGCTAGGAACAAAGACTGGTGATGATGGTAAAACTAAACGGTTGTCTCAAAATTATGTTTTCTGGAACTATAAATCAAATCAACGTAACTAGAAAAGTAACAGCCATTGATAATTTATTTTAGCAGCAGTATTTTTTAGCCATTTGGTGTTTTTAAGCCATTTTTGTTTAAGGTTAAACTAGATAATAAAGTCTCAGCCCGTTGGCGAAACGAAACGTAAGAACTAACAACAAAATGGTTTTTGAAAGTTCCGTTTCATTGTTTACTTATTTTATAATCAATTCACGTTCAGTCACAATCACAAATTATTTTTCAAAGTCTCTAATCCGACATTTACAAATTAATATCAGCTATCGTACGTAAAATGCCGCGGGCTAAAACAAAAGTCGAAGCAAGTACTGGTCCATCTAAAAAAACAGGAAAATATGCAACTAACCCTGATGAAAATATGGATCAGGTGAATGAAACCATCAACTCCGAGAGCATTGGAATCAAAATTGATCCGCCTGGGTCGTCAGAAGACCAGCCAAGTCCAAGTAAAGTAGACTTGAGTCAGTTTAGATTTGAGAAGAAACCGCACGTTAAAATTGAATTTGAAAAGGATTCGCCTGTGAAAGAGGTACGGTAGGTACCTATTGAGGCAGGTTTTTCTTATAATTTATTTACTTACTAGCTGTTGCCCGGGTTGGAGAGTAGCAAAGGGTGTGCAAGGCGCCGCCCATGACAGCCCATGTATTTCTCCAGGTCCCAGTGTCAAATCTTTTCCAAATCCGTTTAGCCGTTTCAGCGTAAGGCCTACCGCAGACAAAAAGTCTGTCTTTTTGTGCGATCGAGTCTGCAGCGCTCGAACAGTATGTGCACAAAGTTTCGCAGATTGTTTGAGCGCTACAGACTATCGCACAAAATGTCTGTCGTCTACGGTAGGCCTAAAGAAGTAATAAAATTACACAGATACAAACTTTCGCATTTATAACGTTACATAGGGGATTATTTTGAGCAATTTCTCCTGCTTCTCTCTTGCTGCCATCTTAGATGTTACATTACAGTTGATGATGTATATTACTTGCATGCATAAAACACAGTAACATATACCCATTGCTTACTGGTTCTAAATTATACTTTTCAGCAGGATACAAAAGGATTATGGGAGCCGCCTAATTGGAAAGAGTTCCTAGTAAACTTGAGAAATATGAGATCAAACAATGATGCTCCTGTTGATACTATGGGCTGTCACATGAGTGGTGATGAAAAAGCTGCACCAGAAGTAAGTTGATGAAAACCATGATAGTTTTCTTGAGTGGTTGTCAATGGAGAATTAAAAGCATCTTCATACTTCCATAGATTTTGCTTTCTTATTGTATTGCCATTTGCCACCTTGGCTGTTTGCATAATAAACCAAATAAAGCCAAACCTCTATATTTATTTGTGCTCTATGCTAACTACCTTATTGATGTTTTTTTTTGGTTAGCATATTCTGTCCCACTCCTGGGCAAAGGCCTCCCTCCATTTTTCTACTTATTTTCCGTTGCTAAATTAATTACCTTAAAAAACAATCATATGGATATCAGTTCTAACCAAGGGTGGATCCAGGAGGGGTTATGGGGGTCATGTTCCTCCTGAGCTGGGCCTAGATCAACCTCTGATAATATTTGAAGCCTGTCCTGGCAGGACCTTGATTATGTGAACCCCCTGACTCAAAGGCTGGATCTACCCTTGGGCCTGTCTAAACACAATATGTATCATATTTTCAGGTGTACAGATATCAATGCCTGATATCACTAATGCTGTCAAGTCAGACTAAGGACCAAGTGACATTTGCAGCTATGGAGCGTCTCAGAACTCGAGGGCTGACAATAGACAGTGTTCTAAATATGAGTGATGATGAACTGGGCAAGTTGATATACCCTGTTGGATTTTGGAAGGTGAGACCAATTTATTTCTTTCATTAAAAACCAGCTGCTTAAACCTGAAGAAATTATTTCATCATCATTAACCTGGCTGATAAACCTCTAATATAAATAGATAGTAGGGAATATGTTCCAATACTTTGAAGATGGTGAACCTTCATAACATTTCAGACCAAAGTGAAATACATAAAGAAAACAACCCAGACACTAAAGGAGCAGTACAAGGGAGACATACCAGACTCTGTGGATAAGCTGTGCAAGCTCACTGGAGTGGGGCCGAAGATGGCACACATCTGCATGCTGGTCGCTTGGGATAAAGTTACTGGGATTGGTGAGTTCAAAGCATTACAATATTAGCAACTCTTTATTTCACTTTATACATCGAAAATTTAATAAAATACAAACGTTTTTTGCAGGGGTGGACACCCATGTGCACAGAATAAGCAACAGAATAGGTTGGGTAAAGAAACCAACAAGTACTCCAGAAGACACACGAAAATCACTGCAAAGTTGGTTACCTTTCGAACTTTGGAGTGAAGTTAATCACCTCCTAGTAGGGTTTGGTCAAACCATCTGCCTACCTGTGGGCCCAATGTGTCATGAATGTTTGAATAGGGACATCTGTCCATCCAGTGGCATGGGTAGAAAGTCACCTAAGAAAACTCCAGTGAAAAAAGTAGAGGTTAAAAGTGAAAAATCAGATGATGAGAATGAAGTTAAGCCACCTAAAAGTAGAAAAGTCACACCAAGAAAGGAATTAAATGATGATAAAAAAGAATTGATTGAATATAAAAGTGGATACTTAGTAGAGACAAAAAATGAGAAGAAATCACCGCGCAAAAGAAAGGTGACACCTAAAAAAGCTGAAAACATTAATCCTGAAGATGATATGGGTGATTTTGAAGTGAAAACTGAGAAACTGACAGTGAAATCTGCACCTAAGAAGAAAATCACCCCTAACAAAAAAACAAAAGAAAATGAAGATCTAAATGATTTTGAAGTGGACAATAAGCTTACAGTTAAAACTGCACCTAGGAAGAAAGTAACACCTAATAAAAAAACAATTCCTACAGATCAAAATACTGAAGCAAACATTATTAATGATGATAATGGTAAAAAACAAGATCCTAAAAACAAAAAAGTTGCCAAGAAGAATGATGTACCTGAAAATAAGGATAAAAATCTGGACCATATAGAACCTAGTACTACCTCAAGAAATACAAGAAAGAGGGTAGAAGTAAAAGCACTTTTAAGCACAGATGAAACCAATACTACAAATAGTAATGTTAAGCCTAAAAAGTCCCCAGTAACACGTAAATCTCCTAGAAACAAAGTAATAAGTGAAACTGAAGCTGGTAAAGATAATGATAACTGTGATAATGTTGTACAGAAAAAAACACGAACGACTAAGAAATGAAATTGTTTTTTTTATTAAGTTTTTATAATGCATGTTTTTAAATATCTAAGTGCCATTGTTTTTCTTTTATTAAGTTTTTATTATTATTTTCAAGCGAGGCCTGATGCAGCTACATAATTTATTAATCCAAGAACAAGATTTGAGATTACAATATTAAAAATGAGAATGTTTTAATTTTACAAGGGCCTCGAAGGGATGTTTGATTATGTGAAATACCTCATTACTGTTGATATTATTATTGTACAATCTATGAAACAAATAAAAACTGATCAGTGTTTTCTTCTACCAACTTTTTTCTTTGATTTATCTTTTCTTAGATCTGCTTTAGGTTTTTTGTTCCCTTTCCTTGGGTCAGACTTAGCTTTCGTGTTGCCTTTCTTTGAGTCAGATTTACCTTTCATATGACCTTTCTTTTGCATTGACTTCTTTTTGTTTTGAACTCTATCTAGTTTGCTCTTCATTTGGAATACTTTACTTTTTTGTATTTTCTTTGTTGCTTGTTTCTTTAACATATTCTTTATTTCTTTCTTTGTTTTCATGTTGTTGTCATCATCTTCTTCAGCTTCAGATTCTTCCTCTGCATTTTCTTCATCTGACCCCATCCCAGCTATTGCTACCGGCTTTTGATTTGCTTTATCCTTGCCTTTATCTGGATTTTTCTTAACTTTTTCTTTAGGCTTATTCTCACCAATTACTAAATCTTTCTTCTGTAAAGTGTCTGCGGAGAGTTCAACAATCTTGACGTTGACATCCTCATCTTCATATTCGTCCTGGAGGAGTTGCTCTATGTCTGGAATAGGTCTGCTTGAGACTACAAGTTTTTTGTAGGATTCCTTGTTCTGAAACAAGAATACTTAAAGATGTGAGTTACATAGGAAATAGGTATAAAATAATCAGCAAATATAAACCAATGCAGCCTTAAGCCTTCCTCAGTTTCAGTGTAACACTGAAACAACAATCAACAATATTGAGCATGCCTAGGAAAACATCTTAAGTAAATTTAATGATAAGTGATAACTATACATAATAATAGGTTAATCGTGATAGTGTGCCAAATGTAAAAACGGGCACCTTCTCCCCGACCGAAATGATGAGTGATTTTCACACAAAGAAACTGAAACAGAACTATTTGTCCTCTAACCTACATAACAATTCATGTCATCAAAGACTACTATATATACATGTCATTACAAAATGTATCAACTTGTGTTAGTCCTTGTTCACATACCTCTTGTTTGATCCGTTTCCTTTCAACTTTTAAAAGCTCTTTCAATTCCTCTTGCGCCTTTTTTTTTCTTTCTAACTTCCTTTTACGAAATCCACATAGGAAATCCCTGAAAATAGAAAAATAAACAACATAAACATTGTTATCAATGGATTGCATAGACTGAATCACAAACGATATTTATATTACTTTCTCTTGGTTTCATCGAACACTAAGTTTAATTTCTTTTTTCCGTCTTTATTTTTCTTTTTCGCCATTATCCACGAAATTATTATTGATTTTTAGATTCACACGCTTCTCCTAACCTATAAATTATAATATTGTGCACAGATTAATATAAACCTAATATTGTGCTTGACAGTCAGTGTTGCAAATGTCAGTTTTCTAATTTCCCTAAAATCAATATTATTATTTATTCATTTATTTTTATTGGGTCATTGTTTTTACCATATTAGCATTTTCTTTATTCATTTTATTCACATATGTTCTACATTTTTAAATATTTCAATAAAAATAAATAAAAACACATTTAAAAATATAAAAAATAGTGCCCCACCGGTATCGGGAACAGGGTCCAAGCTACCGGCGGTCAGGACTCCAGAGAAAGGAACCTCCTCACGATGCGTGCCGTGTCTAGGAGTACTGCTTTCTGTATCAAGCCCTTGATCCAGCCTCCTAATGAGAACCTCCAAAGGTGTTGGTCGAGGCTCTTAGCTATTAGTCCAATGACCGAAACGACTATCGGTACAATGACTGCTGAGTCAACATCCCACATGCCAACAACCTCGTGTGCCAAGTCAAGATATTTTATTTGTTTATCTTTCTCGGTGTTGTGTCTGATAGCTCAGTTACAGTGATATTTGGTAAAATCCCCTAGCAAACTAATAATGGGCCTCCACTTACCCGCCTTCGACCAGCTCTGCGCCAAGGTTGAACGGTCCAGTCTTTGAATAGGGTGTGAGGGTGCACAATATTACGGGTAGGTTTGGTTTTAGGGATCTTGCCGTGGTTTATTTTTGAATTTTCTGGTTTTTTACGCGGAGCGCATGGCGATCGCGCGCTCGTTGAATTTTTGACTGCAGCGCCGCACGCGGCGGCGTGGCGAACTCACTCGCTCCGTATCGGCGGTTTTGGCGGGATTTTTAATTGAGGCCCAAAATCCTACATTCCCCCCACCGAAATCCGCTAGGATTTCCCAGTTATAAAACCAAGGAAAGTTTTTGACAAAGTGTTGAAAATGTGAAACCATGTGTTGATATGCGTGAGAGTAGTGGACTGTATAATAATTAGATAGGTAACTTATAAATTATGTTCTAAAACTAAATTACCTAAAAGTGACTTAATACAATATTTATGATTCCTGCTCCAAAGGGAGAGGACTTAGTTTTACTACGGGCCGAGTAAACTCACTGTTCCTGGCGCGAACACCAACCACGCGTACAATGCCGTCGGGGCCAGGATGTAACTTTGTGATCCTACCTAAAGCCCATTGTAGGGGAGGTGTTTCTGAGTTAATCAGAACTAAATCTCCGATTTGTAGATCTCGACAATTATCGAACCACTTCTGACGCTGCTGAAGTGTGTGTAGGTATTCTTTTCGCCACAGACGCCAGAACTGTTGAGCCATCTGTTGTATCATTTGCCAACGACTAAGCTTGCTTGCAGGAAGACTAGTAGTATCATACTCCGGTGCCTCTAGCAGGTCGCGACCAATTAAAAAATGAGCTGGTGTAAGGACCGAGAACTCACTAGGATCGGACGATAACGCGCACAAAGGTCGCGAATTCAACACTGCTTCGATGCGTGTGAACAAAGTCGTTAATTCTTCGAAGGTTAGGGCCCTATTGCCAACAGTTCTTTTTAAATGCGTCTTGGCCGACTTAATAGCGGCCTCGTAGATACCTCCAAAGTGACTCCCTGCTGGAGGGTTATGCTTCCATTCAACCTTACGGAAGGTAAAGCTACTAGATATGTCATCAGTATTCGACTCAAAGAACTGTGACACTTCCGCTAACTGCTTACCAGCTGCAACGAAGTTGGTTCCGTTGTCCGAAATTACAGCATGGCATAGGCCACGTCTAGCAGTGAAACGGTCAAATGATGCCAGAAAACATTCCGTGCTCAACGAGGATAAAGTTTCTAAATGTACAGCACGAGTTGCGCAACAAACAAATATGCATAAGTACGATTTTGAGATGCGAGCGTTTTTGCGAGTAGACTCTTTTGTGTAAAAAGGACCACCTATGTCAACGCCGACGGTGTGGAACGTGTGTACATCTTGAGTTCGGAATTTTGGTAATTGACCCATGATAGGTTGCCTGCTCGTAGGTCGAACTTTGAAGCACGAGATGCATTTGCTGGTGCGTGATCGAATTGCACTGCGTGCTGAGACAATCCAGTATTTTTGACTGAGTATACCTTGAAGTGTCCGTGGTCCAACATGCAAGTACAACCTATGATAATGATCAATGAGACAATTTGTGAAATTACATTTTTTTGGTAATAAAATTGGATGCTTTTTATTATAATTTAATTCGGACTGCGAAAGTCGACCCCCCACCCTGAGGAAACCATCCGAATCTATAAACGGGTTGAGCTTTCGCAAACGCTGATGAGATTTTTCATTCTTAGATAGCGCTGTTATTTCCTCAGCAAAATAATGTTGCTGTACTGACTTTACCATGCAGTCGTGAGCCTTGCGCAAGTCACCTATGGAAAGCCTGGTACGCTTAGACTTAAGTGCGCGACAGTTTCGTATAAATTGGTACAGACGAGCAACGACTTTAATTAATTTGTCAAAATTAGAATACCGCTCAGTAAGTTCGAAAATTAATTCTGACGAAACTTCCGTGGACACCATGCTCTTCGCTTCTATGGAAGTTTTAAGTTCTGGGGGAGTCTCGTCTCTAAATTCATTTATAGAACGAACTGGCCATTTCTCGTCAAATAGCCAATTTGGACCGTTAAGCCACTCCGGCATAGTCAGTAGTGTAGATGGTAACGTGCCTCGGGAGCAGACATCAGCTGGGTTGCTCTCCCCACTCACGTGGAACCAACTGTCACTAGGAACTGTGTCCAATATCTTAGTCACGCGAGTTGCCACAAACATCTTCAGTTTGTAGCTGGGTGTATTTAACCAAGCCAGTACAACAGACGAGTCAGTAAATAGCAAGGTCTCGTCAATTGTCACATTTCGCTCGTTCAGTAGAGCTGTGACATAGTTGATTAGCTTGGCTAGCAAGTGCGCCGCCATCAACTCCAGACGAGGCACGGAGAGCGTTTTTAAGGGCGCTACCTTAGACTTGGCCATAAGCAAACTGACCTTATGTTCGTCCTTGTTGTTATTAGTATGTAGATAGACTACCGCTGCATAACCGAGGGTCGAAGCATCACAAAATCCTAGAATCCGACAGTAGGTGTTTTGTTTGACCATAACATGTCTCTCGTGTGAGAGTTCGGTAAGCAGAGGTAGTTCCCGTACGTACGCAAGCCACTCTGTTTCAAGGTACGCAGGCAAACGTTGGTCCCAGTCTAGCTGTTGGGCCCAGAGTTTCTGCATGAAACGTTTGGCATAAAAAACACAAGGAGCTACAAATCCAAGTGGATCGAACAACCGGCCTATCTGCGATAAGACAGTTCGCTTTGTTACTTCCTGCTCCAATGGCGCGGTCCTAAAAGAAAAGCAATCAGTAACGGGATGCCACTGGAGGCCCAAGACCTTAAGTGACAAATTCTTCTCATCGTCGAACTCGATAGGTGTCTCTCTGTGGTCTTCTGGTACTGCAGCCAGGACCTGAGAGCAGTTGCTTGACCACTTGCGAAGTATGAGGCCGGCTCCTTCTAGTAGGGTGCGAAGATCCGCCTGGAGTTGCAAGGCATCTATAACCTTAGGCTCTGACCACAACAAGTCATCCATGAAAAACCCAGACTTTAGGACTCGTGCAGCAGCTGGATACTTTTCTGCCTCGGACTCTGCTAACGTATGCAACACCTTGATTGCCAGATAAGGACTGCTGGCCACGCCGTAAGTGACTGTGTTGAGCTCGTAAACCCGAATGGGTTGATCCGTTGAGTCTCTCCACAATATATGTTGATATAACCGCTGTTCCTGATGTATGAGGATTTGTCTGTACATCTTACAGATGTCCGCTGACAGACAAATCTCATGAAGTCGAAAGTTGATCAATATTTTATTAATATCTGCCTGAAGTTTTGGACCCGGTAGGACTACGTCATTAAGTGACTTTTGATTGCTAGTCTTACATGACGCGTCAAACACTGTTCGCAGTTTAGTCGTGGTACTAGACGGTTTAATAATACAAAAATGTGGAATCAAATACTTGGAATCCACGTCTTGCATTTCACCCAAACATGTCATGTGACCTAACGATTCATATTCGGACATAAACTTGTGATACTCGGTTTTAAGTGGAACGTCGCGATTAAGTTTCGCTTCTAAATTGATCAGCCTACGTACCGCCATCTGCCGAGATTCACCGAGATTGTGATCGGGCCGAAACGGATACTTGACCGTGTACCTACCATTCTTGTCGCGACTATGTTCTTTGGCGAACAATTCTTCAGCCAATATATCGTCCGGTTTCTGAGGCTTCTCCGTCGGTATATTCTCAACCTCCCAGAATGCGTTCATAACTTGATCGATGTTCGCATTGCTTGTGAAGCCGCAGAAGGCACTACCGAAATTGTTACTAACAGCTGTTGACGTCGCAACTCTGCTCTGGCTCTTTTGATCTAAAACTACTTGCCCCGTTATAACATATCCGAATATGGACTTTAATGCTACAGGCATCCCACTTTGAACAGGCAATATTTTTTCACCGCTGTAAATATATGGAAACAAATCGCCTGCTATCAGCATGTCTACGAGTGCCGGTTCATGAAACGCAGGATCTGCCAAAGCAAGATTTTGATATTGTTCAAGTATCTTCTTTGGTAAGCACATTGTCGGCAGATTGCCTGCAATGTTAGACACAACCACAGCGTCAGTAGCTAGTATAGGCGTATTACTGTCACGCGGTTTTAATGTACAAGTCGTCAAACCGAAATGCTGTACTTGATTACCGCCCAAACCAACAGGTTCGAAATCACACTTGCGACGTGATAAACCTAACCTCTTAACACAGTCGTGCGTCATATAGCTTGACATAGCTCCGCTGTCAATCAATGCACGTACGGTGTGGTACTGACCCCAAGCATCTGCAACGTGTACGACAGCGGTACCAAGCAACACTGTCTGTTCGGTTGAGCACGTAAGAGCTACCACATTTTCTTTCGCTTTAGTCGAATCTACGTGGAGAGTTACGTGGTGTCTTTTTTTGCAGACCGTACAACTATATTTGGACGGACAATCTTTCACGGTGTGATTGTCACGCAAACAGTTCTCACACAACATAAGCTCTTTGATTTTAGCAATGCGTAGCTCAGGTGTAAGTTCGTTGTAGTCGGTGCATCGATAAATAGAATGTGGTTTTTGACAATACAAACAAGCGTGGAAGTGTTTTGACTCACTTTTGTCTGTACTGATCACACCCGATGCCAATGTAGGCTTTTGCGTATACGATTTACTCGAATCCGAATATTTTGAGGTCGTGGGAGGGGCCGACTTTGATGCGTTTTGTTTAGATGGTACCGCCGACTTGACGGACACCGATCTGCATTCCGTCATCTCTAGTACGCGCGCCTGTTTCTCAACGAACGTCAATAAATCCGTGATGGTAGGTATTTCACCCGGATCCATGGTTTGTTCAAACTCACGTCTAGTCACTGGATCAAGATAACGCAGCGATACGTAAAACAATACGAAACTAGACAAGTCTGGTATATTAAGCAGTTCTAGTGCTTTAATATTTTCTTGATAAGTGTGCAAAAAATGATTAAGATTCGATGCTGTTTCGCTATTGAAAGGCTTGAAATTAAATAGCTTATCTAAGTACGCAGTAGCAAGCGCACGCTTATTTTCGTATCGCTTTACTAGGGCGCTCCAAACTATAGCGTAATTATCGGCGCTGACTGGCATCGACTTTACGATTGATAGTGCTGGCCCGCTGACGGACGACAGCAAGTAATAATATTTCTCGATATTAGTTATACCAGAATTGTTATGTATGAGACTTCGGAACGTATCGCGAAACGTAGTCCAATTTTCAAGTTTACCATCGAATTTGAATATTTGTAATTCGGGCAACTTAACCCGCCGCTTATTGTTACCGTCACTGTTTTCACGTACGCCGTGTTCGCTTTTCATCGTAACATCTTGCGGTTTTATTTCGATCGCAACACTTCGAATCGCGTAATACAGTTCGTCAAATGACTCGATTTCGCCGTAGGACGGCACAAATTTCGGATTATATTTTCGATTTAACGAATTTATTTCTGCCGCGCACCGATCGAATTCTGACCGAATACTAGCTAAATCTTGAACTCTAGCAGAAAACTCGGATTCCAATAATGGATTCTTTTTTACCGCTTTCGACATTTCATACAAACGCTGAACGCGAAGAAAGCACATTTCTTTCGACGTCACAAATGGTACCAATAAGTCGTCGAGCTCCATATTTTCGTCTGTCATTATGATTGAGTAATCGATATAAATATACTATCTATAACAATGAATCCGAAAATAATAAATTTATTTAGTTTGAAACTGTAGGTAGGTAGGTATAACTCCCGACTACCGCGCGCTCGACGCTCGCTCGTGGCGGTGAACGCTAAATGAAATGGCGGCGGCCGGCCGGCGTCGCGCCAAAAACAGCAATTTTATGGAGTTTAACACAATTCACACGATGATTACACACAATTCTCACTGATATAACACAAGTACACTTAGTTGAATACGATATAACCCTAGTTACATGTGTAAATATCACAAATTGCAGATAGATTCTAACGATAACTTTAGGTACCTACAAGTCATTGAATTTTACGTAAACATTTTCCCCAAAAATTCACTTAATTCGCAATAATTATGTTGCATTTATGTTTAACTAGCTAGATAATTGTATGAATATGCGGAATGCAGTGAGTTCTTTAGGAAAAATACCACCAATTTCTTATAATAGGATAATTAAAGTAATAATGTGTGTGAAGTCTGTGAAGAGTATCTTGGTTCTACTTGGTTCTAGAACTGGGTTATATGCGGCTCGAATGGCCAAATGTTGTGTCTGATAGCTCAGTTACAGTGATATTTGGTAAAATCCCCTAGCAAACTAATAATGGGCCTCCACTTACCCGCCTTCGACCAGCTCTGCGCCAAGGTTGAACGGTCCAGTCTTTGAATAGGGTGTGAGGGTGCACAATATTACGGGTAGGTTTGGTTTTAGGGATCTTGCCGTGGTTTATTTTTGAATTTTCTGGTTTTTTACGCGGAGCGCATGGCGATCGCGCGCTCGTTGAATTTTTGACTGCAGCGCCGCACGCGGCGGCGTGGCGAACTCACTCGCTCCGTATCGGCGGTTTTGGCGGGAATTTTAATTGAGGCCCAAAATCCTACACTCGGCTTTCACGAGATTCTCGTCATGAGGGACAGTGATATCAACAATAATTGCACGGCGCTCTAGTCGATCTACCACCACTATATCAGGCTTATTGGCAACAATAGTCCTGTCAGTGATGATAGATCGATCCCAGTACAATGTGACATGACCATTCTCGAGAACTGGGTCGGGCACATATCTATAGTATGGTACTTCGGATTCCACAAGCTTGTATTTCAAAGCAAGTTTCTGATGGATGATCCTAGCCACGAGGTTGTGTCTGTGCAAGTACTCGCCGTTAGCAAGACGAGAACAACCGGAGACAATATGTCGGATCGATTCGCCGGGACGGTGACATGTCCGACAAATGTCAACCGTACCGTCCTTGACAATATATCTGCGATAGTTGTTCGTCATGATAACTTCATCCATAATTGCACACACAAACCCTTCGGTTTCTCCGAAGAGATTACCGAAACGTAGCCAGGATACGGACGCTAAGAAATCTACATCGGGCCCATGGAGGGCCCGGAAAAAGCGCCCGTGAAGCTCCTTGCTCTGCCATAGGTACCTCCATGCGGTCTTTAGTATCAAGCACCATAGGTTTGCGCCAGTTCTCTTTAGCCAAGGAGAGCGGGGTGAGTCCTTTGTCCACAGTGACCACATCTCGGTGCATCCCCGCTCGGGCCTCGAGAAAATACGCACGCAGGCTGCAAACCTCGCGGTTGTGAAGGGTCTTGGCATTTAAAAAGCCTCGACCCCCACACTTCCGCGGAACGTATAGCCTCATCACCGAAGACCGAGGGTGATGCATCCGGTATGCCGTCAACAATGTACGGACCCTCCTGTCCAGGGCGTCAAGTTCCGTCTGAGTCCATTTGAGTATACCGAAGGAGTACATCAAGACGGGCATGACCCAACCGTTAAAGGCGCGCACCTTATTTCCGCCCGACAAAAGACTATTGAAAACCTTTTTTAGGCGGCCAAAGAAGCGCTCCTTCAACGATTGCTTCATGTCAGCAGCATTGATGCCCAACGCCTCCGACATACCCAAATACTTATAGGTTTCGGTTGGGGACAGGGATCTAAGGTGTATGGAATTCGAGAGTTGGGTTCCCTCGGATTCCATAATCTCCCCTCGCTTTACATGCATGACTGCACACTTGTCCACGCCAAATTCCATCCTGATGGCGTTACTGAAAGTTTCTGTTACCTTCAGTAACTCCATCAGTCGAGAATTGTCGGGAGCAAAGAGTTTCATATTAGCATAATTGTTAACATTTCTTTGATGGATTAAATTTTAAACTTCCCCTTGTTTTTAAATTCCGTAACTAATAGCCATTCAAGATGCTACAGTATGTGTATTTATTTCAGTTTTCTGTTTTTGGTTTTAAGATCACTGTATTTTCTTTCAACGGATGCATTTGCATCCCGTATCTTATAAAGACCTAAAATATGCTAAGCCGTTATTAATTATATTATTTATAAGAGATTTGCAAAAACAACTGACACAGATAGGGTTTGAACCCGTAACTAAACCGGGGCAGCTAAGCTTTTTTATTTTAAACTTTTAACAATTATATAAGCAACTAGACTTTTGCCCGCGACTCCAACCGCGTGGACTACAATATGCTGTATCACTGGTTCGTCCCGCCGGACTTAGATGAAACGTGGTTTAGATTTTAAGTTGGACCCCAAGCTATCGAACTGTGAAAACTAGTGATGAAACGATTACGATTAGGATTAATCATAATCGCGATTACGATTAATCTTAATCGTAATTGTTTCATCACTAGTTTTCACAGTTCGATAGCTTGGCGATTTAGCGATTAATCGTAATCGTTGATTCTTTACACATCGAGACCCCTCCGTGCCTCGGAGAGCACGTTAAGCAGTCGGTCCCGGTTGTCATAGGAATATCTTTGACAATCGTTACGGGTAGTCAGAAGCCCTAAAAGTCTGACAGCTGGTCTAACATACGAATACCGGTATTACCCATTAATTGGGTTCTGGAGGTCAGATGGCAGTCGCTCCATGTAAAATATTGATATTCAGCCGAAACTAGTTAGACTGGAAGCCGACCCCAATATAATTTGGGGAAAGGCTTGGTAGATGATGACACTCTGAAAGATATCAAAGGTAATAAATCCAAACTAAACATTATTCTGTGACATTGGTGACTTCTTTCCGACAAAAATTTAAAGTTCCTTCTACAAAAAGGTATTTCGGTGCCAGTTAGTGTTGCATGCCAAATGAGACGGTCAATAAATGTATGGGGCTTGATACTAAATCACGAACAGCAATCTGAGCTATATAAGCTCAAAGAGCGTAATAATTTTGATTTTTTTGTATTTTCAAAATAATTTTACAGGCCTGCGTTTTTTTTAATGGAGTAGGTAATGAAAAATAAAAAATAATAAGCTTAAATCACTACAAATATTATTTTATGGTTTGGCAACCCTGTGCCAAATGACGTAACAGTGACAGAAATGACAGTAAGATTTTGACAGTTTACGGATTTGATCGGATTTGATCCTTTTAGACACGTTTTGTTATTTCATTAACATTATAATCAATATTTTTTGTCATAATTAGATGGAGGTGTAGCTAAAATTATATTAAAAACTCCAAGTATTGAATAGATACGGCGGTTTCAGCTACATTTTAATTAATTATATTGCATAGAAGCGAAAAAATAAGGGTAATCTGCGTTTTGTTTTTACTGAAACATTTTTCACTTTTTACAAAAACGCAGGCGTAAAAAAATCATTTCTATATAGAATCGAGTAGCTTATTATATAAACTTTCTAAAAAGGTATATCACATGGGTGTTCGAATTTCTTCGGAATATTATACCACTTTTGACCGTCTTCTTTATCAAAGAAAGACTTGACAGCTATTTACCCGACTATTTCAGACGGAACGTCATGTTTTTCGAGTGTATGTATGTTCGTCTGTTCTTTTGTAGCCTCCTGTAGCCTATACAACATGATGAATTTGTCATTGTGAATTACATATAATATGTAGTTCGTAGGTGGAGTTGAATTGATCATCAATCAATCATTTTAAAGATTTGATTATAAAATTTAGTCAATTTTTTAAATAGTTCTTGAACAAAACAAAACAATTTATTAATTTATTTTCATCTTTTTATGGCAACTATACAGGAGCAAAACATAATCATATGTTACAGATTTCAGCTCGCTAATATATTTGTTCAAAAATCCGTGTTTTGATACGCTTAAAAACTTCTAGATATTTTTCTAACATCAAATCTTTTTTCTTAATTCTACCGGTTGGCGTAGCTACATCTTTCCAGGTCGTTTAGAACGAAGACTGTGATTTTCGATTTTAATGAATTTTCATTTTAGGAATAAAAAAAATTTTTACTCGCCCTCCAAATATCTTTAATTAACTCCCCAATCAACATACGATGAAAAATATATATTTCATTTTTTTTTAATAATCGTAATCGTAATCGACGATTATTTCGGGCAATAATCGTAATCGTAATCGCTAAGCGATAATCGTTTCATCACTAGTGAAAACCACATCAAAATCTGTTCAGTACTTTTTGCATGATGCGCGCACAAACAGATAAACAGACCAAAACTAAAAAAAAAAAAAAACGAGTATGGCTACGTCCCAGTATCCTATCCCGACTATTTTTTCTGGGATATCCTCAATGTACAGACACAGCTTTTTTACAATTTTATAATAGTTTATAGATTTTACACAATATTGATAATTATTTTGCAAGACAATAAAATAAAACGTAAGCAGTATTACATATTATTAAACTAATACCTAATGTCATAATGTGCTTATTAGACTATTATTGTTTTCATTTGCCATCGAAAAGGAGATTCACTGAATTATTATTTATAGTTGATGTAGTTTCGCTTTACCTACAGGGATGAGCGATGTTTAAAAGAATATCGAATTCATTCATTACAACCGCTTTTTAACCAATAACCATCAAACTTTAGATGTATCACGTATCGATAAATTATTAAGTAGTATAATGGTGAAATCCCCGCATAGTGCCAATCCCCACAAAATCCCCAATCGAGTTAAGATTTCCTGCAGTTTGGGGAATTCCCCACAAATTGGCAACACTGTTGATACTAGTGTAGTGTGACCAGTTAACAAAAACAATGACAACTATTATAGCTGGCTGGCACTGACAGAACAGTGACAAACTGACAATCAATGACAATAACCCTCAAAAGGACAATGAATAACCAATCAATTTGCCAAATTGATTGAATGACGCTATTGCCTATTGCTATTTAGCTAGTACGTTTAGGTACCTAGGTACCCTCTGAGTATTTAGTACTACATGGACATGTCGAACATTTGCCTGAGAATCAAGTTTTTTTGGCATGCCTTTTTATGTAGGTATTACAGAAATATACACCATACACTTAATCTTATACTACCTACCTACATGTTTATGTACTAGGAAGTAAAACAGATGATTATTTGGGGTTATATATAACGTGGCGGAGGGATACCGAATAATTTTAAAAACAGCTGAATAACAATGACATAATTTTGTAGTATGTAACAACATTTAATTCGAATGCAATCCAATGTGATAAGATTCTTCTCTTCTGCTGCTGAAAATAGACATCCCCTTACGTTTCCAGCATATATCCACGTCGAGTGGTGATTGGAGGTGATAAGATTATTCAATAATAAAAATAAAAAAAATAACCCGTGCATTACTGTTTATCGCTCGATTTTTGGCAAACAATCAAGAATTTTTGAAATCCTTGCCGGCGATTGGTTGAGCTGCGCAATTAATATTTTTTATCAGCTTCCTTTGCACCAATCAGCGCACAAGTCCACAATAAAGTCGGACTCATCAGCAGCATGGCTGTCAGTATAAATTTGAAGCTTGAACGATGCGCTTCCTCTCGTCACGTTGGTTTTTTTTGTTTGTGCATTTTGACGAAAATGATATCGTGTGTGATTTTGTGTTGTATAAAATATGGAAATCCTTGGGTGCAGTGACCTGATATCTGCTTTGTTACGCAAGGTGAGTGTTGAAATATGATATTAAAGTGTAAACGAGAAGAAAGAATAATATTTGTACATTTCCATTGCGAGCTGAGCAAAAATTGTGGCACAGAAAAATCAATCGAGATCTCGCTACGTACGAGGCTTTCGTCACGATTTAATTTGGGTAATTCAAGGTCACTTTCAGAGGTCTTAAATGTGAGCCCGAGTGCAATAATTTATGTAATAAATGCGATTGTGTTACCACGGCCATATGTTAGCACGCGTGAAAGGATAGTGTTTGGAACGTACCGTTACCATTCTCGTCGTCAATGTTTTGATCTACACGATGTGTGATTTCCGACGAACGTGGAATTTGTATGCCAGCGATAGGGAAAGTTGGTAGGTATTCATCAAGTGGCATTTACGAGCACCCCAGGGTATCGATGACATACAACATAGCGAAAAAGTCAGCATTTGTGTATCAATTAGCACATAATCATGATGTTAGTGAAATGGTATTGATTTTTGTAAACCTACTCGCCTCCCTCCCAGTCCTCCTACTGGGGAAGTGGGGAATGGAATGACAGCTAGATTGTTTAGTTCAATTTTTTTTTTCTATGTAATACTACTGTTTTTTTGTAAGCCAGGGAAATGATAATGCCAAATATTTTGTTCTTGCACCTTCTAATGCATCAGTGGAATGAAATTGCTTTTCATAAACATTTGGTATGTTTACAAATAATTGTACAAGACATTCTTGTGATCTTGTGATTTCCATGATAGGTACTTAACTGTTTGGTTTTTAAACCATCATAATATGTATGTGCACACAGATTTGATTTTGAGGTAGGCAATAACAAAAAATGTCCAAACTGTTCTTTACAATATTTTGGTTTGCACTAAAATAGTAGCTTTTAAATAGTTAAATGTAATAAATTGGCATTGGTGTAAGGTCGCCTACATAGCAATGTTTACATTTTCCAAACTAGATACCTATAATGGCCTAATCAGAAACTGGAAAACATGTTTGTAAGATTATCCATTGTCTGTTAGTAGGACCTAGTTTGTGGTTTTATTGGAATTATTAATAAATTATTAAAATAAGTTTTAAAATAAATTGTTTACATTTTTCACTTTACAAAATGTGGGTCACATGTGTTTTTATTTAGGTTCATACCTATTATGAACTTACTCAATATTAACAGATTTATGAAATTATGAATAATTCATAAATTATAATAATAATTTATAAAGTAAAGTAATAATTCATAAATTATAATAATAATTTATAAAGTAAAGTAATAATTCATAAATTATAATAATTTATGAATTATTACTTTTATCTACACAAGACATAAACAGCACTGTAGATAGTACATTTGAGATTGTAGTTTATTGTTCAGCAATAAGAGTTACATTAGAACCACATCCCCATCTGATTAAATAATTAAGATATAACAGTACAGCCATGTAGCAGTTAATTCATTTACTTACTGATTATTTTCTGAAACTTGTTCTTAAAATATTCCTAATAAATATTTCTACCTAAGTTTTCCTAGACTATTAAATTTTTTTGAATTTTTGTACCTACTGAATGCTATCTGATTTTATCTACATAATTTTAATGTGTGTGTTTAGTAAAAAGCAGTTTAGATAGCTTGATAATACAATAATTCAGTTCACTTTCTGGTTTTTTATAGATTTGTCTTTGTTCTGGTTTAACATAGGTACTGAAATTCCAAAAATATATTTTCAATTAAGTATTTCACAAACATACCTATACCTATCATAAAATTTGTTGGCACTGCAGTTGTCAAACATTCTGCCTTACCATGTTAAAAGGTAGGTAGCATGCTTTTCATCTCAAAGATAAGTGAACGCATAATGTTGCCATGCAGTGAAAACCTCATAAAGCACAAATTCATTATTTTTCTTTTATTTATTTGTTGGGTGGGTATAATAAGACCCCATGATGCTCATAAAAAGCATGTAAAACATATTCATTAAACAATATTAAAATAGGTAGAAGAAGGCAGAAGAACTTTCATTTACATTATTATCATAAATTTTTTTCACCAGACAGTTTTTATCTTCTCTTGTAAAAATACTTTTATTGCAACCACGAGTTTTTTACTGCACAGTGACGATTAGCATGTCTTGCCATGTAAGTACCTACTTTAATGAAAATCTCAAATGTACCAATTAATCATGGATAACAAACAATGCCTACAGTTCATTCTTATCTCAAGCCATTTACAGGGCGTGCCCTTCTGACCGCTAGATACTAACTAGGTGTTGAAGTCGCAAGGCCTACTTGTTGGACCTGACCAACAAATAATTATTTTGTATTTAGTTTATGATCCTCTACATTGGAGGTATAATAAGTAAAAAAAAAAGTTTATGTAGGATTTTTTTTTCTATTGTGTCAGCATAATAATAGTTCAACTTTTCTAATCTAAATAATCTATAACAAAGTTGTTTATGTGTTCCATTAGTAGATATTTCTAAACTACTTATGGAATTTGATGCAGTTTTCACCATAAATAATACATTCGCCATATTATTACATATTGTATTTTTGCACCCATGCAAAGCGGGAGGGGTCGCTAGCATAGATTATACAATAAACTGTCGCTAGTACAGTCTGTGCCTTATATTGTCTGACTCCTCTTAGAACCAGTATAATTCTGAGGGGCTAGACAATCTGGGGCATTGACTGTACTACGTATCTAATAAGCATTATTGATTATAAAATGAGTAGGTACATACCAGTTAGCAGTAAATGACCTTAGGGCGTTGTCTGGCGAAAGGGGACGAGTGCTACTGTGTACAACTGGCTCAAGGGCACTTTAAGGGAGTGTAGACTTGTCTTTCGTGCCGCAATATCTAGTTTGAGAACTATTGTACAACTTGTAGATAGAACGCGTACGGTGTCGTGGCCATATTTGACGAAAGAGATTTACAAAGTTATGCATGAATGTTCAAATAGGATATTTGTTCTAATTGGCGTCGTGGTCACGGTCACAAACTCACAAAGTTCGTACTAAGTGCAGAATTGTCCACCACCGCCGCGCCGTCAACAAGCCGTCACCGAGACACGAGAATCCAGATTACTTATAGTCGCATTCCAAAGGAGACGCTTTTGGTGGCTGCGACGGCGCTTTTGACGGCGGCGGCGCCTTTGACGGCGGCGGTGGCGGCGGTGCCTTTGTCGGCGCCTTTCAAAGGCGACACAAAATGAGGGAACAGACTATACTGCGGACTGCTGCGTACCGGTACCGAGTTCAGTTCCGGCGATGACGTGACGGCGATCGTGTGTTCACAGCGTCCGGTCTCGGCACCTAGTCCAGAAAAACCGGGTGAGACGGCACGTCAGCAGCAGCAGTCTTGGGCAAGGGTGTGGACAAGATCAGTCGTGTCAGAATGGTCTCATAATGACATCGTTATTGTTGGTTTTGACCAATGACCAAAGAGACAGATAGTCTTACTCTAAGCCAATTACCAAAGGTCTAGAGACTTAGTTTTTGACAGTTATGATGTCATTATGAGACCTTTCTTATACAATTGCAATAGCAGTCTTGGGGCCCAGGTGTTTAGTAATGTCGGTGCTTTTGCCCGTCACGATCTTCTACCCACAATCTCGGCGGCCGAGATGATGGCGCTCGGATGGCAGACGTGCGATGGATACCCATCTCGTTCTCGGTGACGGCTCGTTGACTGCGGCTGTGGACAACCGCACTAACTCTCCCATTCGTTGCGGAGATTTTGAGCTAACCCAAGGTAGAATCAGGCAGATAAGATCAAGCTAGCTTCTGTAAATGATAAGATGATAACATAAACTAGGTGTTTCTGGTGTTAAATACATATAGTACACACGCACGTACTAATGTAAAAACTATGCATGAGAAATGAGAATCTTATCTAAAGATAGGTACCTAACATTGTTTTACTACTTACGAATTTACAATACAAGATAAGCTGATAACGAGTTGTTTTTATTCGAATCCTAGATCTACGAAAAATCTGCCCTTTGAATCCTAGATTTTAAGTACAACCTAGTCTGACAAGAAACTATATTATTTTTAACAGACTTAGGATTCGTCATTATCATAAATATCAGATGATTGGACCTCCCCTGCTGGACATATCCTGTGTTCAAAAAAATAACCAGCAGCGTATTCATTTTTGGATACCTACCCTGCTGAAAACAAAGCCCAAATCTATTCTGAAATCTGTCAAAACTTAAGATTTGGGCGGAGGCCTAGGCCTCCCCCCCGAGTTTCGTCACTGGAGATAACCGTCTAACACTGATTAGTATTATAACATTCTTTAGTGATCACAACATTCACAATTAATCGGCTCACCTTCATCTTCATCAACGAAATTATGCGCCTGGACGGAAATATCGATCTTTATAACATAACCAAGGCACAATATTACTCATCAATTCTCACAAAGCTTTCTTCTTTCGTGTTATGGGCGTATTGTATGTACACGTTAGGTCACTGCGGGGACTGCGTCAATAGGTCAAGGCGTCTATTTCCGACACGCCTACCTGTTGTTAGACATAGAAACACTTGCGAGTTTGGTGGGATATGGGCATATGGCTGATCGAAGAATCACTTGGCGAACATCTATAGATTACTAAGGTTGGCTGTTATAAAGCCCGCACCCACACAGTTCACATAATGCGTTTCACATAAGAGTTTCCTTCGATGAGCCCCCCTGTCTGGGTCTTAACGTTCTACGTTTTATTTGGATTTAAGTGTTAAAATAATTCTTAAGACACTAAACAGTGGTGAACGAGTATTGGTGCTGTAAGAAAACTTTCAGGATCGTTAAAAACGTTGTAACATAATAATATAAATATTAACGTTCAGGGGAGCCAATATAGCGTCAAAGGAAAATAGGGAACTTTTATGTGAAACGCGCTATATCACCATGAATTTTGATGAAAACAATGGTGATAGCACTGTGTTACGCAATAAGGGTGCTGATTAGCAGTTCCCGTGGGCCCATGGAGACTTACTTCAGTGACGGCTTTCAATGCAGAAAATCTGGAGCACCGATGATTGTCAAAGCTATTTATACTTTAGATGCATTAGGTCGGAACTTAAAATTTTCAGGAGGGAAAAACAAATTCACTATAGGTATTAGAAAGCCTTCAGATCCAACTTTATTGACATAAGTAAAATGTAGGTAGGTATATGATATATCCTTATGGTCGTTCCCAATAACCGATCTATCGGCTCTTTAACCTTCTAGAGATAGATTTTTGAGATTACTTCTATTTATTTTAAAACATATATCTCTAGTAGGGGAAAGAGCCGATAGATCGGTTATTGGGAACAGCCATTAGTGGATAAAAAATCAAAGTCATTGGGTTCGAAACGGAACTTTATACCTACCTAAGCCCTGGGTGGGTGCCAAAAAGTGGTTTTGGGCGGATGTGTACCTACATCCGATCTAAAGCTTTTGATGTCGAGTATTGGGTGTCACCTAATTAATCGATTTAAACGAAATACATAATTGCAGAAGGTGACTTTGTCTGGGGGTCAGCTGGCGAACTTCAGTTCAACGCACATAGGCACACATCACAATAATGCGTAGTAGTTGAATGACTTTTTATTCACATTCGTACTAATCGAGTGGGCGATTGTTGGTTTTCCAAATGCGTGATGGCATTATAAAGAGCTGCGTTGTCATAACTCTTATCAACATTTAATAAAAAAATATAAACATGTATAAATAACTACCTACGATTACGAATGAGATCATTAATAATGGGTACATGTGGGACGACCTGTCATGAGAGATTTTCATTCAGTTATGTGCGCATTTAAAATATGACAATCATGTTATCCTTATCCTTTTTTTTTTTCGAGCTGGAATTCCTCATGGAGGTCTGTCAGATTCTTACTGACTAAAACCACCCCGGTGTTTCTCCAACTATCTTACGCCGGGGGCACGGGAGTCACTCGCGCATTCGTCCGCACCCCCGACAGGTACTGTCCCGCCAGATGTTAGAGGCGGACCCCGTCAGCGTCACCCTCTGCGGCCGTAGTACGGCCGCAATTCCTCTTGAGAGGCGCGCGCGGAACACGGCGCGCCACCGTCTCTGGCCTGTTAACGTTCAGGCGACGGACGCCCCAAGTCCGCCGCCCGCAGGCCGCACCCTATGGTGGCCGGAGATCGTTGGACGCCCTACGGCGCCCGGTGCGTCTGCTGCGGATGGGGAGAGAGGACACTGCTTCCCTCTCCCTTTCCGCCGCCTCCTTGGCGTCAATTACCTCCTCGCAGAAGGAGTTCCAAGCGCGCTCGCTGCCGACCATGGCCTCAACCACGGCCGGGAGCGAGAGGATTTTATCCTTATCCTAGGTACTCCCATGGCAAATATACCTAAGTCATTAAGAAGGGGTTTCATACAAGTTTATATGATGCAATAGCAATCCACAGAATTTAAATCGAGTGCGAATATTTTCCCACAGTGCGCGCGTTTCCGTGGTTCTCTAGTCTAGTTCACAGATTTTGCGGGATAAAAACGTACGGATATTTTGCACTGTGCGCGCTAGCCCATATCGACGGTCCCTAGTTCCCGACGTACACTCCGCTAACTACAAATGACAAGACCACGAACACAAAAAACACAAATCACGTATCTACCACTTAAGGGATATTGTACCTACGTAGGGACCGTCGATATGTAAGCATGCAAGCAGCATGCTTAGATGCTGGGCATGAGTAAGCTTCTGTGGGTAGGACAAGATGACTAATTAATTTAAATTATATTGGAATGCTTATTTATCATCATCAAAATAAAGCATAGTTTAGCATAGTATATTTAAAACTCGATAAAACGGAAGTTAACTCATATCAGCTTCTATTATTATTGTTTCGGTGACGCAGCACATGTCGATGTTTTTCACAATATTATACCATTGTTTTAAATCGTGACTAAGTTGTAGGTACAATGCGCAATATTTGTGATACAGATACAAGGGAAAAAGCATGACCCAAAGGACGTGAAGTTTTATTTACAGACTGAAGTTGAGTCAATTGCTGTAACATTAATTATAGCCAATGTATTTTTTACCCTTTAGGAGAACTACATTTTCCTTGCAGTCGACTTTGTAGCATTTCTTAGTGTTAATTAGGTATGAGCATATCGAATTGCAATTAGTTCTAAATTCTAAGTTTCTTACACTATCACGTTGTCACACGCTGGAAATCTTTCTCTTGATACAAAGATCTCCTGCTGACCAATTACTTGTAGGAGTTGTAAGGAAGATCTATGTTAAGCTACGTAAACAAAACAAAGAGTATTTTAACAGTCTGAGTATGCGCATCCGGCCAATATATCTTGCACTAAGTAATATTATTTTGGCTCTCGCCTTTAAAATAAAGAAGATCTCAATTGGAGCGTGGGATAACCGGGTGGCTAGTCATAAAGAAAAATGTGTTGGTGATCTCTGATGTGTGTCATGTCTATTTTTGTCAGTGCTGGTAGGTATTAAAAACATTTGGAATAAATAAAGCTAATTTTGTTATGCTAAAGAAAAATTTATTGCCTTGTCGGTCTAGTAGACGAAGCTGCCGAAAGTGCGACTGCTGAAAATTAGATCTTGGGTTAAAAAAGTTTGCCCGGAGTCTGGATTTGTGGCTGGTTAATGGCAATAATCTCGCCCTGGGATATTACATAGGACTTAAACCTAACTGGCAAAATGTGGATGATGTACTATCTCTGCCACCTAAATCACCTCTGCATAATCCTTCGGGTAACACAGGGATGTTACCTATGTTATGTAAAGAAAAATTTAAAGTTGTTTACCAAAATGTACATTATAAATAGTTTTTAGTAGGTACCTATCTACGTTTGTTACAGTATCATGAAGCTTAATCGGCTACTGTGTCCTTCGCACTAAGAATAAACTGCACTCCTCAGTCACGAATCAAAAAAATATGGCATAGGGCATAATAATTACACTACCTACAAAAGAAAGTTTTATGTAAAAGTATAGGTGTATTTCCACTACAAACAACGATAACAGTGGCGATAAATAGTGGAAACACATAAGTAGGGCAAATGCAACGTTACGGCGGCGATAACATGACCCCAAAACCGATGTTGACATTTTTGGGACTGATAATCTCTGCAATCTCTTCTGGTAACATCATCAATCAAACTGTTTATGGTAGTATTGTAACGATTGCTGAGATTATAATGAGAACACGTCGTTGATAGTGATACGTTTAGAAGTTATGAGGACTGAAAATGTCTTTAGTGAAAGACGGTTGGCACGCAGCACGCACTCGCTGTAATGATAAGCCTATCTATTCTGTACCAACACGCCGCGTGATATCACCGCGAGAACTGCCAATTTGTTTGCGAACGTTCCAGGGAGAATCTCACCGTGACATCCTCCCTGAACGTTCGCAAACAAATTAGTTCTCGGGGTGATATCCACGCGAAGTGTCGGTACACAATAGAGCGGCTGATCGTACATCAGAGGTTCTTTCATTTGGGATGCAACCGTACGATGAGTAGGTACATGATGTACACAACTAATAGCTTATTGTAAAATTATGGAATACTAGTGTTTTAATTTAAAAAAAATCATTAGGTATTTACCCGCCCCCGCCGCTATTCTTCGTTTTCGCTTAGAGTTCCTCCTAACTTTTTGTCATTTTCCTAAGGGTTGTAGCGTTATGTTAAATAGCCTATAACCTTCCTCAAGAATTGGGCTATTAAAAGCAAAAAACTTTTTTCAACTCCTGTAGTTCTAGAGATTAGCGCATTCAAACAAAAATCTCTTCAGCTTTAAATATAATAGCATAGATGGGTAACGAAAGCGGTATGTGCATTCGTAATAATAAGGATCAAGAAAATTAAAGGTGAAATATGATATCTTCCGCGAAAGTTCTAAGTTTAGGACTCTATATTCTTATTCAACAGAGATGTTAGCGGATAAAAGTACATAATTTTAACAAAGAAATATTTTCGTTTTATAACTTAAATCGAGGACGAAAAAGAAAGGTGCAGTAAGATAAAAATAGTGGTAGAGTAGGACAGTTGACGTAGATAAACTTTTTAATAGATACAGACGCGATTGCATGAAGCTAAAGAATAAAATTTTAATATTAGTTAAACTTGATGTCTTCCCAAGTAGGGTTGCCAGCTCTTTGAACAAGAAATAAAGTATATTGAGGTCTGAGAAGGAAAATAAACAGTATGCTTGCTGTTGTGCTGGCATGATCAAAAATCAATTTAAAAATAAAAAATCTAATGTAAATCCGGCTCGAAGGACCACTTTTGTGTTGAATAAAAGTTCGTCTTGGCTAGTTATTATATGTAATAATTAATATTTATTGAATCTAAGATGCACGTCTTTACAACGGCGGAATATGTTGTAAAAGTACTGTCTTTGTATGATCTTTCTATTAAATTATTAATTCATATTAAAAACTACAATATATGAAGAAGGTATTATGTAATGCAGGGTTAGTTCAAGCCTGGGCTCCGAACAGCCGTTAAAATAGAGCTCTATCGATTTTTCAGGTTCGGTCGTCCACAAATACGTATACAAATAGGTCATTTATCAAGTTCGCCTGTGCATTGTTGCTTACATTATCATGAATGCAACATCGTTCTGATGACCGTGCTCTTCGTTCATTTATTTTTTTATTAAAAGTGCTTTTGTTTGTTTCAGGAGTGGCATTACAGATTGGGTTGATAAAGACACTGCAGCATGACGTCCCGGTATGTTCACCTTACTTTGTCCTGAATAGTAATCTCGATGAATAATGCATTGAAAGTGCTGAAAGCGAGGGATCAGTTGATGTAGTGCATTTCGTGCTTATGTGAAGTGTTGTGTGCATTTGAATTTAAGAATTTAGATTTTATTTGTAAAAATGAAATATAAGTAGGTACAGTGTTTAGGACTCTATCAGACGACGTTCTTTTTGCGCGATTCAATGAAGTAAGTTAGTAATTTAGTTTAATTTAGTTAGTAAATTGCTCGGGCGCATGACAGCTCTTAGTTCCTTCTTAATCGCTCAAAAAGGACGTCGTCTTGCTAGACAGTGATTTCTGCACTAAGCTCAAGGCTTGCATCAATGAGCAGTGATAAAAAGTCTTCACATTCATATCACATACTGACACACGGGACATACCCAAAGAACACAAGAATGATAAGCAAACAAAATATAATAAATAAACGACGACCAAATGAAAATTAAAGTAAAGCTGAACATAGAAAATAAAGAAACCGAAAAAAATTATCGTAAAGCTGACGTGTTTGAATTTCTCGCGGAGTAGAAATATCTTCTAAAAGCACTTTGCCCGCGACTTCGTCCGGATGACCCACAGGAACTCTGCATTTATTGGATAAAAAGTATCATAGCGCTCAGGAACAATGTAGCTTTCTATTAGTGAAAGAATTTTTAAAATCTGATAAGTAGTTCCGGAGTTTACCTCATACATACAAACTTGCAAACTTTACCTCTTTATAATATTATTATAGACCTGTAAGCAATAATCATATCTTTAAAGTATGATGTAAGTCTAAGTACAGTTCATTATTGTTATATGAATTTAATCATAGTAAACGGAAGACTGTTTTTAATTCAGATACTTCTACGTTAGGGTCAAACGTGCACCATCTTGTAATGACAAGTAATTTACATCTAATTACGAGAAGACGCGATCGCAGCGAATGGCAAAAAAATATTGGAATGTTGTTGAGATTATAATTCAAGTTTTTATGTGTCCACTTGGCGACTTTAACGTGTGACCTTTGTAATTTAATTCTGTTCTGTCCTTTTGCCTCGGATACTATTACCATTTCGTTTATATGTTGTTTGTGTTTAGCTTCAAGATGACCTGAATTAATTTCGAATGCATTATCATATACGTTATTAGTATGTGAAAATCGAAAGTCGCGATCATTGTGAACACCGCTATCACCCAACCGCTCGACCGTCTTGCGGTCATTTACAAACAAATTGGATTAATCGTCGCAAAGTAAATGTACAATGATTTCATAAGTCTACACTAAGTTTTACATTAGTAGCTCGAACTAATGCAATACATTCTCATCTCATACCTGTTATAGTCACACTTTGATACAGCTCTACCTATTACGATAGATACGGGCCTTAGCTCTTATGTAAAGTTAGCTAAAGTGCATTAAAATGCGCATTTTACTATCTCAGATGTGCTCACATGATGCAAGTCGAACTAGCGTATTAAGTAGGTACTAGAGGAAACTAAAAGTCGCATTATATTTTCCAATTTAAAGAGCGCTAGACTAGACTACTTCGCAAAGGTATAGTTAGCTGTCTGCTTTTACACTTAACTTATCAATGAGAGTAGAATTTTATTTCTATATTTTGTACAATTAAAATTCTATTGTTTGATGGCAGCTGGAGTCCGCTTGCCATACATAATCGAATTTATCCATAGTCAAATAACGCTACTCTTCGGTAGTGTTGTGCTGCTGTGGTAAGGTCTCCAGAGCTTCTGAGGATGCGCTGTGTCGAAAGCGTGGGGGGACCTGCTTGTCCCCCTAAGCTGTTGGCACAGCGAATCCTCATTCAACGCGCATGAATGCTCTGTGCTGTAAGCGTTTCTTAGGCTAAGGTAACCACTTACCATCAGAAGGGCCGTATGCCTGTTTGCTAGCATTGTCGTATAAGAAACAAAAAAAGAATGTAGAGCGCTAGTTGAGCTGTTTGTGGCAGACGTCGTAGGTCGCGGATGTCAGCGCTGACCGTCGTCCGTAGTCCGTACCACCACTTTTTAGGAAGGTCGCGTCTGCATCGTTCCTTTTGGCAGTTAGTCGCATTAGCAATACGACTGCATCGATGCAAACTCGCGACTGTATCGCTACAAAAAGTCGCCGTGGGTGACCTCAACGGGTGGTCCCCAACGCGGCGACGCAGGGCGACGTCAGTGACCGATGTCCGCCGCAGACAAAAACCGACCTTGGTGTAAGGCAGCTAGCGCTCCATTTACCTAACACGCATGACCACGATAGAAACGAGTTTTGTCTACAGAAGAATAGAAAAAGTGACAGATTGTAGAAATATTTCTACCGTTTTATGCATATCATATAACGAAGAGAAGAAATGTTTCTATTCTTCAGTAGACAAAATTCTGATAAGCCAACACGGGTTGCTGCGTGCTCGGCCAGCAGAAGAGATAACCATTTGGATAGAAAAAACTTAGTCTATTCTTTAGTAGAATAGAGATATGCTAAGCGGGCTGCAATGATCTAGCTTTATGCAAATTGGATAATTTAATGTGGCTTTTAGTTTCTATATGGCAGTGCTCTAGCCTGTTACCTAGTAAACCGTACGTTTCATACACATGTTACATAACTACCGTACCTGTTATTGTATGAAAGCGGACTATTTCTTGTGCAATACGATGTTTTACGATATCATTTTACGATCACACGCGTTTTAACCAATAAAACATTGGTGATGTTTAATAAATTGTTTCCAATTTACCCAGTTGATTAGATTAGAAGTTGCATGCTGCTCGTTTGTTGGTTTTTCTTAGTTTTATAGTTGAATTCGAGGTTTTTATGGCAGTTCATCGTTAAAAATAAAATGAAGGAATATTTTTATACTCCGTTTCCTTTTGTTCGTAGATCTCGATCTAGAATAACAAATAACTGCATTTCTTAATCTAGAGAAGATAAAAGCACAATATTTCACCTCCTGGCATAGTGTATCCTACAAATAACTCATGTTTATTACATTTTCAAATAACTAAAGAACATGTAAAAAAATCAGATGATACATTTACTCAGATGACCCTTACTTTTTATCGGCAAATGATAATTTATTATTGACGGAAAATACCTACACGTTTTTCCCGTGTACCTATAGACGTACAATAAACACTTGATATCACAGTATTATATGACGATGTATGATGCATTTGTCTTGTAGAATTGATACGAACTTTTCGTGCGATCGAAACTGAGCCATGAGCGAGCGCCCTGTCTTAGCTTGGCCCTCGATCATAGAAACAAGGAAGATGTGCCAAACTGCCAAGGTGTTATTGAGCTCGACGCTGTAACATGATCAATGTGATCATGTTGCCGACGGACCGAACACGATCGACGATTTATACATATAGGTACCTACAGTGTTTTAGTTTAGTGTGAGTGAGTGAGTTAGATTGAGAGTGTGCAGCTTTTTTTATGTGTAGGAAATCTCTATACATATTTACAAAGGAGCGTTTGCAGTTGTGATGTACGTGTAATTGTACACTACTTTATAAGTGGCGATTTCCGTAATCATTTTGATATGATAACATTGATCTGAGATTCGGGTGCGACTGCGACAAAGTCTCTCGCACAAAGTCTATCGTCTGCATTGCCCGAAATGTGATCTGCAATATTAGGACAGGTGTTACTCGCGTAGCAATATAATTTTATGAACTATGCCTTGAATGTCTGTTTTGTTGACTCAGATAATGTTTTTAGCAATGTAGGTACCTATAACGAATGACGTACTGCCGAGCACCAAGCAGTGTGGCGGAAAAGGTGACCTAGGATAAATATTGGTAGGTACAAACAAATAACTGATTGCTAAAAACACTAGGTACCTACTTCTTTGTTAAAAGTTTAACAAAAAACTGACTTATTAACTGCAAAAACATTGGTTAATCTATCATCTATTACTTTTGAAGGAGATTTCTTAGGTTGCAAAAGAAACTCATTGGATTTAGAGATAAACCCACTTTTTGCTGTTTTACAACACTATTCTAAAAGTCCTTTAAATTAATTAATTAAGAAGTAGGTTTCTCGTTGCTAGCATAGCAAGCAAAGATTTGAAAATTGAAAATAAACTTATTATTTTCTCCTATCCGCAGACCAAAGTCCTAAGAAATCTCGCAGACATACAAACGCCAGTCGCGGCGATCTAGTTGCTTCTTTGGAAGCTCTATGCAGCGACTGAACGCTGCATTCCGCATTTCGAATTTCGATAATCTAACGCAGAAAGTTGCAAAAACGCGATGCAGCAGTCTGCTTTGGCTTTTAATGTTCATGACCTCCACCACAGAATAGATAATAGTGCCCCAACCTAGGAAAGCGATTGGTGAACTTACTTAGTTAGCATTTTATAGTAGACTAGCACTTTGCCCGCGACTTCGTCCTCATGACCCACAGGAACTATGCATTTTTATAGGATAAAAAGTAGCCATGGCACTCAGGAGTAATGTAGGTTTCTATTAGTGAAAGAATTTTCAGTATGGCTTACAAGCTGCGCTGGCCGCCTGCGCTGACGGTCAGCGCGACTATGAATTCACCCTAAAAAGGCTTGTTGTACCAGGTTAGACCGGCTGTTCGTGCTCCTGGAGGCGGGCGCGGGGCCGGCGACCCGGCGCGCCGCAGCCAGGCAGCTCGGCGAGGTGCAAAAGGCCCACCCTGAAGAACTGCACCGGCTGCTCGGCAGGCTCATGACGCATCTGCGGTCGCCTGCATGGGAGACCAGGGTTGCCGCCGCACAGGTAAATATCATCATTTTATAATGCATTTGTAAATTAGAGAGAACACGTAAGTATCCTACAGTGGCGAAGGGTCAGTTTTTGTAAGAGGTAAGCCGGAACTACAAATCCTTACCTGGCCACGAAAAGATAATTAATAAAAGTATGGTCCATTTCAATAGAACTTGTAAACTATGTAAACAAACTTTCTATACAAATTCATCAAATTTTGACAGTTGGCCACACTAACATTGTTTCCAAAGTTAACAAATTCAGTTGAAATGGACCCTAGGCAATACTGCCTCTGCTATTTTTCAAAGGGAAGCCGGTAGAAATCGTATTGTAGGCCCTTCGCCACTGGTATCCTATATTAGCACAAAATAATGCTGTATTATGAAGTCTCTAATAAAAGTAAGAAAGTTTCCGGCGGTGGTAGCATGGCATGTATAACTCTCAGGCCTACTTTTCCTTTCAGTCTCCAAGTATGACTCATACACCCATACAAGATGCTCCTTAAAGTGTCTGTACAAAGATTAATCAGACAGATAAGATTTGAATACCTACATTAAATCCTTTGTTAATCAACACGTGTCACTACTTACTAAACGCTCTTTCGTTTTCAAAGTATATTTAAATGGAAATCGGTTGTAAACTTAATTAAAATAAAACGTTTACACGCAGTACGGTATTGTCGTTGACATCTTGGCTTGACATAATTTTCCCAGCTATTTGACCTGTTCTCATCGTACAACCAGAAATGTTTACAACTCTGTAATCATGTTTTTTTTATGTCGCGCATGTACGCAGCGTGTTGACAAGATTTATAGAATCATGGCGGATTTATTACCAAGCTGTCGGTTTATCCACCTGGAAAAGCTCGAATAATGGGGAAAATCGTTGCATGTAATTAATATCATTTACGTGCTTAACGTACCGTAGATTTTCGAACATTCTGGGATTAGAAATATTTTTTAGACGTGACAACCCTGTATAACAATTTGTCTATCTGAAAATGAAAATGTTTACTTACACTAACATTATAAAGACAAAAGTTTTTGTTCATTGGAGTGAATAAACTCAAAAACTGCTGGACCGATTTTAAAAATTCTCTTACCAGGTAGGTAAGTAGCAAGCTACATTATCACTGAATGATTTAGGCTTCTTTTTATCCCAAAAAAAATGCACACTTCGTGTGGGTCACGCGGGCAAAGTGCTAGTAAGGCATATTTGAGTGAATGTAGCACAATTTGGCTAGTATTTTTACGGTCAATTTGTATTCATGGTTGTTCTCTGCGCAGACGCATTGCTTACAGATGATATTGTCATGTTTTGTTTGACAAGCAACGGTATTGTTGTCGCGTAATTGGCTACATTGTTTCGAACGATTGAGAAATTAATCTACTACCTAGCCGCGTTGTGTGTTTCTCGCATGCGCCGATGCGTAAACTATGATAAGTTTATACATATAGCGATTGCTGTTCCGTATTAATGCTATGCTGTTCTCCTCGATCTAAACAATGTAGTCTTCCACTTAGAAAAAAATAAGCAATTTCTCACACAGAAATAATTGCCTGTCATTCGCTCCGACATTTTCCCAGTGTATGCGAATATTTGCGATTCTTTGAAGCATTATCGTAATCGATCTTCAATTGGCTTCACTTTTGCTCCTCGCTGCATACTTGTCACCTTGAAGTCTTGAACACATCACGATAAGTTATGCTTTTAATATTCTTGAGAAAATTACGCTTTCAAATTATTGTTTAGCGCTATTTGATCGATTTCTAAATAAAATGGCTCGAAAGTGCGTGTATGTATTCCTTCAACTATCGACCATATCGTGAGGTTTGTGGAGTTCCTAAGATGGGCAGGGATATGTCTTCAGTAGTCTTATTCATTGTCCTAAACCTGAGTTATTTCTTCTGCGTTTTTGACCCAGTGTTGACTGCAAGCCTTCTAAATCTGGAGCTGCCTTATAGCTGCCGTTTAGAGCTCAGTTGAAGGACATTAGCAAAAGCGAAGAACCAATAGGTATTGTGTAGGTAATATACCTGCTAAGACTATCAACAGTTCCTTTTAGCACGTTTTAAATGTAAAATAAACGTTACAGTTGCTATCGAAGACATAAATCACGTTTTATGTTTTGATTTCAACATTAAACCTTTGAAATTAGGTTATAGGAAGAACTGTACTTCTACTAATACATTCACTTTTTAACACTTTATCTACGTAATAAGTTGTTTCTTTGCAACAATTCGTGCCCATCAGATTAGCTGTCAGCAAGGCTATGAAATCATGTATTTTTCTTTTAAGTCCAGTAGACTCATAGACTGGAAAGGCAGAGCCCTTTGCCATGTTGCGGTGAATGCGTTTTTACAGGCTTTTATTTAACTTTCCCTTACTTATTTAGTATGTGGTCAATCTTGCAACAGAATTTTAGACCGGTTCTCCCCAACAGATTGAGCGAAAAGGAATGCATATTATATGTAACTTAGATGACAATGCAATAATATGGTACCATGGAGGTGGTCTCACGGTGGAGCCGGGAGGGGGGTATCTGAACTTCTCAACTTCTTAACATAACTCCGTCGTGATTGGGCTCGTTAAGATTTGTCTTGACAAGTACTATAGGCCTAGATGATGTGTCCAGGGTCTCAAGATGGAGCTGGGAAGTGGTCGTAATAAAAGATTGTTTTGAAAAATGATTTTCAACATAAAACTTATTTTATACTACGATAGTGGCAAACAGGCGTACGGCCCACCCGTGACCCACCTGATGCTAAGCGGTTACCGTAGCACGAAGAGATTGCAACACTGAGTATCACATGCGCGTTGCCGCTCCTTCAAATGAGGATAAGGAGGTCCCCCGCTGTCAACACAGCGGATCCTCAGGAGCTCTGGCGACCTTACCAATTACCATAGGAACACAACACTACCGATGAGTAGCGTTATTTGGTTGTGGTATTGTATAAGGTGGAGGTTCTATACCCCAGTTGGGCTGCTCTAGATTTGAGCGAGATATCCCTATGTGCCCTTCCTTTCTTTTCTTCTTCTCTTTTCCTAAATTACGCATCTCCGGCCAAAGGCAGCCAGAGGAACAGTGCGTGGTTTTATGTGGTACAAGTCCGACACAGCTTCCACCTCTTCCAGGCTTGAGAGTATCCATGGTGATTTCCACGAGGCTCTTGTCTTCGTATGCATTTTTTAGTCATGTAGCCTTTCCTTAATAGCCTCAGTCTTGAGCATGGAGAATAGAATAAGGAGGTAGAACTCTGTGTATGATAAGTGTCCGTCAAAATGCGCTAAATTAGGGTGGCGTGATGGCGTCACTACTATTGAGGGTGAATTTCAAATAAAGCGCCAAAAGTTCCATCCAATCAAAAAATTGTATGAAAAGTTCCGTCAAAATGCGTAGGGTGGCGCTACGCTACTGTCCTACAGTTCATAATCTCTGACCTATGCTAGCGCCATTATGGACGGTTTTTTATTTAAATAATATTTACTACAACATGGACACTTTTTCAACTTGTCTCCTTAATTTTGTACTCCTGTAGTCTATTCTCCATGGTCTTGAGATATTGTTTAGTAGTGTAGTTTAAACATATCCAGTATGTTCTAGTCATGCATGTATTATCAATGGTGCCTTGAACCGTTCCGTGGAAATTGTAAACACAAGATAAAAGCTGCGCTCTGTCATTTGAATACCTACTATGAGTTGAGTTCAATTTACTTGCGCTTGCGCAGTGTTGTTGCACTGAGAATCTACGTCCGTGCTTTAGAGTTCCATACAAAAATGGTAAAAGAGGATGCAACTTCGCCTGTCTGTCTGTATGTCACAACTGGTTATTTCAGCAACTACTAATGCTATCGACTTGAAATGGTTATAAATAATGCTTGCCCACTCGCTCTGAAAACGTAGAGTAAGGCAGTGGTCCGACCGCCGCCGCCGGCGAGAAAACGACTAACTATCGGCGATTTTCTCTCAAGAAACGCACAATAAATGTACATTCCGTGTAAACGAAAGAGATGCATATATTAATAGTTGCTTTCTGACTGTTCACACTGCCGGCGACGACTCGCTTCACTAGTTTTGTCGCTATGCGACGAGCTGTCAAAAATAAACTCGGTCAGCGATGCACACTCGCTTATTGGCCGGCGACAAAACTATCGAAACTACACACTCGCTTCCCGCTGATCGCCAATTCGTTTATAGTTTCTAGTTCTACTCGTTTCTCGTTCATCGTCGTTGGTCGGACCACTGCCTTAGCCTAAGAAAATAAGGATGTCGTCTTTTTGATAGATCATCGTCGATTTATCGCATTTTATTTAGTTTTATCAAATATCTTAACTAAAAAACTTAAACGTTCCTAACCTAGGTTTAAAAGAATCTGATTCCACATTATTTTTCTATTCGTCTTAAATTTTAAAATACCGACACAAAATTTCAACGCTGGTGGGTTCTGAATAAGGTACTGAACCCATGGTTTCAGTTTTCGTTACGCTGTCACTTACACCCCGTATAAAATCTAACATCAACTAAGGTTGATGTTAGACCGCGGCGTGGTGAGGTGGTGATTTAACTCATGCAACAACGAAGGTATTTCTCCAAAAAAATGGTGTCATGTATTTTTTACCCGATCCGGTAGACGTGCAATGATGCCGAATCCGCCGGATTACTGGATCAGGTTTTCCAGATTGCAATCCCTAAACGTATACATTTAACCTTATGCACTTGATTGTTTCGTGCGAATAGTACTTGTATTGTATCACTATTAAATTTATACATATGTAGTACATATATAAATATGTAGTTTAAAATAATGGGAAACTAGTTCTTGATTTGCTATCGTCAATGACAGACCTGTAGTCTGTATTAATTTATTGACTGTGATAATCAGTGCAAGATAAAAGCCGGTGCCTACTGCAAAGTTATCGGTCTCATTATTCTAAAGTGTTTATATAAGATGTCTCGTTTAGACCTGGTGATATTTGGTGCCACCGGCTTCACAGGCAAGCAAGCTGTGATTCACATGGTGAAGTTCACCAAGAAGTATGATTTTGGATCTTGGGGAGTCGCAGGTCGTTCTGAGTCGAAACTGGGCACCTTAATAACGGAAGTTTCCACAAAAACTGGAGAAGATCTCTCTAGCGTCAAGGTCATAGTAGCAGACAAAGATGACGAGAGGTCACTTAAAAACATGTGCGCTCAAACGAAGATGATCGTCAATTGCTGCGGCCCTTATCGCATGTACGGAGAGCCTGTAGTTAAAGCGGCTGTGGAGAACAAGACCAACTATGTGGATGTTAGTGGTGAACCGCAGTTCATGGAGTTGATGCAGCTCCGATATGACGAGCAAGCGCGCGATGCGGGAGTATTCGTCGTCAGCGCGTGTGGTTGGGCCAGCATCCCTTGTGATATGGGCGTAATTTTCTTAAAACACAACTTTGCAGGCACACTGAATTCGGTGGAGTCGTACCTAAAGTTGTACATACCGCCAGAAATTGTGGCCGAGTCGCAGCGAGGTCTCGTGAACTACGGCACTTGGGAGTCGCTAGTCTATAGCATTGCTCACCATAATGAGCTGCCAAGTCTGAGGAAAAAGTTGTACTCGGAGCCATTGCCACCCTTGAAGCCTAAGCTGCACCGACAAAATCTACAAAAGAAGGATAGCAAATGGTACTTTCCGTTTCTAGGAGCCGATGCATCAGTGGTCTACCGCACCCAACGCTATTTATACCACACGGAACAGCAGCGTCCGATTCAATTCAAAGTTTACCTTAAAGCTGGGAGTTTGGCACGATCTATTCTTGCCATATTGGGTGGAATCCTACTTTATATCATGACAAAGTTCTCATTTACAAGGAATATTTTGCTTATGTATCCAAAAGTTTGTTCTTTAGGTATGGCGACAAAGCAGGGTCCCACCGACAACGTCATGAATAATACACACTTCACCTTTGAGCTTATTGGGAAAGGATGGGAGAGTGGTGCTGATGTGGAAAACACAAAGCCTAATAAAACTGTTGTTGCTAAGGTGACTGGAACAAACCCAGGCTATGGGGCCACAGTGGTGGCACTGCTGATGGCAGCACACACCATCCTCAAGGAAAGAGAGAACTTGCCTAGGACTGGTGGTGTTTTAACTCCAGGCGCAGTATTCAAAAACACCAAAATAATTCAAAAACTTATTGAGAACAACCTGAATTATGAAATTATTGGGAGCAAGTAAATGTTTTTAATACTTTTATGTTTATTTTGATATTTTGGGTACTAAAAGGAAAATAATTTATGTTAAGCTTTTTATTAATGATTTCTGATGATGTGTAACAGCTTATATGTATAGGATGGAAAGATTAAACGGGCCCTGAAGAGACAGTACCTTAAACATTGAAGAACAATTTGCAAAGCAAAGTCGTTCTACTTGCAGAGTCTACGGACTCATGATAGCATTTTTATAAAGTCGTTTAATATTTAGTAATAATAAAAACTACGACGGATTTTATTTCATTTACGCATTGAATAAGTCGCGTTGTTCAACATCACAGGAATAGGGTAATACGGTACGGTAGTGGACTACTATTAAAAAAGTACAAATAAATTATTTTATTCCAAAGAAGGAATAGGAATAACAAAAAAGTAAAAAAAAAAAACATATATTACAAAATGGAAAACATAGACGCTTTTAAAGTTTTTGGAGGGAGTATCGCTCCGTCTTTGTCGCGCGAAGCGGACATAGGTGGTGTTACGTCACTTATCATGCATGCCGTCCGTGTCTAGCAAATCATTTTAAAACACTTATAACTTTGCCAATTTTGTAGATGTTTCATCGGTTTTTTTGGTGTTAATTATCTTTTTTGAAATAGTTTACAGATTCACAATAAAAAAAATATATGCAACATCCCTATTTTATACGCGCCAAGAATCTCGATGATGGTTCCTTTTTGTTAGAATTGAAGAATATAAATATAAAGAGCTCTTTATTCGTAATGCACAGACAGCTCATCACCTAAAGATAGCTAACAGACGTTTTGCAAATAAAGTCCTCATTGTAGTTAGTTATAATTTATAATATAACAAGCCGGACAAATGCGGGTAGGACTCGCGCCCTGAGGGTTCCGTACAAACTTGATTATGTATTTGGATAGTTCATCTATCCCGGGAATCGAGTTTTGACGATTTTTGCCTGTTTTCGATACCTTTATTGGCAAAATATCGGTCCCGGGAATTCCGAGATTTAGGTTTAAATATTTTGTGTAAATTCGTAGTCGGTTTATTTATAATTTCCCATTTTATTGATACTTCTCGGTTGGATTGTAGCCTTAATCGGTGGCTCTATGAAGCGAGGACTAATCGTACAAAATTGAAACTCAAACTTTATAATGGTGCATCCTAGGCAAAAAATTACCTAAATTTTACTACTCTTTATAAACCCCAATGAAAGCAGTATCAAAACATATATTTTTTTCGAGTTCTCTCTGGATTTCTTGACATTATCTCATGGTTTTCGACTAGAGCTACAATTAAACAATTTCCCATAGAATAAATAAAATATTAGCGCCATCTATGAGCAAGATGCAGCTACCACATACTTCTAGCGGCGCCATTTATGAGCAGATGCCTCCACCCGCTATGGGTCTTGACATACGGACAGACGGACAACAAAGTGATCCTATAAGGGTTCCGTTTTTCCTTTTGAGGTACGGAACCGGACTAGAGTTAGACATTCTTTTTGACTTTCAGGAGACTTTAATATCCGTTCAGATTTAGATGGTTATAAATATTTAACGATCGTATGATCTGCGTCGTAGAACATTTGCCCTTGAACAAATGCAATGGAGTTAGTTCTGTCTACTACAAAATTAAATATATTATTATGACGAGCAGAATTTAGCATTTTCCTTGTCCCGTGTTTGTTTTAAAATTGTCTTGTGATGAATATAATAACTTTAGAACGTCTTCTCTATAGATAAAGCGAATACCTATTAATGTTAAGATTTAATTTATAAAACAACGTCATCAATATCTATAAATCTATACTAATATTATAAAGAGGAAAGGTTTTGTTGTTTTTGTTTTATTTGTACCGAATAGGCTCCGAAACTACTGGACCGATTTTAAAAATTCTTTCACTAATAGAAAGCTACTTTATCACTGAGTAACATAGGCTACTTTTTATCCCGAAAAAATGCACAGTTCCTGTGGGACACGCGGACGAAGTGCTAGTAATATTATAAAGTGGAAGAGTTTGTTTGTTCGGATTCGAAAAAATCTTTTTGTTGATAGCCAGATTCATGAGGAATAGTATAGGCTATTTAACATCACGCTACGACTCTTAGGAGCCAAGGAACAGGAGTGAAATCGCGGGGAACACCTAGTCTTTTGTTTTGGCCTGTTGCTAAGTAAGGCTGACTGAATTCTTGCCGAGACTTACTAAAATCTCATTGTTTAAAATTTAACTTTTATGGAATGCTCTGCAAATAATCTTGTGTAGGTATATCTGTAAAACTTTCTAAGATAAACTTGTTCCTGTATTGTTGTGCTCAACGAGATGATAAACCTCAGATTCCTGAGGAAGTGAGGACGTGACTCGTGTCGTGACACTACTCATTGAACCATTTAATAAAATCATGCAAATTGCCGTCAGGCACACTATGACGTCGGCAGATTATAATTTATGTGTTTTTAATATAAAATTATTGTGTCAATTTTCAATGGCAATTAGAATTTTCCTCTTGAACTAGGTATGTGACGTAGCCATCCTTCTTTCATCATTTAGTGCTGGCAATCTTCCATTACTGGCCACTTCATCCACTCCATCCTTCTAGATATGAACTTTAAATTTCAAAATTAGAAGATCTCATATTTTTATGCATTTATGTCATTATTTTGCCATTCTTTGTCTGGTCTCCAAAGTCTTCAGTTGTGGACCGCTGAACCGCTCAATGCTGAAAGTGCTCAATGTTATAAGTAAAACGTCTTTGTAACAGTTATTTTTATACCAGTTTTGTAACAGTATTGTAAAGTGGAATTATACAGGCTCTCAAACCATCCCAGTTGTTTTATTAACAAGATTGTGTCCGGAGGCTCCCTCACAGCTAGCCGAGGCTCGAGAGGACAGAGGGAGGGAGGCACTCCGGGACAGGTATATCGATGCTCAGAAAGAAAAGCTATCTACTGGCTGCTGTAATGAAGTTAGAGTCTCGGGGTCGGTGCAATTCCAAATGGTTTTACACGTTTTCCCATTTATTTATAAACAAAATTTATCAACAAGGATAATTATGGCGGATAATACGGCGAAGGATAATACGGCTATGTAAGGGTCTTTCCACTGAGCAGCTCGGTATTTCGGGGGCATCGCTACCAGTATTTATGCATGAGCATCTCACCTTGAAAAACAAACAATTATTTCGGGAGTGTCGAGAAGCTGCTAAAAAGCATAGCTATAAGTTTATCTGGGTTAAGCATGGAACAATTCTTGTTCGTGAAAAAGAAGCAACAAGGGCTTTCGCTATCCGAACTTCGCAAGACATCGCTAAAATCAAGCCTGGATATGCAGCAGCGATTGACAGACAGTGAGCTGCACGCGTCGAACATTAGCTTATACATCGGCTTTATGTGTAGATATATTGTGCTTTTAGAATTTCCAAGTATATTTCTCATTCATCTCCTGTACACACATATATTAAATTCATATTTTCTGAGCTGTAATAAGGCAGAATTACAATCTACTGTAGTATTTACCAGCTTTGCCTGTATAATTATTGGCTACGTTTGCAATTTTATGCATCTGATTGCTATGAGTTTTTTGTTAGGTGGCGACTTAATTGTAATAGATATATTTCCAATTTTAACCAAACATTGTATAATAATATACTGGCTAGTACTTTGCTTGTTATGGTTAATCTATATTCCTAAATCTTATGTGTTTTTGGTATTTTATTCACCTTTCTATATTAAAATTTATTCATGTCACTATCTTGCCCAGTTAGTTGCAACGTTAATGACGGCTAATACTTCTTGGACGATTTTCTGCAGAGTTCCCAGCAGATAATTTAGTTATATATTACCAAAATTGTAGGGGAATCCGCACCAAATTACATATTCTATATATGAATATCTTAGCCAATTGCTACGATATTATAATTCTATCTGAGACCTGGTTAACGCCCGAGATATTTAACAACGAATTCATTGATGACCGTTACGTGGTTTATCGGTGTGACCGTGATCGCATGGCTACTAAAAAAAAAGATGGAGGAGGTGTTCTCGTGGCGATACTGAAAGGACTGCGTTCAGAGAGGTTAACTCCGTGCTCATCTCTGCACACAAACATTGAGCAGATCCTGGTAAAATTGCCCAGTTCAGCCAAAGGTAAGTTTCAGATCGTTACGGCAGTGTATATACCACCAAAAACAACTGAATGTGTATATATTGAATATTTTGACCTTTTACAGTCACATCTAGATGACATAAACATTGAAAATTTTTACTTATTTGGAGACTATAACCTGCCAGAGGTCGATTGGGTTGCTGGCACACACAGTACGTCACTGTCTGCTCAGATCTG
Organism: Thalpophila matura; assembly: GCA_948465475.1. Taxonomy (NCBI): domain Eukaryota; kingdom Metazoa; phylum Arthropoda; class Insecta; order Lepidoptera; family Noctuidae; genus Thalpophila; species Thalpophila matura. The sequence continues at coordinate 15,181,499 of OX419185.1, forward strand.
CAGAGGTAACACTCCCGTGTGTGATCACTTGAGTGTGTTTATGTCATTCTTAAACGCTCATCAATTCAACACTATAAAAAATATGAGCGGCAAAATATTAGACTTAGTTATTAGTAATGATGACTGCACCATTTCTTCACCCACAGATTATTTATTACAACTCGATAACCACCATCCTCCATTTTGTGTATTGATTACGCCACGTTTGCCTTACAGTTCCATGGAGCGCAGGACAATTAAAAAATATAATTATCATAATGCAAATTACGATAAAATTAATGACGACTTAAAGGAAATAAATTGGAAAGACGCCTTAAATCACGAAACAGTTGACGAATCTCTAAACACGTTTTATAATGTAATTTTTAATATTATTAAAAAACATGTACCATTGACTATTTGTAAATCTAATAAGTTTCCCGTTTGGTTCTCAAAACCTCTTATACACATTTATAGAAATAAGACCAAAGCTTGGGTTAGATGGAAAATGTATCGCAATATTTCGGATTACGAGCAGTTCTCACTATACCGCTCCAGATTCCAAGATGAATGTAAGAACTGCTTTAAAAAATACATTAATTCTGTCGAAGATAGTATTCAGAGCAACGTTAAAAACTTTTGGACTTTCATTTCTAACCGAAAAAATAGTACTAAAATTCCTTCTACTATGAGTTATAACAACCAGTCGACTAATAACCCAGAAAAGATTTGTAATCTTTTTTCAGACTATTTTAACTCTGTTTATGAGCCTTCCACTTCTAGTAATATTCCATCCGTGCATGATGACTGTTCTGAGAGCTGCACTCTATTAACTGGCATTCAGCTTACTATCGATGAAGTATTCAGTGCGCTCAAAGCACTGGATCCTTCTAAGGGGCCAGGATCAGACGGTCTACCAATAACCTTTATTAAGTCGACTGCGGTTAATCTGTGTATACCATTACATATTATATTTAATTTATCAATCTCCCAAGGAATATTTCCTCAAGCATGGAAACTTGCTAATATAACCCCTATTTACAAGTCAGGACCTAAACATGATGTCCAAAATTATCGTCCTATATCAATATTGCCAGCTTTGTCAAAGGTTTTCGAGAGATTAATACATAATAAAGTATATCCCCTCATACATAGCAATATAATTCAGCAACAACATGGATTCGTCAAAAGAAGATCAAGTACAACTAACCTGGTGACTTTTGTGGACTACTTATTTAACAATATGGACTCTCGTATTCAAGTTGACACTGTTTATACTGATTTCCGGAAAGCCTTTGACAAAGTTGACCATGAGCTGCTCTTAAAGAAAATTGCATTTAATGGTATACGTGGTGATCTATTGAGATGGTTCTCCTCTTACGTCTCTAATAGAACTCAGAGGGTTGTCGTAAATGGTTTCAATTCCAACACTCTAAGAGTTACTTCTGGAGTACCCCAGGGCTCTATTTTGGGACCTCTTTTGTTCATAATATTTATTAACGACATCAATACATGTTTTCAAAATTCAAAAATTTTACTATATGCAGACGACCTAAAAATTTATAAGCCAGTAAAAAATTTACATGATTGTCTCCTCTTGCAGGAAGACCTAGACAGGTTCTCTGCATATTGCTTAAATAACAAACTCCAACTTAGTATATCTAAGTGTTGTTGTATAAGTTTTACTAAGAATAAAAACATCCTAATGCATCCATATTCCTTAAATAACGTAATTCTAACAAGAGAAACACTGGTCCGTGACCTTGGAGTTCTATTGGACAATAAACTACACCTTGACGCTCATATTAGTAACATAGTGAACAATGCCTTCCGCATGTATGGTTTCGTGATGAGATCAGCTACAGAATTTGTCCGCCCATACACATATCTATATCTTTATAAATCGTTGATCAGGTCGCAGTTAGAGTACGCTGTTGCGGTGTGGAATCCCTTCTATGGTAAATACTCAGACGCGATTGAAAAAGTTCAAAGTAAATTTTTGAAAGCCGTGCATTTCCGTTGTTTTCACACCTATGCATCTTATAGTGATCTTTTAAATAAGTTTAATCTACAAAAACTTAAAGCCAGACGTATTATTTTGGAAACAATGTTTTTGTTTGACCTATGTAACAACACATATGATTGTATGGATATTAGTAATAAGATTTGCTACGTAGTACCTAGAACAACCATAAGCCGAGGGGTGCGTGCACGACATCTATTTGCTGTATCTTCTAGTCATACAAACGCAGGCTTACGAGCGCCCCTACGCCGCCTTACCAATCAGTATAATAAGAACTTCCTTAATATTGACATCTTTGCTGTTTCTGTTGGAAAATTTAGATGCCTTGTTCGCAAAACAATCTTAGATTTAACTCCACAATGTTTAAACTCATAGACTATTTTTATTCTTTTATTCTTTTTGCATGCCTGTTTAGATTTATCATTAACCACATTATGCATACAATTATGATGTAATTGTAATCGCACATCGTAATAATTTTTAATATCTTGTTTTAATATTATGTGGAAAATGTCGTGGGTTATACATTTGCTCACTCTTTTACTTAGCTCTAATTATTTTGTAATATTGTAATGTGTAACCGTTTATTTTCCCAAATAAATAAAATAAAATAAAATAAAATTAAAATTGAAATTGTACAGTTTAGGAATTGAAAAGGATAGCCAATCGTTTCACGGTTATTAACTTTTTAAACACAAAGGAGAGAGCCAATAATCATTATCATCATTACCCTGTTCTCTGTGCAACGATTGCCCACGCTGATTGAACAGATGCCCACTACAATTTCACGATACGGTATTGTTGTAACATAAAATTGATCTAAAAACTATTGAAATAATCATCATGCTCTATAAACCTTGTTTCATGTGTCAGCAAGTAATTATTTAGTCAGTAATTATTTATTCATCTACTTTATCATACTAGCTGGAGCGGTTTACTCTGTTGCGTGCGTGACTGCGGCTTGCGTCTATTGGTCGTCGTGACTGCTGTCCTAGGTTCGATGCCCGGGTCGGGCAGTGTTATTAGGTTTAGATTTTTAGTATAAATTTTCAGTAGCAGCCCGGAGTCTGGATTTATGCTCGGTTTTATTGGCAAGCTGGCCTATAGCAAGGGATCTGGGCCTACAGTCTCGACATAGATAGCGATCGCTTTACGACCAAAATCAGTTGTTCCGCCGTATTTTTAGGGTTCCGTACCAAAATGGTAAAAAAGGAACCCTTATGGTGCGACTTCGTCTGTCTGTCTATCTGTCACACTTGCTTATTTCAGCAACTACTAATGCTATCAACTTGAAATTTGGAACAGTTATAAAAAATGCTTGTCCAACTTTATTGCAAATGAAAAAATTAAAATAATATTTATTTTCATTTCACGAATCTAATGATATGTCATATGTTAAAATCCGTTCGCTCGTTTAGTCTATAGGAGGGAACACAGAAACGGAAAACGGAAATACATACCCACATACATACATACATAGATACTAACATACAGGTGAAACACTATACCCTCCTTTTGGGCTTCGCCGCAGTCGGGTAAATATATTTTTATTTAATTTTATGTCTCACAGTTTTCGACATATGATGAAAAAATACCATCCCCCCGAATAATTAGAGTTGATAGGAATTGACCCAAATATGGCACCAAAAATAAAACGATGTTCCTAACTAGTACAGTTTTTTCAAAATCATCAAAATTCTTTCACAAACAAACTTAGTTTTGCGGACCGGTTTTTTTCACTTTATACGTCCAAAACTGATACGGAACCCTCGGTGCGCGAGTACGACTGGCACTTGGCCGGTTTTTCATAGAGATAGCGACCGATTTCGGTTGTAAAGCGATCGTTATCCATGTCGAGACTCGAGACTGCAGGTACCCCTATCATGAGTTTTTTTGACGTATAGTATCGTTAACGTAAGCATATTTTGAATTTAAAATACAGCAGTTCTGGAACATTTTGATAAAATTTTATACAATTTGCACATTTTAAAAAATACAAATAAATTAATGAAGTATTTAATTTATATAAATATTGTGTAGCAAACGTGTATTTTCAATTCAAAATACGCTTACGTTAACGATACTACACGTCAAAAAAACTCATGATCGGTAGGTACCCAGAGCCTGGCGAAATGTAGGTGTACTATACAGTAAACACCTCTGCCTAACCATTCGGGCAATATAAAAGCTATTGTATTGTTGGAAAACGTCAAAATTACTCCTAATTGAACAACTGTTTATTTGCAGGCAGTGGAAGCGATCCTCACGAACGTACCAGAATGGCATCCCACACCGTTTACGGACAAAAAAGGTCAGTAATTACCTACTAAAGGTACTGCCATTAATGCCATTATTACGTCGTATTTGTTTTGACAACATTGGCAACGACCTCCAGACGTGGTCGACTGGATTATTGTATTAAATAGTAAGCACACTAATGATGCACATATTTGTGCAGACGTTAACCAAACTGCGCAGGCAGGTACTGAATTCTGCGTGACAATGGTAGAGTATGCCTTATGGTAGGGGTGTCAAGATCTCGAGGCGGAGTGTCTCGATTTTCTAAAGGGCCATCTACAAAATTATAGGCATATAAACCTATATACTAGCGGGCCACACTCAAAATAATAGTAGGTACGCAAAAATAATTTATTGATAATGGAATCGCAGGCCGCACCAAAGTGAAAGAAACCTTCAGGTCTGTTGTTCATCGCAATACATTTGACAGAACTTGAGAAATTACGTCATGCACTTAGAATGTGAGAGATTTATGTCTGTCCACGCAATCATGATACAGATTTACAGAATGAATCCTAATGTGGGGCAACGTTAAAATAACAGCCTCACTGATTAGCCATATAAGACAGCCCCGGATCTTGAATTATTTTGAGAGGGGGTATACCTTTATCATCATTTCAGCCCTCAGATCATAGAAACAAAGGAGATGTGCCAAGGCGCTATCGAGCTTGATGCCTGAACTTGAGCAAATTGCTCCTAATAAAAACGTACGCGCTGACAACGAACAGAACACGATCGATGGTATAAATACAGTGTTTTAGTTTAGTGTTAGTGTTGAGTGACGATTAACAGTGTTAGATTGAGGGTGTGCGGAATGTTTAATGCGTGGGAGATCTTTTTATTCACAAGGAGCGCTTAATTATGCGCGTAATTGTGTCGAAAAATGTACTAAAAGTGGCATCAATTGTTCCCGTACTTATTTGCTATGATGGCATATCTCCTTGTTTCTATGATCTGAGTTTCAGCCATTAGACGCCCATTGATGCTGACAGACATAGGCCTCCTCCAAAGAACGCCACAACGACCAGTCCAGCGCTGCTCTTTGCGATTACTACGCTTCGTAGACGAATACACTACTCAGTGTATTCGTCTACCAAGCTTGAATTTGCCGCCCGGGGCACGGGCCCTGGCTAGCCCCGGGGCTGATATAAGACAAGGTGATTAGCGTATATTCGGTGTGTTTTATTTATTACCCAGACATAAAGCGAAGACAACCAGTTAACTAATAAGGATTGATGTTATCTTAGCGTCTGGTTTAATTGCGAAACATTTGGAGGAAGTGAACTACAGACGGCACAAAAACTATAAGTACTTAATTATGAACTTGCATAATAACTTTAGAATTTTAATTGACAGACTTACCTATTTAGCACATACTAATTATGCCGTAAAGACCCCTTTGACTTTGTGTGTTTCCACTTGACGAAGTAGGTAATTCGCTGTTGAATGTTCGAAGACTAAACCAAATTATAATTATCTTCAACCAAATAAAAGACGGTAGTTTTGTTTGCACAATGCAAGCTAAGCACCGTTTTTGATTAATAGATATTAGAAACCTGCTTACATAGATAAAGCAATAAATTATTATTCTATTGTAAAATTGGTCCCGATATCAATAGTTACTTGCAAAATAAAACAATACTTTATTCAGTTCGAATGAATGACAGGATTTTTATGCTCTCGGACCTAACAGCGAAACCTAATTATATAAGTTTTGTAATAAAAATAAAATTATTTAAATAAAAGTATTCTTGTATCTGTCGAGTATCTGTCTACAATTTTCGGTCACCGATTGGGTTGTCAACTTTTTTTTACAAATAAAGTATAGGTATTTTTGAGATTAATACCAGAAAGATAATTTGAAAAAAAAAAATGTTTTTTGATAATCCGCCTTTTTAAAACGGACTAAAAAGTATTAAATAATTTCAAATGTAATGAAGAACGTGGGCCGCATCTTACTATTCGTATGTTCACTATCTCAACAAATTGTATGGAGCCGCTGATTTTTTTTCGCTATTTCAGGGTTGATTTCATAGTAGAAGTTGTTCATAATGATGAGTACAATGACCCCTTTTCTTTTCAAGACTGACTATTATTACACCCAGTATAGTAGTAAGGGTTGGCAACCCTAGATACAGACGATACAGTTGACATTGTGTCAAACTGTCAACATCATGTAACTTTTCGTCTTGTCCTACAACTCTCGAGAGGCCGAGTATCAAATATCCAAAAAGTGACAGTAACATGTCACGGGCTAGAATTGCCAGCTTTCCAACTTTTTTTAGAAGTAAGTAATAAAGTTTTGCTGATTTCTGAGACGGTAAATATAAAGTACCTACAGACTTATAAAGAGAGTATGATTTACATTTTTAAAACAGTCATTTTTGTACTATAAGAAGAACATAACATTTCGTTTAGTGTTATGGCTGGCACTAGTAAACTTTGTGCAAAAAAGTCAAAATTAATGTAAATAAAGTTTTTAGCCTTCATTATTATTAGGAATAAAGATTATAAAGTCATAAAATAGAACACAATACTCTATTTTAGAGTATGGTTGGCTACCCTACCTGGAGCCGTAATATGAAGTGCTTTAATCAGCATTATTTCTATGTATGAGTGAGATGAAGCTACTCGGTAGCTTCATCTCACTCATACATAGAAATAATAAACAAATAGCACCATCCCTTTTTACACCGAAATATAAACTTTGACACTTTTGTAATTCGGTTCCTGTTCTAGAATATCCAGCCTAAAAAGACACTACTCTCAACTTAGTTTTGAGCCGTTCTCTTGACAAATGATCCGGTACTTGCTACAATGAAGCTATTCGCGGGCGGTCATCATCAATTACGGTATATTATTCACTTATCGTGCCTTGTGAGTTTGTGACACAGATACCAAATTGTCTGTCGGTTGCACTTGTTGCCTAGTCGGTCACTCCGTTAATAGTTTGACCAGAAGTTATCTGGCCCAACGTTTTACCCTCTTACTTCAGAGGCCTCTTAAAGGAGTTGTTTCAGAAATGTATGGAGCCTGGGAGGGGTCTACGTACGCAATTAAGTATTATAGCTATTCATGATACTAACCGGTTCCTAATGCTTATTTTCTTTAATATTACTTCGTTGAATTGTAATTCATTCTTTTCTTTGTCAAGGAGAGCAACACAACACAAGTATGGTGGATCAACAATCGACAAATGAATTAAGTGAAACGTCATTTTGACAACTGTTGTTATGTCAATGTCAGTCAAAATGGCAACATTCAATCCACCACGCGTGCGCACAATGACTCAAACGTCACGTCATAAAACAACACTGTCAAACTCAACTGTCTTGGCCGCCCTAAAAAGAGGGATATCATAGTGAAAAACTTCATCTCAAATAATTCTCTTACAATTGTACTCTTCTTCAAATGAATTTAATAATATTTTTATGTAAATCCCCTATTTTTTCCCTATTTTTCTATGTGGCGTACGTATACCAGTTCCAGGATGAAACATCTCCTTTAACCACTGATTAAATATACAACTATCCTTGTCATTTGCATGACAATGAATAGAGATGACAATTGACTTATGAGCTGTTTAATTTAATTATTCATCGTCTATAAGTACGGGGGCTAATGGTAAGATTTAGGACAAAATTAAGTAGGTAATGGCTTTTTCCCTGACCTTTTTATTCGTCTCGATTCATTTCTATAAAATCGGACAAAGCTTTCAATTCAATGTTCATAAGTACCTATTAATTTTGTTTACCAAAGGGTAACTTTTATTTGACCCTAAGCATGACGCACACGAATCATACTTTAGGCATTCAATACCTATCTATTTCCAGACTTGGAGCTGCTACTGAAATAATTCGTATTGCCGTCCTTGATTCTTGCGAACTCATGCAAATCAATGTAGGTACCTACCTACCTATTAAAGTGCATTCGTCTGACCCTTGCTTCATTGTTCACTTATAGAATTATGCCGGCTCCACACGCTTGTCCAACAGTCCAACACTCCAACTTGATTCCAATCTGTCCCATCCCAACTCACTATCGATACAAAAAGACTTTCCAACACCGTCAAATATGCACGAACTATGTATATCTCCACACGTGGAAGGTTGGACGAACAGTTACTTTGGACTGTTTTGGACGATCGTGTGGAACTGGCATTAGAGTGACAATAACCAACTATAGGTAGGTAGGTATCTTTCTTTAGATTCATTGCTGCACTCATCCGGGATGTGAATCTTGTGCGCATTATTATCTTATCTCATTTCACAAGTTGACAGACCAGCATGACCCGGAAATTATTATAGGTAATTAGGTAGGTACATTTACGTTCTTAAAAATGGAATTTTTATGCATAACCGCGGATGTTATGTTCTGACTAAAATAATGATAACTGGCTAATGTTCTACATACAAATAGCCTACTGTATATTCATTATCACCCACTTTATACATTGTGACATTTTAAATAAAGGTTTTTATTATGTTATCCGATAAAGCCATAAACAACGACCAATGACACAGTGTTGCATAAAAAGAGCTTTTATTTGGTAAATTGGATAAATCGCCTTCATTGTGTGTAACAGGAAAATAAAAATGTCACACCATGATAACGGAACCGCAGACATCCTCTCCATTGGTTACGATTGTTACGAATAACATTTTAATAATTATATTACTTACACACTAATTTTAATTATGATTAGCGGCGTATTCAAATGTAGTAGGTACCTACCTATAAGTGGTGAAAGAGTACCTACTTGAAACCACGTGAATACTTAATATGTTATGTGGATGTGGCGACCTGCAGTTTTGTGGGGGTTAGAGCGCGGTCCCATTGAGAGCTACTAGTACCTAGCTAGTAACTAGGTAGTAGCTAGAAACTATAGTTCAAAGCTGACACGTTTTCGTGTGCCGGAGGTATGTTTAATAAATAAACACATTAATAATATAATGTTAGAGGTGTGAAGGTTACTGTTATTATTAAAATTTAACACGTTTGCTTCGGAAAACACTGAATATGTTTCTAACTATGAGTGGCACGAGAAAACGCGGAAATGCGTCAAAGCTACTCAAAACAATGGCGTTGTTTTGTCGGTAATACGAAAGTGGGGATTAGGTGTCATGAAAATATTGATAATACGGAGTAGGTATCTATCATAACTGCCCACGCCACGTGCCGATTGTCAAAGCACCTTTCTGTAATATTTTCGAAAGGAAACCTCGATACTACGTACAATTCCGGGTACAAAGAAGGAAGGAAGGATTTGCCTCGATTACCTCGAATCAACCGACTTCATGATTTCCAGTGTTAAAATTGAATTTTATAATAATTAAAAAATTACAACGTAACCTAATCGGTATAATCCTAATCCTTTCTATCCAATTTCCGTTTTGCTAATCTAAGCTAGTTTTGAATAAAACATTAATTAAAACACGGTATTCTGCGTGGCATCTGCACTCTGCAGGGAAAGTAATGTTACAAGCGAGTTTTATTTGCGTAGCTCCTCGAACTGAAAGTTGTCTATAGATCGCATCGTTACTGATTTTCTCCTTACATATTTTTATATAAACGTGCATATTGGTATATTGTAATAATCAGTGATCGCAGTAGGTAGGGCTATTACGAGCCAATGACCTCAAACGTATATGTTAATATGGATATGCCCCGGGATCCCGGGATTTTGAATTTATCCAGAACTTAAATAAATAAAATCGGATTAGCTTGTTAGATATTCAAAGAAACTTATCGGAAGTATCTAATTTTATGCGGATGAACCAAGTTTAATCCAAGTTTAGATATTTCCCGTGAAATATACATAATATACAAAAATACCTTTAAAAAACCTTCACACTATATTTTTTATTAAATCCCAGTGAGTCCCGGGTTCTCAGGCATGTCCATACTACGAAAACATGTCGCAAGTACTAAAATAGCTCTACCTAGTCCGATCACTAGTAATTATGCTTCGTGTGAGTATTTTATTTAGTAGCAACATTTAGGCAAAATGTTTATAGTAAATTATTTATTTCGGTAAAAGTAGAATTAGGTGTTAATCAGAAAATTTACTGGTGCATACTTAAAATTGAAGAGAGGTTATTTTCTTGTTGAACAGAAGAGAAGAGCGAGCCAGAAGACAGTGGTCGGCTGCGATGCGAGACGTTCGACATCGAGCGAGTGTTGCAGCATGGAGCGCACCTCATGGGCTCCGAAGGCAACGAGTACGACATGGACGAGGAACCGCTCAACGCTTCAGGTAACTAATGAAGACGTGAAAAAAATGTAACAACTTTTCATAAATTTTGGCTACTTTTGTATTAGGGAAAGTTGTTCAGTATGACGGGTAGAATCACCTCCTTGAAAGTTGTAGGGGACTAAATCAACAGCTTGTATAACTTCACGTAAGCTGTATATTGGCGAATGTTCAAGCATTTTTGTCTCATGTTACATGAAAGTTTAATTAGGTCCTGGACTAGATTTCCTTATGTTTCATAACTGATTAATAAATTATTAGAGGTTGGGTCCTTAACTCTATACTCAGGTCATAGAAACAAGGGAGATGTGACAAGGCGCTATTGAGCTCGACGCTTTGACATGATCAGTGTGATCATGTTACGATCGATGATTTATTTATATACTTAGAGTGTTTCAGTTTAGTGTGAGTGACGAATAACAGTGTTAGATTGAGGATGTGCAGCATTTTTAATGTGTGGGTTATTGATATTCTGTCATAATGACGTGGATATTATGTATGAGTGATACTCTTGTGGGCATCATTTACATCACAAGGTTTACTGGTATGACAAGAAATCATTCACAAATCTACCTCGTTTTAAATATTGAGTAGGCAGGCACATGACGCGCGCATCTCTTAAATTGCGCCAGTCCAAAGTTTGAAGAGCCGGCTTCTTACGTCATCATCTACTCTGGGTACCTAGTTACCCACTCAACATAAATATAGTAGTCTAGTTAGGTAGTCTAGTTTATTAATAATAAAACCTCACAGAACAACTTACTATGTATAAGGAAGGAAAATGGGTTATATTATATTAATTAGGTGAAGACTTTTCCTACAACAACAAAGTAATAAACATAATTTAGGTCGACAAATATTTGTGTTCTAGCATCGAATAATAGTCGTGACCCAATAGGCAATAACCATGGAAAGGGATAAGATAGAGCGCTATTATACGAGAGTTATGAGATGTGTCATGGGGAGGAAGCGTATTACTTAGGACTTAGGGGACGCTTCAGTTCAACCCCCAAGCCCCCCTCTCCTGGAGTGGGGTAACTTTGTCCAAGGTTCTTACGACGTATGCGGATTTGCGCTCTATTTCCCCATATTCCAATACTTATCTCTGTTTACATTATCTTTGTTTTTACCGCTCACATATTTGTCCAGTTTATTTCCTGCGCTTACTTATCTGTGTTTGCTCAGATTCAAAGGAGCGTCTGGCGAAACAACGCCAGCAGTTGAACGCCCGCCTGGGACTTGATGTGGCCGCCAACCTTGGGGTTGATATCAACTCCATGTACACCAATGAGGACTTATGTCCCGTTAAACCTGTGTTAAACAAGACTGAATCGTGCCGGGTAAGTTTATGAAAACAGAAAAATAGAAATGTAAAAGTTCTGGTAATAAAAATATTATTTAAATGGTTCCATCTGTCCACGGTCTTGTTGATTGCAGTCAGATATTTCCTAAAGTAGCTTAGCGTAGTTGATCAGCTTAAAAATCTTGCAGACTTTTTGACCGACCTATAAAAAAAAAGGATGCATTCATTCGTTTAGTCAAGACCTTGGCCCTGCAGAACTGAACTGAACAGTAAACATGGCTTTTTAATTAGCACGATAAAAGTTGTCTTACACTACTTTGAATTTGGGTATCCTAATTAGGATTTAGGACAAGAAAACAAATGAGAAGTAGTATACCTAATAAGAGTTAGGATCCAATTAACCAGTCAGAATGGTTCCTACATTTCGTCTAATTCCTAAATGAGTCTTTCAGTGTAAGTTCCTCAATAGCCGTTCTTTCTACAGAGACCAGTACAAGAGATAGTGATATCTTCCAAAACATTAAGCTCCCGGGAGATGAACCTGGCCAAACGCAAGGCGCGACTCGCCTTCAGTAAACAAAAGTCACGCGACTGCAGCGAGGAAGGCCCCTCGGCGCCGCCCACGCCGCCGGTGGAGCCTGACAGGAAGAAAATCAAGTTGGAACAACCTGAAGAATTTGTATGTGAGTATTGGTGTGTGGAAAAGTTTTGACAAAAACCATTTGAATAATGGATAGAAACATCCCAAAACGATCATATTGGGGAACAACATAGCGACTTAGGAAGAACCTCCACCTTACAGAATACCACAGCCAAATAACGCTACTCTTCGGTAGTGTTGTGTTCTGTGGTAAGTAAGGTCGCCAGAGTTCGTGAGAATGTATTGACAGCCGATAGCTTAGAGGAAATGTTTGTCCTCTAAAGCCATCGGCACAGCGAATCTTCATTTTAAAGGATCGGCAACGCGGATGTTATACTCAATGTTGGAAGCGTTTCATAGACTACGGTAACCGCTGACCATCAGGCGGGACGTACGCCTGTTTGCCACAATCGTAGTATACAGGGTGGCAGGTTAGACAGTGGAAATATTTTAAGGGGTCATTGTACTCATCATTATGAACAACTTTTATTATGGGACCAACGCTGAAATCGCGAAAAAAAAATCAGCTGTTCCATACATTTATGTTGACATAACTCAACAAAGTGTATGAGACAGCTGATTTCTTTTCGCGATTTCAGCGTTGGTCCCATAGTAAAAGTTGTTCATAATAATGAGTACAATGACCCCTTAAAATATTTCCGCGCTTTAACCTGCCACCCTGTATAAAAAAAATACTTAAAAAATAAAACGGTTTTGCGAACTTTGGAATGGGCAACTAACTAATCGACCCCATAAACGTATGTTCAAGTGGTCTAATTGAAACAAGTACTTAGAATAAGACAACGATTATTGATTGATTGATTAGCGATTAATTGATTACAAACTACGCAATACGTAGCTAAAGTCCAAGGGTCTTACTACTAAATACACACTTGTTAAACCGTGACTAACATTGTTTTTCTAAATAAATAACGATAAGGCCCTATTTAGTTTAAGCAGCTGTTAAACTGACATAGATAATGATGTTGTGGTACATACATCAATATCATCAGTTTCCTTAATCGGAATTGCTGATCCGCTCGTTAGCACGCTACTGGTTTATTATTAACTGTATTATTAACATTATAAGTCAAAATAGTAATGCGACGCACTATTGCAATTTATTGATACTAAAACAAAATATCATACTCTCAGAAAATAATGTATTTATACATTTAATAAATAAGTATGGAATTTTAAATGACTAATTGAACTGCAATGGGTCTTAAACAAGCATAAACTACGATGGGTCTTATGCTGACATAGGCGTTAGCCGCATTATTGTCCTTATTTTTAAATAGTTACTCTCCTTTGGGGCTTCGCCGTAGTCGCGTAAAAATTAAAATATGATAAACGTAATAATGTTGAATAAATTGCATAATAACATGACTGTTGCATTCGTTACATTGATAAACTACCTCAATGCCATCTGTTTGAACACCGTTAATTAGCATCTTACAAGATAACCGAATATTATATCACAACTTGTTCGTAAAATTCTGTTATCATTGAAAGTTTATCGTCGCATTGTAAATTATAATGGATAATGTTTCTCATGAAAGTGGTTGATTACGATCATCTGTAATAATAAAGATAGCATAATGATATAATAGTTTTGTGATACGATCTTCATGTTAGGTCAATGTCACTTGAGTCTTTTTTAAGGTGCAGATAAACCTGAGCGTTCTAATGAATGTTACGTTACACTTAAAGGCTCACACGACATGAATATTTGTTCAAACAGGAGCATTCTAGCGAATCAACAAAAATGTGCTGGGTTCACCCGCATAAAATCAGATACTTCTGATAGTTTTCTTTAAATATCTAATAAGCTATAACTAATCCGATTTTCTTCATTAAAGTTCTCGATAAATAAAAAAACCCGGGATCCCGGGGTATGTCCATATTAACATATACATAAATATATAAATAGCTATATATAAATAGCTCTACCTACTCCAATCACTGATTATAACTGAATGCTCAGCAAGTCAGCACCTTATAAGACTGCGTGCAATGCCTTTTCTTGATTGGGTCGGTGCATCGCTAAATACACAATAATAATCCCTAGCTTTTAAAACATTCGATTAGTAAATTGGCTGTTAAATCTCATGTTAACTATTGTGTTGTCAATGGCTGATCGAAAACAACATCTAATCATACAAATTGACATGAGATTTTACAAAAGATTAAATGTAGACTTTCAGTAACTGAAGGTCAGTGTCGCAAACTCTATGCACACGTTGAATACGTAGAACTATAAATAAATCTTACCTAGCCGTATACTTAATAAGTTTGGTGTCAAACTCGATTTTCCAAAGGGCCACCTACAAAATTAAGGGTATGCTAGCGAGCCACACTCAAAATAAATTTACGCCTGGTAGATAGAAGTAACTCAAGTTGCCATGCATTTAGGCTTCCTGCCTCATCAAGGCTGCCAAAGGTAAACACTTCACAGTATAACAACGTTGTTTGTGCAGCTCTTAACAAATTATAGGGCCGTGCCTCACTTTCTATGAAACAAAACAGGGGTGTGTCTAGACGGGTGCGCTGGTATCACCTGACATTAATAATGTTTATACAATCATCTACGTGTAACCAATTAAGTTCAATTAACTAATGGAAACGTTATAAAGGTTAATTAATGGAACCACGCCATAAGTCATCATAATGCTAATGTTATTAAAAATGTGTTGTGTTGTGAATATATTTGTTAGAGTTGTGTGTTCACATGTTTTGTTGTTGTGACAGGATGCGAGCTGCATTTAGCGTCTATTTAGTAAAAATAAATAGCTAGAATAAGAAGTTTATTAAGTGAATCTATGTATGCTTACATCATCACACTCAAAAAAAGAAGGCTCATAGCACATGCCCTACAAGCCTACAACGCAACATTTACTCAGAATTATCATGCTTTCCTGCTATTAATAAGTATGTGGAACCAGGGTAACACAGGGCTGTATTAATTTAAAAAAAAACAGTATATTTACTAGTGTATTTTCTTGTAAACACTTAAAGGCAGCGTCAGAAATGTACGATAATCTCAACAACTACAAATTATATTAAGATACATTCTCATCAGTACACATCAAGGCCCTAGACAAGTTGCTTTTCTGTTAGCGTTCACGCCAAACGATAAGAACAAAATGTATGGCAATGACATTACCTGCGGAAAATTCACATGACTCACAAATGTCACATCCATACATTTTATCCGTAGCGTTTGGCGTTAACGCTAACAGAAAAGTAACTTGTCTAGAGCCTCAGTGTCCTCTTTATCTCCTTTGATTAGCGTAAGTCACGAGCGATAACGTCTGAAGTCTGATTGTATTAAAGGTGCTTTTCCATCGGCAAGACGAGGATTGGTTGGGAGATAACTGAAATCTCGTCTGCCTATGTCCACCAAACAATTATTGTCAGTAATGGCGTCGCGTTTCAGTTGCAGAGTTAATAAATAATCTATGCGCAGCAATACGTTTCATATGTACAAACTAGTTGTTGCCCGCGACTTCAACTGCGTGAAATGTATAAAAAGTAGCTTATGTGCGTCTCCAGATCCCAGGCTCTGTGTTTCATCCAAATCCGTTCAGCCTTTTCAGCGTGAAGGAATAACAAACACACACAGACACACCCCCTCGCATTAATAATATGAGTGTGATACCTGAATTCTCGTCGCGCACATTCGCCAATCCAGCTCATTTCCACCGATGATGTGCTGTGAGAGAATTGATGAAATTTTGCCTTTCAATTTTTAATTCTCGCCTCGCCTTGTTGCTCCTAGCCTCGCCGGTGGATAAGCACCTTAAGGCTTAAATTGCTCGCGTGATCTGCCGGCCTAGTTTAGGTACATTGGTTACGCCTACTCACTTCATTAGGACTTATTAAGGCGAAGGTAAATGGTAACGGCCAGTTTTAAATCTCTTATTTCGCCGTCAAATAATGCAGGTTAGTTGTGCAATTTTTTTATGTTAAACTAGAACATATATACATCAATCGTACCTGTGAATATTTAACTATTGTAGTAAAATACTTAAGAGGGCGCAATAGAATCGTCACGATTCGAATTTCACCCCCACTTCCGCACCTTCCCCTCTATGTTTCGACGCAACCAAGTGACACGTGACACATTAATACAATTATTACCGTTGCATAACTTCAAAATCAGGTAAATGCATTTTTTGTAGTTTCAAGATATTAATATAATAATTAATCTGCATTATACAAAAAACGAAACCAATATCGAACCGAAAAATTCTGAACCCACTAACTGATTATAAGAATAAAAAATTTTTTTATCTTTTATAAGTTTCATATTATATTATTTACAGCTAAGTGTAAACCCGTATAAAAAGTACATTTTATTTAAATTCAGCTTACGAACAGACCAAACGAAGAATAGAACTGTAAGCCAGTGAAGTTACAATAAAATCTCCAATTATACATCAACTACTGAGTACTAATACAAAGTTTGTTATAACACATTACACAATACCTAAATGTCGATTTTGGGTTGGGCGGCTGTCGGGCCTTAGGAACAGCGACACGACTGGAGAACTGGAGAAACAGCAACAACACCTCAGTCATCGTCTCTGATCAGACTGCCGACTATTCGGCACAAAAGTAGGTCACTGATAGATGATGTATTTATATGCAAGAGAAAAGCAATTGAACAGATTTCTTCTACTATAACCAATTTTCATAAAAAACAGAAAATAGACAGATTCAGCTTTGTTTGATAAGTAGAAACAGTAGATTTTATACGCAATCACGTGACACCAAAATATTTGAAATTTGGTAGTTACCTGATTTTGAGGTGTACGTGACGATTTCCGTAAACATAGTATATGTAGAAAATAGTTTTATAGTATAGTGGTAAGTACATACGTGGGTAATTTACCTACATTTTAACCTGAATATAAAGCATCTCCTGAAAGAGTACTATGACCGTATGACCCTATTAAAATTAAAATTTATCATGTCCGATACGCAATATCTTTCTAACTGTAGATAAATTGTTAAACTAATAGTCTCATGAACTCTTGTGTCTACTCTAATATCAAAGCGTGACATAATTGAAGAGTAAAACAAATCTTATTAATAATATCATAGGTTTTCGCGATTACTGCACATTATAATAAAACAAGTTTAAACGGATTTAATCACGTGTATTATTGATTTTACTGACGTTTCGAACACTTTGCAGCGTTAAGGTCGCAGGACGACTGAGCTGGTAGGCGTCATGACTATGACTGCTATTATTTATACAAAAATGATTTTAAATCTACCCGCACAAGATTTTTTAATTATAATCGATATTATTCGATTCATATTCGTTTCGATGCACATAATCGCTCACGGTGTCTTGATGTTTCGCAGTGAGATGTGAAGTTTGGGACCTGATTATTTTAAGAACAGGGTTCCAAACAGGTGGTACTTGCCAACCATCCTCTCTATTAAAATTAGGATGTTTTTTTTTATTTCAATAGCCTCGCGAAGCATTCTAGGCACATATCGGTTATCCTTTGCGAGAATTTGAGGTTGATCAAAGTGTAGAAAATGGTAGAGTTTACCTAGGGCAGGGATGGCGAACCTTTTTATAACTGCGTGCCACACTAAGTAGAAAAAGAAAAAAATTATGGCTACGCCGTGCTATATCACAAAAAAGTAAGGAAAATAAAAATCCTTACCTAATTAAAGACAGCTATAACACAAATCAATAATGTTACAAGCACTGTAGATCTGTTTTATTGTAAAGATACTGAAAATGTGAATGCAACTTATGTTGTTCCCGTGTCCAGTTTTTTCTGTCGCGTGCCACTCTTGGCACGCGTGCCATTGGTTCGCCATCCCTGACCTAGGGCATGTTCATACACTGCAGACTTTGTGGAGCGCATATTCTTGACGCGGATTAATCCGTTTAAACTTGTTTTATTACAAAGCTTATTATTGAACATCATGTTATACTCCCAAAGTGATACACTTCTTATAACGTCATATGGATGCACGCCATAATAATATAATATATACGCGATGATAATAATAATAATGGCGTAACCTGAAGAAAGTATTTAACAGTCTTTTGTCAGGCGGAAACAAGGTGCGCGCATTCAACGTCATGCCGGTCTTGATGTACTCTTTTGGCAAACTCAAATGGACTCAGACGGAACTTGACGCCCTTGATCGTCGGGTCCGTACACTGCTGACGGCCTATCGGATGCATCACCCACGGTCCTCAGTGATGAGGCTGTATATCCCGCGGAAATGTGGCGGTCGAGGCTTTTTAAATGCTAAGACCCTCCACAACCGCGAGATATGCAGCCTCAGGGAATATTTCCTGAAAGCTGACGTGGGGATGCACCGAGATGTTGTCGCAGTGGACAAGGGACTAACCCCGCTCTCCTTAGCTAAAGAGAACTGGCGCAAACCTGTGGTTCTGGATATTAACAATCGCAGGGAGGTATGGCAGAGCAAGGAGCTACACGGACGCTTTTATCGGGCCCTTCATGGACCCGATACAGACTTCTTGGCTACGTTTCGGGGACCTCTTCGGGGAAACCGAAGGTTTTGTATGTGCAATTATGGACGAGGTTATCATGACGAATAACTATCGGAAATATATTGTGAAGGACGGCACGGTTGACATCTGTCGGGCATGCCACCGTCCAGGGGAATCTATCCGTCACATTATTTCCGGTTGTTCTCGTCTCGCTAACGGTGAATACTTGCACAGACACAACCTGGTGGCCAAGATTATCCATCAGCAACTTGCTCTGAAGTACAATCTTGTGGAATTGGAAGTACCATACTACAGGTATGTGCCCGACCCAGTTCTCGAAAATGGTCATGTCACATTGTACTGGGACCGATCTATCATCACTGACAGGACTATCATGGTTAATAAGCCTGATATAGTGGTGATAGATCGATCAGAGCGCCGCGCATTGATTGTTGATATCACCGTCCCGCATAATGAGAATCTCGTAAAGGCTGAGAAAGATAAAGAACTTAAATATCTTGATTTAGCGCACGAGGTTGTCAGCATGTGGGATGTGGACTCGGCAATCATTTTGCCGATAGTCGACACGGCCAATGGCTTAATAGCCAAGAGCCTCGACCTACACCTGAGGAGGCTCTCGTTAGGCGGCTGGATCAAGGGCTTGATTCAGAAAGTGGTACTCCTGGACACGGCTCGTATTGTTAGGAGGTTCCTCTCTCTGGGGCCCTGACCGCCGGTGGCTTGGACCCGGTTCCCGATGCCGGTGGAGCACTATTTTTTATATTTTTAAATGTTTTGTTTTTTATATCTTTTATAATGAAGTATTTAAAAATGTAAATTATATGTCTATACAATGAATAAACAATAATGGCGTAAGATAATTATCTTGGACAACCCTGTTAGCGTGAAAACGCGTAGGCAGGTGGCTTGCTTAGCGCCTAGAGCCTAGATAGTCACCTACCGGCCGCACTGCGCGCTGCGGAGCGACTAGCTAGGCGCCAAGCGCGCAGTGCGGCCGGTTGCGAACATTCTAAAACGTTTGTTTTACTAAGCTACTCGCTAGGTGACTATCTAGGCTCTAGGCGCTAAGCAAGCCACCTGCCTGTGCGGTCTTAGCCTTACTGTTTCCGTGAATTAAATAATATTTCACAAAGTGCCGAACAAAATTTGCTTTGTTCTTAGAGCCAGATGTAACACAAGAAAGTCACGCAAAAATTAAAACCATAACAGCAAGTAGCTGTAGAAGTTGATGGTTGTCTGGTATAGAGCTGGCTCTCACTTTTCAGTAGGCAGCCGATTACACTTTTCACTATTGAGAATGATCGCAGGCGGTGGCACAATCACCAGCTTGTAGGCTTAGTGCACACCAAATAGCATTTATTAACTAATCGCTTTTAACTTTGTTGGCTTAATCGAAAGGAGCGCCAAGTAAATATATACTAATCCAGATTACCACGATTACAGCCGCGTATTTATAACGTTTAAAATGATTTGAGAAAAATAATAAAAGAGCGATTAGAAAAACAATAAGCTAAAGCTTATATTAATACGTTATAGTCGTGCGAGAGCGCTGTCCGATCAAAATGATACACTTGTATTAAAACTCTTGTTACTTGCGAATTTGTCAGCAGACTCACGCAATTAGTGGCGTCACTGTGCGACCTGGATTAAAATTTAGTTGGAACACAGATAATACAATACTAAGCGTACAGATGCTCATCTCATACAAAAAACGGATCTAGGGACTATACATTTTTTCATGCCTAAATGTTTTTTTTTTATTTGAACAAATATTTACATTTGTCTATTTTTTCATGTTCTAAGTATATTTTATACAAACTTCAATAACAAATCGATACATATAATTAACACTATCTATTAAGAGTTATTTGAACAAATACTCCTTTGTTCCTGATGAGACCCCGTGGTTGGAGTAAAAAAAACGTGTTGGAAAAGAGTCGTCATTCAAGTCGTTGAAAAAAGTTTCTAATTATTTTACATATTCCATGGTCACTCAACAAAGTCCCCAATGACGTCATGATATGATTTCATAGAACCAAACATATTTTATTAAATTGATTAAATGAATTAAACTGTAGACATACCTTAGCCGTTTAGCCACCGTCTTTAATTTCCTATTTTTTCACTCGTGTTTATGGTTCTGTATTGCATTATAATAGCGTTTATACGTAATTTTCCAACGAACAACAATTTTGGTCAAGTTTCGTATATTTACACAGTATTTATACTCCCTTGTGGCGATTATTTCAATGATTAACAATTAAATGTGTCGACTTTTACTTATAACATTTAATTTTCTTGAGTAATATCTACGTAATTTTAATTTACATTTTTTTCTGTTTGCGACGGCATAACTGTCATCGGCTGTCAAAGTGGCATAGACCTCACGCCTGTACGGCGGAACGCCGTCTGGTCGATGAAACAGATTTATGCAAAAAGATCACATCAATAAGAGATGCAATATATCAACTTACTCAAATAAAATTGTCATAAGCGCCAAAGCAGTTTTACTGGATTTTCTCTTAAAGTAAACAATTAAAAAAAAAAACTTCCGATGCAAAGATAGATTAAATAATTGCGATGTTATTTATATAGTCTTTGTCGTAGTTATTTGCACCACGTCCATGAAAAATCCAATAAATGTGATATTTTTTCGCAACTTCATGATTTTTTTTTATCGAGTAAATTTCATGCTATCGTGTTTCCGTCCGATGCAAAAATAGATCTGATGGTGAACTATCATATACAGGGTGTCCCAGAAATCAACGTCAAGCCGAAATCGAGCATTAGGCCAAGTCGTAACAGTTATCAGAAATATATGAAAAAAAATCTTGGTCATGTGCTTTTCAAATTATATGTATTCAAAAACTACTGTACTGTACTGTATTCTTTAACCGACTGTACTGTAAAATTTGAAAAGTACATGACCAAGATTTTTTTTCATATTTTTCTGATAACTGTTACGACTTGGCCTAATGCTCGATTTCGGCTTGACGTTGATTTCTGGGACACCCTGTATATAAATTTTACTAGTATAGGACCTCTCTTACTCCTCAAATATTCAATCTAAATTTGACGTTTATAGCAAAGCCCCCTCTTAATGAAATAAATTCATGAATTCGTGTCTACCCAAAACATAAAAACGTAATTACTTTCAAACCGCTTAAGATATTTTCATGATTTGTTTTGTGTGAAAAGACTATGTTACTACCTATAATATTGCCTGTTACTTTTTTTTTATTTTATATTTTAGATACTAAATAGTAATAATACGTCTAATTCTGCACAGCGCGCTCCTTGATAGGCGAGTCGTATTGCTCGGTGGATGTATGTCGCGTTGCTTGAGCTCAGCGCAGAACACTCAAGCTATACCGCCCAAATCACTCAAGGCCGTTGGCGTATACCGGGGCCTTAACTGTTAACTGCGACTCAAATCGTGGCATTCTGATCTTTGTGATGCATCGACGATCGTAATATGTGCATCGCTTGAATTACGTTATGCAGTTCTGACGTCAAGATTTTTATATAATGAGCTCGATATCTTATGCTATACGATGTAGTGAATAGAGATGATAAATTATCGGGTTTTTTTTCTCATTGCATTCTTTTTAATTGCGTTCACAAATCATAATAGCTACTGAACACCTCAGCCACAGTCTCTTAGGGTGAGATCTATAGAGTGTAGGTACAGTCGTGACTAGCAAAGTCCCTAATCAATCTTGCAATCTTTGAGTCTCTACAGGTGCGTTCTTAGCGAAGTTGTAAGTTCACAAAATCGACAACTTAGGGAAACTTTGCTAAGGAAACTAAAACTTTGCATAAGTTGCATTATAATATCCGAATTGCTCATAACTTGCCTATGTCTAAATGATCCTCCGAATAACAATGCGACATCGGTAGTCGACTTTTGACATTGCCAAAGGCTTGCTTGGTAAACGAGTACGATGATCGCGAATACAATTTCTTCCTTTCCAATTGGTGAAAGATTTTTTTGTTTGGCATTTTTTTCTATATTTGAAATCTTTTCTTTCCATCCCCAGTTGAAAGCACAGCCCCAGTACCAGACTGCTCAGGGTCCTGGGGTGAAAGCACTCGGTGGCCCCTGGAAGCATGGGCGGGGGCGCTGCAGACGCAGCTGTTCAGCGCAGCCTGGGAGGCGAGGCATGGGGCTGCTAGCGCGCTCCGGGAGCTCCTGCGAGCGAAGATTGTCAGCTCTGCGGGACACGACGGGAATATGACCAGTCAAGAGGTTAGTGGTCATTTTGATCGCTAAGTAAGGTGTTGGAAAGGAGCTACTATGAATGGTTATTCTTATTTTCACCTAACCAGGGGCCCAAGTCTGCTAATGCAATTGTCATAATCGTGTCAGAATGGTCTCTCAACGACATCGTTTTGACCAATGACGAAAGAGATAGTTTTACTCTAAGCCAATGACTTAGGTTTTGACCGGTATGGTGTCATTATGACACCATTCTTACACAATTGCAATAGCAGAATTGGGGCCCAGGCTTATTGGTAATGATTTGTTTTTGTTCTTCCAGATGGAACAAGCTCATCAAGAATGGCTAGAGGACATGGCATTAAGACTGTTATGCGTCCTCGCGTTAGACCGGTTTGGGGATTTCGTTTCTGATCAGGTAAATTTACTTTGAGCTTGAGAGTCTCAAAGACTATACTGCCATCGTTAACCTTAGCTCATCTACCAGTGGCGAAAGGTCCCTACAATACAATTCCTACTGGCTTCCCTTTAAAAAAATAGCACCGGCAATATTGCCCACTTTTATTAATTAGCTTTTCGTGGCCAGGTAAGAATTTGAAGTCCGGCTTACCTCTTACAAAAACTGACCCTTCGCCACTGTCATCTACTAATCTGTAAGGTAAGGATAATATTTTCATATATTTTGTAGGTAGTAGCGCCAGTACGTGAGACATGTGCGCAGACGCTGGGCGTTGCGCTCGCGCAGTTGGACGCAGATCGAGTGAAGCGCGTGGCCGAACTGCTGGCGTCGCTGTCGGCGCACCCGCAGTGGGAGGCGAGGCACGGAGCGCTGTTGGGCTTCAAGTACCTGCTCGCGGCTAGACAGGTTAGTGTGGAAAGTTCGCACGATCGTATGCGTTTGGTACACGCTTCACTATGAAACGGTACAAGACACATCTATCTCGTCACCCGCGCCGGCGTAAGCGCGACTATGAAATTAGCAGAAAAGAAGAAACGTCAATAGCTCATTGTCTTTCAACTTGAGAACTTTTTTGTAGGAAGTAGCATGCGAGAGCGGCGCCCTAGAACACCTCATCCAAGGCCTGGGCGACGGTGCGGAGGACGTGTCGGCCGTGGCCGCCGGCGCGCTGGCCCCCGCGGCCGCCGCGCTGGCCGCGCGCCGCGCGCCCGCCGTGCGCGCCGTCGTGGCCCGCCTGTGGACACTGCTGGCCGACCAGGATGAACTCGCCTCACCTGCCAACTCCTATATGGCGCTACTGGCTGCCCTCATGGCGTTGCCCGAACCGGCTAGCTTGTTGCAGTGAGTATTCCTTTTGGATATATTTTTAAGGTTCCAAAAACTGGACAAGTACGAGTACGACTCGCGCTCTAAGGGTTCCGAAATATGCAATAGCGCCATCTACGAGCAAGATGCCGCTATTACATGCTTCCAGTGGCGCCATCTATGAGCAGATGCCTCCAGCCGTTGTTCGTCTGTCCGAAGACCTTTGTCTTCCGACAGACGGACAACAAAGTGATTCTGTAAGGGTTCCGTTTTTCCTTCTGAGGTACGGAACCCTTATAGATTACTTTCTCGTCCGTCTGTCCGTGGCAAGTCCGAGGCATCTGCTCAAAGATGGTGCCACTAGAAGAAATAAGTATACAGTCGTCCGACCCCGGTCATGGTCGCGCGACTGTGGAGACTGCTGGCCGACCAGGATGAACTCGCCTCACCTGCTAACTCCTGTATGGCCTTACTGGCTACCCTCATGGCGTTGCCTGAACCGGCTAGCTTGTTGCAGTGAGTATTCCTTTTGGATATATTTTTAAGGTTCCAAAATCCGGACGAATGCGAGTACGACTCGCGCCCTTATTGCATACTTCTAGTGGCGCCATCTATGAGCAGATGGCTCCACTCATGGTCATGACAGACGGACAACAAAGTGATGCTATAAGGGTTCCGTTTTTTCTTGTGAGGTACGGAACCCTAAAAATGAAACCCTTATAAGATTACTTTCTCGTCCGTCTGTCCGTAGAAAGTCCGAGACATCTGCTCATAGATGGCGCTACTAGAAAAAGTATGTAATAGCGGTAACTTGCTCAAAGATAGCGCTATAATACGGGGTGTAAGTGACAGCGTATCGAACACTGAAACCTTGGATTCTGTATCATAATCTGAACCCCTCAGCGTTAAAATTTAGCACCAGATTAAAAAAAAAATTACGACTTTGTACGGAAATTTTGCAGTTCGTTAAAAATCTCCAAACGAAGTCGTATATGTTTTATCAATAAACTAAAAGTAATATTTACCATAGCAAATGGGTGTACCAAAAACACCAAGTAAAACCATCAAACATTTCTCCACAGCCCAATCGACCTAGCAGACGTCCTTCCCCGTCTGTGGCCGTACCTGGACCATTCAACCAGCTCCGTCCGCAAAGCGACCTTACAGACTCTGCGCACACTCACCCGCCCTCTAGTCACCCTCCACGCCAAGAACGGGACCGATAGCAACGGGACCGATACCACCGGGACAGGTATCAACGGGACCGATACCACCGGGACAGACACCACTGGGACAGATACCACCGGGACAGACACCACCGGGACCGATACCACCGGGGCCGTTACTACCGGGGCCGTTACCAACGGGAACAGTGACGTCAACGGAGACTCCGACCAGTACCTGAGCTGGACGCCCGAGTTGCTGCAGGAAGCTATGAGGCATATCTATCAGAGGTTGCTGTTTGAACACGTGCATGAGATTCAAGAGATTGCTGTGCAGGTGGGTTGATAGATTAATTAGATATTCAATTAAATTCAATTTATTCAAAAGCATGGAAATTCATTCAAAGCATGGAAGAATTACAACTACATAAAAACTGAATTAACAACAGCATAACAACACAAAGCCTTCGCGTATATCTAAAGAGATACTTATCTCCTGTGGTCTCAAGTTAAACTCATTTTACTGGGACGTACCTTCAGTTTCTGAAACCCTAGTGAAGCAACTGATTAGTAAATCTGCTGTCAAATCTCATGTTAGTTGTTATTGGTTTACCGAAATAACATTGGCCAATCATAACCCTTGACATGAGATTTGATAACAGATGAAATCGATCAGGCTTTTAGAAACTGGGGCAGTCAAGTTGAAAGGACCCTGCCCACAGTTTTGTATTTTTTATTAGTTTTTCTAACAAAAATACAAAAAACAAAGACAAGTCTTTAGCTTATGTAGGTATATCGTTGGCGTAGATGAGATGATGATGCTGGTGGGAGACTTACCGACAGTAAAATTGTCTCCTACTACAATGATGTGCTAATTAAAATTTGACCGCGTTAAAATTTGACCTGCGACGGTTGTCGCAGTGGCTGAGAGATTGGCTGCTGCGCAACGTGTCGCGGGTTCGATTCTCGCATTGCACATAGGTCTGGCTGTTTGTGTATGTAAAATTTGTGTTTGTAAACGCACCCACGATACAGGAGAAATCCTAGTGTGGGGAAACATAAAAAAAAAAAAAAAATGTAATAAATAATGAATTAAATAATACAATTAAAGCAACTTTAACAGTTATACTATCACAAGGGAGATACTGCAAGTTTCTAATACTTTCAGGTGTGGGAGAACTTCCTGAAGTACGCGTCGTTAGGAGTGATACTGCTGGCGGCGTGTCCGATGCTGGCCACGTGGCTGTGTCTCGCGATGCAGCCCGCCCGCCTGCCCGTGGAGCCCGGCCTGCTGTTACATCCGCCTCCCAAGGTATGGTCTGGCATATAGATGGGCAATCCACCGGGTGTTTTTGGTTTAACACCTGATAAACATCCGTTATACACCCGTAAACACTCAAAATGTGGTGTGGGAGAACTTCTTCATTTTTGTTGCAGGATTTTATATCCTCGGACGTGGATTGGGTCGATTATTTGTGTTAAATGTATTCTGAAAATAATTAATATTCAAGTATTTTGTATGATGAAGTGGTGAATCCTACTTCTTAGCTCACTAATATTATAAATGCGAAAGTTTGTAAGGATGGATGTATGTATGGATGTTTGTTATTCTTTCACGCAAAAACTACTAAACGGCTTTTGATAAAACTTTACAGTAATATAGCTTATACGTCAGAATAACACATAGGCTACTTTGTATCCCAAAAACGCGAGCGAAGCCGCGGGCGGAAGCTAGTCTTTTATATAAAAATGAATTGCTTTGCGTTAGTCTCGTAAAAACTTGAAAATACATTGACTTGAAATTTTGTACAAATATTGTGGAGACGCCAAGGAAGGTTTATATTATGATAAAAAAAAAGGCGGGCATTGCAACGCATGCCGGCCGGGGCACTGTAATAAAAAGCATTAATATGATTTTTTGTAATTTTAGCTTTATTTTATTTTTTATTTCTCCGCAGGAGCGTCGCACGCGCAGCAGCTCGCTGTCGCTGGAGGGCGGCGTGCCGGCGGAGCTGCGGCCCAGCCAGAAGTGGTTCGTGGGCGGCTCCGAGTCGCAGCCCGCCGCCGCCCGGGACCGCAACGTCATGCGCGCCAGGTGTCTCGCCGCACATATACTAGGTGAATAACACTGTGTTGCTGTCTACAGACAGACACATAGACCTAAGGACCAGCTCCTGACACCCATATTCACAAACATTATGTACTATGAGGTCTCGAACGGTCAGTGTACAGGAAACTCGTACGAATGTGAACATTATGGGTATCAAAATAAGGTTCATATTCTTATAACCGAATACAAACAAGCTTTATACGAATATAAACAATAATGTTCTTGTTCATATTCGAATGAGTTTTCTGTACACTGTGCGTTCGAGACCTCATAGTAATGTTTGAAAAGGATCAAAAAACTAAAGACTACAGCGTCTAATTTTATGTGATATCTTTGCAGGTTACCTGTCCTGCTACCTGGTCCAACCTGCACCTGGTATAGAGTACAAAGCTGAAGATGAGAGCCCTATAGACTGTTATGTTAAGGTTAGCACAATATTTTAACATTATTTTGTTAAGCTTCGGGCTAACATTGACTCCAAAATTACGACAGAAGTTTTAGGACCGTATTACAAAACTTACTCAAGACTCAAGCAGTACTTGAGACTAGTTTCAATCAATCAAATGGCTTGAAACCAGTCTCAAGTAATGCTTCAGTCTTGAGTTCGATTCTTGATCATTAGTGTCTTATCAAATTTTATAGTGTCTTATCATGAACTTCTTTAGGAATTTGTTAAGGTACACTTCCGAGGCTAGCGGCCGATGCGACAGACGCGCGCGGCCGAGTCTCTATGGAAATGGGCGTTGTCGGCCGCGCGCGTCAGGGGGTCTACTCTGTAAGTCCGTCAACGAAGATACGGGCCCGTCCGAAAGTACAACAGACATAAGATTCCGTCAAAACAAGTGTCGAATTAAATTCTTCGGACGGATGAAAACACATCGGGAGTAGGGACAACTGTCAAATCGTGCTATCATTCATTCTTAGTTCGGGCCCCGAACTAATATTAAGTCCTTAAGTGATACGGAGTAAGAAACGCCTGTAACTAAGGTCGAAACTACGGATTTCGTGCTTAGAGAGTAGACCCCTAGTCGCGGGGCTCGGAAGCGGCGCCATACATTTTCATATGTTTTGTATTGTCGCGTATGACGCGGCGTGTCAGCCGCGCGCGTCTGTCGCATCGGCCGCTAGCCTCGGAAGTCCACCTCTATTGTAAAGTTGTTTAAGGCCCTGGAGCCTGACCCATTGTGCTCGTTAAATGTTGTATGAATGAACACCATTAGTTCTGTAATCGCAGGTGATGGTAGTGTACCTGCGCTCGGGCAGCGCGCTGCAGCGGCTGGTGGCGAGCCTGGTGGTGTCGTCGTGGGCGCGACACACCGTCACGCACCACAAGTTCCCGCCCAGCATACACGACACCAACGGGGATGTACCGCATGAGGTACTAACTTTGACTTTATCATTGATCTTTTATGTAGTAATCGGAACATTATTATATGCAAACCGCTTGAGTTTGGTATGAGCTAGAGTCTAGTATGAAACATTGATATTTTTTTGAATGAATCAGACTTGAAGTCTGATATGTTGTTTGACCGACGTTTTTATCAATACTAGTGGTCGCCCAGTGGTCAAAATGCGGCCGTAATTCATTAATTTTTTAAGTATATTTATTGTAACACTAGCTTTCGCCCGCGGCTTCGCCCGCGTTTTTGGGACAAAAAGTAGCCTATGTGTTATTCTGATGTATAAACTATATTACTGTAAAGTTTCATCAAAATCTGTTCAGTAGTTTTTGCGTGAAAGAGTAACATCCATCCATACATCCATCCTCACAAACTTTCACATTTATAATATTAGTAGGACATAAATTATTATAGAAATTGTACACTTTATGCACTCCTTATGCATATCTCATATTTTTCCGTGCGCGCAATATGCTTAAAAAGCAGTACGTTTTCAAAGTCAAAGTCAAAGCATTTATTTCAATTAGACCAATTACAGGTACTTTTGAATTGTCAAGGAGTCTGTCAGTTAGTCATAATGATGAAGCT
The DNA here is from genome assembly GCA_948465475.1 of Thalpophila matura. Taxonomy (NCBI): domain Eukaryota; kingdom Metazoa; phylum Arthropoda; class Insecta; order Lepidoptera; family Noctuidae; genus Thalpophila; species Thalpophila matura. The sequence continues at coordinate 15,211,256 of OX419185.1, forward strand.
AGATGCCCGTTCCAAAGCGTAGATTCCTATGGAGAAGAACGGGCAAGAAACTCCATGGTTACTCTTTTAAATCAAATGATTACAATATCATGGTTACATTGCTTTTGTCGGAAATAACACAAATATGAGAGAACAATGTAAAAGTCTAGAATAATAGTAAACACAACTCCAAATATTGGCCATAGCAGTTCAGAGATGACCAGTCCCAACAGACGGCGCCCGTTCACGAACACGACATTTCTATTCGCGTATTAATATAACAGCTGATCTCCGTGATTCTTACAAAAACCAGTTCAATCAAGAATCTGACAAGACCATAAATATGGAATATTTTTGTTTTTCAGACGGATCAAGGTGACAACGAGGAAAGTGGCGAAGACCAAAGCCCTATATCGAAGTTGGCCCCACCGCTTCTCACAAACACGTTGCATACGGCGTTGAACCAAGCTCTCTACTACGACGAGGTCGCGTTGAACTGCAATAGGTAACATGAAATCACATACTGCACTTTTTTAAAGCGTTGACATTATTATTTTGTTTTGTTATGCTTTGTATCTAACTATGACTGAGTCTTTTTTGCTGAATAAAAGATTAAAAGACACGACTTCTTCGTGCATTTGGCTGTATCTGGCTTATTGTTTTTTTTTTCTAACAATAGTGTGCGTTGTGAGTCCTTTCTGCTAGACTATGTGCATTTCTTTTCAATCTTATTATCCTTTATTTTATTTTTTTGTCTGATCGTTAGCTGAATTATATAATCTCCTAGTTATACAGGGAAACCTATAATTGGCCATACTTATCTGTAATAAGCAAACTATGTATATTTTTTGTAACGCTGTTGGTTTTCTGAATAAATAAATAAATAAATTAGACATTTCTTTTATGGTGGGTGCGTTTACTGACGCAAATTCCCTAAATTTAAAAAAAAAACTTGGTACGATTATAAATGTAGGGTATACATTTTAGGATTCCGTACCTCAAGAGGACAGCGGGAACCCTTAAAAGATCACTTTGTTATCCGTCTGTCTGAGGCAAGACCCTTAACGGGTGGAGGCATCTGCTCATAAATGGCGCCACTAAAAGAAGTATGTAATAGCGACATCTTGCTCATAAATGCCGCTATTGCATATTTCTAGTAGAATTTGGTCGAATCGAAGCAAATTTTCTGCTTTTTGTCTTTACTGCTTGAATAAATGAATAAAATCTTTGTGCATCTGTAAAGTAACCGTTTATGAAAATTTCAGAATACTGCAAGAGGCTCGTGATTTACACGCGATGATGAAACATTACAAGTTACCCGTTGACGGTGAAGAATTGAGCAATATATTGAGGCTAGAACAGGTACGATATTTTCTACATATTTGCTTCTACATGAAGAGTTTGTTTGTTTGAACGCGGTATTCTCTGGAACTACCTGTCGGATCCGAAAAAATCTTTTTGTATGTGATAGCCAGATTCATGAGGAATAGTATAGGCTATTTAACATCACGCTACGACCATTAGGAGCCGAGAAACGGGGGTGAAACCGCGGGGAACAGCTAGTTTCTATATAAAAAAGCTTGGAATAGAGGCGACGCGATTTGTAATCCCATTCTTAGGCCATGTTGTTTCATCTTACAGTTACGTATCTGTAACCGTCAAATATGGCGGCTTGTACGACAATTTCATACTGACGTAACGATTACGTACTGACTTACGGATACAGATGGTTTGAAGCAACCCGCCCTTAGTCTGCGTGGGTTGTATTTAGACTAATATAATGCGTCCATTAGACGCTCGAATAAAGCCATTCATCATGATTGATGGTTGCATGACGAACATATCAAAGTATCCAGATTTTCGTCTCGCAAACGTCAATCATCCATCACATTACACGGTAGGTTATCGGTCAGTCACACCTTGGCTGTGGTTAAACAGCGAAACCTACCGTGTAATGGACGCCTAAGTATTTAACCGTGTTATGTTTTCAGGTAGGATATTTAACAAGCGTGTCACAACCGCTGGTGGCTGCGATGAAATTGAAGCGAGTTTCTCAAACATTGGAGGAGAGGCGCAGGAACTTACAGACTGCCGTCAACCTGTGCACCATCGAACAGGGGTCGCTCAACGTCTCGTAAGTTCATTGACCTTAATCACCTTATGTGACGAGCCTAGCAAAGAAATACACGTGGCACTTACCTATTATGTGTCAACATTTATGTTCTATTTAGATTTGCAAAAGAAAAGGTGATTTTCTTTTGCAAAGCTAAATACAATAGATTAGCTACCCAAATTTTCAAGTAACTAACTTTCTTCAGGATATTTACTCTATACTTAGCGACTATCTATGGGTAACGTGTATGACAATCTTCCCACTAATCACACTAGTATTATAAATGTGAAAGTTTGTGGGTGTGTGTGATGTTTGTTACTTCTTCACGCTGAAAGGGCTGGACGGATTTGGATGAAATTTAGCAAAGAGGTAGCCTGGGACCTGGAAAAACACATAAGCTACTTTTCATCCATTTTCCGCAGACGAAGGCGCGGGCAGCAGCTAGTAACTGATATTAAAAATGCGAAAGTAAGTTTATATGTTTGTTACCTTTTCACGCCTACACCACTGAACCGATCATCATGAAATTTTGCATATACATTGTCAGGGGTACAGAAAAGGACATAGAATACCTTTCATCCAGAAAAAAAGTACCATTCCCGCAGGAAAGACGGTGACAAATCCTTTATGACGCTGGATGGCGCTACATGTATCTCACGCGGACAAAGTCGCGGCCAAAGTGCTAGTGACCTAATATATTTAGAAAGTTGCGATTCCGTATTATTAATGTCGTACAATTATCTTTCAGTGTCCAAGCGGCGTTAGCGGGGGCCTGCGCAAACCTGCACATACTGCCAGAGAAGCTGAACCCAGTAGTGCGACCATTGATGGAGAGCATCAAGAAGGAACCGTCGGAAGAATTACAGCAGAACTCTGCTGATACCCTCGCCGCGCTACTGTCGCAGCTCGTCAGCAGAGATTCTAGTCCGAATAATAAGGTGCTGGTCAATCTGAAGGCTTTTTTGAGGTGCGTATTATTAGTTCATCCATGTTCAAACTTGATTCAGGTCAAAATTAATAGGGTACATGCGTGTGATTCAAAAATACGTCTAGTATTTTTATTTGTTATCTTTATTACTATAGAATTACACCTATATCTTTATTTTTTTAATTAAAAGCGTTTTAATATTTTAATTTAAATAACTAGAAGTGGAAAAAATGCAAGGGAAATTCAAAATATCTAAACGCAACGTTATTGGTTGACTCGTTTCAACCAATAGCGCTGCGTGACTGACGTCAGTGTCCACAATAACAAGGAATAAGACCGGCCACATACATCCGTAATGCCTTTCCGGAATTAAGAATTCATTGATTGAAAGGAAAAAAGACAGTGAATTGTTTATGATTATATAGACTTTTACGCCAAAGTGTAAGTGTTATGTGTTGTTGCTGTGGACTCTGACGTCACTGAGGCGACGCGCCACAATGGCCGCGTTTAAACCGCCATCGCCAGAAACTGACTGCAGTTTTCAATTAAATATTTTATTGTTTATTATCAATATTTTGTAAGTGTAACTTTTTTTTCGGTAATACACGAACCTAGACAATCGAATAAAAATATTTAAAAAATGCATGCATACACTCTATTGTGTTTTTCAATAATGTGACAGTAGAAGGGTTATGTTCTGCTTTTTTAGCCTTCCGTGGTAAAACTAGGAATCCTTGTGTCGTCATGTCCATCTGTCTGTTAACAATGTGTGTCTTTTTCTCAAATTTTCCAACCGTGTTATCAAAAAAGCTGAAAAAAATCAAGCTTGTAGCACCTAATAAGCAGTTTTGATAATAATATAAAGACGATAGTTTGAACGAGATATGTCATTTATTGTTAAACATATTCGCTATTTTCAATTTTGAGTTTGTCAACCGCAAAAATAACTTTGTATTTCATAATCATTTTACAAAATTACAAGCTTATGTTTGCGGTCGGAAACTGAATTCTCCTTGCTTCGGAATCCTATAGTGTGCGAGGTCCGACATGTACTTGGCTGGTTTGTTTCTACTTTACGTCATAAAAGGTTTGTGTTTTCTAGGTGTGATCCAGAATTCACGCCGCGCATTTCTCTAGAAAGTACGGAGGAAGCGAACGGCGACTCCGGTAGCGGCGACAGCGGGCCTGAGGGCAAGGGGGAACAGATGCCACACGCGCCAGCGAGTATGTATTGTATAAGTTACAATCAGGGACCGATTAATCGGGTTAAAAGGTTACCGGTTAAATCTCTAACCCATATTTTTGGTTAATCTTAATGCAGGGTACGGTTACCCTGCATTAAGATTAACCAAACCGTTACCGGTTAATATTGCTGATTAACTCGAATGAAATAGAACAAAAAAGAAAAAAAAGGAATAAAAATGAACTCTATGCGTGAACCAGTTATTATTAGGCTGATTAACCCAGAATACGGGTTAACCTTTATGCAAGGTTTTTCACCTAACCCAAAAAAAATAACCCGGGTTAACCCCTATACGGGTGACCTTTTCGGTCCCTGGTTACAATTAATGAAAATTAAAATTAAAAAAAAAAAAATTACGAAATTCCTGTAATGATAGTGAGGGTGAAATAAATAAATATTATTTTGTTGCATCCAATCGTAGATATTGGTGACGAAATGTGTGGTTGGAGGAGCCCCGTCAGGAACGAAGTTCCTTACGCCTCGTATTTAGTAGAAAGAGAAAGTCGCTTGGAGGGGGCATTGATACGATAAAGCGCGCGAAATCAACTGATATAAGTAGTAGTACGAGGCACACATCGCACGGTGAAATATATAGTACTTTTATTTATAAATTCAAGTAAATTAAAAAGTCGCATGGAGGGGGCAATAGCGCTCCTTTTGACGCAGATTTGTCTAAAAGTACATTATTTTTATTTGGCAGTGGACAAGCACAAAGGCATACTGACGCTGTGGGAGCAGCAGCGCTGCGCGGACCGCACGGCCCCGCGCCGCGGCCGCCCGCCCGCCGCCGCCGCGCTCGCGCTTGACCAGCTATTACCGCATGAGGATGAGGTAATTAACTACACTAAAGCTGTCTTCAGACTATGCTATACTATAGTATATAATAGCATATAGCTTACTAGCTGACCCGCCCGGGCTTCGCACGGGTAAAGTTTAGTACATCTACCCTACACCTACCCTACACCTACCCTACATGGGTGTAGGGTAGGTGTGGGGTAGGTGTAGGGTGGGCCCTACACCTACCCTACACCTACTCTACACCGCAAACCTCAAAAATAAGTTTCAAGCTTCTAGCTTTAAAAATGACGTACTTTCCATACAAAATTTCATGCCCTATTTCAACCCTTTACAGCCCTTTTTTCGCATTAAAAAATATGCCTATGTCCATTCTCAGGCTCCAAACTATCTCAGTACCAAATTTCAACTGAATCGGTTCAGTAGTTTAGGCGCGATTGCGTAACACACAGACAGACAGAGTTACTTTCACATTTATAATATTAGTAAGGATAGCACAACACTATCGTGCACCATACAAAGCCAATAATATATAGCACAGTGTGAACTTGTCCATAACAATGTATGCTATAATGAAATAACTCATAGATGGCGTTATATGTATCGATTTGTTATTGAAGTTTGTGTAAAATTGAGAACATGAAAAAATGCATCATGAAAAATATTTGTTCAAATTTTGAAAAATCCTTTAAGCACAGAAAAATGTATAGCCCGAAGATAGCCCGCGCTAAATCGGTCACATTTCTTTGTATGAGATGAGGCATCTGTACGTATAGTATTATATTATCTGTGGACCATTCATATATGGACTTGGTATAGCGGAGCACCCCTCTGCCAAAGTACACTGCCCATCTAAACGATTTGGCCATTTAATAACCTAAGATCCGGTTGCAAGACCACTACATTCATCGAGCACGTAATCAAAATCTACTAGCTTTCGCCCGCGGCTTCGCCCGCGTTTTTCAGGACAAAAGGTAGCCTATGTGTTATTCTATACTATAATCTATTTGTGTGCCAAATTTCATCCAAATCCGTCCAGCCGTTTCAGCGTGAAGAAGTAACAAAAATACACACACACACACGAAACAAACTTTCGCATTTATAATATTAGTGTGATTTTTGCCAGCGTGCAATCAATATTTGCCCGCAGGTATTTTTGTAATGATTTTACGATATTCATGTTCACTACTTTATTAGCGACCAGCTGTGCCCGCCGTGTATCACCCGCCGTTCAATTTTAAAGAAATCGAATTATTTACCCGCCCGCGCTATTACTTCGTCTTCGCTTAGCGTTCTTTTGAACTTGTTTTCGTTTTGCTCGGCTCCTAAACCGATGCTATTCCTCATGAATCTGGCTATCATATACAAAAAGGTTTTTTGAATCCGACATTTCGTCCAAAAACTTACTACCTATTTTAAGAATATCAGATGGGACATTATAGAAATTGTAACCAAAGTGTTTATCTCCAACAGGCTCGAAAACTGCTCAGAGTTCAAAGACGGGGCGCTACGTTAGCCCTGACAAGCTTAGCGACGTACTTCGGCGATGAGCTGCCAGAAAAGCTACCCAAACTGTGGGAGTTCATCACCGAGCCGCTCGAACGGATCTTGACTGATAGTGGTAAGCGAAATATGTTTGGTAATAATAATGTCATAGGTTTTCGCGATTATTACACATTATAATAAAACAAGTTAAAACGGATTAAATCGCGTATATTACAGATCTTTACAGAGTTTTCCTGACGTTTCGAACACTTTGCAGCGTTCGTGGTCGCAGGACGACTGAGGTGGTAGGCGTCATGTCAGCTAATTTATAGAAAAAATATTCTCGATCTACCCGCACAAGATTTATTTTCAATCGATATTATTCGAATCGTACTCGTTTCGATGCACACAATAATCGCTCACGGTGTCTCGATGTTTTGTAGTCCGGTGTGAAGTTTGGGACTTGATTATTTTAAGAACTGGATTCCAAACAGGTGGTAATTGCCAACCATCCTCTCTATTGAAATTAGGATGTTTTTTTATTTCAATAGCCTCGCGAAGCATTCTAGGTACATATCGGTTCTCCTTTGCGAGGATTTGAATCCGAAAATCATCGCAAAGGAGAACCGATATGTACCTAGAATGCTTCGCGAAGCTATGAGGAAGGAAGAGGAGGAAGGTTGTTTGTTATCATAAGTACAACCATGTGTATAAGTATCGGTCACTAATTATTAAATACCAGTCTCTGTATTACGTGATGTTTACGTTGCACAGAGTTGGAACAACAGGAGTGCAGCGCGGCGGAAGAAATCATAACTCGTCTACAAGTGTTCGAGGCCGTGTGCGGAGCCCTAGGCGAAGCCCTACGGCCGCGGCTGGCGGGCCGAGCGAGGGCCGTGACCGCACTCGCGCGCAGCACGTACACTGCGTTGCGGCACATGGCTGCGCGGGCGCTGGCCGCTATGTGCCGAGCAGGCTATCCGGCCGTTATGCACACTGTCATACATGAGGTACATATTATCATTCTTACATATAAACGATGATTAAATTAAATGCTCTTACGTCAATTGCCATCTCTATTCATTGGCGTAGAAATGACAATGATAATTATACAGGGTGGCAGGTTAAACAGTGGAAATATTTTAAGGGGTCATTGTACTCATCATTATAAACAACTTTTACTATGGCACCAACCCTGAAATCGCGAAACAAAAATCAGCTGTTCCATACATTTTGTTGAGTTATGTGAACATAAATGTATGGAACAGCTGATTTTTTTTCGCGATTTCAGGGTTGGATGATTCTATTCATCTGTCAAATATGACATAAGATAAAGACAAATATGACGTAAGTGTTGACTGACAGATTGTCATACTCTATTGATTTGACATTACTATGTGTCAAATTTGACAAGTTTACTATTTTTTTGAGTGTGTTCACTTTAATATGCTAGATATTATGAAAGGTTTGTTCGTTTTAGGAGTAAATTCACACTAAAATTAAAAGAGATTTTTCTCAAAATTGGAGGTCTTTAAAAATGTATGATAACGTTGAAATCATTAGTCTTTGGGATGTCTATCCAAGTATATTTATCTTATCCTGGTTAGAATGATTGAATAATAAAAAACCATTTTCGGACAAGTCTTCAGTATTTTATTTACTAATGAAAATCAAAATCAAAAGTCATTTATTCAAAGTGGGCTAAATGATTAGCACTTTTTGAACGTCAACATACATAAGACAGCCCCCAAAAACGCCCGCCCTTCACCGCTTCCTAGTGTTTTAGCTACGAAGAAGAAACGGTAATAAGTATTAAAACGTATATATTTGTTGCAGTTGATCCCAGCGCTGAGCGACGTCCGCAGCGACTGCGTCCGCTGCGGCGCGGCGGAGGCGTTGGCGCGGGTGGTGGACGCGCTACAGCTGCAAATTGTACCTTACATCGTCCTACTAGTCATACCTTTATTAGGTGGGTATTTAAAACTAGTAGTACCCTATTACCTGTGGTCGAAACTCGCCCAACTGTGTTTGTTATAGCGTTTTGTATGGAAAAAATGTAATTTTTAGCTATCTGCACTCTTTCTTTATATAAACTTTAGTCTTATGTCTACTTTAGTCATTTATTAAATATTAAGGTGAGAAATTACGACGATTTAGGAATTCAATTCCTAAATTGTCGTAATTTCTCACCTTCAGGCTTTAGGGCCGTATCTCATTAGGATGTCATGGCAACGACGCCAGCGGCGGTGCCGATTAAACATGTCCAATTGTATTACAACGTACGTAACCCTACCTCACTTTGCGACGGCTTGGCGTCGACATCAGTTTGTTGTCGTCGCCAGCCCGGATGCTCCGCTATGCTTATTTGCGGCGACGCCACACTGGTGTCGACGCCAAGAAAATACATGCATATGAATCACTGCTATCTTGTTCGCCCGCCAGCTGCTATGCCAATAAGGGTCAACGCAGACAACAGACTTTTTGTGTGACCTAGTCTGCAGCGCTCGAACAATCTGTGCACTAAGTTTCGCAGATTGTGCAAAGCGCTGCAGACTCGATCGCGCAAAAAGTCTGTCGTCTGCGTTGCTCCTAAACCAATTTTGGTATTGCAGGTCGTATGAGCGACCACTGCGAGGCGGTCCGCATAATGTCGACGCGCTGCTTCGCGTGCCTGATCCAGTTAATGCCGCTGGACGGCGGCGCGGCCGAGCCCGCCGACCTCTCGCCCGAGCTGCGCGTGCGCCGCCGCAGCGACAAGCTGTTCCTGGACCAGCTGTTCAATCCTAAGACCATTAGAGACTATAAAATTCCCGTGCCTGTGTCTGCCGAGCTCCGGACTTACCAACAGGTAGGTCACAAGTGTGTCTGAAAGAATAGGCTCCGTCTGCTAACTTCGATTACTAACTACCTACTTGACTTCTTGGTTCTTGTGTATGTTTTTTTATTGACTTCTTGAGTGAAATTATAATTATTCAATTCACAATTTTGCCAATGTCATGTGTACGTATACTGATAGAAGAAATATCAAATCGAACGAGGCAACGTAGTGTGGTGTAAATCAAAAGAAAAAAAATTGAAATAATATCAAATCAAACAAGACTACGTTGATTTTGTGCATTTTGACCCTTAACGCATGAAAGCGTTCGTGCACAGACTTTCCCTCACTACGCTGCAAATGTTCAAGCTATTTGCCGTGTAGGTATTATACATACTAATGTTACAGATAATCTATTTCACGAAGTCCGTTTAACTTTCGTTGTGTGTGTAATGTGTACCGAGATCGTGACTGAGCGCTGCCGCGCTTACGCACACTAAAGCGTTGTATATATGCACGCCTACAACATTCATAACCCAACGGACTTCGTGAAATAGATTATCTGTAATAAAACGTTTTGTGATTGCAGGCCGGAGTGAACTGGCTCCGCTTCCTATACGAGTACAAGCTTCACGGGGTGCTGTGCGATGACATGGGGCTGGGCAAGACGCTGCAGTCCATCGTGGTGGTGGCCGGCTCGCACTGGGAGCGAGCCAGAGAGCGAGCCGCGCCGCTGCCGTCGCTCGTCGTCTGCCCACCCACACTCACCGGTTTGTAGGCCTTACCTTATACAGGGTGGCAGGTTAGACAGTGGAAATATTTTATGGGGTCATTGTACTCATCATTATGAACAACTTTTACTATGGGACCAACCCTGAAATCGCGAAAAAAAAATCAGCTGTTCCATACATTTATGTTCATATAACTCAACAAAATGTATGGAACAGCTGATTTTTTTTCGCGATTTCAGGGTTGGTCCCATAGTAAAAGTTGTTCATAATGATGAGTACAATGACCCCTTAAAATATTCCCACTGTCTAACCTGCCACCCTGTAGATATCTGTTAAGGGTAGCTTCCTATACGAGTACAAGCTTCATGGGGTGATATGCACAGAACAGTTAAATAAGGTTAGAAAGGCGATCTAGATACTTTTGTACTAGGACCATTGTCGCCAGTTGCTCACACACACTACATACAAAGCACGATAATTCAGCTATTGGTCAGGTTTGCACCATAATTGCAGCTATTAGCATTAACAAAACTCCAAGCGGTGAACGAGTGCATCGGTTAAAGTAAGGCTTATACGTCTAACTCTTGTCTATTTTGCGGCACGCATGCCACGCCCACATTGCCATTCCAACCTTATTTAACTATTCCGTGGTGCTGTGCGATGACATGGGGCTGGGCAAGACTACAGTCCATTGTAGTGGTGGCCGGCCGCGCCGCTGCCTTCGCTCGTCGTCTGTCCACCCACACCACGGAGGAAATACACAGAGGAGATGCCCTTAGCTAACACGAACCGTGATACTTTTGGAGTCGTGACGTCATCTTGCCACGCCCACTTTGGGCGTGGCCTCAATCAGTCGGTCGCCACTGTTAGTGCGAATAAAACGTTCGCGTTCCCACCGTTTATTATTATTTTCTTTAATATTTGATAGAAAAAGATGAATGTTGTATTTGATTTTGTATGTTATCCTGCAAAAGCTACTCGGATAAACGTTCTGATGCTATGAATGGCGTCACATTTCACTTGCAAATATTTTTAAACGTAATTTATTCTAAGAAGTTCTAGAAAATACTCGGAATGACATTCGATACTGTCCCCTAAAAATACTTTTACTGCTCGACAAAAGATGGCGTCACTTTTTATCACATGAATCGGTACAAACTACGTGATAATTACTATATCCTTATGATTAGTAGTGTAGTGAAATAAATTTCAGATTACTTACAGCCTTTTTTTGCAAAAATATCGTATTATTCGCAGTATTACCTACTGTATAGTAGATTATTATTTTGAGGCGCACGCACGCCGTACGGCGTGAAGTAGCCTAAACAATTTAGTGTTTCCATCTTACGTTTTGATTTCACCCTAAAAGTTTTGTCACTTTGACACTAAAATCTTTTTCGTTTTAATAATTAATATGTTCGCAAGTTCTATCCGAATACACTTTGTATTCGGATAGAACTTGCGAACAATGTAAACAAACACTTTAGTCAATATTTCTCTAATAACCATCACCATCAACGATCAAACACGGTTTAATTTACATTCTGTTCACTTTTTCTCTACCTTCAACTGTAATTAATAATGAAATAATAAATAAAAACTAGATTAATCCATAAAAATTAAAAAATCATTTTGCGGTTGAAGTTAGATGTCAAATTAACTTTCAAAGTTTTTTTCTTCGAAACTCTATTTGTTTTTGAAAATCAGTGATGTTAGGTTTTATAGAGAAATAAATTTATTCAATTATTCCATATTTTTTTTTTTCAAATTCACTTACTAATTATTATGTCTAAGTAATATTATTATGTCCTATACGTACACCTAGACTGCCCAATATCTTCTATCTTTCAGTCCATCCAAAGGTTGTCTGGAAGAGATCGCCTTGAGTGATAAGACCGCCTATTGTACATTTTAAATTAGTAGGGAAGCTTTTTCTGTATATGATATTATGGTGTACAATAAAGAGTAAATAAATAAATAAAGGGTTATGTCAACGGCTGAAAATTAAACCTTCTAAATGGCCGAATTAAAGGTTTTGCTAGCCGGTTTGGCCCAAATCCGTGTAGCACATTGGAGAAAATGTGTTGTCCATGTTTTAAAAGAGGAAAATATTAAAAATATACATATAAATACCATACCGCTACAATTATTTAATAACTAGCTTCCGCCCGCGTTTTGGGGGTAAAAAGTAGCCTATGTGTTATTCTGATGTATAAGCTATATTACTGTGAAGTTTCATCATAATCCGTTTAGTAGCTTTTGCGTGAAAGAGTAACAAACATCAATACATCCATCCTCACAAACTTTCACATTTATAATATTACTAGCTTCCGCCCGCGGCTTCGCCCGCGTTTTTGGGATAAAAAGTAGCCTATATGTTATTCTTATGTATAAGCTACATTTTTGTAAAGTTTCATCAAAATCTGTTTAGTAGTTTTTGCATGAACGAGTAACAAACATCCATACATCCTCACAAACTTTCACATTTATAATATTAGTAGGATAGGATATAGTAGGATTTGCTTTTATAAGGTCCTACCCTTCATACTCGAAATATTTTAAGAGGCACATCCTGTTGGTGGCCTAAATATGCTATACCTACAAACGAAAAAAATTAGTATATTTTTTTTTTATAAATTAATTTAAAATTATTTGATATACATAAAAATACTCGCTCTTTATTATTTTCAACATCCACTACGCTAGTTTTTAAGTAACTTACTATTATTATTCGAAATTAGCGTAATGGATGTTGAAAATAGTATTTTTTTAATAGTATTTATATTTAGTGTCAAAATAATTTTAAAATAATTCATTTAATAAAAAAATATACTCAAATCATTTTTTTTTCATTTGTATTGCATCTTTACCACCTATAGATGTGCCCCTTAAAATATTTCGAGTATGAAGGGTAGGACCCTATATAGAACCACACCGCAATGTTTTGATACACTAAGTGTATCACTGTCAACAATAAATGACCAACCTTCACACAGTATACGGACACGGATACATGACCTCCAGCAATCCTTCCTCCATGAGCCTCTGTCAGGACTCACAGACAGACTTGACAGACTTGACACTTGCGTTTCGTTGTCAATTTTATTGATGTTCTGAACTAATGAGCGGATGCGACATATAAATATATTTGTTTAAATAGGCCGTAGGTATTACAATGTGTAAAATTTTTAGGAAAGAATTAACGAAAATCAGATTTTTATTATATGTTCGTACCACAAACAAAATAGGGAACTATTCACACAAATCTCATTTTCCACTAAACCTTAAGGGCCGTACCACAAAAAAGATAAACACGTGTTCAACACGAATGCTTCCAAATATAATACGCACTTGTTTTAGCACTAACTTGAATAAAACAAGTGTGTATTATTTTTGGTAGCATTCGCGTTCAACACGTGTTTTATCTTTTTTGTGGTAAGGGTGTAAATCCCCGATAAAATAAAAGCCATCCTAAGCTACCCTTTAAATTGATCTTTTTTCCCTACAATAAGGCGAAATTCCATAAAGTGGAAACACTAGTAGTAAAACAGTTTTGACTATTTGTCAAGGTAAAACTATCGGAATATAGCTAAACTACGTCGTACCAATTTTTAGTCGTAGACTTGTAGGTAATGCTATTCACCACTAGATGCAGACACTTTGAGGTGGGTGGAGTCTCAGGTACCCTCCGGCCCCCGCGTCCCGCAAAATATCACGCATCGTAGTAAAGACAAATCCCTTTACAACACCTCTACTCTGTAATTCCTCTGTGACCCACACTCACCGGTTTGTAGGCCTTATATTATAGAAATCTGTAAAAGTTCGAGCGAAATAGAGGAAAAAAAAATAAACTAGGACGACCTTACAGCCATGTAGGCGCTAAGAAGAGAAAGAGTTGATAACAATCTATACTAATACTAGCTGTTCCCCGCGGTTTCACCTCCGTTGCTCGGCTCCTAAGGATTATAGCGTGATGATAAATAGCTTATACTATTCCTCGTGGATCTGGCTATCATATACAAAAATAATTTTTCAAATCCGACTGGTAGTTCCAGAGATTAGCGCGTTCAAACAAAAAAAACAAACGATTTATAATATTAGTATAGATTGAGTGAAATAGAGGAGAAACATAAGCTAGGCCGACCTTACAGTCATTTGTTTGTTTGAATGCGCTAATCTCTGAAACTAGCAGTCGAATTAGAAAAAATATTTTTGTTTATGATAGCCAGATTCATGAGGAATAGTATTGGCAACGAGCAACTAGGATGAAACCGCAGGGCACACCTAGTATCCACATATACTAACAATTTCAATTTCCATTCCAGGCCACTGGGTATTCGAAGTGAACAAGTTCATACCGTCAAAGTTCCTGAAGCCCCTTCAATACGTGGGCATACCGTACGAACGCGAACGATTGCGTCACCACGTGAAACATTACAACTTCATCGTCGCTTCGTACGATATCGTGCGGAAAGACATTGATTTCTTCAGCAGTATTAAGTGGAATTACTGCATATTGGATGAAGGGCATGTGATTAAGAATGGGAAGACCAAAGTTTTTAAGGCGATCAAGCAGGTTGTGGCCAATCACAGGTTGATTTTGTCGGGGACGCCTATACAGGTAATTTATTACACAACTTTTCTGTTACCATTAAGTTTTTCTATAGCAATATCCAAGTAGAACTTGTTGGAAAAAAAAGCAGTGATAGTCTAGTGGTTTTACCATGTGTCTCCCACGGCGAATGGTTCGAGTTCGATCCCGAGGCACGCACCGCTGACTTTTCGAAGTCATGTGCGTATTAGAAATTAATTATCACTTGCTTTAACGGTGATGGAAAACATCGTGAGGAAACCGGCATGTCCTAGAACCAAAAATTCGAAGACATGTGACGTCCACCAACCCGCACTGGGCCCGCGTGGTGAACTACGGCCCACTCCCTCTCACAGAGAGGAGGCCTGTGTCCCAGCAGTGGGAACATTATAGGCCGATTATGCTTATGCAGCATTAGACGTCTTTTGAGTAAAATTATTATCACACCAATATTATAAATGCGAAAGTTTGTGTGTGTGTATGTTTGTAAGTGTGTATTTTTGTAACACCTTCACGCTGAAACGGCTGGACGGATTTCGGTGAAACTTTACAGTAATATTAGCTTATACATCACAATAACACATGCTACCTTTTATCTCGAAAAACGCGGGCGAGGCCGCGGGCGGAAGATAGTGATAATGATATCTATAGATAGTATAAATGAAAGTAGCTTTTCGTGTCTGTTTGTCCGCTTAGTTCTTAACTACACAATGGATTTTAATGCGGTTTTTACCACCATTTAGAGAATTTATTCCCTAAGATTTATGTGTATATTACGTTAATATTTAACTTAGATAAAGCGCAGAAATCTCGGATGTTTTGACATCTCGCCACATCAGTAGATTGCATCCATGCGAAGCAGGGACGGGTCGTTAATTTTAGACATATTCCAAACTAGGTGACCCGCCCGGCCTTCGCACGGGTAAAGTTTAGTACACCTACCCTACACCTACCCCACCCTACACCTGCCCTATACGTACCCTACACCTACCCTACGCCTACCCTACGCCCACCCTACGCCTACCCTACTCCTACCTCAAAAATAAGTTTCAAGCTTCTAGCTAAAAAATTATGTAATTTCCATACAAACTTTCATCCCCTATTTCAACCCTTTACAGCCCTTTTTTCACATTAAAAAGTGGCCTATGTCCTTTCTCAGGCTCTAGACTATCTCTGTACCAAATTTCATTTGAATCGGTTCAGTAGTTTAGGCGTGATTGAGTAACACACAGACAGACAGAGTTACTTTCACATTTATAATATAATATTAGTAAGGATTGTCTCCTTTACTTGCTCCTTTTTTTTACAGAACAACGTGTTGGAGCTGTGGTCGTTATTCGACTTCTTAATGCCCGGTTTGCTGGGAACTGAACGGCAATTCACGGCGCGGTATTCAAGACCTATCCTCGCCGCGAGAGACGCCAAGGCAACACCGCACCAGCTGCAGGCCGGAGCGTTGGCCTGCGAGGCGTTACATCGACAGGTACGACCAGAATCTATACCAATTCTATAAAAAAAGAATCCGAATTTTGTATGCTATGCTATTACGCGTGGGTAATCCCTGGAACTACGGATCCGATACAGATTTTTTTTTTCCACTAATAGAAAGCTTTTTTTTTTTTTTTTTGAGGATGGGAAATCATCAAATGACCCCTCCCGCTCTGGGCGGAGCGGAAGGGAGTGTCAGACTCTTACTGACTAAAACCCACCCATGTTCCTTCCTTAGCCCTTTTGTCCGGGTCAGCGGTATCCCTTCCGGACGATCCCGCTTTCCCGGCAGGCTTGGGCCCTAATGGGCCCCCTCTCTGATGCTGACATCTCTTTGAGGCGCGCGTGGAACACGTACGCGCCGTTCGGCACGGGCCTGGTCCTGATCGGACGGTGAGCTACCCATTACTCACCGCCCGCAGGCCCGCGCCTACGGTGGCCGGGAGTCGTCACGCGGCTCCCGACGCCCGGAGCGTCTACCGCGGCGACTAATAGAAAGCTGCATTATCCTTGAGTGCTATAGCAGGCTACTTTTTATCCAGAAAAAAGGCACAGTTCCCGCGGATGGAATCGCGGGAAAGTGTTAGTAATCAATATATTGATGATTCTTTATGACCGCAGTTGACTATCATTAATGGCATGTCTTACAGACTGTATAGTCAGAATCGGGCGTAGGAATACCCAAATAATTATATATATGTCATACAAAGTTGTAATTTTAATGAATAAATAACATTATTCAATTAACCTGTTCCTGTGGTATGCTCGAATTTAGAGGTTGAATGATACATTGCGATAATTTTTTTTGTCCTTATCCAGGTGTTACCATTCCTACTGCGTCGTGTGAAGGAGGATGTCCTCAAGGAGCTGCCGCCCAAGATAACCCAGGACTATTACTGCGAGCTGAGTCCGTTACAGCGGCGGCTGTACGAAGACTTATCCAAAGAACACATGCCGCACGGCATCACCTCGCACCATACCCACGTGTTCCAGGTAAGGTCATATTCCTCCTGAGAGAATGGTAGTTAAACTGACTCCGCGTATTGCATGCATTCATGAACACAGATATTCTGCGAATATGCAAGTATTGTGTTATTTTATAATACGCCAAACACAATAATTCACGGTATAGCACGTTGGCATTAATCGGTATGACCCCCCCTAAAGTCTTCAGCTACGGTATGGTATGACCCCCCCAAAATCGTCGACCGCGCCTGTTTAATTCTCCTCCAAATACATTAGGTTGGTCGTGAGTGTCGTGACACTAAAACTTTTAAGAGTTGTACTTTAACAAAGATGTAACCTAAACCTACATGAAGAAGTACATTCGTCACTTTTCATCCATTTTGACGGAGTCGAAGTCGCGAACAGCTAGTATCCATCAAAAAAGCTAGCGCATAAAACAGAATCTACTGGAATTGGAATGTGATTTTTCCCGTGTATTTTTTAGGGTTCCGTACCTCAAAAGGAAAAACGGAACCCTTAGGGCGCGAGGCATACTCGCACTTGTCCGGTTTTTTAACGTTTGCCAAGATTAGCGCAGTATTTACTATCTACACTCTCTTTTTATTAACTTTTTAGATACATTGTCATTCTATGTATCCCCTTTTTTTCTCCGCAGGCACTCCACTACCTACAAAACGTGTGCAACCACCCGAAGCTAGTCCTTACGTCAGAGCACCCAGAAGCCCGTGCCATCGCGAAAACGTTGCACGAACAACACTCCACGCTCGACGACATACACCACTCCGCCAAACTGCCGGCACTCAAGTAAGTACATCACATCTTGGAATAGTGCATGATCTAATTTATTTATTTAAACTTCATGCAACTTAAAAGATACAAAGGCGGACTTAATGCCTTAGGCATTCTCTACCAGTCAACCAAGGGTGGTGGAGAGATATCATGGCAGGTACATTTTATTACAAGAAAGTAAGAATATCCAAATAAAAAGATGTAAATAGGTATAAAAGTACATAAATATATAGAGATATATATATTATATGCATATAATAATTGGGATATATATATTAAATATATAATCCTGCCCTTTTTTCTATCGGACGGCCAGCCGGCCTAGCATGACCACGATAGAAACGGGTTTTGTCTACATAGAAATAGACAAAGTGACAGATTGTAGAAACATTTCTACGTTTTATGAATGAAATCTGTCACTTTGTCTATTTCTATGTAGACAAAACCCGTTTCTATCGTGGTCATGCTAGGCCGGCAGAAGCACGGAAAAGCGTCATCGGTTCATTGTTAATGTACATACCTAAAACCCAAACGAAGTGCTTTGATTCCACTTTTATTTTGCATATTCCGCAAATTTTATTGCTAGTGGACACTTCGCTTTAAATTAGTATCAATAGTGCATTTAAGGGGCGACGCAGACGACAGACTTTTTGTGCGATCGAGTCTGCAGCGCTCGAACAATCTGCGAAACTTAGCGAACAGATTGTTCGAGCGCTGCAAAGCGCGGCAGACTCGATCGCACAAAAAGTCTGTCGTCTGCGTAGCCCCTAAACGATAATTTTTTTTCTACTTCAAAGTTTCGTCGTCCATACAATCACGACCTGTCAGGAACGCATTCTCTCAGCGGCCGGACTGTAGTTCATTCTATAACTTTGCAACACCTTCCTCAGACAACTGCTCCTGGACTGCGGCATCGGCACGCCAGCCTCGGCCGTGGAGCCCGAGGCCGTGGTGTCGCAGCACCGCGCGCTGGTGTTCTGCCAGCTCAAGAAGATGCTGGACATCGTGGAGCAGGACCTGCTGCGGCGCCACCTGCCGGCCGTCAGCTACCTGCGCCTGGACGGCAGCGTGCCGCCGCACCAGCGACACGCCATCGTCACGCGGTTCAACAGCGACGTGTCCATAGACCTGCTGCTGCTCACTACACAGGTCAGTACATACACACTTATATTGGTGCTGATTCTGTCGAACATCGCACTAAACTAATTTTAATCACACTATATCTCTTTCTTACAAATATCATTGAAAGAGGACAGCAAATATTTAGAACTGTCAAATTAGTCTACGCCCTTGTCATTTACGGGAAAATAGTCATAACCTTTTGCGATTACGACTAAATTGACATTAAAACTATTCAAGTGAACTAATTTGACAGGATTAAATATCTGGTTGTCATAGGAATATCTTTGACAATCGTTACGGGTAGTCAGAAGCCCTAAAATCTGACAGCTGGTCTAACATTCGAATACCGGTATTACCCATTAATTGGGTTGTGGAGGTCAGATGGCAGTCGCTCCACGTAAAATATTGATATTCAGCCAAAACTAGTTAGACTGGAAGCCGACCCCAATATAATTTGGGAAAAGGCTAGGCAGATGATGAAATATCTGCTATCCCTCTCTCATGTTTTTTATTAGAAAGAGACTTAATAAGACTAAATTAGTTTAGTTCGTAAACAACAGAATCGGCACCATTATAATGCCTCTTTCAATTTAGACTAAAATAAGTCTAAATTCCTACCCTACCCTAAATGCGAAAGTAGGTTTAACACGTTAACTGTCCAGTGTACCGAATACAGTACACCCGCTCTGTTTTTCTGAATTAGTTCTAACTTCATGGACTTTGTGTGTTAGGTTAGGTTAGGTCAACCCTGAAATCCCAAGAAAAAAATCAGCTGTTCCATACATTTATGTTTATGTTCACATAACTCATGAAAATGTATGGAACATCTCATTTGTTTTTCATGATTTCAGGGTTGGTCCCATAGTAAGAGTTGTTCATAATGATGAGTACAATGACCCCTTTAAACATTTCCAATATTAACACTTTTGCCCGCGACTTCGTCCGCGTGACCCGCTGTGCATTTTTCCGGCATAAAAATTGCCTATAGCACTCAGTGATAATGCAGCTTCCTATTAGTGGCAGAGTTTTCAGAATCGGATCAGTAGTTCCGGAGATTACCCCCTACATACAAACTACCTCTTTATAATATTAGTATAGATATAATCATCATTATACTTGTCACTGTAGGTGGGCGGCCTCGGGCTGAACCTGACGGGCGCGGACACGGTGATCTTCGTGGAGCACGACTGGAACCCCATGAAGGACCTGCAGGCCATGGACCGCGCGCACCGCATCGGACAGAAGAAGGTCGTCAACGTCTACCGCCTCATCACTCGGGACACGCTCGAGGAGAAGATTATGGGGTACGGATATAAACATATTATTATTATTAGTAGGTATTAAAAGCCTGTAATGTCCCTAAACTGCATGACTGTCTGTCTGTCTGTCTGTCAGTCACACCTGCTTATTTCAGCAACTACTAAAGCTATCGACTTGAAATTTACAACAGTTATAAAGAATGCTTGCCCAACTTTATTGCAAATGAAAAAAGTCAAAAAATATTTTTATTTTTATTGCAAAAGGGGCCGGAGTGGGGCCCGAAATTTTAAAGTGGGGTTACTAGGTCAAGTGGCATATCATATGAAAGGGCTTGATCTGCACACTTCAAAATATATTTTCATTTTATTTTATGTCTCACAGTTTTCGACATATGATGAAAAATGTCTGAAAAAATACCATTCCCCCCCCCCCTTATCTCCGAAGTTTGCGGAGCGAAAAATCTGAAAGAATTAGAGCTGATAGGAATTGACCCAAATATGGCACCAAAAATAAAACGATGTTCCTAACTATAGGTAGTACAGTTTTTTCAAAATCATCAAAATTCCTTCACAAACAAACTTAGTTATGCGGTCCGGATTTTTTCACTTTATACGTCCAAAACTAATACGGAACCCTCGGTGCGCGAGTACGACTCGCACTTGGCCGGTTTTTTAAAAGAGTGGCTCATCCCGCCATCTCCGTCTGGGTCTGCCGCGATGTCGTCTGCCATGTAGAGGGACCCATTGGGTCGTGGGTTGGTCCCATTGGTCGTCTGACATGCGGCAAATGTGTCCAGCCCAGTTCCATTTTAGCATGGCAGCTTTTCGAGTGACATCAATTTATTATTGAAGAAGCAGTGATAGCCTAGTGGTTTAACCATATGCCTCCCACGGTTCGAGTTCGATCCCGAGGTACGCACCGCTGACTTTTCGAAGTCATGTGCGTATTAGAAATTAATTATCACTTGCTTTAACGGTGAAGGAAACCATCGTGAGTAAACCGGCATGTCCTAGAACCAAAAATTCGAAGACATGTGACGTCCACCAACCCGCACTGGGCCCGCGTGGTGGACTACGGCCCACTCCCTCTCACAGAGAGGAGGCCTGTGTCCCAGCAGTGGGAACATTATAGGCCGATTATGCCATGCTATGCTTATGCAATTATTATTATTTTCGTTCATAAACAACATATTATTGATATTTCTTAATCCCTTGTAATATTAGTCGCCAGTAAAGACGACGCCGCCGCCGCGCCGCCACAAAATGATTGGTAAGTAGTTGTTAAGGTTACATTGGTGCTCACGAACAATAGGTCATAGCAGCATTGTAATACCAATAATTTTGCGGCGGCGGCGTCTTGTACACAAGCGCTTATGGATGTTGAATACATTCTTTGTGAAGATGAAATCAACCTAAGGGCATGAGTACGTCCTCCCTATTTATAACAATGTCCATCTATATCATATCATACAACAATTTAGGTTTCCCATGTTTGTTGTCACAGTCATTCACATCAAACAAAATTTTCATTATTTTCTATCTTCCACAGATTACAAAAATTCAAACTGCTAACAGCGAACACCGTTATAAGCAGCGAGAACGCAGCAATGGAAACCATGGGCACCGACCAACTCCTAGATCTATTTAACTTATCAAGCAGCAACAGCGCGGTGCAACCACAACAGCAACCCGGCCCGTCTGGGACTAAGTCGGTGCTGGAGACACTCCCCGACCTCTGGGACGACAAGCAGTATGAGGAGGAGTACGACATGACTAACTTCATCAAAGGACTGAACAAAATGAGCGCCTAGAAGTGAGCACACTTATGAAAAGTCAAAAATAATTATTTTCCCTTTTCTTTGAACTACAAGGATTATTGCAAGCAGAGCTTTGATACTAGTTGGGGAATAATGGTTTATACCAAGCATGCAAGCATGTTACAATACGCGCATTCTAAGTTGAACGATCTAAAGTTCGTGCGAATGGCGGTTGCAATATCTGCTTCTGTATATTTTTAACATTCAAGATTTAAAACTTTGATTCAAACCACTGAACAGCGCGAAATTCTAGAGAGCTTGGTATTAGATCAAAACAGACCGAGATGTTAGCTTGCGCGTACTAAAACGTAATTACACTAATAATACTATAAATGCGAAGTGGGTGTGTTTGTTACTCCTAGCAGTTTCAACTGCTAGACGGATTTGATGAAATTTTACAAAGAGGTAGTCTGGAACCTGGAGCAGCATTTAGGCTACTTTTCATCCATTTTCGAGCAGACGGAAGTCGCGAGCAACAGCTACAGGCGCGGTCCCAGCCGACGATTTTGGGGGGGGGGGGTCATACCCCAGCTGAAGACTTTAGGGGGGGGTCATACCGATTAATGCCGACGTGATATACCGTGAATTACCGTGTTTGGCGCATTTTTGTACGATTTTTGGGGGGGTCATGACCCCCGTGTCCGCCCCCATGGGACCGCGCCTGAACAGCTAATTCGCAATAATTTCTAGTTGTATCGTACCGTTGAAGCAAAGAATATACAACAAATTAAGATTCAAGTAAGCTTCATTCGTTAATAATAAGGCTTAGAATGTGTGCGATTTGGATAAACCCAAATTGTTTTTATAGTGTAGGTGATGAATAATGTACTCAGTTAGGATGGGGTCGCACTGGTTACATCATCGCGACATAACTGATTACAAGCACCACCCTTTAGAATTCATATCTCGAAATTTAAAAGAATGGTTTTTAATTATATCGGGACTTTTCGCGCACAAACAATCAAAATATCAGTATTTTGACTAACCTCAATTTCGATCAAGTTGCATTGACCGTGTGACCGCGGTCAATGCAACTTGATTATGTTTGTGCGCGAAAAGTCCGGATATAATTTAAAAAAACCGGACAAGTGCGAGTATACCTCGCGCCCTAAGGGTTCCGACATATGATCATAGATGGCGCTACTGCATACTTCCAATGGCGCCATCTATGAGCAGATGGCTCCACTTATAGTCCGATGACTGACGGCGGACAACAAAGTGATCCTATAAGGGTTCCGTTTTTCCTTTTGAGGTACGGAACCCTAAAAACATGTGTATAATTCGCAAAAGTTTAAAAACTACAATTTAAAAGAATTTTAAAAAGAAACAAGTGTTCTTAAGCCAGTGCGGTCGCATTCCTAACTATGATCTTCCTTCAAAGTGTAGACAATTTTTTTTCTAAACTTGACAAAGTCCGTCTTTGAAGGTTGGTCGCTATGTTTGAAGAGGCTGACCCATTCTAGTAGATAATTATAATATAGATGTAGACACAGACAGCTTAGCGAGTTGCCTTAGTAAATGTTCTGTGAATCTTGTATTTCTTATTATTGGTGCTGATTCTGGTGTGCACCATTAATGTAGGCTATTGCTATCTCTTTCTCTCTGATAAAACAAGTAAATAAGAGCTCGAAGAAGACGGACTAAAATTTTCATACAATTTTAGTCGAGATGTCGAACCTTGACGATTAAAAGCACGCTTAAGTTCATTCAAATTAAAACTTAATTTAGTTTACTAATGCGTGTGTTAGAAAAATATAGCAATACTCAAATAATATCAGTTTAGTTGGTGCAAGAGAATCGGCGCCATTGTGTAGTTCGTATCACGATACGTTATCATCACATACGCCAATGTTTCATCTTGATCACGTGTAACTATACAAACCTAATGAGTATTCTGTCTAGAGATGTGCCGGATTGTTAAACACGTATATCCGCGGATACGGATTATTAGTGCCTAGATCCACGATTACGGATCTCAACTTACGTAGTATTTCGTAATCTGTCGGCGCTGGTGCGCGTGACCTTGGACCAATAGTTGACGCCATGCATGCGTTAGTAACACGAAGTATTTTGATTTGCGCAATATCTACAAAAAAGTTTAGTAGTGTATTATTGAAATATTTTTTCGTTCAATATCCGCCAAAAAGTAACGGATATGGATACAGATCTTATTTCTCCCTCGGATATCCGCGGATACGGATACGGATATCCGGCACATCACTTACTTCTGTCTAATGTCTTCTGATTAACGCAAGGTCAATTGTACTGTGTGCTTTCAAAAATTTTGTCAATTACATTATGTCACGCTTTATGAATATTAATTAAATACTATATTATATTCCAGCTTATCAGCCATTACTTATGACAGTAACGCTTGCAGTAAGAAATTACGAAGAAAAGTTTGTATATCAAAACTATAACTAGGTATCAGTTTAAGGTCAAAGCATGAATGTTTCATGTGAATAGAATTATCACACTAATATTACAAATGTGTAGGTTTGTGTGTACGTGTGTATTTGTTACTCCTGCACGCAGAAACGGCTGGACGGATTTGGATGAAATTTGACAAAGAAAAGCACATAAGCTAATTTTCATTCATTTTCACGTAGGCAAAGCCGAAATATTATAAATTACACTAGTTTTAACTATTAGCTTCACAACAGTCTCCTAAAGTTATAAGTCCAAATATTTATAGATAACATTTTTATCATTTCGTCATCATCTATAGTTAATAATAATTAGGAAAGAAAAGTAATATATTATCTACTTGTATATTAGGTGAGCAAACCAAATTAATTTAGATGTAATATGATTGTAACCTACATCAGTGACCCATGCTTATTATTGTTAAAACATATTTATTTACTTATTACTTACGTTAACATAAGGCCCCCCGCGCACTAGGTAGTCTGGCTACGGCAGCCAGGCCTAGTCTGCAGGAGGCCTTACTGTAGTGTGATTCTGTGAGCTATTTTCAAATGTAAGGTTCCTTGTGTAAGAAATTACCTCAATGACTTGATTTTCTCTACGATTGAATAGTTAATTTATTATTGTAGCGTTATAAGGAACAGTCATGCTGCTTTAGTCATTTTTGTAGATTTTAGTGAGGCGCGCCGTCGCTGGCATGTTTTGTTTTTTAGTTTGAATGATTTTGTTTGCTGTTTTGTACCTGCTCAATATAAAACAACAACAGTAATGAAAAATGTTTGTATCGTTTTAATTGCATTTTCAGTGTTATGTAAACTTTGTACGGACATGAAAAAATTCATTCGAAGTTCAACAAGCAAATTAAAAATGTGTTCTCCTCTACTATGTTGTGCGGAAATAATGCTTTTGTTTGAACCATTTCGTCAACGTTTTTCTATGTCCATGTTTTGATGTGTTTGCGACATATATGTTGTGTGGCAATACCACCCACACATACCCCAGTTGAATTCATTGATGTATTTAAATCTATGTTTGTCTACTTGTCTGGATAAAAATAAAGCAATTTTTTTATAATTCTTGTATTAATGAGGACCTACTATATAGTTTATGAGGACAAATTGCCTGCACCAGTGGCGCTACCTAAGGGCCTTTTCCCTATCACGAGGATTGGTGGCGGCATACGCGCCGCCCTTCAATTTCATACATATTTTTCCTGTCATGCATCACGCGTGGTCCCCCAAGCGCTTGGTATTCATGACGGGAAATCGGGAAAGTATACATATTTATGAAAAGATAGGACGCGGGCACCAAACCACGTGACAGGAAAAGGCCCTAAGTGAACGTCCGTGTGGTACTTCCTGGCCACGCCACAGTCACAATTTGAATCGGAGTTAGTATCAAACAATTGTACGAGAAATGTACGATTTTGTACGCTAAATAAAAAAATATGTACTATAAAGATTCCCGAGAAATTTAACAAAATCGGTGGCGTGGCCAGAAAGTTTGCTTCCTAGCCACGCCACCGCGTACGCTGCAATTATTAATGTAATCAACTACAAACTCATTGGTAAATAATTGTACGTATATTGTTTGTTCTATTAATAATGGGAAATGCTGCAAAAAGCCATTACCTACATCAAAAATTTAATATCAAAACTAAAATACTACATCGTCATTCTAGCGGTAACATGACATCGTACGGACTTGATTCTAATATCAAAAAAATGTACGAAAAATGATCGATTTTGTACGCTAAATAAAGAAATATGTACTATAAAGATTCCCGAGAAATTTTAAAAAAATCGGTGGCATGGCCAGATAGTAGGGGAGACCGGGGATAGTTGATTATCTCTTGTGTTTTAATGTATTTAGATAAAATTAGGAACACTATTAAGTTTGTTGCGGAGTGCCTCCCTCCCTCTATCCTCTCAGGCCTCGGCTAGCTATCGGAGGGAGTCTCCGGACACGATCTT
Organism: Thalpophila matura; assembly: GCA_948465475.1. Classification (NCBI taxonomy): domain Eukaryota; kingdom Metazoa; phylum Arthropoda; class Insecta; order Lepidoptera; family Noctuidae; genus Thalpophila; species Thalpophila matura. Next base: position 15,237,777 of record OX419185.1, read on the forward strand.
GATATAAATAAAATAACAGCAGGATTGGGAGAGGTGTAGAGACGTAGCTGGTTTATTATTTGCACTTTATAACTGTTACCCAGATGTTTCAACGGTATAAAAACAGGAGTTATAAAACAGTCTATTTGCTTATAACATTGCACACTTTATAATATAGGTAATATTATTAATATAATAGATCAGCGGTCAGCGGTCCACGACCGATATCTTTGGAGACCAGACAAAGAGTGAAATAAATGCATAAAAATATGAGATGTTCTAATTTTGAAATTTAAAGTTCAAATCTAGAAGGATGGAGTGAATGAAGTGGCCAGTAATGGAAGATTGCCAGCACTAAATAATGAAAGAAGGATGACTTCGTCACAAGCTAAATAATAAATTTATATTTATTTGATTACTTAACGTTATATTAGTTACTAGCACTTTTCCCGCGACTTCGTCCGCGTGGCCCACAGGAACTACATTTTTTTGCAATAATAGGAATCATAGGCTCGAAATAATTTTAATCGGCATCATAAAAATACAGGATGATTATTTTTTCACATTTGGTCGGTTCGATTCCCATGAAGCAAGCAACTTTTCAATATTTTTTTCAAAAATTTCCTATCTCAAATATTTAAAGTACTTTCCCTCCATGTGGCATAGCCGTGGGACACCCTGTATAGTATATGATTATATGATGTAAAAATTATATGAAAAGAAATTATACCATATAACACAAGAGATATATACCATTAAGTAGAAACTTGGTCAATTATCCCCGGTCTCCTCAATGATATAAAAACTATAGATACGTTACCCGCGATCTAAAATGGCAACAAAAAAGTAAGATAATTCCCCACCAATTATTAAGTCATGCACCAACCAGTTTCTTGGCTGAACGTCATTTCTTGCAACATTTTGCAAAAAAAAAAACCTACTAAACAAGAGGTAGGCATGCTAAGTAAGGCATTCGTTTTCTTTCCCTTTTTTAGCACATATGCACTGATATGTAGCTATTTAGCTATTTAAAGTATTTGCGCAATTTTTTAGTACAGTGATGTTGGTGTATGACGTGTCTATATATAATACGTCATTGGGTCTCCCCTACTATCTGGTCACGCCACCGACTTTGTTAAATTTCTCGGGAATCTTTATAGTACATATTTCTTTATTTAGCGTACAAAATCGACCATTTTACGTACAATTTTTTGATATTAGACTCAAGTCCGTACGATGTCATGTTACCGCTAGAATGACGATGTAGTATTTTAGTTTTGATATAAAATTTTTTGATGTAGGTAATGGCTTTTTGCAGCATTTCCCATTATTAATAGAACAAACAATATACGTACAATTATTTACCAATGAGTTTGTAGTTGATTACATTAATAATTGCAGCGTACGCGGTGGCGTGGCTAGGAAGCACACTTTCTGGCCACGCCACCGATTTTGTTAAATTTCTCGGGAATCTTTATAGTACATATTTTTTTATTTAGCGTACAAAATCGTACATTTCTCGTACAATTGTTTGATACTAACTCCGATTCAAATTGTGACTGTGGCGTGGCCAGGAAGTACCACACGAATGTCCAATGCACTCTGGACATAGCTTAGCTACCACCTTACGTTTGCCGACTGATAATTTTTTTTCAACACACTTGCTCATAAAAGGGCTCTTATTTCACCGCAATTAGGCACGTAATGACACCCTGTAATCAAACTGTGAATTTTTAATTACCATTACTCACTAGTGAGTTATACGCCTCCCCCACACTGGGCGCGCGTGCTCCTCCGGCACGCGCCAGTATTATTTTATTCACAAGTGTGTTGAAAAACGTCGTAATATACACGTGTGTATTGGTGATTACCGTCTTCGGCTCTCTTAAGACCCTCACCTAAACGGCTCGGGTCTCAATCGCGCCTCAGCGGTAATCACCAACATTACACACTTGTACCATAATGTACTATTACACTACGACACGAGCAATGCTTATGTAATTCATGACGAGAGAAGACGAAAATGTTGTTGGAAATAAATTTAAATTGAAGAATCACAATCTCAACCTGACTGTTTCCCACAAGAAACCGGAACTTGCATTATTTGCATAATTAACTCGACAAAACTGCATTTTCGAGCACGGGTTGCCGTACCCCTTCCCTTTGCCCCTTACCCAATGGCCAATTTGGTTTATTACTATACTCTTTGGGCCAATGCCTGCCCAAAACTAAAGAGAGTGCGTTTCACAAACTACTAAGGCCTGTGCGTTTCTTTTATGAGTTCCCTTCGACGCTATGTGAATGTCCATATCTTGCGTTTTTATCGGTGTTGGAAGTTTGCGCTAAAAAAAAATGTTTATATATATACCTAGTAGTCTTTGGTTATAGACTAGTGGGACTAGTGATGTGCCAGATATTCGTATCCGCGAATATCCGAGGGAGAAATAAGATCTGGGGGTCTACTCTGTAAGTCCGTCAACGAAGATACGGGCCCGTCCGAAAGTACAATAGACATAAGATTCCGTCAAAACAAGTGCCAAATTCAATTTTTCGGACGGATATAAGCACATCAGGAGTAGGGACAACTGTCAAATCGTGATATCGTTCATTCTTAGTTCGGGCCCCGAACTAATCTTAAGTCCGTAGGTGATACGGAGTAAGAAACGCCCGTAACTAAGGTCGAAACTACGGATTTCGTGCTTAGAGAGTAGATCCCCTGTATCCGTATCCGTATTCACGGATCTAGAGCTATAGGCTGCTTGTGCACTACAGACGTCTTCAATTCGTATTCGGTTTTTTACGGATTTTTAGCCAATAGACGTGCAGAACTATCCCCACCACTTTTTAAAATGTATGGAAAAAAAACGGTGGAAACCCTGGAAAAACGTGCTGTAAACGTGTAGCGCACAAGCAGCCACAAATAGTTTCGTAATCTGTGTATCCGTGGATCATAGAGAATAGATATAAGGAGGAACACCTCTGTGTTATGAAAATTGTCCGTCAAAATACGTTGAATTGGGGTGGCACTACTGGTAGCTAGAGGGTAAAGCGCCAAAAGTTCCATTCAATCAAAAAATTGTATGAAAAGTTCTGTCAAAATGCGTTCAATTAGGGTAACGCAACTGTACTACACATAGACATATAATCTATAGACAGAGCCTAAGGACATAAAGCCCCTGGCCGTTTTTGTTTGTGTGCGGTTGTGGATTAATTTGTATTAGTGTGCATGACTAGGAAAGAGTTGATTAGTGTTGATGCTTCAGTGACGTCACTGTATCAATTCATACGCCCTCTACCTATGCTAGCGCCATTTTGGACCATTTTTGAACTATTATTAAGCTGGAGCTGAACACTAAAAAAAGTGGAGAACGAGATTTGATACTGAAAAAAACTTCCAATAAAAATATAAACATTGTAACTTATTGACATTCAGCAGCCAACATAGCGTCGCAGGGATGTGAAACGCTTTCTAGCATGCACGACTAATTTATTCCATCTCTATTCTACTAATAATAGACAAAATTCTTTCTATCCTTGTTCCTAGTATTTATCCAACAAGTCGTTTAGTCATTAACTCATGTGCCCGATCGAGCAAACTAGGTTTATATTAATCTGTGGAGCAAACGGCGACCCGTGCTTGGCGTTGCAGGCTTATAATATTGTTCTGTGGCTTATATCGACTGAAGAATAGGAAATCTTCTCTTCATTTATATAATACATCGAATCTTCGAGCAATGATTACAATTTGATAACTTGTCTAGTGTCTACGTCGACAAAACCCGTTTCTTTAGGTGGTCATGCTACACGTGCTCAATGCTGCAACAAACGCGAGGCGCGAGTATAGTTGTTGGGACAAAAACTCTAAGCAAAAATTGCTAGATTTGTAAATAAGGTGTAAGAATCTCTTTGATGAGCTTTCTTTACATTTAGCATTGCGTTGAATGAAACGTGATGTTATTAGTTCGGAAACAAGCCGCGAGAGAGCGCTAAAGTGCATCAACACCATGGCGAAAGCGACGTCAAGCGTGTGAATATTTTTTTGTTTTCTACGTGATAATGTTGTTATCCGCTTGTTTGTAAGTTGAAAGACTCAAAATAAACTAACTCACAGTGTCCTCATATTGTCTAGTGTAAATATTGAACATCAAAAGTTAGAAGTTTTGTGTGTGAAGTTGTAACGAACTCTCGGATCACTTTGGAGTTCAGGTGTCAATGAGGTAAGGATCTGATGCTTAATCCAATATTACGTCTTCTCAAATTAACGCTAGCAATGCTAACATGAGTTATTACGTCCGAACAAGTTACGATTAGCCCCAAATAGTATATTCGGTACAATATCAAGTACGCACAGGTAGGTAATAGTTATAAATAATTCACTGTAAGGTTAGGATCTTGTCTTAGGTTGTATTGAAGACGTTTGTACAAGTTGTGTTATTGTAACTGGAATGAAACATGAATTTGGTTGTTTGGTGGCGGGATGGCGCATAAAAAAAGTTTTTGTTTACAAACTTGTGAAGTACCACCTACTTACCTAGTGACCTCATAAGGTTTCATGTGCGAGGGTTCTGTTGTATGAGAGATACAGCTCTATTTATAAAAACATGCATCATTATAGCCAGGAATTTTTGGTAGTAAGTTTTTATAAGATTTGGGTGTTGTAATTGTAAAGTGAATTAAAGTAGGTAGGTAAATGCCTAAGCTTTATTATATCTCACTGTGTATAGAAACTTCATTGTTGCCGATGTATCTACTAGTATGTCTGTGTTGCCGATGAACAGGGATGTACTTGGAAACAAACTTTTCTTCAAATTTTTTTTTCTATATGAAACAAAAAATTTTTGCCTGTTCATCATTTGTGCTACTTTTATGTCTAAATAAGTAATAAAAACAGACAATATGAAATCAATGTTCTTAATAATAAAAACTGGGTATGACTATGTGTTGAATTAGAAAGTTATTCGAAGGTTTATTAATTACTTCTATAGATTATTGTATGCTGTATAGAAGTAGCGGCTACAGGCGGTCAAAGAATATTGTTTTTCAAATATAGAAAAATACTATTTGGCAATTTTTCTGATTCAAATATCTTCAGTAGGTAATACTGGCACCCTAATACAGCCGGCCTAGCATGACCACGATAGAAACAGGTTTTGTCTGCAGAAGAATAAACAAAGTGACAAATTGTTGAAACATTTCTACCGTTTCATTCATAAAACGTAGAAATGTTTCTACAATCTGTCACTTTGTCTATTCTTTTGTTGATAAAACCCGTTTCTATCGTGGTCATGCTAGGCCGGCTGGATAGACCTTTTTAAAAGAGTAAATAAAAATGAAGACACTTTTTTGTCTTAATTTTGAAACACAATTTATTACCTTTTGTCCTTTGTGTCTTACTACACTTCTTTAATGCTATATAAACAATACACATACTACACGTCTATCTACACATAAACATTTGTTTCCTTTATTTACCAAGTTCTGAATAAAAACCAATTTAGTTATTTAATTTTATCATACTAATTATTTACCTACATAAGTCTCATATTTTTTTATTTGGTTTGTTTACATGATTACATCTAGTTTAATCTTGTAGGTATATGATGTTCATCACATTGATACTTACTTCTTAGTAATTTTACTAAGAATTTATTTATTTAGCATGTCAATCATTTGATTGACATGCTAAATAAAATAAACTTCCGTTAAAATTAAAATTAAAGTCAAACAAACCTGACCCGTTTGTTTGATGAACACTACAAATGATTATTATTGGTAATTTATTAGGCAATAAATAATATGATGAATAAATTGATTATATTATTTCCTAATACCTACATAGCTTAGGTATTGTTGTTTTAAATAATTCCATTCATGAAACTTTAATATTAAATATTAATTGTACAGTGGCGTGCCCAAGCCCAACACATTTTTTTTGTTTTAGAGAGTATTTATGTTCATTTTTAGGGTTCCATACCTCAAAAGGAAAAACGAAACCCTTATAGGATCACTTTGTTGTCCGTCTCTCCCTTAAAGGATCATAGATGGCGCCACTAAAAGTATGTAGATAGAGATGGCGCTATTACATAGGTATTCGGAACCCTCAGGGCGCGAGTCGTACTCGCACTTGTCCGGCTTTTTCATTTCATTAATGAAGTGATTTTTAATGAACATATTGCTTTTTAATTACCACATCAACTCACTTAACTTCATGAAAAATTAACATAAAGGAGTTGTTTTAGAAATGTATGGAGCCTGGGAGTGGTCTGCGTACGCAATAAGTTTTATAGCTATACATGATAGTAACCGGTTAACAATGCTTATTTTCTTCAATATTACTTCCTTTAATTGTAGTTCATTCATTTCTTTGTCAAAGAGAGCAACACAACACAAATATGGTGGATCAACAATCGACAAATGAATTCTGTGAAACGTCATTTTGACGTTTCACACACAACGACTCAAACGTCACGTCATAAAACAAAACTGTCAAACTGAACTGTCATGGCCGCCCTAATATTAGGGATATCATAATGAAAAACTTCATCTCAAATAATTCTTCTCAATTGAATTTAATAATATTTTTATGTAAATCCCCTATTTTTCAATGTAGCGTACGTATACCAGTTCCAAGATGAAACATCTCCTTGATACCATCTAAAACCAAAAAGAAATGTGTCGAGCTTGCCTTTTAGGCTGTCAGGCTTGCCCTCTAGGCACGCCACTGTAATTGTAGATGGCGTCATCACCATCATATCAGCCGAAAGATGTCCACTGCTGAACATAGGCCTCCTACAAGCATCGCCACAACGACCGGTCCTGCACTACCAGCATTTTATTTTTATTTTCAATATGTCTTGAAAATATCTTTCAAAGCGTTATGTTCTTAAAAAAACTATATATTTTCTCCTAGGGCGGATCCAGTCTTCGAGTCAGGGGGGGTCACTACGCGTTTTACTGCAAAGTATTTTTTTAAAAATTAGTAATATTATCAGTGGTTACCTAGGTCCAGCCAAAGGGGTCCATGAATGACCAAGTTAACCCCCCCTGGATCCGCCCTTGACTTTTTCAGAAGCAATACAATTTTATTTTCAACCGTTAAAATAAAAACGTCATTTTCAAACACTAGCGCAGCAATATCGCACATTGTAAACACGAATGTAAAGCAGAAAACAAAAAAATACAGAATGTGTCATCAATACGTCTCCTTTTTTTAAAAAAAGCAGGTTTGCAACAATCAATTCCCTTTGTGCGCGACATCAATGGGAGCGGTTACTGTGTACCTATCCTTTGATCTCGCCGCCCTCTGAAGATGCGACAGTGCGCTAATACCGCCGTCCCGCGGAACAACGACGCAACCGCCGCGCTTTGATGCTCTCGTGCACGAAAAATACGATATTATAATTTTAGTCGATTCTGTCTCCCCTTAATTTGACTCGACTAAAATAAACTGGCATGTAGGTAGCACATTTTGTTTTTAATTACCTACGTGGACGCACATGAATAGCGTAGAATGCATTCGGTATCTTTGATTTACAATTATTTTCCCTTAAATTGGAAACATTTTCATCACTGGCAGGTGGCAGCATTATTTTGGCAGATACACTGTCAATTTTTACTGGGTTTATTCCAAAATGTAGGAAGCTTCTGGTACTACGCGGAGCAAAAGCCATTGCTTCAATCGACACGATTTGATTGACAATATTATAATTGCTTTCATTTATCGTCAATCCCCTCCACGCGGCACACTTCGTTATTAATTTGATTGGCAATTCGAGTTAATTGCCAGTCAAATCATGTCGCACGCAACACTTGTAACCTTAGAGAAATAAACCATCCAATTTACTTTCACCTTACCTTCGGCTTTTATGCAAGTTTAATTCATAGATAAAATAGGCTAAGATTTTACACGTGTTTTAATAAAAAACTCATTTAAGTATTTCCTTTAGGCTCGACATCATAAGAATACTTTTAATTTAATTATGTACTTCACAAATCCAATGTCCTTATCTCATCTTACCAACTTTTGTCACTGTTTTGCTCAACGTTCTCTTTGTAACTTAAAGGATTTCTCCGAAATAAACTAATCTGGAGCGAGCTGTAAAAGGGAAGTACATTAAATAGGAGTTCACAAGAAAATAAATAATGTAAGATTCTTTTGAAAAATACCCTCAAATGTTCAGTAAATTCTGCGTGAGTCGGCAATAGAAGGCAGTTGCGACGTTTCAGTAATTGGCTGAATCGAGACAGATCGCTAAAGGGGACGATTCATAGCTTTGTCGCAGAAGTGAGACTTACTGTCCTTTACTGACTTGCCAACGAGAAGTAGTGGACTCAAAGTAAGTAGGAAGTATTTAAAGGTCTTTTTTGGTTGTCTGAGCTCTTGATACCGTACTTTCTAGTATTTGTTAGTTATTTAAAGGCTTCTCCGTATTTAAACTTTGACTTTATTACTTTTGAGGTCTGTGCTAAGTGCGTTTTACGATTGGGAGTTGAAATTAGGAACGCGATGTTTTTTGAAAGAATATCTGCCTTTTTCCACGACTGAAGATGATGAAAAACTATTTTCGGTTCAATGAGAAATGCAATTAGATTACTCACAACTCGCAACACATAAAAGAAACACCTAAGATCAAAAAAACCTCAGAGCAGCGGTCTAATAAAAACAAACATATTTTCAATCCTGAATTTATAAGAGAAAGTTCGTGCAATCGGCGTACAATCCAATGATTCATCCAATCTTGTAACATAAAAGTTAGCAAGAAGTCTGCATGCGGGCTACCCAGCCTGATCCGAGTTCCCAACTTTTTCTGATGGCCAAGATAAATATCGGAGCGAAGCGGGACAGTGATTTGAAAGGATTCTGAAATCCGCAACTGTGAGCTACGTTAGAATTGCGTACCTACTTCTACAATATTCTTCTAATATTCTTTGACAGTAATAAGACTAAGATCTAATAAATAAAATGTCTAGCAATTACCACGATTGCTAACTTAAATGACTTATACTGCAACTGACATAAAATATATATAAAAAAAAGGAAAACAGATCGACCTTTACTTTGAAATGAAACACCCAATTGAATACCGGCAGCAACATCTCAATACATATATTTATGTCAAAAGTGAAGCAGCTCTATATAGTTCCACATACGTAATATTCATCTGGCTGTGCACACGTAATATCAAATCGAATAGCCGCGCTATCTCGTCCACTTTGTGCGTCGCCGTGACTGGCGCCCAACCAGGGACTACGCAAATTGGCGGCGAACAATTAATGGCCACCTGGCTCCGTTGCTAATCGACCGATAGAATTAAATGAACGGACTGCACTAATTGCCCGGTAAGACAAAGGGGCAAACACTCGCCTTTGAGCTGCCGATGTCTAGTGTCACTTGAGGCGTAGACCGTTGCGTCGACAGACGGCCCTCTGCTCGCCTGTGCACTGTTGATGTTGAACTGAGACGACCGTTGGATGCGTTTGTTGTTCATATGTAAGGGTTGAATATAGGAACACTGGACAGTACAGTAACCAGACACAGGAGTGTGTTGTTGTTTGACGACACTTGAAAGACAATATCCTGTATGTGCTATCTGATATATTTAATTTGGATCATAAAGAAGTTTCTATTTAAAGACTTGATCAGGATAATTAGTTTACCTGGAATACAGGTCAAAGAAATGGTTCTAATTATTTTTTAATTACATGTAGATCCATGAAGCTACGAAGCTCCAATAAAACCGTCAAAGTCAATTACTCAATTCATAAAATGACTCGTACAATATCCCCATATTGAAAAGTCAAGTTCAAATATCAAAATTGCGCTGTAAGCACGTCACGATATACCTTTTTAACTAGGTTCATAGCATTTTTCAAAGGCCAGTGCACTGCAATTAACAATTTTCTGTAAAAAATACCTTTTTTTCCAACAATGCAGTATTGCAAAACAATCATGGCAGAGTGGCCAATGGTTCTCAACCGGAGTGTTCTAAACAGCAGCGTCTTGGACTGAACACGCCAATTACACAGCATTAGTGCTCGAGGACGGTGTGTATCTGCCGTGCAGCCGTGCCCAATAAGGAGCTGCGTGCCTACGTGCCATTGTTGCAGTTAACTGGAAATTAAAAATAGCAGCTCCTATTGGTGAAGCTTAGGTTTGAAATTCCAATGAAAATAACGTTGAAAATATAAAGAAACAAAAATAAATACGCGTTTACTGATACCTTCAAGGAGACCCAAAATAATTAATGAAGATAGTGTGAAAACATGAATATCACTGCAAAATACATAGCATCTTCTTAGAAAATTGTAATGCCATCAAAACACTTTATAATGAACAAAAATAAAACCTTGCCTTTTAATTAAATAGGTACCTTTGACTAATATTCTAGTGTCTCTCTGACTACGTTTTGCGTAAATATGAGTACCTATAGAGAACACAAACGCTTTAATGTTTGTAGAGCACAACATACAGATGAACATTAGTTTCTTCCTAGTGATAACTATGTCCACTTTGCGGAATGGCTTTATTACTTTCAAAGAAATTTTATTTTTTTGGTGAAAAATCTTTGTGTTGAGTTTTTTATGCCCTATATTCCAAATTATAAATTCTTCAATTTCTTTTGTTAACGCGCAGATTTAGGAGTAGGGCACAGATAAAATGACCTTGGTGTGATCTTGGGCTGGGAGATTATTAAACCAATTTCTTTTCATTACTCCTCACAGTTAACTTTTCTTTAATAAATTACCTGCATAGTTTTACAAAGCACCACTAAGATGGTCCATCCTCTTGCCCCTATTCCAATTTAATTGGGATCAGCGCTGCATGTATTTTACTTTCATAGATCTCTATCATCCGTAATTTCATTATTGACCACCTTTCTATCATCTTTCACAGTCTCTCCATCCATTTATACTCAAAACTTTTATCGCGACGTATTCCTCTAGTATAATTGTTTATATTTTATTTAAATATGAGCTCATTACACTTTTAGTCAAGAATGAAACAAAATAACTTAATTAGTCACAGTTGGGAATTATATCGTCAATAACTCCAGAAAACCATGCGAATGAAATGACATTGAAACAAGTTCACGTTCAATGTGAGTAGAAATGATTTTTATTAACATATGTTCTATTATGTGTAGTATATTTTGGTAGGTCGATGTTATTTGATAGTAGTGTCTGGCAGACAATGACGGACGTAGCGACATGACAGTTACACAACGCCTCATTAACCGAATCAGCTTTGACAAATAACGTTTCCCAATTAGCTGCAATGGACGATCAAAGTCAAAAGTTTGGTCCTTTGAACATTCCTTTGTTAATCTAATTGAATTAATGGATCGGGTTTACAGATCAGATAATTTAAGTGCCGGTGGCAATCAACGAATTAAAACTTATGATCGTTCGCATACAGCCGACACAACATGTCTTATTCCCTGCATTATGTTAGCAGTTATATTTTATGTGAATTCTATCTTGAAGATTTTCTTGCTCATCGCCTTTGAAGGGATTACGGCGAGAAATAAGTGAGGTTGCCTCTATCAGATAGAGTTTATCTTATTGCTACACAGGGTTCTTTGAGTACGGTAGTTGATTAATTACTAGTATCCCGTCTAGTTCTTTTAACTTAGGCTTTTCATGGAAACACATAATAGAAATTCTGTTTAGAATTTTTGCAGTAACAGATCGGAGAATTATCAGATTCAGCAACATTCACAGTTGGTGGAAAAGTAAAAGAGGTGTAGTAAGTCGGTGTATGACACGGTGGCAGTGGAATCAGTGCGCTTAGCGCGGGGCCGCGGGCGTGGAGTGGCTCGTTATCGCACTCTCCCGTGTATGGGCCGCCGACGCCGACGAGCGACGCTGTAACGATACCCTGGAGTGCCGGTCACCGCACCAACGTAGTTACTCGCACCTCAACTAGACAGTTTTCGACAACTCCGACCAAAATAGAATGGTGGAATGCAAACGTACGCGGAAATTTCTTTATTGCCCGCTTTGAAGCTACCGGATTTAGGAATATTTGGAGGAAAGTACTTACTGTTTATGGACTGCCGTGTGTAGTTTGGCTCGCAATGGAATAAAATATTTAAATTTTGACGGCTTACAATGTTGAAGATGAACCTATCGTTTTCAAGTTAGCTGCTTTATCTGCACAATCAAGCACAATAACTTTTGAACTAAATATAAAAAAAACAAACTTTCTGTTTCTTTAAGCGCTCTTCGCGCTTGTGATTTAGCTCCTGTCCTCCAAGATGATAAGACTAGCATAAAACCGCTAATAGCAGGAGATAATACGCCATCATATCAAAAGAAAATCGTTTAAAAGAGACCGTTAATTAATTAAACAGATGAAATTACCAAATGTAACAAACTTTTGATGTTACATATCTCTGTTACTAAATCTTGATCTTTTCGCAAGAACAAGCGTGTAAAAGAAGATGTTAGTAATAAACAAGATCAATCAAAGTAGCAAACTTGTACTACATTTATAATTTGGCAGGAATATTTGGTGTGACGCAACGATTCGCCTTTGATAGAAACTCGGATACATTAATGAGAGCTTCAGCAATGTCACAAAACTCGTGGAAAGGAAGATAAATCGACACTTCACACGTTCAGAAGTTTGAAGTTCACAAGTTGGCATTGATGCGAGGCACGCCGCCCATCGGCGCACGGCGAGCTACGAGCGACGCGAACCTAGTCTATGAGAGATACGCAGAATTACACTGAATAAGATCTTAAGACTTATTTTATTTTGCTTTGATCTGTGTAATGTGTGGTAAAAACGGAGTGATGAGATCAATGAGATTAAACACAAACTGGATTGTTGGATCAATTTATTGCTGTTTTATCTTTACATCTTGTTCTTTACTTATACAATCTTTCTGTACCCAATTCCTGGTCTAATTTCTGATGAATGATGTAGGTACACATTTCATTCATGACCAGTTTTTTTCCATACTTTTACAACAGTTTATTATCGTTGCTACGATGTATTGAAATATTAACAATGTCTTTCGTGGGAGAATAATTCTGAATGACACGACATTTCGAGCTAAAAATAAAGAAGAATATGCTTTCATGTTTCTGAACCCTTATATTGATTTGCTATTACAGGTACTTCGAGGCAATTTGCGTGGCTTTTCTCATGTTCAAGTTATAATAACACCCAACTTTGTAGAAAGAAATATGCTACACTTTTTATTCTGCTTATAATTATGTATTTCCGTTACAATCATCTTATTTATAAAAAGGTGTCAAGGCGGTCGTAGGAAGTGTTCTAAAAACCGGAGTGAGACGAATCTATGGTCTATGGTTTGATTAATTGATAACAGTAGCTCAGACGTCGCGGTCGCGCTCTAGTGTTAGTAGCTCGCGTTGTGTTGTGGGTAGTGGACGTACAACAGGTGAGACGCAGTAGGACAAGTCGAAAACACTGTTCGCACTATAGAAACGGGTTTTGTCGATAGAAGAATAAACAAAATGACAGATTGTAGAATTTGTACCGATTTAAGTTAGGCAATGTTAAAGATGAAGAGATGTTTCTATTCTTCAATTGACAAAAGTCTACAACTCCAAGCACGGGTCGTCGCGTGCTCGGGCAGAAGCAGATTAGAAAGAACTTTATCTATTCTTGATAGAATAGAAATGGAACTGGTCATGCTACACGTGCTGACGTGTCGAGTATTTCTTTTAATACAACCGAGAAAAAAAATATTTTGATTCGTTAGTAAGACAAGGAAATTGCTTAGCTGCCCATATTACGACTTTCTTTTAATAATCTGGTAAGCTAAGATGGGCATAATAATTATGGTGACCCAGTGGTAACGGCGGGTACCTACGAGTCATACATACGTCCTGAAGAAACCGGCCTACCTAGGATCAAAAATTCGAAGATATGTGACATGAGTGACATCTACCAATACGCACTGGGCCCGCGTGGGGGTTTACGGCCCACTCCTTAAAGCAAGGCGGTCTTAATCCCAGCAGTGGGCACAAAGGCTGATTATGTAAGCTAAAATGGAGACTGGACATATCCCTGAGTATTATTCGTCGTTTGTCATGAAGTAAACAGGAACTCGGTAGTTAACTGGATCTTCTTGTTGATCAAGAGATCAATGTTTCTAGAGGTTAAGGAGTGCCAATTACAATAATTAAAGGTTTAACACCAACTAAGGAACAAAGAGGAAATTAATATGTGTTCGTGCCGTAACTGGCCTTTTATGCGCCCGGTGCCAGCTTCTATTACTCCGCCAGTGACCGCCAGGTGCGGATAAAGGGGGGGGGGGGGGGGTAATGGGTGCAACTGCTCCTCCCCTCTGAATCATCAGATTCTATATTTTATGTAAAATCACAAAAATTGCCTCCACCCCTGAATGAAATCCTGTATCCGCGCCTGAACTGCGCCCTTGAAAAATTTTCTAATTTGAAACTCGGACCTGGTCTGGTCCTTCTGCGCCCCTCCAGGATGTGCGCCCTGTGACTGGGCACCGCCCTAGGTACGGCACTATTGTTAGTTAACTTTTAAAAGTTAAACGCTGGAAATGCTCATTTGAACTTCGAAGTTATTGGATATTGTGATCTGCTGTGTAAACTAAGCCCAGATATAATTTTCCACTAATTTGAGAAACACCATAGGTGTTTCAGAATACTTTACTCACAAAGCATAAAAGATACTAATAAAATACAATACTATCACTTTTATTACGATATATTTGCATAATTAAAACACAAAGTTATAAAAGCAAATTAATTTACTGTAGATGATCTGACTTGCGGTTCGTAGCTCTCGTGAAAGTCGTGGGGCGGGGAGGGTGTGGGAGTGTCGGCTCGGTCAAAGGGCCCTTTGATGTTTGCCGCCGGCTTAATGCACCGCCCGCGGCCCCCGCGCCGCTCATCATTAGCAATTTCCCTGTAATTTATTATCTTTACCGCTATTTATTTGTACAATTTCATGGGTGCGTGACGTTTCGCACCTCGCACCGTGACGTGTCCGATGCGCTTCGCACCAATAATATTGAGCCGTTTTGAGGGTTTGGGATACTATTTTTTGTCTTGATTGTTTTTTTATGCGCATTGCCATTTTTTTTTTATTTCTTTATGAATGGACTAAATAGGATCACTATCATATTTATCGGTTTATGCTTCTTTTATCGATTGTCACCTTGTATCTCCATTTATTTAATTAGAAGAAAAATAAGTAGGTATATTACATGCAATATTTTATTTGCATACTAGTGGGAATAACTAACTGCAAAAAATTAACGAATTCTAGACGAAGTCAAAAGGCAAAGATGTTGTGAACGAAATTTAAAATAAAGCACCAAAAATTATCTGGCTAACAGGGCTGCCAACTAGCGCAATGAGAGATTTAATAAGATTTGATTATGTTCCTTTAAGTTGGTCTTTAATTTAGAACTTCTTCACGACCTATTTTGGTTATCTATTGGAAAGAACATGAATCTTTGACATTATAGCATACACTATACAGCAATAAGTAACTTACTATGAAAACTATCATAGTTAATGTAACGAGTTTTATACGCAAGTATATTTATACTACTTGTCTTCTTGATTAAGTGTCCCTAAGCAAACATAAGCTTGCTCACTTAAAACTTTCATTCCTCTAACCCTAAGCTCCAGCCCTGCATCACACATATACGTGAGTGCCAAAAAATCCAAGCGCGGCACGTGCCTCTGTCGGCACTTGCGGCAAGCGAGAGCGCGGACTCATTAGCGACTCGCGACGTTTGAGCGTTTGAGCGACCTCCCGCGACAACGCGACACAAACCTGAGCTTTTTGTCACAGCCCTAGTAATATCATTAAATGCTGCCTGGTTGATAACTAAGCTTTGTTTCTCATTACTTTCTTGTGTAACACGAAGTTTCTTTTTGTTTGTTTTTCCACTTCTATTTGTTACGGAAAAAATCCTGATGTTAAAACATCAACTGTTCACATGGGTAGGATATCTATTCTGTATGACTATGCGGGTAGGTACTCCTGATTGCACCAATAACGTTCGCGTGATATAGGTAGATGCGTGTAACAGAACGTTTCGCAAAACCACCAATGCATTATTGCCATGCCTTGCCGACTCTTCAAACGTACCGTGGTCCGTGCTTTTAGCGCGAATTATTTCCAGCCCGCTTGGCACTCGCAAAATATATGTCACTATTTACGGCCAGTGTTAATGTAATTAACAAAACGTGAAATCAATCAAAGCTGGTGTAAGGCGGCGACTCGCGCGAGATCAAAGTGGAGACACAAAGGCGCCGCGGTACGGTCGGCAGCGCGGCCCGCTGGCCACTCCACATAGGGTTGCCCAGTTGCCATTCGTTGTTTTTGAAATACTATTTTTATTATAATATTATGTACATTAATTATTTGATTAAAGGTGTGTAGCCGTATCCAGTGGTAATATCATAACTGGGAGCAATTTAAACTAACGTATAAAACAATACTGAAATGTCTTTGAGGTTTTTGTACTTAGAATCCAGTCTATCGCAGTGTTTTTCTGGATATAACCCTCGTTATAGTTCAACACTCGATTCACGATTCATCTAGTTGCGTAAGGCCAGCAAGTCATCGGACACTCCTTATTTTTATGTCGCATCAATATCAACTCCCATAACGGATTTCTATTTAGTGGAAGGTGTAATTCCTGATTTCAATAAAATTGTGGCAGCCCTAGCTTACCGCATTCTGCTGACCTTACCCGCTATGCGATTGCACGTGCCAACTAATCAACATGTGCTCAAGAACTCGTGTGGGGCAGGTGAACTCCTTTTTCTCTTAGCTTTTGTCTTTGACAACATTTTTAATACATTTAATTAGATTCTATCCTTTGACACAGGTTGAGTAATGTTTCTGGGTACGATAGTAGTTGTAAAACAATATTTGTTATCAAAAAGCACATTTTTAAATAGTTGCCAGAGTCACCCCTCACATAACCAATGATCGTCCAAATTATTCGCGAGTCTGAATTCAGGACTGACGGCTTTTACATGAATGATTCAAAATTTGAGTTTTCGGAATTGTTAAAGGTAGGATAATTCTGCTAGAACTTTTTGTAAATTAAAGATACTTGTTTACTCCATTTCACAGGTTAATAGCTAACTGTTTTAAGATAGTAACGAACATAGAAGATAAAGTTTCAGTCAAATAACAAGCTAATTCCAATAACCTAATTAAATGAAAAAAAGCGATTTAATAAAAACGTAGTGAAATAGCAACGCTGAACCAAACCAATAAGCAGTCCATATCCAAGCAAAATAAAACACACAGATATGAGAACAGAAATGAGTTTATGACACAAACGAGGTTCGTCACTGTACCGCAATCTGGCCTCGTCAAAGGCTCGACGGAGACGTAGAGACGTAGATCACGATTGTCGACAGATGTTTGCAGAGCGGGGGGGCAAAGCGACCGCTTCAATGAAGACTTATGATATTTGAGTTGGGCGAGCTGAGTCGCCGTGCTCTGATACAATTCAGACTACATGCGATCTCAATACTATGTGGATGTAGGAACTCGAGAGTTGTGGCTGAATTAACTTTTATATTAATTCTGTTATTATCGGCTTTATTAAGACCTTGGTGAAACTCTGTTGTCCGGAAGTGGCCGTTTCCAATAACTGATCTATCAGCTCTTTTCCCTACTAGAGATAGATTTTGGACATAAAACATAAGCTCTTTAGAAGAAATGTCACAAATCTATCTAGTAGGGGAAAGAACCGATAGATTATTGGGAATGTCCATTTATAAGACGGTAACGAGAACGACTGTGTTGGAGCGTTTTGCAAATGAGCTAAGTAGGGCTAAGAAAATTTTATTAACTTTTCGCAAATCTGTAGTAAGTAAAATTGCATTTGCTCTATTGCAAAATTGTGTGTTGTCTGAGTCTGAAAATGCTGTAAGTATCTGTAATATATTATTGTCATTAGACTTTAATGTTTATCTAATTTAATTAAAACCGATTAAATTCCACTATGTATAAAACTGAGATTAGATATCTCAAATGGGAGAATACATGGTTAAAATCAAGGGTTTCTATCGAGCGGCAAATCAAACCGATTCCGATTCTGCCTCCAAGATTATATTCCAAGAAGTGAATATTAATTGCCATTGAGTTATTTACTTAAATAACGACGAGACATGACTTGACTTCATGGTTCTTAGAAATTGTACTGTTATATCAATGGCGTATCTGCTTCGTTATTTGTAAAGTTTGTATGTAGACTTTTAAAATTACCAATTTTATTAAACACAACCATATTTTTGATTGTATTGGACAAGGATTGTTCTCGCTGTCGTAGCTATAAAATTATTGGTTATTCCCCCTATACTCGACTACCGCCATGCACTACTTGAAAAGTATACCAAAAACCCCGTTTTGCACGAATTCAGGGCCCCAAGTCTGCTATTGCAATACGGTAGTGGACTACCTACTATTAAAAAAGTACAAATAAATTATTTTATTCCAAAGAAGGAATAGGAATAACAAAAAAGTAAAAAAAAAAAAAAAAAATTATCACAAAATGGAAAACATAGACGCTTTTAAAGTTTTTGGAGGGAGTATCGCTCCGTCTTTGTCGCGCGAAGCGGACATAGGTAGTGTTACGTCACTTATCATGCAGTGCCGTCCGTGTCTAGCAAATCATTTTAAAACGCTTCTAACTTTGCCAATTTTGTAGATGTTTCATCGGTTTTTTTGGTGTTAACTGTTAATTATCTTTTTTCAAATAGTTTACAGATTCACAATAAAAAAAAAAAAAAACCGGTACCGTATTGTGTTAGAATGGCATCATAACTAAGTCAGGTTACGTCCAGTCATTGGCTTAGAGTAAGACTATCTCTTTGGTCATTGGTCAAAATGATGTCATTATGACACCTTTCTGACAGGATTATGACAATTGCAATAGCAGACTTGGGGCAGTTCCGCGGACAACGTTGCTATCACTCATCATTTGGTGCGGCTCTTTGTAATGCATAAAACAATAGCATTATAAAGATTTAGATAAAGATCTCGTAATACATATAAAGGGTTGAGTGTACGCGTCGTCGCTCAAAGCTCGCCACAATATTTATCGGCGGCGCTGTATCAATGCGGCACAAAGCGACGCCGGAAGCCCACCTCGCCGCGTCGCGACAACACAACACCGCGCCAAATATACGCGACAGCGGATCGGGAAAAGTTAACTGAGTGGTTTCTGCACCCTGATTGCGTAACTGGCTTTCAGTTTGACAGTTCACAACAGTTATTGCGTTAACTATCGTGAACTCGGATTAAGTAACACACGGCGCAGTTTACCTGTCAAATTAAAACAATTGTTATTGCGAACGTTTTTGGCAATTAGGGTGCTGCATGCTGGTCTTTAGATTTGCTATCTTGTATGTTATTAGCTAAAGGATTTTGAACTTTCAGACTTGAAGTGGATTCATACGGCTGAATTGACAAGACAATGAAAATGAAAACGAATCCCTAGCAAAACGGCGAGATAACCCAAATTGATTCCGAATAATTATTTTATTCAATTTGATCAAATCTAATGGACTACATTTTGACCAATTACAGCGCTTCTACATTTCTGAAGATTAAAATACAGGGTGGCAGGTTAGACAGTGGAAATATTTTAAGGGGTCATTGTACTCATCATTATGAACAACTTTTATTATGGGACCAACCCTAAAATCGCGAAAAAAAAACAGCTGTTCCATACATTTTGTTGAGTTATATGAACATAAATGTATGGAACAGCTGATTTTTTTTCGCGATTTCAGGGTTGGTTCCATAATAAAAGTTGTTAATAATGATGAGTACAATGACCCCTTAAAATATTTCCACTGTCTAACCTGCCACCCTGTATATTCAGCAAGTAACAGATAATGATTTTTCTTTGATAACTATCCATTCCAATTTTTATATTTCTTTCTCTCAAAATAATTCTCATAACTTCGAAGCCCGGTAAGTAATAATTATGTTCTGCTGATAATTTTAGCTGAGCAGCTTTTAATTAAGCAATTCTGGATAGATTTAACAAGACATTTGATTTTTTAAAATTAAATAATAGGCTTGCGTTTGACCGCCATCTCGCCCGATGTTAAGCGATGGTGCGGTCTACGATAGAGCACACTTGCCTAGAAGAAACCGATTCACTCTCGACTTGAAGATACCCAGATTAAAATTTGCATCTTTCTGAATCTTTGTTTCGCCAATCGCTCGAGCGCAACACTTGCACGGCCGTTATCTGGCCCATTGTTGACTGCCTCTATCACGGGATTCCTTTTCACACAGGGCCTTTGACGTCGCTCTTTGTTTGCCACAAGATCAGAATGAGACGCCGAAGCCTGAACCGATGCGTAACATCCATTGGGTGTCTCTATACTTTTGATTGTCGTAGTTTTTTCTACAATTTTAATATTTCCCGTCTCATGAGAATACTGGAAGATGGTTTTCTTTTTTTTTATTAAGTCTTGTTTCGTCTGCAATGTCTACGGCTGTTTTGTTTCTTTGCGGGATCTAGAAATCTTTGGTCTGAAAACGTGTAGAGAAAGTTTTGATGCTGATCCTTCTGGATTCTGTATTGGCTAATTCTTATTTGGGTCTTCAAGTTTTTAAAACAATAGTAAAGTCTGTAGTGTGTATGTCTGATCCACAAACTAAAACGTGATTTAACAACATTGCTGTTTCCTGTTGACAATGCAATTTTAGTTAATTCGATAGTTGCGCCCGCGACGCGCCGTGGCGCAGGATGGCCTCCGACCGCGCGAGGCGCCTTCCCCGCTCGCCGAATATTAAACTAATTATGAACAAACCGACCAAGCCACAACACAAATTAAGCGTCCCACTCCATTAGCCCAACGAAATATTCTTACTTAATACTACACAATTAAAAAGATAAGTTTTACGTTGCGTTGTATGACGCATTTCAGTTTCCCCTGACTTTGTTCAAGCTGGGCCACTTTAGTAGCACATTTCGATTGAGTGAACACAATACGTTCATGCATTATGATCGTAACCCTTGTTATATCAACATCAACTCACATTCCGTGTGAAATATTGCACTCAATGTTTTCCAATTTTTCAAATTGTTTGCCTAACTTGAGCTTTCGGCATGGGATTTTAAAAAGAGTCCTCCCTCCCTCAAACCCTTCCTATAAAGAGTTTTTAATAAAAAAAATGATGAAAGCCGAGGTCGGGGAGTCACGGGTGGAGGGCACTCGACGGCTCAATACAGGCGATAGGTATCAAAGGAGGCCGATTTAATACGAAGGAATGATTTAATTACAAAGTCGCAACACGATCCGCTCTCGACGACACGACACGACACGACTCGCACACCGACATCTTGTTAACTTCCAATGTATAATATTGTATATTTTAAGAGATTTTGAGGAAGTGACGAAAAGTGCAATGTATGTGCAGGAAGAAATTACCTACTTATTATTTACTGTGCGTTCAAAATTAAGAATTTGAGTGACCTTTCACCATATTGTGATATTTTTGCTGCCGAACTAACTTCAGCTGAGCCGAGTTAGCTAAGATTGGTTTAAATCTTGCATTAAGCATAATATAAGCTTCTAAGTGATGATAATCTAGGCCAAGCCCTTCTATCTATATCTTCATGACCTTCTATAAAAATTTGGAAAATAAAATTGTTTTTTCATTATCTCTTTTTATTTCTGAAATATTGCATCAAAGACCTATTTGCTACGTAGCATTGCACTTTTTGACTTATATGACTCACGTGGCATCTGTGTCTTGATTTTATTTCATCTTAAATTATTTTCTGTAGAGTCGCTGAAAAGTCGTTTCGTGTATTATGTACCTTAAAAGAAAAAGCCTGAAATTCAAAGGGAGATATAAATGAGAATGTTCACTCCTTTATGTAAGGACCTGCTGAATTTTTTATAGATGCCTCCGCCGTTTGGTGTGTAGAGTGCCTAATGAGTTGTCTTTGACGACTTAAAACTTTGTACGTTGAAATACATTTTGTCTTTGGGCCCACACAAGGATAAAAATCCATCATTTTATTCTGAGTACGTCATATCCAAACTTGATTAAAGAGTAGAGACGCATTCTAATAACGAAGTCAAAGTAAGATCGAGTGTTCTTCTTGTGAAGAACAAAAACTAAGAATTAATCAAATCTGAATAGCGCTTCGTTTAGGTTTCAAACCAATTGTCTATACTAAAAGGATTCCACTGCTCTGGTAACGCTGATTTTGTCCCTTTAGGGTTGTTGGTTTTTATCTTGTCTCCCAATAGAAAATGTGTGGGACATGCCCTTTATGTCCCATAGGGGTAATGTTTTCAGTGATGTCAATACATCTCCCCAATTTGTTCGTAACATAATATAAAGTCAACACGTCTTCATTTCCTGGACTTACATGCAGCCTTGATGGAAATTGAGGGCAATGGAGTTATGATGGTAAGCGCGAGTACAAAGACAATTTTCACATCGATGCTCATAATTTGTTAATCAAATATCTAAATTAAGACACAAGAAGTCATTTTTAATAGTCTTGTAAAGTCAGTTCATTCTACAATAATAATTCTTCTCTTCTAAAAATGTCCGTTAAAATATCTTATTAATTACACGTTTATGATTATAATCCAATTAAGCTCACAAAATTATGGCAACCCTGAATCAGTTGTTCAGCGTCGGCGTACTTCAAAGGGGAATTTATTATTTAAAGTGAAAGTTATTGAGTTTCGCTAAGGTTAAGTGAGCCTTTTGACTCGCCCCGTCTATGGAATGGAAGTGGTATGAGGAAATGGTGTCGGCTTCCTCTTTGCATGCTTTTTAATGTCTATGAATTATCACTGTGTTATATTATTTATGCTTCGGTGCATTATACGTCAAATAGTCACATAAATTCGATTTTTGACGTCATAGAGTGTTTTACTTAGTGTTTATGTCATGTACCAAACTATCTGTAAGCTCGGTGTGTTCGTTCTTCGTTGGACTTCGTTGTACATTCGGTTTCATTATGACAACCCAACAAGATCCATTGCTTTTTATATTTGTATAGTTCGTCTGCTTGACAACTCGAAAATCAAAAAATCTCCTCGGTATGGACTTGAAATATAGGCCTACGATGTAAAGGCCGTAAGAAATTAATTAAATAATTATTCGATCTAATGGCGTCTATTGTTATCTGACCCTAGGCGATTCTTCTGCAATAGTACTAAGTGGGATTTCCTCAATGGTCGACGCGATGATGGTCGCCCCAAGCACATTTTTAAATAATCCATGTTCAAACAACCGTATGTCACAGTAATGACAGGGCAGTACAAAATAGGGCTTTTGTGACAACCGAGTCCGTTACAAACTTAATGAATACTAGTTTCCTTTGATCTATTTCTTTTCAAGTTGCTTTCTTAGAATTTTGTTAAAGGAAAAATATGATTAAAGAAAACTATCGGTTCTGCTGATATCACCGGCTTTAAGAATTAGATAATATATACGCACAAGCATATACACTAGTAATTTGCATTGCTGTTGAATTATAAAAGGAAATACAAAAAAACCTTAAACTTAATACCTTTGGCAAAACTACGATAATGTAAGTATGCAATATTCTTTATCGAAATATTTGAGCTTCTGTATTTTACAGTAGCTTCTCAATTTGTGTACCAAATTCGTTATTTCGCCTCTGTTTTCTGGTGTAAACGTATAAGTGAAGGTTCTGTATCTCCCAGTTGATTACGCCCACCTGGCGTTAAACTAGACAAAGTTGGATTAGTTTCGGCTCATCATGTCTGCCAGTTCAGCACTCGAGCCGGTCTTCAATAACTTTGATAATATCCACTGGAGAATTGTCACTGTGTACACATAATAAGGTCTTTGACAAGCTCTTTGTGTAATCGAAACATGTAGGCACAGTGTTTATGATCGTTGACATTAATTTCAGTAATTTAATTTCAATATCTGTTTGTGATGCAGTAATATTCGTTTTTACTTTACCGCAGAACGCAAAAATAGTGGGTAAAGACTAATTAGGTTGTTGATGATTGGTTTTATTTGTATTTTCCATCAACCGCGTTATGGTGATGTTTATTGCCTACTGAATAATACTACGAATTGTACGCGTGTTTTTCAACTAGATCGGGACTTTACGCGCACAGCGAAATCAAAATAACCGTAATTTGACTAACCTCGACGCGACGTTTCGCTTTCGATCAAGTTGCATTGACCGTGGCGTGGTCACGAGAAGACTGTTATTATGATTATGTTCTATGCGCGTAAAGTCGCGATCTAGTTGAAAAACAAATGAACTTATTCTTTACTAGCTGACCCGCCCGGGCTTCGCACGGGTAAAGTTTAGTACACCTACCCTACACCTATTCTACACCTACACCTATCCTACACCTACCCTACACATAAAATTAAAAAGAAGGATTATATATAAATAATTTTTGACATAATTTAAAAAATATTCTTCATTCTTGAAACGAATATTTTTAGGAAAAATACGAAGGCGGATATCTTCAAGCACTTGAAATCACGGGATGAACACAACAATGCAATTTAGGCGTGGATGTCTACCGGCCCGCTTGCTGCATTATGTAGATTGTAGGCGAGCGAGCCGAGCCGTCTCGCCTCCGAGCCTCCGCCACAAACCGAATTTATCACCGAGCATTGCCTATTCAATCCCCCAGTAACATCTGCCTGATGGATAGAAAAATGTACTGACGGGATTAGAATTGAGGAAATATATTTTTGGTGAATGGTTTTAAAATATGCATTCAGCTGGCGTGCGTTTCGAGTGCTGAATAGTGAATGTGTGTAGTGGTTCAACGGTTGGTCAACGGTTCAAGAATTTAGCGTGCAATTTGATATGCCAGAAACGTTATTTAAAGAGTGGCTATAAAATAAAATCGGATACCAGCAAGTGGATGAAAAATGGTTTACAAATGAAGCGGACAACTTACATATAAGTATTGCAAGTTAGTTAACTATAAGCTTATAACAAGTTTTATGTTGAAAATCATTTTCAAGACAAGCTTTTAAAATGACCACTTCCCAGCTCCATCATGAGATACTGGATATCATCAAGGTGCACGGTACTTGTCAAGACAAATCCAATGAGCCCAAACACAATGGGGTTATTTAAAGAAGTTGTGGAGTTCCTATAGTCACCTCCCGGCTCTATCATGAGACCACCTCCATGGTACTATATTATTGCATTGTCATTGAAGTGACATAATATGCGTTCCAAACCGCTCAATCAGTTGGGGGGAACTGGTCTAAAATTCAGTTGCAAGATTTTGCTCCATACACACAAAGCAAGTTAAAAAGAACCGGCCAAGTGAGAGTCGGACTCGCGCACGGAGGGTTCCGTACCATTACCTATAAAAACGGCAAAAAAATCACGTTTTTTGTATGAGACCCCCCCTTAAATATTTATTTTATTCTGTTTTTAGTATTTGTTGTTATAGCGGCAACAGAAATACATCATATGTGAAAATTTCAACTGTCTAGCTATCACGGTTCATGAGATAAAGCCTGGAGACACACAGACAGACAGACAGACGGACAGCGAAGTCTTAGTAATAGGGTCCCGTTTTTACCCTTTGAGTACGGAACCCTAAAAATATGTTTGTGTCTCCGTTACTTCGCTGTTCGACCGTGCTATTGCTAGAATTAATAACATCCCTCTTCGCTTCGCGTAGAATATTGTAAAAGTTGACTAACGCTGAGTTGCAGTAAAGGTCATTAAGTTTTAAAGGAGACTTTAACGACAGAAATTGTATGGTTAATGCCTCCATTAAAATTTAATTATCTTTCTGAAGCCGACCGTAAGAGCCATAGTCAGGTCAGGGATGAGCAGCATGGTCGTCTTGTGCTATACGAACATATTCAGCAAAAATTGCTTTCAAAGAGTGGACTGTTATAGACTGATTATGAAATGAGTAGAACAGCACGCTTAGCATGACCAATTCTATCTCTTTTCTACCAAAGAATAGACAAAGTTATTTCTATCCAAATCGTTATCTCTTCTGCTTGAGCACGCGGCGACCTGTGCTTGGTTTATCAGAATTTTGTCTACTGAAGAATATAAACATTTCTGCTCTTTATTGTATGCTTAAAACAGTAGTAATCTTTCAACAATCTGTCACTTTGGGTATTCTTCTGTAGACCATACCCGTTTCTATCGTGGTTATGCTGTGCCTGCAGGACTATTCTCTTCAACGACTTCGACACATTCTAGCAGGGCTGATAGAATAAAGATTGTTGACTTGACGCTGTATAACTTATTATAAATCGCCATATCCAACGACATTCGCGAACGTATTGGCGCGATCGCATTCCTTGGTGAATTGACTTAGCTGAGCGGAGTGCGGCCCGCCCAAATTACTATTTCAATCTGAGTCGCGAGCCCGCCGTCAAGTCGAGGAAATATTGCGGGGACAATCCATCCAAGGTAGCATTTGTTGTGCTATTTTATTTCATTGCTGTTATAGAAAAACAGTACCTATTGTTATGGTGTTAAATTTAAATATGGGCAATTTGTTTTTGGATTATTAAAGGGTATTCTGTTGTTTGTTTTGGGGCGTAATAATGATAGTGGCATTTATTTTATTTATACTGTTTTGAAACTGTTTTCTGTTTGTTTGCACACAAATCTTGATAGCAATACCCTCTATTTCCGCCTTTGAACTCTAACAATGCTAATAAATGACGTTTCGCGTTCAAATTTCATGAAGCACAAGAATATTTATATTAAATTTACGGACAAGTTGATAATAAGAAAAGCGTCTCGCCTAAAGGATACTCTTTTACATCAAACGGAATGCACTAGGAACAGGGTTGACGAGGAAATATTGTGTTATCACTATCAGTATCACATTTACGTTAAACTTTTTTCTACTTGCATTACAATTTTGTTTACAAAAAACGCATAAGTGGGAAAGCATGTCATTTAGGTACTGTAACCACCAACTACGAGTTACAACTACGACTACATTAACAAACATAATATGTAGGTCGGGGAAAAAGTTTCTTCGCATTTTTTAAGAAAATTCAAAACATTTTTTAATAAAGTTTATTTACATTTAACTAAAGTATGTAGGTACCATTTTGTTCGATAACTTTTTGCCATCTTGTAGGTAGGGACATGATCCCATTGCTATAGAAATTTTGGGACTTCTGGTCAAAATACCGCGACAAGTGGTTTTGGCAGTCCTCTCGTGATGTTAACCTGACACTGCCTAAAGAATTCTGAAGAGACCGAAACAGGTAGAAATCTGAAGGTGCAAGGTCAGGACTATACGGCGGATGCATTAACACCTCCCAGCCAAACTCTCTTAATTTTTGTTGGGTGGCTAAAGATGTGTGAGGTCTAGCGTTATCATGATGAAAAACCACACCCCTTCTGTTGATTAATTCCGGCCGCCTTCTCTCAACTTCTTGCTTTAATCTCATCAGTTGTTCGCAGTAGACTTCAGAATCGATGGTCCTGCCTGGTGGTAACAGCTCATAATGAATAATGCCCTTCCAATCCCACCACACACACAGCATCACCTTGTTGCGAGTTAACCCGGGTTTCGCCACAGTCTGTGAAGCCTGACCGGCCTTTGACCACGACCTTTTTCGCATGTTCTTGTCATACGTGATCCACTTTTCATCACCAGTTATCAGCTTCTTCAAAAATGGTTCGGTTTCATTACGTCGTAATAAAGAATAACAAATGAGTACACGGTTCATTAGGTTTCTTTCAGTGAGCTCGTGAGGTACCCAAATGTCGAGCTTTTTTGTGTACCCAGTTTTTTTCAAATGCGTCAAAACTGTTTTGTGGTCAATTTCCAGTTCTTCAGCTACGTCGTAACTACTGGTACGCGGAACTTGCTCCACTTTTTCAAAAATGGCATCCATTTTATCCGTAATAGGGCGACCAGAGCGACGTGCATCTTTGACATCAAAATTTCCGGATTGAAAACGCTTAAACCAAATTTGTGCTACTCTCACAGACACTACACTAGGTCCATAAACATCGCAAATTTTTTTCGCGGCTTGCGTTGCATTTTTAACTTTTTTGTAGTAAAATTTTAAAATGTATCGAATTTCTTTATTAGATTCACTCATCTTGACGGTACGAAAAACAAATGAAAATCACACATTTTCCTAATTTGAATTTGGAATTATGTTCTTTAAAATTTAAACTCTCAATGATACCAAAACCAGCCAGATACAAATAGTATAGCCAAAGAGATTTTATTACAAGTTCATACATACTATAATGCGAAAAGACTTTTTCCCCAACCTAATATAAGCAAAATAACGTCTTTGTTTTACTTTTATATATTTTTGGCGGCGACTAGGTAACATTTCCTTCCCTAGGACCATATTATTTTAGTTCATTAGAGAACCCTATGGTAGCCAGTGCTTACCTAACCTCTACAAAATAGATCAGTTCCATAATTTTATGAAAAAATGCCTAATACAGATTAGTTGGATTGAGAAAATCGGTTAGCATAAAAATAACATTAGGATCCAAGAGCGAGCGAAGCGAGCTCGGGAACTTGGGCACCCCGACACGGACAGGTTAGGTTCGAAGGGGTTGACGGGGGCTTCAGTGAGCGAGCAAAGCGAGCGAACGAAGCCCCCGTCAACCCCTTCGTGTTAGGTTACTTTTAACCTTGCAGACAGAAATAGGAGCCCCGCGTAGCGGGGCTCCGTCGACCACCTTCCTTCCTTTTTAAATCTACAGCAATAAGTAATAATAATAATTAAATACTTATTAGGACACACCTATTATAATACATACAAAAACATTTATTTGGTACTAGACCTTATATCTCAGGATTTTAGGTGATTTATTGTGGAACTGATTTTGGTGACAGATCTACTATTTTGAGGACAAACCCTATTATTTAAGAAACACAAAACTAATTAAATTGGTGATAGCTTAAATGATACCCTTTCTTTATAACCATCAAAT
This sequence comes from Thalpophila matura, assembly GCA_948465475.1. Classification (NCBI taxonomy): domain Eukaryota; kingdom Metazoa; phylum Arthropoda; class Insecta; order Lepidoptera; family Noctuidae; genus Thalpophila; species Thalpophila matura. Next base: position 15,266,708 of record OX419185.1, read on the forward strand.
TATTTATTATTAGTCGTATGATACACATGCATATCGCTGGACATCCCCCGTAGTCAATAAATACATAATAGTATAAAGCTTATACTTCCTTTACTATCAAAATAAGTTCACAAAAATTCACATAAAAAAATCAGCGTGCGGTGTCCGGCTGGTGTCAACCTTGTGTCGTCAGTTCGGCGGTTGAAGGACGCGGACGGCGCAAGATGAAAGGCTGCGAGCTTGTGTTCGGCACAACAAAGCCTTGTCTCCTCGCGCCCCTCGCGTTAACTTTGACTCGTGGCACAACCACCGACGACGCCAATTGGAGTTTCGAACATATTGTATAGGTAATTTAGTATGAGATGGTAAGTTGACTATTCTTCTTTCTGGATTAATATTCTAATTTTATTAGTGTGACCTATTGCAATCAGCCTTAAGTACACTTTAAAAACAGTGAATATTTACAAGACAATACGACAATGACACGAATCACGATTTGACTGTTTTGTCCCACGTCGGGCGCCAGTAAAAAAAAAAAAATCTTATACAGTACATTAATCTAAGAATATCCCGCTAGTTTATACACAGTACCTAATGTTTTTAAATGCAGTATTGTTCATATTATGTAAATAAGTACCTACTACATTATTGCTTTTCTCTCTTTATATTTTCTTAGTTGGGTGCCATTAATTTTTAGACGTAACTTATTATTATTTTTAAAATGTGAAAATCAAGAGTGTTTGACTTTAGTCAATCCTACTAACAAACTTACCTTTTTTATGGAATCATGCACGATAAACAAAAATCTCAATTACTTATATGATTAATTATTAGTGCTTCCACCTATCACTGTTTGTTAGTTGATTTTTATTTATATCTGTCATTAAAAAGGATTTCGTCAATTTGCGTCGGCCTTTTGTGTCCCACGTTGGGCGCCAATGAAACTTAAAAAAGGCGACAAATTGACATTGTATGAAAGCTTTAATTCAAACCGTATGCTTGATGATGATAGCGCGCGTACAAAGAGAACAGAAGTAATAAAGGGGTGTCGAATGTTCACAAGCGGCGCAGCCCCGACCCGCCCCAACAAACACCGACCGATACTGCACGCTGCCGCTATAATGACGCTTTGACGATATATTAACGACTTTATGACTGACCTGACAAAATGTCATGTGCATTTCACTTAAAACTCGTTATTTGACAATTTAAATACGACCAGGCACACGTAATGCACACACGATGTACGTAGTTTCGCTGTGCAGTGTTCAGCCCACCAACTGCCATGTTATCGTTTCAATGTTCAGAGGTCAAAGAGCGGCGCGCGGTTTAATCGCAAAGAGACAACTCAAAGTGGAGCGTGCAAATTCGAGGCCGGGCGGGAACAATAAAAGTGCAGGTGGACCGCGGCCGCCCCGCGCCTCCGCGCTCACATCAAAGGGGAGCCCGCGATACCATACAAAAGCCCTAATGAGACAAACCCGTGGCGTAATCGAGGCGACGGAAAAAGATGAGGCCCGAGAGGTACGAGGCAAATTTTAATAATTGTCAAAGCGGCGGCGCCGATCAAACGCGAGGGGGTGCCGCCCTCCCGGCCGCGCCGCCGCACCACCCTCCCTCGTCGCCGCGCTCGCACCTGTGACGTGTGCTCACCGCGGGCCTCATTAGCGCTACTGATCTAATGCGACTTCGAACTTCGCCAGCGACGTCTAATTAAACTTAAACAGAATTTCAATTTTACGACTGAAATTTTAATACTTAAAGCTGGAGCCGCTGAGGTTCCGCAAGGGAGGCGCGTTCAAAGGCAGCGCCGTGCACGTTTTCGCAGATATTAAATGTGTTGACAATTTAATTTTTCATTTCCTTTAGGCGGCGGCGGATGGCGGGGCGGGCGGCGCCTCCCGGCCGCGGGACGCCGCTCCTTTGACGTCGCGATATTGTCTTTGTGCGGCGCGTGGGGTGAGGCGGGCCCGGCCGACGGAGACTTTGTCGCAATACAATGTGTATCAATAAAACTTAGGATTGGCTTTTAGTGGTTGCACTTACGCTTTGTGAGGCGGCGCGCTCACCCTTTGACATTATATGTGGGGCGCGGGCGAGCGTGTGGGTGTGTGCGTCTGTGTGCGGGCGTGGGCGAGTGTGTCGGGAGCTGAGTAATAATGCAGGGCGAGACGAGCCGGCGCCGCGGGTGCAGCCCGGCGGAGCAGCACACACGCGCGTGCTTTATTAATATCAGCAATCGCAGCGCATCGACAAACTATCGTGTCGCGGATCTGCGAAGTGCCGCAACACGACAACATGCAGTCTTTAGCCCGAGGCGCTTCATAAACCCACGATGCAGAACGATTAAACTTAATTTACTCTCTCATATTTATTTATCTACATTTATGTAGTATCTACTAATATGGGGATATCGTGGAGACCTATGCCCATCACTTGGACATGTGTAGGTAAAACTATGACTCGTTAGAACTCCAAGCTTTCTAGTTTTCCATCACCATTGCAATTCATTACTGCACGGACCTCAAATAAAAACTACTAATGGTACCTAGAAGCTGAATCTTGAACTATGTCCATAATTTTGTATCTGTTGCTACACTTTCTAGTTCTACCATATTTTTACAAATACAAAGAAATAATTTCGTTAGAACAATGAAAAATTTACTTCAAAACATCAAACAATCTTCCTAAAAGATGCTTGTGGCTAAAAAACTTTAATATTCTTTTGAACGCAAAGGTGGTAACGTGTTAATCGTTTATTATGTAAACCGTCGTTTGTATCCTTCAAAATTGTTTCAATATAGCGTCATCTTTGATCTGTCGCTCTTTTCAAAGAGATGCGTAGAATTTAAAAAACGTAGTTCGTCAGGAAAAAGTCATAGAGTTTCATCCTTTGACCGTAACTGACCCGGTAATGTATTATTGGGATTGCATTCAGCGCTGGCTGGCGCATGTGGAAAATATCATCCGCGGGGGCCGAGGGGTCCTTTGCCAGCCCACAGCGCTTGCTCGACTGACCATAAAAAGTATCCACATTTTTGTAATAAAATTACCTGTTTTAAAAGGACGTTACTACCGAGATTAAGGCGCAGAGCGATGTAGTTAGTTGCCGGCGGCTGATCAAAGGGCCCGCTAGCCCAATCACAGGGCTTAGATTGGCCTGGCCCCGCCCATATTTAAGGCCACGTGCGGCGCGCGCACTGTTGTGTGCTAAATTCTGACAGTTGCTCGTCGGCAGCCGCGGGTGACGCAGCGTTTTGTCGCTTTCCGCGAAATTTTCGCGCTACGATCGCGTACTTACAAACTGTATCAACTTTAGATTTTTGTGCCATATATCTCATATTACCTTAGCATAAGTGTATTAAAATCAGTGTTTGCATAAGTATAGTTGTGTGTTCTCAGTGTCAGTGTTTATGGCTTAACATAATTGGATTGTACGATAAATTATTTGGATTTTAAACTTAGTACAGGTAGTAATTTGAACTTTTCTGAACTAATAATACTAATGAACTAACAAAGGGTCACATCGAGTGTGCTGTGTCGGCATCCCTCTTCGGTTGGTGGTGGGCAAGTTTTTGTCAAAGCGTCGTTATTTAAAATATTTATTTGAATGCATCCATTGTTTCGTACGTTCGGCTGTGTTCCACGTTCCGGCAATATTGTTTGTTACTTTATATTGTATGGATTTATTGTAGTTGCTTTAGCTTTAGTGGCACTTTTGATGTTTTGTTCATTTAGTTGTATTGTGTTAGTATCAAAGTAGTTCTTTTAGTTTTATTGTTGCTTAATTTTTCGTATTTGAAGAGCTACTTAGAAAGCACTGAAAGTAACTTCTTTATCGCTTGTTCAATATTGAATAGTTAATTAAGAAACAAACAAATTATTTGTATTACAACAACACAGTGTTTTCACACATGGACTACGATATCTAGATGAAGGCAAGATAAGTTTTATCTTTGGCAGATAGCTACGGTCGAGCAGGTTCTTAAAGAAAAGACATCAACGCGTCTTGAGTGCGTGCGTTGTCTTAATCTTTTAAATGATTTAAATAAGATATTATTGGTACCTACGTTTCATTTTAACGTATAATAAACCTACAAAAATATGTTATTTTCTTATTATTGCGTTAAAATATTTTAAAGATTTTGCAAAATTTCTTGATACGCTTCCCGTTAACTTCGCCAAAAGTTTGAATAAAAAGAAAGCGTTTAACGTCAGAAATTGCGTTTAATTCTTAATATTTGAATAGAGACGTTTACCCATCATGAAATCTTCCTAAAAAAAATCCGTATTAGCAATGACCTGCAAAAAGCAGAGCAGTAATGGTAGGCACTCTCTAAAGAATTAATTAAACTAATTTGGAGCCGCTACGAGTGCTACGACATTTACTAAGCTATAAATTAAACAGAACTGTTGAAATGTGAATGTACTATACCTACACTTCTGCCTACCCGACTGGGAATACAGGTGTGATTTGAAGTCTATACTACTACTTTTATAAAGAGGAAAGATTTTTTTGTTTGTTTGTTTGTACCGAATAGGCTCCGAAACTACTGGACCGATTTTAAAAAATCTTTCACTACATTATCACTGAGTAACATAGGCTACTTTTTATCCCGAAAAAATGCATCACAGTTCCTGTGAGCTACACGGACGAAGTCGCGGGCGAAGTGCTAGTTTTTAAATAAAACAATATGTATGATAAAAGTACCTAATTTCATTCAGCCTTTCGAATACCAAAATTGGCTTTGCTGTCAAGCAAAAAACACCAAACGAAAGTATAAGGCTGAAACAGCCTCAAACGTATGATAAGTCGACGCAGACAAAAAAATTATGCATACAAAATTGTATTCCACCTCCTGAATCTGAAAGTTCATTGAAACAACACTTGGCATCGGCATGTCATTACGAGTTGACGACGTTCTCCTGCGACACGAATAAAGCTGATTCAGCGCTACTTGAATAAAATATGTCATTAGCTACATTATCGTGTTACCGTCTGTCCAAAGATAAATTATACAAAAAACCCTTCATGAAAGCTTAATGCTAAAAGCTGCTGAAAGGGTGCGCACGCGGCGTCTTTGAGCCGCAGACGAGACTCAGAAAAAGGATCGCTGTGTGCTAATTTCCAAACTCGGTTTCGCACAGATAAGGCTAGAGACGGGAGGTAGGTGTCTTTGATGTAGCCGCCCGGCCCTCTGACTCCGGGGGTGAGAGCTTTCAATGAAAGGATTTTTTTCATCTTCTTTCCCTTTGTACTTAATTTAAATTTCGTTTATATCAATGCTACGAGTTTCCTTTTGGGTGTGTTTCTCTTTTACTTTGTCGCGTTTATCCTCTTCAATTTGTAATATTCGAGTTCGCTTTGTAATTAAATTTAGTGTTCGTAATCTGGTCTCTCTAATTTTTTTCTGTGCCCGCCGAACTCCAGCAGCTGCCGGTGTAATTGCAATTTATAAATTAGGTGTCTCTTTGATTTCGAGTGTTTCTTAGAAGCGCTTATATTTCGAGATTTGATTATATTTTTTCCTTTGTACTATTCCTTTGATATTTATAGAACCTTTAGTATCTAGCGCTTACATACTTGTCTAATAAATATAGCTCTCGACTCGACCTTTGTGTTTGCCAACTTAATAATCGTGTAATAGCTTAAAGGCAATTTGAAACGTATAATGTATTTAAAGTTGTCTCTACCTCTCCTTAACTTTGTTTAGTGTCAAAGGGTTCGAAGTTATCAGTTTCGTACTCGTTTTTAGCATAAAACCTCATTAGTGATGAGAATTGTTTTAATATTGAAACGAATAAAGTTCTTTGATGATGTTACAAGTTGATTAGTGGTGTCGTTTGTATGGCTGTTAGTTTTTCATCAGTTGTTTTGACGCTCGAGGTTGCACCGTCCTTTGTGCTAAGTTCTGTCGTTAAGAGGCCGCACAAAGTTGCCTCTGTCTAAAGCACCACCCATGCTATTAACATGACAAGGGCACTAGTTAAAGACATTTCTCGATTTAAACATCAAAGTCTATCGGACGTCTTTGATGTAAATCGGGTCATTGATGTAAGGAAATTCAGTGTCATACGCTTGTTCGTTTTTGGATTGGAAATTAAATCTACCTACAGGCAGGCTACTTTTTGATACTTTATTTGGCTCTAATGCTACAAAAATAAAAAATAAAAATCCTTAATAAGTAGGTATAATATATTAAGTAGTATGTACTACTAAAACAACCTGCTGACCAAGAGTATTCTTATAATTTCAGAAATTAAAACAATATCATTACGAAATTCCTTCAGTAGGTACGTTCACGTAAGATTTGTTCTAATGACGATGTTTGTAAACCGTACGCGTTGTGTTGGAGCGGTATATTGTAAAGGCGTCGCTACACAAAGAGTTGTCGCACGGAGCGACTTGAAACACGGAGCGTTTCCCGGCGCACACCGCTTGCCGACGCCGACGCTGCGCACAAAGGCGCCACTTTGCGGACTCGTCTTTGACTTACACGAGTGTGTGACCCAACATTAATAACCTACTAATAGCTCTCCCCCTTCACAAGACTATCCAGACTTCGCTGAATTGATATAAGATTATGTCTCCTCCTCTAACAAGTTTACGCTAAAACACAAAGCGACGCTCAAAGCAAGCACCACACCGTCTATAGGTACTAATTCAAACTGCGCCGACACAATAGCTTCAATAAAAACCTATTCTCAAAACTAATGAAATATTATAATTTCACGGGCCTTTTATCGCGAACAAAACACTCGTAGATTCAATTTTTCGCATAATTTTATTAGTGACAGTTTAATTAGCGCAGCTTTCATCGGGCCCGCTTTGATATTGTGAACGTTTCAAATAGATTTCACAAGAAGCACTTACAAAGAGAGCACCCCTAATAAGTACTGAAGAGTCCTCGCACGTGTTTATCAAAGACAGCCTTTCGTTACTCACCGTCTGAATGGCCTCAAAAGAAACTCGTGTAAAATGCTCTACAAAGTGCCGTATCAAAGGAAAGGCGGGCGCAAATATCTGTTTCGTAAACTAGTAAAAACGGAGCTCTCAAAGGTACTGCGTACTCGCGGCAAATTAGGCGGAGTTAAATACAAGCGCCGCTCTCACAAATGTATAACTTTGAAAGTGACTCCTCGCTCATTATTTATGTAAGTCGCCGTAATCGTCAAACGGCGGGTGTTTTATTTCGGCTTCGTCGCGGGTCCGTCCGAGCGCCGGTGGTCGGCCGCTGACTCACCTCATGAAGTCTGTGAGGAGCCGTTCGGTGCCGAAGTTGCCGCTCGTGGCTCGCGTCCTTGCTTCACATGTGTATCCATTTAATGCTCAATTCCCATATAATTTAACTTTGCGATCAAAGCGAAATTTTGCAAAGAGCTTCCCGGCGGCGGCGGTGGCGGGCGGTGGGTGCGAGCGGGACGCACACATTGGAGTTCTCGAGATCAAATGCTGGGCCAAATTAGTCACTCTCCGTCTCTCTATCTCAAAGCCGATCCGTAGCAAAGTTTGCGCGAAGATGACATCAAAAGGAAACCACACACTGGGGTGGCGCCGCCCGCGCCCGGCGCCCCCGGCCCCATACTTAAATCCGCCGTGTCTCTGGCTGTCTTATTGACACGCGACTGACAACTCGCAAGTCGCCAACGCCGCCGACTGTTTCAAACTCACTCCGCTTTACCAGTCTTATTTAGTTAATTAATACGGAATGTCCTATCAAGTTGTAACTCCCGCAAGGCTGGCACACACTTACGTGGCTCAACTGTAAGGAAACTTTAATCGCATGGGTATGTTTGTACATCGTACTGGTACACATCACCCATGTTGTCAATCCCTTTAATTAAACGACACTAAGTTTCTTTGATGGACTTTGGAAGTGAACTGGCTGTAATATCATTTCAAGATTCTAATTATTTTGCTATAATTAATTTTGTTGATAAAGTCCAATACTAGTTTTGATGAAACAGCATACTTGTCAACTGCGGTATAAGAGTAAAATTCTTAAATATCAAACGCAGAGCACCGGGTAGGCTTCACAAAGTTCTGAAGCCTTAAAAACAAGTTTAAAACTTATACCAAACTCGAATTTCTCAACACAAAGCTGGCAATTGTATTCTTATTTCTCGGAAATTGCCTTTTTCAACGTTTCGTAACGTTTCGCTGTGGACATTTTGCTAATAATGTGAAAGCAAACATTACTTTGTGCTTACCTACTGTTTGTTTAAATAACAAAAAATATTATTAGCTACACGGCGCCGGCGTGCATTTTATAGAATTGCGTTTAGGGTTTACTTTACTAACGTAAATACCAAGTTCACATTTACGGAGCTCAAATTAAAATCTATTCGCTAGATTGGAAGATCCCGCTCGAAGGATCAATGTGTTAGATGAACACCTATTCGCTGAATTGGAGGATGCGGGGTTCGAGAAGACACCTAATATCTATTTCGTTCCGGCGGTTATGTTCTCTCGGTGCCTATATCAAGCTGGGGTACTCGAACCCCGCATCCTCCAATCCAGCGAATAGGTGTTCATCTAACACATTGGTCCTTCGAGCCGGATCTTCCAATCCAGCGAATAGGTATTCATCTCACACAATAATTATTTCGTTTTGTTATAGATATTTAAATAAAATCTATATCGTCATTTGAATTGTATTCATTTTTACCCTTCCAAATTCTCCGTTAAAAACAAACGTTTCACGATCACGTATACCATGATTACCAAGTTACTATGATACTATCACAAAGTGTCTAAATGCAAAAGAATTTCAAGTACTTACTAAATATTATTCAAACATTTATCAGTGTCTAAATGGGCAACAGTTTTCAAATCAGTAAAGCCAGTCACTCAGAATACGGTGATAAAAACTCCTTAATGTTAACACTGGAGCACAAAGTCGATAACTCGTCGGCAAAGCGTTTATTAACAAGCAGAGTTCTAAAAAACGGTTTGGAATTTTGAAATCCAACACAAGTTATCGCGGGACGCAGGCGTGTTGGCATTGTGCGCAAGAGTTTATGACGAGCGACGGCCGCGCTTCCACGAACTGGGACCTTACCGACGCCAATACCAATAGATTCACTATTCGATTTTCGGATTTCGAACTTTATTACCTGCATCATAAAGTGTGGAATCGAAAGCTTCAACATTGTAAGGTTCCTGGGTCGTGCTCCGCCGCCCGCCTATCTAAAAAGCTGTCCCTGTGTGACGTCACTCATTTCAATGTTTGCCTTACCTCCCCTTTAATTGAACTATAGTGTATTGTTTAGTCTTCGTTATTTAATCTGCCTCGTTGTTTTAGGATTCCTGTATGAGCATTCGTGATAAAGCTTTGCCATGTTTTTTTTTTGTTCTTTATGGATCCATTGTTTGTCCCTCTTAAAATACGAAGAGTAGTACCTAAAATATGGCTTCAAGAGCTTGATTTTTCTTGTATGAGTTAAATAACTGAGGATCTTCAAGTAGCTTTTGCAGCACTAATATACAATCACATACCTAAACAGTTTCATCATAATTATGCTTGTGGCTTAACTGGAGCGGGATTAATATTTAGATTGACAAATAAATAGTAATTTTCATTTGAACCGTTGAGTTTGAAAGTAAGTATAAAACTTTTTCTTCTTTTGAAATCTTAGTTCGAGCTCCAAAACGTTAAACTTTCATATCTAAAGGTAACATTTTTGAAACCCCAAAGCTTAATTCAAGTGTTGATAAACAGCTATCGCATAAGTCCTTGATATCTCGTTTTCAACGATTTCGCATTATCATAGCTCTCCCTTTCATTTACAATTCATCCATCATTTTGGTCTGTGATTTAATACGTAAGCTATAACCTCCATTTGATATTCTGCGTTTGTGCCATCATTCAACTTTTTGTCCTCTATTACTCCTGTAATATGATTATAATTTTCTCGCATCTGCTATACCTTTTTTTCCTCTCAACAAAACTTGAACTTTAGCGTTAGCAATGTTAAGGTTTGGTTTAGTTTGTTTGAGTTGTTACAATCGGCTTCCATTGAACGAAGACCGGTTTGGATAAGGAATGCCGCAGCGCAGTGTCCGGGCGGCTTTTTGCTTTGGCTGCGTGCGCACAGCCCACGCGGACGGCTCGGAGCCTCGGCCCGCCGGCGCCAGCGCCGCTTCCCGCCTTTACGTTTGATGGCTGATAAACGACATGTTGCAAATATTTGATGTAATTTTATATTTTTATAAGTTTGCTGTTCAAGTTCTTGCAAATGATAACGAACAGTAAACTTATGAAAGGGTAAGCGAAAAAGCAGCATCTCTTTGAAATAAATATTTATTACTTAGGCTCAGTCAACAACAGTTAAGTCTCTAACAGTTTAAGTGTTACACCATAGAGTACTTTAGTAAGCTTGAAGGATTTTGTCTGTACAAATATGTATTGTGGATCATCATAATTTGATTCTTCGGGCTGCTCTATTTGATAACATAAAGTCCAGTAACGGCCTTGCAGGTACCGTCATTGTAATCGGATTAGAATTTGTTTACCTGAATTCTTACGAACATGTTTCCATTGCATATTCTAAAAACTCGGAGTATGTACAACATTTTGTGTTTCTACGTAAAAAGTTGTCAAGAAATAATTACGAATATGCAATGCTGCAACTTAAACTTTCGTTGGATTAATAACAGGCAACATTAAGATATAAATAGTGAGATATAAATACTGGTTTACTGTGTATTGTATACACAGTAAACCAGTATTTATATCTCACTTATCCGTCTACATCTGAGTATCATTGGTACTTGACAATAACTATAAAAGGAATGGTGCGCCTGGCAGAATGCGCGCCCAGAATTGTTGGCTGTCGCTGCGACTCGATGGCACTGCAAATAATGCTGGATTATCTGCCACCATTAGCTGATTGTTACTTATTATACGGGTAGGTACTGGAGATTATTGTGTCTAATTATTTTATGACGCCTTAAGCTTAGAGAGTTGGTTAAAGAATTCGTATTTTGGTTTTACTGATATTTTCTGAGGCAAACTTGTTGACCTTTTGAAAATCTTATTTGTTTGTTTACATTTGTTGCGTATGTTTATGTTTGGGCTTATTTGCATTGTTTTTGTTATAAACAATATATTTTTAGGGTTCCGTACCAAAATGGTAAAAAAGGAACCCTTATGGTGCGACTTCGTCTGTCTGTCTGTCTGTCTGTCACACCTGATTATTTCAGCAACTACTTATGCTATCGACTTGAAATTTGGAACAGTTATAAAGAATGCTTGTTCAACTTTATTGCAAATGAAAAAAGTCCAACAATATTTTTATTTTCTTTGCAAAAGGGGCCGGAGTGGGTGTCCGAAATTTTAAAGTGGGGTTACTAGGTCAAGTGACATATCATATGAAAGGGCTTGATCTGCACATTTCAAAAAATATTTTTATTTTATTTTATGTCTCACAGTTTTCGACATATGATGAAAAATTACAAAAATACCATTCCCTCCCCTTATCTCCGAAGTTTACGGAGCGAAAAATCTGAAAAAATTACAGTTGATAGGAATTGACCCAAATATGGCACCAAAAATAAAACGATGTTCCTAATTAGTACATTTTTTTCAAAATCATCAAAATTCCTTCACAAACAAAATTAGTTATGCGGTCCGGATTTTTTCACTTTATACGTCCAAAAATGATACGGAACCCTCGGTGCGTGAGTACGACTCGCACTTGGCCGGTTTTTTTAACTAAGATCTTACTGCCTGGTATCCCGTGGCTTTTCCAAAACTCGATTTGGTGAAATCACAATTTACCCCAAGTATTTAGTTTGAGGACACAGCAGAGAAACACAATTGGGTGTGGATGGTCGTAAAATGTTGGTGGTCGAAGTATCTACATTACACTGGTTTATGATCATGGCAACCATGTCGAGTGAGAGCTACACAGCTATTGCCGTCCGCATTACACACCTAAAGAATTTATTGTTAAATTCTTGTTTGAGCATTAGGAAAAGCTGAATATTGTTCTTGATTATGTGGTTTAATCGCTTCTACTTTGGCATCAATTAGCTCAATAGCTAGTTCACTACTAGCATAATCAGCATTGTTAGACATTGTAGCTTATTTGCCTTCAACTTCTTTAATTGAAGTTAAAGAAGTTGAAGGCAAATAAGCTACAATGTCTAACAATGCTGATTATGCTAGTAGTGAACTAGCTATTGACAAATGTTTGTATCATTAGTAAATCTTCTAGACTTCTAATCGGTATTAAGAGGATGTGATCTTTCATCTCAACGGACCCCTTTTCAAATGTTTACCTATAAGTCTATTAGGACTCTTAGAATAACTTAGTAAGAGTTAAAGTTACCTATTGGTGTCTTGTATAACAGGAAAATACTTATTCCTTATATTTTATTAATTTACTGGCTTTAGTACATTAATACACAAATTGTGTCCATAACGGGTTTTCGTGAACAGTTCTAAGGCTTCCATCAAGTCGGTTACAAGTCCTAACTAAAATATTGATTTGTTACGACGTGATTGAGTAACTTGTGATACAGCAAGATACAAAATATTTTGATTTAATCATATTATCATACACACAAATTGGAATGGGAATTAACTTTTAACTTTGAGTACATTTTTTAACCTTTTAATTCAAAAGCTATTAAGATACTAATAAGTTTTTTGTGGACTTGTTTAGTAAAACTGAGTTTTCTTTTACAAAATCTACTCTCTGTAAGTATCTGAGTAACCGGAGTACTTCATATTAGCATGCTCTGTGCAAAATAATAGGGACATCCCCGGCGCCTTTGAGAAACGGAGTAATAAACATACAACATAGTTTTATAATTTCATGCAGTCGCTCTTCAATATTAATTTAGCAATATGATGGAAACTGTGCTATGCTATCTCAAAGAGAGTTTATACTTACGTTTATTTGTTTTGTTACAGGATGATATTCTCCTCATATACGGCACCATTCAGCTAAGATTTAAAGGTAAGTCATAAGTTTTATGAAAACCATTTTTCAAAACAAGCTTTTATAATTACCACTTCCTAGCTCCATTATGAGACCCTGGACTGATGTCCAGGGTCTCATAATGGAGCTAGGTAGTGAAGTGGAGTAGACCTAGATGATTCTAGGTCTATAGTACTTGTCAAGACGAACCCAAACACGTTGGAGTTATGTTAAGATTTTGAGGAGTTCCTATAGCCACCTCCCGGCTCCATAATGAGACCACGTCCATGGTACCATATTGCATTATCATCGAAGTGACATGCGTTTCAAACCGCTCAATCGGTTGGGGGAACAGTACCCCGATCATGAGTTTTTTTAACGTGTAGTATCGTTAACGTAAGCATATTTTGAATTGAAAATACACGTTTGTTACACAATAATTATATTAATTAAACACTTAATTAATTTCTTTGTATTTTTTAAAATGTGCAAATTGTATAAAATTTTATCAAAATGTTCCAGGACTGCTGTATTTTAAATTCAAAATATGCTTACGTTAACGATACTACACGTCAAAAAAACTCATGATAGCTACTGGTCTAAAATTTTGCAAGATTCGCCTCATACACACACGGCAAGTTAAATAAAACCTTGTAATTAAATTCAAACCAATGGGTTTTATTATCGCCATTATACCACCGACCTCGCAATCTTATGCCAAAATTAAAAGCTAATTGAATTGTGATTAATTGAGATTTTCACAAGACGTGTTCAAGCAGCGTGATTTATTTCAGGTAGGTACCTACAGAATTATTACTCAAGAAAATAACTAAAACAGAATCATAGAAGACAGAAATAACAAATATAGTTTAGTTAACATTATACATAATTATATTCACCTTTTGTTACAATTCCGTACCTTAAAAGGTAAAACGTAACCCTTATAAGATCACTTTTGACCGGTTATTTTGATGGCTTTTTTTCATTTCACATGATTTAATTTGCTATGTTTCAACTTTTAAGAGCCACACAATTAAACAACACAATTGATTTTGACCTGAATCAGGTGTCGAAACAGATAAACTAATATCCAACTGCACGGCGCCGTGCTGTGACTGTGCGAGTAACTGAATTCATAATCTGAAAACACATGAATAATCAATTTAATTCGGCTACAACGTCAATTTCCAATAAATTGCAGACAATGGAGTTATGGCGGTCGGTGGCAATAACATGTCTATGGTTGCAACCTCAGATCATAGAAACAAGGAGATGTGCCAAGGCGCTATCGAGCTTGATGCCTGATCTTGAGCAAATTGCTCATATTTAAAACGTACGCGCTGGCGACGAACCGAACACGATCGATGGTATAAATACAGTGTTTTAGTTTAGTGCTAGTGTTGAGTGACGATTAACAGTGTTAGATTGAGGGTGTGCGGAATGTTCGTTGCGTGGGAGATCGTTTTATTCACAAGGAGCGCTTAATTATGCGCGTAATTGTGTCTAAAAATGTACTTAAAGTAGCATCAGTTGTTCCCGTACTAATTTGCTATGATGACATATCTCCTTATTTCTATGATCTGAGGTTGCAACTATAGCTGTAGTAACCTACGGCTTCCAATTTATTTCGTACGTCCTAAAAGTAATCCGTCGCGTCGACAATCTGGTACACTACGGATTTATTTCGTTAACGACATAATAATAACGAGTTATTTCGCTTTTGTGATGAAAGCACAATCAGGTATTACCGCACATTCAATTTTCAACTTTACGCGAATGAAAATAAAAGTGTTTGCGCATGTGTGCGGCGTAACCGCGTGTTGCTGATTCGGCTCTTTGGTTATAATGGTTAAGCCGTCATTTTTACAATGAGTTATTACTTTCCCCTATTTTTATTCGTCCCTTTTTCTCCTGCGACAACCGCTTAGCACCGAAAAGAAAAGTATGCTTTTAATTTTAGCAAAAAGCAGAAAAAATACACTTCACTTAAGTGCAAGGGGGTACTTACATAAATTATAAAAAAAATTACATGAATACGCAATTAAGTTATGACTTCGATTGAACTGAAGCACTTCTCGATCAGAAAACCCATCAACCATTGGAACTAGCGAGCCACCGAGCACTCGTGAACCCAATATTTTTACATACAATAATTTAATTACCTTTCGACTCCAAAACTACCGATCCCGTAATCCCATTACTTCTACGCGTTTACTCTCAAAAGAGGCAACAGTTTAACATTAAATCTCGCTTCGAGGCAGTAAAAAAGCGAATTTTTACTGCCTCGTAGGCTGCATTCACGTGAGGAGGCCCTAGACGGCAAATTAAGTGACATTAGAGGCATAATGCCCGTGGAAGGGAGACGTGAAAGCGGAGTGCTGTTGTGCAACGGTACTCTAGTCCGTGGAGTGCGCCAACAGACGTTCACCACCTGGATGCCGATTAAGCGCTGGAAAATATTGCAGCCGCTTTAAGCGCCGTATTGCAGCCTGGTTCAGCGACGCTCTGTTGGCGATTGTGCTTTTCAATACTTAAGAAACGTCTATGAGTTTCCTTAAGAGTTGGGAATTACATTTATTATGAATAGTGTAGCCACTTGCTACTGAGTTAACTTTCCTGATGAATGCCGTGCGCCTCCATGGGAAGGCCTTGGAGAGGCAACCCACAAATGATCAACATTAGCTTTTGAGTTTACATGAAGATAGCAGTTTCCTATTCATTCGTCTCGTATTCTTGAAATTATTAGACCCTTGATTGAATTCCGTATCCACAAAGAGACATTAGCTTGTTGTTCCATCTACTGAAGAATGTAGGTTCTAATGCTGTACGAAATATTGAAAATATTCTTTCAGGCAATATTTCAAGTAGTCAAAATTGTTCGGAAGACTTAATGCGTTTATGATAATTATTTTTTACAAGCTAAAAAACTAAAATATTTTTTTAGCTTGTAAAAACTAATCTTAGCGCCTTTGGAAAGAAACGAGCTATTATAACCTTACCATGCGCAATGTCAGCCAATGTTCTAGAACTACAAATCATTCTTCTTTATCTTAAATCACCCAATTCATCCAAATAATAAGGGATATTAGAATAAGACAGACATGACATGAATAAATTAAGAATAAAACTTCTATTTTCAATTCACAACGAATTGCAATTCCATACTTCATCTACTAAGCCCGGTAATCAGCAAATAAATGTACCGACGAATTGTGTAAATTTTTTATCCGATCCGGAGACAATTGAAATCGACGCGTAAGTAACAGAATTACAATTTTTTCATCTACAATTCTAACCGATCGCTCGGCAGCTGGGGCAGCGACTTATTTCAACCGTTTTATGAATTGCTCCTCATTTAATTTTGTCCTCATTTCTTTCATTTTCTCTTATACATTTTCAGTGAAGCTTGATGATAGCACATTAATAAATTGTTAGTTATGAAACGTTTGAAGAGTGGCTCCTCGTTTTGTTTTATTAATATTCCATTAAATATCATAACCGTCCACTGAAATTGCGTGTAAAAATATTTCGTCCAATTGAGAAAACTGTTGTAATTATTTGTATTTGTCATCTGTCACCTCTTAGTCCAGTTAATTAACTTTTGACGCATCAGGCGGGACAACTAAAGGGAGGTCTTCTAGCATAGCTGCATACTCTCTATACTGGTTTTTGTTTCTCCTAATTCCTAAAAGACGATGTTATTAAAAGTTTGGAATCGGATCAGAAAAAGTCACCATTTCTACGTTTCTGTTGTAGCATTTTCCAATTTGAACTATGTATTTGTTTCCAAGCCGTAAAACGATGCAAAACAAACTAGCAAGACAGAGAGATCTCCGATGACGGCTAATATAAATTATTCAGTTTTAAATACCAATTTGTCTGTAAGTTAAGTGCTTGACTTATTTAGCACACTTCATTAGCAACAAGAGTAATGTGGGTAACTAGCGATATATTTAAGTCCAGACTGAATTTTTGTTTCGGTCTGAAAACTGACATGCGGTGGATACAGGGTTGCCAAATTAGATCGCAAGATTTTGCTTTACAATTTTTTTATAAAACTTGATAGTCGAAAAGGAGATAAACGCTTAAATCAAATGATAATACAGGGTTGCCAAATCAAATGACAAGAGTTTGGTTTAATTTTTTTTTAAAACTTGAACGTCGAAAAGAAGATAAAAATTCAAACCGAATTATAGTAGATATTCGGAAATGCTTATAAAAAGGCTTGCCAATGCTAGATTTTTTTTATTGAAGAACAAAAACGGTTTCCCTTAGCGTAATTCCTGTATTTTCTTGTATTTCCTACCCATGTGGCGTCCATGTATTGTCTCCACAAATAGCGTCGTATTTAGCGCTGGCGCCGGCGACGCATTAATTACGCTATAAATAAATGCTTTAGATAAAAAACGTATCGAGTGAGGCGGTAATAGATTTCTCTGAGCGACGGGACTTTTATTGTTATTGAATGGGGCAGTAATGTGTTGCGGCCAGTCCGTCTGTCGCACGCATCGCACGGATGTATTCAATGGAATGCATTTGTAATGAATATTTTTTGCTAAAGTTAGGTATTTCAGCGTTCAGAATGCATTTGTAATGATTTTTTTTTGCTAAAGTTAGGTATTTCAGCGTTCATCTAAAAATTGCAGTCGTGTAATGATTGTAGGGACCATACGCTATCTCTTTGTGTACTTGATTAAATAAGCTTAAAGCGTTTTAATTAAAATCTGCTTTTTGTTGTCGAATGCAAATGTTGGTCATACAAACTTTACGAATCGCGTACCTTTTCAAGATAATTATTTTGTAATATCGATACCTACAGGTTTGATTGATGTATAAACAATACCATCATTCGTACACTTATTTTGCTAAGGGTTGTATACGACAAAGATAGGATATATAAAGACGTATATATTCTTCGTTACTATCACTCCCATGTCAGCTCATGGCGTTGTATATTACCTGAAGAAAAATGTCGCCAAATCTAATTTCCAAGACAGCAAAAACTACACACGAGCTTTACGGTGAAAACACAATAAAGACACTTAGTCACATTGAACGGATATGGAAAGCCGAGGTGCACTTCTTACTCTTACATCTACTTTATTATGAGACCACTATATAACAAATATAGCTAAAGTGGAAATACGCGTCTTGTAAATTGGATAGGAATGATTTTGTTAGAATTGCGAGAGGCAAAAAAGTTTACACTAGATGCGGAGGGAATGAAAATGTAGTATTGGAAGGCTTGGAGTCTAATGAAAAAATATGTATGAAAAGAGTATACTTATGTAAGACTAGAATGCAGTATTTGTTGAAATGTATAGAAAGTACCTTTCAAAGACTTTTTTAGATCCTTGGTAAAACCATTTAAACCATTTATTTAGCCACACACATAACACAATACAAACTAAATAAGATAACACATTAAACAATATACACAACTTGAGAAAAGGCTTATGCTATTAATTTTATACATTTTTATATTTTACATTAAAAATCAACATACATTTATATATTTAATTTATATTATATTTAAATATGGCTGGACAACGTTCCACAAGAACTGGCTAGAGGATGGGTAGAAAATGGGTACACACACTCTGCTATAGTAGCTATAGTAGCTTTTGAATGGACAGGAGTTCTCTGGATACGTGCTTTTTAAAAGTTGACTGGGGCATATCTTTGCGTAGGGGTGGGGGTAAGTCGTTCCATATTTTAGTTGCAGAGTATTTAAAACTTCCTTTATACTGAGCAGTTCTATGGGCTGGTATTACCATATTATTTGCTTCTCTTCGCCGGGTATTTCTATGTTGCGCATCTTTCACCCACTCAAACTTATCATATAAGTATTTTGGTACCTTTCTATACATATAAGTGTAGCTTGCTCACTGTCACTGCACTGCACTTGTCAATATAATATCTGTTTGAGTAACAAATGATTCGCTAGTTGTAGAATTAGACGGTTTGCCTAATTCTGTTAGGGCTTCGTGCAGTTACAACTACCCATATACCCTTTGAAATCAGTACAAAACAATGTAATTAATACGAATACAATAAAATATAGATTACCATGGCACTTGCTGTACAGGGATTTGCGATACCGTTAAGTTGCTTGATAGGATTAAAAAAGTATTAACAGCAAAAAAATATCCAAGGTCAATAAGAATTGGGTCCAAAACAAAGACAATGCGGGTACATTGTTCGATATTGTCATTATTGATGCTGCTGTACTAATAACAAAGAAAAAGAATAGAACGATGAATAATTGAAGAGTAAGACAAAAAAAGTTAAGTAAAACACGTTATTGGAATTTGGCAGAACGCTTGGACCAAATCTAAAGTCATAATCACACGTTTACATTGAAATTATTTCAACTACTGGTAGTTAACTGTTTTGCCTGCATGGAACAAACAAATAGTGGATTTGTAAGAATTCTTATCACTATCCTCGTAGTTCATAAACTGTCGCATTATTTATCCTAATTTTCCTTATAATATTCTCTACGTGATATTTCTTACTAATATGGACTCGGGCAATAGAAAAATTAAACGATAAATTATACTCCTACATCCCAACCAGTAAAATCTCATTTAATTCCTCGGTCCAGTCTCAAGGAGGTCCTCCATATCAATTTAATAGGATTACATAATAGCAATTTTCCTGTATAAAAGAGTTGCGTCTATTCGTTGCGAGGTAACAATAGTGTAATCTGGCACGTCGTTTCTGGGCTTGGGCCACTATTGTTGAAAATCATTTTGTGTAGCTCCTTGAGAAAACGCGAAATGAGACTGTCCGGAAATGAGGTAACGATAAAACTACCTTTACGGATTCAGTCTCGCGTGTTTGTTATTTTTTGGGCCTTTAGTTTAGGTTTACTTAGATGAGTTTTATTACTCCTCAGCTTGCTTGAAAACTGTAGCAGTTGCTGTATTTTCTGCCGATATACTTAGTACCTACTTGTAAGAATGCTAAAAGTAAGTCATTCGCGATCATTCGAGTGAATATTGTAGATTTTACAGTTCCGCTCTGTTAATGTCATCATTTTAATAAACTTACACAAACACCTGCTGTGGGCACAAACGCAGTAATATCAATAGACTAGATATGTTTGACAATGAACGTCCCTCGGTGAATGTCATTAATGTCATCCGCAGAGCTGTCGGCCCGCGCGGCGGGTGGGCTCGCGAGCGATCTACGTCTACCGTGTATATCATTAAAAGCACCTACTATTAAATTACAGGGTATTTTTAACCGACTTCAAAAAAGGTGGTTCTGTATTCGTCCCGTATGTATGTATGTATGTATGTATGTATGTATGTATGTATGTATGTATGTATGTATGTTTGTATGTGCGCGATTTTCTCACAAACTACTGATTCGATTTGGATGGGGTTTTCACTAACGTAATCTACATACTTTGAGGAAGGTTTTAGTATATAATACATTAGGTAATCATTCCTATGTACAAAGTTATATGCATAAATGTACTCACTACGTAGAAGATTTACTGTTGAACGAAGTCGTCAAAGTAATCTAACGCGAGTTAAAGAACTAAAAAGGGAAAAATAAAAACTTTTTTAACAAAAAATAACCGACTTCAAAAAGCCACTACAAAGAAAATAATAATTTTGGTTTCGGAAGTCGGTGGCAAAAAAGGCAAACAAAAACCAAAGCCACCGACTTCCGAAACCAAAATTATTATTTTCTTTGTAGTGGCTTTTTGAAGTCGGTTATTTTTTGTTAAAAAAGTTTTTATTGAATTCAACTTGTTTATTTTGTGGATCGGCGAGTGAAGATAAAAGGGTGCAGACTGCAGGTGCCTAATTGTCGTGCAAGTCGTTCTGAAGGGGACGGATTATTGTAGTGTTTGTATGTAGATGATTGATGGATTGATTACATACTAGGCCGGTGTATTTCAAATTAGTTTTTCTTTTGCTGCAACTTTGTTGAAGCTACGATATTTATTAGATATTTGTAGTTTTTCACAAAAATAGCAATATTTTAGCTCTAGCCGTAAGTAATAATGAAATGTAACTTTTCGAATGTGTGACGTGTAGCGATAAAAGCTAGAAAGTTCGGGGAATATGTTAGCGAGCACATTTGTTGCTAAAACGCTTTGAAACATCGTTAGGCTATTGTACAAAATCAGTTACTATAGTTTACGAACGTTATGAAACTCAACGTCCAGGATGTTCGCAAATGGAATAACTTTACAAATTGACAATACGGCTCGCAGTCTATGAAATTTCATAGACTGCATTATGAACTTTTCGGAAATTGACAACAGACGGTGAAAAGTTAATTTCCCACAAAAACTATCAAATTCGTTATAGAGAAATGAAACTAGTTTCTAAATTGAAATAAGGTAATGAATTATTGTATCTAGACGTTTACTTACAAATGATAAAAGAATACAGTTCTTCTTTCTTTCTCGTTTCTCATATCAGCATAGAAGAATACCTCATATCTTGGTAAAATTATTAGCAGTCGGCAAGCTCGGTAGTTGGAATAGCTGCCAGAATGCGCCGGACGTCTAGATGTCACTCGCTGAGGCTGTTTTAATGTCTTTCCTTAACTCAACGATCATTATAATCTCTTCATCCTCTTGGCCTTATCTTAATATATTTGTGGTCAGCGCAGCATGTCATTTTCTTCCTTACACTCCTTCTATCATTCGTCATCTTGGTACTTATTCCGTTTCTGACCATATCATCTTTCACATAATTCATCCATCGTTTTCTTCGTCTACGTATGTTTTTATAGACATCCATATTCATACCCAAAATTTTTCTTGCGACATTTTCCTTATTCCTCCGCATCGCATATCCATACCTGGACAAACGATTAGTACGTAACTTCCCTAAAACACAACAATACGGCTTGCTATTTCTCTTTTTCCTGACGATGACAAAATAAAATTTTGCGCACATTTATTAGAGTCCATTACAATTGTTTGCTCGAGTACACCTCACCCCTTCCATGCAGCAGACAGCGGAACTGATGCGCAGGGAAGAATCTGTTTATGATATCAGTGGCATAACTGGCATATTATGAAGACTTGATTCGAATATATATTTTGTTTATAAATTGTTTCTTTCCCTTTAATTTTGTTTTCGAAAACGAAACTGCTATCCTTTTTCATGACAATCTTTAGTTTACTTACATGGAACAACAGAACAATAAACAAAGTGGTCTGATCTATTAGATTTTTATCATAATTTTATTTTCTTAATCTATAGTTCTTACCTATATTGACCCATTTACACAATTTAATATAACACATAACACATTACGCAATCTACTCGTATTTTCCAATACTCCGAAATCGATGAACAAAAATTCATTGTAATTAATTAAAATATCTTACGTGGAAACCACATTGCTTCCCACTCAGTCGGAACAATTAAATTGACTACTGCATAATACACCACGGGGCTATTACACAAATTGACGAATCTTTTATTCATCAATCCAATCATCCATACCGCTGAGGGCTGTTGGCGGGCGTCGGAGACTATCGAAATAAGAAATCTCTGTGTATTTTCTCTCTTTTTCTTCCTTATACAAATCCTGCTACGCTTGAGTGCGACGGATGATTCGAAATTTTCAATTAGACCACAATTGGCTTAGTTAACCACTGTTCTCATTTCATTTGCTATGTTTTCAAAAGCTGTATAATGATGTTTTGTGTTTTGGGCATAATATTGTTAATGTAAAATGTTAGATGTAATAATGATGTCCTTCATATTGTTACATGGTTAAATAATGTCGATAATAATAATATCATTAGCATTTCAGGCTTTGCGCCGCCAAGTTTCTGTTTACTTTTAATGGTTTTGAATGATTGCTTTTGGGGATCATGAAATGAATAAATATATTGTGGTCGTTTAGAATCATGTTGTCGCTGTTTTTATTTGCTTGTTTCACGTGTAGTCAAACTAATAATATAATTACTTGTTGATAAGTATTGAAGCCATTTTCAACACCAATGGTATTATTAACATGATTTATGAAACAATTGTTAGAAGTTTCCGATCGATATTGGTAAACATTTATTTCTATTTGCTCTTGTATACCTGATTTTACCATCATGCTTGCTAGAAATATAAATAAATTCATGGAATGTATACAATTTAAGTGTAACAGAATCCGGTAGTCGTTATCTGTCGTTCTGGCCGTCGTGTCTCCAATTTCCAATACATATCGGACCGCAGCGAGACGCTGCCTGACCGCTTGTCCCGCGATGCGTCGCGTCCATCGAACATGTCCATTTCACTGACGTGCCGATAAAAACTGAATCAACTTTGTGGTCGCAAAAAATGTATTGTACAGTGTTCTGTCGAATAACCTGTCCTTTGACAGGCCGCGGTTTTATCGCAGTTCGATAGTTTTTTGACGGAATTGGAAATTTTAACGGTCTGTTTTAGAAGCAAAGGAGAACCGGCTGGACAGATGTCCATTAACGTTTTGAGCTTTTTTGTTTAAGGGGCCGCAGATTAGAACATTTTATCGATTTTCGAGGTGAATTGAGTTGGTAGTCAACGACAAAAAATGTCTAACCGTTCAAGGTTAGTTAGTACCTAATAGTATAAAGCACGATACACAAATCCATTTCACACCAATTTGAACATTTTGCGAATATTCTGCATTACTACATCTAGATAAGTTTAACTTTATCCTACGACCTACGATTACTAACTTAGTCTTAGCATGTTCATTTATTTCCCTACATAAATATCCCCGCAAACCAATATTACGTAATTGACGTTGAGATTCAGATTAGAGGCGTTCCGTCTGAAAAAGTTACTTTCCGCCGTCGGAGACAGCTGCATTTTCCCGGGCCGCTCGCGTCCCGCAGCGAATAGTCATTGTATGCAAAACGTCGCGGCCAGACGGCACTATTGTTCACACGAGATTAAGGCGGGGGCACGTCCATTATGCAGGAAGCCTGAGGAACGGGACACCCTATTTCACGGGTGATTGCGAACCTGACAGTGTTCTCAGGTGCCCTGGATTGCGTAGGACGCCTCTAAATTTAAAAGCGTTATACAATTTTGGAAAAGTTTAATGAAGTGGATAAAAAAACAAATTGGTAGTTGTAGAGCAACTGAAATTTCATTTCAATAAAGTAATTTTGACCCAGTTTGATGGGGTAAACTGGATAAGTGGATACGCAGGGCGAAATATTAACTGTCGGTAGCGCAACTTGAGAGCTTGCAGTGACCAACGAAAACTTCACTCAATGGAATCGCTTGAAACAGCATACAATTCAAATAAACTTAGCATATCAACAGCTATATTCCATATAAAAAAGTCCGTAAGTATATTTATTAAAAATCTCCAAAACTAGAACTCTCCCTAATTTTTCACAGCCGAGCCCTTTTCCGACTTCCCGTTTCGGCGGTGCTTATTTATAAACACGTGATCCTTATATTCGCAGTCCCGTATTTCCCTACCCAATCTTGGGCACTCCACCGGCGCACCTGAGACGTTTCAGACATTTAATCAGGCCTGTAATCGGAAAAACAATGCTATTGAGTGGAGGTATCGCCCTCGGGCGAGCCTGGCTTTTGTCGCGCCGGGACAACGGGGCGAACCAATCTGTTTCGCAAATTACGTACGAATCTTGGGCCGACGTGCTTTTTGCATGAGCAGTGAAGGAATGAGGAATGTTAGGTTGATTGAGTGGGATATTAAAGATCAGAAGATAAAAGAAATGTCAGGTGGGTCGGTTTTGTTTACAGCTTTCATGTCGACGCTTGAAAGGCAATCCTTACTAACCGACACAAATTCGTAAAATGAGTTAAATATATCATTCGAACCGCCAGATTTTTCTGCGTCGTTTGGTCTAGGTTTCATAGCTCTACGACGAGCTTTATTGTCGCTTAGATACTGCGTAATTTCGGTCAAATCTACATTTTGTGCTTACTAAACGACCAAAAAAAAGTGATTTTTAGAATATCCAGCAGTTACGACATTCTAACAATTAGGAATATGAACTTAGTCAGTTTTTCATGTATTGACTTTTTCACATATTTGTAATTACGTATTTTTACTTGTAACGAAATTATCCTTTGAAATCACTTAGTAGATTTTACCTACACAAAGCAATTGTAATTTATGTGGTTATGTATTTTAACTTGTTTTTATATTTTGTGACAGTGTCATTTGTATAAGTTAACCTGAAATAAAGTGGAAGAATATTAGAGCTTACATATTTTTACTTGTAAAATATCTTTGCCTGCGACTCCGTCCGCGTGGACTACAATGAACTGACCAGTTTAAATGACCTCCTTAGTGTAGGTTGGCTAGTACTACCAAGAGGTCAAGCTGTATCTCTGGTTTTTTTCAGCGGAATCAGATGAAACGTGACTTAGATTTTAAATTGGACTCTAAGCTATCGAACTGTGAAAATCACATCAAAATCCGTTCAGTACTTTTTGCATGATGCGCGCACAAACAGACAAAAATTCTAAAAAAAAACTTTTTGGGTATGGTTACGTCCCAGTAGGCCTACCCTATCCCGACTGTTTTGTCTGGAATATCTTCAATGTACAGACACGGCATTTTTACAATTTTATAATACTTAGTATCTAAAGATATCTTTTTTATCCTTAGATATTGAAATTGATCTCTGACTGAATGTTATGTCATAATAAGTTTCTTTATTAATTTTGTATGGTTGGCACTACGTAGCGTATTTTCTGTAATTTTCAATAAAGAAAATATAATAATCTATTTCATTTATTGTCATGCATTTGTTAATAATTTACCTAAGTATACAGTTCTTAGTTAAATGTCGGTTACGAAGGGAGGTTTGGGGTAATTTTATTAAATGATGCTTAGGTAAATTTACTTGATGTATTTTAAACTATCAGAACTTTTTAGATCAATGTTCCTATTTCAAAATTCTAAACTAAATAAGTTTACCTATTTTTACATGTTACTGTACACACTGCAGTGATGATTTAGATAATTTTACCTGTTTATCAAATCAGGTAAATTTTATCTAACCGACACAAACTGGTGTTTTTATAAGTGTCAGGTGTCTTATTTTGACAATTTGGATAGCTGTAAAAAAATGATTTCTACGAGTGTTAGCATAATTTTAATCGAACAATTAGGTGATTTTTTATGATTTTTTTTTTAAATATTTGAACTTTAAATCACTCTCCTGTAAAATTTACTCAATGTCGCTTAGTAAGGGTTGCCTTTCAAGCGTCGATGTTGTGATTGCGTGTCGTTGTTTTCATTGATGTCTAGCGTTTTTGCGTGCAGGATCGTGTTTGTAAATACTTTTGTTTAAAACTTTAATGTTAAGTAGGTACTCAAGATGAGCCCTGATTTTATAGTTACATCAAATTTTAATGACTTTCACAGCAGAATTGCTTAGTGGGATAACACGTTTTATACCATTTACGCCCCCGTTTCCGTTCCTGCTAGAACTTTATTCAATTCCCCCGCGACAATTTATCCTTCATTCCATAAGACATTTCGCACGAATAGTTCTCTATCGAATTTGGCTGTACCTACGGCGCGACACGTGACTTTCCCCATCATTTGTGTATGCCCACCAATTGAGTTAGCGCCTTTTGGCGTTGCAAATAAAGCTTAGGATCCCTCAGCCGAAAACGATGTTGTACTTATGCGGATTTATAACGACTCCGGTCAATTTCCTGTAGGTGTAGGCAAATGTACAAATTGACGATGCTAAACTCGAAGGCAGTCGGCGACACTTGAATACCTTCGATTGGACGCTGTCAATTGTAAGACTGCTGGAACAGGTCAATTAGTTACTCCAGAAGTAGGCACTTGCAGTATTACTTTGTGCAACATTTTTTTTTTAAGTTTGATATTTTTGGTAAAGTACACTACCTACCTATCACAAAATGATCATGTATTTCATTCTCTGATTAGCACGAAATAAAAAACATGACAAAACAAATGTATCGAGTAACTGTAATTTAGAAACTTGTCATTCTCAAATTAACACCTACAAGGGCCGAATTAAGATCAAAGACAGTTTTATGGCTCTGAAGATAAAATACCCTCACAAACACGATTTATCACCTCACTAATTTACAGTTGTTTTGTCTAAAAGTCGAAAATATAAACAAAACATTTAAAATTCGAACCGCAAACTGAATTTCCAGAATGCCAAGATTCTGCCAAATATTCGGTTGGTCGGAAAATGCTGAATATTTACGAAAATAGAATTTATTATATCGATGCCGATGTACCGGTGGCCGGTGGCCGAAGATGCGTACGGCAGAACTTTCGGTCGGGCGACCGCGACATATCCGCTGCAGACGGTAGCGGCCTGCTGCGGTCGACTGCGCTCCCCGCAACACGGAATTTGCGTCATACAGCCCGTCAGCTTTATGGATGAATGTGCTCGCAGACACGGCTCTCGTGTAGTAACTGCATTTTTGCGGATTGTGGAATTTTGAACGATTTGAACGAATATCCTAACTGTCCCCGAAAACGTCATACAACTCTTTGAGTGAATAGGTTCATAGAATAAAGCGTAGAGTGGTAAGATTTCGGCTTGGGATTTAATGTTCGATAACGTTGAGATTTGACAAACACCAACTGTCCGTGAAATCGTCCTCAATTCCTCTTGACTTCATGGATGAAGGTACGGTTTTCGGTGCCTTTCAAGTGACAATCCGCATCTGGTGCGGTTAGTGCACTAATTGTTGAAAGCTGGTTAGCTTTAACACAATTATTGTTACGTTGTATCTGCAAAGGAAGACTTCATTACGGTCTAGATAGATATAATTGAGTAAGGAAATTACTTTATGTATGCAGGTCTCGTATACAAAATACTATTCTCATTATATGGTGCCTATCGGTAATGATGTTATGCCTCCGGGCTGATTCACTTTACGTGACACGCATCTATTTAAAATTGGTACTACATAATATAGGGGAAGACACTAAACTATTACAGTAGCAAGGAACTTCGTAGACATCGTTTCTAGTTGTAAGTGGTTCTGGTTCATAAACAAATTGCATTTTGGTGTCAAAGTCCGCTTTGTAATTGATGTTGATTTCTTTTACTATGTATTGTGTGTTTAAATCGATCACAGGCAAAGTCTTGTCATTGGACGGTTGGTGCAATGGGTTCTGCGCTACGTGTCGAGTTTTGATTACCGCATGCAACAATTATTTGTAGGGTCTAAAAATAATTGTTTCAAAGAGTGTCAAAGAGTTTCTGTATCTGGCATTTGTGTTTGATGCCAGCCATGATCCAGTGAGCAATGTAAAAAAAATCTTATAACAAGCGGCTGTGATCTCTTATGTTACTTTTGCATCTAATATTTATGTCGAAATAGCTTAGATGTCTATGTTTCTCTACATCAACATTAGGTATTGTTAATATCGCAATAGAGTGAGAAGTCTTTGTGCGATTTTAAGAGGCTACATGGCAACCATAGAAAACCAATATGCGAGTTGCATCTGCGAATACGGTGCTAAGTAATCGAAACCGGAGAGAGATCCGACCGATTTTACAGATGCCACCTGTCTAGGGACATCTCATGCGGTTGTTTGTGGCTGACCAGTGTTTTGACAAGCAAAAAGATCCTGCCGATGCGCTATGTAAATGTAATCTATTTCTTACGTACTCTCTATCTTATCTCTTGGAAGTATAACGTCTTTGTCGGAACTTTAAAACAGTGCATTACGATATTTAGATGATATCACTTAACACCTTTTCTTTCTTTCTACCTGACACAGTCCCAAACACACAACAGCACCTTTAAATTTCGTTATCTGATGTCGAGTTTAAACATAATGCCTCACGTCCGGTCATTAACCTGTCACCAGCGAATACCACAGTAATCTTTCAAGTTTCCGAAGATGAACTGGAGAATGCTTGCTTTTAAGCCAAGAAAAAAATTGGAGCTAAAATCTTGAGATTCTTTGCTTAGCAGTCAGCAATGTATTTTTTAATAGCACTCGTTTTTCAAGTCAGGAACATAAATCGTCAAAGATCTCCTCGAAGACGGTTTATTTTAATTACAACTGCTGCTGATTCAAGTTTTCCCAAATGTATTTCATCGTGATTTGACTTTGTAAACACTAATTACTCCACAACAATATACTTATGCATCAGCTTTACGTCCATCGATATCTTCTAAAAATCGAATGCTAATTTAGACGTTTGAGGCACAAAGCTCGCGGCCGCGGCAGAGGACGGACATAGGTAATGTTAGTGGGGGCTAATTCGTCAAAGGGCGCTCGCGTCGCTTTGTACCGGCTTATGGTAATCAACGTAGGCGTTGTGGCCGCCGCTGCGCCGTCCTCTGCATTTAATGATCGGATTTATTAACTAGCTACGTTAGGTGATCTGTTTTACGTGAAGATTTTGGTTAATTAAAGGTTCTTTGTCAATGCTAACGGGTTATAGATAAGTATACAGTTGTGTCTAGAAGCAGTCTAAGCAATCGCTATGCTTTGGTTGAATAAAATACAAGTACGTAGCTCTTATACAACATGTTTCATCTATCTGAAATGCAAATTACCCGAGATTTCATGTGAATGTTAGGTTAGGACTTGCCTCAAGTGAAATCTGTAAGAGGAATTAATTCATCGGATTTAACTTTAACTAAGTTTCAATCATCGTAATTTGGATTGCGTGATTTTTGTATTATAACAATTTGTCTATTCGTGTCAAAATTGTGTTCGTGCACAAACACATCCATTCCAGTCCAGTCTATTTTTGTTTTCGGAAGACCCAAACCTAAAATACATTGTGCTGGACTCTGCGATTACCTGTATCCATACTCAGCTTCGCCTAGAAATACCATAGAACATCACAATCATATGAATCACATGTGAGAGCGACAATAGTGCTGCTCTCACGGCGTTTATCTACGGCCCCCTTGCGATATGCATCGCCAATCAAATGATTGCTCCCGTCCTAGACTCTTAACTTGTATGAAAAGGCAAATTCTAGACCGACTAGGTACATACGTTGTTGATCACCGCACAGCTCTCCGCGGTTGTCGCAATGGTTTATTACGGGGGAGAAGAAATAAGCGTCTTCGGCGTAAGCGAATGTATCATATTCTTTACGAACACTCCTCCGATGGACATCCCCAGAATCGGTTATTTGTTTGACTCTATTCCGAAGTGTTTTATATTTATATCTGACCAGTAAAGAAATTCCTTCACATTGCTTGATATAGCACATTCTTCGCGGTCACTCCTCCGATGACCATCCCCACTGCATTCAATATATCTGGCTAGTAAAGAAATAGGTACCTTCACATTGCTTGTTGTACAGTGAAACCGTACACTTTGCGGATTTAGCACTTTTAGCTTACATTAATAATTTAAATTAGTCGATCAATTAGTACCTAATAAGCGGTCACCGCGTGTGCTCCCTCGCTCCTTTGTATCGTAAACCTTTGGTCCAGTTAATAAATTCATTTTATCTATCTTTGACTATCACTGAACTAATCCGAAACTCCTACATGGTCCTTCGAGCTATCGTGCGGGACCTCGCGAGTTTTAGTATTCGTTTTTCGTCGTGGAGTTACGTGTACTGACGAACTTGTGAGTGGACTCGTTCAGCAATCAGCCTATTGGATTTCAGTGTTACGTGTGAACTTTGGACATACCTAGTTTACAACAGCAGAACTTTAGCTTTATCGTTTTGTGAAACAATACCCTAGCAGCAAAGGGTATAGTTCCAGAACCAACTTCCACTAGCGAGATAAGCATCCCGAGCAGTGAGGGTGTCAGCAGTGGAACATCAGCGCCTCAAGTACGAGGAAAATAGCATCTTCAGCAGCAGCAGCAGCAGCGTTGCTATTCTAAGCAGCAGCATCTTCAGCAGCAGGACATCCGTCCAGTTTCAGCGGAACTTCAGAGCCGGAGTTCAACATCAGCAGGCCAACGTCAGGCGAGAGCATTCAAGTAAGATCTGTCCTTATATTAACTAGCTAGCAGCATAATGGAGGATCTCTACAGTCAGCAACTCGAATTGAGCGAGTTTATCAGGAAAATACCAATCAATATTAAAAAGGATAGCGCCGAGAGGAAATCGGACGACTATTTCAAAAGACGATTAGAGTTGTTAGAAAAGTATTGGTCGGATTTTCAAAACAATCATTTATCTATCTGTGAGTATGGGGTTAGAGATCATATTTACTTTGTAAATTCTGAGTATGAAAAGGGTGACAAGTTATATACGTCCGTCAAAACCTTTATCAACGAGCAACGCCTCCAATTATCTAGCAAGCAAACGCCGTTAAAGGCCGTTAGGGGTACTCAATCACCATTAGAGCGAGAGGAAGCAGCCTTTAAAGACGCAGGATCATCGGGTTATCAGCAGCAACTTAAGCCAAGCATTTGTCGTGCAATGGAGTCTCGAGGCTCGACAAGTAAATTAGACGATATGATTCGTAAGCAAGCAGCAAACTTTAAAGCTTTTAAAAGATCAGCAGGCTTTATCGATCTGGATTCCATGTCCGAAAAATGGGAAATGGAAGACGCATTGAAGACGTTACAAGCACGTTGGTCACAAATCGACTCCCTTCACTGGGAAATCGATAGCGAGATTGGTGGAGAAGATGAAGAATACGAAGCTCTCTACAGCCAGCATGAGCGATCATATATTCATTTGAAGCAAATTATCAACAAGAAGCTATGGAGTGTATCGCATAGAGAACACTCTACACCGAAAATGGATATACCGATGTTTTCAGGCAATTATCAGCATTGGACATCATTTAAAGACCTCTTCATCGAAACAATCCATAACAATCCGACCTTGTCCCAAGCTCAAAAGATGCAATTTTTGAAGGGAAAGGTACGTGGAGATGCGGAGAGACTCATCCAGCATCTGCCCATTAGTACGGATAACTACAGTACTTGTTGGGAAATCCTTAATCATAGATATAACAACAAAAAGCTTATTTTCACCTCGATCATAAACACTCTCCTAGGTTTACCTAATTCACAGCAGCAATCACTGAGTCACATTAAGAAGTTGCATGACGTCGCCCTAGAAAGCTTACATGCCGTTCGAAACTTAGGGATAGATATCAGTACTTGGGATCCGCTTCTTGTGCATTTATTAGCACAGAAGCTGGACAGCGAAACCTACGGAGACTACATCGATTCGTTGAAGAATTCGAGAGAGCTACCTGTGTTGCAAGATTTTTTGGATTATTTAGAGAGCAAATTTACTAGCCTAGAGACATCTCGCAGGAAGCTAGATCAAGCGACACCGAAGTCTAACAATCATACATCTAGCAATCATCAGCAACCTGAAAATCAGAAGACAAGGAGATACAATCCGAACTTCGCGAATAATTTCAACAAGCCTTATTTTCAACAAAAAGCCCTACACGTGTCAACATTTAACTGTCAGCTATGCGGTCAACGACATTCGTTATTTAATTGCATACAATTTTTAAAGTTATCAAATGAAGCTAAATTAAACACAATTATTAAATTAAAATTATGCAAAAACTGCTTGTTCGATCATAATGGTCAGCAATGCGTTTCCGTTAAGCGATGTCGCAAATGCGACGGAAAACACCACTCGGTTTTGCATGACGCATGCACAAAAAATATATCGCAATCCAATAATGCAGCAGTAATAACGTCAACGACCGACCTAAATCCAGAAGAGCACGTGCCTGTGCCTATGACAGCGCATGTCTCCCAGGACGGTCCTGGTACGAGTGAAGTATTGTTAGCAACAGCATTAGTTAAAGTTTTAGCAAGCGATGGATCCTGGCACGTCCTAAGAGCCCTCATAGATCCAGGTTCGCAAGTTTCCCTTATCAGAGAGAGCGCTGCGAAGAAACTGGGCTTGCAACGATCAAAATTTTGCGGCATGATAATCGGCGTAGGAGAAGTCGAAAATAATTGTAACGGCATGCTTACAGTAAACTGTAAATCAACCTACAATGATTTTACATTCTTCACAGATGCAATTATTATGAATAACTTGTTAAAAGATATTCCATTTAAATCGTTTGATACATCAAAATGGTCATACACCGAGAATGTAAAATTAGCTGATCCATACTTTAACATTAGCAGGCCAGTGGACTTGTTGCTCAGTGCGCAAGTCAATGGTTTAATAATATTAGGCGGATTACTCAAAGGTGAGAATTTATCACAGCCGATTTTACAAGAAACTCAGCTTGGATGGATCATATACGGAGGGGGTGAAATAGCATCATTGCAATGTAATGCTGTCTTGAGCAACAATCAGGATATTCAACAATTCTGGGAAATAGAGGATATTAGCGAAGATTCACACTTATCAGCGGAAGATCAGGATTGTGTTGACTTTTATTTAGCGACCACCAAACGTCGTGAAGATGGGCGATATGAAGTTAAACTGCCATTGAAACCTGACATTAATGAAAAGTTAGGATCATCTAAAGAAATAGCAATAGCACAGTTCCTAAATTTGGAACGTAAGCTTAGCAAACAACCTAATTTAGCAGCTCAATATAAATCTTTTATTAGTGAGTACATAGCCTTAGAACATATGGTACCGAGTAATAATATAAACAATAAGTTAGCGTTATCATGTTACTTGCCGCACCACTCCGTGCAGCGTGCGGAATCGGCAACTACGAAGCTACGCGTCGTTTTTAATGCGTCAGCAAGGACGTCCAGTGGACATAGTATGAATGACCTTATGTTCAAAGGGCCTAATCTACAGCAAGATCTACAAGGACTAATATTGAGATGGCGTCAGTATCAGTATGCTTTCACTTCTGATATTGAAAAAATGTATCGCCAGATATTAGTTAGTGAAACAGATCAGCAATATCAGCAAATAATTTGGAGATATAAACCGGATCAACCTCTTCAAACATACGCTCTTACAACAGTCACTTATGGCACAAAATCAGCTCCATTTCTGGCCATGATGACCCTTAAGCGGCTGGCTTCAGATGAACGACTTAAGTTCCCTGAGGCTGCTAAAATATTAGAAGAATCCTTTTATATGGACGATTTGGTCCACGGCTCACATTCAGTCGATAAAGGAAAGAAGCTGATCAAAGATTTAAGCAAATTATTAAAATCAGGAGGTTTCACACTGAGGAAGTGGTCCTCAAATCATCCCGAGCTTCTCGAAAACATTAAAAACAGCAATAGTAGTGAAGAAATTATTTTTAATTTTAAATCGGAAAGCACGTCTAAAACATTAGGTCTGCGCTGGAACTCTAGTGATGACAAGTTTACTTTTAAGTACACCGTAGATAAGCATAAAACTAAAATTACTAAACGGCTACTTCTATCGGAAATATCAAGGGTATTCGACCCTTTGGGATGGTTGACTCCGATCACCACTAAACTGAAACTTATATTTCAAAAGCTTTGGTTGCATAAAATGAATTGGGATGAAGAAGTTCCTGAAGACATCAAGAAAGAATGGATAACAGTAAAAGCAGATCTCGTATACATCAACCATTGTGAAATACCACGTTGGATTAGGTATCAACCAAATGACGTCATAGAAATGCACGGTTATTGTGACGCATCCACAAAAGCTTATGCAGCAGTTATTTACGCACGAGTTCAAAGCGGAACAAATGAGCCATCTGTGGTATTAGTTGTTGCAAAAGCACGGTTAGTACCCGTATCGAAAAGCGTATCTTTGCCCAGGTTAGAGTTAAGCGGGGCGTATTTATTAGCTAAATTAATGGATAAAGTCGTTAATTGTTTAAGCGGAATCAATATTCGCATATATGGGTGGTGCGATTCTATGGTTGTCCTTGGGTGGTTGCAAGGTGAGCCCAGCCGTTGGAAACCATTTGTTGCGAATAGAATTAGAAGCATAATTAAAGTAATGAAGCCGAGTTGCTGGAAATATGTCAAGTCGGAAGACAATCCAGCAGATGCAGCTAGCAGAGGAATTTTAGCCTCTCAGTTGAAAAATCAAGCTCTGTGGTGGGAAGGACCACAGTCATTAAGGTCATTTAATGAAAAGTTAAACTCTGAACGAATAAACTACACGACCGATCAAGAAACAAGGACTACCTCAATAAAAATTAATTCTGTACAAAGCAACAACAAGGAAAGCGTTATTCAACAATTATTACAAAAAGCAAGCTCAATTAATAAAATTACTCGAATAGTTGCCTGGTTATTACGCGCTATTAAAGTAATACGATTCAAAAAGATAACACAGCGTTCCTCTTTGCCCGAATTCCTTACCTTGCATGAAATTAAGAGGGCAAAATTACTAATAATAAAATATGTACAGAGAATGGAGTTCTCTAATGAAATTATGTCTTTACGGAAAGGTGACCAACTCAGTAGAAGAAGTAATTTACTAAAATTAAACCCGTTTATGGATAAATTCGGTATTTTACGCGTCGGAGGTCGTTTAAGCAAAGCAAACATAAGCGTGGATATGAAGCATCCTGCAGTATTACCTCATAACAGCCCTCTAACCACTTTGTTAATCCAACAAGCTCACCAACTCACCTTCCATGGTGGACCACGATTAACCTTATTTACTCTCAGACAGAATTATTGGATAATAGGTGGTAACAAAGCGGTCAAGAAAGAACTGAGAAACTGCGTCATCTGTAGAAAGCATGAACCCCGAATACAGCACCAGTTAATGGGACAGTTGCCAGCAGCTAGAAGCAACCCAGCCCCTCCATTCTATCATACCGGAGTGGATTATACAGGTTATGTCGAAGTTAAGAGCAATAAGGGGCGGGGAATTAAGACCACTAAAGGGTACATAGCGTTGTTCATTTGTATGGCAACCAAGGCTATACACTTAGAACTTGTATCCGATTTAAGCAGTTCAGCATTTTTAGCAGCATTACGACGGATGGCTGCCAGAAGAGGAGCACCACGGCACCTCTACAGTGATAACGGCACCAATTTCGTTGGAGCAAATCGGATGATCCAGGAACAATATCACGATTTCCAAAACGTGTATGACGAACACTTTTTTGCTGAGTTAACCGATTTAAATATAGAATGGCATTTTAACGCCCCATCGTGGCCTAGTGCTGGAGGCTTATGGGAGCGAGCTGTAAGAAGCTTAAAGCATCATCTGAAGCGAGTGTTAGGAGAACATAAGCTAACTTTTGAAGAATTCACCACTATCTTAGCGCAGGTGGAGGGTTGTTTAAACTCGAGACCCTTATGCGCCTTATCTGAGGACATTGATGACTTAAATGTTCTTACTCCAGCTCACTTCTTGACCGGAAGATGCGGAACCGGTGTAATTGAAACTGTACAAGATGCCCGAACTAGGTGGTATCTAGCAACGAAATTAGCTAATGATATATGGAACAGATGGAAAGTAGAATATTTAACTCAGTCATCAATAAGAAGTAAATGGCAACACGTTGAGCAAAACATTAATATCGGGGATTTAGTCACCATTCAGGACGACAATCTGCCTCCGGGAAAGTGGATGATGGGCAGGGTCGTAGAGATTCATCCCGGTCAAGATGGACTAGTTCGAGTAGTCACTTTAAAAACTAAAGGAGGTATTATCAAAAGACCTGTCGTAAAACTCTCAATATTACCGATATCGCCTGCCTCTAGCAATACCAAAAAAGTTTATGAAGAAGATAAGACCACAGAGAAAAGGCCAGAAGCGAAGAAGAAAGACAGGCCAGCTAAATCTAATTTTGTATCTGTAGCAATGTCGTTTATCTTATTTACTTCACTGATAACCTCATCTCAAGCAGCGTTCAATATATCAGTCTTACCCAACAATAATTCTTTGTATTTTGAGTCGATCGATAATATGCAAATAATCCGAGACAAATGGAATTTGATCGTCTACTATGACATGGAACCCTATTGGGAGGGCAACACTGCTGCAACGAAGTTTTTGAATTATTTAGATCGACTCTGCTCATCCATAAGCGATAATAGTCATTGTAACATGATAACAATGCAATTAAATCATGACTACAAAGAGTTGCAGCACTATAATCAACTTATGCTTAATCAACGTTTTGGCGAGCGTACTAGACAGCGTCGCCGCCGCGGGCTTATCAATGGGATAGGTTACGTGGCCAACAGCCTGTTCGGCGTATTGGACGAACGATTCGCGGAACAGTATAAAAAAGATATCCAACTTGTAAAACAAAACGAGCGGCATTTTGCTAACCTTTTAAGAAATCAGACCTCTATCGTTGAAGCTGAATATAACGTTCTAAAACGAACCGAACAAACTATACAATTACAACATAAAACAATAAACAAGCACTTAAATCAGCTGGATAATGCTGCAATTGTTATTAAACAAGAAGTTGAAAGCTTGGCGAAAACGCAAGATTTTACCCTATCAGCACTTACAGCGATTAATTTGATTCAGAACCTCAAAAGAATTCAAGATACTCTGTTGGATACTATCACGGATATTTACCATGGAAAGTTTAATACTCACCTGCTGACCCCGGAGCAACTACAGCGTGAGCTACAGTTTATCTCCGGACAGTTAACTAAGGATATAACGTTACCCGTGGATAACATACAATCAGATTTAAAACATATTTATAGCATGTTGAAAGTTAAAGCTAGAATGATGGAGGAGTACTTTATTTTTGAAATCACTTTTCCTTTGACCAGCAGAGACACCTACAAAATCTACAAGATCTTGCCAGTTCCCCGACAAGTTCAAGATGATATGATCAGCGTCCTACCAGTATCTGAATTAATTTCTATCAATTTAAGAAAGGACGCCTACTTCACAATGTCGTTTTTGGAGCTTCAGTTATGCCTGCATAATGAACATTCATACTTTTGTCATATCAATAAGCCGATTAACCATTTGGCAATAGATGAAAAGTTTTGCAAACTTAACAGCAGAGTAAACCAATGCGTTGTAAATAAATCTCCTTGCCAAGATATGTGGCTGGAATTAAACGACCTATCTCGGTACTTTTATTTTTGCTGCAATACTTATTCAGTAAGGATAATATGTCAGGAACAGGTTACGTCAAGACAGGTGACTGGAGCTGGTATTATCGACCTAGAACCAAAATGCGTCATAAAAAGCAAAGATTTTACTCTATACTCTCATACTCAGTCAGTGAATACAATCAAATCTAATTCTGAAATTGAAACCCCACAGATAGCAGAAATAAACCACATTATAAATATATCTTTATCTCACTACACAGACTTAGTCGACCCATTGAACAGCTCATTAGTTAGTCTGGGCGAACGAATAGAACAATTGAAATCCGCCAATTCTAACTTGCCAGATGACACTCTATCTACTCATGACATTCATCAGTATACACTTTGTTATGGATTGATGGGTGTGGCCATTGTAGCAGTTGCTTTCTTCCTGTGGAGGAGGAGACGGACAGCATCTTCAGGAGAACTAGCTCAAAGTGGAACAAATAGTGTTGTGTTTTCGCGAAAGCAGAGTTCGGCTGACCGTCAGCCTAGTGAAGTGAATATAAGTGCGGAAACTAGTTCTAAACGGGATATCGCTACTTCTCCCGTGATTAAAAAATGTAGTTTTAGATTAGAAGATGTATAATTTTTTCTCCTTTTTTGTATCTTTTTGGCCCGGGAGCATGTACAGTGAAACCGTACACTTTGCGGATTTAGCACTTTTAGCTTACATTAATAATTTAAATTAGTCGATCAATTAGTACCTAATAAGCGGTCACCGCGTGTGCTCCCTCGCTCCTTTGTATCGTAAACCTTTGGTCCAGTTAATAAATTCATTTTATCTATCTTTGACTATCACTGAACTAATCCGAAACTCCTACACTTGTTATAGCACATTCTGCGTGATGACTCCTTCGATAGATGGATATCCCCAGAATTGGTTATTTGTTTGACTCTATTCCGAAGTGTTTTATATTTATATCTGACCAGTAAATAAATTCCTTCACATTGCTTGATATAGCACATTCTTCACGGTCACTCCTCCGATGACCATCCCCACTGCATTATCGAATGTTTAGGACCTTGAAACTTGTTTTTCGGGAAAAATGCAACGATAAAGAAAGTCTAAGCAATTCTCTCGTTATTTATCACTATCACACATACAACCCCGTCCGGTACTCAACCCGACACTCAACATAAGAGGTGCGACAAATCGCAACTCCCCACATTGTCGTATCCAAAGAGTTGCAGGTTTAGGTGGTGCGCGGTATCATCGGCGAGTCAAAGGGCGCCGACAAAGCGTCGCCGCGGCGCGGTGCGGGCGGCATTAGCGGCCCGTTTGATACCCCCACCCTCTCGCAGGGTTGACAACGAACCGCGACCTATGACAAACCGGTCGCACGATACCGACCATCTAAGTTTAATTGCTTTTTAAATTATGTGATGGATTAATTTTGTTTGACGGATTCTCCTTCTCGTTGAATGTTGAGAACATTGAGGATTTATTGACTTGAGTGATAAACAAGTCCTCCGTTTTATTATGTGCGTTCTGCTTCAAATTGACCTGCTATCCTTTTAGCAGTATTATCAAGTTATGAATAAAATTCTGTGGCGCAGTGGCGAAGAGTCAGTTTTTATAAGAGGTAAGCCGGAGCTACAAATGCTTACCTGGCCACGAAAAGTTAATTAAAAGAAGTAGGTAATACTGCCTGTGCTATTTTTCAAAGGGAAGCCGGTAGGAATCGTATTGTAGGGACCCTTCGCCACTGCTAGCTAGTTTCTAATTAATTTCAAAGAAAAAACGAATTCTATAAATTTTTGCACAAACCTTTAGGACTTAGGTTACATAATTGTTTTCAATAGCACAGGCCAGCCCTACGGCTTCCCCACAGCCCCGGCTCAAAGTGAGTGTGTTACTCTTTAACCTGCGCGATTCGCGACCGGCTAAACTTACCACTCCGCTAAATAAAGTTAAAAGGCTCCTCAAGCTTTGTCTCGGCCCGCCTTTGATGTACGGCGAGAACATCCCCCCGCTCCCACACCCCCTGCCTCACTCGCAAACAGTTTACCGCAAGCTGAACTATTGCCCTTAATGCCTTTTCCGATTGGGTATACGGTGTACCCCTCCCGATTGATTAGTGTGTTGTTTAGTGCCAAAGGAATTTCTCAGGAAGCGCCCGATCAAAGTGGCCGAGCCCCTTTGATGAGTGAACGCTAATACGATGAATCAGTACCCTTATCATTTTGATCTCTTGTTACCGCTGGTTACTATTATTGATGTATTGGTCCGAGACTGGGACGGCTTTGAAAGGTTTTTCAAAACGTTACTTTTAGGTGATAGGGTAATTATGGTTTTTTGGTGAGGTGACAGTGGAGATGAGGTAAATTGATTGAGACTCGCGTTTTGTTGAGTTCTTATCGTTATTCTTTAAAGATTCGATAGGAACAGTCAGTGCCCCACATTGTTGACCCCTCTTAGAAATAGTAAGATTCGAAGACGGGTCAGACAATGTGGAGC
This sequence comes from Thalpophila matura, assembly GCA_948465475.1. Taxonomy (NCBI): domain Eukaryota; kingdom Metazoa; phylum Arthropoda; class Insecta; order Lepidoptera; family Noctuidae; genus Thalpophila; species Thalpophila matura. The sequence continues at coordinate 15,307,008 of OX419185.1, forward strand.
GCTAACTGTACGTTAGTGAAAAATCGTCAAAATTGGTTCAGTAGTTTTTGAGAAAATCGCGGACATGCGGACTTGCATACAAACGGGTCGAATGCTGAATCTCCTTTTTTGCGTGTTAGATAATTAGATATAAGCAAAATGCACACATACACACATACATACTTCTGTATGTCTACTAGTCCATTAGACAAACTGACATGAGACGTAGGAGAGGTAGCTGCTAACCATAAACGCAAACATTTATAAATAGAATACGAAAAAAAACGAAATAAACTTGAAAGAACTTTCAAAGGAAAGCAATTTGTTTGGGCTAAAGTAATTTTATACAAGTCATATTAATACGTAAGGCACGCGCCAAAGAAGCAAAGCCTCTTCAAAGGATTTATTTAGGCTTGAGTCTGTAATCAGTGATTCTTTTATCTATGACTGTTTCACTTAAATACCTATAATTAACTTTTTACATTTTCTCTCTTTTTTAATGTAATCCGCGAATAGCGGCCCGAAATGAAAGGACTACTGGCCCTTTGATCTTGCTGACTTGTAAAACCAATCATACAGTCGTATTTTCCCTTTTAACTTCACTTCATAGAGAATTTGTCTGTACTCAATTGATACAGTAGTAGAATAAGGTTGTAAAGCAAGTATTTGTTAATTAGTGTTTCATTAGACTAAGTACCTACATGATGAACAAACTTTTTGCATGTATTTTACTTGTAACATACAACAAAACTATTTAAACAAATTCTAGGAAATAGCCAAAACAATTTTTTTGTTTTTTTACCACGATGGTGGCAACACTGGCAACGGCCCGCCGATGGTATAGTCTGGCAAACGAAAGCTGAGCCTGAGATTTAATCGAAACTTTTTACATGGCAACATTCTTTATAGGGTTATTTTACCAAATATAGTTTTGATACTTATACTTAATAAATATTTCAAATTGTCATATTTACCTTATCCGCATAATTTTGTAATAAATGGTTTATTTAATATATAGAATCTTTATAACAAATTAATCTACGTAAAGTTAAAACCAATTAAAACATAATTACGTACCTTATTTACTTACGTTCGATTTTTCAATCGTCAGTTAACTTTTTCTGAGGAATAGATGTGGTTGTTTGGCATCTTTTGTGTAGAAAATATGTCAAACCAACCACCGCATTTATTTTTCAAACAATTGAAAAATCCGCCCCTAACATATTATTTGTTGTCAAGTATCAACACAATTTATTCCTACTGTTCTTAGTGATACCATAATGTTTTTTTTTAATTTGCCTTGCTTTTTTAGGACCAGCTTTCGTTTGCCAGACTCTATGCGCGCTTGCCGTAGCCTATGAAACGCTTGCAAAACTGAGTGCCGACCCTTATGATTAAGGATTGGCTGTGCCGACTGCTTAGGGGACAAGCAGCACCCTAATTGCGTAACTCAATCGCTATCACCATGGCATTGTTTTTGACATTCATTACGCCGTATGTTTGTTAATCCGTGCTCCCGTAACTAGCTCAATGCCGTAATGGATGTTGTTGAACTGTCAATATGAAAGCCATGGCGAAAGAAATTGAGTTACACAATTAGGCCGCAGGTCCTCTATTGTCAACATAGCGCATTCTCAGGAGCTCTGGCGACCTTTACTCACCACAGAAGCACAACACTACCGAAGAGTAGCGTAATAGCGATATTCGTTACTTCTATTAGTACCTATAGGTAGTTTGTAACTCTGTAGTAGTTGCAGCACGCTTAGCATGAAAATTCTATCTTTATTCTACCAAAGAATAGGCAAAGTTCTTTCTATCCAACTCCTTATCTCTTCTGCTTGAGCACGCGGCGACCAATGCTTGGCTTATCAGGGTTTTGTCTACTGAAGAATAGAAAAAAATCTTTTCTTCATTGTACCTATGCATAAAACGATAGAAATCTTTCTACAATCTGTCAATTTGTCTGTTCTTCTGTAGACAGAAAACGTTTCTATCGTGGTCATGCTAAGCGTGCTGACCTATCAGGATTTATCTACAAAGCCTTTCGATAATGCATATCCCAGATGCCCTATTACATCAGCTCAAATTAAATACAAAGTGGAATCAAACTAAGCATGAATAATCGAGCTTCAAATGAATTAAAAAGCCCCTAGGAACACAGACAGGTACAAACAGAATGTTACTAAATCCGTTCCAGTAATACCTACGGCTCGGACTTTGCGAAAATTCAATTAGTGTAATAACAACGCACAGTTCCATTATGCCAATCAAAGGGAAACGAAAAGTTTGCGCACATCAAAGAGTCGCTTAGTGCGTGCTCTCGGCTAATGACGCTTTGGGGGCGGGCCTTTATCGATATCGATAGTCGATTAATCGTTACAGCTAATCAAGTTATAGGGATGTTCGCCGGTATCGATACAAGATCAGTCGCGAACGTGAAAGCATTATTACTATGTATTAGCGAGGGAGTAAAACTTTATTACCAAAATATATTTAGACAAAATGTACACGCTAATAAGTTATTTCAACATTATTTTGGTTTATGGATGTGTCAATTATAACGTGAAGACGTGTTTTATGATTATTGTATTAACTTAATTGAAATCTGGTGAAAGTATTCCATTTGAAGTCCAAAAAAAACTTGTGTAGTGTAGAGCAACGACGAAAAACACCATATTGAGACAAAATGGATAATTTTATTCTTTCCGCGGGTATCATAAAGAGCAGTGCTATAACTAGGGCGTGCATAAAAAAGCTAGTTACATCAATCAATCAATTACTTTAAATCGGTAGGTATCAAAATTCCCCAACCTAATGCTGCCATACTAATAGCTAGCAGGCGCGGTCACAGCCGACTATTTGGGGGGGGGGGGGTCATACCGCAGCTGAAGACTTAAGGGGGGAATCATACCGATTAATGCCGATGTGATATACCGGGAATTACCGTGTTTGGCGCATTTTTGTACGATTTTGGGGGGGGGGTCATGACCCCCATGACCCCACCCCTGGGACCGCGCCTGATAGCTAGACATGCCCTTTTACCCAGGTTTCCTTTTGGACCACTCAAAACGCTGTATAGTAGGGTTGGCAACCCTAGTTACAGCAATGGTAAAGAGTAACCCTTTTACCTGAGTTTAGAATTTAATATGAAGTCTGTAGGAGCGGAGAGGAGACATGTCATGTTCACCATCAGCGACATACTGTCTGCGGTCACCAATTGGTTTGCAAAGTAGGTAGGTACGTATTCAGCACTTATCTATTGGGGGCTGAATTATTGATAATACCAATAATACTTATAGTAGGTTCTGGGTGTAATACATGAGTGAAGTCTATAATTTGAAACCCCAGCGACTGTCGAATTACAATACATAGGTAGGTACTTACCTTACCTACAAAATTTTGACAAATCAATTTTGCCGTCTGTCTGATCTTCACGAAATCAAATATCAGAGCTATACTCAGAGAAACGTCTTTGATATCTATCTATTCATTTCATCTGTAAATCGAGTTGGAATCCTCAAATTAATTCGCCTTCAAAAGGTGAATAGATATGACGCCACGATACACCTACTATTGTACAACCTACTTCGCAAGCATAGATACCGAAAGATTTGTAAACTGATTGAAATATCTGTCTACTGTCGCACGGTTGTCGCAGTGGCTGAGAGATTGGCTGCTGCGCGACGTGTCGCGGGTTCGATTCCCGCACTGGTCTGGCTGTTTGTGTATGTGATTTGTGTTTGTAAACGCACCCACGACACGAGAAATCCTAGCGGCAATGTATTTTTTTTTTAAATAAAAATAGAAAACTGTAATATGGAAATAATTATCTTATCGATAAGACACCATTAATCATTATTTGTAATGTTATAAGATCTTAAGAACCTAGTGTCGATTTTCTGACCATATCTTTTTTTGTTGTTCCAGATAATACGAAGCAAATAGACAAGACAAAAAATACAGATATGCAGCGGCGTTAAGCTGCTACTCAGGTATCTGCTAGGAATCTTCACATTTATGCAACAAAATTTCGACTCGTTCTCCGTAAAAACACCTACCTACCTACCTATTTAGATATTTTATAATTTGAATTTATTTTTGCCGCGCTTATGAACTTTCGGAACACATACCGCCATCTAGAGGCTCATTTTGGCGTCACATGAGTGTTTCGCGCGCATTTGACATGATTTCCGGCGTCGTCGAAAGATGGCGTTACAGCTCTGCTGTCTGTCATGCTCATGGCTGGTTGTCAAACAAACGTCAAACTCGCTGTTGTATACAAAACCGATTCAAGCTAATTTATTATTTATTTCGAAGAAAGTTTTCAGATAAATGTCATCAGTTATCTTTTGTAGCGGTCTTTAAAATTAACTTGATAAGTAAGAATATTAGTTTTCATGTAAGTTTTCTTTCATTATCGTTCTATAAATACAGCCCTTCCGGGTTTCGGCATGGTATTTCGGCATAAATAGCATAGTATTGCCGTCATTCTGTCTGTGATGATCATTTATTAGATAAAACTGAAGGTCTAGTCTGTTTCTTATAGTTTATTGACAATTTTACTCGTTGTGATTGTTACCACGGCGTTACTTTTACGAGCTGTGCCTTTGTTTACAACTTGTTTCCTGTGTTTATGCTCGTCATGTTCAATGAAAATTGGTTGAATTTGGTACAATGTGACGCTTCGGAACACATTTGCATCGTGACCAGCTCAAAACACTTTAGTTTCAGTTGTAATATTTATTTATAAAATAATAACTTTAACTTTACAATATTTTAACTTTTTTCATAATACTTTAAAAACCTATATTATTATTTATCGTAGAAAAGACCAAAGGCAAGTGAAATCATGCAATAACTAGTATGAAGGCACCACAACAACATTCATAAAGTTCTTCAATAAACCCCATCTTCAATAAACTTTTTATAGCCAGTTATTGATTAATATTAATATAATAACCCTATCATAAGTACATCCATTATTCAAAATATAAGGGCATGAGGTTGATCCGTACCCATTGTGTTGAATATTCAGCCTCCATCTATGGATTTTTCACTCGGACCACTGCGGTAGCGCTGTGCAGTTGTGCTGTTCTTAAAAAAGAACTTTTTATCAATAATATTATTAACATCAAGTTATAAAATTCATAAATAATTCTATAAACTGTTGAAGCCCAAAAGTGTATTGTTTGTTTTAGCACAATGAACATGGTAAGGTCTTTTATGGGATTTTTTATGACCCTATTATGTATTTTTTCTTTTCATAACTTGCTTATTGAACCATGAAGTTATGATTTAATTTGTTTTGACATGTTCTTATTATGATCTGTCCCTTTTTTTCACCAACAGTTAGGAATGGATGAATAGTAGGAAATTTTTTTTTTTTTTTTCTTTTCCCTGGTAATATAATTTATTGTGTAAAGAGAGTTATGAAATATGATATTTTATTCCTTATACTAAGTGGATTAATTTGTAATGGTATAGCTATCACAATAAGTTTCTATAGCATGTTACGCTCAGATGTGATGTTTCCTTCCAGCACCGATCGATGATGGAGACTCTTGACTTTGGCACGCTGTCTCATTTTTTGTTTGCTGTCCCTGTTCAACTTATACAAATCAAATACACTGGATATGATCCTTATTGTTTGCCATATTGATTTTTTATGTGGCTTGGTGCGCGGTTCTTGTGGCATAACTTACATTTTGATGTGTAAACGGGACGCTTGGGTATATTCATAAAGTTTTTTGTTAGTAATTGATGCTATAATAAGCTTATCCTTCTAGATTACAGTTTAATGGTGGATATTTGAGTTTTAATAAGTGGCATTAAAGTTTTTATAATCCATGTTATTAAATATGGGTGTTAAACGGCTTGGTAATGCATATTTTTTAGGAAAATTTGAACCAGAGGTAAATTATAGTGATGAAACTGTGGTGAATGCATATTTTATTCAAACTATACCATGTTTAATTTAATTTGAAAATTCGTGTTTTAATTTGTATATGGCCATTAATTTGATGGTATAATTAAATTATCCATCTTCTCCTCTCAGTCTCACCCTTAGTTATTTATTAATATTATTTTGATGTATGTTTGTTTGTGTGCAGGTGGTGTCTCGCCATGCAGCGCGCGGGTGGGAGAAGGGCCTGTGCGCCATGAGCCACACTCCTATAGGCGGCCACCCGCAAGGTATAATGCTATTATAATCTTTTACCTGCTAAAAGTGGTGATGCTCATATATCAGATATATGTCAATGACTATGGGTTGGACAATGGACATGGACAATGTTACAGAACATAACTGAAGCATTACTTGAGACTAGTTTTAAGCCATTTGATTGGTTGAAACTAGCCTCAAGTAATGCTTGAGTCTTGAGTTAGGTTGTAATTACAAGTTAACATTATTAACATGTTTCTTTTGATTTGATTGGGAATTTTGAAGTTGTAATGTTAAAATACCAGTGCAATAAAAGGTTACTCTGTAGTAACCTTGTATTGCCTTGAGGTTGGCCAAAACCCTAGAACAATAAAAATTTTTTCAACACACTTGCTCATAAAAGGGCTCTTATTTCACAGCAATTAGGCACGTAATGATACCTGTAATCAAACGGTGACTTTTTCATTACCATTACTCACTACACTAGTGAGTTATACGCCTCCCCCACATTGGGCGCGCGTGCTCCTCCGGCACGCGTCAGTATTATTTTATTCACAAGTGTGTTGAAAAACGTCGTATGATACACGTGTTTGGTGATTACCGTTTTCGGCTCCCTTAAGACCCTCGCCTAAACGGCTCGGGTCTCAATCGCGCCTCAGCTGTAATCACCAACATTATACACTTGTACCATAATGTACTATAATCTTATTTGCTGACTCGCACGGCAGGCTTGCGGCCCATATATGTATTTATTTGTAAATACCGTAACTTCCTATTTCTGTTGTCCAGGTTGGGAGCACAAGCTTGCTGACAGGTCGTCGCTGCCGCCGGCTTCTGGGGAGGAGAAGAACAAATCTCAGTCCAAATATGTGTTCGCACAACCACATCTGTCCAAGTGAGTTACGCACACATTTGAACTTTTTACAAAGTCTTGAGCCAAGAGAATACGGGAGATGTATTAAAAAAAATGTGTAGCAACGAGAGCTTTTTCAAAAGATGCTGTTTAACTTTTAGCAGAAAAAATTACATGGATATTAATGCGTGTTAAATTCTCAGGTTACCATTAAACTCATAATTTGCGTCCTCCATCGAACACTGGGTGCGTCGTAACTGTCATAATAAGGGGACCCTTATTATGAAGCAAACAAAATAATATTTTCTACTGTTTGCGTTTCGCCCAGTGCCCATGGCGTTTAAGGGCTCTTCTGCGGCGCGTTCTTCTGGCGTTTGACCAGCGCAGATTGCGCGCACATATGGCACATATAGCATATATTGCAATTTGATGAATATTTTAAACGCGACACGCGCGTCGTATGCTCACAACGTCGGTGATGGTCAAACGGCAGAAGAACGCGCACGCCCGACAGATGCCACTGGGATCGGGCCCTTAAACGCTAGGATCGGGCTCTTAAACGCTAGGATCGGACTCTTAAACGCTAGGTGTAAGCTCGCAAGACCTCTAATGGTGGGCACTTAGGGCAGGTGTTGACGTGTGCGTGGTCCCCAGGGTCAGCATGGCGTGGCGCGAGCAGACGGAGGGCTCGTCGGGCAGCTCGGCGCGCTCGCCCGCCTCGCCGCCCTACATGCGCTGGGCGCGCAGCCTGCACGAGCTGCTCGAGGTATGAGACACTGATGATTGTTTGATTATTGTGTTTTGTAGGTACTAAGAAAAGGCTCCTTCATAAACTGTTAGATCACAGCTTCGCAATCTCGGTCTATATGCTACGTTTAGTGTTATAAGGGGTGTAAGTGACAACGTAAAGAAAGCTGACACCATGGGTTCAGTACCTTATTCTGAATCCATTAGCGTTAAGATTTTTGGTCAGACTTTAAAAAAAATTCGACGACCAATCGATCAGTTCGCGCTCGAAAGGGAAGACGCTGACGCACTTGATTGGTTGTTCCATTCACTTCGACGTTTACTTGATTAACGCGATGGTTTGCAACTCTTCTCAGCGTTCTAATGGATTGCGTGTAGTGATGAAACGATTATAGCTTAGCGATTACGATTATTGCCAGAAATAATCGTCGATTACGATTACGATTATTACAACAAAAAAAAAAGAACATTTGTCATCGAGTGGAGAGTATTTGAAAGGCTAGTTTAATAAACATTTTAAAGAATTTATATATTTTTTATTTTTCAAATTTAAAACTGCAGAACAATCTAATATAGATTTAATGTCAGAAAACCATCTAGAGGTTTTTAAGCGTATTAAAACTGAATTTATGGATTTTTGAAACAATATGAGGTAATATTTTTTTCAAAGTGAAATCAATAAAAGATTTTTTTTTATAAAAATGGAACCTATTGCCTCCTGTATTAATACATTTTTTATTTTTCATCTATTTAAATGAAAAATAAAATGTAGTTATTCACAGACACATTATTTCTGCTCAGAGAGTGCATAAGAGAGAGAAAAATATGTGGGCTTTCAAAAAAATGCAGTTGGAGCCTGACCAGAAATATACTTTGTATCCCTAGTTTTGATTATTATATTATGTATACGTGTATTACATACGTCTTGTTATTATTTTTGATTCTTTTCACACAGAGTCATTAGTCGGGGTTTTAGAGAGTATTCTATGTATAACTTTTTATATTAATTTTTTTTTCAAGCGTCGTATTAGTATTAAAGAGACTGAATCGAACATATACATACACCCGAAAAAAATTACTCTCCTTCTGGAGTAGTTAGGTAAATAGCTGTCAAGTACTTTTTTTGCTAATTTTGGCATACATCACTTATGTTTACTATTATGTAATTTTAGTAAGATAAAGCTAGTAAAATATGTAATGCTTCCAACATGAATCTAATTACCTACCTAACATCTCAATAGGCACCAACATAGGTACGTTTTTGTAGTAAGAACCTCAAAATTTCGTCGGATGGAAGATGGAAGTCACCAATACCACGGAATAATACGTTTTGCTTAGTTAATTAAAAAAAAAAAAAGTATAATCGGTAAATAATCGCAACAATAATCGACTATTACGATTAATCGCTAAATGCCAATAATCGCGATTACGATTAATCGTAATCGTAATCATCCTCAGGACGCGGAGGGCGTGCGTCTGTTCCGCAAGTACGTCGGCGGCGCGGGCGGGCTGCACGTGGACCGACTCAACTTCTACTTCGCGGTCCAGGGGCTGCGCCAGGAGTGCGACCCTTCCAAGATACGGCAGGTCGTCTCCGCTATATACAAGTGAGTTACACCCTAGCTAAATGTTTAGGTCCCCTGCCTAAGGGCACTTGTTTTTGTGACGTCACATTAAGGACACTTATTTTTGAGACAGATAGAGTTATTTGACGCTCTCCATGAAGTTAGAATCTATTCTACCTTTCAAATAACTCTGTCTTCAATTCAGACCTATGAGCTATGTAAAATCAACAACTTCATAAAAATAAGTATCCTTAATGTGACGTCACGAAAATAAATTTCCCCAATGTGACGTCACAATTCGAATTGGCATTTGTGTAATGTTTAGTCAGTAGTCACCAATATTTGGCGAAGCCCTTTTGACTTAGCACTTAGCCCACGGGTTAAATAGTAGAACTATTACAAAACAGTTGATGTCATGTTCAGATTTCTGCGCAAGTCTCAGCTAGCGATGCCGGAGGAGCTGAAGCAGCACGTGAAGCAGAGCCTCAAGGACGGCTCCAACATCGAGAAGACCATATTCGACAACATGGAGCAGGAGGTAAGTCACGATGACGAGAGGAAAAATTAAACGTTTATTTATTTACTAAATACATGCACAGCATGACAGGATAGTACGCTAAGGCGCTGCACGGTAAAGTCTTATACACACACAAACAGTAAGTAGGTATCAAATAACATGCAAAACGGCAAACACGAACAAAATACTGGCAAATACAAAAATAATTATTTTGTCTTATCTTGAACCAAAACACATATTTTAAGGGTTCAGAGCGCCTAACATGCGCGCCGCGACAAAATTTTGTCGACGCTTTTATCGTGCATTTGTCTCGTATTCGCACGAGTAAGAGCGAGACAAAACAGTCGACAAAATTTGTCGCGGCGCGCATGTTAGCCCTACAGGTAATAAACTCGCATTAATAGTAACAGCTAGCAGTGGCGAAGGGCAAGGGGAAGCCGGTACAATAAAATAGTAACAAAATTATAAATAACTAGCGTACGCCCGCGGCTTCGCCCGTGTAATTTTTTTTACAAAATATCTTTATAAATTATAGCCTGTGTTATTCTGACATATTACTGTATGGAAACTTTCATTAAAATCGCTTCAGCAGTTTGTGCGTAAAAGGATAAACATCCATCCATTCTTACAAACTTTCGCGTATACATGGTAAAATTAAAACCAGTGCGGATATTTTAGGAGGTGAAAGTACTCATGAATATGATTAACTTTTATTATGGGACCGACACTGAAATATGAAAAAAAAAAACAGCTGTTCCCTACAAAAATGCACTACAACACGATCAAAATGTATGGAACAGCTGATTTTTTTTTTCATATTTCAGTGTCGGTCCCATAATAAAAGTTGATCATATTCATGAGTACTTTCACCTCCTAAAATATCCGCACTGGTTTTAATTTTACCCTGTAGAAATTAGTAGGATAGGAAGTAAGATGCCGTTTTACATATGTCATACCTATTCGCCCATTCAAAATATATTCATAAAATATATACAGTGAATAAACGATAGGTATATTATACCTAGGTATCGTTTATTCACTTATACCGTATAACATAAGAATTATTTATAATTTTGTTACTGTTTTATTATACCTAACGGCTTCCCCTCACCCTTCGCCACTGCCAGCTAGCAAATTATTATCTAAAATCTATAGTCATTAGTAATCTATTGGTGTCTATAAAATTCCCCAACGTCTATGACAGACCTAACATTTACCCAAATAGCAGCTTCATACAAAATAAAGAAATCTGCTATCATTCCGACTTTTAATCGCAATAGTAACATCTTAGGTGACGCGTGCGATAACGGAGACGACGTACCAATCGTTCCTGCGGTCGGACGCGTACGTGTCGTATGTTAGCGCCGCCACGCAACCGCTGTCATCGCCAGACGCCTCGCCGCCGCATCCCGCCAGAGAGGTACGTATTGTTGAATGTAAACTGTTGTTTTTATTATTTTAGATGGACGTTTTACTTGAGTTAAAGGTTATTCGCCAAAAAGTTTATAATTATGTAGGTATTACTACTACACTACTACTATACTACATTTTGGAACGAACTAGCTTCAACTAACGGACAAACTGACTGACAACTATTGCTTGACAATTAAAAAGTGCCTGTAACTGGTCTAATTAAAATAAATGTTTTGACTTTGTCAGACGCCTGAGTGTTACCAATACGCATTTTGGTAATAACTTGTGACTTCCTCACCCCATAGGTCAAAAGCTGCAGTATAGTTTTTGCCCACAGGCGGCAGTGGGCGGGCTGGCGACTCTCCACGAGGGCCAAGAACTAGGCACGGGCGGTGCGCCTGCCGCGCGACTGACGCACGACGCGTTGCTCGCCACGCAGTCGCGCCGCCTGCACTCCGACGTCGCACCGTGAGTAGCGCGCTTTATTCACACCACTCATTATGTATAGACGTTGTGAATAGAATTAGATATGTCAGATATTGTGTTTAGATGAAAGTTTACAAAAACTTGCAATTGATTGTTGATTTTTATTGTATTTTTTTTCCCAAAATCAATCGCAAGTTTTTGTTGTTTTGTATTCGTTTAGTCAGTGTAGTTGTAACTTTTGTTATCAGTGTTTAGTTTTACTTTTAATAAGTAGTGAGTACAAGACGTAATTAAAATTAGCTGTATAGAATTTGGCCTAGTTTAGATCCGATTTTGATACAACCAAAATTCAAAATTTCTCTAAAACCAACAAACGAACAGTTTATAATACTGACGTATCAAAGCACACCTACTCATAGTTGACATAGGGCGGGTTGTATCGAAGGACCAATAAACGCAAATTTTAATTTGTCATTATAATTTGAACTAGGAATGCATCCAATACCGATACGAATACCGATATATTGGCTATATTTTGACTTTTTAGATATATCGCTATCGGCGATATTTATTTGCCAGTACACCGATACATTACAAACACTTTCAAATGAGTTATATCGCATCCGAGAGATTATTAGATCTCATTCAAACGGACTTGCGAAATCGCGTTTCTCCGCATAATTTGAGAATGACTTGTTTCCTAAATAAAATTATTTAATAGTTATGTTAATTTTGATTACTTTAATTTTACGTCCTTTTGACACCATCCGTATCGGTATCGCCGATAAATATTCGTAAATATCGATATCGTATCGACTAAAATGCGTATCGATGCATCCCAAATTTGAACCTTATCATTTACATAAAGTAAATAATCACTGAAAATTTAAAAATGGATCGAAAGCATTGGTGTACATTGCTCTCGTCAAAGTCAACCCGCCCCTGGTCGAGTCCATGACGCGTGTCCCCAGCATTGCATGAGCGAGTCCAGCACAGCCTATTTACTTTAATTTTGCTCTCGTCAGCTTGACTGATGTACCCGTGTATTGTTTGCCCCCATGTTTTGTTCCGCGCTGCATGCTCGCTGCATTCGGCGCATTACACGCTAACGCTCTGTCTTGCCACCTCACATATCTGATACATATCATTCCCAAATTCCCTCCTGATTTCCGCCGATGAAAAAAATGCTACAATTATTCGATCCAATCTTAAAAAAATAAAAATTGTCGATTTTGGTTCGAATTTTTGTTCCTAATTTTCAAAATCAATTTCTGACACCCATTTTAAAAAAAAACGCATAAATTCTTACTACCAATAAACGGTCAAAAACAACATCCAATTTTGACATCCATATAAAAAAATCTCATTAATTTTGACTACCAATAAACGGTCAAAATCAACATCAAATTTTGATATCCACATAAAAAATCACATTAATTTTGTCTACCAATAAACGGTCAAAATCAACATCCAATTTTGACATCCATATAAAAAAAACCTCAATAATTTCGACCTCGTCACTCAATCCCCGCTCCCCCTCGCTTCCCCCCGCCCCCCGCTCCCCATACGTCCGCGGTGGCACGGCAGGCACCGCAAGCGGTCCGTGTACAGCGCGCACGTGTCGTACGCGGGCTACTGCCCCGCGTCGCGCCAGGACTCGGAGCGCGCCAGCCTCAGCAGCGGCCGCACCGACTCCGACGCGGTCTCGCTCTCCGGCAGCAGTGTGTGAGTACCGCCTAAACGCATTTCACGTATATTCAGTGCCCCACATTGTCTGACCCCTTCTCCCCTCTAAGAGAAGCCAGAAATTGTGGGGCACTGACTGTACGATGTTGGAACTTTGTATGTAGTACTGCAGATCAGTAATGTATACTGTGGCTGGTATCGACATTAGAGGTTAAAGGTCGGAAGTACACAATACATCCGCCCAAAATCACTTTTTGGCACTGAGCTTACAAGGTTCTATTTCGAACCCACTGACTCTGGTTTTCCTATCTCGATCCATTAAAGAAATATATAAATTAATAAAGTCGGATCTGAAGGCTTTTCCATACAAAAAGTGAAAAGTATAAGCCATTTATGTAGCTAAACTAGCAAAACCCGTAGCTAACAATAATTGAATTTTATCTTTGCTCTCGTAAAAACCTTACGTTTTGTAGATACGACCTATATCGACCTATATATAATATCGAGGCTATATCGAAGAACAGATCAGCTAGATCGATTTTTTCGGCCAAATATTTACAACTACTGAGGCTTGCTGAACAATGACGAATTGAAATTCAGAATGAGACAAGAATTTTTTTTTCTGGTAAGCAGAATTAATTTTCGGACATGTAAAAATAAACAAAAAATTGCTGTGGCTTTTCCTCGGCTGTATAAAATATAGCACTTCGCCCGCGACTTCGTCCGCGTGTCCCACAGGAACTGTGCATTTTTTCGGGATAAAAAGTAATCATGTTACTCAGTGATAATGTAGCTTTCTATTAGTGAAAGAATTTTTGAAATCGGTCCAGTAGTTTCGGAGCCTATTCGGTACAAACAAACAAACAAACAAACAAACAAAAAAATCTTTCCTCTTTATAATATTAGTATAGATTTATAGATATTAGTATAGATTAAAATGTAAAACGAGAATGATCTGCTGACTATGTATAACGTTCCAATGTTAGATACACATTTTATTATTATGGAAGTAAGAAGAAGCAATGATACTTCGACCAAGTAAGTGCAACAATGCTTCAGATTTCAGATATTTTTTTAGATTTTTCTGTACCTAGCTAGCTTTAAAACTGCTTTACTTTACAGCAACTAATTTATCATTTTGCTCCCATTCGTGTGATACGCATTAACTTGCATTAGACCGATGATCCCAATAACAAACTTACAAATGAGTCGAAGTAAGTATTGTTGTTTTTATGATTTTACATTTAAATAAGTGGTTCCCTTTTGACTATGGGCCACGGAGATTTTATAAATAAAACAACATTTTCGTCATCTTTCTGAAAATTTATTAATATGTTAGTGTATGTCCTGACTCTGAATAAATAAAAAAATGTTTTGAAAAATTTCAAAATCGCAACAGACTGTAATCAAATAGAAGCAAAGTTAAAATCAAACATTAAAAATTAAACTCAGTCCATCACTATCGATATCGCCATTACAGTCGCACACACAGCTAACCTGTATGTTGCATCCCTCTCTAGCGATGGCATGTCGGTGCGGAACGTTCGCGAATCTCGCGAGTCCCGGCACCGGCCGCGTCTACACGGGCTCGACCGCCACGCCGTTATCAACAAGGAACAGGATACTGCCATGGTGAGAATAGGTATAACCCGCACCAATAAAGAAGCGAATCTAAAATGGCGACTCTAATCATTCCCTTTCACTCACCCTCACACACGTCGAGTGTAAGTAAAATTACTTACACTCGACGTGTGTGCGTAAAGACGTTTCTATTGGTGCGGATTATAATAATATATCGTTGCTGCGCCTGCCAAAGTCGCTATGTGTTTTTCTTGAATTGTTGGTTTTTTATATAATATAATCCTTAGTGAATACGGAAATAAGGATTAAAACTCCATTAAAAACTAAGAATTGAAGAAAAACACATATAGGTATCGTCTATTAAAAATTTGACTTTTGCCCGCGATTCCGTCCGCGTGGACAGCAACTAATTTATCATTTAATATTTTTGAATAACCTCCTAAGCATAGGGTGGCTAGTGCTACGAATATGTCAAGCTGTATCTCTGGTTCATCTCATTGGAATTGGATGAATTGTGTCTTAAATTCTAAGTTGGACCCCAAGCTATCAAACTGTAAAAACTACATAATAATCCGTATACTTTTTGCGTCATACGCGCACAAACAGACAAAACTTTAAATATTTTTTTTGAGCATGGTTACGTGAACGTCCCAGTTATCCCGACTGTTCTTTCTGGAATATCTTCAATGTACCGACACGGATTTTTACAGTTTTATAATAGTATACATGGATAGATTATTCTAGTGAGTTGCTGACGTCTGTACCTGAAGTGGGTCAACTTAATAACCTTCAAAACTTTCGCACTAATAACTATTTGTAATAATATTTTTGTGTCAGAATATAAAAGCGAGGTCAGCAAATAATATTTTTTTTATGAATTCGGAATTTCGCAGTTATCAATATCCATTAATTCATTCCCTACAGGTAAATATCTAATAATGTATCAATTCAACCGGTGATAAGGCACGAACGACTCGCATTGTTGACTTTTATTATCAATATACACACTGCAACTAAGATTAATAACATTATTCTGACCCTCAGCAGTCAAGTGGAGAACATCACTTAAATTGCGTAGTTTTTAAAATAAATGTAATATGTACATCTAAAATAAATCGTGCATCGTATATGCAACAAATGCATTCGCAATAGAGGATTAGAGTTGGCCAATAGTGCATGACAAACGTTCTGATATTTGAAGGTTGTCTATGTTTTTGTCGTTTTCTCTCCTTTTCAGTGAACAGGCCGCTACATTAATGGTTTATATTTCTTTTTTTTTTGCCAATAACAAAAAATCAAACAGTCTGTAGTAAATAAATATGTAATACCTTTGCTCACCTTCGTCCAATCTCAAACCGAATCAAATTGAAAACTGTTCAAAAGTCTCAAGTGTTCCCTAGACTAGACGATCATGCAACATTATTATAAGAAAAAACATTTAATGTGTAGGCTTCGGTCTGGCAAAACATTTACTAAATTTTCGAGCGATGTGAAAGGCATCTCATACTGCATGATTGTCTAACTATTGATTCATGCACTTGTCATGCAAACTACGTGCTACCGGTTGATTAAAGCGCTCCCTAGATGCAAGCATGATGGTTTATAAGTGTGTGCTCAAATGTGCGTGCGCGTTCCGTCAGATGATCCCGCGTACTGCGCGCGTGCAGTCGGAACAGCTCCGCGTGCTGCCGCCCGCGGAGTTCGCGCCGCTGCTGATAGAGAAGCTGGAGCGCGTGCGCCGCGACCAGGAGGCCAAGGAGCGGCTCGAGAGGCGCCTCGCCGAGGTCAGTCACGTACAGGCGCCAGCCTCGTGTTCTCCTACACTCCTAGGTGCTCCGTGCAGTCGGAGCAGTTCGCGCCGCTGCTGATAGAGAAGCTGGAGCGCGTGCGCCGCGACCAGGAGGCCAAGGAGCGGCTCGAGAGGCGCCTCGCCGAGGTCAGTCACGTACAGGCGCCAGCCTCGTGTTCTCCTACACTCCTAGGTGCTCCGTGCAGTCGGAGCAGTTCGCGCCGCTGCTGATAGAGAAGCTGGAGCGATTGTACTGTTAAACTTTTGAAAACTTTTGGCATTTAAATTTTTTTGTTCTTTTCATTTACAAGAACTGTATTTACCAATCAATAAGAAGTCAAAGAATTTCATGATTGCGCAAGCTTTATTTATATCAGTTGTGTTTGTGTCTGCGCAGGGTGACGGCGAAGAGGCTTCGAGTCAAGTGTTACCTCCGCAGCTGGTGGCGGCGGCGATCCGCGAGAAGTTGCAGCTTGACGACGACAACGATCAAGATATTCTCGGTATATAATATAAACTACTTACATTATTCGATTCTCATTTAGTTTCATTTTAGAAAGGTTCAAAGTTAGATATATATCGCTATAGAAGATACCCATGGGATTTTAAAATGTTTCACAATGTTTGCCACGTTTGATTTGATTTGATTTGATTTGTGACTTCTCAACTAGACCGATTAAATCCGCTTGTGGGAAGCCAGTCCAGTCGATTCGTTATCGATGAAGGCAGGTGTTCACTCGCACCATTTTATCCGGCTCGAAGGACCAAAAATATGAAGCGCTTGTTTATATTCGCTATGAATATGAACCTTATTAATATACATATAATGTTCACATTCATATGAGTTTCGTAAAGTGCGTTCGAGACTTCATTATACGGTAGTGTGTGACTATCGTGTATAACGTGTACGTCCCACAGACCAGCACGTGTCGCGCGTGTGGTCGGAGCGCACGCCGGGCGCGTCGCCCCCGCCCGGGCGGCGCGCGCGCCCCCGCCACCCGCACCACGCGCCGCACGCGCCGCACGCGCCGCACGCGCCGCACGCGCCGCACGCGCCGCACGCGGCCCGCCGCGCGCCCTCCGCGCTGTCCGCCGACTCAGGGCACTACGACGCGCCGCCAGACTCGCTACATCATCCGCACTCACTAACTCGCAGGTACGGACATTAGTTTATTGCATTCCCCTACCCCGCGCACCCCGCGCTCGCGCACAGCCAGCCCGCGGCCCGCCGCGCTGTCCGCCGACTCGGGACACTATGATGCGCCGCCCGATTCCTTGCGTCATCCACATTCGTTAACTTGCAGGTACGAACACATTTGATTTTAGCATTCAAATTATTATCAATGATCGAAGTACAGTCAAGTCAAGTAACGTTGACTTGAACAGTTTTTTCAGATTTTTACAGATATTATTTAAAAAAGTAAACTAGAAATAGGTTTTATTGATTAATGAGTGTTTTTTCATACCTACATATGAAATAATTCGAGAAGAAAGATGAAGAATCTTCAAACCAATTTTATTCAAAATTACACGGAAATTCAAAGTTACCCGACTTATCTGAAGGTTGAGCTATTTTTGGTACTTGCTTGTTTTCATAGTATGGACATGCGTGAGATCCCGGGATTCACTGGGATTTAAAAATATATTATGAAAGTCGGTAGTGATTTTTAAAGGTAAACTAAACTCGGATTAAACTAGGTTCACCCGCATAAAATTAGATACTACCCATAATATTCTTTGAATATCTAACAACCTTTAACTAATCCGATTTTCTTGATAACATTAAAATTGCCAAAATCCTGGGGCATGTCCATATTAACATACACGTTTGAGGTCGTTAACCCGAAACAGCTGTACCTACTCCGATCACTGCTTATTATAAAGAAAACAGAAAGCTCACCGTTTATATCCCGCAGATCGTTCTCCAAGAAGACGGTGACGGAGCTGACGGACAGCGGCGTGTCCGTGGTGTCGGAGGGCGGCGTGGAGCCCCGCATCCTGCTGTGGATGGCCGAGGGCGAGCGCCTGGAGAGACGCGCCCATCGCGATCACTCGCGAGCTTCCTCCGCCGATCGCGACGACCTGCGTCGGAAGGACAAGCAGACGCGCAGCACTCGGTAATATACACACACTACACTATGTTACTTTTTAATTACTACTCACGTTATTATGTATCGTTCGTTGTTGAAGTTACTGTAAAATTCAGAACGTGAAAAATCTATACAAGGTGGCAGGTTAGACAGTGGAAATATTTAAAGGGGTCATTATATTCATCGTTATGAACAATATTTTTACTATGGGACTAACCCTGAAATCCCAAAAAAAAAATCAGCTGTTCCATGCATTTTGTTGAGTTATGTGAACATAAATGTATGGAACAGCTGTCTTTTTTTTCGCGGACGCCACGGAAGCGCCGCTGGCGTCCTAATGAGATATGGCTCTTACAATAAGTCTCCCCCCCTTCCCCCCACAGTGGTAGCGGCAGCAAGTCCAGCAGCGCGAGCGGTGGGGGCGCGGACGCCCACACGGTGGTGGTGGTGACGTTCCTGGACGAGAACGTGCCCTACCGCTTCAAGGTGCCCGCCGCGCCGCTCACGCTCAAGACCTTCAAGGACTACCTGCCCAGGAAGGGCAACTATAGGTAACACCAAGAATATTAAAGATTTAATCTTCTCGGGTTTTTCTTCATTTGTATCAGTAACACGGTGGTGCTGGTGACGTTCCTGGACGAGTTAGAGCGAGGCAGAGTCCAAGTCATTTCTATGTCAATGAATAAAGATGGCAGTTGACATAAGAGCTATTTAATCTAATCATCGTTTATAAGTAAGGAGGTAGAGGACTAAAGACACGAAACAAGAAAGTTCTTTTATTTTTATGGCAGATAAATTATAACATAGATAACAGCACAGCACAGATACGCCAAAAGTGTTAGCTGTGAGATTAATGTTATATTTTTGAATAGAAAATAACTTCTGAACATTATTTTTTTCAGCGAAACGAGCTCATTCAATACCTCATTCAAACTCAATATTTTCCCACAAATATACAGGGTGGCGATTAGGTTATCACATTAAATGAAACCATGTATCCACACAATAAAAAAAATTGCCGGTTGCCGCTTTTACAGGTCAGTAAATATACCAACTTGTATTAACAGTTGTACTATTTATTGGTACATTTACTGACCTGTAAAAGCGGCAACCGGCAATTTTTTTTATTGTGTATGTACTAAGAACGCCATTTAGGATACATGGTTTCATTTAATGTGATAACCTAATCGCCACCCTGTATACAATTTGCGACTTTACCCCAATCATAATTTAAAATAAACCTTTTTCCAGATACTTCTTTAAAACGAACTGCGCGGATCTAGACACCGTGATCCAGGAGGAGGTGAGCTGCGACGGGGACACGCTCCCCATGTTCGAGGGCAAGGTCATGGCGCGCGTCAAGAGCATCGACTAGACGCGACACTTATAGATAGCGTTTCACATGGAAGTCACTTCGACGCTATGTTGGCTGCCCTGAATGTCAATATGTTACAACGTTTTTAACGGTGTTGGAAGTTTTTTTTCACACCAATTTTCGTTCACCACCTTTTAGTGTCCTAGGCATTAATTTAACACTTAAATCTACAAAAAACATAAAACGTTAAGACCTAAACAATGCCCTAGACAAGTTGCTTTTCTGTTAGCGTTCACGCCAAACGCTAAGGATAAAATGTATGGCAATGACATTACGTGACTCACAAATGACAATTCTATGCATTTTGTCCGTAGCGTTTGGTGTGAACGCTAACAGAAAAACAACTTGTCTAGCGCCTCAGGAGTGACAAACAAGGGTACCAAAGGGACTTTTTACGTGAAACGCTCTATAGTACGACGGCGACGTGGACATTGCGCGGTGAGAACAACACTTGTGACGATAGCTGTACATTGAAAAGAAATTGCTTCATAGATCTCTCAGTACTATGCGATCAAAATTAGAATTAGATTGATCTATTCTGATAGGTCCTTTTATCTAACTTCATTTGTATTGCGTTATATAATATTTCCATAGAACGCGGCTGCTTCATCTGCATTATATTGTAATGTTTTTTTAGTAACGACAAAATTTTATGTAATAGCAACCGTTGTATGATCCTAATTACATTCAATCCTAGTCTCATTTTAATCGCATACAGTTTTGCCAGTGCAATAAATACCGGTCTGTCAGCTGTAAACATTACGCATAAGTTGTAACGCCACGAAAGTACCAAAATTCACTATTGTCATTATATAAGTAACTTTTAATTCGATTAAATTAGATGTGTTCTTTATCGTTCAAAATTTAATTTATTTTTTACTTTTGTGGCGTTAAAACTGAAATGATTTTACCAAGTATTGATCAAATAACAGAGGAATAAATGTATAGTTTTAAATCACTATAATATAATATAAAATTGCGTAATGGAAACTACCTTCAATAACTAAGGGCCGATTTCACCAACGTCAGATAACATTTATCCAAGGAATAAAGTTGATATTTGACAGATGTTCTATACAAAATCTGTCAAATCTCAACTTTATTCCTTGGATAAATGTTATCTGACGTTGGTGAAATCGGCCCTAAATCGTTCCACATTTAACAACGATGTAAGCCAGTCCGCCAGTGTAAACGCGTGAGAGGTACCGCGCCAGTGTGTAATGCCCTTTACATGTCGCCCTGTGTCATCACGGTTTGTATATTATTGTTATTATGTGAGCCAGTGACATTATTGATTTTATTATAATGATTATAAGGTTAAGTTATCGAAAACAGATAATAAACTTTTTAAAATACTGTATAGCGACGGGGCGGCTATAGATTAAATAAATTATTTATTTTAAAAATGTTACGATAAGTATAATCGTAATAGGTATAACTGCGCGACATTGTATAAATTCTGTTCCTCATTGACTCTTTAAGCTTTTTTAATTAATTTTAATTATTTTTCTACTACGAGCTAGTTGAGTACGCTTACTATTGTACGATATTTTTTATTGCAGGATGACGGTACGCAAACATTTTTTTTATATTCCTAGTGTTACATGAATGACTGCTTAGTTTGTATATTTTTAAATTAATATTTTAGATGTAAAATGACGTGTTCTGTTTAAATATAAATTATAGTTTCGTTGAAATTGGGGATTCGTAATTTGCGATGGAGTATGAAATTTTACCAAAATGGTGCAAGAAATGCTGGTGATTGGTCACTCGTATTTATTATTTACTACAAAGTACAATTAGTTTTAAAACTACATGTAAAAGCTAAATAACTGGTTAATCGATTATAATATCGATTGATCAAATCGAGGTATTTGTTGTATCCTCCGTGGTTGTATCGTTACTAATTATAGAAAATTTTACATGTGTAATCTGCCAGGCACCAGCATGTTTTTTGCCACTTTGCAGTTCAATTCAAAATTATTGACAAAATCGTACGCACGACGGGATCTCAATCAAATATCAATGTAATGAATTAAACTGCACTTATTAAGTGGAGTCATGTTTATATAAATAATTTCCGTTCCGCAGCTGTGAATAGAACTAATTAGCGAAATAGTTTGTAAGAATAAATTTATGTTTATTCTGTATTGCGACCGGTCTTAGCCGAGCTCAGTTGGCTGCATAGTTGAACTATGTTGAACATAAACGTTTAGCTCTTTCAGTAGGTATCTTTCTATGTACAACATTAGATATTTATTAAACTTCAAAATCTGATTGGTAATGAGGAACGACTTTATATAACTCGATAAATGACGTCACTCCTCATTACTGGTACAGTAACTTAATAAGACTGCTATTAGTATTCTTATTCTTCCCATTTTCTATAACTTATGGTACAAGTACAACTGTGTCGACGACTGAGCCAAAGTACTTTGCTATAATATCATTGCCAGACTGGAGTTTCCCTAAGTCAACTTTCAATTATATTAACTAGTCTACGTTTGCGTTGCAT
The DNA here is from genome assembly GCA_948465475.1 of Thalpophila matura. NCBI lineage: Eukaryota > Metazoa > Arthropoda > Insecta > Lepidoptera > Noctuidae > Thalpophila > Thalpophila matura. The sequence continues at coordinate 15,329,704 of OX419185.1, forward strand.
GAAACTTGTCGACCGAATCGATATTACGAAATTATCAGCTCTATATTTTATTTAGGGATGTCTATAAAATGTTTGAATAAATTGTTTGTTCGGGGCGAGTGTCGTGCATCGCTAACTGTTTGATACCGGTACTTATTTCGCATTATTGTATAAATATTGTGTAAGTTAGCATGTCACGTCCGGTCCATTATGTACCAACAGTTCAGCTTGTATTGTTTGTCAAAACTTTTTGCAAAACACTCAGATAAATGTATGTGTCATAGATATTTACGAATATAACCACAATTATCCCACATTGGAATAATATTTTAAATTATTTAACCATTCAATTTTCTTTACAAAGTTTCGACAGACGATATAACTTGCAGTGTTGCCATGTAAAATAGAAGTACAGAAGAATGTTGCCAGCGGAGAGTGCACCTAATGTTTGCACATATATGACGAGAATCGGGTGCGGAATCATGTGCCTTCAATGTTGATAAAAATTTTCATAGTTGATGCTTCTAATTAGTCGTAAGTTAACACATTGTAAATATAGAAGTAACGCTACGATCGTTTCGAACTCTTTATTTTTTATTAATTTAATTAAACAAATCATTTTTTTTTATTTATTGCCTAAGGTTGCGTTGTGAAGCGTACCATCAAACACAGAATGTTACGATTGTGTGACTTAAGATTTAGACGATAATTAATTCAGTCTTTTAGGGAATGCGTTTTGTTATAAATATTAATAAGAACTCAAAATGCCAATTCCACCGGATTTTAGACGTCGCTCAAATTTAGAATTTTGTGTTTATTCAACACAACATTGTTTTATCACTGCCAGTGTGTTTTCCATTTATTTGTAAGTTCAATAACTTGCCAATTCGTCTGAAGCCCTAGGTTCGTGTTTATTGCGGCTCAGTGTAACTTCACATCAGTACATTTTTGTATAAATCGTTATATTTTGTGTTTGATGCGCAGTACATTTTTATAATGCCCAGTAATATAAACAGTGACCGCGGGACGCCCGGCCACTTGACAATATGACTGTATAAATAGATGAATTACTATATCGTTTTTAAATTATATTATACAAGGCACTTGCGATGTCAAAGTACCTTTGTACTACCAAAAAGGTCCAACAGAGGCATGTCTGTGCGTATCGACTTCGATAATTGCATCGATTACGATCGATACGTATACAAAATAAATCGATTCAAAATATCACTATCAAGTCGATACTTGCACAACTTAGCCAAGGGCTCAAAACTATGTCGGTTAAACGCTTGTTAAAATTGTAAAAAAATAATAATGTTTTCCAATTTAGAGTGTACGAATGTGAAGATAAACGATTTGTAATAAAACCTAAGTATTAATTTCAGCAACGATACGACACACGGCCGTTGTTCGTCAACGGCCGATGGTTAATAGTAAAAAGAATTTCACTAATCGGACTGTATTATTTTTTTAACTAGCACATGTAACATTTAAAAAATAAACTGGAACTGTGCCATATTTTTTTTGGTTTTATTTTATTGTTACAAATATAATATCCTTATTTAGAAATACTGCAACTACAGTCCGGCCGCTGAGAAAATGTGTTCCTGACACATGCTTAATTTAACACTAAACTGTTTTAATTTGCTCTAGATTAAGGTTATAATAAGAATTTTACTTAAATTAGTGTCAATATAGTGTCAAAATATTTTCATCGTTCAAATGGAACGATGAAAATATTTTTAATCGTAATATATTTTCCACTTCAAAGTATCGTCGTCCATACAATCACGACCTGTCAGGAATGCATTATTTCAGCGGCCGGACTGTGTAACCTTTCGCACGTATAGCGTAAGGCCTACCCCACATTGGGCGTGCGCGTTCCTCGAGCGTGTAAACGACGCGAACGCCGCGTGCGAGCTGCGACAAACATTCGTTTGAAGTGAATCGTTGACTTATTAAACAAGAATGAAAGGGTAAAGAAGATTGCTAAAATAAACATGATTTTCAGTCGAGATATTTTTTATTAGTATGAGGACTTTAATACAACTTAAAATTGAATAAAATTTATTTCTTATATAGGAGGATAAGAAAACATTCTTTTTCGTAGACGTCACTGTGACATAATAGGTCACATCACTATTGTGTAATTTAGTAACTGGTAAACACAGCACTAGTCTCGCTCTCTTGTACTTATGGACAGCCATGATGTGAAGTTGATTATTTTGAATATAACCTGATTGTGTATTACAAAGCTGTTTAATTTACGCGGCCCAAAACATAAATTGACATGGCACAGTCGGAACCAAACAACGTTCCTGTTGGCATCAGACCAGTGAGTATATTAGCGGATAACACAACGCCGACTATGACGCTCGCTCAACCACCGCCATTGTCGTTCGAAGGAGATCTAGCAAAAAAATTTAAGACTTGGCTACGCCAGGTCGAAATATACATGGCGGCAAACGAATGCCACAAAAAAACGACTGAGACAAGAGCCGCAATAATATTACATTTGTTAGGAGAAGATGGCCAAGATTTTGAGACGCTCGACGTAACTGAACAGGAAAAGAAAAATTATGAGAAAGTGCTTCAGGTACTAAAAGATTATTGCCTCCCAAGAAGTAATGAAACAATAAGTAGACATTTATTCTTTGAGAGAAATCAAAAGGAAGAAGAAAAGTTCGCAGATTATTTGTGTGAGTTGAAGAAATTATCGTTACCATGTAATTTTGGAAATCTAAGAGATAGTTTGATAAAAGATCGCATAATAGGAGGTATAAAAGATACAAAATTAAAGGAAAGACTCCTCCGAGAATCAAACCTAACATTAGAACATTGGGTCAGAGAGTCGCCTTAGGGGTTGTGTGAAAATGTGCAAAACAGCGGAAATTGCCATAGGTTATATAAAGCAACTGAAAGAAGAGGAAAGTGCAAATGTAGATTTCATCAAGAAGAATACTCAGGTACAACAGAGACACTCAAATATAAATTTACCAAAATTCAAGTGCAAAAGATGTGGTTTTGAACATCAACCTCGCCAATGCCCAGCATATGGGAAAGTATGCAATTACTGTAAAAAACAAAATCATTATGCAACAGCGTGTATGCAAAGAAGGACAAAAGACCACACAGTAAAAGAAATTTATCAAGAGCCACAGGACAACGCTACAAATCAGGAGTACATGTTGGGCAGCATTAATGTGAATGACTGGACTGTGGAGGTAAATTTTATAAATCCGAGCAAAAAATTGAAATTTAAATTAGACACTGGTGCTGGTTGCAACGTAATTAGCAAGAGAACTTTGAATAATCTAGGAATAAAAGGACAACTGAAAAGCTCAAATTCTATATTGCGGAATTACAACAATTCTAAAATAAATTTGGTAGGAACAATAGACCTATTATGTCACAGTCATCTATTTAGAATACATGAATTTATATGCTCCCACGTTTATTTGTTGGATTTATAAAGCACGAAAGGCACAGCCACTCAGACTGAATAAATATCTGTAGGCAAATACAATAATAGAAAGAATACTTAAACAGCCAAAAAATAAGGGCTTTTCCAATAATAATAAGTTATACTTACATTGACAATTTAACAAATAATAGATATATTGGGTTGATTTCAGAGTACTGGTCGGCTACTAAACGAGTAAACAGAATATTGACAGAGAACATCCATACAATGCACGAGCCATCTTTACTCCGTGATCAACCAAGTAATTTATATTGTCTTATCAATCACATGCTCTAATCAAGTCAATTTTAAAACAAGTGCGAGTCGTACTCGCGCACCTAGGGTTCCGTATCATTTTTGGACGTATAAAGTGAAATAATCCGGACCGCATAACTAAGTTTGTTTGTGAAGGAATTTTGGTGATTTTGAAAAAACTGTACTAGTTAGGAACATCGTTTTATTTTTGGTGCCATATTTGGGTCAATTCCTATCTACTCTAATTATTTCAGATTTTTCGCTCCGCAAACTTCGGAGATAAGGGGGGGGGGGGGAATGGTATTTTTTTGGACATTTTTCAACATATGTCGAAAACTGTGAGACATAAAATAAAATAACAATATATTTCGAAATGTGCAGATCAAGCCCTTTCATATGATATGTCACTTGACCTAGTAACCCCACTTTGAAATTTCGGAACCCCACTCCGGCCCCTTTTGCAATGAAACTAAAAATATTTTTGGACTTTTTTCATTTGCAATAAAGTTGAACAAGCATTCTTTATTACTGTTCCAAATTTCAAGTCGATAGCATAAGTAGTTGCTGAAATAAGCAGATGTGACAGACAGACAGACAGACAGACAGACGAAGTCGCACCATAAGGGTTCTTTTTTTACCATTTTGATACGGAACCCTAATAAAATAGGAGTCATAATCATAACATGTAATATAAATTTATTTGGTGAGAATCACGACTAACACAAAACCGGCCAAGTGCGAGTCGTACTCGCGCACCGAGGGTTCCGTACCATCCTTGGACGTATAAAAGTTAAAAAAACGGCAAAAAAATAATATAAAACGTTTGTTGTATGGGATAATATTATACATCATCTGTGAAATTTTTAACTGTCTAGCTGTCACGGTTCATGAGATACAGCCTGCCGGCCTAGCATGACCACGATAGAAACGGGTTTTGTCTACATAGAAATAGACAAAGTGACAGATTGTAGAAACATTTCTACTGTTTCATTCATAAAACGTAGAAATGTTTGTCTGAAATGAGACAAAACCCGTTTCTATCGTGGTCATGCTAGGCCGGCTGGTGACAGATAGACACCGGTGTCTTAGTAATACGGTTCCGTTTCTACCTTTTGGGTACGGTACCCTAAAAATCATCGCGGTTTCAGAGCACCAAAATACAAAGTGGTATCCACGCTTATATATCACTATTTATAAAAGGTAGGTTTTTATTGATCCAGCGACTGCAGACAGCCTCGCTAGAACAAAACACTGTCATGGTTATGGTCCATACACTTTTTCATGCTAATAGATCGAATAGAGCGCCCATCTACTTTTACAGCCATTCGCCAGCGAACAAAACCAATGAAAACCTTCCTCTAAGCGCTGCTGTAGAAAGGAAAGTTGACCAAAGGTATAAGTGCCGGCAGCAGTTATGATCACAAACGTCACCTGCGCATTAGTTGATTTTTCGGTTTCTTTGGCGGAATTAAGAAGACGGGGGCGCCGAGGCTGCACGCGATTGGTTCGTCAGTCGATGCTCGTCGTCTAATTGGACCATTCTCTATTACGTATTGTCAATTGTCTATTGGGCCGAAAATGTTCATGCGTGATCTGTGTTCATAACTCACGCCGGTACCTATATTTCACATTCGGCAAGGGAGTTTGTGGCAGCTTGTAGTAAATAGATTTGAATTTACATTGTCAGAACGACATTAAGACATCACAATACTAAAATCGTTTCAAGTCATAGCTACTTTTAAAATAAATTATACACAACCATTATGTACCAGACTGAATACTGAACAAGATTGAACTATATTGCTATAAGTTAACAATCCTCTTTTCAACTCCGAACCAACTATATACACAGTAAAGAGTTATATCCCTAGTGAAGTGTTATTCTATCTGAATATGTCCCTTATTCCTTGTATTAGCTGTTTGACGAGTGGATCGGCCTCTTCGTAGCCCGCTGAGCGCATGTGATGCGATGCACTTGATATGCACTGCGGAACAACAGAAGATTTAAATAAAACATTTTTGACTTCTATAGCCATTTGCTAGTTTCGGTCAACAAGCATTTAAATCACTGGTTGCTTTACAAAAATCGAAAATAAAAGAAAAAAAATCGTCAAATTTCAATTTAGCTTATGTAATTGTAATTGGTTGACCAAAAAAAAAACAATCAATCATATAAGTTGACACGATATTTCAATAATATTAAATTAAATTGTTTTAGTATATAGGACACTAACATGTTACCCCTTACTTATAAACGCGTCTTAATTTAACCACTGATTAAATATACAACTATCCTTGTCATTTGTATGAAAATGCAAATAAATGATTATGATTATGAATGAATAGAGATGACAATTTACATAAGAGCTGTTTAATTTAATCATCGTTTATAAGTAAGGATGTCAATGTTAAATTTTTTACTGACCTTTTCTAAATACGTGATCCCGGCTTGAGGACAGATGTCTTTGACTAAATCAACGCTGAACTCGTTCCTACTCGTATGATCTATCATGACGGCGCGCAACTCTTGCAGGAAGCTCGCCAGATTGTCTGCTGTGAGGTCGGCTACCAACTTCACGCTGAATTGGTACCCGGTCGGAAGCTCTGCGTCGTCGTCACCTTCCACTCGGATACATCTGTAAAAAAGATAACAGACTCTTAGAAACATCAATAAATAAAATAAACATTCACAAAAATTGAAAATTCTGTACAACGATCGAATAATTTTATGGACACACTAGCTGTGCCCGGCATGCGTTGCAATGCTCGGCGTTTAAACCTTCCCTGGCTTTCCTACACCTGTACAAAGTTTCAAGTTAATCGATCCAGCCATTCTCGAGTTTTAACGAGACTCGCGAACAGCAATTAATTTTAATATATAGAGATTTATGTAAAGTTGCTACAAATTGATGAAAATCTACATTTTAGCGTCCACGTTACCCTGTGGCAGATTACTTGTTCGTTCAACTAGTGTATCTCACCGGTACTGCGAGGCCGTCCTGCCCGTGGGCCAGTGCTGCGAGGTGATGAGCCCGAGGAAGGGCACGTGCAGGCCGCGCTGTGACGTCAGGTCCTGACTTGTTAGTGTATCTCACCGGTACTGCGAGGCCGTCCTGCCCGTGGGCCAGTGCTGCGAGGTGATGAGCCCGAGGAAGGGCACGTGCAGGCCGCGCTGTGACGTCAGGTCCTGACTTGTTAGTGTATCTCACCGGTACTGCGAGGCCGTCCTGCCCGTGGGCCAGTGCTGCGAGGTGATGAGCCCGAGGAAGGGCACGTGCGCCCACTCGAGGGCGCGCTGCAGGCCGCGCTGTGACGTCAGATCCTGCGCGGACGGCGCGCACGGGAACACCGGGTGCGAGTGGTGCCATCCGCACACCAGCGACCCATAGCTACGCAGCGACTCCGCCGCGAGCGACTGAGACACTGCATTCAAAAAAAATTAATATCAGGTGTGATGTTTGTAAACTTTTCGAAATGGCAATTTTGGGTATCAAAGTTTAGATATAGGATATAGGGCTTGACATAGCTCTTACGGGTTGCACTTGAAAAGCCACAGTGAAAAGTAACAGTGTACGAATAGGAATACATTTTTGTATAGAAGTGAAGTTAGTGATGCAGCGTGTGTGATTCATGACGTCAGACAGAGTGTAGTGACATCTGACAAGTTGTCGCTGTTAGCTTTGTAGGTGGTATTCAAGGTTGACGGCAGATGTCGCTGGCGCTACAAAAGCAATGAAGTTTCGACCCAACTTTGAACGGCCAAAATAAAGCCGCGGCTCCTGCGCCGTTTTCGTGTTCGACGATCATCGAACAGTGAACAGTGAACGATAAAGGGGCGTGGTCTACGTGTTTTGAGTGTTTTTATTCGTCAAAACACGTAGACCACGCCCCTTTATCGTTCACTGTTCGTTGAACACGAAAACAGGGCGCAGGAGACGCGGCTTAAGGGCCAAAACAAACGTCCGGAATGCCCCTCCGGAATTAAGAAGGTGAATGAGTGATTTTACGTAAAGGACATTGGCAGTTTTGGGCTTGATATGGTACAGTAATAAAAGTTTAACCAAAAATAACAATATATTTTAATTGTTATTTGGCTAATTTATCTTGGAGATTAAGAATTGAAATCCAAAATCGAAATAAGTAAGAAATAAAATGATTATGCCGTTGACATTTTGAAAAAACCAATAAAACAAAAACGGGTGCATGCTGGCTGGCGCGCGCCTCCACAGAATATCATGTCGACAGCAACTAAAACCTTTGAATTGAGAACTCATTAGTCGCGCTGTACTTCATTGGATCAGTCACACCATACTTAACCTCACTGTCACAAATACGATAATTTCTCTTTAATCCAATTACGTACAAAAACAAATAAAAAATGAATTTAAATACTCTTAAAATACTCGATCACACCAAACTAATTTAATATCTGTACCGACATACACAATCTGGAGCCCAGCGTTCTATGGGCGTTTGCCGTGTCCATTTAATGATATCGTTCATAAATTGAACGATTCCAGCCGCAATCGTTCAATTTGACGTAAAATACCTCATTCACCTTCTTAATTCCGGAGGGGTATTCCGGACGATTGTTTTGGCTCTAAACCACCATATCCTCACCAGGATCCATTTCACAGTGCGTACTTCCCGCGGCGGCTGCGGCGGGCCGGTACGCCGTCACAGTGACGGTCACTCGTCCCGTCTCACTTACAGTTCCCCCCAGAAGCCCCATCACCTCAGCGCGTGACGTATGCGCGTGACCGTCCATTAGGAGGAGAGTTGACACGTGCACGCGGACGTCGAACGGCGCCTGATTATAATGAACACAGATATACAGTTATTTCGCTCTTTCGAATGCGTTTATCAAATGGCAGAACAATAACGAGAAATATCTAAGCACACCCGAGATGCATAAAAAGTCAGAGATAAGAAAATTTATTAAAAAAAACCGGCAATGGAAAGGCCCGAAAATGGAACCTTGGGGTACACCATTTATGAAAGTCACGTAAAACTGAATTACTCTGTTCATACCATATTTTAAATATTATAATGAATGTGCAACTAAAAAAATCTGCTACAAGTTGTGAAGTGTGATTGTGATTATTAAAAAAATGTATGTACACAATATTGTGATCACTTCAATCAAAGGCCTGTGAAAGATCACAAAAATACTATTTCCTGGATTTGTTAATAAATGCGCAATAAAAAGCTCAATGGTTTGTTTACGCAGTACACGGCTCGGCAGCCGCATAATCTATACTAATATAATGAAGCTGAATACTTTTTTGTTTAATTATTTCTTCAAACGCGCTTATCTCTGGAACTACCAGTCATATTAGAAAAAATCTATTTGCATGTGATAGCCCAATCGTCGAGGAAGGTTATAGGCTATTTAACATCACGCTACGACCCTTAGGAGCCGGAGTTAGTGCAACTATAAACAGCCATACTGACCGGTTTCTCAGCGTTATACACGCGACAGTGCAGTAGCTGCACGGGTTGCTTGCGCGGCGCCCGCTCCCGCCGGGGCTCCGCCCCCACCGCGTACAGGTCGCCGGCCTCCGTGTGCATTATAGTGTAGCCGCCACCGCCGTCCTGTATCAACAAAGATCAATCATCAATCATCAAATTCTTTAAACTATACTCAGAGGCACAATTAACCGGCCACCTATGTTTAGTGTCACCACGTTTGTTTAAGTTAAATAAAGCATATCATGATGAATGTTACTTCATAAGTAGCTACTATAGCAATAAATTAAACACTTATTACTCTCACTGCTTTTCTGATTTGTGTTCCCGAAGCATTTTTACGATTTCGAAAGCAAACGTGGTGTCACTAAACATAGGTGGCCGGTTAATTGTGCCTCTGAGTATATTACGGCACTACCATCAACATCCTTGGATGGGAAACTTGTCAGTGTTGAAATTCGCAATATTGATCAAAGACTGTGCTATCAATATCAAGTATGTCTTTTTCACTCTTTGAATTATTAATGACAGATCTGTCATGAAACTCTTTATATCCACCATCATAAGCAACTGTTCATATCCACAGATGCAAGATGACCAGTAATTATCTGGTAATCTCGTGCCGACAAGACAGAAGAAGAATTGCATCATAGTAGATTTCTATAAGATCAGGACTCAACTCTCCAGACAGAATAGATTTAAGAGCAGAAAAATAAATAAATATATTTTTACCAGGTTAATCTTTTTGTGTCTTTTCCGCATGGGCTCGAACCTGCTGAGCGGCACGGCTATAGGCGCTTCTTCGTTAACTTTATGCTCTTTCTGTGGTGTAGTCTTGTGTGAGCTGCTCTCACTATCGCTGTCCACATCGATCTCTATGTCGCTCTCAGGCTCAGTATCTTTCTTCTTCTCAATTTTTATCTGCAGAGTAATATTTTGAATAAACCTATGATTCTTATGTGAAGTAACTCTGGTGGAGTTTAGTCAAATTGGATAATAAACTTGATTAGAACAGAAACATGTTCTTTTACAGATTCATTAAATCTGCTGCATAAAATGGTAAGCACAAAAAAATCTATTATGTAAGGTAAAAGAACAAGGAATGTACAATGGGCAAGGGATTTTAAACTCTAGGATCAAAAACTTATTGTAGAAGAACTAACCACTTGCTCTCCTTCAGAAACTGGTAAAGCTTGTCCAGAGCCCAACACTATCTGCATCTTAGGACTCTTAACACTGTCCTCTGACAAACTGGAATCCTTCCGCTGTCTTCCTGGAGGTGACTTCAATAACTCTTTACTTTTATTCCTAGTAGCACCTTTATCATAGTTCCTCGATTTTTTTCTCCTGTGATTACCAATCTTCTTCTCAGCTTTTACTTTTGCCTGATACTTAACTATATTCTTAGACACAATGTCAGTCAAGTCTAAATCAGACCCAATAGATTCTGTTGACCCTATTATCAAGTCATCTTCATATAATATTTCAGCCGGGTTTATTGCAATTAATTCTACTTTTTTATCCAACAACACATCAGGTTTTAGTAAACTTTTGGAGTTTATATTTTTTTTCCTGAATGGTTTCTTTGGTAAATTTATTGTGGGTGTTCCAGTGGTTACCATGTTAATAATGTTATTTATATTGGTCATGTCATCTGTAACTATTTCTTCTTGAACAACTGCTGGCACATCTTCATGGTCCTCTGGTTTATCGAGGCCGAATGATGGAGTCTCTAAGTTGACACCATATTCAGCTTCAATTAATGCCTGTATCTCTGCTTCAGTCTTCGTTTTTAATGTTTGTGATATTTTGCGTACATTCCTTCCATACTTTGCCTGTAAACAAGTGTTTTTTAGATGTTAGTTGCACAGTGTTGAATTTCTTTGGAAACATAAGGTTAAATAAAAATGGACCAAGGATAGATCCCTGAGGAACCCAAAGGTCTTCAGGTGCCAGGTCAGCCAGAAGATTTAGCTCCATTTATCTGAACTTTTAGTTATCTGCTTGTAAAATGTGCTTTCATACATTTTAGAGATTTATGCATAGGTAAACAAACATAAATGAAGCACTAGTTTCAGCGAGTTCTTATGATTTAGAGAATCAAATGCTTTCTAGAAGCCACAACAGATACCACATAATATACTAGCTTATAAACAGTGGCCTACCTGGAGGGCAAGCCAGAGGGTATTTCTCTTAATTTTTCATGAATGTAAGTGTTTTTTATTGTAAGCTACTCAATTAAATTCATGAAAAATTAAGAGAAATACCCTCGGGCTTGCCCTCTAGGCACGCTACTGCTTATAAACAGCAAAGGCAGTATTTAAACATTAAATAATGTAATTGATACTGTTGATAACAACTGTGTCAACATAATGAATTGCATTTGAAACATGAATTAACTTATGGGAAATTCTCACCATTTCTTTTATGAGCACTTCTCTCTCTACCGGACTCCATGCAGTGTGTATATCACTGTAGTTCTTGTCTGAAGAATTGTTCCCATAAAGCTTCCTTGGCGAGCCTTCTTTTAACCTTTAAAATATAAGAATAATATAAAATGCCATGCAAGTAGAACAACAAGCAAAGAGTTTGGCATGGAAGAGTAGAATGCTGCAATAATAGACACAATAAAATTTCTGTAAAGTTAATAAGTTAATATGATAATCAAAATAATGAAACTGTTCCAATTTTATTATGTAGCGTTGCCAAGCTCTGTTAGTTTATTATGATTATATTCAATGACATGTGGTCAAACTGATAATGGATTAGGATTAAAGTAAGTAGTAGAATTTTAGTCAGTTGTCACAAGGAGACACCAAGAATTTCTGAATTACATTATGTAGTGAAACTTACCTATTACTTTGTTTATCGTACCAGTTCGTCTCCGTGGAGTCGAGGAGCCACTGAGGATGCACCGTGTCTTCTCTGTTGGAGCACGAAGGGCTTAAACAACAAAATCCGCTATTGGCAAGGCTATTGGTAACAAAATTAAATAAAAAAAACGAACTTTTAAATGAAACATGTGTGGCATGTACAGAATAACAGGTCTTTGAGATTTATTGTGTTTTATAAGAAGCATTAAACGGAAAAGTCGATTTAAAATATTTTAAAACATTGTTTTGAATAGAGTGTTGGTGTCAACAAAACATTGTAAACATAACCGTATTACAGTTGCGTAACCTGAACCAATTACATAATCCATTAAGGTTATCTGGCGAATGAATTTTTATGATACATTTACTTACATTCCTTGGTTATTTTGAGCAAAACAAGAATTAAAAGAGAAATCCCCTAAAATGTCAATTTCGTCGTCGTCCGCCATTTTTTGTTTTGTTTCGTTTCGTTCTGGTTCTGGATTTGACAGTGACATGACATTTGACATTATTTTGACAAGAGGTAAAGCCATAAACAAGGAATTTATTGACCTCAAAAAGTTGACCGATGGGCCCGTTATCCCATACCATACGAACTTACGAATTTGATACATATATTTTTCTTTTGATTTATATCGTATTACGTTGCATTGTTCGATTTGATAATTATTTTCAAGTTGAACCATAGAGTACATTAAACATACGAATTGTAAGTTGAACTGTCAACGTCAAGAAAGTAAAGTCATTAGAAAGTCAAAGTAATGTCACCAACAGTGTTGCCAACTTAGTAACTTTAAAGCTAGATCTAGCAATTTTTTGATGTCAGTCAGCTACATTTTATTAAAACTTGCAGCTAAACTTTTTAGCTGCCTTTTCGAGCAGTTTTTAGCGGTCAGGATTTTATGGACTTTTCTTTGTAATCGTACAGTACATCTACTGTACGATTGTTTAACTATTATTATTATGGTAAATGAGGAATAGAATAAGTTTAATTATTTAATGGTAAACGAGGAATAGAATCCCACTATAATATTATAAATGCGAAAGTTTGTGCGTGTGTGTGTGTGTATGTTTGTTACTTCTTCACGCTGAAACGGCTGGACGGATTTGAATGAAATTTGGCAAAGAGGTAGTCTGGGACCTGGAATAACACTTAAGCTACTTTTTATCACGGAAAACGCGAGCGAAGCCGCGGGCGGAAGCTAGTAAGTTTAATAACTCTAAATTCTGTCCACTGCATTAGAGACTCCTGGGTACAGTTGAAAAGTATTCCAAAAGGAGGAAACAGAACAAGATGATGTTCAGCCATCGACATCTTAAAATTACTTTTATTTATCATTAATTTAAGGTGGCGTTTACAAATCTGTCAAGAATAGGCTGTTTTTCGGTAGATTTTGCAACCGAATTAAACTAAATCAGACGTTAATTAACTATTGTCACGGATAGATTACTTATGATATTTATGATTACTTAGATTATACTTATGATTACTTAGATATATTTCCCATTCATACAAAAAAAATAATTAAAAATTTTGGTTTTTGATATTGTAAAAACGATTTCCCATTGCCTCTTCACATAAAATTGACAATATGAGCTTGAGTTAAGGATCGTTTTTCTTGATTTATTGACATAATCGTTTTTCTTTAAAAAATCAGATGTAAGCAGATATTATAATCATCTCAAAACGATACAAAAAATAATTTCAAAAATGTTACAAATAATCTCAGAAAAAATAATTAAAAGTCCCGTCTACTTTTTCACGTATTTTGCTAATATGCATGAACCTTAATGGGTGGCATTAAGGTTTATTTTACTTGTCTTGATTTATTGTACGAAGAATTCTAATGAAATGTCAGTCCACATTGTGAGTGTTGTGAGTGGACCCTGTGTCGCTTGTAAGCAGCAGCTCGCAAATTAGTTTAATTACTCATTATTCCCGCAACTATAATTGCGTATTTGTGCGTTTGAGGTGTGTCAATATGTGGTGCTATCTATTTTGTAAACGGACCCTTAATTAAAATTAAAACTTTATTTTAAACTCATTTGGGTTTAATCATTATTCCTTCAGAAAAAAAGCATTAAAATATTAAATGTTTTATTGCTTACTTAAGTACATAAATGCATTTAGGTACTTCAACTTATTTAAGCGCAAGAATCAGGCAATTTAGCAACTTTCAGTTCAGCCAGTTGGCAACACTGCTGGTGAACGTCATCTCGCTAGAGTATTATTTATTTATTCTGTGAACGTCGAACGTCATTTTACAGGTGATACCTGCAAGGTCAATAAAATAAAATATCAACAAATTATCGCGACCACGCGCAATCTACAGCACAGTCATCGTCTCCGCCAAGCCTCCGCGGTTAGCTACATAATATCAGGGAGCGGCGCGGTATAGTAACTAATCTGCTAGCGACAGAGCCAGGCGCTTGTTGTGTTGTTTGCGGTTTGTGCGGAAAAATGAATATCATTCGAAAACTTACCGCGGGCTCTACCCCGGGGATATGCAGAAGTTTCTCCGTCTCTGCGACGAATGATGCTACTTATTCGTGAGTACTGGGGTTAATTTCTTTATTAATATAGGTACTACACTACATGATATGATCAATTTTGGGTCAGTTGTAATAGTATTTGCTAATCTTATCACAATTGCCTATTCTGTGATTTTACAATCTTTGGCTGGATAATTTAAAGAATAATTCTAGATAACAATGTCCAATAGGTCAATTATTAATGGATGAATACAAACTGTTAACAGCAGAAAGATTTGAATGAAATGTAGAAAGTTTTGAGCCATATTATTCTTCTCTCCGGAATGTAACTTCAAGAGAAAACTTCTTTTTAACTGACTTATAGGTGGAGGTTATCATACCTGCATATTAAATTATATTAGTTAAACATTAACTTTATATTTAGGTACTAAAGCTGTGTACTGAAACTAGATATTTCAATTTGGTTGTTAATTGACACTGATACTGCTATCATTTATAAATTACTGGTTCAATAATATTATTACTCTCTGTTATGTCTTTTCTAACTTTTTATTAGATAATTATTATATAAGTGTCTATAGCTACTCCGAAAATGTAAACTATCAAAATAGTTATTATATAATAGATTTTGAAGTGTTGAATTAATTTAATATTACATTATAAAGGATTTTTACAAACCATACAAACAATTAAAATTGAAGCCAGAATCTTTCACATTGATTTACTTCCACTCTTCTATTACTATGTAGATTGTAGGTATAAATCAACAACAAGTTAGAATTCATTATAATTATATAGGTAGGTGTAATGGCGTATCTTCAAAATAAACCCTCTCATATTATTGGAATCCTCCCTTGTTTCTAGTGCTCTTCAATTCTGATACTAACTTTAAATACATAGGTATCTACCATTTTGAGTATGCAAAATAATAAAAAGCCAACCTCGGTATATTAGAATGTACAGTCAGCAACAAAACTAAATGATGATTGTTAGTTTTAAAAAATGTGTTGAGTGTTTTATTCATAAAAACTTATTCATATTAGCTATTGTTTTGTATGTATAGAGTCTAGTATAGACTCTAGAATCTAGATGATAGATGATGTAAAACTGTAGAGACTAATATTATTAACAGTGATTGGCTGCTAAAATATTTTATTTTAAAATACTGAAATAGCCATAAATTGCTGTTACACAGAGCAACAGAACAAGAATTTGATATCAGTTTAAATGTTTATTTATGTGCTAATCAGCTCTGCCACTGACAACTTTCACTAATTAAAGAAACCGGCCAAGTGCGAGTCGTACTCGCGCACCGAGGGTTCCGTATCATTTTTGGATATATAAAGTGAAAAAATCCGGACCGCATAACTAAGTTTGTTTGTGAAACAATTTTGATGATTTTGAAAAAACTGTACTAAGGTCCGTTTTTATACAATCTAATAAGAAGGTAAACAAACCCAATTTCGATTAATGATCACACAAACACTCACTAAATTCGTAACACATCAATCCGTATTTTGAAGGTTTCAGCTTGATACCTCACCACTTTTTCCAACAACATTTGTTTGATTAGCATTAATTAATTGTATTTGAAAAATAGAAGAAATATTCTAGACTTTAGACGAAAAGTGAGGTTAGAATACAGATAAAAAATCATATATTATCTATGGTCTTGAGTGCTGTTCGAAAAACATAGTTCAATTTATTTTATTAAAATATTTGTAATCGATTAATAAATCGTTTTTTCTATATGTTTAAAACAATGTGAAATTGATTCGCAATCAAACACATTATTTTTAGGTCATAGATCAATAAAATCAATTGAAATAAAAAAAAAAACGTTTATAACTTAATAAAATCCAATCGTTCAATTATTTAATTGAACTGTAATTGGCACTACGATTGGACATCACTAAACAAGTTATTGACTTGTTTGTTAACCTTTTTATTAGATTGTAAAAAAACGGACCATAGTTAGGAACATCGTTTTATTTTTGGTGCCATATTTGGGTCAATTCCTATCAACTCTAATTATTTTAGATTTTTCGCCCCACAAACTTCGGGGATAACGGGGGGGGGAATGGTATTTTTTCGGTCATTTTTCATCATATGTCAAAAACTGTGAGACATAAACTAAAATGAAAATATATTTTGAAATGTGCAGATCAAGCCCTTTCATATGATATGTCACTTGACCTAGTAACCCACTTTAAAATTTCGGACCCCAACTCCGGCCCCTTTTGCAATCAAAATAAAATATTGTTGGACTTTTTTCATTTGCAATAAAGTTGAACAAGCATTCTTTATAATTGTTCCAAATTTCAAGTCGATAGTATTAGTTGCTGAAATAAGCAGCTGTGACAGACAGACAGACGAAGTCGCTCCATAAGGGTTCCTTTTTTACCATTTTGGTACGGAACCCTAAAAATAACTATAGATAGGTTTATAACATAAATTATATGTGAAATGAACTTTATCCTTTACATTAAGTAGTATAAGTACCTATATAAATAGGTACCAAAGTTGATTGTTTCTTGGAAGTGAGGGTAATGTCTATTAATAGCATATTGCATGTCATTTTGTAGAATGGAGCAAGTACAAAGAATATTTTATTAATTATTACATGATTGTAGAAACTTTAAACTACATTATACCTACAATAATTATATCTGTTTGAGTATTTGTCTTTTATGTAATGTTTGCATAAAAATATTTTATTAAAACTTGTTAAGTCACTTCTAGTTCAAATGTAAGGCCATAATAAATATACCAATAATATGGCAATAAAATTGTATTTTGGGTATTTTCATTTCATTTTTACTTCCAGATGTAAACTCCTGGTGGTGGGTGGAGGCACGGGAGGATGTACTATGGCTGCAAAGTTTGCAAGGAGACTGCCCAAAGATTCTGTAATAGTCCTTGAGCCTAGCAAGGTGAGGAATTTTGATTATTATTATATAACTTGCAGTGGCGAATCCAATTATTTATGGAGGGGCTAAGATGTAAAAATCAAATCACTAGGCTGCGTTTCCACCAGAGATGTGTGCGAGGGATGTGTTTGTTAAGAACCAATGGAATCGCTTCATTTATCTAGCCTGAGGTAGATGAAGTGATTCTGTTAGAAGGGGCTTCAGCCCCCTTGTCCGCTACCGATAATTTGGTTAAAGAACTTGAAGCATATAGACAGCCTAGTGACTAATAAAACTTAATAAACGGAGAGACACTTGTGGATCGATAAAGTAGCAAATGCATGACTCAACTTTCGATCTCGACTCGCCCCGATCGTTAAAACCGATATAGATGAGTCTTAACAAATTAGCACCATTATTACATTATTACATTAGCCATAACATACCTTTGTAACACACACATGTAGGCGGTTAATAGTTCGATAAATATCAATTTCTCAAAAGACCGTGAATCCCCGCGCTTATCATCAAGTGGATATAGTTCTAGCTAGAGCAAACAATAGGCAGTAAATATTCTTCTAATAAATGAATGATAGCTATTAGATCCATTTCAAATAAATTTGTTAACTTTGTAAACAATGTTAGTATGGCCAACTGTCAAAATTTGATGCATTTGTATAGAAAGTTTG
This sequence comes from Thalpophila matura, assembly GCA_948465475.1. Classification (NCBI taxonomy): domain Eukaryota; kingdom Metazoa; phylum Arthropoda; class Insecta; order Lepidoptera; family Noctuidae; genus Thalpophila; species Thalpophila matura. Next base: position 15,347,834 of record OX419185.1, read on the forward strand.
TTTACATAGTTTACAAGTTCTATTGAAATGGACCATACTTATATGTATTTTTTATATTTACGAAAAATAATGGTTCATGGTTTCATAATTTTAATTGATACTTTCGGATAAAATCGTCTTTACATTTTGTTAAGTGTATACGTATTTTTACACGTGACTGTACATACCATCATAGGTAATATTAATTATCACATATGACTTCAGTGTCATTACATGAAACAAATAATGTCTTATACTAGGTGTTCCATATAGTAGATAGTCATTTTCATTTTACGCATAATAGCTATGTTAATTATAATTAATAATTATTATTATGAAATAAATCATTGTTTTGAAGACAAGGAAAACCGCATTTGTGGTCAGTCTGGAGTCCGGCCTGTCTAACATTAATTATACACCTCTTTTCCTCGAAAGAAAGGTACTTCCTGTAGGTATAGTAACAGGTAATTTATAATAAAATAAGGAGGAAGGAAGCAACAACACCTGGATACTTAAACAGGTGAATACTGTGAGGTAATCAGGTATTTCTGCGAATTGAGATCATGGCTGCCTCTCAACTCAACATAATGATAATGATTATAGCTTTATCCGGCGAAATTAACTTGTTTCTGTTGATGGTGAAAACCATTTTTGGCCAACCAAGGAGCACAGTTCTTATGTTTATACGTTGCTATAAAGCCTGTGATATACATACATGCCTGTAGCTCCCACAAAATTATTTATTATTTATTATTAAAAGTAGGCCAGATATTGGTAAATGTGAGCTACTAGCATATGTAACGTGGGTTTGTTAGTAGTTCGTAAGCCGTTTGATTTTTTCCTCGTGGGCGAAGCGGGGAGGGCGACTCGCATGCATTTCTAGAAACTGGCGTGCCAGCTACAAGAATGTGTAATGTTTTGACATAGACCCCTCTTACCCCCTAGCAAGAGTAATGTTTAAACAAATCCGATGCGAGTAACTTGAGTCACTGCTCAGATAATTATAATATGGATTGCATAATGTAAACATCGACTGTATTAACGTATGCTAATGTTATGTACACACTACACACGCTAAGTATTCATAACGCACGCCTTCAGCCCATGTTATTGACAATGCAGATAAAGTTATTTAAAAAACATTAACATTATTTACAAAGTGTTTGGGAATGTTAATTAACATTCCCAAACTTTGTGTTATCAACGCGCGACGGTAAACTAAACGTTAGCCGTGCGAAGCCAGGGCGGGTTGGCTAGTAATGTTATAAAAAACTGAAATGTTAACTGAATTTTGTCGCTGACTGTACATAGGTAACTTATTAAACATAATATGCCTTATATTATGCTGGGTGTTTCGAATAATAGATATTATTATGAACAATATTTGATAAGTCAAACAAAAACACCTCCCCCCCGATGCTCGGCTCCTAAGGTTCGTAGCATGATATTAAATAGCCTCATGAATCTGGCTATCATATACAAAAAGATTTTTTTGAAGTAGTAGGTAGTTCCAGGTTTATTATATTACTAAGTATAGATAGATTTATATGCTATTTTGTCCTCAGGATCATTACTACCAACCGCTGTGGACTCTCGTAGGGGCCGGAGTGGGTACTGTCGCAGGGACTCACCGGCTTGAAAGTAGCGTCCTCCCTAAGGACGCTAAATGGGTACAAGACTCCGCGAAATGCGTTGTGCCTCGCGAGAACCAGGTGACCACGAACCGAGGAGATGTCATCAACTATGAGTACCTCATCATAGCTGTAGGACTGGTCAATGATTATGCTAAGGTGAGTTGTTTTTAGGGTTCCGTACCTCAAAAGGAAAAACGGAACCCTTATAGGATCACTTTGTTGTCCGTCTGTCACCGAAACAGAAGTGGAGCCATCTGCTCATAGATGGCGCCACTAGAAGTATGCAGTAGCGCCATCTATGATCAACATATGATATATCTACTATGATGTAATAGCGGCATAGATGGCGCTATTGCATATTTCGGAACCCTCAGGGCGCGAGTCGTACTCGCTCTTGTCCGGCTTTTTTCTGAGCTTTTAGCAAACGAAACAGCGCTAGCACGCTCGAGGACGTCCAAGGAACCGATGGATGTCTGCGTTGAAGTTTGCACAACTTTATACTTTACGACACTGATAATAAAATGTTATACAATGTCACCAGAAAATCCTCTGCTCTGCTCTGAAAATCCTCTGCTCCAGTATATAACCTTCCCATTTTCTTCAGGTACCGGGTCTCTACGCGGCGTTACAAGACAAAACGAGCGGTGTATCAACCATATTCGCCCCGGAATACTGCGAGAAGACGTACTCAGATATGCAGAAGCACAAAGAAGGCAACGTCATCTTCACGTACCCTGACACGATGATCAAGTGTCCCGGGGCGCCACAGAAGATCGCCTATCTCGCAGACTCTTATTTTAACAAGGTATGTTTCACTGGTCCTTAAATAACATAACATTACGCCTGTATAATTTCTCGAAGCGGTTGGTAGAGGTGCATATTAATTTCGTAAAGATCTGATGATGAGTTTCGGAGACAGACAACGGAACTCTTCAAAAAATGCCAGCAAATCAACTGTGATTGTTGCTATAGCTTATCTATGCATTGTTTACGCAAACACACCACATAACATCACGCCTGTACCCTTTAAAGGGGTACGCAGATGTGTTCAGTATAGTAAAAGAAATGTACTTAAAGTAAAATATAAAATAAGTGTTACAGTGGCGAAGGATCCCTACAATACGATTCCTTCCGGCTTCCCCTTGTAAAATAGCACAGGCAGTATTGCCTACTTTTATTAATTAGCTTTTCGTGGCCATGTAAGCATTTGCAGCTCCGGCTTACCTCTTACAAAAACTGACCCTCCGCCACTGGTGTGTTAGTTCGGTTACAAGTGAAAACCGCCTTCAAAAAGACCACAATAATGTTACCTATGTATGAAACAGTTTCTGAAGTCGGTACTGTTCATATCCATCGCTCGTTATCGTATAAAAGAAGTCAATTACAACAAATAACAACCGATTAATGAATGTCGAAGTACCTACATATGTTGTAGATAACACACACATCCACATTAATTGATGAATGACCGAATGAGTTATCCGGCTGTGATGTTTGAATATATGAGCGTGCGCGTATGATTGCAGATATATTTTTTATTTCACCTTATTTAAAGTAACCTCTATGAGTGCAATACAAGGTCACATTCATCTAAGACGTGTTTATTTTTATCTTATTTAGTATCAAATAAGCATGCGGTGGTAAGTGGTCACTGTCACCCGTCCATAAGTGGTAGTCACCACCAGTGGCGGTCTGAGGGGGTTACAATGGTAATCCCATTAAACCAGTGGCGTATTTTAAAATTTGGCACCCTGTGCCTATAAGGTTTGCCGCCCCATAAATTTACGAAAATACTGGCTAAGTGCGTGTCAGACTACGCACAGTTTAGGATTCTGTACAAAATGAGTACCTCAAGGGGCGGCGCGAGAGGCGGCTACGCTGCCCCTTACAGTCTGCCGCCCCACACCAGTCGCGGTCCCAGGGGGTCGTGGGGGTCACGACCCCCCCAAAATCGTACAAAAATGCGCCAAACACGGTAATTCACGGGCTACCACGTCGGCATTAATCGGTATGACCCCCCCTAAAGTCTTCGGCTGCGGTATGACCCCTCCAAAATCGTCGGCTGCCTCACACAGTCTGCCGCCCCGGGCTAAAGCCCCCATGGCCATTGCATTAAACGATCCTGTAAATACATTAATCAATTAACAAAATGATGTAACCGTTAATTGTGTAACAATAGAACGCGCGCAATGTTTAAAATAAATATTATATGAGTCAAGAGATTTTTCCTCCTGAAATAATTCTATGAATGGGACTCTGAACTCGTATCTTTACATGTGTATTGTTTCACAAGAGGAAAATGTTCAATTGTTCACGTCTTCCTTGTATAATCGTATTTGATTCAAGCTTGTTTTAATAACTTATCATAATCAGTCATTTAGGCTTAGATCATGCTGATCATGGAAACAAGGGAGATGAGCCAAGTATGAGGTAATCTCCGGAAATACTGATCCGAATGATCCGATTCTGAAAATTCTTTCATTAATTAAATAGGAAACTACATTATCCCTGAGTGCTATAGGCTACATTTATCCCGAAAAAAGTGCTGGTAGCCGATAACTACCTTACAATGTATATAAAATTACGCAAAGATCTTTTTATTCCTATTGTGCTTGAGTAGGTGCGAATCTACTATAATGTAGATGTCTATAAAGATGCGATTTATTACACGCATCGCCACTGCGACCGGTCTTGCGCTGCCCGCATCCAGCGGATTCCCACGTCCTTTACTAAAGCCGTGTCTCCTGCGCCCTGTTTTCGTGTTCGACGAACATCGAACAGTGAACAGTGAACGATGGTCTACGTGTTTTGAGTGTTTTTATTCGTCAAAACACGTAGACCACGCCCCTTTCTCGTTCACTGTTCACTGTTCGATGTTCGTCGAACACGAAAACAGGGCGCAGGAGACACGGCTTAAGTTGTCGACATAAGTTTCCCAACCCTACTATACCGGATTGCTTTTTTTATCGTCTGGAAAAAAGTTTTGATACTCAAAACAATTAGAACTCAAAGAAGTTAAAAAATCCTTTAGAAATAAAATATAAATGTTAAACACACTCATTATTTTTTTTACTATATTTTCAAAGGTATATCTTCGAAAATACTATATTTAAAAAAAAAGGGCAACCCTATCGGTACCTACACCTTGTTTCCCACCGACACTACGCTTTTGCCGGTCGTTGTGGCCATGTTTTAGGGATACCTATATCCGACACTGGACATATATTTCGACTGACACCATGATTTATTAAAACTCTCCTTCCGCAGACGAACGTCCGGTCAAAAACGAACATCATCTACAACACGTGCTTGCCAGTGATCTTCGGCGTCAAGAAGTATGCCGACGCGTTGATGAAGGTGGTCAAACGGAAGAACATCAATGTCAACTACACGACGATATTAAAAGAAGTGAGACCAGAGAAGAAAGAAGCTGTCTTCTTCAATAAGGAAGATCCGAGTAAGGTAACAATAATAAGTTTTTTATTAAACTAGCTTTTATAATGACTATTTCCCAGCTCCATCATGGCACCCTGGGCATCATCCAGGTCTACAGTACTTGGCAAGACAAATCCAACGAGCCCAAACATGACGGAGTTATGTTGAGAAGTTGTGTTCCCATAGCCAGGTGGCTATGGGAACACAACTTAACGGTACCATGGAGGTGGTCTCATGATGAGGCTGGGACCTCCCAGCCTCATCATGAGACCACCTCCATGGTACCATATTATTGCATTGTCACGGAGGTTACATATGTGTCAGCTCAATCGGTTGGGGGAACTGGTCTAAAATTCTGTTGCAAGATTTTGCCCCCACTAACAGAGCAACTTAAAAAAAAAAAAAAAACTTGTAATATACACAACAAAAAATTATTACGGGGTGTAAGATCGTAGATAATAGGGATGTTAACAACTTTTTTTTTATTGTGAATCTGTAAACTATTTGAAAAAAGACAACTAACACCAAAAAAACCGATGAAACATCTACAAAATTGGCAAAGTTATAAGCGTTTTAAAATAATTTGCTAGACACGGACGGCACTACCTACTAGTGACGTAACACCACCTACGTCCGCTTCGCGCGACAAAGACGGAGCGATACTCCCTCCAAAAACTTTAAAAGCGTCTATGTTTTCCATATTGTGATAAATTACTATTTTTGCTTTTACTTTTTTGTTGTGCCTATTCCTTCTTTGAAATAAAATAATTTATTTGTACTTTTTTAATAGTAGGCCACTACCGTATTGAACTTTCTTGTTCAATCAAATTTTAATTATCTTGGTTAATAATCCATCATTTGGATACGTGATAAAAACAAGTGAATAATAACGCTAATAAAATTATTGTTCTTTTACCGGAATAATTATAAATAGTCACAAGACTCATCGGATATTCCAAGTGAGCAGATGAAAAGGAAATTACATTATTGTTATTTCAATCATTAATTATTATTTCGTTTATTAACTTTATACACGATCAAAATAACAGCTTTTTACTAAATGCACATGAAAGTATACTTATAACAAAATTCATTTTTTTAACTTTTTGTCCGTCCGCTTCTTCCGGCTAATCTCCGAAACAACTGGACCAAATTTTGCCGGACCTTCACTGGCAGATAGCAGATGTTATAAGGAGTAATTTAGGCTACTCTTATTTTAGTAAAATCTTAAAACCAGTAAAATCCAATTAAAACACGTGAAATCCAATATTTGCGTAGGCTAAACTTTACCCGTGCGAAGCCGGGGCGAGTCAGCTAGTGTGGTGTGTACTAAAATTCTAATTGTTACAGGACATAACGATGGACTACTCGATGCTACACGTGGCGCCACCGATGCGGACGCCGGACTTCTTAAGTACTAACACGAGCCTCGTGGACGAGACTGGCTTCTTGAAAGTGGACATGCACACGTTGCAGAACGAAACTTACCCCAATGTATTCGGTATTGGGGACTGCATGAATACGCCGAACAGTAAAACTGCAGCCGCTATCGGTTAGTACTAGCATTTTTAGGGTTCCGTACCAAAATGGTAAAAAAGGAACCCTTATAGTTCGACTTCGTCTGTCTGTCTGTCTGTCACACCTGCTTATTTCAGCAACTACAGCTATCGACTTAAAATTTGGAACAGTTATAAAAAATGCTTGTCCAACTTTATTGCAAATGAAAAAAGTCCAAAAATATTGTTATTTTCATTGCAAAAGGGGCCGGAGTGGGGGTCCGAAATTTTAAATTGGGGTTACTAGGTCAAGTGACATATCATATGAAAGGGCTTGATTTGCACATTTCAAAATATATTTTCATTTTATTTTATGTCTCACAGTTTTCGACATATGATGAAAAATGTCTGAAAAAATACCATTCCCCCCCCTTATCTCCGAAGTTTGCGGAGCGAAAAATCGGAAATAATTAGAGGTGATAAGAATTGACCCAAATATTGCACCAAAAATAAAACGATGTTCTTTACTATTACAGTTTTTTCAGAATCATCAAAATTCCTTGACAAACAAACTTAGTTATGCGCTCCGGTTTTTTTCACTTTATACGTCCAAAACTGATACTGAACCCTCGGTGCGCGAGTACGACTCGCACTTGGCCGGTTTTTGTTTTTAGGGTTCCGTATCTTAAAAGGAAAATAATCTGAAAAAAAATTTTTTTTAAACCACCTTTTTGATCGGACTGAAAATTATAAAATAATTTCTGAAGAAACGAAAAACGTAGGGCGCATCTTACTTATTATCTATTGCATGCGCCCCACGTTTTTTATTTCATCAGAAATTATTTATACAGGGTGGCAGTACGAAAGACAGTGGAAATACGAAAAGAGGTCATTGTACTCATAATTATGAACAACTTTTATTATCGGACTAACCCTGAAATCGCGAAAAAAAATCAGCTGTTCCATACATTTATGTTCACATGTATGGAACAGCTGTTTTTTTTCGCAATTTTTCGCTCGAAAAATGAATTGCGAAATTGGTACCGAGCCGACATACAGACAGACAAGAAAGCGAGTTAATAGAAACGTGGTTATAAAATATTCCCTTTACTAAATACATTTTTATCTCCTCAGCGGCACAATGCTACGTGCTAGAACACAACCTTCTCAGCGCGATGCAGAAAGACGAGCCTAAGAAAAAGTACAACGGGTATGGGGCCTGCCCCCTGCTGACGTCATACAACACGTGCATACTCGCTGAGTTCATTTACGGCGGCGTCCCCAGAGAAACGATGCCTTTCAACCAGGTAACTATAAATTTAAGTCAATGAGTTAGTTGACTACTATTAAAAATGTACAAATAAAAATAAATCATTTCATTTCAAAGAAGGAATAGGAACTATAAAAGAATAAAAAACCGGCCAAGTGCGAGTCGTACTCGCGCACCGAGGGTTCCGTATCAGTTTTGGACGTATTAAGTGAAAAAAACCGGACCGCAAAACTAAGTTTGTTAGTGAAAGAATTTTGATGATTTTAAAAAAACTGTACTAGTTAGGAACATCGTTTTATTTTTGGTGCCATATTTGGGTCAATTCCTATCAACTCTAATTATTTCAGATTTTTCACTCCGCAAACTTCGGAGATAATGGGGGGGAATGGTATTTTTTCAGACATTTTTCATCATATGTCGAAAACTGTGAGACATAAAATTAAATAAAAATATATTTTGAAATTTGCAGATCAAGCCCTTTCATATGATATGTCACTTGGCCTAGTAACCCCATTTTGAAATTTTGGACCCCCACTCCGGCCCCTTTTGCAATGAAAATAAAAATATTTTTAATTTTTTTTCATTTGCAATAAAGTTCAATTCAATTCAATTATTCTTTATTGTGGTACATAGGTAAGCAATAAGTTGTTACATGTTTCCGAAATTGTACAAGCATTCATTTACAATTGTAAAGTTGGACAAGCATTTTTTATAACTGTTCCAAATTTCAAGTCGATAGCATTAGTAGTTGCTGAAATAAGCAGGTGTGACAGACAGACAGACAGACAGACGAAGTCGCACCATGAGGGTTCCTTTTTTACCATTTTGGTACGGAACCCTAAAAAAAACAACAAAATGGAAAATATAGATGCTTCTTGGAGGGGTATTCTCCGTCTTTGTCGCGCGAAACGGACATTGTATGCGGTGGTGCGGAGTTTACTACGACGTTCGCAAGCCGTGACGTCACCGTCCGATAGTGCCATTCCTGTCTAGCAAATCATTTTAAAACGCTTATAACTTTGCCATTTCTTTAGATATTTCATTAGTTTTATTAGTTTCTTTTTTCAAATAGTTTATAGATTCACAATAAAATTTTTTTGACATAATATTATTATGACAAAAACAATAAAATTCGGCTTTGTAGAGCCACATATAATATAATACTATACGTACAGATGCCTCATCTCATACAAAGAAATGTGACCGATTTAGCGCGGGCTATCTTCGGGCTATACATTTTTCCGTGCTTAAAGCATTTTTCCAAATTTAGACAAATATATTTCATGATGTTATTTTTCATGTTCTCAATTTTACACAAACTTCAATAACAAACCGATACATATAACGCCATCTATTATGAGTTATTTCAACAAATGTTACTTTGTTCCTGATAAGACCCCGTGGTAGAGCGTCGATCTTATGATTCCATTTTGTTACAGGCAAGAGAGAGCAGGATAGCGTTTTACATGAAGAAAGATCTGTTTCCTTTCATATATTGGAACGTGATGCTGAAGGGATACTACCACGGGCCCGAGACTGTGCGGACAATGATGAATCCGTTCCGAGATTGACTCCGATAACATTAGCATATACTCTGTTACACGGTCCCATTAGTACCGTGCTCGACAGTTTGCGTACACGCTCAAAATAAGCATGCTTTTAGAACGTGCTGTATACAGGGTGGCAGGTTAAACAGTGGAAATATTTAAAGGGGTCATTGTACTCATCATTATGAACAACTTTTACTATGGGACCAACCCTGAAATCGCAAAAAAAAAGCTGTTCCATACATTTATGTTCACATAACTCAACAAAATGTATGGAACAGCTGATTTTTTTTTCGCGATTTCAGGGTTGGTCCCATAGTAAAAGTTGTTCATAATGATGAGTACAATGACCCCTTAAAATATTTCCACTGTCCAACCTGCCACCCTGTATACAGGCTGTTGATTTAGGGCGGGTTGCTTCAAAACATCTGTATTCGTAAGTCAGTACGTAATCGTTAAGTCAGTATGAAATTGTCGTACAAGCCGCCATATTTGACGGTTACAGATACGTAACTGTAAGATGAAACAACATGGCCTTAATCTTCTGCAACTTTAAAGGAGGTGATTCTACCCGTCATACTGAACAACTTTCCCTATGAGACCCATAAGCGATTCGTGAAAAAAATTTATCAACTTTCCATACATTCTGGCTACTTTTGTGTAATTTTGCGAATCGGATATGGGTCTCATAGGGAAGGTTGTTCAGTATGACGGGTAGAATCACCCCCTTAAAAGTTGCAGGTGACTAAATCAAGAGCCTGTATACAATATTTTTGAATATTTCTATAAGTAATGTATATATTTTTTTTTAAATTCAAACATGTCAAAGCCATGTTCAGATTATCTGATTGTTAATAAATATATAAGAGATTTCAAAAACAACTGACGCGTGCAGAACTTGTTCCCGCGTCAATATTATAAAATTAATTAAAAAAAAACGTTAAAAAAATAGTACCCCACCAATAGGGAATAGGGTCCAAGCTACCGGCGGTTAGGTTCCAGAGGGACCTAATAATACGTGCCCTAACCAAGAGTACCGTTTCTGTATCGAGCCCTTGATCCAACTGCCTAACGAGAGCCTCAGGTGTTGGTCGCGGCTCTTGGCTATTAGGCCATTGGCCGTGACGACTATCGGCTATATTACTGATTCCACACCCCACATGTCGACAACCTCGTGCGCTAAGTCAAGATACTTGAGTTCTTTATCTTTCTCAGTGTTCAAGAGATTCTTATCATGCGGGACGGTGATATCAACAATCACCACTATATCAGGCTTAATAATCCTATCAGTGACGATAGATCGATCCAAGTACAATGTGACATTACCTTTATTATTACAATGAAGAATAGGAACGTCAATGACCTCGAACTGTCAAATATTACTTGAAAATTAAGCAAGCCTTAATTTTCAAGTGAAGTGCTTTAAAAAACTCATACGTATATTAGATTTTTGTGTAAATTAAAGTTAATGATTGAATTTTATTATTTAGTGACGTTTTTCAAGTGCGGCAGTATGGCTTTATTAATCACGGGAAAATAGTCGCGAGTCGACCTATGACAATGGCGGCTAAATTGGAATCAAAAATCGAAATAAATAAGAAATAAAATGATTATGCCGTTGACATTTTGAAAAAACCAATAAAACAAAAACGGGTGCATGCTAGCTGGCGCGTGCCTCCATAGAATATCATGTCGACAGCAACTAAAACCTTTGAATTGAGAACTCATTAGTCGGGCTGTACTTCATTAGATCATTCACACCACACTTAACCTCACTGTCACAAATACGGAGATTTCTCTTTAACCCAATTACGTACAAAAACAAATAAAAAATGAATTTAAATACTCTTAAAATACTCGATCACACCAAACTAATTTCATATTTGTACCGACATACACAAACTGAAGCCCAGCGTTCTATGGGCGTCTGCCGTGTCCTTTAATATCTTATATCTTTTTCTTATGTTTTGTTAGAAAGTGGGAATAAATAACTTCAACAGAATCGGCACCTCTGTCACTGTAAATAGATTTAGTTAAAATCAATCCTTATAGTTACTGTAACTATGTATAACTATTTTGTAAGCACTTAGTGATAGCTATTATGACTAGTCTATGTATTATATGTTTATATGTAAATAATGCGTCGTTGTATAAATCCGTTATATTTTTAAATAAATGTTATACAATGTTTGACTAATACTTTATTGTGTATTATTGTGTATTTGAGTTTTACAATTTGATGTTTATCGGAAATTCAAACTTATACATAAGTGCGAAAGTAACTTTGTTTGTCTGTCAGTTACGTTTTCGCGAAGAAATAGCTTAACTGATTTGGATTCAATTGTTAAAGCGATAGCTTGAACCCTGTAAAGAGTATACGATAGTTTTTATCAGGGCACATAAAGTAGTTCCCATGCAAAGTGACACCGCGGACAACTATACCTATACGAATAAGTACTATCGATAGTATCGATAGTTTATAAAGTAATACTATCGACAGTATTGTCTCCATCAATAGTATTATCACGTTTCGAGCTGTCGATACTATCGATAGAAAAATCGATAATCTTGCTATCGGTCAACTATCGATTAGTAATCTGTAGGTACGTATCTAAATGGCTCTCTCCTCTGACTTCGTCCGGATTCATTTTATAGTTTTTATTTTTTACGCAAACTCAAAATATTTTCGCGATGAAAAGTAGCTTATATCACTCCTTGCAAAATCCTCTACTTGACTGTGAAGGTACTATCAAAATTGATTCAGCCGTTTGGAAGATTAGCCCGGGCAAACTAACAGGCAGGTAGTAAAAAATTAAAAAGTTTTATTTATTTGCAAAGATACTGTGATTAATTAAAGATACCAACACAAAATCTAGTTGGCTACTCAATCAAAATCATTCAGTGAAAATGACGAAATATTTTTACCGATAGATAAAATTAAATGTAACAAATGAGTGTGGTCTTCAATAGACTCGCTCCTTACACTAAGCAGGCGGTCCGGTGGCATTGTGCTTCACGGAAAACGCACAAGTAAGTGTTACAGCCTGACTATTCTGTACCAACACGCCGCGTGATATCACACGTTCGAGGGAGAATGTCACGGTGAGATTCTGCCTCGAACGTCCGCAAACAAACAGTAAAAAAACTCATGATAGGGGATCATGAGTTTTTTGGACGTACCTATAGTTTCGTTAACGTACGCATATTTTGAATTGAAAATACACGTTTGTTACACAATATTTATATAAATTGTATACTTAATTAATTTCTCTGTATTTTTTAAAATGTGCAGATTGTATAAAATTTTATCAAAATGTTCCAGGACTGCTGTATTTTAAATTCAAAATATGCTTACGTTAACGAAACTATACGTCAAAAAAACTCATGATAGGGGTACCAGGGGTGATATCACGTGGCGTGTCGGTACAAAATAGGTAGACTAGAGCGCCCGGTAAGTGCCATGAAAATATGGTTAGAGCTCCATATTGTGACGCTTTTTGAAGTAGGTATTTTCTGCAAAGCCGAATTCCTCGGACCTAAAATGTCATTCGTACCTATTACCGAAACATCGCTGTAAATATGTTCACATTTAGCGGGTGTCGAGCCCGACAAAATGATGTCCGCATAGATTAAGGAGCCACTTAGAGCCACGATTCCAGAATTTGGCCTACAAAATTATCTGAATACCTACTTAATAAAAGCATCTTATGGAGTTGAAGATATGTTCGTTGATCTGAGTTTGATATTGAGAGTTTGTAGGAAAGAATTCTGTGTTAAATGTCGTACATTTAACACAGAATTCTTTCCTACAAACGCTACGTTAAATTAACAAAATTACAACCACCAGATGCAAGCTCCTGGTGGTGGGTGGGGGCGCCGGCGGCTGCAGCGTCGCGTGGCGCTTCGCCCGCAGAATGAAGAAGAACTGCATCATTATGTTGGAGCCCTCCAGGGTAATACAAACTTGCCCTTTTCAACTTTTGTGCCCCTTCTAGGATCCTACGTGGTTCCATTACACCACTTTGTCCACCTTCCTGAAGATCAGTTTTGGGGTGATTTCATATTGCGTGGAACGTCAGCGCGGGCGGCCAGCGCGGCTCGTAAGCCATATATCGTACGCGTGTCACTATGAAATGGTACAAGACACGTAGATCCCGAGGCCTGCGCCGTTTATCATCCGCTTATCGTAAGCGTGACTGTGATATCGCCCTTAGGAGTAAATTCCCCTTGTGCGAGAATGCTAATTCCTCTTGTGCGAGAATGTGGCATTTGGTGCTATTGGATTTTCAACGCTCGGCGTTAGGCGTTAAATTGAATGTGCCTTGACAAACGCCTACGACGCTTTTTTTAACGCCCGTAAATAATCTCTCATTCGAATGAGGGCTAACACTAGGGGCCGTACCACAAAAAAGATAAACACGTGTTCAACACGAAAGCTACCAAAAAAAATACGCACTTGTTTTAGCACTAGCTTGTCTAAAAGAAGTTAGTATTATTTTTGGTAGCATTCGCGTTCAACACTCGTGTTTATCTTTTTTGTGGTAAGGGTGTAGGTATTTTCATTCCCCAGACTCACTACTACCAGCCCGCCTTCACTCTAGTAGCCGCGGGCGTGAGAACGATGAAACAAACGCACAAGCCGCTCCACAAGATCCTGCCCCCGAACGTGACGTGGCTTCACGACAGAGCCGAAGACTTCGACCCCTGCAACAACGTGGTACACACCTGGAGCGGCGACAAAATACACTATGAGTTCATGGTCGTCGCTGTGGGCATCAAAAATGATTATGATAAGGTAAATTAAGATTTTGTCCGTTTGTCTGTTTGTTCGCGTATCACGTGAAAAGTACTGAACGGATTTTGATGTGGTTTTCATAGTTCGATAGCTTGGGGTTCAACTTAAAATCTAAGTTTCACGTTTCATCTGATTCCGGTGGGACAAACCAGAGATACAGGCGATACAGCTTGACCTCTTGGTAGTACTAGCCACAGGTCAGTTAAAGTGGTCATTTTATTGTAGTTCACTCGGACGGAGTCGCGGGAAAATGTCTAGTCTCTACCAAAATCTCCGTATTCCTCGTTTCTCCAGATCGCAGGTCTACAAAAAGCTCTGGACGACCCTGGGAGCCCCGTGTCCACCGTCTACTCCCAGCACTACTGCGCCAAGACCTGGCAGACCATACAGAACTTCGCGGGAGGCCACGCGCTCTTCACCTTCCCCGTCATAAGCGGCAAGTGCTCCGGAGCCGCTATGAAGATCATGTTCCTCGCTCACGATTACTGGAGAAAGGTTAGTTTGGTTGATTGGTTTTGATTTTTTTAAATAAACCATCATGTTAATAAATTTGAATCATGTATAAAAACCGGAAAAGTATGGGTACGACTCGAATCGCGCTCTATGGGTTCCGAAATATGCAATAGCGCCATCTATGCCACTATTACATCATATCTTGATCATAGATCTGCATACTTCTAGTGGCGCCATCTATGAGCAGATGGCTCCACTTATGGTCCGGTGACAGAGGGACAAGTGGACAACAAAATGATCCTTTAAGAGGTCCGTTTTTCCTTTTGAGATAAAAAAGCGTCACGCCCCCTCCATAAATCTAAAACTCATGGCAATCGCGTTCGCGGTCTCCGACCAGTACCCGTACCACGCAGAGTGTGTGAGGAGGACGCGGGGGGACTTCAGTGAGTACCTACAAAACCTGAAGGGTACCGGAAACTCTTGTTAAATTATCGTAGTGAGGAACAAAATAAAATCAGTAGGTATAATGACTTCAAACAAAAAAAATAGGAATCATTACCCTTATGCAGTCTGGTAATTAGGTATAGGAAGGTACAGACACCATCTCAACAAAATACTATCACAAGGAAAGCCGCAAGCTTTATACATAGTTAGGTAGCAATTATGTAAATATGTGTACGTGACCAACGGAACCGGAGTCACCTAGGACTCATTATTTTCCATATTGCTAATGATCTAATATTGTCGTGGAAGTTTTATGTTTTATACTAAATATTTATTACATGCTTTCTAGCGTGGGATTCCCATAATACCGTGATTTGTAGGTACACATGCTGTGTGGTTCAAGGAAATAATACCATCATCCTCAGGAGTATAGGTAGGTATCAATTGGAAATTACCTTGAACCTACTCGCGAATAGCCATGCAACTAATCAAATTAGATACTGCTGGGTGTAACATGGTGTAAGTAGGGCTGTCACACGGAGCTAATACAAAGGGCTGCCAATGCTGCCATCACCTAAATTGCTGACGCCGGACAAAAACTTTAAAAACCTCCGATATTTGTGTGGAATTAAGTATTTTTCCCGGACGCGCCCGAAAAAAATATTTTGTCAATCAGGATTCCCCTGACCCTGTTTCACCCGGATACTTTTTGAAACCCCTACCGGATGCTCCCCGGACGCCCTCTGAACTAGGACAAATCCGGGGAACCCCGGACGGATGGCAGCCTAGCCCTAGTGTAAGTGACAGCGTAACTTGTTCAGAGGGCCTATAATTTCTATTTGCACGCTTAGCATGACCAATTCTATCTTTATTCTACCAAAGAATAGATAAATTCCTTCTATCCAAATCGTTATCTTGCCCGTTTATCAGAATTTTGTCTATTGAAGAATATAAACATTTCTTGTCTTCATGCATAAAACGGTAGAAATCTTTCTACAATCTGTCACTTTGTCTATTCTTCTGTAGACAAAACCCGTTTATATGGCGGTCATGCTAGGCCGGCTAGCTGTAGAAACTTTCTACATCCTAATTCGTAATTCCAGAACAAAATCGCCAGCAAAACGAACATAACGTACAACACGGGCGCCGAGACTTTATTCGGTGTGCCGAAGTATGCTGCAGCTCTGAGCCGGCTTGCCCTCAATCGCGGCATCGTGCCTAATCACGGCACTAACCTTATGGAGGTCACGCCTAGAGAAGCCGTGTTTATGGGCACCGGGGGAGAGGTGAGTTACACGGGGTGTAAGTATAGATGGGCAATCCACCGGGTTTATTTGGTAAACACCCGTAAACACTCATCAGCCAAAAACACCCGGTGGATTGCCCATCTACAGGGTAAAATTAAAACCAGTGCGGATATTTTAGGGGGTGAAAGTACTCATGAATATGATCAACTTTTAATATGGGACCGACACTGAAATATGAAAAAAAAAATCAGCTGTTCCCTACAAAAATGCACTACAACACGATCAAAATGTATGGAACAGCTGATTTTTTTTTCACATTTCAGTGTCGGTCCCATAATAAAAGTTGATCATATTCATGAGTACTTTCACCTCCTAAAATATCCGCACTGGTTTTAATTTTACCCTGTATAGGTGTGTAAGTGACAGCGTAATGTAAACTAAAACCATGGGTTCAATACCTACCTTATTCAGAAAAAAAAAGATCCTTCTGGATCGGCCACTGGCCAATAATACCGGTACCTAACATGTAATTTTCGAAATAGTTTGGTGCGGGACAGTTTTCGCTATGTTGGCGCTTCTACTACGCTAAGCGATCAACTACTGTGCTTCTTCTACAAGAATAGCTCATACCATAATAAAGATTAGCCTTACAGCAGCATAGCTCATGCAATAGCAAAGATTCGCCAGTTGTAAAGTTTGGCGGAGGAGCTAAAGACGCGCTGAATATGCTAAACTGCTAACGTATGCACATTGCACACACATAAACAGACACTTCTACAAAACCCCATAACTCAAAGATTCATTCAATCTGAACCTTCTGTCCCAGACAATAAGCTTTCCTTACAACATGCTGCACGTAAAACCTCCGATGTCGCCGCCGTTCTGCCTCCTGAAACTCAAAGATTCATTTTAAATCTGCACCTTCTGCCCCAGACAATAAGCTTCCCCTACAACATGCTGCACGTGACTCCACCGATGTCCCCACCGTTCTGCCAGACACTTCTACAAAACCTCGTAACTCAAAGATTCATTCAAATCTGAACCTTCTATCCCAGACAATAAGCTTTCCTTCCAACTTGCTGCACGTGACTCCTCCAATGTCCCCGCCGTTCTGCCTGCTGAAGTGCGAGTCAAGACGCTCACATACATAAACAGACACTTCTACAAAATCTCAAAACTCGAAAGATTCATTCAAATCTGAACCTTCTGTCCTAGAGAATAAGCTTCCCCTACAACTTGCTGCACGTGACTCCTCCGATGTCCCCGCCATTCTGCCTCGTAAAGTGCGAGGCGCTGACTAACACGGCAGGGTACCTGGACGTAGACGTACACACACTGCAGCACAAGCGGTTCCCCAACGTGTTCGGGCTAGGAGACTGTACGGGCACGCCTAATAGCAAGACTGCTGCTGCTGTGGGTGAGTAGGTAGTTAGCGGTTAGCGACTAAAGTCGGTTGACATTTCAGATTTATATATCTCTAGCGGTGTTCATGCATCACCTCATACATATGTCTTCGGTGGCTTAATTCCTTGCAACTGTAGAAAATTTCAAGTCAATCGAATGAATGGTGTACTTAGGTGCGCTTAGTGCAAACAAACACATTCATTTTTATAAATCAATACAGGTACTTAGGTAGCGTAGGTATAGATAATTGAAAACAAAAACTTACAACCGGATTGAGAATGTCAATATCAGAACAGAACACAAACTCTTGTAAGCAAGAAATACTGAAAAAAGGTATCGAATAATTTTGTCTCAATTTAGATTTTTTGCAAAAATAATACCTCGTTGAACTCTAAGTCGAATTTTCAATCACATTTACCTACTCCAATGATTGCATATGAATTATCGCAATCTATTTCTGGAATGTTCTGTCAGGTCCTCAAAGCCACGTGTTGGAGCGCAACCTCGACGACGTCATGGCTGGCAGGAAGCCGGCCGCCCAGTACGACGGGTACGCCGCCTGTCCCCTCATCACTTCATACAAGAAAGGAATCCTCGCAGAGTTCGCGTATGACAAGAAAGTGTTGGAGACGTTTCCTTTTGATCAAGTATGTTTCATACACTGCATTCCATACAGCCCGCCTATTCTGTGCCGACACGCCACGTGATATCAACGCTCCAGGGAGAATGTCACGGTGAGATTCTAGACGCTAGATGGCGCTACGTGTGTGTCACGCGAACGAAGTCGTGGACAAAGTGCTAGAGTTTATAATATTAGTTAGGATATCCTTCGGTTCCACATAAGTTTACACTGTATTGCATCAATTAATTTAATTTCGACTGAAGCAGGCCGGACGCGGTAGCTCAGTTGGCAGGGTAACGCCACGGTTCGGCGACGGTCGCGGGATCAAATTCCGCCCGCATCAGTTGATTTTTGAAATCTCTTTATACTGGGTGTAATTTTAGTCAGTCTTGATACGAAAAAGGGTCATTGCTGATTGCTGTACTCATCATTATGAACAACTTTTACTGTGGGACCTTAGATTAGATAGAGCATATATTTTTATATGGGACCAATCCCGAAATCGCAAAAAAAAACAGCTGTTCCATACATGTTCACTTAACAAAATGTATGGAGCAGCTGACTTTTTTTTGCGGTTTTAGGGTTGGTCCCATAGTAAAAGTTGTTCATAATGATGAGTACAATGACCCCTTTTCGTATTTCGATTGACTAAAATTACACCCCGTATATTCAATAACATAATTTAAACCTTACTTCCAGGCAATGGAACGCAGACTTGTCTACCAAATGAACAAGCACGTGTTTCCATACTTGTACTGGAACTCGTTGGTGAAAGGCAAGTGGAACGGCCCGAGCACCCTCCGCCACGTCATCAATCCCTTCAGAAAGTGAAACGAAACGACTGTGTTTACTATAAATATTTTATTAAAACATTTTTATACAACTTATTTGACTAATATTTTACAAGTAATTTGTTCTATAGAGCGTAAGAAGTCCCTTCGACGCTATGTTGGCTGCCCTGAATGTCAAAATGTTACGTTTTTAACGGTATTGGAAGTTTTATCAGTACCGTAAAGTGGGGCTATTTGGAATTGTGGGGTTATTTGGAATTTCCTAAACGAGGGACTTGATCACATGCATTTCCTTATCCGTCAGTGGTAGGAGTATTTTTTAGCCAAAAGGTGGCAAAAACATGTTCCTACCATTGACGGATAAAAAAATACATGTGATCAAATTTATTTTAGAAGTAGGTACCAAATAGCCCCACAATTCCAAATAGCCCCACAATTCCAAATAGCCCCACTTTACTGTACCAATTTTCGTTCACCACTTTTTAGTAAGTATCTACAAAAACTATAAAACATTTGTTAAGTGAACATAAATGTATGGAACAACTGATTTTTTTTTCGCGATTTCAGGGTTGGTGTCATAGTAAAAGTTGTTCATAATGATGAGTACAATGACCCCTTAAAATATTTCCACTGTTTAACCTGCCACCCTGTATAGGTACGGTATTTAGGTACCGGCGTGAGTGGTGAGCACAAATCGCGTATGTGCCTTTTCGGCCCAATAGACAAAATAGACAGTTGATAATACATAATAGAAAATAGTCCAATAGACGAAGAGCATCTCTGTCGGACCAATCGCGTGCAGCCTCGGCGCCCCCCGCCTTCTTCATTCCGGTAAAGAGACCGAAAAATTAACTAATGCGCAGGTGAAGTTTGTGCACACAACTCACGCACGGCAATGGTAGGTAGTACATACAATATCTTAAATTTTCTTGTATTTTCATACGATTTACTACATTTCATTAATGTTACCTACACAATACTGATTTGATGAAACTGTACTTAATAAGCAAGGAAACTAGACTTCAAGACTAATGAAGATAAAAGTGTTATGACTAAATGACTGTGCCTAATAGATTTATTAATTAAAAATACAACTATTTACAACAGCATTTCGAATGGCAATAATCGTCAATTACAATTAAATACAGCATTGGTGCTGATTCTGTTGAACATCGCAATATATATATATATATATATATAATATATAAGTATATAATTATATATTTATTTATGTATTATATTTATGTATCATTCATGGTATATATTTAATAACAGTACATCACGAACTACCCCCATATTTTATTTAAGTTCTATCAGTCCATCCAAAGGTTGTCTGGAAGATATCGCTATCAGCGATAAGACCGCCATTGTACCCTAGATTTACGATACCTTGCTATGTTACAATAATTATGGTGTACAATAAAGTATATTCTATTCTATTCTATTCTAAACTAATTTTAATCACACTATTATCTCTTTCTTACAAATATCATTGAAAAAGGACAAATAAATATTTAGAACTGTCAAATTAGTCTATACCCTTGTCATTTACGGGAAAATAGTCGTGACCTTTTGCGATTACGACTAAATTGACATCAAAACTATTCAAGCGGACTAATTTGACAGGATTAAATATCTGCTATCCCTCTCTCATGTTTTTTATTAGAAAGAGACACAATGAGACTAAATTAGTTAAGTTTGTAAGCAACAGAATCGGCACCATTATTTCATAATTTAATATGACGATATTTTACAATATTCTAGTTTTGGTTCGTTATAAAAATGACTTGCCCATAAATGGGGTAGATGACTTAAATATTAATAACTACCCCCCTTACTTTAACCACTGATTGAATATACAACTATCCTTGTCATTTGTATCACAATGAATAGAGATGACAATAGACGTGAGATGTTTAATTTAACCATCGTTTATTTTATATGTAAAAGGGTATTTGGTCCACTCTGCTAAAACTAAGTTACAAAGTCGCGGGTGTAAAGGTTTTTTCATGAAACTGTGACACTCCGCAGCACAAATTGGTACGGCCCCCTGGCATTGACCTTTCGCAAATACTTTCATACACGCCATTTTGGATCCCTCAAACTTTGCTAGTAGGTATTTAAAGTAGTGAATTGCTCCTTATTTCCGCTGATGTCTGCGGCGCTCAATCAAGCACAGATTAATTTACACTTAAAATACACATTTGGAAAATTCTCACATGGGATTAGGGGAGGCGGGGTCACGAAATCTCACCAAGGGGGGAGGGAGGGTTGAAAAATCGTCAAAATCGCCTCACGCAATTCTTGGACGCCCCTAATTTTATTTATACTTTAATATTTTTTTTGTCCATTCTGCACTATCCAAAATCCGCTACTAATTTCGCAACTACACGCCATTTTGGATCCCTCAAACTTTGCTAGTATTTAAATTAGTGAATTGCTCCTTATTCCCGCTGACGTCTGCGGCGCTCTGTCGCTTCCTGTTCATGGCGGCTCGTCGCGCGCGGTACTTCTTGCGGGTCGTGATCAGGGCCCCAAGTCTGCTATTCCAATTGTGTAATAATGGTGTCATAATGACATCATAACTGTCAAAACCTTCGGTCATTGGCTTAGAGTAGGACTATCTCTTTGGTCATTGGTCAAAACGATGTCATTATGAGACCATTCTGACACGATTGTGACAATTGCTAGAGCAGACTTGGGGTCCTGGTCGTGATCAGGTACACTGAGAGCGCTATCGCTACGAGGAGCGACACGATGATGCTAGCGCCTAGGATCAGAGTGAGCGAGCTGAATCTTGAGGATCACAGCGAGAAATCAGGCACAAATTAACGTATTTACACTTAAAATACGCATTTGGAAAAATGTCACGTGAGTTTAGGGGGATGGGGATGGGGGAGGGAGGGGGCGGTTGTAGGGGAGAGCGGGGGGGAGTGTGGGGAGCGCCGGGAGAGGGGGGGGGGTTGAAAAATCGCCAAAACCGCCTCCCGTGGATGGTGAATGGTGAATGGACGCCTCCTAATTTTATTAATAAATACTCTTTGCCCATTCTGCACTGTCCAAAATCCGCCACTAATCTCGCAAATACATCCAACTAATTTTAGATCCCTCACACTTTGCTAGTATTTAAAGTGGTGAATTGCTCCTTATTCCCGCTGACGTCTGCGGCGCTCTGTCGCTTCCTGTTCATGGCGGCTCGTCGCGCGCGGTACTTCTTGCGGGTCGTGATCAGGTACACTGAGAGCGCTATCGCTACGAAGAGCGATACGATGATGCTGCCTCCTAGGATCAGAGTGAGCGAGCTGAACCTTGAGCCGTCCTCTGTTGAAGGTTCCAGCTGAAATGTGTGAGATTATATTTTTTTTTTTTATTTTTATATTTACATCCTGATCTTGTTGGTAAGGAGACTAAGGACTTATCATACTTAGTAAAAAAAAATTAAGCCATCTTCAAAAAGATCACATTAATCTTCGATCATTGTAATATGATCGAAGACAATAATATTGTGTAAAACTTGAGACTTCAGAAATTGTTTCACACATTGTATTGCGAGTTTTAGAAGGTGGTTTTAACTTTTTTTTATTTTTTAAAATGAAACAAAATCAGCTGCTCCATATTTTTTTGAGATATGTTATTGTGAACATAAATGTATGAAACAGCTGATTTTTTTTTTCGCGGTTTCGGGGTTGGTCCCATAGGTGCTGGAACTCTAGGGTTCCGCAAACCGCTGGTCTAGGCAGATGATACCTTGAAAGCTAGAGAAGCAGCAAAGTACATATGTTGTTTCGGTACTGACCATGTAGTTCCCGTGCGCGCCGCTACGCGAGCTGCCGTCGCTGCACATGACGCGGTCCGTCCAGTTGTACCAGTGTACTAGTCGGAGACCCGAGAACGCGCGCGGAGAACCGCACCTGGAATACATACGTAACACACGATTATTACTTGGTGCTGCAGGAAGTTTAAAAATAATCAATCCAGTCGCTGTCCCATGAATCACATATGATTCATAGATATTGTTTAACCAATCACCATGAATCATATACGATTCATGGGACAGCGAAAGGGTAAATTTATTCTTCCTTTTTTCTAATCAAAATGTTACCTTTTGCCTGTGTATTTATCTAAATAAATAACTTCTATTCTATTTATACCTGAGTTCTGCTAACAGTCGCGAGTGGTTGGTGGCATACATTTGTGGCAGCAGCTCGTCCACGATCCACTGCATGTCGCAGTCGCAGTGCCACGGATTGGACTGCAGGTTCACGCCCTCGCTGACTGCGGACCAGTCCACCAGGCTCTTGGGCAGGTATGTTAGGTGGTTCTTGCTTATGTCCAGCTGGAATTATTCACATTTGAGTGAGCTTTGATTTTATGATTTACCAGCTGGGCCCCAATTCTGCTATTGCAATTGTGTACGAATGGTGTCATAATGACATCATAACGGTCAAAACCTAAGCGGTCATTGGCTTAGAGTAGGACTATCTCTTTCGTCATTGGTCAAAACGATGTCATTGAGAGACCATTCTGACACGATTATGACAATTGCATTACCAGACTTGGGGCCCTGTTCCCCACGGTTTTACCCACGTTGCTCGGCTCCTAAGGGTCGTAGCGTGATGTTAAATAGCCTATACTATTCCTCATGAATCTGGCTATCATATGCAAAAAGAATTTTTCGAATCCGACTGGTAGTTCCAGAGGTTAGCGCGTTCAATCAAACAAACTCTTCAGCTTTATAATATCAGTATAGACTAGACTTTCGCCCGCGAGGCCGCGACTCTGTCCGTGTGTACTACAATGAATTGACCATTTTAAATGACCTCAATAGTATACAGTAGCTAGTACTACGAAGAGGTCAAACTGTAGCTCTGGTTCATTCCACTGGAATTAGATGAAATGTGACTTAGATTTTAAGCTAGACCCCAAGCTACCAAACTGAAAAAAAACCACATCAAATCCATTCAGCACTTTTTGCGTGATGCGCGCACAAATACAGACAAAAAAAAACCGGTTAATTTCAAACTCACCATACACAACGACGTGCCATCAAAAGCTCCCGCCTTAATCTCACTCAACAATGGACAATTAGAGAGATAGAGAGAGAAACAATTAACATTCTCCGTCTCCTCAGCTCTGCCGACCACATTACTGAACGCTTTCTCCTCAATAACAGTCAATGCCTTCATCTCATTTATATACAACCTCTTTACAGCTATTATGTTTTTAAAATAAACCGACTCTATGGGGTTGCCATCAAAGTGAAGTTCTTCTAAGTTGGGAAAATATTGAGTGCTGATTGTCTTTGGTATTTCGGTTATCAAGTTGTAGGATAAATCTAGAATGTATAAGCTAGATAGCTTCTTCTCTATGTTTAATTCTTTTATTTGGTTTCCACCGATGTTTAGTACCTGTAAAAGTTTATTTTGTTAGTTCAGACTCTGGAGTATAAAAAAATCTAAAAAAAATATTGAATGTTAAGGGCTGTCTCATAATATCCGGATAGGCAATAATCGAAATTGGAACATAATTAGATATGACAGTAGGTATTTTTGCAAGTTGTTTTGTTAATGCAATCCTCCAACCTCGATTTTAATAATTTTAGTACCTACTTATTCACATAAATTCCTAATAGAGAACTCACCTCTAAACTGTCAAAATTAACTGCACTCTCATCATACAAATCTGACAATCTGTTATACGATAAGTCAAGGTACTTTATACCACTGGGGAACTTGGGCCAATGGTACAAAGTGTTGATCTTCAGTATGGCAATCTGCAGTGTCGGCGGCAGTGCGAAAACAAACGTTATGTTGTTCTGCGCAAGGTTCAATTCCCTTAAATTCGTACACGTGAGAAAAGACTCTTCTTCCACCAATTCTATTATGTTGTTTGATAGGTCCAATAATTCGCTGAAAAGAAAATTAATTCATTTATTAGAAACGATTATGTTTGAATGACTCCCGTTATAACGTCTTAATGGAGATGATTTTTACTGTTTGCAGTACGTTATTTGAACGTATAGTTTAAGTTAAACTAAACTTTTCCCGTGCGAAGCCGGGGCGGGTCAGCTAGTATAACATAAGACAGTTCAACAACACAATTAGGTAAGTATTGAATAATTGAACTGTCAACCTCTTATTAAATAAATATCGCGGCTTAGCTATATTGAGTTAATGTTAGATACATAATTTGCTTATAAAAAAAATACATCTGTATTTATTTTCGTCTGGAATTTAAAACAAGCTAATTTAATTTAATTTAATTTAATTTATTCAGACTACATGGGTCCACTGTGTTAGTAACAATTTTACTTAGCCTATGTTAGTACCTAATAACTAAAACGGAACGTGTGCGCTCAGCGAGCGCCCACACAAGCGGGCTGTCTGCCCGGTCAGCTATCGCGCGCAGTATGCCATTGGGGCTGTCACGCAATCTTCGAAGCAGAGAAGCAGATTTCTTACGCTAAACAGTGTATAACTCTGATAAGCATTAGAAAGAGCTACCCACCTATATTTATTTAGACCGTTAAGTTATCTAGAAATCGATAACGGCTGCACTCTTGACAATGTTCTTGACACAATAAACTGTATTTTAAACAAATATAAATCCATATTTATATAAAATATGTTACATAGTAAATAATAAACAATGATAAAACACGTTATTCTCTTTCATAAACATAAAATATTACAGATAATTTAACAATAACATTAAGGATAAGACTGCAGCCTCTATAATAGCGACAAGAAAAAACGCTCAGTTTTCGCTACGAACGCAGCGGTGGCGTGGCGAATCTGACGCGACAAGCAGGTAAACTCATCGAAACTGCTTCGCTTTCGCCTCGCTGTAGCAATACTGAAGGATGCAGTCAGAGTCAGCATATTCTTAGTAACTAAAACATTACTTTTGGAATATTCTAGAACACTAATAAACTTATAGCGAGTGATACTGAGTCATAGTTTTGTGGGCAGTAAGACTAGTACTAACATAATGTAGGTATTACATCGTTACATAAAAGGCTAAGTGTTGACTGTGTTAAAAACCATTAGTCTTCCTAAACTCTTGTGGCCATTGCTCTATCTGAGGGTCAACCAAAAGTGGCTACCCAAAGATGCCACAGTGTAACCAGTTGTAATTGCAGTTGTTTTACTATTTGACATTGACAGTTTTTAAATGCAGTTCGGGACGCACCTCTTTGCTCAACCCCCGCG
Organism: Thalpophila matura; assembly: GCA_948465475.1. NCBI lineage: Eukaryota > Metazoa > Arthropoda > Insecta > Lepidoptera > Noctuidae > Thalpophila > Thalpophila matura. The sequence goes on from OX419185.1 coordinate 15,374,162, forward strand.
TTGAACAACTGGAGTAATTAGACTGTGGGTTTTTCATAATAAGTAATATAGTAGATATACTCACAGGCTGTTATTAGGAGGGAACGAATCCTTCGTAATAGATCTGATTCTGTTGTCGTTCAAATTCAACCGCTTCAACCGAGCCAGATTCTCAACATCACTTCTTTGAAGTAACAAGTCAAAAATGCCATTCTTGCTCACATCCAGGTCTTCAAGCGAAGTCATAGGCTGAAGCGCATCAAGTGGAATCGCCTTCAAAGTATTACTTTGTAAATTTAACTTTTTGACGTGTCGGAGATGTCTAAAATCTAACGGATTGAAGTCCGATAGCCTATTATACGATAGGTCTAAATCTTCTAAAGCATCGATGTTCGTGAATAGGTCGGGTGTGATTTCGGTTAGTTCGTTGTGCGAGAATGACAGGAGTTTCAAACTTGGAACGTCACTAAACGGGTCCGGCCAGTATGCTTTTATGCCGTTGTTTGTGAATTGCAGCGTCTCCACTTGTGAGTTTGGCGGCAACCTGAAAAATTAAAACACTATAGGTACTATAAAATTAAGTTATTAAATATATAAGTGATTCTCAAAAGTCATATGAGCCGAGCGGGATTTGAACCCGCGACCTCTGCCGTACCGTGGCTAGTGCTCTGAACCAACTGAGCTACTGGGTCTCGCCCGACTCATTTGAAATTTGAGACCCCTTTGTAATACGCTTCTTAGGAGCGTTTCGCGACATCTATCGGAAAACTTAGGCAGTATTTCCAACGCAATGCCAATTACTTTGCAGTTATCGGACATCGATGCGATTTCACCATATATACATTATAAATGTATATTTGTTGTGAATTTGAAACAAATGTGTTTCAAATTCGCAAAAAAAAAAAAAAACATTTATACTATAAAATTGTTAAACAAACCACTAAAATATCCTAAGCAAAGCAACAAGGTTAAACCAACCAACTTGACACCCGCCTGTCTATTCTGTACCGAACTACCGACACGCCGCCGCCGCGTGATATCACCGCGAGAACTGCCAATTTGTTTGCGAATGTTTGTGGGAGAATTTCACCGTGACATTCTCCCGCGAACGTTCGCAAAAAAAAAATAACCGACTTCAAAAATCCACTCCAAAGAAAATAAAAATTTTGGTTTCGGAATTCGGTGGCTTTGGTTTTTGTTTGCTTTTTTTTGCCACCGACTTCCGAAACCAAAATTGTTATTTTCTTTGGAGTGGATTTTTGAAGTCGGTTATTTTTTGTTAAAAAAGTTTTTTATTTTTCCCTTTTTAGTTCTTTATCCCGTGTTAGATTACTTTCACGAATTCGTTCAACAGTAAATCTTCTACGGAGGGTGTACATTTATGCCTATAACTTTGTACATAGGTATGATTACATAATGTATTATATACTAAAACCTTCCTGAAAGTATGTAGATTACGTTAGTGAAAACCCCATCAAATCCAATCAGTAGTTTTTGAGAAAATCGCGCACATACAAACATACATACATACATACTTACATACATACATACATACGGGACGAATACAGAACCTCCTTTTTTGAAGTCGGTTAATAAAAATTGGCAATTCTCACGGTGATACCACGCGGCGGCGGCGTGTGATATCGACTCGGTGCAGAATAAACAGGCAGATTGTAAGCCAATCCGGGCGAGTCCCGCTCCCGACAGATTGGCACGTTAATATGTATTAGCTTCAGATCATAGAAACAAGGAGATGTGCCAAGGCGCTATCGAGCTTGATGCCTGATCTTGAGCAAATTGCTCATATTAAAAACGTACGCGCTGGCGACGAACCGAACACGATCGATGGTATAAATACAGTGTTTTAGTTTAGTGCTAGTGTTGAGTGACGATTAACAGTGTTAGATTGAGGGTGTGCGGAATGTTTAATGCGTGGGAGATCTTTTTATTCACAAGGAGCGCTTAATTATGCGCGTAATTGAATCGAAAAATGTACTAAAAGTGGCATCAGTTGTTCCGGTACTAATTTGCTATGATGGCATATCTCCTTGTTTCTATGATCTGAGGTATTAGCCAAACTTACCTGGTTCACGTGGCAATCTGTCGGGACTCGCCCGAATCGGTTCTACAGATCAGGCGTCAAGTTGGGTAGTTCATACGTATTATAAACATAATGCAATTAGGTAATACGGCCTTTATGCGACCACACATTTCGACGATTCAAGAATTTTCTTCCTATCTCTTATTAGATCACTTTAGGTCCTCTAGTTTGTGACTATGATGATATTTGTCCGGATTTGAACACTTAAGTTTCTGGGAGACCTTACAATCAATTTCAATCATGACAGCACACAGTTACGACTGATCCGACTGCAAGGTCTCATCTTGATCGCTGTCCCTAATGACTAAATCACCGATCTGGGCAAAGCTATCTGCAATCTTGATTTCTGGTCCTTGTCAGTTCGTAGGATTAATTGATTCATAGTAAATTAAACAGTAAACTAAGTACAGGCTACAGACACAAGTTATCATGCGTAGCTAATACTTAGTTACACAATTGAAATGATATATTTTTATCTCACGCTTATTTGTAAGGCAATTAGATGAAACCGCAAATATGAAAAATAAACGTTTACATTCGTTTTGGAATATTGGTACCAAAAATATTTAAACAATCATATTTATTTTGCAAATATTTTAGATAGAAATAATTTTGCCTAATATCGAGTTCTGTGCTCGATGGAAAGTGAACCAGCGTTCGATGGTTCGAGAGCCTCAAAAACATTGAAGTCTTGATTAGAAGCCCATTGTATGACATAGCTAGTATAATAAGATGGTCCTAATATGGTCCTAATGCTGTACGGTCTCTACACCATAGAAAAGGGTCTCTACTATGTGATAACTTTGCTAATCAAAAAACTGAACCCTCCTTTTGGGCTTCGCCGAAGTTGGGTAAAAATCCAACAGCTGTAAAGAACATGAAAAACGAAAGAACTGCATGACAGTCCGAGTCCAGACCATCGCTTAACCCGCACCAAAAATAGGAAAATCAAAGTTTTACACTATTAAAGGTTTTTTAATATAGTTTATTATTATAAATAGGTAATAATCTGAATGACAAAATCCATGATAATCGTTAAGGCAGCAGACTTTTAAACCGCGTAGCCCGTAGGTAATTATTTTATATCAAACGAGCTAACTAGGTAAACTGAACTAGTTGGGCGCAACATGTCAACCATTTTCCGGGGCTAATGATTCGCAAAACAAACGCAGGTGACACGGTTTGTGCTTGATTGATGTGACAGCGACAGAAGACGGAATAATAACCTTACTACATAGTAACGAAGGATTTTAGGGGATCAGTTAATCTTAGATTAGAGGTGAGCTGAGAAGTACTTATGTATAGTCGTGCTATAATTTTGTAAACACTCCACTTGTCTCCCAGCCGGCCTAGCATGACCACGATAGAAACGGGCTTTGTCTACAAAAGAATAGACAAAGTGACAGATTGTAGAAAGATTTCTACCGTTTCATGCATTATAATGAATTGAAGAATTCTCTATTCTTCAGTAGACAAAATTCTGATTTAAACCAAGCATGAGTCGCCGCGTGATCGGACAGAAGAGATAGGTACCTAACGATTTGATAAAAAGAACTTTGTCTATTCTTTCGTAGGATAGAGATGAAATTGGCCATGCTAAACGTGCCGGCGCGGTCGCATATCGATAAATGCAGACGTGCTATACCGTGAATTACCATGTTTCGCACATTCTTGTACGATTCAAACCCCCCCCCAAAATCGTACAAGAATGTGGTCGACCCCTTCGCGGACTGCCACTGTTGTCTTTATATTATTCCTACTGCTTGAACTCAGGCTTCCCTCTGTGAGAGACGGACGCATTGCGGGTGTGGACATCACTGTCTTTGGTTCTAGGATATGCCGGTTTCCTCACGATGTTTTCCTTCACCGCCTTTATAAAGCAACGGTGATGAAACTTTCAAGTAAACTGCGTACCTGGGTTCTAAGTTCGAACCCACAAACTACGATTTGTAAGTCAGTTTATACTGCAGTGAACAGATTTAACCAGTCAGTAAGAGTAGCTGCGGTTATATACCTTACTAGCACTTCGCCCGCGACTTCGTCCGCGTGTCCCACAGGAACTGTGCATTTTTTCGGGATAAAAAGTAGCCTATGTTACTCAGTGATAGAAATGTAGCTTTCTATTAGTGAAAGAATTTCTAAAATCGGTCCAGTAGTTTCAGAGCCTATTCGGTACAAACAAACAAAAAAATCTTTCCTCTTTATAATATTAGTAACTAGCACTTCCCCCGCGACTTCGTCCGCGTGTCCCACAGGAACTGTGCATTTTTCGGGATAAAAAGTAGCCTATGTTACTCAGTGATAATGTAGCTTTCTACTGAGCAAAGAATTTTTAAAATCGGTCCAGTAGTTTTGGATCCTATTCGGTACAAACTAAAACTTTCCTCTTTATAATATAAGTTAGAAGTATAGATTCATAAAATCAAGTAGGTATTACCTACATGGTGCAGAAACGGATCAATCGCTCGAAATGCTCAGGGTCGCTTGTTCGGCTATCGCAGCGACAAATTTGCAGATTCTAGAAATCTAGACAGACAGTCCTTTTGAGTCTAATTTATGTGAAAGCTAAGGTCATTCATTACATGTGTTTATATTCAAATCTCACAGTAGATAAGTTCTTGTTTTAATCCTAGAAGTTCTATTTTAGGCTTGTACTGATATAATTGTATCGTATCTGATAACACTGGCATAACACGGCGTAGCTTACATAAGGGCTAACATTGTCAATGTTTGGTAGGTACTTAGAGGGAGGTACTAATTTCAGAACTCTTCAAGCAAGACTGGGGGGTTACGTCTTTCTATAAAGTAGAACGCGGAAACTGTGATAGTATATTATCGATGACCAGCATCTTACTTTATGGAACCTTTCCTATCCAATTAACTCTTCAGATTACGATTAGTAGGTTTATTTCTTTACATCTCCATTTCAGTACGTAATTACATGAAGGGCCGATTTTTCAATGGTCAGATAACTTTATCCAAGGATTAATTTTTAATTGACAGTTTTTCTATAAAAAATCAAACGTCAATTTTATTCCTTAGATAAAAGATATCTGGATTTGGAAAAATCAGCCCTTAGTTAAATAACGAATGATTACTTAGTTAAAGACGACTGATCGCAAAAAAAAATATACTGACCTCTGTAAGGCGCTAGTTTTTGCCCTGTCTTTTTTAAGGCTTCGTCTCTGACACTGTCAACTCTAAGTAAAAACAGGTTAAATAAATGACAACACTAATTAATACTAACGGATTTGGGTGACCTTGCTAACGAATGGCCGGTTTCCTCTAATTTGAATTTGGGAATCATCCGGAAGGGAGATAAAATGACGATTTCCTGTTGTTGTGAAATAGGGAGTAGGTACCTACAGCTATGTCGAAAAAGGGCTGTGTACCAACAGAGAAAAAAGCAAGACACCACGAAAGTACTGAAAATAAGTAAAAGATGATGTTTTTCCCAATATACTTACGTTTGGAGGAGAAATTGCTCATAAAAAATTATCAGAACAAAGCAACGGGGTATAATAACTTACAGTAGGCAACAACCGCACCGCACGGTTGTCGCAGTCGCAGTAGAGAGATTGGCTGCTGCGCGACGTGTCGCGGGCTCGATTCCCGCATTGCACATAGGTCTGGCTGTTTGTGTATGTGACATTTGTGTTTGTAAACGCACCCACGACACAGGAGAAATCCTAGTGAGGTGCGTTTTTTTTTTTTAAAAAAAAAAGCCTGGTCGTAGAACCAAGGGCAAGGATTGAAAATACCAAAGACTTGAATTGATCAGTCCAGTTATGAATCACAAACACTATGTCACAACAAAAGATATCGAACCACTTATGAATAAGTGACAATAGTATTGCACATCACTGCGAATCGATAAAACTTTAGTCGTGATTAATATTAAAATAACAACGTATATTATATATATTTATCAAAACTTTCTCTAGTTTGTTCAAGATTTCATTTTTATGGAATGCAAAATTTAATTTAATTTACCGATGAGCTGAGCATTTTCGTAAAGGCGCTGTTTGTAATCTAATCTTTTCAATGAACGATATCGAAATATTATGTTTATTGTTTGCGTAAAAATAACTCATTCTATTAGGTTTGCCAATCAAGGTTTTCGCTTCGTATATAGAAGAGATATCAGTTGCTAAGTTCCGTGTAAAAGTTGAGACTAAAGGGTTAAAGGATCTTTACGATAAACGCGAACGAAAGAAAACCCATTGTAATCAGATACGTTAATTGAGGTACCTGTTTTAGATGTTCACTATGCCTTTAATTTTCATTTACCGGCAAGTACCTAATCAGTGACTTGATATGGTTTTCCCTAAAAGAGCTCAAGTAAACAAGAGATTAAGATACCCGGCGTGTAAACAAAATTTCAATGCCCTTTAATAGGACTTAGATTGTCTAACGTCGTTTATTATAGTTGTAGCGAACATAGCGATAAGCAGTCAAGGTGAAAACAAAATACCTAATGCATAGTCAGGGTCAGGATTGTCTAATAGTCTAGGTCCTAGACTATTAGACAATCCTGACCCTGTTCTTCCAGGTGAAATCGTATCGATGTCCTTCTAGCTGCAAAGTTAGAGGCATTGAGTTGGAGTCAGTAATAAATCTCCAATAGATGTCACCAACGCCCATAAGAGGCGTAAAAAGTGGTTTCAAATTTCAACTGATTCAGACATGACACTATAGCTCAGTTGGTTAGAGCGTTGCCCCAGCAGAGGGCAGAGGGAGAGGCAGAGGTCGCGGTTCAAACCCTGCTTGTGTGAGTTGTTTTTGAAAATCTCTTATAAAAATAACATACGTATCGAGTTTCTTTCTAACCGACGTCATAAATTGGAGTTCACTTTTAACCGACTTCATTAAGATGGTGGACACTTATCAAAGTATGGAGTGGGTGCTCCCATCAGGTCTAGTCCTTATTATAATTCCCTGGTATTATTATGATATCACTGGGTAGACCAGAGGACCAAAAAGGTATTTATCAGCATTCCTGATTCGAACTTGCGACTTGGTCTAAGAAATTGTCGATGCGCCATTTGGGACATTGACCTAACATAGAACGATTACGCCTACATTCATTACTGCTAGAAGAATTCCAATTTAACTGAATTTGGAAGGTTAACGGTTCTAATGAAGCTTGTTGCACCATATATTGAACATAAATACAGTTACTTACTTGCCCAATGTAGACAATCCCAGTCCGTCGAAAGTGGCCGATATGCTCAATCCGTTAGGATTCAAAGGCCACGCGATCTTGTCCAAGTCGGCAACATTTTCTATCCTATCGAACTCTGAACACTGAACGTACAACACTATATGAGTCCCATCGATTTCGGGAATTTCACTGCACGTGCAAACATCACATAACTTAATGAGTTTCAACGGTTTTAACACTTCTTCGTCAACAACGTCTTCGTAAACGTCTTGGCCACTTGCATTTTTGGTTAAAAAAAACAGAAACGTCAAATGAATAAGGGCGCGCATTTTTACTTTTTAAAAATGATGACACAAGCCCATCTGCGTTCGACTCGTAATCGCGGTGGAATGATAAGTTTCCCTATCGTTGTCTTATCGGCATCGCCGCTGTGTGTGTACATTGCTGAAAATGACGCACACTAAGATAATGGGAGGTTAATAAGAACTCTATGTGATTCATGGCCCTACAGTTTGATAGCTACCGAGTACCGGTCCTTTGTGGAAAGGTATTTGTAACACGTTAAGACTTCAAACAATGGTGCTGATTCTGTTGAAAGTCGCACTAAACTAATTTTAATCACACTACATCTCTTTCTTACAAATAACATTGAAAAAGGACAGAAAATATTTAGAACTGTCAAATTAGTCTACGCCCTTGTCATTTACGGGAAAATAGTCGTGACCTTTTGCGATTACGACTAAATTGACAACAAAACTATTTAAGGCGACGGTAAATGGTAACGGCCGTAAATCTCAAGTTTTAAATCTCTTATTTCGCCGTCAAATAATGCAGGTTAGTTGTGCAATTTTTTTATATTAAACTAGAACATATGTACATCAATCGTACCTGTGAATATTTAACTATTGTAGTAAAATACTTAGTGAAATAAATTCATGAATTACTGTCTACCCAAAACATAAAAACGTAATTACTTTCAAATCGCTTAAAATATTTTCATGATTTGGTTTGTGTGAAAAGACTATGTTACTACCTTTAATATTGCCTGTTACTTTTTTTTATTTTATATTTTAGATACTAAAAAGTAATAATACGTCTAATTCAGCACAGCGCGCTCCTTGATAGGCGAGTCGTATTGCTCGATGGACGTATGTCGCGTTGCTTGGGCTCAGCGCAGAACACTCAAGCTATACCACCCAAATCACTCAAGGCCGTTGGCAGTTATCAGCGCCTTAAGTGGACTAATTTGACAGGATTAAATATCTTCTATCCTTTTCTCATGTTTTTTATTAGAAAGAGACGTAATGAGACTAAATTAGTTTAGTTGGTAAACAACAGAATCGGCACCAATATATTGCCAGATAGTCTATGACGCGCATCATTTCCGAGCAAGGTAGAGTAATAGAGATGATCTGCCTTATAGGTAGCGTTACCTACTTGTAGTTATTTATATTTAAAAGAATATAATAAAGGTAACAGCAATACCTTGGAAGAAGTACGAAGAATAAAATGTCGGATCGACAAGGTAGCTTCAACGATCTCTTTTTATTATAAGAAAAAAAAATAGAATTAAACTTGCATTTTATATGATTTCCTGGTAGAAAGATGGTTCTGAGTTTCCGCATAAACACTTTACCTATTTAGTTTCATTGACAATATTTTTATGAGATCATTTTTTCGAATTAAAAAAAAACATAGACCGCACTTCACTCATTTCTAAACGTAAAACTATATTCACTATAAGAAAATCAATTGTTATACCAATTAAATACTCAGTGAACTAAAACACACGTTATTAAGAGGCACGTATAACGAGCGGGCGTAGCGCGGTAACTAGTTGATAGCCAGTAAACAGGGCCGGATTTAGGACAGGGCAAAAGGGGCTGTAGCCCCAGGGCTTCCAGAAGAAAGAGGCCTCCAGGACGATTTTTTTAGATAAGAAAGAAAATCTATCCTTCAAAAAAAAAGTTCACATTCACAAAATATTTACCTCCCTACTTATTTTTTAAATATTTATTTTGTATATTTCTGTATTTAACGTTAATTATTTATCTCTGCATTATGTTCGTTAAGATATATATATTTTAAATTAAAACAAATAATTGAAAAACTGTGAAAATTTTATTTTTTTTCTGATTAAAAAAAATCGGGGTCTCCACTTCTTGCTTGCCCCCGAACCTCTACACCTTTAAATCCGACCCTGCCAGTAACTATCCGTAGGTAAGTGTATTATGATAGAATAATACGAGACGTGTAGGCAGCCGTAATGCGAGATACATTGACCACAATGACTCGCGTCGAACGACAGATTGCGATATAATGTGACACCATTAGCGAGGAGCAGGTTCACTTTGATCTGCTTTAGAAATTAGATTGGTATGCGTAAACTAGTATTCAATCAATCAATCAAACAAATTAAGTATTAGGTACCTATACAAGACACAAAGTTACAATTGTAACATTTACAAAGCGCCCCAAGGGCGGATTCAGGGGGGCATGACACCCAGGCTTAGGCCTAGCCCCTAAGTCGATCACTAATAATATTTCTAGCAGTTCAAAGCACCTTGTAAGCACAGTAGACTCGAGTCCTAACCGCGGCTAAATCCTCCACCTATTTGGAAATTAAAAAGTAGGTAGGTAGGTATATATTATTAATTTTTATTTTTATTTGCCTCTTACCAAAACGCAGTCCAATAAAATGAGGTTACATACCAACCCGGTGAGATTCAGAAACATTTGGAAAAAACTAGGTCAACAAAGAAAATTGCTCAACTGATCTTTAGGCGGTGTGTAAATGGGCTAACTGCGATTAAATGATGCGTTTTTATGTGCGAATTCGTGGGCCTTACCAATTTTATGAGCGAGGTACAATTTAATAGGGCTGACTTAGTAGGTAGGTGTAACAAAATTATGCATTTATTTTTAAAAATAAATGCATAATTTTATATCTCCGTGTATAGCAAAGCGATAGTAGTAAGCCTAACGTACACAAATAAATTTATATTATAGCAACTATAGGAGTTAGGACCCATATCAACCCCAAAGTTTAAAAAAATCTTATTTAAAGTTTCGATATTTTGCGTGAAATTAGAATCTGTGTGATCCAATGGTTTTAAAGTGAATAATCGTTCACTGTGTTTAATAAAATAAATATATTTACACATAGGTAAATAAAATAATAATATTCCCAATTTACATAGCATAATATGTAGGTATGTGCATTAAAAAATGGTTCCGGTTAATTTAACTACATAGATAAATAAATAAAAAAACATATCTACAAAAATATATTTTTATTAAAATATAACAGTACAATACGCAATAATTTAATTGAACATTTTTAGGGTTCCGTAGTAAAACTAGGAACCCTTATAGTTTCGTCATGTTTTATACTTATATGAAGACTTCTGTGTTTTGACATTTCAAACTTAGTTTTGTACGCCATAGAATACCTAATTATCAAAATGTGGCCCCTATAACTTAGTGGTACTTAGAACAATACAAATTATGCGATGGATACGTTACTTACGTATATAAGCTGTATTATAGCTGCATTTAAGCTAATTCAGTCACTATTGCTATCGAAATAACGACTTTGCACAAAGAATGAAGACCTTAACCACGATTTACCTTAAGCAAACATTTCGATAAATATAATACTGGCTGTTACTTCAGTCACCTGTAACTTTTAAGCGGGTGATTCTACCCGTCATACTGAATAACTTTTCCTATAAGACCAATATCCAATTCGTGAAAAAAATTAAACAACTTTTCATACATTCTGACTACTTTTTTATTATTTTGCTTTTGAATGTTTGGTTGATTTTTTTTCACGATTCGGATATGGGTCTCATAGGGAAAGTTGTTCAGTATGACGGGTAGAATCACCCCCTTAAAAGTTGCAGATGACTAAAGCAACAGCCTGTATAATCAATTTGAAATAACATTAGACATACAAACAAAGCCTATTTACAGTTTATTCAACCGATTTTGATTTCTATTGCGTTGGTGATATGGCAAATGACAGCTACAGTAAACAGTCGGTATTGCAAACAAGTTTTTGTTTTTAATGCCATCCTTATGACTAGGGAATAGAAGTCAAAATCGGTTGAACAAACTGTAAAAGAGTTTATTATAATTTAAAATGTTATTTCAAATAGAGTATAAGTAAGTACAAACCTCGTAATTTTGTAGCCGAAAACAAAATCAACCATAATGATAACAAAATAAGCACCTTTTTAAAATCGATTTTGAACCCTGATAAAAAATATTCTAAAAATGGAATGTCCATTTAAATGTAAGTACATACAAATATTGTCTTAAGTTACGTTATAAATGCGATGCCCTTAAAACTATTATTATGTGAAGATAACAACTGTAAGAGCTTATAGGAGTTATAAAGACATCAAGGTATTCTCAAGAAACACATATTATGGTCATTAAAATTTTTTCGCGGCATCAGCAGTGTATTTATTTAAGTGGATTTTAAAATTATTAGATATGCTTTTAAACTCTGTTGCAATACCTTTTCCTTTGTCTTCCCCAATTGATTTAATTGATTGTAGTGTAGGAAATGGTTCAGGGCCCCAATTCTGCTATTTGAATAGTGTAAGAATGGTGTCATAACGACACCATTACTATCAAAACCTAAGCGGTCATTGGCTTAGAGCAAGACTAACGTCTTTCGTCATTGGTCAAAACGATGCCATTGAGACACTATTCTGACACGATTATAACAATTGCATTAGCAGACTTGGGGCCCAGATATTTTACTAAGAATGTTTAAAATTGCGTTTCAGATGCGTTAAAAAGAAATTAGAAAAAGAAATACGATTACATCATTACGAAAAGTCCCATTTTCTCTTACAATTATTATTGTCTCCTAAACACGCAAATAATATCTATTTAATATATTTTATTTTGTATGTTAAGTTTATTTACTTTTAATTAATGAAAAATTAAAAGAATTAACGTTATTCCAATCTATGATTACTGAAATATTTATTTTTTAAATGGTTTAAATATTATGCAGTGGTATTAATTTTAACGTTGTTATTAAGTCTTATTAGAATTGAATAATATTTGACACAAATGGACTTCTAAGGACAATAAAAAAATAATATTGATCCATAATTGAATCGATATAAAATAAACAACGACAAAAAATACATAAATATCTTTATCGATTTGGATTTGTCAGCTAAGATTCACTGATGATTTACATACGAATACGAAAGAAAAGCTTTGTACAGACAGTCCGTATTATGTTGTATATTCAAATTGGGGCTCTATTATCGAAAACAACGACATCACGATGACAGACCGTTCCAATATTAGCCCTTAAACGCACAGGCGCTTTTTCAAAGCACGTCAAAAAAAAAAGACTGATATGGGATACGATACGATACATTTGTTCGCATGAAAGCGCTTTTTAAAGCCGCGTTTTTAAATCGCGCACATTTGACATTTCAACGCTCGGCGTTCTATTCTATTTTTCTTTAGGGCAAGCAATGCCAATGTCGACAATTCTGACAATACAGATGTGAAATGGAAATTCGTGTGTAAAAAGATTCAAAGGAGTAAGAATAAATAAAATAAGAAGAGATGACAATTATTAAGAAGAATTGTAAATGGCGTGAAACTTGTTGACGAATATTAAAACACTGAAAAACGCTCGGCGTTGGGTGTTAAACTGAATGTGGATTGACAAACGTCACAGATAATACAATACTACGTACAGATGCCTCATCTCATACAAAGAAACATGACAGCCGTATCTCTGGCTATCCTCGGGCTATATTATTATTCGTGGTTAGAGGATATTTTAAAATTAGAACGTTTATTTTTATTGTATGATCGATTTACGGATAACTCGAAACAGTGGAATATGTCCTGTTATATGTAATAATATATGATGTCCTGCGATTATTGATGTCATTGATAAAAAAAATCAATTATTTCGATAGGCATTTCGATAATATGCCCATATGTACAGGTAGACTAGACTAGAACAAGTGTACCGACTTGGCATCAGAGGGCGTCGTGTTCCTTGAGCAGGTAGTGGCCTACCAGTCTCTTCTGTATGTCCGTCACGCCGCCGTAGATCTGCGTGCCTCGCGCGTCCCTGTTGGCAGTGACGAATATTAGTAATATACGCCTTTTTAACCCACTTCAAAAAAAGGAATCTCAGATCATAGAAACAAGGAGATGTGCCAAGGCGCTATCGAGCTTGATGCCTGATCTTGAGCAAATTGCTCATATTAAAAACGTACGCGCTGGCGACGAACCGAACACGATCGATGGTATAAATACAGTGTTTTAGTTTAGTGCTAGTGTTGAGTGACGATTAACAGCGTTAGATTGAGGGTGTGCGGAATGTTCAATGCGTGGGAGATCTTTTTATTCACAAGGAGCGCTTAATTACGCACGTAATTGTGTCGAAAAATGTACTAAAAGTGGCATCAGTTGTTCACCTACTAATTTGCTATGGCATATCTCCTTGTTTCTATGATCTGAGATCGGAATATATTTTTATATATTTTTGTGAGATATTTAAAAAAACACTTTTCAATTTCACTTCTGCTAGGTGTGGATGACCTCTTATTAAACATACAGCATAGCAGTTCTAAAAACATCGAGTGTCAACACTACACTATCAACACGTGGGTCGGTGGCGGATCTAAAAAATATTGTTGGGAGTCTGAGGGCTTTCATGACAAGGGGAACGGGGTTAAGAGTTGAAATACAAAGCAAAATATCACTTCTTTAAAATCTATTAGCACACATTTGAGGGAGGAGGCGCTTCAACCGCTAGATCCGCCAGTGTGGATGTATACACCTCTGCCCCTATTTTATTACATTTTGCTGTGCCCTACAGGGTCCATGATTGTGCCTAGCTCTAAGCCGTTATCCTAAGACCATATAAACATTGTGGAATGCAAATAAATGATATGAATATGAATATGTTTACCTATAATGTCTCTCAGCGTCGTAATTAACAGAGAGACCGCGTCCCCCGAGGATCTGAACGCAGTGGTCGGCGACGGCGGTGGCGTTCCGACCGGCCATGTACTTGGCCATCGCGCTGTTCTTAGTGCTGACGTCAACGGCCGCCCGGTACGTCGCCAGCCGGGCTGTCTCCACTAGCATACACATTTCTGTTAGACGATCCTGGGGAAAAGAGATTTATTTAAATAGCTGTGCCAGGCCCTGAAAGTTGGAAAACATGAAAATGTCGTTATTCAAACATTACTGCCTCTTTAGGGATCAAAGTTCAAAAAATCTTGGGTACAGTCAGTGCCCCACATTGGTGCCGATTCTGTTGTTTACGAACTAAACTTATTTAGTCTTATTATGTCTCTTTCTAATAAAAAACATGAGAGAGGGATAGCAGATATTTAATCCTGTCAAATTAGTCCTCTTGAATAGTTTTAATGCCAATTTAGTCGTAATCGCAAAAGGTCACGACTATTTTCCCGTAAATGACAAGGGTGTAGACTAATTTGACAGTTCTAAATATTTTCTGTCCTTTTTCAATCATATTTGTAAGAAAGAGATATAGTGTGATTAAAATTAGTTTAGTGCGATGTGCAACGGAATCAGCACCATTGTCTGACCCGTCTTAGAAATAGTAAGATTATAAGAAGGGTCAGACAAAGACAATGTGGCGCATTGAATATACTAAAGGAATATACCGTACGTAATTTATTTGACGGAAGGTAAAATTACACATTATCAACAGGGAAGAATTTAAGCACGTTTATATCGTTATGCAGTAAACGTAGTAACATACCTTGACAGAAGCTAGTCTGGACAACGGTTTCCCAAACGCCATCCTTTTTTTCGCGTAAGAAATTGCTGTGTCGAGTGCTGACTGGGCAATACCTGTGATTAAACCATTGTTAATTAACTATAATTAATTAAAAGTAAAATATTATTATTTGTGTAAGGGATAAATGTTTTTGATTTTGATTCTGAGTCCACCCAGATCGTATTGGAGTGAGCTTCTCTTTTCGATTTTTTTTATACGACGATGATGGCAAACAGGCTCAAATCGCCCGTCAAATTCCGGTGCGAATAGAAAAGAGCAGTCCATACTTAGAAAGAAACAACCACTTTTGGTGGTTTCTTTCTAAATATGGACCGCTCTTTCTTTATGCATCTCCTCAATAGCAGGAGAAAAAGAATACGTATTGAGTCGGGGTGATGTGGCTAAGCCGTGAGTGCTGGCGTCACAGTCCCGTCACACACGACACTCACCGACGGCGTGGGCCGCGATGCCGATGCGCGCCTGGTCGAGCTGCTCCATGGCTAAGCGGAACCCCTCGCCCGGCTCGCCCACCATGTAGTCCCGCGGGATGCGCACGTCCTCCAGGGTGACGGGGCAAGCGGTCGCAGCCCTGTGGGACGCGCTTCAAATCTATTTTATAAGCTCTTTTTGTTTCCTGGTTTGATTTTGTGATGGACTGTTGGGGGCAGTACCTACGCCTACGATTATTTTTACTATTAATAATTAATTTATCAAATTTTATTTTACTGTTTATGATTCACGGTGTCTATTTTTACTGTAATCTTTTTAATTATTGATAATAGTTATCTATTAAATTAAAATAACTTTGTCTATAAGGGTATTTAGTCTGAACGGCCCAAACCGAATGGCTCTCGGGCCATTCGACCGTAAACAAAAATCGTCTACGTTCCAAAAGGACCGGTGATAAAAATTGGTAAACAAATTCAGTGTCATAAACTACATCAAGTACATTCGAAGATTAAATGTCTAAAGTACCTACTTGTCAAACAAATAAATAATTTGAGAAAATGATACAGTTGATTATAATCATATTCTTTATTGTACACACAAATCTATACTAATATTAGGTCTTTACCTATGAAATTGCCGTTCTGCAGTACTGGCCATTTCAAATCAAAATAATTTTTGTTTGGCTAAGAATTCTAATTTCTAATTAATTTTATTTTAAAAACATGGTTTTTTTTTTCCAAAAGTAGTCATTTGTTTATTGATTAGTGTTACATTTTCATCGCATTTCAATCTTTTTCGTCATCATGGATACGTTAAAAATTCGAGTAATTATGGAATACGAGTACCGTCGTGGCAGCAACGCGCACAAGCGGCACGCAACATCAACGACGTTTACGGAGCTAACACTACAAACCAACGCACCACCTGTTATTGGTTTGCTCGCTTCCGTTCTGGAAATTTCGACCTGAAAAATGAACCTCGCGGTCGTCCGAAGACTTTGGTTGACAATGACGAATTAAAGGTGATTGTGGAAGCTGATGATACACAATCTACGGCTGAATTAGCAGCAGCTTTCGACGTTAGCGTCAAAACAATATTGGTCCATTTGCGTCAAATTGGCAAGGTAAAAAAGCTTGACAAATGGGTGCCCCACGAACTCAATGATCGCCAGCGCGAAGTACGCGTCGAGACGTGCCTTGCACTGCTCAACAGACACACAAATGAAGGAATTTTGAACCACATTGTTACCTGCGAAGAGAAATGGATTCTGTTTGATAACCGCAAGCGCTCAGCAAGTTGGTTGGATCCTGCTTCAGCACCTAAACAATGCCCTAAACGAAAACTTACCCCTAGAAAAGTGATGGTCACTGTTTGGTGGTCTAGCGCCGGTGTGATTCATCACAGCTTCTTACCAAACGGGGTGAGCATTACTACAGATGTGTACTGTGAAGAACTGAACACAATGATGAAGAAGCTGGCACATCTCCAACCAGCATTGGTCAATCGCTCGTCTCCACTGCTCCTGCACGACAACGCGCGACCTGATACTGCACAGCAGACGGTCTCCAAGTTGCAAGAACTGGGGTTGGAAGCTCTCCGTCATCCGCCCTACTCACCAGACCTTGCGCCTACAGACTACTACTTTTTTCCAGAATTTGGATAACTTCTTGGCGGGAAAAAAATTCAATACCCGAGAGGCAGTACAAAATGCCTTTGAAGCTTTTGTTGCCTCCCGTCCAGCTGATTTCCTTAAGAAGGGCATCAATAAACTGCCACTGCATTGGCAAAGATGCATTGATTGCATGGGTGATTACTTCGATTAATACAAATAAAAAATACATGAAAAAAATTAGTTTAAATTTTTTCATACAAAACGGCAATTTCATAGGTATATTAAAAAGAGCTATTATTAAAAAGAGGAAAGATTTTTTTGTTTGTTTGTTTGTACCGAATAGGCTCCGAAACTACTGGACGGATTTTAAAAATTCTTTCACTAATAGAAAGCTACATTATCACTGAGTAACATAGGCTACTTTTTATCTCGAAAAAATGCACAGTTCCTGTGGGACACGCGGACGAAGTCGCGGGCGAAGTGCTAGTATTTTATTTACAAAGGCGAACTTAACTCAAATTTTAGTTTTTTTACAGCAAATCCTAGAGCGGTAGAGAGATTTAATATAGGTACGAGAGTATAGTTAAGGACAGAATATGCTATAGGTAATACACTAATTAAAAACGTACATACATACTCATACAGGGTGGCAGGTGGAATAATGTAAGGGGTCATTGTACTCATAATTATGAACAATTTTTATTATGGGACCAACACGGAAATAGCAAAAAAAAATCAGTTGTTCCATACATTTTGTTGAGTTATGTGAACATAAATGTATGGAATAGCTGATGTTTTTTCGCGATTTCAGGGTTGGTCCCATAGTAAAAGTTGTTCATAATGATGAGTATAATGACCCCTTAAAATATTTCCATTGTCTAACCTGCCACCCTGTATAAACTAAACAAATATTGTATATTACACCATACATATACATCATCAATTGGATGTATAAAAAGGCTGAATGAAGCATACCCATAGACAAGATCCAGCCCTGTTATATTATTCCCGAAACCCATTATACCATTACCTTTACTAAGCACTCGATTTAAAAATTGTTTAATGACCATTTTTACCCGACTTCGATACTTAAAAAATACTCAAACTTCTTCTGAGGATAGAGAAATCAGATATACCTTCTATTACAGAACAAGGTACTACAGACTCTCAGGACTAAATATTTTCTGCTGTGTAATAACGTAAAACCTGTTTTTATATTGAAAATGCGCGCATCTCGATTGTATAAAGCAAACTATGACATAATGACCGCCCCATGTTGCATGCAGGGTTAATACTTGCGCTTATAATAAATTCCAATACATACCTAACGCTCATGATGCGCTCCTTCTGCCCTCTGAAGATACCTTCAGTTTCTATCGGAACCAGGAAACCTGAGTAAAAATACGATTTATAAATATGTATTACTCTTTTGTGTATTCGAATTATTTCCGAGAATCGACAAATTGTTATTAAATAATATATAAGACACTAGCACTTCGCCCGCGACTTCGTCCGCGTGTCCCACAGGAACTGTGCATTTTTTCGGGATAAAAAGTAGCCTATGTTACTCAGTGATAATGTAGCTATCTATTAGTGAAAGAATTTTTAAAATCGGTCCAGTAGTTTCGGGGCCTATTCGGTACAAACAATCAAACAAACAAACAAAACAAATCTTTCCTCTTTATAATATTAGTATAGATTCCCAAAAACAACTGACACAGGCAGGAATCGAACCTGCGACCTCTGCCTAAACTGAGGCAACGCTCTTAACCACTGAGCTACAGTGTCGTGCGTGTCTGAATCAGTTGTAAAAAATTGGAAACCTCTTTTTACGCCTCTTAGGAGCGTTGGTGACGTCTATCGGAGACTAATTATAGACTCCAACTCAATTAATAACATTATCTAAGCATAACATGGCTTTAACATATTTAAAGTTCGCAAAATATACATTTAGAATCGATAAATTTTTGGCATAAAAATGTGTAAATAATAATTATGTACAGGGTGTAAGGTTAAATGAGGGACATATTGAAGGAAATTAATAAATATTGAAGGAAGGTATTCAGTATACGATAAATCGATACTAGATTGATTAACTACGGGACCTACCTTGAAATCACGTAAAAAAAGACAGCTGTTCCATACATTTTTTTGAATGATAATAATATGGATATTTTTGTATGGGAGTTGTTTTTTATTCGTGATTAAAAGGTTAGTCCCGTAGTTAATCAAACTAGTATCGAATACCGAGTACCCTCCTGCAATATTTCCCTCGTTTTACGTTACTTAGGTACACTACCCTATTAGTAGACTAAACATTAAGTAAATAAATAAATTTGCATTTATTGTATAGTATGTATTAGTATTATTATGTCTAAGTAATATGTATGTACACCTAGACTGCCCAATATCTTCTCCTATATGTCAGTCCATCCAAAGGTTGTCTGGAAGAGATCGCCTTGTGCGATAAGACCGCCCATTGTACATTTTAAATTAGTAAGCCTGTTCTGTATTATTATGATACTTATGGTGTACAATAAAGAGTATATAAATAAATAAGTTTATCAATATCGGCCAGCTCATGTTGGAGCTGTGAACTTGCAAGTAAAAAAACCGAAGGTTTCATAATATTTTCTGATTTTCATTCATTCATTTTATTATAACAAGGCAGAATGTAAAGTAAACTTTTTTATCATGAATTAACTTTGTAGCACATAAAAATATTTTGATACAAATCTCGATTTCCTAAGTCTAACTTACAAGCAAGTCCTTTATGTCTGAGTTCTGGGTTGACGGTAGCGAATGTGATGAGGGCTTTCCCTTCAATGGCGTTGGTGACCCAGGTCTTCTTGCCGTTCAGCACCCAGTGGTCGCCGTCGAGTGTAGCTGTGGTCTGAATGCCTGCCACATCAGTGCCGGCGCCTGGAACGACCAATTTAATTATACCTAATTTATAGGTTGATGCTGTTGGTGTTGGTTAGAGATTGCAATCCAACAAAGTGGGATCCCGCAATCCAGCGGGATCACACATTAAGTTTATTGTGGTAATCTTTGATCTTAACTGAGTAAGATTCTTTTCATCAGTATTGGAGTTAAAAACAGGTTTAAAAAAAACCGACTTCCAAAAACTACACTAAAAACTATGAAATAAAAATGTTAAACTTCCATAAATAAAAATCTAAATGTATATTGAAGTCGGCGGGGCCTAGCATAAATATAAGCAACATTATAGATTAAGGAGGAATGAAAGAACATTTTAATTTGTCGAGGCGCAAAGCAAGCTGCACGTTCGCTGCACACACTGCGCACGTTCTTCCTGTTCAAAGGCTGAGAGGTAGAAACCTGAAGAAGAGGCCCCGCCGACTTCAATATACATTTAGATTTTTATTTATGGAAGTTTAACATTTTTATTTCATAGTTTTTAGTGTAGTTTTTGGAAGTCGGTTTTTTTTAAACCTGTTTTTATTTTTATCTTTTTAGTGTAGTGTAACCTGTGTAACCATTTTATTTTTGTTAATAATTACAATAAAGTATCATAAAATCATTTATATATTTGCTACACATTTTGTATGACCTACTTTTACCGAGATCGATTACTTCCACGAATTTAAATAGGTACTTATATTCATAGATGTTGGTGGATAAGAGCGTTTCAGTAAACAAAAAAACCGGCCAAGTGTGAGTCGTACTCGCGCACCGAGGGTTCCGTATCGGTTTTGGACGTATAAAGTGAAAAAAACCGGACCGTATAACTAAGTTTGTTTGTGAAGGAAATTGAATTATGATGATTTAAAAAAAACTGCACTAGTTAGGAACATCGTATTATTTTTGGTGCAATATTTGGGTCAATTCGGCAATTCCTATCAACTCTAATTATTTCAGATTTTTCGCTCTGCAAACTTCGGAGATAAGGGGTAATGGTATTTTTTCAGACATTTTACATCATATGTCGAAAACAGTGAGACATAAAATAAAATGAAAATATATTTTGAAATGTGCAGATCAAGCCCTTTCATATGATATGTCATTTGACCTAGTAACCCCACTTTGAAATTTCGGACCCCCACTCCGGCCACTTTTGCAATGAAAATAAAAACATTTTATGACTTTTTTTATTTTCAATAAAGTTTGGCAAGCATTTTTTATTAATGTTCCAAATTTCGAGTCGATAGCATTAGTAGTTGCTGATATAAGCAGGTGTGACAGACAGACAGACAGACAGACAGACAGACAGACAGTCGCACCATAAGGGTTCCTTTTTTACCATTTTGGTGCAGAACCCTAAAAACAGTGTTTGTTTCAGTTTATAATAGCAATAGGCTCGCTCCCTAGCCTTCTATCAAATGCGACTTATGCATAAAAAAATTGTGTGTACTATACACCTCTGTCTAACCTTGCGGGAAATACCGGCGTGATGTTATGTATGTATAATATCGAGATCGATTGCATTCAGGAATTCATGTACTTACACAATATCACTTTTTCATCATTGTCATGATGTCATCGAGATACACCAAAAATACCGTTTATTACACCTGGTTAAAAATCTACTCAACCAAAGTTAATAAAATTTATATGGGACCACCTCGCGAGCTTCTTCTACCATATGAAAAAAGAATCACGTAAATCGGCTCATAGACCACGGAGTAATCGGTGTACATACATGAAAAAAAGAAAAAAAAAAAAAAAAAAGAAACCAACCGAATGCAGAACCTCCTCCTTTTTGGAAGTCGGTTAAAAATCTATTCACAATTTTGAATAGAATCAAATTAATTAATAACAGAGCAAAGCAGAGTGTGGTAAACGAAAGTTGATCCTGAAAAAGCGCGGCAAATTAAAAAAAAAAACACATTATGGTATCACTAAGAACATTAGGATTGTCTTGATACTTGACAAAAAATAATATGATTTTATATATGCGAATAAGGCAAACATGACAATTTGAAATATGTATTTAATAAGTTCAAGTATCAAAACTACATCTGGTAAACTACCCTATAAAGCCTATAAAGAATGTTGCCATATAAAAAGTTTCGATTAAATCCCAGGCTCAACTTTCGTTTGCCAGACTCTAAGCATAGTGATTGATGTCACCATAAATTATAACAAATATTTTAACATTATCAGGTGACCACGATAACGGTAGTAAATTAATGAGGTCACATTTTAATCTAATAGTAATTAATTAACTATCTTTATTTAACATTAGAGATAATTAATTGGTATATGTATTATCAAGTTTAACTAACGGTTCAATGTCCCGCGAGCGAACCACATAGGTTTAAACAATGTGTTTACGTACTTATGTATAAGTAGGTCGTAATTTTTATACATAATTAACCTGTGATTGCGAATTAATGCAATGTGAGTTTGATCGGAATTTCTCCAAAACAAATGGAACAAACCTCTTTAATATTCATCTAAAGGCATCTAATGGTGCCTACGAAGTACCCAATTTGACGTCCGATCTGTGGAGCCAATCCAGGCGAGTCTCGACAGATTGGCATGTTAATATTAGCCCAACATCTATCTATTCACGTACCAATTTGTTGAGACTTTGAGACTCGCCCGGATTTGATCTACAGATCGGGCGTTAAATAACAAATTGGGTCGTTCGTAGGCACCTTTAGATGCCATGGCAATTCATAATAGGTATTAAAGAGGTTGATTCCATCCATTTTGGAGAAAATAGGTATCTAGGTACCTACGTCAGACAATACTTTTTAAAACCCAATCATGTAAATCCAGATCAGAAAACCATTTAATCATCTCCAAAGCTAACAAAAACTTAGACGTAAATAAAATAACCATACCTGGTTCACTCAAAGCGAAGCTCCCAAGCGAGCCTTGAGTAAACTCCTTCAAGAAGACTTCTTTCTGCTTTGGAGTGCCCTTCTCATTCACCAGGTTTATATAGAGGAAGTTGTGTATTGTGAGGATCATGCCGGTGCTCGCACAGCCTCGAGAGAGCTCCTCGACGGCTAGGGCTAAAGACAGGTAGTCCAGGCCTAAGCCACCGTTCTCTTTGCTGACGCAGGCACCCATCAAACCCATACTTGCGAGCTTCTTGATCTGAAAGAGAACTCTTTTTATTTTATCTGTTTCTAATTATATTGTGTAATAATAATTTTGTAGAAGAGTGGGCTAAAGGAACTTTTCGTGGCTAATGTTCATATAGTATGTAGTTACAATAGTAAATCTAAATAAAACATAAATAGTATTTTATTGTTTTATGTAAAATAATTTTATTTTAGTCAAACAAACAAAAACTTTTAATAACTTAAAATCCGCCCTCGATATTTTAAGATAAGTAAATAAAATTATGATTAGATCAATGAAGGCACGGTTGACTAAGGGATTGAGAGATTGGCTGCTTCGTGACGTGTAGGGGTTGAATTCCCACAGGACCCACCAATATTTGTTTCGCGTCTGGGTGTGCGTGAGTGATTTGTGTTTGTTAACGCACCCATTAGGTATACAGAAGAAATTCCCAGAGTAAGGCATAGTTTACATAAAAAAAATATGACGGTTTCGGATGGCTTTGGCTATGTATACCTGCAATAAGTCCTATCTGTAAAGACTATAGAGTTCTGTAAACCGTTAAATGGATTTTCCATTCAAAAATATAACATGCCAATCGTTCAGCCACTGGTACAGTTGTCAGATTATGTGGTAGTTATAGTCATAAAATCTCTCACTCTTTCTTTCATAATGTCCGACCTACAAGGGCGTCTGTCGTAATTTCTTAGCAACCTTCAACAAGGGCATGTATTTTCGTCAGATTGATAAACCCGATGTGCAGTAACTTGATAGCAATGCATTTCTTATTTGTATTGATGACATCATTTAACCAATATCATACATTGTCATACAAAACGATAAAAGTAATCCCTGTTTTTATTGTGCTATAACAAGTTTTATTAGTATATAGCTGACCCGCCCCAGCTTCGCACGGGTAAAGTTTAGTCTGATACAAATATTGGATGTCATGGGTTTTAATTTTATTGCGCGGAACCCTAATTCTTTTCCTAAAATAAAAGTAACATTAGTTTCTCCTTATAACATTAGGTATCTGCCAGTGAAGAATCCATCAAAATCGGTCCAGCTGTTTTGGAGATTAACCTACAACAACCCGGAACAAACATACAGACAAAAATGTTTTTTTGTTATAATGTACCGTGCTTATACTTTCATATATTATGTTGCAACACCGAGTATCACATACGTGTTGCCGATCCATTAAAATGAGGTTTCGCTGTACCGACAGCTTATGGGATAAGCGAGTCCTCCGCTGTCAACACAGCGTATCCTCAGGAGCTCTAGGTTCCTTACTCGCCACAGGAGTTAGGTTCCTAGTAGTAGTATATTATTTAGTAACACCAATTTCTGTCAGATGGGCACTAATGCCTCTCCCACATTGGGCGTGCGCGATCCTCCGGCGTGTGAATGACGCGAACGTTCATGAACGGCGGCGCGGGCGTTCGCGTCGTTCACACGCTGGAGGATCGCGCACGCCCAATGTGGGGGAGGCGTTACAGTTATCGCGCGTAAAGTGTTTACTTTTAAACTAAATGCGGCCAGACATTGAGATGGTAATGGTAACAATAACCTCATGCATAATTCTGTACCTTCAGTGAAAAGTGATATAAGTGAAAAATCATAGTTTTGAGTAATTTAAGGTTAAAGATTTAAAAAAATCTCGTTATTTTTCTAACGTTCTAAAATAAAAAACGATATGTGGTATGTGTAGATAATATTATAAAGATTATAAAGAGCTTGGTTTGAATATATTATTTTGCACGGAATTTAAGTAATTAGTAAAAATAGCCAGTTATATCACCGTACACTATAGTTTTCTTTGCTTATTTTTGTGTATTTAAATCTATAATGAAATGAATTATTTTACACATTTAGTTACCGTTTTGTGTGAAATGTTATAAGGCTTGTGTTTTGGCATGCTTTGCCTGCAAATAGTTGTTGTGAGAAAAAGTTGTAAAACTAATTATGATCATTTTGTTTATCAGCAACCTTTTTTCATTGTTTTATTTAAAATTCCTACGTAAATATTCACTAGAATGTATTGTTTCAATTTTTTTAAGTTTTGTGATAGGATTTCATTTGTATCACTTTGGATTAATTGAAGTAAAAGCTTTCAGTTCGCGTAAGATGTGGTAACTCGAGTCGTATTATAATACATTTTAGAAATATAAAGATCGGTTCGGTTCACTTTGGTATGAATCAAAAAGTATTATTTTACACAATAATTTCAATAAAAAATTGCTTACTTATATCAATATACACAAAAAAATCTCATTCATTTTTAATCTTATAACAACGGGGATAAGATAGAAATTAAGTTATTTTTTTTTTAATAAGTTTAATCAGAGAATATAAAAACCGATCTGAGTCGACATGTATCACTTTTCACTGAAGGTACAGAATTACCACCATAATTTAATTTTATGATAAAACATTCTTAGAGGTAATTTTCTCTGATGAAGGGCAACTGTCACTGCCAAATAAATATCAACATTGTGACCGTTGTAATTAAAGTCGAAAATAAATAAACAGAGCAGAAGATAGGAGAGTATCGAGGCGGTTGGAAAGATCGTCTTTGTTCCAACGTCATAACGTTGACATTTGATTGGCAATCAAAAACGCGCTGCGTGGCGGTGCGCCAGATCTACGCCCTAAAACCACAGATAATCTATCTAGTTACTATACTTATCTCTATTATTTACACTAGTATTAAACTGTGTACACAAACAGAACTGGCGTTTGCGTAAATGTTGAGCAAAACGTGTTTATTTGTTTACAATTTTCTAATAAACGTCATTTCTATTGACCCTAGAACGTGTGTGAAATAATAAGAAAACTTTTGTTTGATTTGTTCCTTTGGTTTTTTTTTTATAATTATGTACTTACAACAATTTATTGGTCTTAACTTTTTGCGCCTTAAACTCCTTGGTGTTACGTGGCCTTATACAGGGTAAAATTAAAACCAGTGCGGATATTTTAGGAGGTGAAAGTACTCATGAATATGATCAACTTTTATTATGGGACCGACACTGAAATATGAAAAAAAAAAACAGGTTGATCTTGATTAAGTTTTTTTAATCAAATGTATTATAAATAAGTTGCAACAGAATAACAAAAAAGAAACTATTGACTATAACATGAAATGCTTGAGATTTTAGATGTTTTGTAAAAGTAGGTAACAGTATTACCAACTTTATTGTCACTGACCATATCTCAAATAAAAATATTCCTGTCATGTTTTCTATCAGACCTCTTTGAGATAAAATCACACTAGTTAGTTACTGATATGATAAGTCTTATTTATCTTCTGAATTCATGAAATAATATCAATCCATTTTTATAATATATTTTGTATTGTAGCTTACAGCACTGCTTTTAACATAAAATAATTACTATGTTTTATGGGGTATTATATTTTTAGGTATTGGCATAGACAAAGAAGCACAAACTGCATGATACAATTTATACAATGGGCACTGGGTGGAATAACCCACTTTATGATATCAATAGTAACCAATATATAGTTAAAAAAAAAAACTTCCAGCCCTACACACAGATATATCCATATCTGATAAGTTCCTGAGATAATTGTGCAATTTTTTTACAACAAAACAATTTCCTTGGTTCTTTATTGCAATATTAGCAGCATAAAAAAATTGATAAATAATTTAATCTATGGTACTTAAACATTGCGGTTAATATGCTTACCTACATATAAATTACAAGTTGTTGCCTATGACTTCCTTGGTGGATAAGTAATCTATGTACTTCTCAAGCTACCTCTTTGCCAAATTTCATCCAAATCCATCCAGCTGTTCCAGCATGAAGGAGTAACAAACACACAAACTTTTGCAATCAGAGTGAAGAAATAAACACACAAACAATGTATAATTGGATGTAGTTATGCAAAATAGATCCAACCCACAAAACTGGTGAAATTGAGTTATTGGTACCAACAGAATCTACGAATCAACTTTCATATATTCAAAAAACTCTCAAGTATTCAAACACTCTCATATATTCAAGACACTCTTTACTCATATTATTGAAAGCTGCCAAGGATACCAACCCTAGATTGAGTCACTTTAAAAAAAAATTACAGACCCATGTGGCATAGTACCTATAGATCTTAAGCTTTTTCATTATGCAAAACAGAACCAAGCTAAACCAAAACATATGGCAATACAGAACCAACCCACAAAACAGTAATTTTGCAATAAGGAACCATCAGGTTTTTGATCATAAATAGATACTAAAATCTCACTAAAATCCAAATAATGTATTGTCTTAAATCGTCATCAATACTAACCTTAACCTAGTAAAGTTGTTTATCTCAAATAACTTACCTATTTGTTTCTACACACTTCAGAAACAAAAATCTAATTATCTCTTAAGTACCTTTTTGTGGGTTGGTTCTATTTTGCATAACTACGTCCAATTTTACTGTGATATCAACTAAGTATGATGCATACTCACAGGTTCAAATGGGAATAGGGCCTCTGTGTCATGGTTGGCAGCGTTGGGCTTCAGGTGCTCTTCAGCGAAATTCCTTGCCATCTCCTGAATGCATTGCTGCTGCTCCGTCAGCTTGGTTGTGAAGGTGCGGCATTGAGAGAGCGTCTTCAGACATTGTCGAGAGTAAACTGGAAAGGCGAATAATATTAATAGTCAAACAAGACACATCATGGTTTTCTTGGACAAAATAAAATGTTGTTTTAAAATTAAAAGTAACACAAAAAGTGCTCTGACCTTTTGCCACCTATACACAAATTAATTAACATTAAACTGAAACGTAATTTAAAAACACGCGCAAGGGCAAGATAACAAATGATTTAATTTAAAGTTGCGGTCAGTTTTGGAATACTTACTGCCTAATTTTGAAGATTTCAACAGTGAACTTGTAGCCATTTTAAATGCAGATAAGAACTGATGTTATATCACCGAAACAATCCAAACGAACTAACTCACAGTTGACACTCGAATTGTGATACGAATACGAATGATAATGATAAACCAACAAGGTCACACAAACTCGGTACCTACCACCTACTTCCAAAACCAGTTCCGAAAATTATTATTGTGTTACTATTTTCAAGTCAACGAACGACTAAATAGCACAGAAATGAAGCTCAGTTTGTTATGCTATTTACCACTACTTTATAATAATATAGCAGTAACAGTGGTACCTATTGCAATAAAATATAAAATTTCAGTTTTTATTGTTTTGAAAATGCGCTTATAGAGATGGGTAGCTATTTTAATAACTAGCTGAATACCGGCTATCCAAGAGATAGCCACGGCTATGATATTCATCAGCACAATAGCTTGCTAGCCGGCTAGTCAGCTATCACGCTTGCGCTGTACCGTACCGCGCAACCGACGCCAGTTTACAGCTAGCCAGCTATCCGGTAGCCGCCGCTAGCCGGCTAGCCGGCTAGCCGCCGTAGCTGACTAGCTGAGTGAGTGATTCATATACCTAGCTATATTAGCTATGACAACTAGCCAACGTACGAGCGGCGGCGCGCGCGATTTACGATTTTAAGCCTAATTTTGTAAAATATTAGGTTCAAAATTGTACGACGATAGCGTCAATAGAAATAAATCGATTTCATCAACTAACGTAGCGCGCCATCTATAATTTATTTGTATAACAAAAGTGTGAACTGACTTAACAAAGTGCTTCTTAATTCATAGCGATGAATAGAGATGGCGCTGTAGATAGATTTTCAACAGTTTTTTACTATTTATTATAATAAATTTAATAATCACGGAAATTCATTTAATTTTAAGTCTAAAAAATAATAAAAAAGTATAAAAAGTAATAAAAAACAAAATCCTAACATCAAAAAATTTCAATAAATTTGTTACCGCGGCGAGGATCGAACTTGAATCAAACTGATTCGCGGGGCAGTTGAACGATAATCAAGACGGCTACCTAGCTATTGCCGCTAGCGCTATCAACTGCCAGCCGGCTAGTGAGTCATCTAACCAATAGCCAAATAGCTGAATAGCTGGCTAGCTAGCTGGCTATTTCACCATAAATAGCCGGCTAGCTGAGCTATTGAAATTTCGGCTAGTTACCCATCTCTATGCGCTTATAACTATATTTAAGATTCTAATATAGACCTTAATTACCAATAAATAGAAACCATTTTTGTTAAAATCAAAAAAATATTTTCGTTTGTAATGACCGTAATGACGGACGACAGGACTGAAGACAATGACATTTGACATTTCTGACATGAGCGTTCTGTTTTACCCAGAAAACGAACTCGTGGGCCAGTGCGAAGTTTTAGCAATATCAAAATATCGTAATTATTGCTCAATTCATGTGATTGCTTAATTTTTTTTTTAACGAAGCTCCTAAAGCTCCAAGCGCTTATAAAGCTTCATCTCTGTTTTCTTTTTAACATGCATGACACTGTCGGACGGTTAAATTGTAAGGCTGTTTGTGCACTACACGTTTAGGCTGCTTGTGCACTACAGACGTTTTCAATTAGTATTCGGTTTTTTACGGATTTTTAGCCAATAGGCGTGCACAAGCAGCCTATGAAAAAAAAACGGTCCGTGAAAATACGTGCTGTAAGGTTCCTTGTGGACTACACGTTTACAGCACGTTTTTTCACGGACTGTTATTTTTTCAATACATTTTAAAAGTGGTAGGGATCGTTCTGCACGCCTATTGGCTAAAATCCGTAAAAAACCGAATACGAATTGAAAACGTCTGTAGTGCATAAGCAGCCACACGTTTTAAAAAGTGGTGGGGAATCGTTCTGCAGGCCTATTGGCTAAAAATCCGTTTAAAATTAAAACCGAATACGAATAATTGAAAACGTCTGTAGTGCACAAACGCCCTAACAATGACACATGTCACTGGGCGTGGCCAGTTGACACTGACAGCTGACAGTGCAGTGACAGTCGCTAGTTCGATACTTCGTTTTCGTTCGATGATATTTGTATTGTTTCGATTTCGTGTTAATTTTTACGGAAATTCATAGATTTACAGATTCCAATACAATACCTAAGTAAATTTGAAGTTAGATAATGTGATCTAATAGAGATTCTGCAAGATCGCCGCTGTGATTGTACCGAATGAAGTGATTTATCAAGAGCACAAGTTTCAGTGATTATAACAAAACAACACCCATTTTACAGTCAATATGACTTCGATTTTCGACCAGTACGAGCAAGCGTCGCAGGGTTCCCAGCGACCGAAACCTGTATCCGAACCCATGGTCTCTTCTGGATACATAAATATGCAATTGGAAGACAATACACCTATGTTTTCTAAGAATAAAATGATTCTGAAGAATCTGCCGGACTTGATAACTCATGCAGCGGTCGCTAACGACTACCTGGTGCTGGTGATGGCTAATGGGAATCTGTTTCGGCTCAACCTAAAGAAACCAGATTGTGGTCAAGGTACCCCTTACAGATCAATAATTGTTTTTCTAAAATTGAATTTACAATTTCAATTTTGTATCTAGATACAAAATTGAAATTGTAAATTCAATTTTACAGCACGTTTTTTCACGGACTGTTATTTTTTCAATACATTTTAAAAGTGGTAGGGATCGTTCTGCACGCCTATTGGCTAAAATCCGTAAAAAACCGAATACGAATTGAAAACGTCTGTAGTGCATAAGCAGCCACACGTAACACGTAACACGTAATCATAAGTAGAGCCATAAGTGGTGCCGCTAGCGGCACCACTTATGGCTCTACTTATGATTACAAACGTCACCCGCGCATTAGCTGGATTTTCCGTCTCTGGCGGAATGAAGAAGACGGGGGCGCCGAGGCTGCACGCGATTGGTTCGTCAGTCAATGCTCGTCGTCTATTGGACTATTCTCTATTACGTATTGTCAACTGTCTATTGGGTCAAAAATTTACATGCACGATCTGTGATCATCTTTCCTGCCGGATAATATAAATTGTTTAAATTTTTGATTAAAGTCTCTATAATAATACCACAATCATTATTTTCAGAAATCGTATTTTCAAAATTTGTCCAGCCTAACTCAAAACTAACAGGCATCTTCCTCGATCCACTCGGGCATCACCTACTCATGGCTTTTTCTTCAAAGAAAAAAGATGGCTACCCAGAGCTCATATATTTGCATCAAAACAGTTCTAAATCTAAACAGGTCAGCAAATCGAGGAACTATGAGGTGACGGAAGTGGGTTGGAACTGGGAGAATACTTCGGAGTGGAACACTGGTCCGATCCTGCTTGGTACGTCGCAGGGACATATCATTGAGACTGAGCTGGAAGCAGATAGCGACAAGATGTTCACAGCCAGCCACCAGTATTGGAGAGAGGTAATTATGAAATCTTTTCTTGCTTAGTTGATCTTTTTTGTCCTCTGGTGTTAGGTACTTTTGCCTGATATTTTAAAAGATTTATTTGACTTGATACACTTTTACTATTGGTAAGATATTGACAGTCAGTTGCAGAAAAGTTAATTATGTTTTAAAGGAGACTTTAGCCATACAATTTCTATGGTTAAACTCTCCTTTAAAACTTAATGACCTTTTCTACAACCGACTGTCAGTCAGTCAAGTAAAAATAAAATAAAAGTTTCATATTTTGTATTTTTTTTGACTCACTGCACTTTTTTATAAACTACAACCTTTTATAAGAATCTGCATAATTATAATAAAATATTACAATTAAATCCATTTTAAATTTGTTAATTTCTCACACAAGCTGCCTAGTTATCTTCCCCTGTATGGAAGCAAGGATATTGATGGTTTGGTAATCAATCATTTTTTGCTTTCATTCATACTTTTTTTTAACAAAATATTTCTAAATGCACGCAAACACCTGCTATCTAAGTTGACTGGTCTAAAGTTCGTGTGAATGGTGTCACAGTATCTGTTTCTGTATAATATATTTTGAACCTTATTGAAACGGCAGTACAGTGCAAAATTGTGGACAGCCTGTTATCAGACCAAACCAGTTAGATTGCATGTATTGTATAGTGGAACATTGATTATCTGAATAAAAAAAACTTTTTTAACAAAAAATAACCGACTTCAAAAAGCCACTACAAAGAAAATAATAATTTTGGTTTCGGATGTCGGTGGCTTTGGTTTTTGTTTGCTTTTTTTACCACCGACTTCCGAAACCAAAATTATTATTTTCTTTGTAGTGGCTTTTTGAAGTCGGTTATTTTTTGTTAAAAAAGTTTTTTATTTTTCCCTTTTTAGTTCTTTATCTCGCGTTTTGACGACTTCGTTCAACAGTAAATCTTCTACGTAGTGTGTACATTTATGCATATAACTTTGTACATAGAAATGATTACCTAATGTATTATATATTAAAACCTTCCTCAAAGTATGTAGATTACGTTAGTGAAAACCCCATCCAAATCGAATCAGTAGTTTTTGAGAAAATCGCGCACATACAAACATACATACATACATACATACATACGGGACGAATACAGTACCTCAATACCTCCTTTTTTGAAGTCGGTTAATGAAGTCGGTTAAAAATGGCTGTTGGGGTGCATTCTGCTCTCCACCCGAATTGTAAATCTGCACCTGAAAAACTGTTGTACTAAGGTATTTGCAAAATAATAATTACTGATCTACACTATATTATACACTATATCAAGGTTTCACTGTAATGTGTGATTAATATTTAATCCATATGTATAAGGGTTTGGTATAATTTTATTATTTTAACACTATTATCATTAATAACTAGCAACTACAAATAAAGCTGGCACCATACATGTGCTCTTTGTCATCCATTTTTCTAAGCTATAAATAGTATAAAGTGTGCTAAAAACCGACAATAGCAATAAAATGTGTTTTCAAAAATTGTTACACATGTCATGTCTGTTGCCGGCCTCACAAAATGGCGTACAATTCACTTGATAACAGATGTAAATAGAGCTGCAGCAAACTTTAACTTAACAGCTATTAACTACCTAACTGCTATCACTGTAAGATTAACCTAATTTCAAAGTTATTTAAATCTCTTTTTGCTTGTAGAGCTTACATTTCTTACAATCCTTTTCAACTTACTAGCAGTGACAAATACAATTTCTATTTTCAGATTTTTGACATCGGCAAAGGCACAGACATGCCAATAACAGGCATACAGTTCCATAGAGTGAACAATACAAGCAAATACTTCATCTTTGTCACCACACCAACTAGGCTGTATCAGTTTATGGGCCATGCCATCACTAAGGATGACAAGCCGTCCTTACAATCTATTTTCTACTCATATTTAACTATTCCTGAGACTGGCTTCCAAGAAATTCCATCTAATTTAAAGTACTCCAAGCTTCAGTTTTTTGATAAGAAAGGAGTACCAAAAACATTTGCTTGGTTGACGGAGCCGGGGATATTTTATGGACAGGTTAGTATAGTACACACTTTTTTTTAATACATCCATCAACTCAGGAGTACTCCACTACTGGAATCGCTCCTCCTGTACTTATGGAAAACAGCCCTTAGAAAGCTATAACATGTATTGTATAATGTCAAAATACTGACCCTATTTTTAATCCAATTTGCCATTCGACTATTTATATTGTCATACAACCACACAACATTTAAGTTATCTACAATGCATTAGTGCATGACTTATTTTTATTATTAGTTGAATTTTCCTTATATTCGTGATATTATCGTAACAATAAATACAACACCATTATAAACCGT
Organism: Thalpophila matura; assembly: GCA_948465475.1. NCBI lineage: Eukaryota > Metazoa > Arthropoda > Insecta > Lepidoptera > Noctuidae > Thalpophila > Thalpophila matura. The sequence goes on from OX419185.1 coordinate 15,408,000, forward strand.
TTCCACCAAAATGTATAATTAGTCCAATTCGAATAGTATTTCGGCCTTATCTAAGAGTCTAATAATCTATTTTTTTTTAATTATTACAGTTAGATCCAAGTTCCCAACAGAATTCGAACACGTTGTTCACTCAAGGTGCTCTAATCAGTTACCCGACTGACGGAGACGAACAAGAGAATGCTCCCCTATCCTTCGTCCTCACTGAATTCCATGTACTTCTCATGTACACCGATAGAGTTAAAGTAATCTCGCTTATAAGCCAAGAATTAGTCTTCGAAGACAAATATTCAGAAGCTCATGGCAAACTAAAAAATATTGTAAGAGATAACAAGAAGAGAACCATATGGGCCATCACGGACAAATCAGTATTCAGATACAAAGTTGTTCGAGAAGAACGGAATCTATGGATCATATATTCGGATAAAGAACAGTTTGACCTAGCCAAAGAGTACTGTTATAATAACCCAGCGTACATAGACGTTATCAATGTGAAACAGGCCGAACTGTTATTCAACAAAGGCGAGTACGAAAAGAGCGCAGAAATATTTGCCGACACGCAAAAAAGCTTCGAAACTATATGCCTTAAGTTTTTGGAAATCGAACAAATAAATGCTCTAAAAGTTTACTTGGGGAAGAGATTGGAAACGTTGAAGGAAGATGATAAGACGTTGATATCTATGCTAGTTATTTGGATGACTGAGTTGTATTTGTCTCAATTAGGTTTACTCCGGCGCACAGGCAAGCAAGACTCCGAAGACTATCATCAAATCCAAAGTAACTTCGAAGTGTTTTTACTGCACCCAAAAGTTTCAAAATGCATGCAACATGTGAAATCAGTAGTATACGACCTCATGGCTTCTCACGGCGACAAACAAAACCTAATTAAATTGACGATAATAAACGAAGATTACGAGGACGTAGTAGCTCAGTATATTTATAAGAAATCTTACTTAGAAGCTATTGAGACACTTAAGACGTTGAAAAGGCCTGAATTGTTCTACCACTTTGCTCCGGTGCTTATACAAGAATCGCCGAAGCATACGGTTAACGCTTTAATTTTGCAAGGAGCGAGATTGAATCCTTCAAAATTGTTGCCTGCTTTTTTATCGTGTAAGAATGATGAAGCTCATGTGTCGGAGGTGATAAGATACTTGGAGTTCATTCTGCAGCACTTTAATGTGAAGGATAAGGCGATACATAACTATTTGTTGACTTTGTATGTGGAACATGATCATGAGACGTTGATGATGTACTTGGCGCGGCAAGGACAGGATGTTACTATGGTGAATTATGATGTGCATTATGCTTTGAGGTGAGTGTGTCACTAATATTTTAAACTAGACTTTTGCCCGCGACTCCGTCGTGTAATACAATGAAGTGACCAATTTAAATGACCTCCATAGTGTACGGTGGCTACTACTACCAAGAGGTCAAGCTGTATCTCTGGCTTATCCCACCGGAATTAAATAAAACGTAGCTTAGATTTTAAGTTGGACCCCAAGCAATCGAACTGTGAATACCATATCAAAATCCGTTCAGTACTTTTTGCGTGATGCGCGCACTAACAGATAAACAGACAAAAATTAAAAAAAAATCTTTTTGAGTATGGTTATGTTACAGAACCTTATCCTAGTTGTTTTTTTTTGGAATATCTTCAATGTACAGACACGGCTTTTTTACAAAGTTTGTGTGTGTGTTCGATTCTCCTTCACGCCAAAACGGCTTGACGGATTTGGATGATATTTGAAAAAAAGGTAGTCGGGGACCTGGAGAAGCACATAGGCTAGGCTTTTCATCCATTTTTACGAAGATTTGAATTTGAACAAGTGTTCCTTTCCGTTCCCATGCTAATAGTATTTTCCACGTTTTTATTAACTCGTTTCCGTGTCTGTATGTCTGTTCGGTACATATTTTTTTATTTTTCTCATTCAGATTATGTCGCGAAAAGAACCTATCAGAAGCGTGCGTGAAGCTGTCGGCTCTGCTAGGTCTGTGGGACGCGGCGGTGGAGCTGGCGTTACAAGTGAGCCTCGCGCTCGCGAAGAGCATCGCCGACATGCCGGACCAGATGGAGTTGAGGAGACAGCTGTGGCTTAATATCGGTAATTTTTTGGCTTATACAGGGTGGCAGGTTTGACAGTGGAAATATTTAAAGGTGTCATTGCACTCATCACTATGAACAACTTTTACTACGGGACCATCCCTGAAATCGCGAAAAAAAAATCAGCTGTTCCATACATTTTGTAGAGTTATGTGAACATAAATGTATGGAACATAATTGTTTTAGCATAAGCATAGCATAATCGGCCTTCCATTTTAATATTCCTTTATTAATTTTCCAGCTGAAAGCGTAATAACCAAGAATCAAGATATGCAGGAAGCTATGAGTTTCCTGAACGAGTGCCCGCTCATCAAAATTGAGGACATACTACCTTTCTTCAGTGATGTAGTCACCATCGATCACTTTAGACAACCTATATGCGAGTCCCTACAGGTGGGTAACATATCTTTATCTTAAGCATATTACCATAGTAGGTAACTATAGTCCATTCGCGTTTTTAGTGACGCCAACGCTTAGCAACGCCGCCCGACCAATCAGGTTGCAAAAACTTATGAAGTCATGTAATTTTTTTGCTACGTGATTGGTCGGGCGTCGTTGCTAGGCGATGACTTAACTAATTTAAGTAACAACATACTTTAGAAGTTTTTGGGAGGGGAATTCTCCGTCCTTGTCGCACGAAATGAAATATAAAAGCCGAAATCAATTTTCAAGCAAATTTCTTTCTTTACAGGAAAATAACAATCAAATAGAAGAGATGAAGGCTGAGATGGAAGAAGCGATAGTGGCTGCTGAATATGTAAGTAATAATTGTTTACTTACACAATATGGCTTTGTACACGACGTAGAATGTGTTTAAAAAGTACTACTTCGTGGAATCACTCCCTTGTAGACGAAGAGTTACCATCGCGATAATTGAGTAAACACTTCGCGGAGTGAATTGAACAACCAATCACGTGTGTAAAGCCGCGTCTCCTGCACCCTGTTTTCGTGTTCGACGAACATCGAACAGTGAACGATAAAGGGGCGTGGTCTACGTGTTTTGACGAATAAAAACACTCAAAACACGTAGACCACGCCCCTTTATCGTTCACTGTTCACTGTTCGATGTTCGTCGAACACGAAAACAGGTCGCAGGAGACGCGGCTTAACAATCAATGTAGATAAACTCACACAAGCCACTCTGAGTGCTGATTTTGCTGATGCAATCACCACGTTAATCGAGTAATGAAACAAATTAGAAATATTTACAAAAGCCGGACTAATGCGAGTACGACTCGCGCCCTAAGGGTTCTGAAAATGCAATAGCGCCATCTATGCCGCTATTACATCATAGTAGATATATCATATCTTGATCATAGATGGCGCCACTGCATACTTCTAGTGGCGCCATCTATGAGCAGATGGCTCCGCTTATGGTCCGGTGACAGACGGACAACAAAATGATCCTATAAAGGTTTCGTTTTTCCTTTTGAGGTACGGAACCCTAAAAATGAACATAAAGCCCCGTATTCATGGAAAACAAATGTTGCGCAACATTGTTGTAGCAACGTGTATCTGTGTTGCTAGAAACATACTGATGGCAAGACAACGTGTTCAGTGGCCAGAAAAGGATTGTTTTCAGCAACATTTGATGTTGCTATCAACAATGTTGCTCAACATTTGTTTACCATGAATATGGGGCTTAATACTCTGTAAAACGAAAAAAAATGTTTGCCCTGCACGCCACTGCCGGCAACTATACTCTGTTTTAACACCAAATACCCGTTGCTCGCAGGTCCGCGCGGAAATCCAGTCGTTCCGCAACCGCAGCGTCACCGTGCTCGTATCAGACGTGTGCTGTCTGTGCGACATCGCGCTGTTACTGCGACCCTTCTACCTGTTCCCCTGCGGACACAAGTTCCACAGCGACTGTCTCACGCACGAGACGCTGCCCATACTCAGTACGTGTTGTGAACTGCTTAGATTATACTGGGCCAAGTTTATTTTAGAATAGCCCATAAATTGTACTTGCGGTTCTACTGAAGCGTCTGCCTGTAAATATTTTACTTGCAAGCGATAGGAACCTATCCCTGTCCCAGATCTGGCAACTATGCCAATCGTTAGATACAGGAAGATCTAAGGCTAGAAAACCATAAATAGCGTTTCAAGCTTACTGAAACGGCAATTTAAGGATTTTTGAAAAAAAAAAGTATATTTTATGTCCAATAAAAAGTCTAAAAATGTTGTAAGTATAGGTAGGCACTTTGCATTTTTGTAAAGTTGCTACAAATTGTATAACTATACTTTTATTAGTTGTTGCCCGCGACTTCGTCTGCGTGAAAATGAATGAAAAGCAGCCTATGTGCTTCTCCAGGTCCTAGGCTACCTCTTTGCCAAATTTCATCCAAATCCGTCCAGCCGTCTCAACGTGAAGGAGTAACAAATACACACACACAAACTTTCGCATTTACAATATTAGTGTCACGACGACCAGTCCTGAGCGGACGAATTATTCTCAGACATCTCTCCACCAAAAACTAGAATCTCCTTCGATCATATAAATCTACAATTTCCTTACAGCACCAGCTCGCCGCAACAAGTTATCCGACCTACAACGCCAACTCTCCGTGTTGTCCAACATCGAGCTATCCACACTCACCACCAACGGCCTCCCGCTTCGAGAGATCCTGAGGAACGAGATCGACGACCTGGTCGCCAGCGAGTGCATCTTCTGCGGCGAGTATATGATCAACTGCATCGACAAGCCCTTCATCACTGACGAGGATTGGGACAAGGTCATGAAGGAGTGGGAGTGAGGAGACAATTTTATATCGTAGAGTTGATTATTTGTATTTTTAACCCATCAGGGACCCCGGTTACATAATTAGTAACATTATTTATTAGACCATTCACTGGAGAAATCAGAAAATTCACTGGAAATTCGTTTCGGGGGTCACGTTTTCATCAGTTTCACTTGTAACTAAGGAACTAACAACGTAAACGTACTTTTAAATGTGGTATCGATTTGGAACTTTGAAAGTATATGTTATCCGGATGACAAAACAATAATATGGTACCATCGAACTGATCTGATGATGGTACCAGGAGGTGGATAATGGAACTCCTCAATGGCTACTAGTAATCCTCTCCGAGTTTGGGCTCATTTCGTATGTTTTACTTGGTGACGAGGGTCTGATGATGTAGCCGGGAGGTGGAAAATGCATCCCACGCTTTTGAACATAATAATCGAGAACGGCCGTGTTTCGGCCTAGCACTTGAGTTTTCGAGCTTGAGTTTTAAAACTAGTATTTTCGTTTTATTTATTTATCTATTAAAGTGTTTTGTGCCATCTCTTAAACATTTTTGAATGGGCACTCCCGTGCTGTAAGCTTTATTTTGTAGTTTAGCTGTTTTTATCAAAATGAAATTGTAGACAGTCAAAATTAAACTAGTTTATTAAATATATTGTATCTTTGTTTATATGTGTAGAAAAGTTTATTTTTATGTATACTTTATATTTGTCAGACTGATTTATTGAGTAAATGTGACTGAAGTGTAAAAAAAAATGTGTACACTTGAGAAAATCTCCATGAAATTTTGTGATACTGATAAAGTTATCAATGTAAAATAAATTATGTAAGTAATATATTATTATGTAATACTAGCAAACCCGGCGAACTCCGTTTCGCCACCAGATTTTCCCGCTTTTCTGTTGAAATTTTCCTGAATTTTCTTTGCTATAAACCTCACGAAGCCCGAGACCTTTCCAACGAATGCAAAACCGTGGAAATCGGTTCGTGCGTTCTGGAGTTATAGCGTCAGGAAGGAAAACCCGACTTATTTTTATATAGTAGATAGGTAGTATATTTTGTATTATGCAATATATGTATGTGTAGTCAATAATAAAACACTTTTTAACGGATTCATTATTTATTCAGAAAATTGTGTTATCACGTGATGATAAACAATAAATTAATTAAATATTAGGACAAGGAGACCGTTTCAAATCCTAGAGGACAACAAATTTCATTACACATTTGTTTAATATTAAAAACGTAAAATGTACAAACATAAACAATACAATGTCAACACCTGTGTTATTTATGCACAATATAATTAACACGAAGATTAAGGAAGGCTACACTTAGGCCTCGTGCGCGTGGATTACGACTGTGTGACTAATGAGTGAGACAATTCACTATTGCGAACTAACTTTATTGACTAGCAGCACCATCTACTTCCATCACCTGTGGTTCCGACTTATCACCTTTATCGTCCACTTGCATTATATCTAAGTTTTCTTTCTTCTCATCCACTTTTTCTTCCTTATGGCTATCCTCGACGTTTTCTTGCTTATTACTATCATTGGGTATATCTTTCTTATTTTCTTTGCTTTTATTGCGTTTCTTTACAACTTTGGCGCCCTTCTTGGGGCTTTTCGCTTCAGCTTCTTCTTTTTGTTCTATATTTTCGGACGGTTGTTCGATAGGTGTGTCCTCTGGTCGTGTGTCGACAGCTTGTATTTGTGTGGCGTCCTCGCTGTCGGCTGGTGCCGCTGGTGGTTTATCATCTTGAACGATCGCCTCTGTGGCTTCCTCCTGTGGATTGGACTCAGTCTTCGCTTCCTCTGCCGGGGCCGCTTGTGCCGGCTGTTCGACTTGCTCTTTTGGTTCGCCTTGACCCTCCTCTTTGGTGGTTTCCTTCATTTCGACCTCACCATTTTCTTTAACCTGTTCAGTTGCCTGTTCCGCATTCGTATCCTCATTCATATCTACATCTTGTGCTTGAGACTGACTCTTAGCACCAGCGTTACTTTCTGCTTTGGCTTCTAATACAGCTATACATTTTTGGATGCACCTGATAGCCTCCTTCCGAGCCTGTCGAATGTTTTCTTTGCCATCAGTTTCGATAGTATCTAATTTAATGAGATTCCTAGTGAGCATTTCGTCTAGGAACAAGTATTGCTTATCATTTTTGGCACCCCCAAAGTTTTCAACTTCAGTCATAAGATTTAGAACATCTGTTTGAATACGTAGGATCTGCGTGATAGGGTCGTTTGATGGGGTCTGTTTGGGTTGTGGTGGGGTTTGTTCCCGCTGCGGTGCTTGTGGCTGTGGCGGCGGAGGCGGAGGCTGCTGCGGCTGCGGCGGCTGCCGCTGTTGAGTCTTGGACGGAGGTTCAGTCTTAGGTGCAGCCTGATCATGGTGCACTGGCACTTTCACAAAATGTTCTTCAGCATGCGGATGCTGTTGCGGTTTAGGTGACTGAGAACGCTGAGGCGAGGCACCGCGGGCGAATGCCGCCTGCGGGTATGCTTTTTGCTGTGTAAATGGTTGCGGCCCCTGTCTGAAACCTTTGTTGAAGGGCGTGCCAAAAGCTCTCGAGAAGTTAGGCGGATGATGGTAGCCGACGGGGCCGTCGTCGGAGAAATACTGTTCTCTGTCGATGTGCGGTTGCGGGGGCGGCGGCACGTACGCGGGCTTTGTCTCACCGAAGTGCGTGCCGTGGTCGACCGATTTGTTGATCACCGGCTCGTCCCTACCCTCCACGAATATGGGTATGTGTCGCACATTAGAGTGCTCTCCACCGTGTTGCGGCTGGTGCGGTTCCTGGTGGTTCTGTCCACTCATTTTGAAGCTTTGGTTAGGTTGTGCGCTGTCTGGCGGCGCTGACATAGACCTCTGGTTTCTGTCGTCTGCATCGACCAAGCTAGGGTCGGCGGGGCTCTTCTGGCCGAGATCGACTGTGTTCCTTAATCCGTATTGTGGGAGGTGCGTTTGTGGTTCGGGTTCTGAAGGTCCCGGTTCAGGTTCCTGTTCAGTCTGTGTAGCTGTGGTCTGTTGCTGCGCCGGCGGTGATTGCGGCGGCTGTTGTTGTGTTTGTTGCGGTTGTGGTTGTGGCTGCGGCTGCTCGTCGCGAGCTCCGAATCTGCGGTTCCAATGTGAAGGAAAGTGTTCTCTGAATTCTGGCGGGATGTCGTCGAAGGGGAATCTGTCGAAGCCACCGAAGCCGTCGCCGAAATCTGCAATTACGAAACGTTTTGTAAGAACACCTGCAAAGAATATGGTCTTGTTTCAGTGGGTGTTCTTATACAGCTCTACAGATACTTATAATTAAATATAATATACTGTAGGGTTGTAGGCAACCGAAATCTGACCTATATAACCTAAATAGAAGTTTACAATTCGCGCAATTTAAGTTGCCGGACTGAAGTTCCTGCAAATGGCTTCGCAGAATCCAGGTCTGAGTATCTTAAACAGTATTAAAACGATTGTACATGCGCGAGTTTCTGGAGAGCCATGTTAGATTACGCGTACTGTAGGTACTCTGAAAAAAAAGTTGGCGATATCAGGAAAAGTTTAAATAACTGTTTCGATCGTTTCTTCTGTTTTATATTAGTACCTTCTGTAGCGTCCTGGCTCGAAGGCCGCCTCTTCCTGGCCCAGGTGGCGGGGCGCTGGCGCAACCGCGCCGCTATGTCGGGGTGCCGCGATGCGAGCTCGCTCCACGCGCCCGACCCCTCCTCCTCGTCAAACGGGAAACCGCGCTGTTGACAAAACAACGTAACGGTTAGGTTGATTGATTGCACAAACTTATTTATTGGAAACATTTAAAATCATTTATCACCAAAATATATATTTTTAATTTAAAATAATAAATAGGTTTGCGTTTGATCGTCAACTCGCCTGGGGCCCTAGCCAAGTTGTTTTTCTGTTAGCGTTCACGCTAAATGATCAGTACAAAATGTATGGCAATGACATTACCTGCGGAAAAGTCACGTGACTCACTAATGTCATTGCCATAAATTTTGTCCAGCGTTTGGCGCAAACGCTAACAGAAAAGTAACTTGGCTAGGGGGGCTGATGTTAAACGATGATGCTGTCTACGATGGAGCATGCTTATCCATTTCTGATTGATATGAATTTTCAACAGCTTTTATTAGATAATTCATCCAATAAGTTAAAGCTGTATCTAGACGATTTTATAACCAGTTTCAAAAGCGAAACGACACTGAGGCCGAGATAAATAAACATTACTAAGCACGTGCTTTGGCTAAGCTACGTTCCCGTCTCTGTCTTGCTTGCAAGTTGCGCGACAGTGACAACGATACGGCTTAGCCAAAGTACGTGCTAAGTAACGTCTATTTATCTCGGCCTGAGTCGTCGTTATAGGATTGAAAAACTAAGGATAGTCAATAACGTCATGTTCGCACTAGTCGATAATGAATGACTTAATAATTTAGCTTTATCCCTGACATACCGACTGACGACTGCGATGTTAATGTTAGTATCTCTGAATCGAATAAATGGAATTCTATAATTGAGCTTATTTATATAAGAAGTCACATGGCCCGCCAACAATGGCGACCACTTCACAACGTGATCGTTGTAATTCCTAGACTGTTACATAAATATACCTGTTTGTATGATAATATGACTTATTGTTTAAAGCATCCACTTATTTCTTTTATCGAAAAAACATCATCGATACAAAACTGCCATCATTTATAAATTGTATTAAAGAAACGTCAATACAGGAAGCTCATTTATTGCATCGATTTCGCAAGTTCCGGAACCCCTATAAATATGTAAAGCGACAAGTACATGTACCTACCTATAATGCATTCCGTACTTTGAGCCACCTTACCGTCCAGTAGTAACGTGCGACCGAGACAAAATACACGTCAAAACAGAAGAGGTACATAGTAGTCACATTTGCGTCGCCAGATACTACCATATAAGGCAAGGACGGCCGAGGAAGTGACCTTACAGTCGAGACTTTCGTATTTTGATACTACGGTATCATTACGCGTATGAACGTTCCAATGATTTACGCAGTGCGAATAAATATTAATAATTTCGATAAGTACTTGTTTTTGACATGTTCGACACAAAAAATGGTCAATTAACATAGCTTCATCGTTGGTTTACGATGACTGTTTAAGTAACAACAATAAATAAATACGAGGGTTTAAGTCGATCTCACTATAATCAGTCTCGCAACCTTTTGATTATAAAATGGATTGTTATCAGGAATAACCTACGTACATAATTTGCTACAAGGCTTTAACATTTTGTGATTTCGTTTTTATCCGTTTTTTCCGATTTTATTCCAGTTTGTGGCGTGGTTTCATAGGATGGCTTGAGAGTAATTAACCATTTTTGGAATACATTGCATCTCAATCATGGATTACCAATGGAAGATTGCAACGTTTGTAATACTTGCTAGTTTTAAAATAGTACTCAACACGGAATACCATAAATGGTTTATTATTTTGTGAAACAATATTCAAAGCATTTTGATAACAACTTCTTAGTAAACAAGATTAAATACTTCCAAGGATAAAAAAAGAACTCACGTTAGAAGTAATGAAACAAATAATACATCATCAACATAGATGGCGAACCGAATGCTTGCTTGTTCAACAATACCACCAATATTGTTGGTTACGTGGAAAAAGCCAATAATGTATATTATTGTACTATGCAAGCGGCATCATAGCACAAAATGTACAACAGCAAAACTGATGATTGTTAACGGTGACATCAGCGTGTGGGTTGGAACGAACAAAAACCGATGGAGATCGCGTCATGCGATTGTTGACGATTGTCTGAATACGTAGCAAACGTGTGCTGGCGGGATGATCCCAACCGGGCACGTGGATGATCTCATGAGCTAATAATGCTGCATTTATGATATTGCAAAACATACCTACCTATTTTCACGTGGCACTCGAAGCGATACGATAAATTAATTATTATAAATAAATAAGGTGATGTAACCCTGATAAGCAAGATGAGGTTTCGTAAGTGTTTCGACTCTTCTGAAACTGCACTTAAACAGAATTAAAGATAAGACATAGGTATACTATTATAGGTGATGCGCTAATGTTGTCACTTATCAAGCATCTAAGATCAGCATCAGAGGTCTAAGGTGGTCACAATTGGTTTCGGTAAAGTTAAAACTTTACCAAAACCAATTTAGACCTCTAAATTACAAATTAAGAAGAACATTGAAATCAGAAAAGATTCTAAGAAGAATTTGTATTTTTAACATTCAAAATAGCTGCAACAGTTCCCTGCAGTCTCTTCTAGCAGTCACAATCCAATTAAATGACATGTTATATTCGCATAAGCATTACATAGCGCTAGAAATAAGTGCGCAAGAATATTTTGACATTACTACGGAGGTGGGTGACGCAAGTGAAGTCGTTGACCGCCAACATACAACGTTCTGGTCTAAACCTCATAGCAAGAAAAAATGCAAACAGTTATTAATAATTTTGGAAGTAAACATTAGACATGGGTTGTAAAAAAAATATATGTTTTTGCCATACAGTCCGCAAGACATTACTGTCGTTCTTGGTACACAAATCTTATATTCTGTTTTGTTTGTATCTTTATAAAATGTATTATAGTCAGTAATTAGATTTTTATCAGCTTAGACTGATAATCCTCGATAATCAAACGATGACCCACTTATGCTCCATAAGTAGAAACATGAATCAAGGCGTGGGATGGAACTGTTATATCCACTATAAGTCTTTTTAAGGTTTTATATAAAACATCCGGTGATTATTACTTTACCAATAAAGACAATCAGGTAGGTTTTCTTTCGTTTGGCCGAATTTGCATAAGATACTAATCCTCGTGGGCGCCCGTGTGACGCACCGTTGAAGGTACAACGTTAAGACCGCTTATGTACGTGAACGATTCATTTTACCTCCTAAGATCAGTGACATCACCGTCTTAAGTTAGCTGAATTATTTACAAAAACAATTTCATAGTCGTCAGACCGGTTATGCATAACTTGGGTGGATCATTACATGTGTGAAGTTCGTTAAGTTTTCATGGTGCTAAGAACATTCATTGGTTACTTAAATTTAAATGATAAGAGCCCGCCATCTAAAGTAATTAATTAAATAGCTAAATAAAATTTGTATTTTTTCAGTCCTAAGGATGATCCCATAACGAAATCAGAGGCAAAACATGAGTGAATAATAATAATAACATCACGTTTACAAATAGAAGCAGTCACAGCTGGAAATATTTTGTTTACACGTGTGAAGTTAAATATCACGTGGATATAAACATGAAAGTGATGTCGTTATCGTAATATACAAATATCACTTAAAATCACGGCATCGTTTTAGTCGAAGTACTGTTGGAATAATATCGCAAAGTGAAGCACTATTATATTGGGAGCGTATTTAGAGCGAGCGTGCACTTACAGATAAACAAAGCAGAAGGGGTTTAGCATCAACAGAAGCTCGAAAGGTAAGTGAACTTTGATGAATCGCTCAAGAATAACGCTGACCGAAGACGATGACCGAATATGTATTTTAGTTCATTGATTAAATTAATTTATTGATTATTCCAACATTGTTTGATTTAGTTGTCCGTCAACGTTAATTTTGGAAGAGTCAAAGCATTTATTTCATTTAGACCACTTCAGGTACTTCTGAATTGTCAAGGAGTCTGTCAGTTAGTCAGAATGATGAAGCTAGATGCCCTTCCAAAGCGTAGATTCCTATAGAGAAGAACGGGCAAGAAACTCCATGGTTACTCTTTTAAATCAAATCAAATGAATGCTAGTCTCAACGTTTTACCAATGTATAGACTAGTGATTTATCGCTCATACATTCGACAGGACTTGAGAAAATTAAATGTCAAAGGTCCCAAATTGCAATGGCAGTTGGGGACATAATATGCTCCCCCGCATGATTAATCTGCTTAAATGCCCCTTGCAGTCGTTCAACGCGAGGGGCGTTGAACGGTTCTAATGGATCGGCCACGAAATCGACGCTCCAAGCGAATTCGCCTTCGCTGCAAGTGTCAGCGTCGAGCGTCAAAGACAAATGTATGTCTAATGTTCTACAAGGCCACGAAGTAGACGCTGCAAGCGTCAGCGAATTTCCCTACATTTGTTTTTGACGCTTGCAGCACAAGGCGAATTCGCTTGGAGCGTTGTTTTCGTGGCCCTCGGGTTAGGGGTTATACGGACTGCGGTTATACTAAAAATAAATTAGTTTGATAATAAAACCGCAGCCTCAACATCAACTTCGTGAATTATATGCAATATTCCGCGGTTTTCAGATGACATTTTTTTGTCGTAAGCAGACGCTATACATGGTATTTTGATAAAACCAAAGAGTCTCGTCGCTCATGACTCACGAGACTCGGCGCATGACGTCGAATTGTTTACAATGATCTCGTGTTAGTTATGGGCGATTTGTGGGCAAATATGCGAAGGTAGACACACAGTGCTGAACAAATATACGAACTTTTAAAAGAAACTATTCTTGAGAAGTTTACACGAAGGCTATATGCCTCATCAAGCGACTCAAGGCAAAAGAAGATAAAAGAAGAACATAATACTTTAAATTTCGTAATTTTTAAGAGTATTTTAAACTTCACTTTTCTCAAAGATCTTCATTATTTGACAAGACATTTTAATGCAAATTGGTACTTCAGTCCCAAAACTCCACAAATTAAGACATGAAGTCATAATATCAGCGAAGGTATAACACCTGTGCTCCAAACAAGCAATGTCTTTGACCATGCCACCACCTGGCCAGTTTCCAATTACTAATGCGAACAAGGAAAACATTCTGCAGGTCATTCTGCTTTCTCAAACAGGCCTTGTGTTAGATCATCAGTGATTTAAATAGTATCGAGTAACAGAAATCACTTTCGTCGGTGTTTTGCGATGGGCTAAATTAATAAGTGCAAAATAGTGATATGTCGAAGTAGCAAAATGGCATATTTAAATGCAAAATTGTTGTGATCTTTAAAGGTTGTTCCTTGCATGTAGCTCTGCAGGTGCATTAAGAAAATTATATAAAAAAATGTAAATAAAGATAGCATCGTTGATTTTAACTCCAAATGAACACATGTTTCATTCATGATTTTATGACAATGATCTTCGGAATTTCCTAACTATCATAAGCTGACAAGTTTCATAAAACTTACTTCACTGCCATGGTACTCCGGTGGTTTATCCAATACAACAGGGGATTCCATTTCCTTGTTACAAAACACTGAAAATTTTCACTAATAACCACTTCACAATTAAATAACGCGATAATATCGACGTACTTTGAGTAACGTTCGTCACTTTGTCTCGATTTATACTGCGGCGATCGACGCTGTACGATCGTATTTATACAGCATGTGGGAAGCGCGGCGCCACGAGTTCGCGGACCGTCCGGAGCGTTCGAGAACGACTCAACATCGTCGCCGTATCGCAGACAACAAAAACACTCGACAGAAAGTTTGTTTCTGTAAAATATACATAGGCGCGTTTGTTTATATTAAAACGCTTTATGCATTGAGCTTGTCGCGTAGAAGCAGCAATGTAAGTGTTACAGGCGACGAGACCAGTCGATTTTCTCGTAAACGCTCAACGCGCCTGCGTCGTTTTTGTCTGGAAGCTTCTTGGGGTGGTTGAGCACATAGTGGGGTGAAAAACAGATGCAACCCCTTTGAAGCAAGCTGGAACTTTATCGAAAGTTCTAGCGAAGAATAAAGTTTGAGCACCTACGCTGTATGAAAAAGGAATGGGCAATTTCGCCACTTTATGAATAATTTATAGTAGGCAATAAATATAATGTAAAAACAAATAATAATTAATTTTCAGATCGTCAAACGTGAATCATTGTGGACAATGATTTTGTACTATAATGGACATCACAATGGCAATAACAGCTTGTATGAATTTATTTAATTTTTCCTTCAACGTGCCTTATAAACCAACTGATTAATGTTGGGGTGTTGCATTTATACAACCTCTGTACATTAATTTACGTTTCAATTGTTCTTTAATAAAAATGGACGTTAAAGGCAAAATGTCCTTCATCCTTGCTAGTCAGACGTGTATTAAAATTACTCTAATTTAAAATTGTTATTGGAGCCTCAAGATTTATTACAAACAACATCACCCAGTATAGCTCAATTGGTTTCGGATTATTTCGAAGTAGTAGTTATAGTATTTGAATAATATATTTTTGTAAAAAAATGGGTTAAAAATGGGTTAAAAAAATCTTTCTTTGCCAACATCGACCGTGCGATTTAACCTGCTTTTATTGTTGCCTTTAACCACGGTACGGTATTTTTATAGAACATACAACTTCATTAAGTTTGCACACCATGTACAATTTGCAAAAAAATCTCCCATATGGATAGAATATATTTGATCCACGCAATACATATTCCGGAATTTTGTATACTTAATAAGAATCATTTAAATGTTACGTTCAACCTGCACGCACAGAACAAATAAGACACCAGCTATGAGCATTCGGAAAGATTGTCAATATGTCAAACCAACGATTGTGATTGTGACTGAAAGCCATTGAAAGGGAACATGACTAGGGTCCGGTATAATAAGTTTCCAGAAACATACAATTCAAAAGAGTACTAAGAATGACTATTTAAAATAAACAGGTGACATTTTTATTTATAGCTTACTGCCAAAATTATCACAAGGGTAATGATGATGTATTTATCATTGCGATTATAATCGTATGAGTGTGCAAATATTTGTAGCTACAATGACAGTCCCACAACTACACGAAGGCTGATATTATTCATTGATAATAAAACATGTAAATAAATACAAATAATATAATACAAGGTGTCTCAAAAATATTTGCCTATTTCAATTTCTTATTTAGAAGCAAACGCGCGGTAATTCAAGAAGGGAAATGCGTGTTCTGTGTGCACTAAGTACTAGGGTGTTACGAAAACTCTAAATCTATGGTCTCTGTTCGAGCCATCATCTATTCGGAGCTGAATCTTTTGTTTCAGACTACATGATCGAAGATAGGACGACGGCAAACAGGGGGTCCAAGAGAACAAACAACCCTATTAATGATCCTATTTTTTGAAGACCAAAATGGTCGTGCCCTAACAGTAAAATAATTATAGCCTCAACTTAGTGTCAAGATTACATGCCAGAAAGTTGATTTCATCAACACGGAGCCACATGTACGACTAGAGATTCATTGGCTGCGTTACAAGAATTATTCCCTCGAAAGGATAATTTCATTGAGGGGCGACATTGGGTAGCCACTAAGAAGCCCATATCTACACTGGATTTTTTAGTGATACCTTAAGAGGTTAGATACCTACCTAAAAAGTAGAGTATACCAGAACTCCCCGACAACCACCACTCAGTTGATGAGGAATATCGAGGTTGAAATGGACTCTGTTACTCCGGATCTTTTACGACGAGTGTACCTACATCAGTCTAGTCTCGCTTCAATGAATGTTTGGCGCGTAGTGGAAGACATCTCGAAGGTAACATTTAAAAATTAAATTCCATTTCATATTCTTATTATAAAGATTCATCATTTAACTATTAACAGTTTTAGTATTATTAAAATCGTTGAAGAATTTTGAGATAAGTACATACTTTTTGTGGAAGTTTTTATTGATGCTAAAGAAATCACGAATCAGAAATGAATAAGCACGTGTTCTGTGCCAGGTGTGCTTATTTTAGAATACCGAATTCCGTACCTTAACCTCTCAAGTCCAATTGGCCTACCAGTGAGTCAGGAACTACTTTATCTATTGTGGCTCTTTAGCTAGGGTTTGACGGGTTAAAAGAACTCCTAAAACACTTTTTACGTGTAAGTCAAGTAGGTAGTAGGTGTACATTTTTAAATCCTTTAATTAGGCTATAAAGTCTAAAACGATTCTATCGTTATAGACTTTATAGCCTAATTAAAGGATTTAGAAGATAGAAGCAATAGTTAAAAACTTATAACGCCGGAACAACCCGCCAGAAAATACATTAACATTTTATAAGTATTACTGAGAAATGACTAGTATAATCTAATTAAATTAATTTGAAGCACATATTGCACAAAAAACCTGAATGTAAAAACCTGAACATAATAAAATGAAAAAAAAAAAAAAAAAACTTGTTTACATTTTTCATACTAACATTGGCGCGAGTAGAGCTGGTTCGCGTGCAATTGAATGAAAAAATTAACAATTTTGCGCGACTCACCACATAATATTATGCCTCTGCGGTCCAGACAGCAGAGGCGTTCTGTCCGTTGCTCAAGGTACATACCATATTTCAAACGACAGCGTAATGACGATGTCTTTGGAGGAAAATGCAAGAAGATAACAAAATAAGGCTTGGAGAGCTAAAATTCGGAGAATCTTTCTCCAAACGCTGATAATATACAGGGTGGCAGGTTAGGCAGTGGAAATATTTTAAGGGGTCATTGTACTCATCATTATGAACAACTTTTACTATGGGACCAATCCTGAAATCGCGAAAAAAAATTCAGCTGTTCCATACATTTATATTCACATAACTCAACAAAATGTATGGAACAGCTGATTTTTTTTTCGCGATTTCAGGGTTGGTCTTATAGTAAAAGTTGTTCAGAATGATGAGTACAATGACCCCATAAAATATTTCTACTGTCTAACCTGCCACACTGTATACTCGTATTTAATTGGTTAACTAGTGCTATTCGGTTTGTGATCTAAATACTTGGAAACCTATATTGAATTGGGTAAACGCTTTGATCACGCCCAGAAGCATTGAACAAAATTTCGCGATACACTGTAAACTAAAACACCGGTTCCTATTTGTTACATAACGAACTATTATCAGCTGACTGTTATTTGGCAATCAATGCATGGTCGTTGACCTAGCAGACTCGCATGGTGTTAAGAACGCAGGTAAAATAATAAGTTTCTCATTCATTCAGCTTTTTTCATATAGAACTGGTATTATTTTGAGCCAAAAAGGACGACTAATCAGTCGCAATTAACAATTTAAAACTGAATTTTAAGCAAGGTTATTAAACAAAGAAAAGGAAGTGTTAAAGAAAATGTTTATACGTCCCGTCGCGGCAAATATTGCGTCTCGCGCTGTACCTTTTTTCATGAAAGCCAATTTTAACAGGTATGTAGCAAAGTGGCTATTTTTAACAGCTTTAATGTCAGGATTTCTACAGGAAGCGAACACTGATAGTTCACATAGCGTAGTCGTGATTTGGCTAAGCGTTTTTAATTAGACCGACTAGCAACACGCTACACAATGACGATCAATTTTAGAATGTAAATGAAATCTTAAATACATATTATGTCGGTAAACTAACCAAGAATGGAGAAGAAAATTAAAGGTTTAATACCATTCGCAATATAAGTGAACGTGTTTGCGGTAAACGTCTAACTAGAAATACTTCAGGGTTAATCAAAATACTATAAACAACTAAAGTGGGACGCCGGAGACGTAGGAGGGCAACTCACTCCAAATACCTAACGATTCTTATTATACTGTTGTGCAATATGAAAACAATTCGACCCCTAGTACAATTTTAGAGACATTAGAAACGTTAGGAAACATCCACTTAGTACGCGGATGTCTGAATGTCACTCATAAAATGTATCTATTGATACATCTCTAATAAGTGCATGATATTTTTGATGACGATTGAAAGACTAAATCAGTTAATTAAGCGTGTAAACAAAACATTGTATCGTTGGCAGCATCGTGTGATCGGTGTTACCAACAAATACAATATTTGAAGCTATTTATAATTTGTATGTGCGACCGCACGTTCGCACCAATACTAATGACTGTGGTGTACTCACGTTTCGCTTCATATTATACTGTCACAGAATTATTTCACGTTATTATATTTTTTAACTGCCGTATTAACATTTAGCTGTTGGAATCGACACTGAATTTTATATATCCGTCTCAGCACCACTCACTCGTTCACGTCTGCGCGTCGTTTTGTTGCATGTGCTGTGGGTGGGTGCCGCGAATCACCGAAATAGAACTTTTGGAATAACACTACACAAATTATATTCCTTGCGTCACCGGTAACGTTTGACGAGATGAAGATCAAGAGCGTATAGTCGTATACGCACTACGCAGTCATTCGGATTACACATGAAAATAGTCACAAATATCTATTTATCATTAGAAAGCCAGACAAAACATTTAATCTATTTTTTGCTTGTGACTGTTATTGCAGCGACGTCTATGGTGCTGTTATAACAGAAACTGAGCAAGAGCGTGTCGTACCACGAACATGCACACTGTAGGGTTTCGTTCCGTAGCAAGGAGTATTTCAATTTTCCGATCGCAAATATAAATTGGTATTTAATACAAACGATAGTCATTTTTACTGTTGGCAACCTCAAAAATGCAAAATAGCGAATATTTTAAAAACTAATTGACGTATCTTGTTCCAGTTCCAACCAATTTTTATCGAAAGCTTTTATTAGGTGCTGCTTGCTTGATTTTTCAGTTTTTGATAACGCAGTTGGAAAATTAACGGGGACACACTAAACATTCACATACATAAGGAAGTTACTCAGAAACCTTCACGTTATTTTCAAAGACCTGGTTAACGATACCCTAGATTACCCTTCATGCAAAGGTGCGCGAAAATATTGCCTTTTTCGTAATTTTACTACAGACTATAAAGCGGCGAAGTGTTATACAAATTGGATAACCACTGTACATTTTACGAGTGTGAGACAGACAGACATAATGAAACTATATAAAGGTTTCTAGTTTACTACAAAACCCTAAAAACCCAAAATATTGCTTTTCTTTGTTACAAATAAACTTAAAATATCGTTCTTCCAACTTTCTGAAATCAGACCGCAATGTTTTGAATAGATTTCATGTAAACTTAGCAAACAAACTAGGTCACTGTGGGATCCCAAATAGCCGAACGATGATTGGCTTGTGTAGACTGGTTAAACTCGTGAGTAACGACGTATCCTAACAATATTTGTGTATTTATCTTATTTTCTTGTCAATAGAACTCAAATATTTTTCAGCCAATATGTGGCTGTGTGGCAACTTGGACTGCCCTGTCGTTTCCCTCGTAAATCCTGAAAAATGCATGTGATTTATCTGAAGTTTAAAAGGATTAAGGATAAATACTAAATAGTAAATTGTTTAAAATTTGTCCTGAATGTTACGGTTTAATACTGACTATGCACTGACAAGAAGCCTTTGGTTGCAGTTTCATTGAAAATGACTTGGGTATTCGTAGTGTAATGTGTAAGCGAAGTCTCAAAGGTTACTACGATGCGATCAAACAAGGTGACACGCGTTCATTCGTTCGTTCTCATTCTCTTCCTCCATAGGTACAGTAAAAGGGAAGTCCTTGAGCAGCCCACTGCTGTACTGATTCATTATCACCCACGCGCACAATTGCATGTTATTTCTCGATAGAGCACTGCAATGTTGCAAACGATTTGCGGTTAGGGTTAACAGTGTATGAAGTCACGAATAATTGGTTTCAATCTTTATCGTGGTTTACTTACATGTTATTCTTGGTTTAGTTTATTCGAAATATATTCGATGTTTGAAATTGCAACTCTTACGCCCTTTATTTCATGGAACCTTCTACTACCTAGTTCTATATGGGTCGGCAAG
The DNA here is from genome assembly GCA_948465475.1 of Thalpophila matura. Lineage (NCBI taxonomy): Eukaryota > Metazoa > Arthropoda > Insecta > Lepidoptera > Noctuidae > Thalpophila > Thalpophila matura. The sequence continues at coordinate 15,428,473 of OX419185.1, forward strand.
ATTCAAGAAATAAAGCATGTTTCACCTTGTCTAGCAAGAATGATTTTGCCTTGGGGCCGTTTCTATTGCGTTTAGGATTGTCAAACGGCGACTTTGATAAATTTTCGGCAGCAGATTGCTACAGCAATGTCATATGAATTGAGGAGCCACTTCAGATTTCAAGATATTTTGTAGGCCAAATTCAAAAGCATTGAACTCGCAGACTGTGACTGGTGGCCTAACGATTTAGGTATGTTCGATCACGATCAGACATCTGAATGCATATCTTTACAGCGGCACAACGCAATTCAATATCGATTTCATGCATGTGTGATTGGATCCGTCATATTTCTTGTATTTGATATATTGACAAAAAAAAACTTGAGAGGTGTCAAGGGACACCCGGATGGAACGAAGTTCCTTTCGATTAATTAGTGAACCTATATTTAAACCTATATTATTATAAAAATACCTATATTTACATAAGACCCCCCCCCCCCTCCGACCATCCTTTTCTAACACTAGTATTTCATATTTAATAGATATTATTATCTTATCGAATAATGCCCATAGAAATCCCCAGGTTCTATCTCCTCCCACCCATCCCACCGTGCACCGCTAAAATTCCTCTATCTCGGAAACGGTTGGGAATATCAAAATTTCGACAAAATTTCCCACCCCCTATAACCCCCTTCCAAGTAATACCTAAATTAATATAAGACCCCCCCCCCCCCTCCACTTAGACCCCCCACCCGACTATCTCACCGGGCTAAGGGGTCTTGGTCCTGGTCTCGGTCTTGGTCTTGGTCCGGTCCTTATTAATACGGCCCGATTAATCAAAGTGCCCGTAGCATATATTATATTCGCATTCGCACTCGCACTCGCACACACGCACACACACACACGCACGCCGCACGGCTTACAATAGCTTGCTACCAACTTTTACCAAATTTTCATCTTAATTTTTTCCGTCTAGCCCCCTTTCGTAACGCGCGATAAGGAACTTCGTTCCAAAAAACAAAAACAAATCCATTAGTGTAAATGCGGTACATACTGTGTTTCAACCCTATGATTAACACGTCGCGAGAACTAGTGATAATGATGATAAATAGATCCAATACTGTCTTTTTATTCTGTGTCGCTTATTTCATAGTTGCTGGGGTTCTGTTTCACAGTTTAGATTCCATTTCCTGTCATTTTCTTATGAAGACGCCGTGTAATGTTAAAACTATAAATCTGATCTTTGAATTTAACAAACGTTTTATTTTTCGATTTTATTTTAGTGCCACTTTTCTTTATAATATTGACACTGCTGACCAGTGGCGAAGGCTCCCTACAATTCGATTCCTACCGGCTGGCTTCCCATTCAAAAACGGCACTAGTAGTGTTAGTGTTTACCTACTATTGTCAAACAATATAATTCATAATAGAAAAGTAGATCGAAATGGAAATAATGAGACGGTTTATACTGCAAGACTATGAGGCCAAGAAGCCAGCCACAGGCTATAAAGTTACTGAGCTGCATGCGTCACGCTTATCGTACGCATTTTTGGCTCGTCTTATCTCAGACAAAAAATTACCCTTCACCACTGCACTGCTCTATTTTCTTTTCTTCCTTGTCTATTTCCATGTTTTGATGACGTGATTTTTGTTTTATAAAATCTATACTATTATAAAATTGTAAACAAGCTGTGTCTGTACATTGAAGATATTCCAGAAAAAACAGTCGGGATAGGGTACTGGCACTGGGACGTAACTATACCCAGTTTTTTTTTAGATTTTTTGTCTGTTTGTCTGTTTGTGCGCGCATCACGCAAAAAGTACTGAACGGATTTTGATGTGGTTTTCACAGTTCGATAGCTTGGGGTCCAACTTAAAATCTAAGCCACGTTTCATCTAATTCTGATCATAGGATATTCTAGGTCCTAACTCCTAGCATAATTTACTTGGACGACCTTGCGCTATTATTAAGGTACTCGGGTCACGGAATATTTGTATGTTATTTGCTAATTCGTGCTAATGATATCACGCGATATTCAAGTATTAAATGTTTTATTAAACCAACAATATTCAAAACTGACCAAAAGTTCGCGGCACCTTATACCTCCAAGTAAAATGACTTCTGGAAACGAACTACTGCTACCTATACCTGTTACCGAAACTAAGGAATTATTGTTGGCTCATAGGTTTTATTACACATATTATAATACACTAGCACTTCGCCCGCGACTTCGTCCGCGTGTCCCACAGGAACTGTGCATTTTTTCGGGATAAGTAGCCTATGTTACTCAGTGATAATGTAGCTTTCTATTAGTGAAAGAATTTTTAAAATCGGTCCAGTAGTTTCAGAGCCTATTCGGTACAAACAACCAAACAAACAAACAAATAGTAGATTGTAGCACCGAGCGCAAAGTGCATTATTCACTCACTTCAGCAAGGTGCGTAATCTACTTTTCTTTCAACTACCTACCTACCGTGAAAAAATATACCTAGTCAAAATAAAAACCGACTTGGTGAAAAAAACTTTGAAGTTTTTTTCACCAAGTCGGTTTTATTCAGTCGATTATTTTCAAAGTCAAAGTCGATGTTGAATTGGAAGTCGATAGTCGATAGTCACTAGTCAATAGTTGTCAGTCAGTTTGTCCGTTAGTTGAAGTTAGTTGACCGCTCCAAAACCTAGATCTATTCCTAATAACAAAACAGTGCATTAATGTAAATGCATTTTTTCGGGATAAGTAGCCTATGTTACTCAGTGATAATGTAGCTTTCTATTAGTGAAAGAATTTTTGAAATCGGTCCAGTAGTTTCAGAGCCTATTCGGTACAAACAACCAAACAAACAAACAAATAGTAGATTGTAGCACCGAGCGCAAAGTGCATTATTCACTCACTTCAGCAAGGTGCGTAATCTACTTTTCTTTCAACTACCTACCTACCGTGAAAAAATATACCTACTCAAAATAAAAACCGACTTGGTGAAAAAATCTTTGAAGTTTTTTTCACCAAGTCGGTTTTATTCAGTCGATTATTTTCAAAGTCAAAGTCGATGTTGAATTGGAAGTCGATAGTCGATAGTCACTAGTCAATAGTTGTCAGTCAGTTTGTCCGTTAGTTGAAGTTAGACCGCTCCAAAACCTAGATCTATTCCTAATAACAAAACAGTGCATTAATGTAAAAACAGTGCAATAATGAGATTTCATATAACATTACTGCACTGTTTTCGTTCTAAGCAGAAATGACGTTCTTTGTGATCAGTTTTGTAGTGATTAATGATAACATTACTGCATAGTTGGAAGAAAAAAATCTTTCCTCTTTATAATATTAGTATAGAAGTATAGATTTAACAGGTCAATGTAATTGTTGGTAAGACTTATATCGATTTTGTAACAATTTAGTCGACCTAAATACTTGTAAAGTCTACATTGTACATGAAAGTGAAAATAATTTTTATGTACTCCAGATCTGTCAAATCTTTCGCGAGCATTGCGTGCGCTTGCGTCGCATCGATCCGAATCCGATGTTGTATAATATAATAATTATGTCCTCCACGCATAATAATCTGTTGTGTACCTATAACGGAAATCACTTTGCGAGGTTGCGCATTTGTAAACGTTCTGCATCACACTGTCATCCGTTTAGTTTTGAAAATAGATCGGTATTGTAATATTTGTAATAGCGAAAGTTTATAACAGCAATTTGATGTAGAGGTGTTGCTCAGCCCATCTAATCATCATTAGCATGTCCATTAGACTTTTTAAAGTAGGTGTAAGTGACTCATTTACTGAAGAACTGAAGAAAAGCGAGAGGCCTGAAATCGTCGTGATACAACAAAAGAAGACAATGATTAGACTGTTTTTGCTTCCTTCCAGAGATCATTCAATTAAATCCTCATTAAGAAGCAGCATGAACTCGGTTGATTCTAACATCGCAACCATGCCGAATCAATCAGTCACCGCCGATCAAGATTACGACTTGTGTAATTGTCATTTATTGCCCTTGAACTTCTGAATTAGCTGGTCGAATTATTTGTTATTTGTCTCTATCCATTAAATCACATTAAATGCCGAGACAAGTTTTCAGGACTAAAAGCAATAATTCTCCTTATAACTGGGCGAAATAGTTACTGTTTTAATTGATACTAGCTTTTCCCCGCGGCTTCACCCGCGCTCATGTCGGAAATTATCCCACGGGAACCTACTACCGGAATAAAAAGTAGCTTATGTCACTCTCCGGCCCATAAAGTATCTGTATGCAAGAAATCATGACGATCTGTTACTGCGTGAAAGGAAAAGGACAAACCAGCGAATACACTTTCGCATTTATAATATTATAGTTGGGATAAGAATTATGTTATCACTAAATGACTAAGCAGACTAGATAGGGAAGGCCCAGGCAGGGAAACGACCGATAACTTGTATCTAAGAAACACTGAAATAACTTTGTTTTGAGTTATTATTCAATTAAGACCATAACTTGCGAGATAACAGCTTTCAAAGTTCAAGCTCGGAATCCATTCATTATTCCTTGATAATAGTAGGTTCACTTATTAACTAATAAATATAACAGGACCTCCACTTGTTGCGATTAACCTATGCCTATAACTCAAGTTATTTTAATAATTGTCAAAATATAGAAATAGCTTAGATTTTGTCAAAGAAATTCGCAAACATATTACATATCTCATTGAACTGATGTAAGCTGCCGTTTAGTGAATTAGAAATTCTAGGAAAATAACATTCCATACTGATTCATAAATCTCATATTTCAAGGCTAGTGAAATATATAACCTTTATAATTTGATTGAAAATTAAACTGGACTAAAATATTGAGTCTCGTGTAAGAAAGTAAGGCATAAATACATTAGATGGAAATGATCTATCTTGCTAAGATAAATTAATCAGATTTAAGTAGACTGAAGTTTGATCATTGATCAGTACCCACTTGCGCAGTTTATTGTGCTCATACCATAATGGATTATGGATACGTGTTAATACGTATTATATTAGCATGGCTTATGTAATCAGTGTAGCCGGATCTCTAATGAATCTTGTTTGACTATATCCTGATCTGTTTGACTAAGAAGGTGATTTATTGATTACAAGTTCTAGTACATAAAATGTATTAGGGAAAGCAAAAGTTATGTCGTTTTCCTCGATTGATTACCTAACTACCTACTTACACAAAAACGTATTTTGATGACGGCAATGAAATGCAGCTGTGGAACTAACAAACCACATATAAGCAATAAAATACGAGGAACAATAACAAGTGAAATGACTTGTATTAAGAAAACAGTAATAACCAAGCATAATGTGATTCATTTGAGACCGAAATTTCAGACTATCCAATACAGTCGCAAATGTCGAGGCTTGAAGAGAAACAAAACAGTCGTGCCAATATCCTACACTGCCCATTGCTGGGTCGTCATGTGTCTGTCAATAGTGTAAATATCAGTCTTTAAACAAAAACCGATATAAGAAGTAGATATATGTCACATTGTGGTGTGAGTAACATATCGTTGTTTTCATATGACACAAGATCACCGTGAGACGACACGCTTCATGCTCCGATGGCTCGTTGCATTGTTCTAAATATTGCACAAATGTACAACACCATTTATTGTAATAAAATGTGCTTTCCTAGATCGAGTGATTCATCGATTGACAATAATTTCTTGAATAAACAATAAAGTTAATTTCTGAGTATTCAGGTTAATTTTGAATTGTTTGGTTGACAGAAATAAAATTATTATGATGCGTTGCACAAAAAAATTCATTTCAACCACAATGTTGGCTCTCCTGAATGTCAATACAACGTTTTTAACGGTCTTGGAATTTTCTTTCGGCACCAAATCACGTTCACCACTTTTTAGTCTCCTAGGCATTAATTTAACACTTAAATCTAAAGAAAATAGAATTTAAAATGTCACTTACGGGATATCTTCCGTGATAATTCGTTTGAGTTCCCGATATTTCGACGCTGTTGCAAGCGCCATGATCGCGGGTTGACTGGAGATTGCGGGTGGATGAAAATAAATTGTTAGGAGCAGACAAATCTGTCTACCCTCTTTCTCTAAATTTAGAGACAAACCGTGAAAGCTTAAAACAGTGTTTAAGAAAATAGAATGTTTAAGACCAAGACAAACATGACAGACAGGGGAGTCAACAAAGCGTCGAAGGGAATTCTTATGTGAAATGCACTCTAGCTACAAACTCTGAAGCAGTAAAGAAACTTATTCACTCAAACAATATTACATTGAGCAGGTTGTATTGTATAACTGGCAAGACTTTTGTGGAAAACTTTTACTGTGATATAAACAAACAAACCGACAAATAAATCACACGTTGACATCACGTATTCACGTAATCACGTCCTATACGAAACACATCGAATAATAAATAATTATTTATTACTTGTTAAAATTACGTGTGGCCTAACATCACTATCCGTAAAGAATTGCAATTGACATCGACAAGGAAAAAAGATAACATATTACAACTTAAGTACCTACATTGGATTAAAGTCAATATCTTCATCAGAGTCATGCCTACATAGCGTTTGTCCGGCTTGTTGCCAAGGTTCCTAAGCCGTAAAGGAAGCACGTGAACAGATTTTCCATCCATGCCATGACATGGCGAATTTATGATTGGAACAACAGTTATATTTCACTAGACGGACTTTTGTGGAAACTATGCTGGGAGAGATTTATAGGTGGTACAGTCAGTGCCCTACATTGTCTGACCCCTCTTAGAATCTTAAGCGAAGTGTCCACTAGCAATAAAATTTGCGCAAGCGACTTCTCGAAAGACTTCTCGAACAATAAGTCAAGTCTTGCGCTAGCGTTTACTCGTTGAAAGTGGCTTGCGCAAGTCAACTGCTGCAAATTTTATTGGTAGTGGACACTTCGCTTTACTATTTCTAGGAGGGGTCAGACAATGTGGGGCACTGACTGTACCTACGTTAATATTGTAATAATACTACCCACGATTCGATCGCTCGAACTATTAACGCATTTTTTGTGTTCGAACTTCAAACCAACATTTTCTTTTATCGTTGTATTTTGAACAATTAAATTGTGTCTTAAAAACCGCACTCAGCTATAAATTTTGTGAATAACTGAATAATTACTAATCCTGGTTGGCGCCAGATAAAGTATGCAAAACATGCGGCGCCAAACCACTGCAGAAATAAACAATAATAAATGGATGTTCAATTTGATTGTTTGGACTTATCAAGCACGCTTCAATTTCAATTTTGTGGCTATTAAGGCGCTGATAACTGCCAACGGCCTTGAGTGATTTTGGTGGTATAGCTTGAGTGTTCTGCGCTGCTCAAGCAACGCGACATACGTCCACCGAGCAATACGACTCGCCTATCAAGAAGCGCGCTATGCCGAATTAGACGTATTATTACTTTTTAGTATCTAAAATATAAAATAAAAAGAAAGTAACAGGCAATATTATAGGTAGTAACATAGTCTTTTCACACAAAACAAATCATGAAAATATCTTAAGCGATTTGAAAGTAATTACGTTTTTATGTTTTGGGTAGACAGTAATTCATGAATTTATTTCATTAAGTATTTTACTACAATAGTTAAATATTCACAGGTACGATTGATGTATATATGTTTTAGTTTAACATTAAAGAAATGCACAACTAACCTGCATTATTTGACGGCGAAATAAGAGATTTAAAACTTGAGATTTACGGCCGTTACCGTCGCCTTAACAGAAAAAAACATAATCGTGTTTAAGTAACATGTTATGACAATGACGGTCATGAAATAAATACTGTGAAATTACAGAAGTAAAACCTGTAACCTTTCATTACATTAACGATTTACCACCCGTTTTGAATTGAGTACACATAAGAGAATAACCTTCAACATTTGAAGACTTCTAAGATAGACCTACCTATTCTATTCTTGAAATAGGGCAGGGGAGAGACAGGACACAGCGGCATATCTCGCTCAAATCTGGAGCAGCCCGACTGGGGAAGCACCTCCACCTTACAGAATCTTCCGCCTAGCCTTTTCCCAAGCTAGATTGGGGTCTGCTTCCAGTCTTACCAAATGCGGCTGAATATCAATATTTTACGTGGAGCGACTGCCATCTGACCTCCACAACCCAATTATTGGGTAATACCGGTATTCGAATGTTAGACCTGTCAGACTTTCGGGCTTCTGACTACCCGTAACGATTGTCAAAGATATTCCTATGACAACCGGGACCGACTGCTTAACGTGCATCGAGGCACGGAGGGGCCTCGATGTCTAAAGAACGGTCACCCATCCAAGCACTGACCGCGGCAAGTGCAGCTTAACCACACAGATCTATCGATCAGTGCGGCTGTCATTTAGCCACGAGCTCCTCACCACCTTACAGAATACCACAGCCAATTAACGCTACTCTTCGGTAGTGTTGTGTTCCTGTGTTGAGTCGTCTTGTGGATGTCAGAGGGCTTGAGGATGCGCTGTGTTGACAGCGGGGGACCTACTTGTCTTCTAAGCTCCCCAGCAAATTCTCATTTTAAAGGGTCGGCATCGTGATTGTGATATTCGGTGTTACAAGCGTTTCATAGGCTACAGTGGCCGCTTACCATCAGGCGGGCCATACGCTTGAGCGACATCATCGTCGTAGAAAAAAAAAACATAATTAATGCCGGTAGTGAGATCGATGATTAATTAGTTGGTAATTACCAGTATAGTCATTCCGCAATCTAAGCGATCTGAATGAACAGTCACAGGACAGGTAACTATGACTAACATCCAAGTGTGCCAAGTCCAATTTTACGCAGTTGTGGGACGACTTCCAGTACGTATAAATACCGGTACAAGATATTTTATGCGGGCATTAATGAGATTGACGACTGCTGAAGAGAAATTGGCGCAATTTCACTCTAACCCATCCAAATGATAAATCAATAAGTACATTATCAATGCACGTGAATATAAGTATTGATATACATAATATTATGCACATACTGAAATCCCACAAGGAATTTATTTCTCGCCGTTTAATCAAAATGGCACGCAAAATGAAATCGGTTCAACATCCAAAGAAACCCAAATTAAAAATGAGAATCATAATTATTAATTATCATAAATCTGAAGAACAGTCGATTCCGATTCCGAAACCATAACATGTGTTCCAATCTGACAACTCATAATTAAAACATTGAACGCTACTCAGCAGAGCACATTAATTATACTGAAATTAAAACAATACCATAATAATATGCCGAAGAAAAGTGTGTGTGACTCAACCCGCGATTATTCATTTAATTGATTATGATTGTAACACAATGTCTGGAAACGTGTGTTTCAGCAATAAAAGCATTATAACATTCATCTTTTGCAAATCCAAAACTGCAGTAAAATAAACGAGGAATTTCTGCATAAAGATAAATAAACTAAAGAACCCTTTTAGAGCAAGTCTTTTCCAAGTACCTACGCTAAAGGACGAACGAGTAATAGTATTTTCTGGTTTCATCGTTATGGCAGTAAAAGTCGGGCAACAACTACGGTAAACTTTATGTATTCAGATAGCGAATATAATTTACTTCTTATGAGCAGTTTGCATGCAGCCCACACGAATGCACTTTGTAAGTGCCAGTAGAAATGCAAAAGCATTTCGTGTTTACGCTGCTACTACAAACGACTCTCTCGCTACTACAACTCGAGTATGTGCTAGCAACATAGTAATTGGCGTAGCCGAGTTGCTGATATATGTAGATGCACAATAGGCCAATTGTTTTACAACAGCTATAAACAAAACAGAACTCACACTTAGCAAATTGGGAGCACTCTTGTTAAATGCCTGCAAATTGTTCCTGAAGAAGGTAGGTGCCTGTTAACAGGTTTTGTGGTTCATTCAACCGAAAACAGGTCGAATGTCGATTACGATTTCTGTCATAGTTGTTATCTCGAAACGACGATACAAACGACTGCGCAGTCAAACGATTGTTTTCTAACATGAAAGCCTATAAGATTGTTCTCCAAGAAATCCAAAATAACATTTGAAACACTCACATTATAAAAGTTTGCTTGTATGCTTACAAAAAGTTAGCAACCTACTAGTTAGTGCATTGAAGCTTGAAGCCATCAAAGTTGCGGAAGATAGACAAATGACGCATTCCAGTAATTACCGTAATCTCCTTCAATTTAGGAGGCGTCGATCGTTAGGGTGTATCAGAAACTTTTATGGCGCCTTGATAGCCAGAAATAATGAAAGAAGACATTCAGAAGTAAACAGATAAACTCATAAGTACTTGGGCTAATAATAATAAAAAAAACAGAAAATATAAGAATAACAATGACACACAATGTGTATACACACAATAATCAGCGTCTTTTTTAAAAGCTTTTTGCTTTATAAAATATATTTGAAGTAAAACTAGAAAGACACAATGCACACATTGGGCACTAGACACAGTATTTGGACAGCAATAAAATTCATGGACGAGTAATATAGGTCGGGTTTACGAGTTATTAGCGTCTAACAAATTTACGGTAAGGCCCAAGAAGTCTATAGACCAAATACAGAGGTTGATATTTCAGCATTATTCAAACAAAGCAAATAATAAAATACTGGCACATTGATTTATGGCTGAAGCAATGATACTACGCCTACAAATACGCCCACTTGTCTTGTTGGAGCCAAAAAAATCATGAGCACTGGTGAAGCCATTCATTACTTTTGGGGAGGCGGCGACAAAGATTACTCATCTAGTAATGAGGATACGCATTTATCGAGTGTCAAGCTGCACTGAACGATACGGAAGAATACAGTATCAAAATGGGCGAATAAAAGTTGCGACCTTTATTGAATTCGTCTTACACACGTGTTTATTTATTTAACGTGTTTTAATTAGTATGAGACGATGGTGTCTAGGTAATAAAAATATGGAGAAAAACTCAATTTTCTTTTAAATATTTTATGGATATGTTGAGCATCAAGAATACTTCGAGTAACATAGTTCGTATAATATCGAACTGAAGTAACATGACATGCCCTAGGTATTTGCTTTGTAAAATTGAAAGCGCTTGATTACATTGTTGTTACGCAGCAATAAATGGTGAAAGAGTCTATTTGACCCAGAAAGGAAATTGGCCATCCACTTGTATCCAGCTTTTGTGCTGCTTCCTATACGATCACTTTAAGGCCATTTCCGTAGCAAATAATGTAGCAACTAGCAACTATGGCGTACTCAGTAGGTTAAAGACCTCACAGATACAAAAGTTTACACCATTTTGCTTGCGTGCTTGCGTCATCACAACAATCAAACAATACCGACGAAGTGCTACAGAAGGATTACGAAAACAAATAATTACATATCACATTTTTTTAAATAGAACCTCCCATTATGTTGTTGCTAAACGTTAGGTATGCGAGCTAAACAAACAAAATGCGAGGAATTTGTATGACAGAAGCACCTCGCGTTTTCTAAGAAAAACACGGCATTCAAGGTGAGATAAAGTACAAGCGCAGAACGGCGCGGAATCAGTTTCTGTCGCGTTAACAAATGGACGTAATGAGAATATATTTATGATTGATGGCTTGTTCGTTCTCGCCACTATGGACTTGGTACAATGACTACGATTGTTTTTTTACAAGAACAACAGATATAGCCGGAAACGTGTAACAAATTAACGTTACCTATGCCTAGACAGATGATCCGGTTTAATCGCATTACCACCCGGATTGACAAAGGTAGGAAGCTAGGAAGCGAGTAGTCGGGTTGGTTTAGGGTTGATGTCGGGCCCTGAGGTCCAAAAGTCCCCATAAATTAGCCTGTTTTCTGTAACAACTTGGACCTCGCCTCAAGATCCCACCGCACCGGTGCAATTCTGTCACCAGGAGGCTGTACAGAGAAGTGGTAGTCTTTCCATAACAATCCATGATGATTTCCGAATCACAGTAGTTTTCGCTGGCCAGTGACAGAGCTTAAAAGTGTATAACTCGATTTCAATGCACGATGTTCATTAAATTACTTAGTGATTATTCGTTTTACCGACGATCAACATCAGTCATTTCTGACCTATACCCACCATTATTTACAGAAGCCGTAATGATGCCTACCTAGGTAATATTTAGATGTACCTAGTCCTCTAGTCTAGAATATACCTCACTATTAAATTCCATTTAGTAAAAGAAAGGTAAATAGTGACAATCGGAAAACGTCCTTGTCTGGCCATGACCTTCAAGAAAGCTATGTAGGTATAATGAGCGATGATCATAACGACTATAAGGGATTGTTGATTATAATAGTAAGCCGAATGCTTTTATTTGTAAACCAAAAATTTGGTTTTGTCACATCAATCAACGTCGATGAAAATAAAGAGGGGTAGTCAGATTAAATATCAGAATTTATTTGATTCCACTATCAAATGTACTGAGTGAAGTTTATTAAAGCCATCCAAGAACATAATAATTCGATCCAAGTTGCTCGCAGCGCTAAACCAATTAAGCGACTTGCTATAATACAAACCTCTGCGGTTTGCCCGATATTAAACGGCTTATTGCGACGTTTATTGAATCGACGAGATTATTATGTGCATCTTATGTTCGAGATCTGCATAGGAACTAGTACATATTGAGGAATACACGATGATTTATATGGTATAAAAATTACAAAGGATATTATTATACTGACATAATTACCGCAAACTAGTTTATTTTTTTTTAAATACGTAGTAGGTACATCTACTGATTTGTGATTGGTTCAGGAAACTGTTTAAACTGAGATTTCCCCTGAATGGCTATTTTCTTGTCGTATAACGATAACGAAACCATCTTTGATTTTGAACTGAATGTTTTTTCAGGTCACTAGCAATCAATAACGTTGCAAATAAAGTAACTCTGCGGGATATTACTTAAGAACTCTTAAGGAGAGATATAATTTCTGTAATTTATTCACGTCTCCGTAAAACACGGAAAGAGAACAGCTATTGAAAGCAGCTTAACACCCACGAGTCGAGCATTTTGGACATGATTGTCGATTACGTAACTAAATTATGATAAATGATTCTATAAATAAAAAGACTGGCCATTCATTTTGCCTCATTAGCCGAAACTGTACTCTAGATCTAAGGTGGTCTGCGGTACATAATGAATTTGAATATCATAATTTTTTTAAGTAAAACAAATAGGTATCTGGGGAAAAGAGATTCAAGACGCAAAAATCTGGGAGTTTTATCTGAACTTTCTCTATATTTAGCAATTAACTGTGATAAACGATACCAAGTTACCTCCTTACTTAGGTATAATTAAACAGTTCACAGTAACTCTAACAGCATTGTGACTTGTGACGTCACTAGTCATATACTACGTGAGACCGGTGTTGTATACCAGCCGGCCTAGCATGACCACGATAGAAACAGGTTTTGTCTACATAGAAATAGACAAAGTGACAGATTTCATTCATAAAACGTAGAAATGTTTCTACAATCTGTCACTTTGTCTATTTCTATGTAGACAAAACCCGTTTCTATCGTGGTCATGCTAGGCCGGCTGGGGGGTGATTCTCGCGGGTGCTATGTTGATATCGAATTCGATATCGCAACACATGTCAAAATGGTAGGGATTTTGACAGTTGCTGCAATATTATATCGAATTCGATATCAATATCGAACCCGCGAGAATCACTCCCCTGTCCGTGTACACAGCATTTTTATGTGACCCACTAAATATGAACTTAGTAACAAAATTACTCAACAGCGACATGTTGATTAGATTACAAGGCGTTGGACGAAACTATTGGTGATTATCATTGTCTTGCTGCGTGGTTCCGGGTTAGAATACGCTTCCATCCAATATCATAGAAATTCAATGAAATTCATTCATACATTTTTCGAACGTCTCGCTTCGATCTCGACATCCTCGATTCAATTTGAGGCACGAGGGACAATAGTTCATCTATATCTCCTCTCTTATTCCACTTAAAGCGCTATCACTTTCTACTAGAGTAATTCTTGGTTTTTTAAAGGTTCTCTTCTTCTCTCTTCATGTCTGGTTACTGGGTTGTAATTTAGTTCAACCAATTGTCAGCTTTATTGACTAACAGTCTTATTCATAAAAGATATTGAACCGTTATAAGAGTCCCTTATAGCAGCCTTATATCATGATCATAAAAAATACTATTCATAAACACACGATAACTGTCTAATAGTGATCAAATAATGAAGAGACTTATAAGCAGTCCATAAACCTCTCATAAACATATTATAGTAAAAATTGTTATTCATAAACGTTCAATAACAGTCCAATAGAGCTAAAGTGTTCTATAAACTTCTTATAAGGAGTGTAAATCTATGGAGTACTATCTCGTGTGGGAGACAAGTTGAAAAGTGTCTAGCTCTATTTAGTAATTAATAACTAAAAAAACCTTCCATATGTAGTGGCGCAAGCATAAAAAAACCCGGCCAAGTGCGAGTCATACTCGCGCACCGAGGGTTCCGTATCATTTTTGGACGTATAAAGTGAAAAAATCCGGACCGCATAACTAAGTTTGTTTGTGAAGGAATTTTGATGATTTTGAAAAAACTGTACTAGTTAGGAACATCGTTTTATTTTTGGTGCCATATTTGGGTTAATTCCTATCAACTCTAATTATTTCAGATTTTTCGACCCGCAAACTTTGGAGATAAGGGGGGAGGATGGTATTTTTTCCGACATTTTTCATCTTATGTCGAAAACTGTGAGACATAAAATAAAATAAAAATATATTTTGAAACTAGCTGTGCCCGCGACTCCGTCCGCGTGGAAGTCGGAAAATAATATTAGGTCGTTATTTCATTCGATAAACAAAAAAAAATATATACGAACCACCACACAGTAGGTATCAATCAGTAGTAGGTATCAGTACCAATATTACCCTTAATTTTTCACGACACACCATCTATCTGATATCATTTATCACCAATCATCACCACGCAACACCTACCACCAGATACCCGTTACCAACTATCTATCAATTAGTAATCAACTATAATTATCTAAATTCGGAAAACAATATCATTTTGAGACATTAAATTAATCTAGACCCCTGCTTTCTACGGGATTGCGTTCAAATGCGAGGTCGAGTATCTACTCATCAAGTAACTATCTGTATCTCAAGAGGACTTATTTTATTTTTCTACCACTTTTGCGGGCGCGAGGTGATTTGGCTATATGAAAACTAAGACATGCGCGACAGCTGTCATTTTGTATTTTGAAAATGGTTAATTGACGATGCTAGAACCAGAGTGATCTAAGTGACATTTTTGGCAAAAATAGTTTTTTTACACAATTGCATGGAAAAATCATAATTCTTTCATGCCATACTGATCTAAGTGTTTTTGCCAAAAATGTCACTTAGATCACTCTGGTTCTAGCATCGTCAATTGTCTAGTTTCCTCTTGTAAAAGGCGGTCTGCTGCTTCACATTGCGAAACCATGGAATTTCCTATCACATGGTAAGTTTAAATTATGCACCTACATGGTTTTATTTAAGTACAATCTGTAAGCCTGTATCTGTGTGTGCTTGTCGAATTTTCGTTGAGTGCTATACGTGTTCACCTCGCCCCCCGCAAGTGGTAGAAAATGTTATTCGGTGATTCACCGCTATACGTCTCCAGGGCTATATGCTCTCAGGACTTTTCTTGATTTGAAATCAAGGAGGTTACATTTATTTAACATCAAAAAGTTCTATCTATTTTTACAACAACGCATAGATTAAATTATGATTGGTCTCTGTTGCTAAGCAACAACAATAACAATTTGGACTTACGTCATTTGCAAAATGATTGTGTTTTATGATTTATAGCAATGATAAATAAACAATAATATATTTTATATAATACGTCATTGATTTAAAGTAAAAAAATATTACATATCTAACATTTCATTATTTATTAGTAAAAAGACCACATTAATTTATTTTAACAGTTGTCCAATGACATTTCAGTTGTCACCATTTCTTGATTTGAAAGTTTGAAATACTCATGGCGCCACTGACCACGTAATGCCGGGTCCACATAATTATGTATTATTTTGCCCGATTGCCGACTTTAATCGGACAAAAACCGACTCGAGATGGAACGGACCGTATCGCGTATCGTATCAGTATCATGATTACGTATCACTACTCGCATGATACACGTCGGCGATACGGATACGGTGATTGGATTGAACAAATACCTACATAAATGCAGAGCCGGCTTAATACATGTGAGCAAAGTTACTTGTGTGACTGTTAGACTTTTTGTAATAACTTTTGATAGAGTGAACCGATTTTAATGAAATAAAGTCTAAATGTTACCTCAAGATATTGCCTATAAATTTCTTGCTAACTCCTCAAAATCAATTCAGTAGTATTGATTTGATGCGTGTTCAAACACACAGACAAACAGACAGACAAACCGACAGACAAACAGACAGACAAACAGACAGACATTAATTCTAAAAATGATAGAAATGTACTTTATTAGTTATTCTTAGTCCCCCATATTATTTTTATGCAATTATATGCAATGTACAGACACGTGGAATTTACATTCTTATTATAAGTATAGATGTGCAGATCAAGCCCTTTCATATGATATGTCACTTGACCTAGTAACCCCACTTTAGAATTTCGGACCCCCACTCCGGCCCCTTTTGCAATGAAAATAAAAACATTTTTGCACTTTTTTCATTTGCAATAAAGTTTAACAAGCATTCTTTATAACTGTTCCAAATTTCAAGTTGATAGCATAAGTAGTTGCTGAAATAAGCAAGTGTGACAGACAGACAGACAGACAGACGAAGTCGCACCATAAGGGTTCCTTTTTTACCATTTTGGTACGGAACCCTAAAAAGGGTATGGTATGAATGTAGCACAGTAGCGCCACGCTAATTTAACGCATTTAGACGGACACCTTTCATGCACAGAGATGTTCCTCCTTTTTTTACACTCCATAAATCTGACATCGATTTGATCGATCGATCCTTTGTTATTTCCTTGACAACGGCCAAGAGTGAGTCGTCAAAATGCCTGTATTATGATTTATGACAGATGACAGCAAAGATGACAACATTACCACGCAAATCCTTCACTAAACCTATTTTAGCTATAGGAGCGTTATTGAGCGTTTATGAATATCGTGTGTTATTAAACCTCCAATAAGATATTTGTATGAATAAGACAGTAAGGCCGAGATAAATAGTCGTTGCTAAGCATCAGTCAAAAGTATTACTTCGGGAAGTACTGCTTTGACTTAGCTTAGCAAAGTATCCGATATGACATAAATAGACGTTACTATGGCCATACCTTTGCTTAGCACGAGCTAAGTCATAGTTCAAGCGAAAGTACTACTTTTCTTTAATGCTTCAGAAGCGTTCATAGTATACTCGATAATGTTAATTTCATAAACAACTGAATTTGCTTTATTTCCTTAATGCATTTAATTTTAAATTAATCCAAATTGAACAATTAATACAATTAATAATAATAATTACATATAAACAGCTGAAAAATATTTTAATCCAGAATTAAAATAAGTATAAATTTGAACGCATCAAAATGACGCTGTCTACGCTTACGCTTTGCTGAAATTACTGACAGATACTGACAAACGTATCTGTATCTGTCTATAAATCATAGAGTATAGTAATAGATTGGGAATAGAGAACCCACTTCGGTTTTTTTCTGCAACCTTCAAACGATATTTGAAGCGCCATCTGGTATCGTCCGCCTAAACCTATCGTCTGCATGTGTAGGTATATAGGTACCTCACACACACATATACACCATATACTGTCTATAGGATATTCTATTTAAACCTAGGGGATTCGTTCATGCCTACGAAGTACTTTACAAAATGTACACTTGTTATTCATCTGTAGCAATTAACAATATTATTTATTGAAATATAGAAATACAACACAGATTTCTACAACAGAAAAGAACAATATTTATGTACATATCGAAAGTACTTAGTAGTCAACCTGGAATGAAATAAAAATCATATTTATTTATGTTTATGTTTATTGAAATATATTTGTGCTGAAAGTTTAACAGTTTAACAGCGTCTATTTCGCAAATATCACAAAAATAAAGCGTCTATATCGCAAATAATACTAAATAATAGCGTCTTTTCGCAAGATAGGTGAACACATGAAACAGAAGAGCAGAGCTCAACTCACTCATTAATTCACTGAAAACACTTCACAGGGGATGAGTAAGAACTCAAATCAACGCAAATAAACAGCAGAAAACACTCGAAACACACGAAAACTAGTAACTTCAAAATTCGCTATTTGTAGGTACTCGCCATTGTAATAATTTTATTCAAATTTCTTTGTGTTGGCTCAGTGGCTGGCAGCGTTATTGCCAGACAAAAAAATAATTGTAAAATCTTTGATCAATAAATTATATATATTTTCTTATTATTAAAATGTTGATATTTGATACTCATCACTATACATAGAAATAATTTATAAATTTCCATTATTCTAATGATATTTGTTCAAAATTTATTTTTTTATGAAAGAACCATCTATTGTCAATTAAATGTACTAAATATTTTGCGCAGATGATAGCAGATGGCGCTTTTCTAAAAGTTTTTACCGAAATCTGGTCAAGTATGGCAGTGACCAGCCCCTGCTATAAATATTCTTGATCGGAAAAAAAGTGGAATGGATTAATTTTATTTCATAAGTAACATTTGGGAAATCTTGGAATATTGGGCATCTGGTCGACATCTTCTGATACTAAATTATCGACCTCCTCAAAAAAAACTGTAGCATTAGCATTTTAGCATAATCGGCCTATAATGTTCCCACTGCTGGGACACAGGCCTCCTCTCTGTGAGAGGGAGTGGGCCGTAGTCCACCACGCGGGCCCAGTGCGGGTTGGTGGACGTCACCATGTCTTCGAATTTTTGGTTCTAGGACATGCCGGTTTCCTCACGATGTTTTCCTTCACCGTTAAAGCAAGTGATAATTAATTTCTAATAATAAAAAAATTGTAATCTCATCTAATCCAATAAAACATATATTTTATTGTATTTTTGTAATACGACGCCTAAGAGGATAAGCAAAGAACCTCAAAACAAATGTCAAATCCATACTTAGAACGTGCTAAGTCTTCAAAAATCTATACTATGCCTAAGCAAAGCATTGGCTTAGTGTTAGGTTGGCTTTCATCGAAAGTAAATGCTAAAGTACTGTCTATTTATTCGAATTAGATGCTTAGAACGTGGCTTAGCACTTACTTTGGCTAAGCCTTTGCTTAGTAACGACTATTTATCTCGGCCTAAGTCTTGATCCATGATCAGGCTTTCAGAATCCGGGGATAAGAATCTATCAGCTATCAGTGATAATCAGTTTATGACTTAATGCAACATTTGTTTGATAAGCATAATTATAAAATTAATGGTCTAAGATAATTAATAGAAGAAGAATGGGTCCATTTTTAGTAGACTATTATCAGTTATGAATGTACGCATGTACGCTAGATACCTATATCATAAATTCATAACGTTGTAGACACACAGGCTCGCGTGTAAAACAATATTCGTGTCGTCTACGGACGCAGTTACGTATGTAAATATCCTAATAACAGTTAATCGAGTATGCCCGACACAAAAATGTTAGCCCAACCCAATTCGCGGAGTGTTGGAATATGACGTCAGTATGTCGAGATTCTTGCAATTATTACTTGGCTCTAACGTGTAATCTATAACTGAATTTCGGATATCTAGCGGACTATTATAGTAAAAGCTGACCACATTGAATGATTATTTTAGCCGTCTTTTTCGGATACATTAGAAAAAAATGCTAAGCTTATCAAATGTAATTTTTTCGTACTACTCACATACGATACGGCAATCCACCGAACCATTGAATCAAAATAAATGAGAAAGATTACAATAATTGGTAACATTGCACCGCTGCAATAGGATCAAAGAACCCATAAAGAATTGAGCGCGCATACATGGCTGTGGTAACAAAATTTATTATTAGTAGAGTATACTTGTGTAGGCAGCAATAAATGTCAATCAGTTTACACTATACACAGTATACACTGACTGTGTATAAATAAAGTTGGTCAAGGCGCGCCCAGTTGCATGGATGTTCTCATAAACTTAGGTACAATAGCAGGAACAACATTAGGGACTCTGACTAAAAAGTTGTTAGATAAATAGAACTAACTCAAAATAAGACACAATTTAAATCGTATTTTTGGTGAATGGAGGAACGAGGTGGAATGTCCCTCCATTGAAAATGGAGGATCCTCCTACCAGACCGGGTGTTATGGTCTGGCGGGCCACTGCCCCCTGACAGTTGATGTCGGGTTTCTGTATATATGCAAATCGCTGTGAAAACTCTGCTTGCGTGATGTAGGATTCAGCCAATAGTAGTCATGTAGTGACATTTACTGTTAGCTGTCTAGCTGAGTTGGTAGTCTTCGCTGTTGTCGGCAGATGTCGCTACATATTGTTTGGCGGTGGCAGGAGGCTGCTTGTGCATCTGAGATTATAATTACAGTGAACAAAATCTAAAAAGTACCGTTTGACGTTTCACATTTGTCTTCCAGCAGTAACTTTGTACAAGCGTACTTACACGATACAAATTCGAAATTTAAATTCGAATCTGTCAAACAAAGCAAAAGACCTGATTCTCATTTGTTTTTGACGTTGTTTCAATGTTATGTCGTTAGGTCCTTTACCATAGTGTTGTGGTGATTCAAATTCATGCTTATACGAATAATCAGTTAAAAATGTTAAAATATTTAAATAATCGAAAAAATTAAGGAAGTGACTTCGCGACCGCCGCCGTGACCTGAATTTGCAGCCGCCGCCGGTTGCTAAATTGGCAGCCGGCGTTGACAGTGGAAAAAAGCGGGAAATGGGGTTGGCAATTTGGCATAATTAAAAAAACATTTCATGTTTCATTTGAGTAACATACCTAACTAGTCAACCCCTTCGTGTTAGGTTACTTTTAACCTTGCAGACAGAAATAGAAGCCCCGCGTAGCGGGGCTCCGTCGACCACCTCCCTCTCCCTTGTAAGTCCAAAAAAGTTTTATTTTGTTTTACATTGACACTGTTATTTAAAAGTCAGTCTAAGGTAGATAATTCAACTGAAAACATGGCAACATTAATCTGCTGCTATGGTAGTTTGCAATTATTTTCATCTGAGGCCCTAGACAAGTTACTTTTCTGTTAGCGTTAGCGTCAAACGCTACGGATAAAATGTATGGAAATGACATTTGTGAGTCACGCAGGTAATGTCATTGCCATACATTTTGTGCTTATCGTTTGGCGTGAACGCTACCAGAAAAGCAACTTGTCTAGAGCCTCTGGTATCACTGCTACTCCAAGGCTACTCCGGTTCCCAAATTATGCTTGTCTTACTTTGCTATTTATTGAGTGTCCCCAAGTGTTTACAATGTCTATGATACAAAAAAAAATGTGGTAACAAAACATATTTTACCCAAACTTTTATATAATACACATCAAAAATACTTCTCTAATATTCAAGTTCTCAATAAACGAAAGAATGTTTAAGAGGTTAACGATTTGGCCAGACACCAAAAGAATTTGGCCAATAACTTTTACAATCTTGTAAATAATAAAATTCTCTTTTCTGTTGTGATAGTGTAACAAAACTTTCACTTTTAGGATTACTTTTAAGATCTCAACAAACTTTCTAGTTGCATATGCACTCACATCCTTGTTTGAAGTAGCGACAATATTGTAGGTGTAAAATATTTGGCCTCATCTTTGATTACTTTCATGTTTTACCTTAAAACATTTATTTGTTTACCTAATAATTTTGCTGTCATAACTTTTACTAAAACTGGTAGGTACTTAGGTAAAATGTTGATCAGTTTAACATATTCAGTGCTATGCAAAAGCAGCCTCCTCTAGCCACCAAACAATAGAATTTTAATGATGTCACATAATCTCATTTCACCCTTGTTGATGAGTTACACATATACATAGTTGAAAATGTTTAACGCTTACCGCGGTAGCCAAGACACGCGTGCCTGACATTAACAAGCAGAATATGTAAAGGCTTAAGGTAAACCTAGGCAATAACTACAACTATACCAATATTTATATTATTAATTTCCAAATTGTTCTTACACTAAATGTATCAAATGTAAAACTGTCATAGATTCAAATGGGTAGGAACACTAGGTACCATCCATTGTTAAAATCGCTAAGGCCAAACACAATTGTCTAAAAACAAATTATAAAAAAAAATTCTATTACACTGTGTACATAATAAGGTCGGCACATAAAATTTTACAGCAGATTTGAGCTCAAAATAGAACCATAAAATATTGTTTATAGTTTCATAATCATTATCAGACAGTAACAACTGACACCATACACAGAGCAGCACTAACCGTCCAGTCACGTAGATTCATAAATATTTGAAGTTTAAAAAGGACACTCATACTTCACAATTTTGGCACAAAATACAAATGCATTACAAAGCACAATTTCATGGTTAGAATACCACATAAATTCAACAAACAAAACAAGTGCAAACTTCACAAATGAATGACCAATTCATGTTCAAATATTGGTATACCTACAGCAGAGAAAGACAACAAATGTTTGACTAACCTCAAAAGCAGGCAGGTTAGGAGGCACTCGGGAACACTTGTGTTATAGCAGGCACGCATCAACCATCCTGTGGAAGACCACCATATGAGACCTCTAGCGACACCATTGTTTCGATCCCAAATCCATGATAATTAATGTAGGTGTTAGTTATTACACAGTCAAGGATACTACAGTTGGGTGTGTGCCAAAAATGTGCTGCAACTGTAAGCAAGCAAAACTGAAACTCATCGATGCAATCGTCACAGCACTTTACACATGAATTATACCGTAGCATTAGGTTAGTATGTCAATAATGCAGATGTATTCTATTCGCAGTCAAGGGCGTCTCTAGGAATCCGGACACCGGACGAGAAGCGTTAGATACATGCACGACATAGCAACGCTGCGCACGACATCGCTGGTACAGAACTCGAATTAAGATAATATTCGTGATCACTTACGAAACTTCTTCCTCTCAAAGGCATTTCAATTCTGACGCACTAATAAAAAATCACAACTATGTCACTTCGTATTGAATTGAGTTGTAGCACTCGTTTCACATACACAGTCTCTTTACACAGTTTTTTAGTTCAATTCAATGTGATTCAACGGCAGACAGCAAATTGTCTTGCAGATTGCAGATAAAAATTTGACAGAACAAGCGCAGCGCTAACAATTCTAGAACAATCACTCAACGCAACCAGTGCTGCCAGATGAAAAAATGAATTGAGCGCTAAAACTGTCAAAAAAAGCGCTAGATTTGCAGATTTGTCACGAGTCAAAAAAGCGCTAGATTCTGCGCCAAATGTAGGACATACAAATAGGAAAAAAAAATATCAAAATGTAAATATTCATTTTAATCAGTAACGTTCATAAAATCAACACTTCATATTGAAGAAGAAAATGGTCGCTGATTAGTCGGTAGTCGGTACGCGTGACATGTGCGACAACAGAAGATAAATTTTGTCGTCGGATTTTAAAAAAAACGACTGTTGTTTGAAAACTTGTCTTTTTTGCTTAGCCCTTGGGCCGGATCCAAAAAAGCGCTAGATTATGCGCTAGGCGCTAAATTCTCAGATTCGGCGCTAAACATGTCAAAAAAGCGCTAGATCTAGCGCCGAAAGCGCTAAAATGGCAGCACTGAACGCAACGCACACATAGTGTTGCCATTTTTTTGTGCCATATCCGCAATAAAGTAGTTGTTCAAACCACCAGAAACCACTAAAAGCCAGAATCATAGAATATTTAATAAAAAAACTTTATTAAACTCCAAAAATAACTCGTATGCTAGCGTATGAAAAGCTAACTAAACTAGGTACCACTTACCTTTGAATTTTGATTGTTTCTCTGTTACAACATGATTTTTAAAATCTTTACGGAGATTTCAGAGAACAATCAAAATTGACTTTTGCGTAGAAAGCGCGTAAACTCGTAGTGTAGATACTTACTCTGAATTATTATTATGAATAACATCGCAAAGGAGACTTTACGTATTTATTTACTACAAAATACAGATCTAGATCGTGTCCGATAGGTAGTACAAACAAAGTACAACAAAAACTTAAAAGTCTATTTTTGGTAAATGTATTATGTTTTGTAAAAAGTCATAGAACAAAAGTTGTTGGTTAAGATGTTAGTAAGTAAGACAGACCTGCCCCCTTAGCCAAGTTACTTTTCTGTTAGCGTTAACGCCAAACGCTACGGATAAAATGTATGGAAGTGACATTTGTGAGACTCGTGACTTTTCCGCAGGTAATGTTATTGCCATACATTTTGTGCTTATCGTTTGGCGTGAACAGAAAAGCAATTTGGCTAGAGCCTCTGCAAGGTTGTTAGTGTTTTACTAATATCCATATCCCTGTATAAGGTTTTACTTTAATAATGGTGCCGATTCCGTTGTTTACGAACTAAACTAATTTAGTCTTATTATGTCTCTTTCTAATAAAAAACATGAGAGAGGGATAGCAGATATATAATCCTGTCAAATTAGTCCACTTAAATAGTTTTATTGCCAATTTAGTCGTAATCACAAAAGGTCATGACTATTTTTCCGTAAATGACAAGGGCGTAGACAAATTAAACAGTTCTAAATATTTTCTGTCCTTTTTCAATTATATTTGTAAGAAAGAGATAGTGTGATTAAAATTAGTTTAGTGCGATGTTCAACAGAAACAGCACCAATGAAAAATATTTTAGGGGGTAAATCTATAGGTTACAAAGATGCTTTTTAGTAAAAAAAAATTAAAAATATCAACTTTTTTAAATACATTTTCAGAATTATGTAATTCAAATAATTTATGTTTATGTTTGCATAAAACCTTTATTCCTCTATGATTATGAATGACTTGTTTACACCAGCCACTAAAAACAAAATTCCTCCGCTGAAAGAAGAGTCTAAACCACCAGTTTTAGTTGAAAATCCACTAAGTTGACAACACTGCGCACACTAACTCAAAGAGACGATCCAATTCTATATCTATGATCCAAACGCGACTTTAGGCCAGGGATGCCAGTATATATACCTATTTTTGATAAACCGTATTACCTGAATTACCTCATGCAGGCTAGTTTTCAGTAGTGGCTTTTTTATTCAGGGTTCAACTCCCCGAACCAAATTCCTAGCTAATACCTTGCAGCCCACTCTCTCAGCAGTGGGCTTCTAAGCTGAATAATTATGTATGAGTATGATTACTGAATAGTTAGAATAACAGTTCTGTTACGTTTCAGTACGTTCCAGTCTCTATTATCGATAAAAGGGATACCGATGATAAAAAGACACAAATTAATTATGGTAAGTACTCAAAAGTATCAAAATAAATACGTGGCAGCCCTGCTATACGCGATCATAGACAATTTATCCATACCCCAATACTCTATAGAGTTTGAGACTGAAGAGCACTATGGTCACAGATTACTACTGGCAACTCTAGCAAGTCTGTCAGTGTTAATGTCATTCGGTCTGATTCGGTAGGGATGCAGGAAGTGCCAAAACTATTACTAACTTCTATGTTTTGTGTGTGTTTCAGGGCTAAAAGGATTACCACAAAAAGTTTAAGTTCACATTCTCTCTCTGTAAATATTTATCTAAAATACCCATGTATAGTCACTACGCGACACTGGCAGAAATTGCCGTAGTCTTCGGCAAATTGCCATAAAAAAAAAAAAAAAAAAAAAAAAGTGCCAAAAAGCATCGATATTTAAAAAAAATCTCAATATCGGTTTCAATATATCGAGAAAAAAATATCGATATATCGGTGAAACTTTCAAAAAATATTTACGTTTACATTATTTTAATTATAAATGTATATTTTTTGTGAATTTGAAACATCCTAAATCAATCTCATCATCCTAAATCCTAAATCATAAAAATCATATGACCCGAGCGGGATTTGAACCCGCGACCTCTGCCGAACCGTGGCTAGTGCTCTGAACCAACTGAGCTACCGGGTCCCGCCCGACTCATCTGAGTTTTCCGATAGATGTCGCCAAACGCTCCTAAGAAGCGTATTACAAAGGGGTCTCAAATTTCAGATGAGTCGGGCGGGACCCGGTAGCTCAGTTGGTTCAGAGCACTAGCCACGGTTCGGCAGAGGTCGCGGGTTCAAATCCCGCTCGGGTCATATGATTTTTGAGAATCACTTATATATTTAATAACTTAATAGAAGCATAACATGGCTTTGACATGTTTCAAATTCACAAAAAATATACATTTATAATGTATAGATGGTGATATCGCATCGATGTCCGATAACTGCAAAGTAATTGGCATTGAGTTGGAAATACTGCATAAGTTTTCCGATAGATGTCGCCAAACGCTCCTAAGAAGCGTATTACAAAGGGGTCTCAAATTTCAGATGAGTCGGGCGGGACCCGGTAGCTCAGTTGGTTCAGAGCACTAGCCACGGTTCGGCAGAGGTCGCGGGTTCAAATCCCGCTCGGGTCATATGATTTTTGAGAATCACTTATATATTTAATAACTTATTTTAATTACTTTACGAAATTCTATTGTTTGTTTTTACAAGTTTATTTCAATAAATCTGTTAGAATTATTACTATTCATAAAAGTAGTGTGCGTTTCACAAATAATTCCTTTCGGCGCTGAATTTAATTAAACAACGTTTTTAACCTTAGATTATAGAAACAACATAGAAACAAGGGAGATGTGCCAAGGCGCTATTGAGCTTGATATTTTAGTTTGGTCATTTTGAGCGTACCTAGTACAAAAGTACACGCTGGTGACGAACCGAACACGATCGATGATATAAATACAGTGTTATAGTTTAGTGCTAGTGTTAAGTGACGATTAACAGTGTTAGATTGAGGGTGTGCGGAATTTTTAATGCGTGGGAAATCTTTATATTCACAAGGAGCGCTTGTGATTGTGTCGCAAACTGTTTTA
This sequence comes from Thalpophila matura, assembly GCA_948465475.1. Taxonomy (NCBI): domain Eukaryota; kingdom Metazoa; phylum Arthropoda; class Insecta; order Lepidoptera; family Noctuidae; genus Thalpophila; species Thalpophila matura. The sequence continues at coordinate 15,455,434 of OX419185.1, forward strand.
AAAGTAGCGACAGTGGTTCCCGTACTAGGTAATTTGCTATGATGGCATGGCATATCTCCTTGTTTCTATTATCTGAGTTTTTAACGATGTTAGAAGTGTTATTTCAGCACCTATTCTCGTTCACAACTTTTAGTGTCCCTGACATTACTTTATCACTTAAATCTAAAAACTGTGACATTTTCATCAATTTGGCGACTATGGTCTTGCTACTGAAAATATATCGATCTTGATACGTTTTCGATACTTGATATTTTATATCGATATATCGATGTATCGAAATAATAAATATCGCCAAAAAAAATCCATGTATCGAACAAAAAATATCGATATATCGATACATCGATATTTTTCTGCATGCCTATGATTCCGTCACTTGAAAGTGCATGGGTGCAGGGAAAAGAAACACCAAAATATTTTATAACTTTAATATAGGTAGTTACTGGAATATAATATTTTAACGAGTACTCGACAAGCGTCTAGCTCGACTACCTTCAATTTAAAGTGTTTTTCTTAATGTTAGCTGCATTGAAATCTACAATAAAATGGAGTGTGTTAAGCTACAAAATAAGATAAAGTTGTTATTTGACAAACTTACGGAGCTGAACTATGTGCTGGATAGCTACTACGCGGATGGGCTTATCCACAAATTATCAAACTGTTCCGATCCTGGTAAGTACATCTATCTTGCATCTTTCTGAATAAACTTATGTACTATACATGAATGGAGATAAAGTTCCCAACATTAAAGGTGCGGTTAAATGGGCTAGTTTTTTGACAATTTCTTGCTGCAATTGTGTAGCCGTGAGTAGAGATCTATAACGTGCAACTCAGTAGAACTATTAGAGCAATCTTGCAGTATAGCCTGGCGATTTAGCAATTAAATTAAATGATGGTACATCACATTAACTACTCTACGAATAGATCTCAACTCATGGCTATACAATTGCAGCAAGAAATTGTATGAATTGAGATCTAAGCATTATTTTACAGTTTCCTGCTCATTGCAACTAAGTTGAATTGCCTAGTTAAATAACATTAAAAGTAAGTGTTAAATGTTATAACATTGTCATCTGTGCTAATTAAAAGGTTATTTTCACTTAATTAATTGATAACTAATAAAGAAAGGTTGTAATAACAAGCATATTGTGTATGAACAAATTAATTTTTCAAAAATCAGAACCCTTCCTTTTGGCTTTGCCGAAGTCAGGTAAAATCTAAATAAGCTGTTTTACTTTTTATCTAAATCGGCCCAGAGACTGTATTTTTGACTACCTATTTCTTATAATTTTGAATTTGGCCGTCCACACACAGAAAATTCACCCTGTTATAAATATTATGTTTATGTATTAATATTAACATTTTATATCATTATCTTTTGTTATGTAACATATTATTATGTCATCTATATTTATGTACTAAGTGTGACCCGCGGTTTCACTCCCGAGTCCCGTTGCTCAGCTTCTAAGGTCGTAGCATGATGTTATATGTATAGCCTATACTATTCCTCATGAATCTGGCTATCAGAAACAAAAAGATTTTTTCGAACCCGACTGGTAATTGCAGAGATTAGCGTGTTCAAACAAACAAACAAACTCATCAGCTTTATAATATTAGTATAGATTGGGTTTAAAAGGTAAACAATCTGAAGAGATTTAAAATAATTTATTTTGCAACTTGCTCTTTACAAGACTCATTATTAAATATTGTTGCCCCAATAATATTGTAATATCTTTGCAGCTTAGTAAGTCCATTTGTGTAAACAACTGCTATTAATTTTATTGAAATTGTTTTAACACATCTTTAAATGTCCTTCAAATACAATATTTTCATAAGGCCTACTGTCCATGGAGGCATAGCTTCATAGACGCTTATTCATTACTTTAAAAATTATAAATAATATTAATTTTGTAAATAGGTTCAAAATAACACTTACACATAAAAAAAAATGTTTTAAGCCAGACAAGATTGGTGTTTCGTCTAAGACTACCTCTGAGAAGAAACACTGAAACAAACTCGAAGGTAATGTCTCTTTTAAGGTCCAGACAATTCTTAATTAAGTTCAATTATGAAGAACCATGCAAGTTAGTCTGAAATTACGTTTAGGACTGTAAGACCAATCATAGCTTAACCACGGAAGAGAGTTTAATATCCCATCTTCAATTGTTTTTTTTTTTTTTTTTTTTTTATTAAATTATAGGCTCGCGTTTGACCGCCATCTCGCCTGTTGTTAAGTGATGATGCGGTCTACGATGGAGCACGCTTGCCTAGAAGAAACCGATTCACTCTCGACTTGAAGATACCCAGATTGTAACTGTCGGGGAACACCCACTCGGGCAGCGAATTCCATTGTTTTGCGGTTTTCACAATGAAAGTGGAATCAAAGCGCTTCGTTCGGGTTTTTGGTACATCAACCATGAACCGATGGCGCTTTTTCGTGCTTCTGGCTGTCCGATAGAAAAAAGGGCAGGAGGGAATTAGATCATGCAGATCTGTAGCACACTCTCCGAAATGTATCCGATAAAAAACCGATAGACTAGCAACCTTGCGCCTATGCTCAAGACTTTGGAGCTTAGTCTCTACAAGGGAGTCGTTGCTAATGAGCTTCTTGGCACGCTTTTCAATGGACTCCAACGCCTCAAGTTGGTACTTGGCTGAGCCATCCCAAAGGTGCGAGCAGTATTCCATGCACGAACGAACCTGTGCTTGGTACAGTCGAAGCAATTGTTCCGACGTGAAGTACCGCCGCACCTTCGAGAGTATACCCAGCTTTTTAGCTGCCAATTGAGCTTTGGACTCAATATAGGAACCAAAGTTGAGGGTAGACGTCAGAGTAACGCCCAAGAGCTCAAGATGGTCAGTTATCGGTATAGACACATCTCGAAAAGTAGGAGCCAGCTGGAATGGCCTCCTTTTGGCAGAGAACAGACACGCCTGGGTCTTAGCTGCATTGAACTTGACCAGGTTGGCATCGCCCCAATTGGAGACTGCCTTAAGGGCCAAATTCATGCGCTCGACCATGGCCTCTCTCAGAGACTGGATTTGTGGTCCAGTGGTCCGTGCATTGGCTATGTAACTCTCTACAACAGTGCTGTCGTCAGCATACCCAAACGTTCCGGGTTTTAGCAGATCGTTGATATGCAGCAGAAAAAGTGTCGCAGAGAGCACTGACCCCTGAGGGACACCGGCATTAATTGCCTTTCGATCGGACGAGCAGCCATCAATGACCACTCGAATGGAACGATCCCTCAGGAAGTCCGATATCCACGCAACGAAACCGGTGGGCAAGCCATACGCGGAAAGCTTACGGATAAGGCCGTCGTGCCAAACCCTGTCGAAAGCCTTCGAGACGTCCAGGGAAACGGCTAGCGCCTCCCCATGTTTCTCGATGGCCTCACTCCAGATGTAAGTGGCGTACGCTAGAAGGTCCCCAGTAGACCGGTTTCGGCGAAATCCGTATTGCCGGTCACTGAGGAGGTCATTAGCTTCAAGGTACGTCAGGAGCCTGCTATTGAGGACACGCTCCATACTCTTGCAGAGTATAGACGTAACCGAGATGGGCCTATAATTGGTAGGGTCGGCACGACTACCTTTTTTGGGCACGGGTTGCACGTTAGCAAGCTTCCACGATTTCGGCACTTGTCCAGTTTCAAGAGAGAGACGAAAGAGGCGTGTCAGCACAGGAGACAACTCAGGCGCACATGTCCTCAGAACTATGGCTGGAATACCATCTGGACCACTGGCCTTGTTCACGTCAAGGTTGCGCAGCGTTTTGCGGACCTCCTTTTGGCGAATGCGAATTTCCGACATAAATGTCGTGCTGCCAGGTGGAGTTGGAGGTATCGCGTTGCCAGCATCTAGACGTGAAGACTCCGCAAACAGAGAAGCAAACAGGTTTGCTTTCTCTTCTGCGGTGTGAGCCAGCGTCCCATCAGGTTTCAGCAGTGGAGGTAGTGAGGGGCGGCAGAAGTTCGCTTCGACTGATTTAGCTAGGGACCAAAACGCTTTACTACCTGCTGGGTACGAAGTCAATTTGTTCCCTATTCGACTAATGTGGTCGAAGCGAGCCTTCTGAAGAACCTTTTTGCAGGACTTGGCAGCCTTGTTAAACGCCTTCTTCCTCTGACGTATGTCCTTCGCCTTACGGTGTCGAGCATCAACCCAGGCCAGGTATGCCTCATGTTTACGGGCTTCAGCGCGACCACATTGAGGCCCAAACCACGAGCGAGCTTTGCCGGACAGCGGTACATCGGAATAAGGAATGTAGTATTCCATGGCCCGATGCAACACATCCGTCACAGCATCCGCGCAGGTCGAAAGATCATCAGACGAAAAACACATCAACTGCCAAGGATAAGATGCAAAGAAAGACCGCATCTCATCCCAATCTGCTGACCTGTATCGCCACACCCGGCGAGTGCCTCTGGGGCTGAGATCGGGCGGGGAGTAAACAGATACAGATTTCACCAGACAGTGATCGGAGTTACCCAAAGGTGACGAAACCGATACCGAGTAGCGGTCTGGATCTGTTGTCAGCAGAAGGTCCAAGCAATAGGCCGTGTGCGTTTCAACATCAGGTACCCTTGTAGCCCCCTGAACCAGCTGGGTGAGGTTTAACGCAAGAGCAAGCTCTCGCATCTTTCTTCCAGCATAGTCTGTGTCCCGGTATGGGAATAGCCACTCCTGGTGGTGGCCGTTGAAATCCCCCAGTAACACCAATTGGGCTGTAGGGTACATCAGTTGAACCGCATCCGCTGCCTCACTCAGGTACTCTGTAAGCCTGGCCGTCTCCTCATCTCCGCTGTGCGACCGGTAGACACAGGCATAAAGAATTTTCTCTATACCTGTATCCACCAATACCCAAAGCACCGAGAATCTGGGGTCTTCAAGCTGACGGAGACGCCGATACGAGATGTCGTCACGGGCGTATAAGCACACACCAGCTCGAGGCTTGAAGTTGTGCTCCAGGGTATACCCAGGGTATGACAGATACGCCACGTCAGATGGACCCCCGATCTGCGTCTCCGTAAGAAATAGGAGTGCAGGTTTATCAGTCTCTAGGTGGTAGTGGACTGGCACGAGATTGGAGTGCAATCCTCGGATGTTAATGAGGTGCACTTTGTGGGAAAGGGCGTGCAGCCGCTGTTTAACCTTTTTCCTTTTCTTTTGCTGCATGATTGTCGATAAGTGATTCGGTGGGAAAACGGCAGTGGAGTGAGGCTTCACGCTGCTAACCAGTAGACACGCACCGCAACGCTACATCAATGGGGAACTGGTCTGGAGACTGCGGGGACGCCCGAGCCTCCCCGGGGATGTCCATCGGGCCCTTTCCTCCGGTCGCCAACCGGCACGATGGCGCATCCCGGGATTTTTCGCGAGTTGGCGGGGCAGCCTTTCACGAGTGGCTAACTCACTACTTGGGCCCCCTTCTGACTGCGGTCGGCCAGCGGTGCACCGTGCCTCGGATCCCGCTGCCCTCCACGACCAGTTACCCGATGCAGCACGACGATGCATGGCAAAACGGTCATGCAGCAGTGAAGCAACTACTCCGACCCGTTTTCCCAAACGGTGTCACCGGACATCATGCCGGAACACGGCTAGGCCGCTTGGCGGCATGACTTTGTCCGGTGGGTGGTCACTAACCACGGCCGAAGCCTACCACCAGTAGGTTGTCACCTGATTGGCACCACCCGGGGACCGCGTGTGGGGTTCGAGGTTAGGGTATCTTCCCACGGACGAAGGTGACTCAGCCCCCCAAAAATAATCTATTATATTATTATTATATATTTTCTAATACAATAATCCAAAGAAACAATCAAAGACAGGAGATTAAACTCTCTTCTGTGGTTTAAACTACGATTGATCTTACGGCCCTTAGGGGAAGAGGAGTTTGTTAATATTTCATTTGCAGCACTAACACAAAGTGAGAGTTCTTTTCTTTGCTTCGTTTACTTTCTGTTGAAAGCCATATGCCATTGTTGCCCTTTATTAAATCAGAAAGATCTTCAGCAAAACCTAATAATGTAATTAATTGTGAAAACCAGCAACTACCTAATAAGCACTAGGATAATGAATAAAATTGATCTGGCCACCCACACATTCAAGCGCAATCTGCTCTTAAGAATGAACTGATAACTTTCTGAACTTCCTTGAATTTATTTAGTTGTTATTACAAATAGCTAGTGTCAAATAGGTGTTGGATAAATAAAAACATTATTTTTATTATACAGGGTTATTTTTCCAAGTGCATGAATGGCCAAATCCGAAACTATAAGAATGGGGTCATCCATAAATTACGTCAAACGTTAAGGGGGAAGGAGGGGGTCAACAAAGTATGACATCGGTGACACAAGTCAAGCACAAGTCATAAAGCTCATAACGTCACATGCATAGGTATATTTACTTGAACTCACGAAAAAAATTAAAATATTAGTGTGATATTAGCAACTCTATTAATCCTACTAATATTATAAACGTGAAAGTTTGTGAGGATGTATAGATGTATGGATGTTTGTTACTCTTTCACGCAAAACTACTGAACGGATTTGAATGAAACTTTACAGTAATATAGATAGCTTATACATCAGAATAACACATAGGCTACTTTTTATCCCAAAAACGCGGGCGAAGCCGCGGGCGGAAGCTAGTATTACTAGGTACAGGTTTTTTGTTTATTTGTTCGCTCAATTAGTGTCGGTAGGTAGACCCAAACAGCACACAGGAATTTAATGTAATAAAATAGGTAAAAAGTGGTTTAAAAAAAAAAACGATTTTGATGAAAACTGAAATGGTGATAATACATATTAGATTTTTGAAAAATCTAACTCCATCATTATAGTCGTGTGATAATCATAAACTGACAATAACTTAAGACAGTGATAAGTCGTTATGCAATAGAATGATAAGTCGTTTCTAATTTCGAAACATGCATGGATAATTTTGTAAATAGTGATTTACAGTCGACTTAAGCGCAGTGTCATCCCAAATGGTTTGAATAACTTTTAGGTAATGACTAGACGATTTTTTTGCGTTTTTATCATCGTATGCTATTCATTCGTTGTTATCCAAGGCCGTATGTTGCTTCTTGAACTATTATCACTTTCGGATAATGTATTTAGCGTGTAAGTATGGGCCCTTGATAAATGTCAAGTCATGTGTTTACATTATACCCAATATATACCTCAATGAGTCTTCTTATATTTTTTTGAGTCATATTGATACATTTTTGTGCGAAAGAAATCGTAAAATCAACAACTGATCGCGTAAAAAATCATCTGTTCGATGTATACCAAAGCGTGTTTAGGAAAATAGGCGTTCGAAAAAGGTTCTTCTGGCTTCGGACCCATGTTCGTGTTTGAAGAATTAACGTCGCAGAACGTTTAATTATAATTAATTAATTAATTGATTATCTCAATTCTTTGCTTTTTCAGAGGTAGCATTTCTAAAAAGAGTGCCTTTATTATCCGATCTGATTACTGAAGCATTAGACCACACCGACAATGCACACAATACAGTCAAAGTATTCCTCATGAGGGTCCTTGCCATCGCATCGCAGAAAGAGTTGCATTTCGCAAAAATCTTCGCTAAGCAGGGCGACAGAATATCCGCAGGGTTTAAAGCCATCTGTGCACCAAACGTAAACCCCAGCATAAGAGTAGCGTATATGGAAGCAGCTCTAACGATTGTTACACACAACTCAGGCGTATGTTGGCTTCTAGAAACTGGTGTATGGAAAGAAATACTCAGTTTATGCAATGAGAAGTCAACTGTATTTGTTGTACGGCAAATATACAAGTTCATGTCAGAATTTCTTTGGAAACTCAACGATCTGGGCGATGCTGCTAATATCAGAGTAATACTCAATCACTTAATACAACCCATCAGCAAATACGATTTCATTAATGTTTTATCATTAACCAGTGAAGAAGAAGAAGAAATATGCTTTGCAATAGAACCGTCAGTACAGATACTACTCACTACTGTAAGCAAGGAAGGTCGCATTAAGAATGCATCTTTACTTATAAGTATACTTATCAAAGAATCCAAAATTAATTCGTATTTATATGTAGCGGGCGAGCGAATACGCAGAGAGGACCTGTCGTTGGCAATCCTGAAAGTAATATTTTGGTTAACACTCGCGAAAGTTTTCCTATCAAAACCGATGTTACCTGGAGTACTTTATAGTGCCGAAGATTTTCTTGAAGTAGCAGCCTTCAATTTCAATGTCATACAAAACTTTATACAACGTCGCAGCGCTTCATTGATCCTAGATTTTTGTTCAGCTTGTAATGTCATTTGGAATACGATGTGCAAAGATAAGGAACCCGGCATGTGGCTAGAAGATGACCAGAAGCGAATCAAAATGAGAAATCAAATGTTGTTTGTATTTTTAGTGCCTGTATTGGTTTTCGTTACGTATGATAAACCTCAATCAGTGTTGTCTGATATAAGGATCCAAGATTATATAGAGAGACTTTTGAATCTTTCCTGCGAGTATACGGCGAAAGCCGCTTACGCTTTAAGAGATTTGACTAGAGAATTGGACACGTTGTCAGTAATCCTACAATGTGTTAAGAAACTGATCCATTTGAAGGACCATTTAAATGAAGAGCAAGCGAATTTAGTATTTCAAGCCTTATTTTACGTATTGCAAGAGTATAATCCGCGAGATGTATACGGGGACCTGAAATTAGAAGAAAGTTTTGAAGATGGCGAAGAGAAGAACCTTGTGATGACGTATGTGATGGACAACGTGCTGTCTTTGGTGACACATCGTAATATCAATTGGCACGAGAGTTTAGAAATCATGTGTCTGTACAACGTTGTTATAACCAACCTAGAGAGATCTAACTTAAGTTGCAAGGTGAGTAAAGAAATATTTATATAAAGACCCGTTTTTGAAAGGCCTGGTTTTTCCATCTGGCCACTCTATTCGTCGGATGTCAGAGCCATGCAAGCTTGTATTTTGGGGAATCTATAAAAAATAGATATATTTCGAGTTTTTTGTCACTAGATTTTTTTTTTTTTTTTCAGTTTGTGGTAGTATCCTTAAAAGTGATAGGGTTGACAGTGAAGAAGTTCCTGCAGCCAAATCTATCCTTACTGATGGACTCGAAGCCGGGCTCATCGATCCACGATCTAGGCAAACTCATCTACAGAAAGATGCAGGACCGACATTGGGAGATAAGGGACACCGCGCTGGAATTATTGCAAATATGCACTGAAATCGCTTATATAAGTATGTGTTCTTTGTATATTCTCTAGATTTTATTGATTTTTGAATAAAATTTAAACTTACTTGATACCCATATTTTTGATTTTCAGAATTCCCACCATTCCAAAACCAGATTTTGGAGAACAACCTGATAAATGTTGCGGCAACGATTGCCTTCAATGACTATGAGTCTTACGTTCGGGTGTCAGCGCTCAAGTGCGTCGGTGCAGCTAGCCGGATGAATGTGATATGGGACCAGTTGATCGTGGAGTACCCTGACATACAGGTACACTTCTTGAGTATAAGTGTAGTTATCTAGCTTCATAAGAACCATTTCTAAAATAAAAACAGTCCCAAAAATAACCTACCGTAACAACGTACTTATGACTTTAGTGTGTGAATCTTTATTAATTTCGTTCTCGTTTTGCCAGGACCGACTACTTGACATCTTACGCAACAATGAAGAAGGCATTGTAAGAAAAGAAGCGTGCAACGTCCTCTGCGACTTGTACCAAAACATCAAGTTGACTCCTTGCTTCAAGCAGACGTTATACGACCATATGGTCTCCTCCGCACTAACAGACTTCCACTGGGAGGTCCAGGTCAGTGCTCTCAAGTTCTGGAGGTGCGTCTATTACTCACTGCTCACCGGTCAAGGTATGCTTGATGGCAACTTCCCGCCAGTTACATTCTCTAGGGAAACTAGAAAAATCGTCACATTAAATGAAACAGAAATACAGAAGAGACTAGTTAAAATTTTAGACGAACTAGCAGCCATCGGTTGTCTGACCGTTTTTGTCGCTCTACTTCACGATGAAACTGAAGTAGGGATAATGGATGCTACCCTAACCATAGCACAGGAATTGTATGATATTCTTAAAAGACATAACGTACCCGATTGTTTGTCAGCGAAAGAGGGAGAAATAACTAGTGTAGAAGAACTCCTATCCCATATCAATGAGAATAAAGAAGTCACTGATGATAATGTGGAGATGATCGATGTACAGAACTCTGATAATGTGATCGAAGACATACTTAATGCAGATGATGTGAATTTACTCGCGAATATATACGAAAGACACATGAATTTACAAAGTACTATGACAGAATCGCCTTTGAAACCAAAGATAAAACTTAATAGATTCGCATCGTCATACCTATTCACTACTTATATTAAAAATAACGATTTTAAGCAGATTATTGATGATAAAAGAAAATGGAACCATGGTATTAGAAACTTATCGTCACTTCTTGATGATGTTCTTCGATTATATGAACTTAATGAAGAAGCCAATTCATTAGATTGTTACTAATGTTAAGATGTAAATTCTGTTTGTTACTATAAAATATTACAGTTAGTAAGCGTGAGATTATATTTTCTTTATAATCACTTGATTTTTTATTAAAAAACATTAAAAACTACAAACATAAATAATACTCATTGAAATATTAAGATAATTATTTGCGACTTAAATAGTACTTTCCGTGCTTAAATCTAAAACTTCATCTAAAATGTCATCTAGCAAAACGTCTAAGCAGGTATATGCTTCAGAATACCATTTCTTTTTGTCTTTAATTAATGACCGATAATCCGTTCCTTTGAATACTTCTAGAAACTTGTTTGGATGTATCATTTCTTTTCGCGGGAGCAATAGTCTATAATCTTCTTCCATTTTATCTGATTTCGTTAGAATATTACTGTCATGTAGATTCATTATAAGTTCACTTTGATTCGTATTCAATATACTGTCTATAACCTTATCCCTAGTATCCCTATTATTTAGGATAGTCAAATCCATTGCCACATCTTCATTTTCTTCAACTTTAGCTTCCTTTGGGTATGTTATTGCATTAAGTGTAATTTTTCCGAAATTGTATTTGTCTAATATTTCTATCAGTCCTGTAGCCATGCAGTATGCTTGTTCCATAACTTCTATGTTATTTACCTCATTCATACATTCGTAGAGTACTGTTAAACAACCTATAGAAGACAAATCGCTCATTATAGAAGTCAGTTGTCGTAAAATTTCTTTGTCATGTAACGTTATTATTTTTCTCTTCTCCTTTGAGAACGTCACGGATGGGAACTTTCCGTCGATCATCCCTCTGTATGTCAATTGGTTGGATATGGCGTGTTTCCAGAACTGCAATGCTGCTAGCTGTACCTCCCAATGCAGGTCGTCCAATGCGGCGGCCATCATTAATTCGTATAAAGTGGACTGTAAGGTCGGTGACACCTTTTGGTTCGTGTAGACCCTGGTCAGGACTTTCGCTGCCTCTTTCCGTACCATTCCTTCCGGATTGTGTCTTAGCAAGTAGACGAGCTGCAACTGAAATTTTAAACCGTGTTTTAAAGCTATATTTCCTTCTTATGTAGATCCTATACTTACTCCCGTTTAAAAAAAAACTTAGAAGGTGACATTTTAAAAACAGTACGGGGCCTAGATCTAGTCTCTATTCTGTTTAATTTGTTATTGATAGAGACAGCATCACATACAGCTATGATGCTGTTCCAGTCTTCTGATATGAACCTGAAACTGTCCTATTACAAGTTTACAAGACAACAATCAGAAAGACTGGCAAGAAAAAGCAATTTTTACTATCAGTTTTTGTTAAAACAAAATATCTCGCAAAAACATACATAAATGTGTGGATTATCGAGCAGCACTTCTCGCCATATGCACTCGATCTTGGTAGCGGCTGCCAGGCACTTGAGGGCGGTGCTCTGCGCGTAATACCGCGGGTCTACGAGCGCCGCCTTCGCAGCGAAGATCATCAGGTTGTTCTCGCTGACCACCTTTTGTAGAGGTATGTATTCTGAAGTAAGTAGATTAGATTATGGCAAATAATGTGTATGACTGGCTACTTCAAGGTGGCGCAGGAAAAGAGTGCTTGGAAGAACTTAAGGTCTTTCTTAAGTCTTTGCCCAGCCATGGAACAGTATATGCTATAAGAAAAGGATAATACACTATATTAACACTTTCTTGGCTGGTATCTATTCTAGTAGTGAAATATGTAGTTTAGAAGGCAATAAATAGTTTTAGCTGTTTATGGAGCCGATATGATTGTATTTTTTTTGTCGGAAAGACAACTTGTCATCCGGTTGAAAACGAACTCAAAAACTGTTACAAGCTTTTATTTGTGTATTTTTGTAAATAGTTTCCAATGAGCCCGTGCCTCCTTCCTCCCTCGTATATCGTAAAGAAGCGAAAAACGCACATTGAATATTTTTAAAAATAGTTAGGTACTTAGGTAATTGAAATACGTTATGAAATTTTTACTCTATTATGACTTACGACTTTACGACTGAGTACCTTTGTAATGTTTGCTAATTTAAGATTGAACTCTTAGGCTACTTCTACATAAGGGTGCGTTTCCACTGACGTGGAGCTAGGCGGCAGTGGCGTGCAGTGCATATAAGCAAGTAGGCAGTGCCTACCTCATATAATTCAATAAAACTATTTTAACTGTTACTACATAAATAAAATATATCAATCATGACTAATTATTGATATATAATTATGTATATTGATGTAGTAATAGTTAAAATGGTTTTATTAAACCTTAAAAGGGTGGTCACTGCCTACTTGCCTATATGCAATGCACGCGCCTGCTAGGCGGAGTGGAGGAGCGAACCGTGAACTAGCCAATCAGCACCATTAGCGCATCAGTGGAAACTGTGATTGACCATTTCAAGGTCCGCTCCTCTCCACTCCGCCCAGCTCTGCGGCAGTGGAAACAGTGTCATTGGCCAATTCATGGTCCGCTCCTCTCCACTCCGCCCAGCTCCGCGTAAGTGGAAACGCACCCAAAGCAGTACCTATTCAATCAGTTAGTGCAGATTTAGTACTCACTAATGAAAGCTATATCCGTGCAGCTTAGCAACAGGTTAAGGGCAGAATCCCTCACCTCCCATTCCTCGTGGTGCATGTACATCTTCATGACCGCGCCTATCACCGTCAGTGTGCTCTCCTGCCGACTTTCCACCAGCAGCGTCATGTTCGGACACAGGAACTTCTTCACGCAAAGGTCTATCAGATCTAACACTTGTACTACTTGCTGGAATTAAAGACAGATGAATGGTCATTGATCAGATAATGGAGCCTCCACGAGTGGTTTATGTATAAATGATTGTCCGGTATAATCCGGCACACGCGCACAGATCAAAAGATTAGCTATAGCTGCTAAACACTAACACTTTTCGGTCCACGGCATTAACTAGTTAATAATTATGTAACTTATGCCGACGCGATAGAAGAAGAAAAAGTTGATTGTAGGTACGTAGGTACTAGGTACATTGTGGTCATTATGATTAAAGTCGCTGTGCCCGCGACTCTACCCTTGTGGAAGTTGGAAAACATCACGATGTCTTTATTTTCTTCATACTAACTTAATCACCCCTTCGGGGATGGAATTCCAAAAAAATCTTAATTTTTTTTTATATTACGTGGCCTTTGTAGGTAAAAAAATAAAATTAACAAAATCATGTGTTATCCTATTTACCTTCGTATTCAAGATATTCTGTTTGAGTAAATTCATCAGTCCCTCCTGAAGACTGACAATCTCGATGTTCTCGTACCAGGATATGTTGTGCTCCTTCAGTAACATTCGTAACGCGTCTAATACAAGCGACAACAGCCGCATATCGTTCGGAGTCCTTACACGGTTTTCGTCTAAAATCAATCCTCCTGCTCCATCCGATGATATGAAAATATCCAAAATGTGGAAGAGACTTTGAAAATAAAGTCCTGCTTGTGATGCAGTTAGATGTCCCTTTAATCTAAATAACTCCCTAATCGTTGCAGTTGCGACTTCTGGTAAATCTTTCGATAGTATCAGCGGCTTGTACGTAAAACAAGCAGTGTAGATGTGCTCTGTTAAAGTTTTTCCAATTTTCGTAAGGAACATATCTATGAATTCATCTTTTTCGTTCTGCGTATTACCAGGCTTGTTTTTGAATGCATAAATCAGCAATGGTTCTACTAGGTACACTATCAACTGATTGGACATTTCCAATTTCTGTCCGTTTCTTTCAAATGTAAGCGGGAAAGACAAAGTATCTTTGTAAGTCTTCTCGAAGTTAGACCAGAATATGTTACACTTTATAGAGAAGTCTATGATGGCTTGTATGTCTCGTTTGTTTATGCAACGCAAAACAAAGTTGTAGTAGAAAACAACCATTTCATTACAAAACTCGTCAACTTTACCACTGAACAACAAATGTCTATTAGAAGCGTAATATAAACTCAAGTTTAATTCATTCAGCAAGCTTACCATACAAGAGTATCTAGTTGCTTTCATAATAACGTATATTGGACGTTCTATTAAAAAATTTGACCTCAATATGGACACCACATGGTTGACGTGTACATTTTCTGTCTCAGTTAAAATATGCGATAACGCATGCAAGTTCGTGCATATTTTTTCAGCAAAAACTTTGTCCATTTCTAGATCAATAACTTCCACTGTGAGATATTCGCTCGTAAGGATAGGTTTCACGACGTATTCCAACACTTCCGCTAATTCTGCTTCCATTTCATATTCGTTTAACTCCCGAACTAGTTGAGAGATGAATTTGTAAGCTGCTTTTGCAACTGAGAGGGGTGCCCGAAAGATGTTAGGATGTAGTATGCATTGCCACACTTTATGTTCTAGAAGTAATTTTATCCCAGAGAGGTGCGTTATATGCACACTGGCTAACTTTATACAAGCCATTTGCAGTCCTTGGCTTTGAATATTCGTACCAAGATTGGCGAGAATGCAGTACTTGATGGACGAACCTTGTACAACATGCATTCGCATTTTGGTAAACTGTAGCTCATTTTTGCAGAGAAGCGCGATGATTTCAACGAGGAAAATTTTGACTGAAGTAGTGGCATTTTGTAGGTTTTCAAGTGATCTTATTATAACATCGGAGAAGCAGGGTGTCTCCAGAAGAATTTTACCAGGACCTGAAAGATACAAAATGTGTTATGAGACAACGTTTTGTTTCGATCGAGTTAGGTTTTTTGTTAGAGTACCTAGGTAGGTACCTATTTAATTAGAATTACTTTATGGGTTTTTTTAGATAACCTACAAATATACATATAATATAATTAGCTGACCCGCTCCGTGAGTAAAAGGTGGTTAAATTATACGGGAGGGGAAAAAAAAATTAGCGGCTCTTTTTACTGGAGTGGTCTTGAAGTATAGTGAACCAATAGATAAATAAACGCATGTTAAACGTGACTGGCTTGATACCAGGGGGGCGATCGCGCTATTTTGTAAAATGAACAAATGTCTAAAGATCAGTTTTGGTTCAGTTTTGATTGCAAATCGGTTTTGGTTCGGTTAAACGAAATTCGGTATCGCGCTAAAGTTTAAGCGTTGACCAAAGTAGAACTGAAACTGAACCATTGTCATTATCAAAACATTAGAGGTGTAACCTAATATTGTTATTTTAAGCCTATTATCTTAAGTATAATCGACCATCGATTCAGCGTTTCCTTTGTTGGCACGTGTAGTTTTGATAACACTTGGGTGAACTATGTATAGCTTTGTTACTTAGGTTTAAGTTTGGGTGGGATATTCAAGGAATTTGAAGTGCTGACTGAAAAAAAGTCGAGGTTATAGTTTGAAGTGGTTAAATAATAAGCTTTTAATTGTCCTTTCAACATTTCGGGAGTGAATAGGTATCTACCTACGTGTTTTAAATAGATCAAAAACTCTACGAATACTTTTATATGTATTGTATTGGTAAGTTTTTAGGGTTCCGTAGTAAAACTATGAACCCTTATAGTTTCGTCATGTCCGTCTGTCTGTCACACCCTCGTCAAATCTATAGTTCATAACCAATTTGTATGAAACTTCGTAAGTAGACGTCTTTATAATTTAGTAAAATTATAAAAATAAAATAATTAGAGGCTCCCATACCTACATGAAACTGAAGGATGAAAATATATATTTTCCTGCACCCCGCCATGTGGGGCATCATTGGATAGGTCTTTGAAAATAACATAGAGGTTTCTAAATGACATTTTTATTTAAGTGCTTATTGAGTGAACTAGGAGCTCCGAAAGTCGTTAACAATGTGTAATTTTCCAACCGTGCTATCGAAAAATCTGTAAAAAATCAAGCATATGGCATCCAATAAATACTCTCGATTAAAATTGGTTTGAACAAGATACGTCAATAACTTTTTGAATAATTCACTTTTATCAGTTTTGAGTTCAATAACCGCAAAAAATAGCTTTGTATTTCATAATAATATTAACTTATGGATGAGATTTTAGTGCGCGAGTACGACTCGCACTTGGCCGATATTTTTTTATTGGGCTCGCGCAATGGCCCCAACACACTCGTGGGCCGTTTCCAAGAAGTCTAGATACATCATTTTACGATTTTCACCTACTATTTACCACAAAAACACCAAAACAGTCCAGAAAAAGTCGTGAAAAAGTTGCTCCGCAGTAACTGTAACACAACCTTTTATAAAGCGCTCAGTTCTAGTCCAACTTCGGTTCAACCATCTGTCAACGCATTAGCGCGATACGAAAAGTACATAAAGTCGTGTTTTGGTTATGGTTCAGTTTTGATTCGGTTGGTATTTTTTAGCGCGATCGCCCCCCCAGGCTCTCCAGAATTTCGCAGAAAAATACACAAAAAAAGTAGGTAAGTACTCCGACGCCATTCGCACGAATTTCAGACAATTCAACTTAGATTGCGCGTTTCGTAAGTTGAGGTTACAATTTTTTGCAAACTTGCAATAAGTAGATAGATAACGTTGTACACAGTATAATTATAAACACAATGTGTCAAAGATAATCTAAAACTACTCACTATTATCATTACGATCTTCTAGAAACTTCAACAGTTTTGCTGTTGTGTTTTCATTTAACACCACCTTCCCTTCGAAAACGTATTTCAGAAGCAATTTGAACTTTTTCAAATAATTACTCACATCCATCGTCAGGGTGATATTGTTAGATACTGGTACTTTTTTTCCTGCCGCTACGATTACATTTTTATCAACATATAGATTTGATAAAGAACGCTACGCTACAAAGGTAAACAGGTCGCGTCACTACAATTTTTTATTTTTTTTTACTTTTTAAATGCCTTAATACATACCGTATTTCAATATTTGATTATCTACTAAAATACACATTATTATTGCACCAAGTTGACTGTTTTCTTTTTATTAGAATTCTTTAGAATCACTTTGTTTACCTAATCTCTACTTTGTAAACTAATGACTGCCGCTTGCCATCCAGCCGAGAGCGAACAAGGAAACAACAAACAATTTTATCTTGTCTCACTAGTTCTACAAGGCCGAAAAACAAAAACATATATATGTATAAGTGTATATTTACGTTATTCCTAATTTAATACCTACAATCACGTTTTTGCTCTGACCGTACCTACGTAAGTGGTAGCTAGGTAACTAACGTTTACTTAGATGAGTCCTTATAGCTATTCTCGGGGGGAGGGGGCTTACCTGCCTGTCTATTATTCTATATCTACCAACACGCCGCGTGATATCACCGCGAGAGAACTGCCAATTTGTTTGCGAACGTTCGAGGGAGGATCTCACCGTGACATTCTCCCTCGAACGTACTTGGTACAGAATAGACTGACTGTCTAGCTGGGCCCCAATTCTGCTATTTGAATAGTGTATGAATGGTGTCATAATGACACCATTACTATCAAAACCTAAGCGGTCATTGGCTTAGAGCAACACTAACTCTTTCGTCATTGGTCAAACCGATGCCATTGAGACACTATTCTGACACGATTATAACAATTGCATTAGCAGACTTGGGGCCCTGTTTGTGTGTACAATTTTTTACAGATCGTCGCACCGTCTTTGTCAGTCTTTGTTATAGTATGAAACAAAACACTACCTACCTAAGTTTTTTTACCCGACTGCGCCAGAAGGAGGGTTATGTTTTTTCCTTATCTAACGAGTCAAGAGGTTTATGTTGATATCTATATTTCTATACCTACCTACCTACTTAATTAAAGATGCATGCGTATAGGTATAATAGAATTTACGTGTGGTCTACTACGCAAAATGTTGTTGATGATGATTGATGGAAAATGTGTTATAATATTATGTTATTTAAAACAAATCCTAGGAAAAACTGAAATTCAATTTAAAGTAGGTAGGTAGGTAATGGCCATGAGGCATTGGGAAAAAGCTAAGCTACTCAAAGGTTTTAATACTCATTCTCCTAGTGCAAATACAGTCTGTTAGGTTAATATTTAAGTAATTTGTTCCGCGCAGGAATCCAAGCCGCGTCAGGTAGCGCAGCCACCGATCTCCGAGCCACTACACCAACTGAGTGCAGAGGGCCTATCACGAACGATTTTGACGTTGCGTATCGTAAACGTAAGCATATTTTAAATTGAAAATACACGTTCGCTACACAATATTTGTATAAATTAAATACTTTATTTAATTCTCTGTATTTATTAGAATGCGAAAATTGTATAAAATTTTATCTAAATGGTCTATGACTGTTGTATTGTAGATTCGAAATCCGCTTACGTTTACGATACGATATGTACGTCAAAATTCGTGCTAGGCCCACAGAGTGCCTAGTGCGAGTTTTTCTAACATACTCGATCGTGACGAGAGAACTTTAGCGAAGGTCATAGTCAACGACCCATCAAACACCGGTACGCGCTCGGAAGTGAAGACGCTAACGCACGTGATGACGTGATTGGTTACTCCCTCAGATCATAGAAACAAGGGAGATGTGCCAAGGCGCTATTGAGCTTGATGCTTTAATTTGCCCACATTGGGCGTAGTACAAAAGTAGACGCTGGCGACGAACCGAACACGATGATATAAATAGTGTTTTAGTTTAGTGCTAGTGTTGAGTGACGATTAACAGTGTTAGATTGAGGGTGTGCGGAATTTTTAATGTGTGGGAGATCTTTATATGCACGAGGGGCGCTTGTAATTGTGTTGAAAAATGTACTAAAAGTGGCGACAGTTGTTCCCGTACTAATTTGCTATGATGGCATATCTCCTTGTTTCTAGGATCTGAGGTTACTCCATTCACTTCGAAAGAAGTTTATTCGCACACATCTCTAGTGGAAACGCACCCTGCGTCTCCACTAGGAATGTGTGCGAGGGATGTGTTTTCTGGTGGAAACGCACCCTTACGCGGTGATTTTCAACGATTCCGAGTTGTAAATCACAGGCTGTACTGACTTCAGCTAAAACTGGGCAAAGGCCTCCATCAAATTGTAGTGTCCGAACTGAGGTCCGAACGAAACCGAAACTTCCATTATAAGGCTATATTATGACCTTATAATATGGATGTTTCGGTTTCGGTTTCGGTCGGACACTATCAAATTGTTCCAGGTACTTAGGTACTTTTTCTATGGGCCTCCTCGAACCAGCCTTCATGGCATCCAAAAAATTCACCATTTTCAGGGCCGGCTTCGGTGGTGCTATCTGACAACTTTTTTTTATTTTATTAAATAATATAGGCTTGCATTTGACCGCCATCTCGCCTTATGTATCAACTATTGTGCAATTTGTATTTTTTGCCTTAGCGGCATACTTACACACAGTCTGTGAAAATTTCAGTTGGCTATTATGCTTCATATGATATCTGCAGCCCTGTGACAGATGGATGGACAGATAGAGTAGGCTTAGTAATAGGGTCCCATTGGTACCCTGCGGGTATGGAACACTGAAAAGGAGTAAAATTAGATACAATTTCAAATGCAGTTTATGTTTTTATTTTGGTAATTTTCTAATTAATTTACACTAAATTCTTAACCTAATCTATATCCATCTATTCTATTTCTATGACACCTCCGACTTTGGTGAGAGCCTCCTTCAGTTTCTCAGCCTCATCTTTAGACACATCAGCCTTCACAACTGTGGGGATGCTCTCCACAAACTTCTTAGCTTGTACCAGGTTGAATCCTTCTAGAAGACTCTTCACTTCCTTAATGAGCGCCACTTTTTGTTTATCATCGAATTTTGTTAGTTTAACCTGAAATAAAAAATTGAATCGCTGTACTTAAATTGTTGAATATAAACAAAACTACAGTCAAAATCTGTTATAAAGACATCAAAGCTACTACTCATAATAAATTATAAAAACTAATAGCTGTAACAACCAGTGATATTTTTGAGGTACAATCAGCCGGAACCTATGATTTTGGTTACTATAACCAGTATGTTGTTCTAAATAATGTCATTGTAAACGGTTTTAACTGTATTTCCAATTCTATATCTGATCATATGGAATTCATTCACTAGTATAAAAAGTGTATTGAAGGATAATCCAAATAGGCTTACAGTAAAGCTAGTCTTCACAGCTTTAGGGGCAGCTTCTTCTTCATCCTGAGCAGCAGGGGCGGCCATGGCGAAGCCTCCCATTGGCATCACAGGAGCGTCAGGCAGATTCAGCCTCTTCTTTAGTACTTGACTAAGTTCAGATACTTCAAGGAGGTTTAGGTTAGTGATGTCAGATACTATATTTTCAATTTTTGGCGAGACGGGTTTGTCTACGCCTTCTGGCAGCGGTATGGATAGAGGAGTAGCGGCTTGGGCTACTTCTTGGCATAGGATCGCACTGAAATATACAACAGTATTCTTTGATTAATTTTGTTCACAAAAGGTCAAATGAAAATGTATGTTATTTATAGATGAAATCTAAACTACCTATTTGACTAAATATGATCTAATTAAGAAACTCATTTGAGATTTTACAGGTAAAGTTGATAACCTATAAAAAAACTTGATGACACAGAAACTTCAGGTGCCTTACCATCGTGAAAAAGAACGCCACTGCAGAGGAAGGCTTTTCATAATTCTAATACCATTCATTTTTGTTATTATCCTGCTTTATTTCTTTCTACAATAAAAACTTCCTTCCCCTTTTTTATAGGTTAGGATTAAATAAAATGTCAGTGAAGTTGACAGTGTTGACATTTGACTTGACTGTCACAGTGCTTGACACGAATAATCGACTATACATAGACTGTTCAAGTCTATTTTATTTTTCGTTAGTTTGGAGTACTCGGACCAATATTTTACTTATCCCTTCTAGCGCCTCCTGCGGCAAGGAATAGTCACTGCGCAATTTCTTGATCCGTAAGTATAGTCTCAATAGAAAGAAAAATAATATGTCGTCATTCAAATCACTGACATTGTTCTATTAGGTACGGTCTTGATAGGTCGCCAGATTTTGTTACTTTCAAAGAGGTCGCTCTTGCTGATTCACGTATTCAAGAAGGTTGAAAAACTAGATTAAATAAAGTTTATAAGTATGCCAATAAATACGTCTTTTGTATAGGATACACTGGACAAAATGACCATCATTCTATCACACGATTCAAACAGTCAACTCAACTCTGCATATTCATTGAGTTTAAATTCGTACAAAAAAAGTACAACAACAATTATTGGGGTATTAGTCGATTAATTGCGTAGGCATCCTTAACTTTGACACTTATAAACTGACAGCGTTTCATCAGGGTTACAATCTTCTTAAAATAAGATACCTTGAAATAAAAAAAAAAACATAAAGGATAAAATAACTTAAAGGATTTTGATGGAATATTTTATCACAAACACAAATTCACAAAACAGCAGATACACAAAAGCCATATCTTTTCTAGGGAAAAAAAATCCCGCGACATCTGTACAAATTAATACAATGGGTACAGTCGAATGAGTAAGTCGCGAAATATTGTAAATTACAGTTTGTACTTAAGTAAATAATAAATAATAAAATTACAGTACTGTACTGATATGATTGTGTAGCATGTCTAGCGACAGCGAAACATATTATAGGTCCTGTACATACGTATCATGGGGTATATAAAGTTGCTATTTGCTATTAATTTATTATTTATGGAAAAACGGTTGCTCTATTGCCGACTGCCCGCGATTTCACTTGTTTTGACTGGTGCAATACTTTTCAAATACTAACTCATATTTTCCTCATAATCATGCAAAATGAGCGTACTCGTTGCCGGCAACACCAAGCAATGTTGTTGTCCAATGTCCCGCCAATCCCCGATTGTCCCGCGGTCCAATGGCCGTTAAAAAAGTTGTAGGTAGGTATGCTGATCAACTGCCATCTGACCATTACAACCTTGGGTAATATTGGCAATTGGTACACTACGGTCCATCAGTTGTCAACCTCTCAAGCTGCAGACTATCCAAAACAATAGTCATAGATATTCATATTATTATCACAACCAGCACCCGATTTGCGTAACTCAATTGCTATCACCATGGCATTGTTTTTGACATTCATTACGCTGTATGATTGTTAATCCGTGCTCCTGTAACTAGCTCAATGCCGCAATGGATGTTGTTGAACTGTCAAAATGAAAGCTATGGTGAAAGAAATTGAGTTACGCAATTAGGCTGCAGGACAGATCGTTTAACATGTTCTTGAGGTATGGATGAGTGTCCATCTATACTAATATTATAAAGAGGAAAGATTTTTTTGTTTGTTTGTTTGTACCGAATAGGCTCCGAAACTACTGGACCGATTTCAAAAATTCTTTCACTAATAGAAAGCTACATTATCACTAAGTAACATAGGCTACTTTTTATCCCAAAAAAATGCATAGTTCCTGTGGGACACGCGGACGAAGTCGCGGGCGAAGTGCTAGTATTTAATGAAATGGTTATCATTCCCAGGGCATGCCCTGGGAAGGATAACCATTTCCATTACCAGTCATGATCATGTCATGACATGGTCATGACTCCACCCTGGGCTGGCCTAGGTCAACCACTGATTCAAATACAAATATTTTATTGGAACAAAAAACACAATTTACAAAAATCTGTGTATATACACGCTGAAATTTTAGTGGTTGTTTTCCGACAGCAGAACGATTTGCCATCAGTAGTACTACCGAAACATAGAGTTCAATTTAAAAAATACTATGTTTTTTTTTTCAAATAATCAAAAAAAATATTCATAGACTCGAAAGTGTGAAATACAATAGTAATTCACTAGATCTAACGTAGGTATAGTTATCTAGTCAAACCGACACGCGCCGCGCGCCCCGATTCCGCGAATCAAAGCGGCGGTGCCGACAAAAGCGGCGACCGATTCATAAATGTGCAGAGCAAAATCAGCTCTCGCACATAATGATACGGCATAAAACAGACTGATCGCCCGTTGCAACCGCACCGCACCCCCCCGACCCGCACTCCACGCCGACCGTTGGCCGCGACGCTGACCGGCCTATATACATATTGGTCTATGAGTTGTACCGCGAACGCGAATCTCGTAACATGCGTAGTGAACTAGTGAATTATCGTTGCAAAAATGGATCGACATTACATTATTATTCCAATTTAGAGTACGTCGCTATGGTGCAAATGTACGCTAGGGCTAATTATGACTCCCATGCTGCCGTGTTTACGCGGAGCCGCAACAACTTGGAGTCGCTCAATCTTCGCGGTGTTCTGAACCCCCAAGTCCCGTAGGCCCGGACGATCGTAGCGGCGACACAGTGCTACTCGATCATGGGGAGTTACAGTGCATGTACCCGTCTGCCCGAGTTCGGCGAGGAAATCCACAAGTAGGTACTTCAAACGGGATCCTCGTCGAAGTACCTACCTATGTGTATGGCTGTGGTGGCTGGGTTTAACGTAAGTCAATACTACGTTTGGAAAGTGCTCAACAATGAAAGACTGCTTAAGTACCTATCATTTTCGTAAACTTAATCAAATAAAACGTGCTCGATTGTGTTATTGTGTATGGAACGCAGTGGCTTGCAATTTGAAAAATTACTCCGTTACCGGGCCTAAGCGTAAGTACCTACTTGTACCTTTGTATTAAATACCGAACATTTAAAAGTAGGTAAGTAATTAAAATCATTGCAAATAAGTTTATTCCATTTTTTTGAATACCTACGGCTTAAATACTGTAATAGGTATCTAATTCAGAAAATATCGTTTTCTAAGATAGGTGCCTACCTACCTAGTAATCTTGTTTTTTTAGTTTCGTGTTCACGTGTTCAGTAATTTGTCTATCAATAACTCAGGAATAGTTATCAGCTGATTGATAAACACGGAAGGCAATGACCGCGCGGGCGCGCCCCGCTCGGCCGCGGGCGCTCGCGTCGTCGCCGCGCTTGCGTAGCTATCGTGAGGTACCTACTATTGGTTTGAGATTTTGTTGTTCACATCATTCTCATCACACCATTCTGCCATTTTTTGATTCTAATTTTTCTTTTATATATCAATCGAATGTACTGCCAAGACAAAATCATTTCGCTACGGTAGAACAACCACTTAAATTTCACCGTGTATAGTGTGCATAGATAGATAAGCAGTGATAGCCTAGTGGTTTAACCATGTGCCTCTCACGGCGAATGGTTCGAGTTCGATCCCGAGGCACGCACCGCTGACTTTTCGAAGTCATGTGTGCTATTATACATATAATATTATAAAGGTAATAATGTATACATCAAAATTCGTTCAGTAGTTTTTGCGTGAAAAGTAACAAACATCCATACATGTATGTATACATACATCCTCACAAACTTTTGCGTTTATATTACCTACCGTACCTAATTAGCAGGATTAATTTCATAGTTATGTTTTCTATTTCCACTTGTGAAATATATCCTGTGTGGCCATCGATTTTGGATCAGTGGCTTATCAAAGCAACAAATGTCCTAGACATACATAGAGAGAGATCCGCCCCGTTAGGCTGTTTGTGCACTACAGACATTTTCAATTCATATTCGGTTTTTTACGGATTTTTAGCCAATAGGCTTGCAGAACGATCCCCACCACTTTTTTCATACGTTGATTGATATATTTCACAAGTGGAAATAGAAAACATAACTATGAAATAAATCTATCTATCTAATAGGATGTTTGTATACATACATGTATGGATGTTTGTTACTTTTCACGCAAAAACTACTGAACGAATATTGATGTATACATTATTACCTTTATAATATTATATGTATAATAGCTTACACATCAAATTTACACTGCTACTTTTAATCCCGAATAATGTATCTATATTATAATGTTCTAATATTATTATGCTGTTGACAATATCGCTATAAAAGTGCCCGTGTCGTCATATCTATACACTATCGATATACCTACCTACTCATCTATAAAATACAGTCTACCACAAGGCAGCATTTTCGGGCCAGTTATGATCTTTCGATATCAATAAAATTAACGTATAAGATTCCTATTGTATATCCGCAAAATAAAATCAATATAATATTATGCTTGCTAAATAAGATTTGATAACAGTTATTTTCCATGACCACTACGAGAAATCCCATCGCCTTTTTCATTTAGAAAATATTGTTGACACCTTATTTTTCATAAATAGGTACTAAACTGTGAGAAGTAGTTTAGAAATGTGCATAATATGCATTAGGAACTAGACTCTCTCTTATTATGCATAAGGAATTACTGTTCGATGTTTCTGAATCACAAAAAATAAATCTTAGGACAAAAAATCCAAGCACAAGTTCGTTCGTGCATGGAGTACTGCTCGGACCTTTGATGATGGCTCAACTCAGTACCAGTACCAGCTTGATGCGTTGGAGAGTCCATTGAGAAGCGTGCCAAGAAGCTCATCAGCAATAACTCCCTTGTTCAGACTAAGCTCCAAAGTCTTGAGCATAGGCGCAAAGTTGCTAGTCTATCGTTTTTTTATCGGATACCTACATTTCGGAGAGTGTGCTTTAGATCTGCATGATCTTCCCTCCTGCCCTTTTTAGGGTTCCGTACCAAAATGGTAAAATAGGGACCCTTATGGTACGACTTCGTCTGTCTGTCTGTCTGTCTGTCACACCTGCTTATTTCAGCAACTACTTATGCTATCGACTTGAAATTTGGAACAGTTATAAAGAATGCTTGTTCAACTTTATTGCAAATGAAAAAAGTCCAAAAATATTTTTATTTTCATTGCAAAAGGGGCCGGAGTGGGGGTCCGAAATTTTAAAGTGGGGTTACTAGGTCAAGTGACATATCATATGAAAGGGCTTCATCTGCACATTTCAAAATATATTTTTATTTTATTTTATGTCTCACAGTTTTCGACATAAAATGAAAAATTTCCAAAAAAATACCATTCCCCCCCCCCCTTATCTCCGAAGTTTGCGGGCGAAAAATCTGGAATAATTAGAGTTGATAGCAATTGACCCAAATATGGCACCAAAAATAAAACGATGTTCCTAACTAGTACAGTTTTTTCAAAATCATCAAAATTGCTTCACAAACAAACTTAGTTATGCGGTCCGGATTTTTTCACTTTATACGTCCAAAAATGTTACGGAACCCTCGGTGCGCGAGTACGACTCGCACTTGGCCGGTTTTTTTCTATCATACGGCCAGAAGTCGAAAAATCGCCATCTGTTCATGGTTGATATACCAAAAACCCGAACGAAGCGCATTGATTCCACTTTCATTGTGAAAACCACAGTGGAATGCGCTGCCGGGGTGGGTGTCCCCCGAAAAGTTACAATCTGGGTGTCTTCAAGTCGCATTATTAGGTAAATAGTCATCTACATAGTCACGTGTGTGATGTAACTCCGTATGTAACTCGACGAGTTCTACGAGTATTCAGTATATTGATATGGGCGACATTTTCAATGATAAAATATTAATATTAATATTAATATTAATAACGCCTAAACTTTAAAGCATCTTTTGCGACTGCATATTTTTTATTGTTTTTTACTTTATTTTCTCTGATTAGGTATATTGGTGTGTGTTAGGTTACATTATTATTTTACTTTTAAGTATTATAGTTTATATATCTTGTTTTAAAAGCTCAGTTAATATTTTTTTCGTAAATTTATATAATTTTTTAAAACAAAAGTAACTGAAAGACAGAATCGTGTTGCTGCGGAGTTTGTTGCGCCGTTTCTTCTTCGCAGCTAAAACACTAGGAAGCGGTGAAGGGTGGGCGTTTTTGGGGGCTGTCTAATGTATATTGACGTTCAAAAAGTGCTAATTGGCTTTAGCCCACTTTGAATAAATGACTTTTGAATTTGAATTTGAATTTGAATGCAGTTTTATTCGCACTGATAGGACCTACTAAAACTACCTAATTGTTCGACACATATTTTTAAAACCAGAGTTTCTTAATTCAATTCTGATTAACGATTAGATCTAGAGGCAGCCAATCATATTTCCATAAAAATAGAATAGACATTTCAAAATTTTTAGGGTTCCGTTCAAAAGGATCCTATAAGGGTTCCGTTCAAAAGGAAAAACGGAACCCTTATCCCTAACCTGTTCAAAAGGATCACTTTATTGTCCGTCTGTCCGAGGCAAGACCCTTAACGGGTGGAAGCATCTGCTCATAGATGGCGCCACTAGAAGCATGTAATAGCGTCATCTTGCTCATAGATGACGCTATCGCATATTTCGGAATACTCAGGGCACGAGTCGTACTCGCACTTGTCCGGTTTTTTATAAACCTTTCGATGAATAGGCCGAAAATTCACTCATTGCCTCAAATACGGCTGATATTGTGAGGCTTTCTTCCTCAAGGCAGCATTCTTTTATCTGGCTATTGGCATATTTTGTGTGAAGCCATAAACCATTTCATATTGCTATGCATTTAACATGGGAGGTATTAATTTCATCGCTAATTTTGTCACTGGGTGCAATAACAAGCTGATTTTGAATCCCACTGTTAATTCCCAGAGCATAAAATAAAACAGGATGGTTGATGATGTTAATTTTGAATTTTTTTTTCAGAAAAGTATTATCTAGCTAGTTCACAGTAAGTACCTACCTACCCTTATCTGACGTCGTATTGCAAGTTGATAAGGAAGTAGGTCATTGCATATACCTAACAAGAAAACAATCTGAAACTCACTGATTTGACTGCTGTAATCTATATACAGGGTGGCAGGTTAGACAGTGGAAATATTTTAAGGGGTCATTGTACTCATCATTATGAACAACTTTTACTATGGGACCAACCCTGATATCGCGAAAAAAAAATCAGCTGTTCCATACATTTATGTTCACTTAACTCAACAAAATGTATGGAACAGCTGATTTTTTTTGCGATTTCGGGGTTGGTCCCATAGTAAAAGTTGTTCATAATGATGAGTACAATGACCCTTTAAAATATTTCCACTGTCTAACCTGCCACCCTGTATATTTCCCGTAGGGTATTAGTAATTATATGGGTTTCAGTCGCTCAATTTCTCGAATAGTAGTATGGTTTCTTGGTTTATTTGCTGTTCCTATAGTTAGTGAGTCTATATCATATAACATTACACAAATCACATCAGTTTTAGCTCATCACGACTGAACCGATTGTAATGAAATTTGACAAAAAGGGAGTTAAGAACCTGGAAAAGGATATAGGTAGGCTACTTGTCATGTCTCCATACACGCAAACGAAGTCGCGCATAACCGTTATGCCATATTATATGCAAGTTAATGCCATAAAAAAACAATGAATGATTTAGAAAATCTAAATACAGTTTCAGTACGGTATATCACTGAAACTGTTTAACGATTTTCTAAATAACGACACTTTTAAGCGTAGTAACGAAATGTCTTTTTTTTTCTTATCTACTTATAATTTGCTACGAAAAGGTAGAAAATATAATTAGGTACTCACATAACTTTTGCTATTTCAAGCAAAACACTTGAAAACTCTATTCAATTGGTTTCAAAAGCTTATTCTAATTTAGTTAACTCAAATAACTTTGCTTGGATATTTTTTTAAGTCTTCCTTTTCAATTCAAAATAAATGTAACAACTTTCTCGTATATAATGAAAGCTTTAGAAAAACTTCCAGAAACCATATTTTGTTTTGCTTTGTTATAATTTTGTAAATATCTAAACATTCTTATAAGTAGTTAATTGCGTCTCATATTTTGCTATTCATGTTGTCTCTCCAAAATATTTTTAAGCTTTTGGTAAGTCTAAGATATAAGTTAACAGCAGGGGTGAATTAAATTAAATAACCTACGCTGAAAATAAAGTTTTTGCGAAATTATAGATGACCGAAATCAATTTTAAGGCGTATGGTACCCTCAAAAAGATAAATTCCGTCGCCGTTGGGGTCGTACTACTCTTAAACTAACTAACATAAAAATTCAGAGAAAATACAGGGTAAAATTAAAACCAGTGCGGATATTTTAGGAGGTGAAAGTACTCATGAATATGATCAACTTTTATTATGGGACCGACACTGAAATATGAAAAACAAAATCAGCTGTTCCCTACAAAAATGCACTACAACACGATCAAAATGTATGGAACAGCTGATTTTTTTTTTTTCATATTTCAGTGTCGGTCCCATAATAAAAGTTGATCATATTCATGAGTACTTTCACCTCCTAAAATATCCGGACTGGTTTTAATTTTACCCTGTATAATAAACCTTACTATGTTACCTTTATTTTGGAAGTATAAAAATATCGTAGCTTAAAAATTACTGTATGAAAATAATTATTGAAATGAGGTCGTTTATAGAACTAAATTCGCTACTGCTCCTAAACTAAAGGTGATATTTTTTTGGTTTTTGCTGGAGAATATAGGCAATCCATTTATCTTTAATCTGGATGTGGCTTATTTCAAAATATGTTATGTAGCAGAAGCAGGAAATAATTTTGCTGATTTTCGCATGCGTCTTTGCGCGGGCGACTGGCGGCTGTACAGCAAAACGTACAGTAATTTTTAAGCTACGATATTTTATACTTATAACCCAAAACCAAAATAAAGGTAACTATCAAGGTTTATTATATATTTTTTCTGGATTTTTATGTTAGTTGGTTTAAGAGTAGTACGACCCCAACGGCGACGGAATTTATCTTTTTGAGGGTACCATACGCCTTAATAAAGAGTCATACTCTTGCCTTGCACAACGTCTTACTTAGATTAATGTAAAAGGACGTATATTGGTAAATCTTAGGTTTTACTGGTAAATCTTAGGATTTACCAACATAACTTGGTAAATGTAAGATTTGATATAAAATTAAACGATTTTTCGCGCTTTTACCATTAAAATTTGGCATACCTATGCTAGGTTTTACCAATGACGATAAGTAAATGTCGGTTTTGGGGCTGCGGAAACTAATGTTTTACGAGTTACATCCACGTTTTCGGTACCTATCCATTTGCAGTTTTTCGGTATCCACTTGCTTTTACACGTCTCCGGCGCTGCGGGAAGTGTAGCCCCTCTCCCTTCGCGCCTACGGGTTTATAAATAAAAACCGGAAAGTGCGAGTATGCCTCGCGCCCTAAGGGTTCCGACATATGATCATAGATGGCGCTACTGCATACTTCCAATGGCGCCATCTATGAGCAGATGGCTCCACTTATGGTGCGGTGACTGACGGCGGACAACAAAGTGATCCTATAAGGGTTCCGTTTTTCTTTTTGAGGTACGGAACCCTAAAAACCCTCTAAGGGTAGGGTAGACAAGACCACGTGGAGTCGGGGTTGACCAATTCGGTTCTGTCACAACTTATTCACTACCTACCGAAGTACCGCTACCGACCCGACATGACTACTTAGACACGGTACTTAAGTAAGTACCGTGTCTCTGAGGTAAAACCGTAAAACCTAAGATTTACCGGGTAAATGGTGTTAAAAGTTCGAAATGAACGATGATCAGTATGATCACAGAACTCGTGATGATCACAGAGTTCGGACTTTTACCATTAAGAGTTAGTAAATCTAGCTTTTACTGGTAAATCTTAGGATTTACCTAAGTTTGGGCTTATACAGTAACTTTTATACATTTAGAGCTAAACATAAATTGAAATATTAGTCTGTTTGTATCAGCATATTTAATAGAATTTCTATCGACTGAAACTAGTTTGAGTAAACAAAGAACGTTTCGAGCGCCTAGGTCGGCAGTCTGTAACTGACAATGACAGGTCCACGGACAAGCCATTCATTTTCTCTAGCCAGACGGATCCAAACTCATAACTGTATTTTATTTGTACTATGCGAATTATACAACATTATTTTTGGTATTATACAGGGTGAATTTTCCAAGTGTGCTTGGATGACCAAATTCGAAACTCTAAAGCCCGCAATACATGTTGGCCGAGCGTTGTCGAGTGAAGGCCAATACCAACATGTAGACAGTATATTTGCCTTGTCTTGCTATCGCTCGGTGGCACTTGCCTAGTTGGTTGAGTGTAGACAAGCGCCAACGTGTATAGATAGACCTCATTTGACGTAGCTTGCCACAACTTGCAGTCGCTCGCGATCACTTGCCTCACTTCGGAGCGGTGTCGGTTTTTCTGCACAAATCAAAGGCGCTCGCTGTGGCGCTTGCGCGCGCTCGGACAATAGTGTTCACATCTTTGTCCGCGCGCTATTATGCGGTTGACGTCAAACTTGCCGAACGTCTAGACAGTAGCGCTTGCCTTGTGTCAATTTGTCTAGGCTCGCGTTGGTCTAAGCTCGGCCAACATGTATTGCAGGCTTAAGGGATGTGTTGATTTTCAATGTATTATAATTAGGTACTATCAATCTCCTGAACCACTAAGCTGTACGTGGAAACAAAGTATTGTCCTTAAAAACAAATGTTGATGTTCCTTTTAGTACTTTATACAGGATAAAATTAAAACGAGTGCGGATATTTTAGGAGGTGAAAGTACTCATGAATATGATCAACTTTTATTATGGAATCGACACTGAAATATGAAAAAAAAATCAGCTGTTCCATACATTTTGATCGTGTTGTAGTGCATTTTTGTAGGGAACAGCTGATTTTTTTTTTCATATTTCGGTGTCGGTCCCATAATAAAAGTTGATCATATTCATGAGTACTTTCACCTCCTAAAATATCCGCACTGGTTTTAATTTTACCCTGTATACTTACCTATATTTCTTTCTCTCGTGTTATTTTTGTCTATTGTTTAGTAAGCATAGCTGATTTTCTTTCGCTTTCATCAGTGTCTAAATGTTTTTCAGTCCATCAGGCATTATTTATCAGAAAAGAAAATCTTAAAGAATAATTTCGTTGTATTGAACCGAGAGTTGGTTATGTAGTTCGGAATCCATTTTCACTTCGTATTTTCTCATAGATCGAGTTGTTCTATTCGTTTCTGTAACTGATACTGTATGTCTAGTTTAGACTGGTAGCTAAAACCAATCAAGTTGGTCTAGATTCTGCGCCCGACGTAAAACCGATAACTTGATTCAATTGAGACAGGAATATTGTTTTATCAAACTACGCAGGTAGACTCCTACATAGATACTTTCAATTAATTATTGCATAACACTGAATATTCTATACCTTCTAGGTAATTATTATTTCTGTATTGATGAAAACTGAGTCAACATGTTTATTGTTGTTGTTGTTATATTCGGAATTGCTTGATCAGCTTATTTTTATACCTAGACTGCGCTGTCGCAAAATTCTATAGGTGAAATTATATGTAAGTATATGGTTAGATGCCAAATGATCCTTAGAGGTCTTTCCAAATACGCAATAACTGAGGCTTTACGACCGCCAATCGGCACTGGACCACCTGGTGCATTAGGGCCCACTTCCTCTGACAGAGAGGTCTGAGTTCCAGCATGCGTTAGCATGACCAATTCTATCTCTATTCTACTATAGAATAGACAAAGTTCTTCCTATCCAACTCGTTATCTCTTCTGCTCAAGCACGGAGCGATCCGTGCTTGGCGTACCAGACTTTTGTCTACTGAAGAATAGAAACATTTCTCTTCATTGCACGCATAAAATGGTAGAAATCTTTCTGCAATCTGTCATTTTGTCTATTCTTCCATCGACAAAACCCGTTTCTATCGTGGTCATGCCACGCGTGCTGGAGTGGAAAAATTTTAGCCATAGTCTGATTGTGTAAGTTCATGTGTTTGATGTCATAGAGCCAAAATTTATAAATTCTTTCTACCTGGCTTGCCTCCTGCATTTTGTAAGCATAACGCAACTTTGGTAAGACTGAATACATACATGCATGTAATTGTATCACTAAAGAGAACAAGATTCCACTAAGGAAGTTTCCTTGGAATATTAAAGCCATGGAAACTTCTAGCAGTTTTCATTTTCAATCATGTTAATTTGTTTATGAATTCGCGAATAAATGGATAAATTCCAGTGTGTCTTTTATTGCTCGCTAGAATATTTTGCATTGGGTACATTATTATTTATAGATTGTTATTACTTGTAATTAGGGCCTAAAAAATAACGTTATTCGAGTGGCTAAGTTATTGTAGTTTTGCTCCAAAAGTTATTTCACAGTTATAGAACGCAGTTAACGCACTAACTCACTGTTAGTGCGTTAATTTCGTTAAAAAATGGAGGTAAAAGCTGCTTCGCTGGTATAATAATACCTACTCCATGAGTGCTATCGGTGATGAAGACGATGTCTAATTTCAATTACTGTTCATATTTATTTAAGTGGATACGGGAGTATCCATCCATAGTTTTTTACTTTTGAATTGCTTCTGTATTACTTGAAACTATAATAATATAGACTGTACGATCCACCGCTATGCGTCACTTTGTGCTGACCGTGACTCCCATAGTCACGGTCAGCACAAAGTGAAGTGTTCCCCAAATTGGGGAACCCATAGTCACGGTTTCATTTATAATGGCAATGGCAATGGGTCCAATTGCCCCCCTGCCCCGACTCATGACCACGGCACGTTATTTTGACCAATTTCAAAATGTTTAAATCGTTATAGGGACATACATTTTGAAATAACTCAAAATTTCCCCCCTCCTGATCGGAATCCTGTAAATGCACGATTACAGGATTCCGATCAGGAGGGGGGAAATTTTGAGTTATAGAAGAAGCGAATTATCCGCAATATCGTTTCATTGGGTCAATTCTATGAGTCAATTTGAGACCTATGTTTATTCTAACTATGCTATTTATGCTAACCAAACACCCATTCCAAAATATTAAACATTACAAACATGAAGTCCCTGCTACTAATCAAAAACAACGCATTTACATCGTTAAATTGCAAAATGTTACATGGCTGCAGTTTTAAATAGGTCTCGCAACATGCATGTTTCATGACACTGTGGCTGAAGTGCCTCAACTGTATTAATTTATTATACCTTGACAGTGCTGCGACCTGCAAAAACTTTTAGGTTACCATCTAATATCCTTGACCCGTCCACCCCTATTTTCATCCCAATTATGAAACGACTCGTAAGACTGTTCGTAGCTCAACTGCCGCTGGTCGGTTGACTTTCAAAGGCTGCTTATTGTGCGATATTTTAGACGTAGAACGTTCTAGAAGGTATGAATTTATTTGCCGTTGAGTTTTCCGGAGTGTCGCTCAGTACGCATTCATCTCTCAGACCAGTGGCACGCGTTTAATTTTATGGGAATCTCGATTTGAAATTGAACGAGTTTGTTGTGAGTATCGAGTGAAAATGGTTTGTTTATTTATGATGTGCTAATATTTGAACTTGACGTAGATGGTCGGTGTTCATTGAGGCAGTTACGTGGTCGTTAGTTTATTAAATTGTTTGTAGTTGGTGCATCGCGGTGCATAGTTATGTTCGTTTATTACTAGACGCGTCGCTTGTAATGCTAGGTTCGCGATGTGTTTACAGAACTAACTATAAATAAAGTAGAAATAATCTTTAATTAATAACTAGTTGTGAGTCACGATAAACATAGCATGTGCATAGAATTGTGCATTCAGAATTCATTCAGTTTTGGTAGTAGAGAAGCGACGCTTTAATATTTTATTGAATTTTGTTGATGCAGCTTATTTCAATTAAATTCAAATGTTTCAATCAAATTCAAATCAAATCAAATTTAAATGGTAGGTTTACAGTTTTTACAGTAGAATAGATCGAAAACATGCACCGTTTTGTATATTTTAATAAATTAAAGTGAAATAGGTATTATTTGCACACAGCTGTTAATTTAATAAGAAGTATCTAATAATATGTACTACCTAGACATTCTTTTAATTTTCATGCATTTTGAGCAGAATCATAACAAGTGTAAAGAACAATGGGCAAGTCGTACACACGGCTACACATCAAGCTATACATTCCCAGTTTACACTGACCTCTCACTTATTTAGATAATAATTTCAAACGGAATGGTGTTTACTACATAAAAACAATGAAATCTGACTATATTTTGTTTCTGGTCGTGGAAAATAAAAGTCAAGTCCAGCGTCTATAGAAATGTGACCATGGTTCTTTCATTCGTATTCATCCCTAGACCCTGTACAAATTGAATCGCTTTGCAGAAATGGTCTAATTGAATTAATATTTCAATTAAACTTGAATAGAGTCTGCGATAACTTATGGTTTCCCTATTTCAGTATTTACAATAACATGCAAGGCGTTTCATTGTTCTGCCAAAATGTGGTCTTGAATTTAGGGTAGATCGAAATTGGGGTTTTAGCTAGTTTATTTTTGTCTAATGATTAATGAGGGCGGCGTTTAGTCCAAACGTATTGCTCTGTTTTACCCTCAAATCATAGTTTACCCATGGATAATGGCAGTAGAGCAAATATTTTTATACAATACTATCTAGATCTGATGATCTGATGATCTACATATGATCTATCCAACGATACCCCACATCAAAACGATCGATAAGCGTCGATCTTGCCGCGGTCATTATGGAATGACCGCGGCAAGATATACGCTGATCGATGAGATCGATAATCGACACCCATGGGGGTGTGAGAATTCTCCCATGGTTCGCACTTCTTTACAAGCCGGGACCCCTCCCCCCGTACCTCAGAAAACCCGTTAAAGAGTCGGTCCCGGTTGTAATACGAATATCAAGTACAGTCGTTACAAGCAGTCCGAATTCCAAAAGTCTAACCACTGGTCTAACGTTAGAATACCGGTGACCCAGTAGTTGTATTGTGGATGACAGATGGCAGTAGCAAGTAAAAACTGGTATTCGACTGCATCTGATGAGACTTTTTTATACTACGATGGAGGCAAACAGGCGTAAGGCCCGCCTGATGGTAAGCGCGTTTTCGACCCTTTAAAATGAGCATTCGCTGTGCCGACAGCTTAAGGGACAAGCAGGTCCCCGTTGTCAACACAGCGCAGCCTCATAATTTTTGGCGACTTTACTCACCACAGGAACATAACACTACCCAAGAGAAGCGTTATTTGTTCTGTAAGGTGGAGGGTCTTTCCCAGTCAGGCTGTTCCAGATTTCAGCGAGATATCCCACTGTGCCCTTCCTCTCTTAAGACTGCAAACTGATCCCAACTTAGATGAGAAATCTTGACGAATATCTTTAATAAGTTCAAGGTTTTATACACTCTTTAACCTCATAAGGTGTGAGAACAGAGAACATTGCACTCGAACTAAACATTACTCATATTTTATTACGTTTCCTCGTTTTCCACCACACAATATGGGCTTACAGTACTTGCATAACGTTATCAGTTATGTCATACAAGTTCGCTGCAGTTCTCAGGGTCATTCGGTTGCTACTGATTACTCGTACATTTCTTGGTGTGTTATTATCGCGAAAACTTTCCACTGTTCCCGCCCGCGCACGTTGTGAGGCTCCAATACGTAACCGTTACAAAATCGGGAATGAATCGAAGGGTTCTTGAGTCGCGTAAATGTCGTCTGAGTCGTTCAAAGTCTTTTGAAGGGCGCTCTTGTAAGGGTTCTAGAATTTGCATTTGCTACATTGTGTAAAGGATGTGGGCGGTCGGACAATTTTGCGGGCTTCTACTCATTTAATTTAAACGTTTATGATGTAAATGATTTATTAGCAAACTCTTAAAGACAATTCATTAATATGGGTGCCTTTCCACCAGGGATGTGCGAGGATGCGTAGCGTAGCGAGGGATAATTGTTTAATTTTAATAGCTGCTAAGTTTGAACTATCATTTTAGCTCTGGTGGAAAACGGTTCAATGAAGAGAATTTTTTTTCATACTCGCTGAAACGAGCACGAGGAATGCGAGCTACGAATGCGAGCGAATACGCGTAAAGCGCGTATTCCTAGCATTTCTTACAGGCTCCACTACAGCACTTGCTTTGGTGGAGATATTAGTAGTTTTGTAACTTAGTCTTGCCCTAGCTCACCGCTTAGCTACCTCGCACAC
This sequence comes from Thalpophila matura, assembly GCA_948465475.1. Classification (NCBI taxonomy): domain Eukaryota; kingdom Metazoa; phylum Arthropoda; class Insecta; order Lepidoptera; family Noctuidae; genus Thalpophila; species Thalpophila matura. The sequence goes on from OX419185.1 coordinate 15,492,691, forward strand.
CTCTGGTGGAAAGATACCCTAGGATATGGTCCTAAAGGTACACCTTTTTTTCGTACACAGATATTAACCCTTAAACCCCACAATGCTTGGTGGTAGCGTCCTTTGGTTCCGGCACGGGCTGCGTCTGCATGACAACCCGTCTCTACATTCTGCGCTAGAAGAGAAGGGATTCCCCTTCTTCCCTATGTTCATCTTTGATGGAGAAACCGCCGGTAAGTCTATTATCCCTCCATCTGTCACATTCGAAAAATCCTTCCATTCAGGTCGAAATCAATTGTGTCTGTTAAGTGCGACAGACGAACGATTAAGATAGGTATCGTTTCTTACTGAAATGGTGAACGGTTCTTATTAAATATTTTTTTTAATGCGCAATTTGAATAGGAACAATGCAGGAGTTACCTTTGTTTTTGCCACTTTTTTATTCTATTTGGTGTCAATGCAAATGAAGCTAACGTATTGTTGTTTATTTAGTACCTACAGCTAGTTATCAGGATAATTATCTTGACAAAGAAAGTACCTATAGAACAAGATATTTTCGTTCCACGGCGTTAACCACTAAGCGAGGTTGACCAAATGCAACTTTAGAAAAAAACTGTACATGAAATCTGTGAATCAAATACGGTGACGGTTTGTGAAGAAATGTAAAACATGAGTGGACAAGTTCGGTAGGTACCTAGTGAATTGGTTCAGCAACAAGCAGTGCATTGGCACAGGAAGTAACTGGGTCAGTGAATCTATTTCATATGGCAGGACGTTCCTACCTATAAACGTGACATTGTAGGATAGTAATGATAAAAACGCTTGGCTAAATGCTGGTCCAGCTCCACAAACACTGGGCTCATAATTACGGGTTGGCATTTGACTTTGTTGGATACTTACCGTTTCAGATTAAATATGACTGAGTAGGTATACCTATGTATTGTTATTGACTATACAATTTGTTTAGTAGCATTAGCTTAGTATTGTAAAATTTAATAGCATTATTTCGATTTGTACATGTGAGTACTATGTAGCCACTACTACTAAAGTTTTTAAATGTAGGTAACGAGGTTGTCTGGCGGTTGAGAGTATGTCATGCTCACTCAAATGTCTCGCTGATGGTGGCGCATGTGGTGATGGTGGGTCATTCGGTTCCCTTCAAAATGGTTGAGTTAAATGGCGCTGATTCATGCGTCAGTTCCGTGAACGGGCGCTGTCAGTTGGGACTGGTCATCTCTAGACTGCCAAGACAAATATCTGGAGTTGTATCTTTTATCCATTACTTCTAGATTTAAATTTTATTTTTATGCACATCTTTTACATTGTGCTCACATATTTTTGTGATAACTACGCCTTGAAAACAATGTAATCATGGAATTGTAACATTTTGATTTAAAAGAGTAACCATGGAGTTTCTTGCTCGTTCTTCTCCATAGGAATCTACGTTTTGGAACGAGCATCTAGCTTCATCTTGTTTACTAACTGACTGACTCCTTGACATTTCAAAAGCACCTGTAAGTGGTCTAATTGAAATAAATGCTTTGACTTTGACTTTGACTTAGGTACACTGTGACGTTATAGAGATCGTTTCACAAAAGAAGTCCCTTAGACGCTATGTTGGTTGCCCTGAATTTCAATATGTTACAGGTGTTGGAAGTTTTTTTCAGTACCAATTCTCGTTCACCACTTTTTAAGTGTCCTAGGCATAGGCCAAAACAGACTAGCTATACTTTATACATCAGCGATCCGTGATTTCGCGACTGCATCAATGCCCCCTGCATTGATGCAGTCGCGGAATCACGGATCGCGACTGCACTCACTAATAAGTCGTGCGATTTTTTTAGTTTTTCTTTGGGGATTAAACAGGACGGTCTAGCGGCGCCGGCGCCTCTGCTTAATAATGTCAGAAATGGATGCTTGATTTTGCAGACATGAATTATATTTTTGACGATTCCGTCATATTAATGATAAATGATACTGATAAATGATATTTATTTTGTAAATAGGTTAAAAATAACACTTTTAGACGTCAAAACATTTTTTTAAGCTAGATGAGTTCGATGTTTCCTATATGACTACCTTTGAGAAGAAACACCGAAACAAACTCAAAGGTTGATGTCTCTTTTAAAGTCCAGACAATTAAGATAAATTGTGTAAGAACCATGCAGGTTAGTCTGAAATGGCCTTTAGAGGAAAGAGCCATACAGATTTGAGTGGACCTGACCTGACTGTGCACGCATGTGCCGGGGGCACATGCATGTGCATATTATTTATCTGAAACTGAATTTTTGGACAGGTACAAAACTGGTTGGCTACAATCGTATGCGGTATCTACTGGAAGCTCTGGAGGACCTGGACAGCCAGCTGCGGAGGTATGGCGGCAAGCTGATCATGCTGAAGGGAAAGCCCGACGTCGTGTTCAGAAGACTTTGGGAGGAGTTCGGTACGTGTTTGATCCTGTAGGTACAATTAATGTCGATTGGATTGAATGATTAGTTTATAAGATAGGGCTTTTCGGAACTGCGTATGAGGTGATGTGACTTTACGTCATACTAAAGAATTACATGCGCTGCACAGTTCCAAATGACTAATCTTCAGGATAAGTTTTCACTATGGGACCTTTGTTTAGGGCTCTTTGTTTATACTGCCACAGTGCGGTAGTCGTGCAGGTGTCGCACTGCGCACCGTCGATTGTTTTTTTCCATACATTTTACATATCGAGAGTCGTCCGACTGTCATGCGGGCGTCTCACGACTACCGCACTGCAGCAGTCCGACACCAATCGTCTAAATTGAAAGAGCCCTTATTCCTGAACTTCAAACCAGAGTATCTATACTATTATAAAATTGTAATTCCATACTTTGTCATCAAAATCGCAATTATAATCCAGGCATCCGTAAGCTATGCTTCGAGCAAGATTGCGAGCCGGTGTGGCGCGCTCGTGACGACAGCGTCAAGAGTGCCTGCAAGGACATCGGCGTGGTGTGCAAGGAACACGTCTCCCATACGCTGTGGGAGCCCGACACCGTGATCAAAGCCAATGGGGGCATTCCGCCGCTCACTTACCAGATGTTCTTGGTAAGTATCTTTAAACAAGGCCCGAGGCTGGGGCTTGGGACTGAGGCCTCCTCTCTGTGAGAGGGAGTGGGCCATAATCCAACACGTGGGCGGTTGGCTCAGTGTGGGTGGACATCACAACGCTGTCTTCTTGATTTTTAGGGTTCCTTACCTCAAAAGGGAAAACGGAACCCATAAGGGATCACTTTGCTTCGTAGCTACCAAATGGATGAACCGGTTTCAATGCGGTTTTCTTAAATTGAAAGCTGGTTGCGATATTTCTTAGCAATATTTGATGAAAATCAGTCAGGTTCTTTAAAAATTCTACTATATCTTGTACTGTATCACTGTTTAATAACTGTCTAACTACGTTCCTTTTATTTGTGTAGCATACAGTAACGACTATCGGCGACCCTCCACGACCAGTCAGCGATATCGATTTCAGGGGAGTCAAATTTGGCAGTTTACCGGAATGCTTCTACCAAGAGTTTACGGTCTTCGATAAGGTAAGATATCAATAGCCGGGCCAAAGCATTCGTTCCGGCCGAATATTTTCAATTCATATAAGTAAATTCTGTTTTTTTTGTTGTTAAAGAGTGCTAATTCGGAGACTGTTATATTGTTCCTTATTTTATGCCATTTTAAAGATGCATTTGGACATTACTAGTATTTAAAATCAACAGGGGGTCTACTCTGTAAGTCCGTCAACGAAGATACGGGCCCGTCCGAAGGTACAATAGACATTAGATTCCGTCAAAACAAGTGTCAATTTCAATTTTTCGAATGGATAAAAACACATCGGGAGTAAGGACAACTGTCAAATCGTGCTATCATTCATTCTTAGTTCGGGCCCCGAACTAATCTTAAGTCCGTAGGTGATACGGAGTAAGAAACGCCCGTAACTAAGGTCGAAACTACGGATTTCGTGCTTAGAGAGTAGACCCCCTGACACGGGCGGTATTTGAACTCGCGACATGTTCCGTAGGTACCGTCCGGTTCCGTAGGTACATGTCGCTGTAACCGTTGAGCTACCGTGTCCCGCATCAGTAGAAATTTCAATTGGTTTTCTTCCAGACACCAAAGCCTGAAGAGTTGGGCGTGTTCCTGGAGAACGAAGACATCCGGATGATCCGCTGGGTGGGCGGCGAGACGACCGCCCTCAAGCAGATGCAGCAACGACTCACCGTGGAGTACGAGACCTTCCTCAGGTACATACCCTTTAGGTTCTTTTAGGGTTCCGCACCTCAATAATAGCAGTGATATCCTAGTGGTTTAACCATGTGCCTCCCACAGCGAATGGTTAGAGTTCGATCCCGAGGCACGCACCGCTGACTTTTCGAAGTCATGTGCGTATTAGAAATTAATTAACACTTGCTTTAACGGTGAAGGAAAACATCGTGAGGAAACCGGCATGTCCTAGAACCAAAAATTAAAAACATGTGACGTCCACCAACCCGCACTGGGCCGGCGTGGCGGACTACGGCCCACTCCCTCTCTCAGAGGAGGCCTGTGTCCCAGCAGTGGGAACATTATAGGCCGATTATGCTATGCTATGCTTATGCCGTACCTCAAAAGGAAACACGGAACCCTTACAGGATCACTTTGTTGTTCGTCTGTCCGTATATGTCAAGACCATTAACGGGACGAGGCATCTGCTCATAGATGGCGCCACTAGAAGTATGTAATAGCGGCACCTTGCTCTGCATTACTGTTAAGTTGCATCAGTCCATTGAAAAGTGTGCCAAGAAGCTCATTAGCAACGACTTCCTTGTAGAGACTAAGCTCCACAGTCTTGAGCATCGGCGCAAAGTTGCTAGTCTATCGGTTTTTTATCGGATACATTTCGGAGAGTGTGCTTCAGATCTGCATGATCAATTCCCTCCTGCCCTTTTTTCTATCGGACGGCCAGAAGCACGAAAAAGCGCCACCGGTTCATGGTTGATGTACCAAAAACCCGAACGAAGCGCTTTGATTCCACTTTCATTGTGAAAACCGCAAAACAGTGGAATTCGCTGCCGGAGTGGGTGTTCCCCGACAGTTACAATCTGGGTATCTTCAAGTCGAGAGTGAATCGGTTTCTTCTAGGCAAGCGTGCTCCATCGTAGACCGCATCATCACTTAACATCAGGCGAGATGGCGGTCAAACGCGAGCCTATTATTTAATAAAAAAAAAAAAGTATCTGTTCAGTAGTTTTTGCGTGAACACCTACCCTACACCTACCCTACACCCCAAACCTCAAAAATAAGTTTCAAGCTTCTAGCTTTAAAAATTACGTAATTTCCATACAAACTTTCATCCCCTATTTCAACCCTTTACAGCCCTTTTTTCGCATTAAAAAGTAGCCTATGTCCTTTCTCAGGCTCTAGACTATCTCTGTACCTAATTTCATTTGAATCGGCTCTGTAGTTTAGGCGTGATTGAGTAACACACAGACAGACAGAGTTACTTTCTCATTTATAATATTAGTAAGGATTATGTTCTCAGGGGTTCGTATTTGCCGACGCACGGCAACCCAGACTTGTTGGGGCCGCCCATATCGTTGAGTCCAGCGCTGCGTTTCGGATGTCTCTCCGTGAGGAGGTAAGGAGAAATTTCGTGAATTTATTTATCTAACCAGCCGGCCTAGCATGACCACGATAGAAACGGGTTTTGTCTACATAGAAATAGACAAAGTGATAGATTGTAGAAACATTTCTACGTTTTATGAATGAAACGGTAGAAATGTTTCTACAATCTGTCACCAGGGCCGTCTTAACCATATTGGGCGCCGGGGTGCGAAAATCAACCTGCGCCCCCCTTGACAACAGAAAAAAAAAATTAATACTTAGGCGTCATAAAAACTGCCCCGCACATCGCGCGTGCCCAGTCGTGGTTTTTCGGAGCCCTATGCGGTGCAGTGATCACGAGGCCAAGCGCGAGGGGCGACTTCATAAAAGATAGGTAACAATTATGAAAGGCGCCCAGAGATGAGCGCGAGAGGTGGCTTCATAAAAGATAGGTGACGACGATGAAAGGCGCCCAGAGATGAGCGCAAAGGGCGACTTCATAAAATATAGGTAACGAATAAAAAAGGCGCCCAGAGGCGGCTTCATAAAAGATAGGTGACGATGATGAAATGTGCCCCGAGATGAACGCGAGGAGCGACTTCATAAAAAATAGGTGACGACGATGAAAGGCGCCCAGAGATGAGCGCAAAGGGCGACTTCATAAAATATAGGTAACGAATAAAAAAGGCGCCCAGAGATGAGCACGAGAGGCGGCTTCATAAAAGATAGGTGACGATGATGAAATGCGCCCAGAGATGAACGCGAGGGGCGACTTCATAAAAGACAAAAGAGGGGTGGCTTCGCCGCCCCTTGCAGGCTGCCGCCCCGGGCCATGGCCCCCATGGCGCGGGCGCTAGGTTAAATACGCCACTGGCTCCACGGCAGTGTCTGCGACGCCTAAGGCGATCGGTTGCGCCCCCTAGGTCTTTGCGCCCGGGTGCCACGCACCCCTTGCACCCCCGGGTAAAGACGGCCCTGTCTGTCACTTTGTCTATTTCTATGTAGACAAAACCCGTTTCTATCGTGGTCATGCTAGGCCGGCAGTTTCTGAAAGTATGCATTTTTTTTCTGTAAAATCTCATAACAGCTATTCGATGTCAATTTGCTAAACTAATCACAGCTGACATGAGATTTGGCAATAGATTAATTTTGTAGATCAGATCTTAAGGTGCGTACGCCAAACGAGCCGAGCACGAGCAGAGGCCCTAGACAAGTTACTTTTCTGTTAGCGTTAGCGTCAAACGCTACGGATGAAATGTATGGAAGTGACATTTGTGAGTCACGTGACTTTTCCGCAGGTAATGTCATTGCCTCAGATCATAGAAACAAGGAGATGTGCCAAGGCGCTATCGAGCTTGATGCCTGATCTTGAGCAAATTGCTCATATTAAAAACGTACGCGCTGGCGACGAACCGAACACGATCGATGGTATAAACATAGTGTTTTAGTTTAGTGCTAGTGTTGAGTGACGATTAACAGTGTTAGATTGAGGGTGTGCGGAATGTTCAATGCGTGGGAGATCTTTTTATTCACAAGGAGCGCTTAATTTTGCACGTAATTGTGTCGAAAAATGTACTAAAAGTGGCATCAGTTGTTCCCGTACTAATTTGCTATGATGGCATACCTCCTTGTTTCTATGATCTGAGGTCATTGCCATACATTTTATGCTTATCGTTTGGCGTGAACGATAATAGAAAAGAACTTGCTAGACAAGTTGCTTTTCTGTTTTCTGGCCTCAGAGCCGCTCTGTGCGTCGTCGTTTGCGGCGTCACTACGTCACTTACGTTGTAAGACTACTTGACGCCGCAAACGACGACGTACATAGCGTTTCCGCTCGTGCTCGGTTCGTTTAGAGTAGATGCACCTTGAAATCGGGTAAAAGAAAATTTAATATTGTTAAACTTTATGTCAAAATTGTTCGACAAAGAACTATTCTGTCATCGCGGGCTTTATAATTGATTCTTTGGACAATAACAAGTTGTTCGATTTCAGCTTCTACTGGTCAGTACAAGACCTGTTCCGTCTAGTACATCAGGGGCGTCTTCAAACCAATACTGCGTCTCATTTTATTACCGGTAAGATTTTTTTATTATCTATCTAGCTTCTGCCCGCGGCTTCGCCCGCGTTTTTGGGATAAAAAGTAGCCTATGTGTTATTCTGATGTATAAGCTATAGTATTGTAAAGTTTCATCAAAATCCGTTCTGTAGTTTTTGCGTGAAAGAGTAACAAACATTCATACATATTATATATATATATTCATACATTCTTGAAATAACTAGCCCCTGGTCCTAGATTATCATGCATGAAATTTGACTGCCAAATAAAATTTATTTGTCTATAAACTGCACTGGTAACAGTGGTAACCTGGCACACGGCCTTCATTACCGATTGGTAACTGTGTAATTATTAGTAGTAATTTGTGTAATTATTTTATGAGTAAGTACTTATACTTATGTATTTTTATTTTATTTTCTTTAATTAGGTATATTGACGTGTGTTAGGTTACATAATTATTCTACTGTGAAGTATTTATAGCTTTTTCTGTTTTAAACCTCAGTGTAACTTTATTTAATATTTCTTTTGATTTATATAATTTTACATAAAAGTAATTAACAGACAGAACTGTGTTGCTGCGGAGTTTGTTGCGCCGTTTCTTCTTCGCAGCTAAGACACTAGGAAGTGGTGAAGGGCGGGCGTTTTTGGGGGCTGTCTTATGTATGTTGACGTTCAAAAAGTGCTAATCATTTAGCCCACTTTGAATAAATGACTTGATTTTGATACATCCATCCATACATACATAGGTACATCCATCCTCACAAACTTTCACATTTATAATATTAGTAGGATTTGAACTTTCCTCAAAGTATAAAAAAAGTTCTTGGATTACCTATAGGTATCCTAATAATACCGCATACCGTGATGTATATCAATTGATTTAATTAGTGTGACTGCTGAGCGTGAGCTCCTGGGTTCGATCCCCGGCTTTTTTGTTAGAATAAAAGTAAAGTTTACGTAAATATGCGGCCGAGTATCCGATCACTGCTTCACTGGTTATATCTTAACTTTTGGTGTTATATCTCAAGTTGTATTTGAACAGGTCAGTTGATTTGGCGTGAATATTTCTACACGATGAGCGTGAACAACCCTAACTACGGGCAGATGGCTGGTAACCCTATCTGCTTGGACATTCCCTGGAAGGACCCTGAGGGAGATGAGTTGCAGAGGTGAGTGTTAAGACATCGAGCCTTAGAAAGAGATAATCGGTTCGGGAGCTTCGGTTTCGTAGAGCATCGTCTCTGTCATTCAAATACCTAAGGCTAAGGCCACACTACAAAGAACTTCGTTTATTGTAAGGCCGCGGCCGCACTGGTACGGCGAAAGCGACGCGACGGTGATTTTGTGTACAAATAAATGTCGCTTGTCGTTTCTGCGGTGCGGCCATCGACATATTATGTTTATATGGTATGTTTTCACTAATTGGCCGTCGTCGCGTTGCTTTCGCCGTACCGGTGCGGCCGCGGCCTAAGAGTCAAGCGAATCGCTTAGTGACTTTACGTAGCGAACAGACGTATTGCATACCTACTATTGCAGCTGGCCACACTGCCACCGACGCGCCTAGCTAGGTACTTCGGTCAGTGATCAAAGGTTGATCAAATCCCATATACATACACTTGAAAAACATTACCCTCTTTCAAGGCCAGTCGGGTAAAATAAAAACATCTTGCATCTTATCCTTACAAGAAAAAATCTCGGTGAACGCTCCCATAGCGGGTAAGCGATGCACAGAGTCAGGGATGAGGCGCGGGGGCCGAGCGCTTGTGCCATACAATTTTAATCCTCATAATTTTATTTTATTCAATATAAATTTACAAAAAGTTGGAGAAAGAAGTATTATTTTCAAACTCTCAACACTTGGTGAATATTTAAAACATGTCATAATGCCTGTCAGATGGACGGAAGGTCGCACCGGGTTTCCATTCGTGGACGCAGCGATGCGCCAGCTTCGCACTGAGGGCTGGTTGCACCACGCCGCCCGCAACACTGTGGCCTCCTTCCTCACGCGCGGCACTCTGTGGATATCCTGGGAACACGGCCTGAACCACTTCCTCAAGTACCTGCTGGATGCCGACTGGTGAGTATAGCTGTGTGTAACATTGTGGCCTCATCCTTCCTCACGCGCGGCACTCTGTGGATATCCTGGGAACACGGCCTGAACCACTTCCTCAAGTACCTGCTGGATGCCGACTGGTGAGTATTGCTTTTTGTGGCGTTTTACTCAACTTCTTTTACACTATTGGCAGATCCAGGGGCGGCTAGAGGGCGGAAGCCCCCCCCCCCCCCAGCCCCAATTACATCTGGGTTAGTCTTCAGCCCCCTCAAAAATAATTCCTGGATCCGCCACTGTTTTACACGGTAACAAATGTAGAAACCACACATAATTTGACTTTCTCAAGATTAAGTTTCTTACAAAATTTGCCCTGCATTGTTCTGACTCGTCAATTTTGACATCCGTAACAGGACTAAAGTTATCAGAAAATGATAGAAAAATAAGGATGGACGGGCTCTGCTTCTCCATAATGATAATAAAGATAAATTAAATAAATATCTCACTAGAAATATACATTAGTGCCATCTATGAGCAAGATGCCGCTATTACATACTTCTTCCAGTGGCGCCATCTATGAAGATACCTCCACTCGTCAAGGGTCTTGCCTCGGACAGAGGAACAACAAAGCGATTCTCTAAGGGTTCCGTTTTTCCTTTTGAGCTACGGAACCCTAAAAATTACAAAGATATCTCTAAAAATTTATATTAATTTTACCTTGTTTTTGAACACGTTTTGTCAGTTTTCCATTCACTGTATTGTGACTCGTACATGTTAGGTTTGTGAATCTATAAAATTAGGTCCTGTCAAGCCGGGTCTCCAGCGCGTGTTCATGAAATATCGAACATGTTTAATAAACAAAAAGGGGCGTGGCTTACGCGTTTTGTTTAACAAAAACACTCGAACACGTGACGGAAAACATGTTCGATGTTCAATGAACACGAAAACACGTCGCTGGAGACCCGGCTTAAGTCTTAAAATAATAATGTTTTCAACACACTTGCTCATAAAATGGCTCTTATATCACCGCAATGAGACACGTAATGACACCTGTAATCCAACTGTGACTTTTTTATTACTATTACTCACTAGTGAGTTATACGCCTCCCCCACACTGGGCGCGAGCGCTCCTCCTCCGGCGCTCGAGTATTATTTTATTCACAAGTGTGTTGAAAAACGTCGTATGATACACGTGTGTATTGTCTTCGGCTCCCTTGAGATCCTCGCCTGACGGCTCGGGTCTCAGCGGTGACCACACATACTTGTACCATAATGTTCCGATGACTCCCCCAGGTCGGTGTGCGCCGGCAACTGGATGTGGGTGTCGTCGTCGGCGTTCGAGGCGCTGCTGGACGCGGGCGAGTGCGCGTGCCCCGTGCGGCTGGGCCGCCGCCTCGACCCCGGCGGCGAGTACGTGCGCCGCTACGTGCCCGAGCTCGCGCGTATGCCTGTCGAATACATGTGAGCCTACTACTATAGTAATCATTCATTTATTTCAGACACATCAGTATCCATACAACATTTCTCATATTCCATTCATAAAGAAAAAAAACAAAATGAAATAAAAATTAATAAAAATAAAATAAAATAAATTAAAATTGAAATTGAAAATATTACTATATCAGCCGCACGTTATGATGACCGATTTGAAATTTGACCGCTCATAAAGTTTCGCAAACTAGTTTTGAAAGAACAATTGCTGTACTTCATTGTTAATAATTCATTTATCTCAGATAATTCAAGAAAATTCTCATATTCAATCCATAAAATAAAATAATATAAAAAAAAAAATAAAAAAAAAATATAAATAAAAATGAAGTTATTAAATATATTAAGGATTCCCATAAACAACTGACACAGGCAGGATTCGAACCCGCAACCTTTGCCCTAACAGGGGCAACGCTCTTAACCACTGAGTCACCGTGTCGTGTCTGAATCAGCTGAAACTGTAAACCTCTTTTTACGCCTTTTAGGAGCGTTGGTGACGTCTATCGGAGACTAATTACAGACTCCACCAACTCAATGTTTCTAACTTTGCAGCTAGAAGGACATCAATACGGTTTTCAGTGAAATTGAAAATAATGCTATATCAGCGGCACGTCATGATGACCGATTTGAAGTTTGTCCGCTCAAAAATTGACAAAACTCGCCGTAAAAATTGACAAAACTACTTTTGAAAGAACAATTGCTGTACTTCATCTCGACCCCAGCGACGAGTACCTACGTGCGCCGCCGCTACGTGCCCGAACTGGCGCGCATGCCTGTGGAATATATGTGGGTTACTGAACTCATCATCCGCCTAGCCTTTTCCCAAACTAAATTGGGTTGGGCTTCCAGTCTAAGGGCGTTTGTGCACTTACCAGTTTCCAACACGTTTTTTTACAGACCGTTTTTTTAGGGTTCCTAAAGGGTAAAAACGGAACCCTATTACTGAGACTCTGCTGCCCGTCTGTCTGTCACCAGGCTGTATCTCATGGACCGTGAAAGATAGACAGTTGAAATTTTCACAGATGAAGTATTGACCACTGCTTATAGAAAAGATCGTTTGGTCAGAATTCGTCTAAAAATTTTTTAGCTAAACACAGGCGCGGTCGCAGCCGACGACTTTGGAGAGAGGGGGTCATACCTACCGATTAATGCCGACGATTACCCTGTTTCGCACATTTTGTAAGGTGATGGGGGTCATGGCCCCCACGATCATTCAGACCGCCACTGGCTAAACATCGTACCTTGTCGTTCCAGTTACGAACCGTGGAAGGCTCCTATCGACGTTCAAGAGCGCGCCTCCTGCATCATAGGCAAGGACTACCCCGGCCCGGTGGTCAATCATTTACTCGCTGCTCAGAGGAACAAGAATGCTATGAAGGTATGTGACGTAGTGTGCCCAGGTCTTGACGCCGGTTGCGAAAATACCGGAATCGTAACGGGTTATATCGGTATAAATACCGATATAATCTGTTGATACAGGTGTTAGGCTCTGCCTGGGCTGGAAATACCGGTAACATATCGGATAGGTACTTGAGTACCGGTATAAATTTATACCGGTATGTTGTCAAGGTTACTTGAATTCTTGAAAATACTGGTATTTCAAGCCCTGAGTGTGGCTTTCGTACTGTGAAGTTACAAATCTTTGTGAGCGCTAGAGAAAACAATAAAACGGTGAATTTCCACTGATTTTTGGAGCCGAAAAGGAGCGAAAGTATTTTGTTTTTCATGATTTCTGGGTTGAACCCATAGTAGACATTTTTTAGGGTTCCGTACCAAAATGGTAAAAAAGGAACCCTTATGGTGCGACTTCGTCTGTCTGTCTGTCACACCTGTTTATTTCAGCAACTACTAATGCTATCGACTTGAAATTTGGAACAGTTATAAAGAATGCTTGTCCAACTATATTGCAAATGAAAAAAGTCAAAAAATATTTTTATTTTCATTGCAAAAGGGGCCGGAGTGGGGGTCCAAAATTTCAAAGTGGGGTTACTAGGTCAAGTGACATATCATATGAAAGGGCTTGATCTGCACATTTCAAAATATATTTTTATTTTATTTTATGCCTCACAGTTTTCGAATACCATTCCCCCCCTTATCTCCGAAGTTTGCGGGACGAAAAATCTGAAATAATTAGAGTTGATAGGAATTGACCCAAATATGGCACCAAAAATAAAATGATGTTCCTAACTTGTACAGTTTTTTCAAAATCATCAAAATTCCTTCACAAACAAAATTAGTTATGCGGTCCGGATTTTTTCACTTTATACGTCCAAAAATGATACGGGACCCTCGGTGCGCGAGTACGACTCGCACTTGGTCGGTTTTTTTTATTAACATAACATCTATGTATCACCCATGTTTGCAAAAAAATAAATGATTCGATTTATTATATTTCAAAAAAAAATCACCAGATTTTATAGTTTTTAGGTATAGTCAACAAAAAAATTGACGTTAATTTATGCTCTTTTAAAAATCAAACAAGCTGCTCGGACAAAACGCTACGCAAAGATTTGTTGATATTTCTATTTTCAAAAATAATATTTTCTACAAAATTGTGGTTTTAAACTTTTAATACAAAAGCAATGGTGCTTATTATGTTGTGAATCGCACTAATTTTAGTCACACTTTATCTCTTGTTTACAAATATCATTGAAAAAGTACGGAAAATATTAAGAACGGTCAAAATAGTCTACGCCCTTATAATTTACGGGAAAATAGACGCGACCTACGGCAATAGCGACTAAATTCACATTAAAAATATCCAAGTGGACTAATTTGACAGGACTAAATATCTTCTATCCCTTCCTTATGCTTTTTGATAGAAAGAGAAATAATGAGACTAAATTAGATCCTTTATTATCCACGGGACGAAAAACGCACGAATAATTTATGAAATTCAGATCGCCACGCTTTTGAGGAACAACTTATAGCGCTCTTCCTGACTATCACAGGGATTCCCAACCTTTTTTTGCGTTGTATAACAAAATACTCATAGGCCCCTTTTTCTTCTCATTGTGACAATAAAAAAATTTAATCTATTTCAAAAATTTAAATTAAATATTTCGTGTCTTTCGTGTTCACTCCTCAGAATAATTTAAACTAAAGTGAAAGAAAGATAATTTACGATTTAGGACTTCAAGTGGATTTTCCTTAAGAATGCGCAAACATATTGGCGCCCCACTGCTTGGGAATTCTTGGTCTAACACGAGGTCGAACAACTATTTTGCAGACTGTCCTTCAGATAATTGAGAGTTCTTGGCAAGCGAAATAAACGAACGAACGCTTTTCGCGTCCCGTAGAATATGTCTAAAGACCTCATGCTTTGTACAAACAAGTCGTTAATAAATATATCGTTTTTCAATAAAAAAATGCTTATTTATAATCGTAAAAGATGTATATTGTTATTTTGACAAATTGTATCGCGGCCAACGGTGTAGATTCTCATAATTATTTTTCAATATCTTCCATAAAATATAGGCAATATTAGCTTTTCCCATCAATCTAGCTAGTACGCATGGCTACAGATCAAGCTATACATTTCCAGTATAAGCTGATCTCGCATTGTATAGGATTTCCTTACAGTGAGAGGTCAGTGTAAACTGGGAATGTATAGCTTGATCTGTAGCCGTGTGTACATACCTAAATCTAGTAGTTAATAGTAATTCAATTTAGTATTAGTAAATAGGTAAGTCTATCCTCCATTTAGTCTTGCAGTAGCGGTTTGTAGACCGATTTTTCATTTAGATAGTCTTGAAGAAATTCTTTCAATCATATGATTTTTCCATCGAACGATTTTAAGATTTTCTTTCAGGGGGGTGATTCTCGCGGGTTCGATATTGATATCGAATTCGATATATATTGCAACAACTGTCAAAATTCCTACCATTTTGACATTTGTTGCGATATATATCGAATTCGATATCAATATATCACCCGCGAGAATCACCCCCCAGATTGATAGAAAAGCCTCGTTGACAATAAAGACTACATTTTTAGGGTTCCGTACCAAAATGGTAAAAAAGGAACCCTTATGGTGCGACTTCGTCTGTCTGTCTGTCTGTCTGTCTGTCTGTCTGTCTGTCTGTCACACCTGCTTATTTCAGCAACTACTTATGCTATCGACTTGAAATTTGGAACAGTTATAAAGAATGCTTGTTCAACTTTATTGAAAATGAAAAAAGTCCAAAAATATTTTTATTTTCATTGCAAAAGGGGCCGGAGTGGGGGTCCGAAATTTCAAAGTGAGGTTACTAGGTCAAGTGACATATCATATGAAAGGGCTTGATCTGCACATTTCAAAATATTTTTTTATTTTATTTTATGTCTCACAGTTTTCGACATATGATGAAAAATGTCCAAAAAAATACCATTCCCCCCCCCTTATCTCCGAAGTTTGCGGGGCGAAAAATCTGAAATAATTAGAGTTGATAGGAATTGACCCAAATATGGCACCAAAAATAAAACGATGTTCCTAACTAGTATAGTTTTTTTTAAATCATCAAAATTCCTTTACAAACAAACTTAGTTATGCGGTCCGGATTTTTTCACTTTATACGTCCAAAAATGATACGGAACCCTCGGTGCGCGAGTACGACTCGCACTTGGCCGGTTTTTATTCTTCTGTTTTATACGGAAGTTACATTATAAAAAAGTTTTTTTTTTCTCTCTGTCTCTTTTCCAATTCACCACAACGGGGTTATCGTACAAAAGTTTTGCTGATGGCAGTCAATTAGCTGATGGCTTTATTGGAGAGCAACACTCTCTTCTTTTTTGGAAAAAAATAAGATAAAACAGGACTTACGAGTTCTTAAATAACCTGGTTACTCACGAGTTCTCAAATAACCAGGGAGACTATAAGGTCTTGCCTAAAGTCTCCCTGGTCTCAGGCGCGGTCCCAGCCGACGATTTTGGGGGGTCATACCGCAGCTGAACACTTTAGGAGGGGGGGGTCATACCGATGAATGCCGATGTGATATACCGTGAATTACCGTGTTTGGCGCATTTTTGTACGATTTTGGGGGGGTCATGACCCCCGTGACCCCCCCTTGGGACCGCGCCTGCCTAGTCTTTATAATGGTCCATCCTTTATACACTGTGGCCTAGCAAATTTTCAGAGCTTTTATCTTTCCTGGCTCGATTCCTTTAGTTTTCTCTTCGAAGGAGAGTTGCATTTCTGTAATTACGACAGCACAGCTGATTATTTACTTCATACCTTAATGGTTAATCAGGCGCGGTCCCAGCCGACGATTTTGGGGGGGGTCATACCGTAGCTGAAGACTTTAGGGGGGGGGTCATACCGATTAATGCCGACGTGATATACCGTGAATTACCGTCATGACCCCCGTGCCCCCCCCCCCCCTGCGGTTAATAAACTACAATTGATCACAATAACAATATACATTGTGCGCTTGTGCAAGGCAATGCGAGCTCGAGTCCATGTGCTTGTCTCCCGCAGTGGCTGGGCCGGACGGTCGCCGGCCGACTGCAGAAGGACAATTGGTTCGATATAGTCGGGGTTCGTAGACATTTACATAAATACGCGACGATACAAGGTTTAATCGTTTTGTACTGGTTGCTATGTGAACAAGATTTAAACAAAATTATTAGAAAAAAAACATATAAATC
This sequence comes from Thalpophila matura, assembly GCA_948465475.1. Taxonomy (NCBI): domain Eukaryota; kingdom Metazoa; phylum Arthropoda; class Insecta; order Lepidoptera; family Noctuidae; genus Thalpophila; species Thalpophila matura. The sequence continues at coordinate 15,509,493 of OX419185.1, forward strand.
CCGACTGCTCTGTCACTGCCACAATAAAGACGTATCTAATGATACCTCATAAATGTTGAAATCCATCAAGCCATTTAGGCTACAGAGCGTGCCAAATCAAGAAATAGACATACATTCAAAAAACATTACCCTCTTTCCGGGGCAGTCGGGTAAAAAGAAAATGTAACAGCCGTTAGAGTCGATTTTAAGTTCCAAAAGCTTAGATTACCTGATGCTCTTGTGAAAGGATCAGACTAAAAAAGTTGGTCGTATAGAATATAGATCATCATAAATAGACTGATGTCCAATTAAACTTCGATCTTAAAATATCGCCTGATTAGTTAAGGTGGCTAGTTTCTTGAATAGGCTTAAAGTCGTTGAATTATGTACTTTCAGCTTTGGTGGAATTTCTAAATTTTTTAGAACACTTCCTGAAGGCATAAGAGGGCATTTTATCTGTTGTTTTGGGCCGTTATTATAAAAATAACTCATCATGATTAGCGTGTGTCACGCACTACTTTTTGTAAGCGACTAACATGCAATGTGTGAGCTCACTCATCTAAGGGACTCAATAAGGACACATTTTTGCGCGATATGTACGGTGCGGGCGCATCTACGATTTAAATCTTTTTCGCGAATGGCCCGTGCGTGACAAGTTCATGTAAAATGTATGAAAGCAACTCGGTGGCGGTGTTATGTGGGTATCGCGAACGACTTAGATCCCAATCATTATTTTTATCTTACTCTTCTTTCATAAAATCAAATAGTCTAGGATATTGTTTAGTATTCCTGGCCTTCTGTAAAGAAACTAGTACAAAATGAATAAACATACATTTTACACAAACATCGAAACTGAACCTGAAGGTTTATACAGGGTGTTTGATAAAGCGATGTTAGCCCATAAAGGAGAAATGCAAGGGAATAGCTAGAACAAAAAGATAAAGAAAATAATAAAAAAAACATTTTTTCTGCATCTCCTTTTATAGATTGACATCATCCTTCGAAACACTCTTTATAGCCATTCAAAGAGTTTTTATTCAACTGACTCCCCATCTCAATGCTCGCATATTCATAAGCTTTACGGCAATTAAATTAATACATGTTCTATTTTCATGTAGTATCATTATACTTTTTTTTTTTTACCCTATTCATTAGTTATTCGATTTTATACAATACATACGTTACTCACTTTATGATTTTAGGCTTCATATTTTATTTGCTGGATGCTGCATACCTACTTATTTGTTAGATTTTTGATAAAAGTTAAAAAAAATGTGACTTGTTACCCTAATTACTGTTTCTATAATGCCCTCATTCTATTTTACTATTATGATTAGGTATGCAAGCCGGCGCGGCGTTTTAGCGAATATTTTTTAGTGTCTAAAGTTGACTCAAAAACTTGTTTTATATTTTACAGGAACTGCGTCATATTTTACAAAAGGCTCCCCCCCACTGCTGTCCCTCCTCAGAAGACGAAATCCGGCAATTCATGTGGCTCAACGAGTAAACATTTATACGGAATTAGACTCTATTAGTATTGACGTAAAGATTAAAATTAAGATGAATGTCGTCACGGTAAGGCGGAAATACGAAACAAGTTGTTTTTACAACAGAAATTCGACTTTATCGTAGGACACTAATAAGGTGCATTTTTATTACGATACAGTCACTTCTTATAAAATGGTTTAAAGCGTTTTAAATTGTGGTGACGTGCATAAGTTAGACGTCAACCTTCACTGCAATGCCATCGGTGTATCACTATAGTTCCTAAAATGTAGCTTGAGTCCTGTGACAGATGTCAAATACGTACATTTTTAATGCATTTTGACATTATTTGTTGAACTCAAGCTATATTTTACGAACATTAGTTGAAAGCATCCCAACTAAAGTTCCTGTAGCAAAAATAAAAATGGATCTTACTGTAAAAACAGCTTCGTGTTTTCGTAAAAAAAAACACTTTCCATTTATGTTTAGTATAATGTGCAAACTACGAGTATATTATTTTGATAGATCTGTTTTACGTTTTATGTAAGTACAAGATAATTATATTAAGTAATTAATTTAATATCAAATTGGGTTTATTTAACCCAGTTGTCATCGTGTCGCCAAAGGGTTAAGCAAAATATAAATGGTTGTTAAGTAACCAATAATCAGTTAGTATTAAAATAAATGATTTTATGAATTTAGGAGTATTCGACTAACCCGTATTAACGAACAATATTATGAGGACTCATAGCAAAGTGTCCAAAAAACTAATTCAAATATGAACATTGTATGTATTAAGGTTCATATTCATATGAAACGCTTGTTTATATTCGCTTATATGAATATGAACCTTATTTTTATACAAATAATGTTCATATTCGTATGAGTTTTCTGCACTTTGCGTTCGAGACCTGAAAATGTTTGATGTATTGAAACTACAGTACGCAAAGGTACCTACAATTAATTCCAACATCGGCGACATCGACCGACCACAGTGGTAAATTAGTTTGCTTGTGATTTTATTTACGAATTTAATTTTATTGGTGCTACGTACAGTACAAATATGTGCCAAGTTATGAAATAATATTTGAAGTCTTTGGACTTCAAAATGTTTATTAATTTGCTTTGAATTTATTTTGACCTCGCGTTAAGTTATATGATAATTTTATCGACTATTTACGTTATGATGAAAGTACACATAAGGGTAACTGTGACCATTTACTATTCCTATGTATAAGTTATATAAGACTTCGACTAGACTGTGTAGCTGTAAAACATAATTATCTAATATGTCATATTAGATAATTATGTTTTACAGCTACACAGTCTAGTCGAAGTCTAATATACAGGGTGGCAGGTTAGACAGTGGAAATATTTTAAGGGGTCATTGTACTCATCATTATGAACAACTTTTACTGACCAACCCTGAAATCGCGAAAAAAAACATGAGCTGTTCCATACATTTTGTCGCGCTACATAAGTGAAAATAAATGTATGGAACAGCTGTATTTTTTTCGCGATTTCAGGGTTGGTCCCACAGTAAAAGTTGTTCATAATGATGAGTATAATGATCTCTTAAAATATTTCCACTGTCTAACCTGCCACCCTGTATATTTATGTCCATGGCTTCGCCCGCGGTTATTAATTATTATCCCACGAGAACGTTACTGGGATACAAATTCTGTCACTCTCTGGCCCATAAACTATCTCTATGAAAAAAAACCGGACAAGTGCGAGTATGCCTCGCGACCTAAGGGTTCCGAAATATGATCATAGATGGTGCTGCTGCATACTTCCAATGGCGCCATCTATGAGCAGATGGCTCCACTTATGGTCCGGTGACTGACGGCGGACAACAAAGTGATCCTATAAGGGTTCCGTTTTTCCTTTTGAGGTACGGAACCCTAAAAAATCATGGCGGTCCATTGCTTTGTAACTGCGTAAAAGAAGGACAAATCAAAACACCAAGTAACACTTTGGCATTTATAATATTAGTAAGGATTGTATAAAAAAGGTTGGAATTATATTAGGTGTTTTGAAATTAAGATTATTATTGTATTTTTTGATTGTTGATTTTATATCAGATTTCTAAAAGGAAACAACCTTGTAGGAATGACTTTAAAATGTATTTAAAAATAAGTTCGACTGAGAGGTGTGATTTAAAAAATATACAAATCCAGTGTACACTGTACAATTTACAAAATATTATACACTTTTTAAAAATATATACAGAATACTATAACGAAATTACCAGGGTGTCTCAAATTGAAAAATAACATTTATTACATTGTAGTACTTAGGTAAAAATTGAAATAATTTATACAATCATTATATTATTAAGAAACAAATGCATTCAAATCATTCAAATCATTTATTTATCATTTATCATTTATCATTAAAAACAAATGCATTTTTAGAGTATGTTTAAATGTATTTGATAGCGTAAAAAAATAAATCAAACTCGTATTATCAGGTTTTTTTTATTTACACCAATATTTAACGGAATGATGATAACATTTTTGCTTAAAACTAAATTGCGTATAGTGAGCAATATTGATGCAGAAGTTCAGTAGACAAGGTAGGAGCAAAAAGTTGATGTGCTATCTGCTGTAGATAAAATCCATTGTCTATATCAGTACCCCGATCATGAGTTATTTTGACGTATAGTATCGTTAATGTAAGCATATTTTGAATTTAAAATATGTTTGCTAAACAATATTTATTTATATTAAGTACTTAATTAGGTAATTCCCTGTATTTTTTTAAACGTGCAAACTGTATAAAATGTTAATAAAAATTTTATACAATTTGCACATCCTTCATGACAGTCCTGGAACATTTTGATAAAATTTTAGATTCAAAATATGCTTACATTAACGATACTATACGTCAAAATAACTCATGATCGACCCACTGGCTTGTCTATTTCGATATCTAGACAATCTTTAATATCAATAGATTGTAATTTTATTTCAACCTCATAGTCCATTTGAAGCGTTAGCCAGCTGAGTAACCAGTTCAGTGAAAACTTTACTCGTCGTCGAATCTGGCAGTTCTTTGACAGCTGCTAAACCCTGTCCTGCCAGTTTGCCAATTCTGGGGTCTATTGGCACACTGCCCATGAACGGTATTTTGGCAATATCTGCTAGTGACTTGCCACCTCCGCTAGAGAAAATGTTAGTGCATTCACTGCAGTTTGGGCACTCATATCTGAAAAGAGGAAACAAAGTAATGTTTCATACATTTTTAATGCACATTAGTTAGAGTTACATACTGTCTTTTATGTAGCCTGCATGGTGAAGGAAGAAGCTACGGCACACGCGCTAATAAAATGCCGTGAGGTCGTCACATACAGGGCAAAGTACTTTGATAACCCAGGTACTTTCCGAGACATCATCAGCAACAATAAGGCCATGTTGTTTCATCTTACAGTTACGTATCTGTAACCGTCAAATATGGCGGCTTGTACGACAATTTCATACTGACTTAACGATTACGTACCTACTGACTTACGGATACAGATGGTTTGAAGCAACCCGCCCTAAGTGCTGGCTTTCTCAAGGAGTTGGGATGGATTGAATAATTGTAGTCAGGGAAAGGGTACACTATCCTACTAATATTATAAACGTGAAAGTTTGTGAGGATGTATGGATAGATGGATGGATGTATGGATGTTCGTTACTCTTTCACGCAAAAACTACTGAATGGATTTCAATGAAACTTTACAGTAATATAGCTTATACATCAGAATAACACATAGGCTACTCTTTATCCCAAAAACGCGGGCGAAGCCGCGGGCGGAAGCTAGTCATTCATATATTCAAACTGAAGCAAATCCGAATCCGAATTGCTTCGAGGTTTGAATATACGACCAATTATGAATGATAGTGTAGGTGCTAAAGGATCCCTTTCCGTGACTGTCTATCGCGATTTTTCTAACAATGCACGATCAGAAATAGCTACATAAGAATAATATGCAAACAAAAAGATGTTTGGCTAGACTTGATTCATTGGTGATTTAGTATTTTTCTCACAATATTATGATCACTCATGTGATCATGAAAATGTGTGAGAAAATTTATACTCACACGTCACATACATTCTAACCAACCACTTGACCTTCAGTTGTAGCTGGTGTGGCCATCAAAATGATAATGATAATGAAGAGCCACAGGAAATAGGTAAATTACAATGTCATTGTTAGAAGATAAAAAATCGCCCACTTAGATAACCAACTAAACTATGTCACAAAACATTGATAAAATGGTGGTTTTATCATCAACCATAAAAATAATACATAATATTATTATAAAATTATAATAGTTTGTCAGAAAAAATAATTATGGTGGCTATAAAAAGCTGCTAAAGATTGCTGCAGAGGAGAGTGGGGATCATCATCAGATCACAAATAACAATTTCTAATTTTGCCAGGGATCGAATTTCTTGTTCTTGAGGAAGGTGGAGATAAGAATTGGCATGCATATTAACTATCAAGAACTAGCTGCACTTTGCCCACGACTTTGAGCGCGTTGCCTATAGGAACCATGCATTTTTTCAGCATAAAAAGCATTTTTATAATTTCTACTAAGGAATCAATTTATCAGCACCCGCTCATATTTTCAATAAGGCCCAGTATAGGAATTCCAGTCTTTCTGCAGAAAGTGATCTCTTTGCGGACATCCTCTATGGCTACTTCTTGCGGTGTGGTCACTATAATGGCACCACACTGCGGCACTTGACGGAGATTCTCCATCACCGTGATATGCTCATCTGAGGTTCCTGAAGCACAACAATAATTATTAAAAAAAATCGATAACCCTTCTGCTGTTCTGTGCATCACATTTATGATTCATGGCGTCTGCTTCGCAAACAGGGAAGTTGTCAAGATAGTATGGCAAGGTACCTGGTGGTGTATCAATAACAAGGAAATCAAGTTCTTGCCAGCATACATCTTCTAGAAACTGCTTAATCATTGAGGTTTTCTTTGGCCCTCTCCAAACGACGGCATCATTTCTGGAGCCGAGTAAGAAGCCTATTGACATGACGCCCAGTCTCTGTTCGTTGTCTAAGTATACAGGTATCCAGCCGTCAGGGCCCTGGTGGACGCTTTGGTTCTCCAGGTTGAGCAAGTAAGGAACACTGGGTCCGCATAAATCTATATCCAGTAATCCAACCTGGAATCAATTAAGGCAGTACGGTGAATACCACACACAAACAGAGATCATAGTAGTCAATATTTAATCAAGTTTTAACTGAGTAAATACCTTATAACCTCTTTCTTTTAAAGTTAGCGCTAATTGAGTACTAACTGTCGATTTTCCAACACCTCCTTTACCAGAAAGTACTAATATCACACGTTTTACAGAGTCAAGCATTTTTACTCACAATTTTGTATTGAAATTATAAAATGTAAACGAAAAAATATAAAGTAAATAAAGTGGATTGTGAAAAATGACAGATTGCTTGCCGATTCCGACTGGCGTTTGACAGTGACAGTGACATGACAGATAGAAAATTGGGAATAGGAAACACATTTTTGCAGATTAACGAAAACAAAGAATTCATTATTTATAAAAACATAATTTAATTATTTCATGATAATTACATTTTTGTCTTTTAGTTTTGGCTTCAGAGCATTTTAATTAAATCGAATATTTTTATAAATACTCTGAAGCACAACTCTGAAGGTTTCGGTACGTGTGTAGGACAGGAGCACAGAACAATAATACTCTAGCGAGGACAGGAGTCTTTTCTTATTTTTGACAGCGCTTGCGTGCGCTAATTGACGATGGCAGCGCCACCATACCAGTTGTTTCAGTTTTTTAAAGATTTTTGTAGTGGTGGTTGTGTTGATCGTTTGCCGGTGCACATAAAATAGGAAATGCAACATTTTTCACATTTTATATATATTGGTTGGACGTTTTATGACACAATTAGTTTGTGTTATAGTTTTTTGTGTTGATTTGCTTTGACATAAGTAGTGAACACCTTGTGTTAGTGTCTTTTATTTTCGTATAATTTCAGTTTAGTGGTTGTGCAAGGATTTATCCCATCGACACTTGATTTGCTGCCTTGATCTGCATTCTCTGGGGCTTATGAGGTATTTATGAGCAATTGTAGCTTTTAAAACTTTAAATTTATTGAATAAAGCATGGTTTTATGTCACAATATTTAGGCATGACAAGTGGTGTTGTAATAAATTGTTTCGATGCGGGCATGTAATCATCATGAGACCCACCCCTGGGTAAAGCCGATGGGGATCGGTGAACGGATAATATCATACTGTGCGTGTGCTAAATGTCATAATTTATTGTCACTGGGGTCTGTAGTTTTCATTTTAATCTTATTGATTTTTTTAAACAAGTGCATTCTGTGTTCTTGTGAAGGGCAAACAGTTATTACCCGTCTCCGCGTGTTTATTACCTTTATGTGAACAATATGTGCGTTTTGAGTGAATATTTATGTACACACACAATACATTAAATATAATTTCAATTCCTCACATTACAGACAAGAAAATGTGATGAAAAATTTATATCATTCATTTACAAGTTACCCATGAAAAAAAAGGCAAGACAAATTCTTTTACCCGACTGCGGCGACGCCCAAAAGGAGGGTAATGTTTATAACCCATAAAAATGTCAGTAGTAGTAGTAGTACCTATAATGTATTTTTAGTGAATTTATTAATAAATTCTGGGATTAAGTATCGATCAGTTTTGTACCCCAATAAAAGGTAGAACATTATTTATTCCAATTAATTGACATAATAATTATTTATTAATCATTTATGCAAATAAGAGTCATAGTAATTAAAGGTGAACATGTAAATGGGCTCTACCTTTTTAGGGTTCCGTACCAAAATGGTAAAAAAGGAACCCTTATGGTGCGACTTAGTCTGTCTATCTGTCTGTCTGTCTGTCTGTCACACCTGCTTATTTCAGCAACTACTTATGCTATCGACTTGAAATTTGGAACAGTTATAAAGAATGCTTGTTCAACTTTATTGCAAATGAAAAAAGTCCAAAAATATTTTTATTTCCATTGCAAAAGGGGCCGGAGTGGGGGTCCGAAATTTTAAAGTGGGGTTAATAGGTCAAGTGACATATAATATGAAAGAGCTTGATCTGCACATTTCAAAATACATTTTTATTTTATTTTATGTCTCACAGTTTTCGACATATGATGAAAAATGACCAAAAAAATACTATTCCCCCCCTTATCTCCGAAGTTTGCGGGGCGAAAAATCTGAAATAATTAGAGTTGATAGGAATTGACCCAAATATGGCCCCAAAAATAAAACGATGTTCCTAACTAGTACAGTTTTTTCAAAATCATCAAAATTCCTGCACAAACAAACTTAGTTATGCGGTCAGGATGTTTTCACTTTATACGTCCAAAAATGATACGGAACCCTCGGTGCGCGAGTACGACTCGCACTTGGCCGGTTTTTATTTATATTGTGACTAATTTGAAGTCACAGGTTAATGCATTTGATGATCCAAATAAAACACAATATTTTCTAATGAATTGTTATTACTAAGCTAAGAACATCTGCCTCATTAGTTAAATTAATTTGTTTTATGTAAAAAATAAGAACTGCATGACTCAATAATTTATAGTTTACTACAAGTACCTACCTACCTGTGTAGGTACTCAATTTATTAAGGCACAGGGCACAGCTGAACAATAGCATTTTTATTTGTTTATTTAATACTTTAACGCTGAGTTGCAGAAAAGGTCATTAAGTTTTAAAGGAGACTTTAATGATAGATGTAGAAATTGTATGGGTAATGCCTCCATTAAAATTTAATTATCTTTCTGCAACGACCGTAAGCACAGTAAATGTATAGATGTGGACTTACTGCCTTTATTATGTCTAAAATTTTCCCTTCTTTGATAATTAAGTCTTGTAAGAAGGGGAAACACATTTACCACTTAATTTATTTATTAAAGGAAGTCGGTAAAAAAAAAAAAAAGAGATCGACATTAGTTACAAAGGCATGTACTGGCTCCTGGGCAGGAATTCCAAGCTGTCTACAGACAATAAGCTCCTAATATATAAGACTATATTAAAACCTATCTGGACATACGGCATCCAATTATGGGGCTCGGCCTGCGATTCCAATATCAACATCATTCAAAGAACCCAAAACAACATCCTGAAGCATGTATCAAATGCACCCTGGTTTATTAAGAATACTGAACTTTACAAAAACCTGCACATGAACACAGTAAAAGAAGAAATAAGATCATGTTCGCGATCATACAAGTCCAGACTGGAGAGACATCCCAACCAATTGGCTGCACAACTTACTATACCAGACTGTGTCAGCAGACTCAAAAGACGCAATATCTTACAACTTGATAGCATAAAATGAGCTACTATGACATTGAGAGAGTTGCTCCTGATGGGGAATAGCTTCCTACAACTCATCTGCTCATAGTTGCAAAACTGATTGCAGGATCAAGAATAACAAAAAAAAACTTACATTTAATTCTAATTTCTGCAGGCTCCTACGTGACATTTTTTAGCAAAATTTTTACTAAGAAAACTCCTAATTACCATAAAACATTATTTTCTCATCTAGGGTATTAAATATTTGTGATTTAAAAAACTAAAGTGTTATCTGACTTTCATTGCTGACCCTTACAATGTAATGTCATGTACCTATTGTGATTTTAATTTTACCACATTGGTAGATAGCCATCTAATGGTACTTACACCTACACAAACAAACTATAATCACTTAGTATGCCAAATGTGTGTTTTGCATTTTACAAGCTCTGCATAATGATTAGCATAACATTGTGAGCTGTCCTTCAACTTGATATTGTGTAAATAATGCGGTTTTTTAGTGGTTTGCTCAAATGAAGTTTGTAAATATTATCATACATTATGATAATACTAGCTGACCCGCCCGGGCTTCGCACGGATAAAGTTTAGTACACCTACCCTACACCTACCCTACGCCCACCCTACGCCTACCCTACGCCTACCCTACGCCTACCCTACGCCTTCCTTACGCCTACCCTACGCCTACCCTACACCTACCCTCCACCTACCCTACACCTACCCTACACCTCAAATCTCAAAAAGTTTCAAGCTTCTAGCTTTATAAATGACGTAATTTCCATACAAACTCATGCCCTTTTTTTTTTTTCGAGTTGGAAATCCTCATGGATGTCCCCCGCCCTGGGGAGGGCGAGGGGGTCTGTCAGACTCTTACTGACTAAAACCACCCCGGTGTTCCTCCAACTACCTTACGCCGGGGGCACGGGAGTCGCTTGCGCATTCGTCCGCACCCCCGGCAGGTATTGGCCCGCCAAATGAAAGGCGGGCCCCGTCACCCTATGCGGCCGTCATGTACGGCCGCAATTCCTCTGGAGAGGCGCGCGCGGAACACGTCGCGCCACCGTCCCGGGCCTGTTTCCGTTCGGGTGACAGACGCCCCAAGTCCGCCGCCCGCAGGCCGCACCCTATGGTGGCCGGAGATCGTTGGCCGCCCTACGGCGCCCGGTGCGTCTGCTGCGGATGGGGAGAGAGGACACCGCCTCCCTCTCCCTTTCTGCCGCCTCCTTGGCGTCCATCACCTCCTCGCAGAAGGAGGCGACGGCGTTCCAAGCGCTCTCGCTGCCGACCATGGCCTCAACCACGGCCGGGAGCGAGAGGCCACCCGCAGCACCGACCGCCGCGACGAGGTCACGGCGCTGCACTGCCCAAGCTGGGCACTCCTCCAGTGTGTGCTGCGCCGTGTCGTCGGGGCAGTCACCGCAATGGTGGCAACCGGGCGTCGGCTCCCGGCCTATACGGCACAGGTACTTTCCGAAGCACCCGTGTCCAGAAAGCACCTGTGTAAGCCGGAAGCTAAGGGCGCCATGCCGTCTCCCGAGCCACTCCCTTATCACGGGCCTTACCGCCGCTATTGCGGCGTGCCCGATACAAACTCATGCCCTATTTCAACCCTTTACAGCCCTTTTTTCGCATTAAAAAGTAGCCTATGTCCTTTCTCAGGCTCCGGACTATCTCTGTACCGAATTTCATTGGAATCGGTTCAGTAGTTTAGGCGTGATTGCGTAACACACAGACAGACAGACACACAGAGTTACTTTCACATTTATAATATTAGTAAGGATTGTATTAAGCCCTGGATATCTGAGTGTTTTGGTGTAAACAACAAGTCGCACACCTAGATCTAATGAGAGCTAAATTAAAAAAAAAAAAATTGAATTTGCTCTCTAGGCTAGTAGGTAGGTACTTACCTAGATTTAAAGAGAGCAAATAAATTAGGTCTCTTTATATCTATGTGTGCGACGTGTCTAAATTCACTGTTGTTGTAGGTAGGTACAAGTACTTAATGTTATTTACCAAAAATCTTTTTGTAGCTCCATTCTTGAACGTAATGTAGATCCGAATAAAGTTGAAATAAAGAAACAATGCCGTCTCTGGGAAGGCCACAGCGGTGACCTCGATTCGGGTCGGCCGGGGGTGAGTCACCCTGCGCATGGCTTACACTTCACGGCTAGTGAATGGACTCCTCGATTCTCAAGCAGCTGTGCCTAGCCTATAGTGTTCTTAAACGAGTCCACATTTTTACTTCAGAAGGCCAATAATTCTCGTAAATAAGAATGTTCCGATTTGGTTTCGATATAATCTTAATGCCTTAAATGTCACTTAATGGTGTTCTCATGTATAAATGACAACGTCAAACGGATAAGGGAATACCATTTCTGACATATTATGGCATTGAGATTATATCGAAACCAAATCGGAACTCATTTTAATTTACGTGAATTGGGCTTCAGATATCGATATTACCGCTTACCGATATTTATACAAAAAATCGGTCTGTACGATCAAAAATTTCGTGGTCTACATAAAAACAAAAATCGCTGATCACATGTAATCGGATCTGTCGACGACGGTCTAAGTTTCAAAGGGAACTTTCGCCGCTGAGTCATTCGGATCAAATATCCCAAAAGCTACTTTATTTTTCTTCCCGAATATACCTAGAAAGAAAGAGAAAATGATTTATTTGTCATAGAGCTACGCACGAGGTAACAAGTTATGAATAATTTATTGATATAAGGTCAGCTGCGGTTAGAAGATGACCACGAAGATTCTGTGGCGTGGACCACAACACAGCGCTAATTTTCAGTGATCAATTAAGCGACGCAATATGGTCTGAAAATACATAATTATACACATACATACACTCGAAAAACATAACCCTCCTTCTGGCGCAGTCAGGTAAATACATGACTGCATCAGCGACGTCTTCAAAAGACGTAAAGACTTTAAAAAGACCGATAGTCTTGGTACTGCTACTAGATTACAAATAGATCACTTCGCCCATCCACCAAGTCTAAAACAGCTCTTGAGCCGCTTCTTGCGATAGAAACGAGAAATAGAATGGCAACCTATTCTTAGACTAGAACCACGCGACTACAAAATAAACCATACACTTTCACCATCAGTAGCTTGACGAATCTAAAAATAACGTTTACGGGATACCCAGTTAGACTTAATTGGGAACAACCCCAAGGCCGCTCGGGGTATAAATAAGGGTGCAGTTATTACTTCTGGTCACCCCCCGTGAGTTCAACTGAGGGAGGATTATGTCGCGTCATATTTTATGCACAAACCTCCCCCGAAATCTGATTTGGTGACATTGGTTATTTTTATGTTTCATTTAGACACCTTTGTCGACTAAGGCGGCATTACATTATTTTCAGAAAACTGGATCCCTGAAATACAAACTCAATACATTCCCCGTGATACCAAAACGAGGTCTAGTAGGTACCCCTAGTTTTAATTCAACATAAATAATACATGACGCTCTCTAGTGTAGGCCCCTGTGATCTTTGAATACAGTATGCAAAAGCTATGCACGAGTTAAGCAAGTGTGTCGCGGGGGAAACTTGGTGTTGGCACCGTACCACGATCTCATTAACCTTTATTGGAAGCTTAAACAATAAATACCGAGCGTAATGGCGATCTCGAATAGTAAAGGGTTTTTCTAATCGACATGCACGACAGCTGCACCCAGGCACAGAGCTGATAGAAACTTGTGTAATGGACCTTAATATTTAGAAAGTTCGAGTTTCCACAAACAGTTCAATAAACTCATTTTACCCGCTACCATGCGATATCAATTCGGAGCCACGTTAACCGACTTCTCAAGTAATAAATCAAAAGATTAATTCCGTAACCACCATGATTGGATGGCGTTTAACACTGTTTAAATCCTCGAAGTGAAACAGTTGTTCGGGTTGTTCCGCTCAACCTCGGAGCACTTCAGTGCGGTTGCGTAAAATCTAAATGCCAACGCGTTATGAAACTGCAGCCGTAATGGAACAGAAAAAGTCTTTTGCATAATTACAAACCAAAGTTGTTGGGATTTTTATAATGAAGTCGACCGCAGATCCCACCTTAATGCTGCCTGGACTTCTATTGCTCCCCTTTCATTGTATTTTTGTAAAAGCTTTCTACTTGACACCGTTCTTGAAAAAGTATTGTTGAGTTATGAGGATCATTAAAAACTTTTGTTTTTCTCACTACGATCATTAGGACAACTTTGGGCATACTCGAGTTACTTTAACAGATTGCAGCTGTGGCACCGTAACAAATTATCCTGTTTTTGTAGTCCCTTTCGGAGGATTGCTGAGGATAGTAGTTTTCATATCGACGACTAACCGATCTAAACTCCCGTATTAATTCCCAACGTAAACAAATTAAACTTTACGTTCGGAAATCTTCCAAAATGTTGCCTATAATAAAGTCTATTCAAATAGTTTAATATTGGCTACCAAAGCATACCAGCGGACATTCCGTGCACGTGGCCGGATGCTATGAAACTTCAATCGTTACTGGACATATGGCGAGTTGACGACACTGATAAATGACAAGGCTGAGGGGGCAAAGCACTCATTTTTCATCCTACATAGTAACAACATTCAGAACTATCATTTTGATAGACATACTATCAGCTGGACGGTTGTCTTTTAAATTGTCGCGCATCTCTGGCATTTGGCATTTTGTAACAAAGAAAGATCACTTATTTTCAGTAGTCTAAACTCTAAAGATATGAAGGCATGTTTTGTCGATTGCAAAACCGCGGACAGTCTTTACGCAATTGCATTCTTCCGCCAATAACATCTGATTTATATTTTCTTAGTGATTTCGAATTTGGCGTTTTGGTAAGGAAAGCTGGAATCAAGGCAGAACCATTGCGGTTTAGTGACCGCAAGTAACTATGTAATAAACATTGCAAACCCATCTAGCCCAGGAAGCTCTTATCCAAGAAGAGTATCCAGGAAGCCAACAAGAATAGGCTAGCGGAACTCGTCATTTAGCGTCATTCGGCAGGCTGGAACGCGCGCGCTAACTCGTGTGCCATAAATCATAATGATTACGTTGCGGGTGGGGCTTCCCGGGCCAGATGCACACGGCTATTTCTCTCCATCCTCTATTACTATATCCGATTAGGCAGATTAGTCTTCTAAATAAATTAACCTCCTAGTACAGGTTTCGGATTATAAATGACGTGCGATTATAAATCAATTAAGGCTTAAGAGCGTGTCTGTTTGGGTTTTATTAACTGCGTTTTAATGATTATGTTCGAAACGGTATTGAAAAGTTTGATGCGTCATTTGTGGCTGCCGTTTTGATTGAATTCAAAACTAATTTCTTATTGCTAGATCCAATTCTTTCATCATTATCATTTCTTATTACGCTAAGCTCTTAAAAATGGGGGATTATAAAGGAAACATCATTAATTTTGGTCCCTCTTTCCGAATTAAACGAAAGGAGGGCAGGACGACAATCCCTAGGCTCTCTTTCCGGTCTCATTAAGGTATTTCGCAGTGTCATAATAATGTTGGCAAAAAATGTAAAGGCTGTGCTTGACGGTACAGGCGGCTCGGTGACCGCAGAGATGCCACTCGAGATAACCGGCTCGTAGACTGTGACACTAACGACCCGCTGTGAATTGGGTTAATGTCTCTTTTTGCTAAAACTACATCTGTCATGGATAAAACATTGTTTCACATTGCACGCTCTGAGAATGGTCTTAGTTTGTACTGTCGTCAAGAGCAGAATAAAATCCAGATGTCGTGCCGAATTAATAGCCTGGCTTGGAGGAATAAATAGTGTCCTGATAACCACTTGAACCATCTTTTGAATCAAAGCTTAACATATAAAATACATTGATGATACAATTTAAATATTTAATGAAGTAATAGAAAATACTATTACTTCAAACGGTCCTAGTGAAGATGTAAATTTGCTATACGTGAAGCATAATTGAATTGATAACAAGAAATCGATGGAGAAGAATAAATAAAATAAGCAATTACAGGATATAATTTGCGTGCAGTGTAGTAACAATAAAGAGCATGCAGGGGTGGCTGTGAGTCCAGCAATGTCGTTATAGTGCGGCGTTAGGGTGGGAATCCAATCAAGTCGCCATTCCCTTGAGCCATTGACTCGGCGGCATGCGTCATCAAATTTATTATTATTGTCTTTCATGACACTTTTAAATCTACCAGGACTTGTTTAATGTTTTTAAAAAATAGTATACCCGGGCCCTATCAGAAAACCAGCGCTGCGGCTTTTATTTTTAAATGTTGATGCACTATCTATGCTGAGATATGATAGGAGCCTTTTTGGTCTCGTACAGGTCTTTCTATGTTTTTTGATTTTTTAACTTGATTTTTAAATATTTGTAATGTCCCAAAGTCCCAATAAGTACCGTTTCTTTCTTCTTTTTTTCAAAAATCAATGAAATGCTATCCCTGACCTCTGCGGTTCTGATTCTGAACAAAATCTAAAGTAAAGTTAAATCTAAAGTAAAAGTTATCCGTGTGTTCTATGTAAGATTACGTACAGTATTAAGTTTCTAAGTCTTAACTTCTGTGTAAGATTATCAAGTTTTAATAATATAAGTTTTTATTCGATTTTACCACTTCTGAGTAAGTTCCGTTTAACATAGGTTTTTGGCAGATATTGGCGCCGATTCTGTTGTTTACGAACTAAACTAATTTAGTCTTATTATGTCTCTTTCTTATAAAAAACATAAGAGAGGGATAGCAGATATTTAATTCTGTCAAATTAGTCCTCTTGAATAATTTTAATGTCATTTTAGTCGTAATCTCAAAAGGTCACGACTATTTTCCCGTAAATGACAAGGGCGTAGACTAATTTGACAGTTCTAAATATTTTCTGCCCTTTTTCAATGTTATTTGTAAGAAAGAGATAAAGTGTGATTAAAATTAGTTTAGTGCGATGTTCAACGGAATCAGCACCATTTTCATACTTCGTACCATTTTGAGATAGTTACACAAATACTGGAGACTGGAAATGGTCCTTATCCTGTGTTCGACGAATTTCTAAAAATCTTATACTTAAATCTAATACCTTCGTAGAAATGTGCCTATTTTTCCACATTTTGCCACTGTTTTGTGGAATTATTGTAGAAAACGGCATTTATGCTTCTAAAGTAGGCATGTATTTACATGTACGACAAACCTATATAATAATCGTTAATTTTCACACATTAGTGGCTAATTTAGTCACATTATATTATAAATAAACTTCTTACGATGACGAGAGATTTAAATAATTTAATGTAATATTGGGACGGAACCGACTTGACCTTAACGAAACGTAACACCAGGTAAAGATTACAAAAACCACGTGTGATTTAATTAAATGCTTGACAGTTAACCAATTAACCTGCCACTTGTGGAACTTCAAAAGCTTGGCTTGGTTTTCACATTGATGGGATTTCCGTTTTCTTCTTCAAGGGGTTTTTGTTTTCTTCACGTAATTTGTATTATAACCTTCGTACATAAAGTCGCTTGGATATTGGCCAGTTTATTACTTTTTACAAGCTTTTATTTAGTTTCACCTGTCTGTGGGTAATCATTATTTTCCAAGTTAAAGACCCACTTCCCGGTGTTCGATTGAGCTGAAATTTTGGATACGTAAATTATATGTGAATCGGATGACAATACAGTATAATGATGTGACAAAGCTGGTCTGATGATGGAGCCGTAAGGTGGCTATAGGAACTCTGTAATGTAAAGACGCAATCCCATCGAGTTTGGGCTCGTTTGATTTGTCTTCTCAAGTACTTTGGTCTATTATTTATAGATGATGTCCAGGTTACATTTTCCAGCAGGAGCTTTTTTAATTTGTGTAAAATTATCTATCAATTAGGTGTCTTCGGGCTAACCTTAAAATCTGCAACATGGATTTTGATACATATACGCATATTTTGGAGTTTTTTTTATGTTTTCATATATTTTTTAAGCATTTCTTGTTCATAATATTTTACTGGCTAGTGGCTATAAAAATTAAATATAGGTACTTGCCAGTGTTGCGTAGAGAAAGGCCGGGAGTTCAAACTACCTCGCTAGGGTGTGATGAAGCCCTCCAGAAAGAAGGCTTAGTATAAGATTAAGAGGTTAATAGCTTATTGTTATTGTGACTAACCTATGCTATGTGTCTCTTAAGTTTGTTTATTATTCTCTGTTGTCGTTTTAGTTCGTTTAAATCTTCAAGTACTAAGTAGGTAGTTTGTAAATTACTCACCTACTTACAAAATTGGTACAGACTACTTAATTATTGAGATATTAATGGTCGTATTACAGACCCTAACTCAAGACAAACATTACCTGAGATTAGTTTCAAGCAATTTGATTGGTTGAAACCAGTCTCAAGTAATGCTTGAGTCTTGAATTAGGTTCCGTTTCGCACCGATAGTCTTTCGGGTTACTCTCAAAATATTGTTTATAATTATATTATTCGATTCGACATCCAGGGACTTGTCAATCGTCGAATCGGCATCACGCACATTATAGGTACCACTACTTTTTATCGGCTTACCATATTATTTAGATTTTTGAGTTCAGACGAGCTTATCCTAATTTACGCCACTCAAAGTTAGTTGCCGAAATTACGTTGTGTTTGGTTTCATACAGCCATGCGGTTTCAAGAGTAATTTTCTGGTCGCATTAAAGCGCAGATAAATAAAACAAAGGCACATTCAAAGCTTCTTCCCCTACGCGATATGTCCTGGGAACATAGTTGCAATCAGTTGCAAATTGTAGTTGTTATCATAATTCTCAGTAATCGCGGCGCGTTGGCTGCACCGCTGTCGCTCCGATAACCGCGCTGATAAATTAATCACCCTATTTCATTGTTTGATGCCTAATATACTATTTATAGTTTATTTGGAGGCAGGAAGTTTGAGTTGTTCATAGATGAGTCAAACTTTGAACTGGGATAAGTACCTACTGTTCTGTTGTAAGTACTTTAGCTATTGTGTTTTTACCGTGTAATTGCAAGTTATTATTTTTATTTTTTTACGCAAAATCACTAAATATTCTCAGAAAAAATGATTTAAGCTAAGATTGTGACTTTTGGAAAAAATAAGGAACATAACATGACTTTAAAATTATGATCAGTGAGAATGTGCATAAGACTTCCGTATGACGTACCTTTAACTTTATCACATTTATGTTCGTTGGGTATTCCCCTCATTTAATACTAACTTTATTGCGATCGTTATCGTTAAAAAATGCATACTTTTTATATTCCGTTTTTTATATCAGCGCTTTTTTAACGATGGCTGCAAAATATTTGTTTTCTCAATAACCAAAATTCCGTGTACCGCAAAGTTTTAAACTATGTTTAGGCTATAATTAGCAATTAACATGATACCTGCCAAAGTAATTACAACTTGGTAATTAGCCCTCTGTGGACTTCATTTGTGTTTGCTTAAAACAATATGCTATAAAAACCATTGCTAGGTACAGCGGGTCGTCGTGTTACCTTTTGTAAACTTTAATTTATTAATCGTTCAACTACCTATAAACGATTTCATTAATTGGGTGCCTTTATGGAACTTTTAAATTTTAGAAGTAGGTACCTATGAATCTTTCGAAAGTACCTACGTGTTTTTCATTACATAGTTTTTCTGAAATGTCGCTGGGATGACGAGGAAGACGTTCATCGAATTCACGTCAAAAATGGGTCAACAACTGTCACCTCATACAAAATATCAATTGTCGAAAAACGAACGTTAAACGATAACCCCTAACCGCGAAAATCGATTAATAAACACGAAACAAAAACACAAACGATATAATAACGTTAACAGAGGCGTTAACGTTAACATACTGGTATAATTAGCATCTCGCGGGCCGATCCGGGCGATCAATCACGAGTGCGCATATCCTAATTGCTTGAGTAATCGCATTATCTCGATTACGCGGTGTAGCGGAACGGTACCGGTGCAACGTATTGACGCTTACGAGATGCGGTGGTGCAGTTTGTTGGAATAATCGGAACTGGGTGGTTTTCTTGAAGGAAATTACCATTTGACTGTATAGAATTCTGTTGCAGTTTACAGAGATCACATTAAAAGACTTGGCTTTTGTGCCATGTTGCTTTGATAGAGGAGGATTTGATATTTTGTGGGCCTCATGTTAATGTTCCCAGATTTTGACTGAAAAGTTTTAATTTTACGGTTAGGTCTGTTCGAGGAAATAAGGGTCACAGCACAGTTCACGTTTCAATATCTAGAAAAGTAAGTGAGACACGGTTTTCACTCCTTTAGCGTGTTTTATAATTTCTATTAAATAGTTTTTATGTGGGTGTATTTTGACCACAGCTTCAGTAGCACTGACAGATTCCAAACAAGCGTGGTGCCTGCGCAAGTACGCGGAACCGTGCATTTGATTTACTGCTGTTATTTGTTCCATTACGGTATTTATGTCTTCTATAATCTATTTGACATATAACGAAAACGTTATACAGTTTACACTGAAATCTTTCAACATTTTACGTGTCGTAAACGACAGAACCACTTTGTGGTTTCAGAAAGTTTCAGCCTGAAATCTCTAGAATTCGTAAGTAGCGAGGTATGTACTACAAAGTGATTTATCAAGAGGAGACAGCGCTCCACATTAAGCTTTATCTGGCATGTTTGATGAATAATTAATATCAGCAATTCCGACGCAGTAATAAGCGAGGCTTAACCGCATGAAAGATGAGCGTACCATATCTTAGTAACACACGTTCCATATTTTGTAGATACGATTTTTAGGGTACGGATACTTAGATTTAGATATCCCATTGGAATCCATCACGACTTTAAACAGGAAGCTTTAAGTAAACCAATAGTAGACAATGCTATAACCCGGATGTAGGAGTGCATTGAATCAACGCTTCCCGTGACCGAAGACGAGCTGCCCAAATACGTCGATGTTGACAGCACAAACAAATAGGAAGCCATGTACCGCGCCTTGCATACTTACTCCACTGATGAAATATTAATAACGATACTACACGCACACATAGATACACGGATTTTAACGGAGGCAGTAAAGGAACTCCTTCGCGTCCAGTTAGAATTTCGTTCAACACGATCTGTGCGTGTGTGTGCACCTACAACTAATGTGAGAAATCGATTTACTGCATAGTACGTAATATTCTGTGCACAGCAAACGCACGGGGTAACTACGCTGGTTGAATCCTAAAACTGTTAGCGCGTTGTGTAGGCATTAGTAATAGCAACGTCATGCGTCCCTTTAAAGGGCGAAGACTCTGAAATAATGCGGTGATTAAAGGGTTACGAAGGTGTTTGTGGAGGTAAGAACCTTACTTATACAGTATCCACCGCTAATGCGGTCTTTAAACCCTTACTGTATACTGTGGCATGTTTAAAAGCTCTTTAACATTAATTCCATTTCGATGCATCCTTAGTCGGCTTTGAAGATAAGCGGTTGACAGCAAGTAATTTTGTATGTTAATAATATTTTTGCTCTCATAAGTATTGCTTATTTTTGTTGGCACTAAGAGTATTAATATTACCAAAACTAATATTAAAAAGCTAAAACATCCTCATTGATGATAACATATATTTTTATTGGCAGCGAGCGACAATCTCAATGGGCTCTCGGCTACAGTTCATTGCGTATGACGTCAATTATAATAACCTACGAAACTGATATAAAATCTCTGGGTATAAGAATATTTGATGTCCAGCCGGGGACTGTGATTGGCTGAGTCGAACAGTGCTGAATTGACGATTTTTATGAAATGATTAAATGTGTCGAAAGCTTTAGTCAGATCCGTAAATCAGTGCTGTAAAGATTAGCGTAAGTATGTAGCTATCTGAATTTTGTAGGTACTTCAAAAATTGTTTTTAATAATTGATGCATGTTTCTTTTTATTGGGAATGACTCGTTTGTGTAGTACTATTTAATGTCTTGACTCTTGTTGCTTTAAGGCGAATCACACACTGCCCCGCGCAACGCTGCAGGGTGCGTGGCGACGGAACAAAAGCCCCGCGCGTGAATGCGGTTTCAATGTGTTGCACTACGCGTGATTTCTATACAAAAACAGGTACTTGCAAACAACGGAAGATCACGCACTCCCGCGCTACGCTGCGTGATGCGGTGTGGTGTGCGAATCGCCTTAATCGAGTTCCGACTACAGGTTCTTGTGATTGTTTCATCGACTTCAATTGGCTGTTCTAGTTCTTCAATTATTATGAATGTAATTTTAGTGTTGCTAAAGAAGCAGGGTTAGTTAGTAGTTAGTACTTAACTAATATTCAATTGCTTTTGATACAATGTAATAGCTTCATATTGAATTCTCGATGTTACTACACTAATCTATTTCGAACCAGTTATCAAAATTTGATGGTCAATAAATATTGGTTTTTAAAACAGTAGGTAACCAAATAGGTTGACGAATTGGCATCAATAAAATACAATTGTTGTTAGTTTGTAATATTGTCTAATATGCTACCGATTTCTGCCAAATATCCTGACCCCAAAAGCCTATAATTATAATGAGAATGTTGGATTTGGACGTAGGTATATATTTCCCATGGTGATCGTGTCATTCATTTGGTAAATTAGGTCTGCGAATGTGATGAGAAATTGCACTGCTAATGAGTACCTATTGCAGTAGTTTCGATTCATTCGGTTAGAGAGCAATTTGAGATCTGAAATAGTGTGCTACTCATCCGAATCTTCAAAGTACCTAACTGCGAATGACCTTAATCCTGACTCAGGTTCAGTTTCCTTTGAACACAAAATTTTGTAAGGAGGTCCTCGCTGGTCTTGGAGTAGTTTTGAAAATTGTTAACGCCTTATTTGGGTAAACTTCAAAATATTTACGCTTCAAGGGATAGTTCTGTTCATTCAGCCGTAATGTCTTACATAGGTACTCGTCCCTCATCTTTAAGCACATGTGTTGTTACATATCTACTATGTCTATTCTTAAGTAGGTCGTCAGTGCTAAGCCTAAGTTCTGCATTATTAATTACTGTAATGTGTATAAGTCATTTAGGTTCTATTCAACGGTTTATTGGTGATTTCTCTAACTGATTTATATCTAACCGAGTTTCCATTGATTTGGTAATTTTCGCTACGGATCTGATGATTACCCCGTTAATTATGTAGTGCCGGTGATTATCTGCATTTTGCAACACTCAACTTTTTTAAGTGAATTATAAGTAAATACCTAAGTGAGCGAGGTCAACGGCCATGAAATTCAGATGCAGGTAACGTGTACAAAGATTGATGTTTTTCTGTGCAATCGACTTAGTTTGTACAAGTTATATCATTGCAAACGGATAAAGTATTATGACGTCATACATGTTCTTTTAACCTCATAATTATTTCTTGAATACAGATATGAACTTTAATCTCAATAGCCGAAAGTTAGACAAAGTAAGTGATAACATGTGCTATACCTACTATCTTCTTGTTTTTTTATTATGTTCTGACTCTCTGAGATGTGTTCAAAAACGAATTTATTTATGAAACAATATCCTTATGTTCCTAGAATTCAATCAAATTCGTTATCATGGAGTGATCATTGAATTTTTCATAGCCGGCGCGTTTAATCAAATAAATCTTTTGTGACATGAATTATTCATCGACACATTCGGAAAGTGGTTCACTATAACTTGTGCCTAATGGGATTCAATGCGCGTTAATAGTAAATCGTGAATGTTTTTAACATCAGTTACATTGAAAACTTAACAGTTTACAAAGAATTGTCGGCATTATTGTATGTTGAAGACCGTCGTCGCATGTTAAAAGGCCATCATATCCGTAGTGGGGTATCATGAGATGAAGAAATAAGGTCTGTATTAGAAAATAAACGTCTGTAACTGCTGAACGTTGGTTCTGGGTTCGATCCCCGGGACAGACAGTGTTAATGGGTTTTTCTATTAGGCATTTCTCAGTTGCATTGCAGCTCAGAGTCTCAGATTTGTTCCCGGTTAATGACAATAGACTCGCACAGTCGCACCAGTTGTAAATCATATGTGGTATCACAACACACACTTTCAATTGGCGAAATGTGGGTTTATTATTCTACCTAGGTACATCTACCTACCTCTCTTCTACCTCTGCCTACCGTTTGGGGAATACAAGCGTAATGTTTCGAAATTATCAATAGCTTTAAAATTATTAAGGCTTTGAGAAGAC
Source organism: Thalpophila matura (assembly GCA_948465475.1). Taxonomy (NCBI): domain Eukaryota; kingdom Metazoa; phylum Arthropoda; class Insecta; order Lepidoptera; family Noctuidae; genus Thalpophila; species Thalpophila matura. The sequence goes on from OX419185.1 coordinate 15,533,474, forward strand.
GTTAGGCGCTTTAACTAGTTTATTTGATTTCATGTCTCAAGCATTGATCAATCAAACCGAGCCAGTATGAGCCTTCTAAATAACTTGAAACAATTCGCGCGAAACTGTCATTGAAATAGTCAATAATGTGTAGATACCTACACTACCTATTCTGAATTTGTGATTGCGGTCGTTCCTCGAACTATTAGAACCGGTGCTGTCAAATACGCAGAAACGTCATCTGATGATAGTATTGCATTCATGTTTAGTGTTTACTATGAAACATTTATTCATAATAGATGAATTAATTGTTGTTACAATATGTACACTAACAGCTAGGTACTTCCTTTGTAATAATTTATCACAATGAATTACTATTTTTAAATAAACTTTAGTTCTTATCATCTATGTGTGTTTAAGCAGATAAAGAATGTTGATGGAAGTTTGATGCAACAATCTGCATCAAATTTCAATACAAAAAGGTTGAGATACGTATTTATGAAAACTATTCAAAAGAACAGAAAGGAAAATAAACATCAAAGACAAAGCAAAAAGTTCCAATTTTCACTTCGTTGAAAAGAGCAAAATATATCTCAACAATGTTTCAAGTGTTATCGAGGAGACTGGCGACTTGCCGACGATCCGCCTCAACGGACTAATTTAATTAATTGATTCGTGTCTTCTTCAGAACAAATCGACGATTTGAGTTTCTTTTTTTACATTTTTTTAACATGCCACTTTCAAAAATATTATCTAAAAGTACGCAGTAAAGCTGATTTTGCAATGTATGGTGCAGAAAGTAAATCGTTTCGGAATAAACTGGATGATACCGAGCAATTGATTTGAGTATCATAATGGTTTTTATATGCAGACATATTGGCTGAATTTGTGAATACGAGTAGGTACCGTATGAGTACAGTAGGTAATTAGGTAGACATGACTACTGAAATAGATATGGAGAACTCCAAATTAAAAACTGCAAATAATTACAAACTTTAAAACAACATAGAGGATCATTGTCGCTAGACTTCAATCTAAATTCCCTACAATGTGGCGTAAGGCGTTCATCATCCCACTGCCAAAAATTTCTAACCCCAGTTCAGCTAATCACTTCAGGCCGATTTCCATTCTCCCATTTCAGTCCAAGGTCCTAGAAGCAGTAGTTCACAAACAAATTTCCTCCTACATTTTCAAAAATAACCTCCTGTCTCAATTTCAATCGGGATTCCGGCCCGGACACAGTACATCCACTGCATTGCTTAAAGTCACTGAAGACATAAGATCCGGCATGGAGGATTCGAAGTTAACGGTGCTAGTTTTGATTGATTTTTCTAATGCTTTTAACACCGTTGACCACGACATTCTCCTAGCCATCTTATCACAAATAGGGGTCTCGTCGTCTTCACGGAATTGGTTTTCATCATATCTTCGTGGTCGCCAACAGGCTGTACGCGTTGACCAGAAACTTTCTGACTGGTGTAACGTAGTAACTGGCGTACCACAAGGCGGTATACTCTCTCCTCTATTATTTTCTTTATTTATAAATTCTATCACTAACATTCTCAAATGCTCTTACCATCTGTATGCTGATGATCTACAATTATACGCTCAAACCGACATTACCAACTTAGATGCTTGCATTTCAAACCTCAATGCAGACCTAGTTGCGATCGCAGACTGGTCTTGCAAGTACGGTGTTGCCGTTAACGTCAGTAAATGTCAAGCCATCCTTATAGGTAGTCCGTTTTACCTCAAAACAGTAAATACCCACCATCTTATGCCGATTGTATTTAACGGAACAACTATCCCGTTGTCGCCACACGTGAAGGATCTGGGCTTGCATATTGATAACAGCCTAAGTTGGAACAAACAGGTGAACCAGATAAGTCAGAGCGTCACGTCCATACTGCGATCTCTCTATAGATTCAAACATTTCCTTCCATCTAGCACTAAAACACTCCTGGTCCAGTCCCTTGTGCTTCCTGTGATTGATTATGCGGATGTTTGTTGCTCTGATCTGACCCAAGACCTTCTAAATAAACTGGATCGGCTTCTCAACAACTGTATTCGTTTCGTTTTTGGGCTGCGAAAATACGATCACATCTCTTACTTCCGTTCTAAGCTTAAATGGCTTCCTATCCGGCAGAGAAGATCCCTCAGGTCTCTTTGTTCACTCTTCACTATTATTAACGATCCTTTTGCTCCAAACTATCTAAAAACATATTTTCAACTCTTGGGTAGCTCTCACAGTCGTAGCCTTCGTGCCTCTGAAAATTTAATTCTTCTCGTCCCTTCTCACCGCACAGGTTTCATGTCAAATTCGTTCGCTGTCTCATCAATTAAACTCTGGAACGCGCTTCCCCTCGATATAAAAAAAGCTCCGAGTAAATTCTCCTTTAAACGTAAAGTTCGGGAATATTACTTGAAATCGCTGCAATGCTAGTCTAAAGTAGCTGTCCATCACGATTAGTTGTAAATAGGTATTTTTATGTATATGTATTTATATATTATATATTTAAATTGTATATATATATATATATAGGTGTTATATGTATTCTTATTATAGTATAGGTATATGTAATGCATATATTTTGTTAGTATAAATTATTCTAAATATTTTTTATTTTTTATTTATCTTTCCAATATTTGTTTAAATTCTTTTTTGTACCACTTTCGAAGTGCTCAATTTTTGACCCAAAGGTTGACTGGTAGAGAATGCTAATGGCATTAAGTCCACCTTGTGTACCACCAATGTACATGAAGCTTAAATAAATAAATAAAGATATAAAGTTGTCTTCATAATGGATATCGTTGACAACAGTAATAGCACTAAAGATTTAATGGCAATGGAACAGTTTGTTGGCTATTAGCAAACAGAACAGTAATAATTCGAAACCAAGTAAAGCCAACAAATAACAATGCACCATTGCATCACGTACAGTCGCCCAAGAAAGTCCTGTACCACCCTAAGGTTGAATATCGCTTGCAGATTTATAGGTGATAAAGATTAGTTTCGCTTGCAGATCGATCTGACAACTTCTATTGCCGTCTTTATCTGATATTGATAACAATGATTACTGTTTGTGACGTGACAGCTGTTCTTAGTTTGAACTTGATGGAACCAATGACGTCATAAAATCAACGGCGGGGGGCCTGTAGATTTCGATGACAAAATTTTATCTACAAATTCAGAATTGTAAACAACAACAAAAGGCACATGGCGAGTTCACAAATATACCTACAATTTCTGTAAACTTGTAATTACAATATGCGTTCAATAAAACAGTTTATTTCAGGATAAGTTTTTATTATATTGTCAGAAAGAAAAGCTAAAAATATATTTATCCATTTATTAAATTTCCACAATCACTGTTAAAATAATATAAAAAACATAAACGTAGTCATAGTTAGAGCGTGTGTAACCGCCATTGGCCTCTATAACCTCTAAAAGACGAGACCTCATTGAACCAACAAGCCGTGAGCAAATATCGGTTCCCGCATTTCCTCCCAAATAGAATTACAGTGACTAATAAGAGCTTGTTTGGTTCTTTCATTTTGATGCGACCATCGCCACTTTGTTCCCTGGGTAAACATTACGGACTGTCGGTAGCATTGCATTCTGAAGCACGTCGATATAATTTACAGCCGTCGGCGTCGCTCGCCGCACTCATCCAGCCCCAAATATTTACGGAAATTCGACATGATTCTCTATTTGGGATTACATGATCATCTCTATACCGTGTTGAATTATATCGCCAAAAAGAATGAAGAATGAAGACGACCATGCTGACTGGATTTAAACGTTTCTTCATCACAAAACACTGTATTAGACCAATCAAACTCTAAGTGCTCTCTGGCGAAGTTCAGACGAGCAAGTCTGTGCGCATCCGTCAAATATATTTTCTTGGCGTAATGCTTGTGGTGCAACCCCATGTAATGTAGATGATTCCTTATGATTTGGGCACTCACATCAAACATCTCCGCAAAATGTTTTGTAGGTTTAAAACCATTGATTTCATATTCCCGTCTCATGAATTGTCTATCGTTATTGGAGAGTGCAGGCCAGCGACCACTTCTTCTGTGATCCAACAAACTTCCCTCTTCGTAACGACGAATCCAAAACCGGACACAACGTCTCCATATATTCAAATTCCGCAATGTCGCACTGATACTGCATCCCTCATTAAATTGGCAAATTCATGTTGGCAGGCATTAAAGATGATATTTATATTATGCAGTTGAGTGAAAAATAACACTGAAAATATATCGATTTTAGAGGAGAATAATAATGGAAAAAATTACTTAAATATATTTGACAAAATGTCAATTGTCAGTTTTCTTTATCAAATGGAATTTGGTTGTCTATTTAAATAGTTTTTATTACTTTTGTTTGGAAACATTTCAATTTCTTTGTAGAAATTAATGTCCTTTCCATTTATAATAAAGGTTAAAATGTCATGTACTTATATGTGACCTATGACGTATGAATACTTAACAATTAGGTTTACGTCATTATTCTTCTCTTTCAGTAATATCTTTTTATAACGAACCGTGTTGTAATTTTCGATGACCAGGAAACTAAATCAAAACTGGTACAGCACTTTCTTGGCCCACTGTACGTGGGAAATCTGCAGAAAGTAAATACTGCAGAGCAACCGAGACTTTTATAGGTCCTTCACAGTGGAATCAATATTCCGAACTGCTAGTAGCTTTGGCGAATCAAAAGCACTAGCTGTAACGAATTCATAGATGAACATTTTGGGTCTCAGTTTGATGTTCTACTATTATGATTAATTTGTCGTTATTTTAACTATGTCCCAAATACAAATTGCTTTCCCTCAACTTTTGCGGAAAATCCAATATGATATTAAGACGGTTCTCCATAGATAATGTTGGATTGGAAGAGCAATGTTTCCAACAAAATCCCTAATGTTATGCATGAGGAGCTCCAGACGTCTCCATATATCATTCATGCGCGGGATGCACCGAGGATAATGCAACTTGAACTTCGTGAGCCGAGAAACTTATCCTGTAGGTACATTTTATGGCAATTTCGAGCGTCTCGCTGTTCTGTTTATGAGTTTGCTAAGCGTGTGTCGGTGATTAATGATTTTTTGGCAACGTTCACCGTTGTATCATTACGAGGCGTCTTTGTTTGTAAATGCTTAGTGTAAATTTGATGTGATAATTGTGGTTGAAACATGATGGGTGTGACTGAAATGTAATTATGTTTAACTTTTCTGTAATTTGTTTTAAAGTGGACTACATTAATTGCACAAGAACACTCACAAAACACTCATAATATTTGCTAAGATATCGTTCTGGCTAATATCTCGAGTTCTCGACATTCTTACTGGCTGACTTTCCCACTATCCAGTCGTAGGTACATCACTGAAACCTCCATATACGCAATCACCAAAACATTTCATCTAGCCGAGTCGGTCGCTAAAAGCGTTTGAGAAGTTCCATGTGAATTGTCGCAACTTTTCCACTTGTTTCCGTTGCAAGTTTCCCGCCAGTCGCAGCACTTCCCCGGTGATTTGAGCCCCGACACCAGTCTCGTTTCTTTGCACTGTTGCGAAGAAAAAGTATTTTTGTTGAAGACTTTCAAGTGGTCAGTTTGGCAGTTACCCCTAAGTAGCTGCGATATCTACGAGAACTGGTGCAAGAGTCATAATATTTGTTATCTTAGGCGGTATCATAGTAGCCTAATTGTTAATTGGTGTAAAGATAACGGGCGTACAGATTCGCCATCTTTGTTTATTTTGTTAATTAGTTCTTAGACTTCATCGCAATACTAAGATAAAGTATGACATTCATTATTGTCATAATTTTGTTTGAATCCGTGAACTATTATTACAATTCATTTGTAAAATATAGACGATATCAATAGAAATGTGGCGCAAAGCCAGGCAGAATGCTGAACGGTTAAAAACATTACATTTATAAATTATTAATTTTTAAATCTATACTATCTGATGTTAACATTTTTGAGGCCGGCAAGGTTAACGTATAACAGGGTCAGACATAACATTTTGTTTATGTAACAAACATTTCTGCTATAAGTACCTATTACTACCATCTATCTAACCATCCAACTAACCCATCGTCATTCCTACATAAGATTTGGAAAACTTGATTAGTTTTAGATGTAAAGGAACATAACGTCACACAATGATGAACAAGATAGAAACTGACTGAAATATCAGCAGGCAATAAGATTGTGTCTACATTTAATTTGAATTAGGTAGTTAAAAACGGTAACACATAGACTAAAGGTAGATCTTGCAGTAACTGATATGAAACACGTCAGTTAGTCATCTATAAAACCATAGCTGTAGGTACAATACCATAACCATGTGCTGCAGCGCTTTATTACGTAATAATGAACAACCTTTCACGCATTATCGTGATTTTACCTTTGTACAATGCAAAGTGCACAAAGTAATACGGGACAATGATCGCGTTAGCAGAAATAAATGAGCCATAGTCACCACAGTCATTTCATGTCTCATGTTTCAGTATCGAGCCGAGACTGCACCATATTAAACCACGTGGTGTCGGATTCAAATAAAAATGCTAAGGAATGTTTTGATGAAATGCTTAGGTATACCATAGACCTATTCTTATTCTCAGCTTTTAATATCTTTTTCATTTCATAACGTTCTTCTAATTTTAATAACGCATTTTTCCGGAGATGCTTTATTGCTAGTTTACTTCTCTTTCAACATTAATTCCATCGCACTTCTTGATGTCTTCTTGGAACGATTGTTGTCTGATTTCTGTCTGTCAAGTTTGGTGAGATTTAAAGGAAAATACTTGTTTCTATCAAACTTCTTCAGCGTCATAGATTGTGAATTTTGGGGGAAGCTGTATCGGGTTATTAGAAAATTATGCAGCAATTAGTATAGGTACGAGAAAAAAATAATTTATGTTATATTAAGGAGATGTATTACTAAGGAGAGTTTTAAAGGAATATTTTCTCTCTTTTTCCTTAAGTAGTAGTTAATAGTAATAGTATTTGACTATGCCTACTATGCCTAGTGTGAAAGTACCAGTAGATAACCCAATGGAAATTGTGTCAAGTTTCAAAACTACAGTGTGATAGATAGCTTGTTGTGATAGCTGTTCTCTGTGGTGTTAGATTTACGGGATGACACGCTAATTGGATGCTAGAATGTCTTTGACGGTATTCATAATGAGGATAAAAAATGTGTTACTGTTGTTAACTTTGCTATGATGAGAAGTTAATTTTAATTAGTACCTACGTGCATTTAGGGAGATTTACTAATTCATATTTTTAAATTATGGTTACATCCTATAATGGATGTTTACATGCCACTTTGATAAAAGCTAGACGGTCGTAGACAGCCTAATCGTTGTCCGCTGTAACAAGTCTAGACTTAAAATAACACTCAGCTAAGTTTCGAAGGTATTACTTTCAAAGTTTCAACAGTGAAGGTCATGATTTTATATTTGACTTTTATTTAGCTGTGATGCGATAAATCTGGCCCGGAGGTTATCAATGAGCCAATTTTATTTATCTTTATTTGTTCATTGACATCACCTTATGATTTAATGGCTGACGGATGTGACCGTGAGGTCATGGTTAACGGAACTTTGGCTACTATGAGATTATTGCCTTATAATTTCGTTGAGAATTTTGTAAGCGTTAACGGTCGGGAGATTAAGCTCTATAATTTGTTCCCAAATAGACCTACTTAATTATTGTCCGTCTGTCTTTTACCTCATATAATTTAGAATCATTCTATAGGATTTACTATTCATTCTATAGGTATGCTTCACTTTTCGTTTTCGCTTACGTATGTGAAAGATTTTATGAGAGGACCCACTTAAATATTCCAAAATCATCGTAATTCTTGGGTAGTGAGCTTTATAGAAAAAATGTCTTGGTTGACTTTGATCTTTCATTCTATAAATTCGAAGTTGCTACATAAAGATAATAATATTATCAATTGATAGCTAACAATCTGTTCTGCCTTTTCATGCTTTAAGTTCGAACAAATTGAAAGCTGTAATTTATCACTTCATAGCACTGCAACCATTTATCCGTGCTTGCTTTAATATTTATTCCATTGGCAATTGGCATTAAACTGATTCCATCTAAATATATTGAGTCGGTCAATCGTTCGCCGCAGGTTGTCCGTTTATCCAATATGGCCAATTGCCCATATTTCATTATCAGCTATCATTTCATCCGTGGTCTATTCTACTGCGAGTCAGTTGATAGGTACTCATTTATTTAACATGAGTGGATGTTTAATTGCTTAAACTATACATAGTTGAAAATGCAAGATACTGCTAGATTTATTGGAGACTGAATTTTCTCTTCCGAAACTGGAAATATAAATTATTCAAGAATGAGTATTTTGTGAATGCATATTGAATAAGATATAAATATACACTTTATTGCTTTCGTGGGGAGTTCAATTAATGGGAAGTATTTAAATAGAAAATTAAATTGTTTTCCTCAAGATATTCGATTTATTTGCATTTATAGAACTTGCATCTTGATGACTCTTCTGATTAACGGCAATAATTTGAAGAAGAGTAAAATACGTTTAAAACAATCAATGCTTAATTTCAGAATAAGGAATTCATAAAGTAAAAGGTGCAATCAAGGATGTTTCAGATCATTGAGTAGATAAAGGCTGGCAAAGAAGTAGAGAAAGTTGTAGAAAAACTAATTTAATTAAGCATTCGAATAGACAGCGTGTGATTTGTATGCAGAGCAGCAGAGTTGGCTACGAGTTGACTTGTACTAGGAGTCGGTGTAAAGGCTAATTCGATATGCCCCGACACCAGTTCATTAAATGAATGCCTGGTCTACTTCCTTGCATTCAGGATGACGCATGGTGTCACTTTTATATCCGATGTCAATTCACACTTTGAGCTATCGGTAGCATGCAAGGTGATAATTCGTTTACTTGATTTATAGCTTTGACGGATTTTTTATAGAAAACTAGTGAGAGGTAAAATGGTAGCTTTGTGGTTCGTGTGACATGTGGTAACATACCTATATTTTGTTAGTGTGAATTTTTGTATTAATGTATAGGTTATGAGTATATTGTGATTTTGAATGCTTCCAAATCGATAAAAGTAGGTACCGTACACAATTTTTCAGAAGTGGCACCCAACGTGGGACGCGACCCTCGTTAGGCGCCAAAAAATTTTTTGAGATATTCTGTTTTCTATTCTGAAAATATTCAAGATATTATAAAATTTAAATCAAATAAGTACGTAATTTTTTTCGTCCAAAAACAGTCACACGTGGTGGTACCGGTGAATGGAGCACGTGGGTTGGAGCGGGCGCGGCCGCTCGATACAGCGGAGGCTGCGCGCTGAGCTCCCGCCCGGAACAACCTCTCCGCCATCCAGTACTCACTGACCTCCCCCGCTCCGTATACACAGTTCACTGACCAACAATTGAGGGAAAGCTCCACCGAAATCCGGAGCTCTTTCACGTCTGGGTGCCTAAACATCAACCATTCACATAAGACCTGCGATACTCCTATAAAATTAATGCGATTTCTGAACAGATACGGGTCTAAATTAGTTGGGCGTGCAGATATTAAAGATTCCGCTCTCCCGGTACGAGCGTACGAGCCTCGTATCTAATGACAATGTTTTGATTTACGATAAGCTTTCCGTGTACGTTATTGTATTTATAATTTCTTGCATATATATTCACGAATCGATGATCTCAGACAGATATTATTAAGTTTAATGTTACACTATAAAATTAATTAAGATGAGGTTAAATGATTTATGATCTCTTAATAGATTACAAATATTACAATGTTAATTCATTTATTAAAGTAGACGTTCCAAGAACAGTGACGCTAGATAAACATTTTTGTGGTTTTAGTGAATTAATTAATGATTTGACATTTAATTTACAGAATAATACTTTTCTGACCAAACGAATTGAAGCAACTTATTACATACTATCACTTCGCCCGCGACTTCGTCCGCGTGTCCCACAGGAACTGTGGGTTTCTTCTGGATAAAAAGTAGCCTATGTTACTCAGTGATAATGTAGCTTTCTATTAGTGAAATAATTTTTAAAATCGGTCCAGTAGTTTCGGAGCCTATTCGGTACAGACAAACAAACAAAAAAATCTTTCCTCTTTATAATATTAGTATAGAAGTATAGATATTTATTATAAAGACTGCAAAAATTATGAGCTATCTTAGATAACGTCTTTATTCATCAATTTAGGGTGAAAATAAACGGGGTCTTCGATTGTGTTCTAAGAGCAAATAACGGAACGTAAATTGAGTAATTCTGTTGTTCATAGGGAAAGAATTAACTTGTCACCGCTCTTCATTTGTTCGTAGCTAAAGATTCACATAGAAACAAAGGAGAATGGTCTTATAACTGCTACGTTTTCCTGCTGGACATGGTTAGTTTCTACGCAATTGCCGAACATTACATAAGCGAAAACGTTACGTCTATCTAATGCTAGCAAATTCTCAACAAGCTATCAAACGCCACATCCTGAAATCTCATCCGGCTCCAAATGTCCGCTAACAGAATAGTTTCGTCTCAGCATCCTCACTTATTTTTAGGTCGCCATCACACAAGGGAAGTGGTCCGGGAGGGGAAGCCTCGTTATTCTGTTAGCACATAACCGCTACGCACTAAGGCAGCTTTTAGATCGTAGTTTTGTTCTTAGGTCGGAGAGAAGATGAATAAATTATAAAGGGACCCTCTGCGGATGTACGAGAGGTCTCCTCGTATTTACTTAGTCTTTTTTCCTCGTGTTTTTGAGTGTGTGTGACCCCATTTTTAACCGACTTCCAAAAAGGAGGAGGTTCTGCATTCGGTTGGTTTTTTTTTTTTTTTTTTTTTTTTTTTTTTTTTTTTTTTTTTTTTTTTTTTTTTTTGTTAATGCTTTATGGGTTTTGTAGTGTTCTGCTCGGAGATTTCTATGTATTAATAAATTGGAATGGTTAACGTTTTGATATTAAAAATAAGGGCACTGAAAATGGTACTGATTCTGTCGAACATCGCACTAAACTAATTTTAATCACACTATATCTCTTTCTTACAAATATCATTGAAAAAGGACAAAATATTTAGAACTGTCAAATTAGTCTACGCCCTTTAGTCTACGCCCTTGTCATTTACGCGGAAATAGTCATGACCTTTTGCGATTACGACTAAATTGACATTAAAACTATTGAAGCGGACTAATTTGACAGGATTAAATATCTGCTATCCCTCTCTCATGGTTTTTATTAGAAAGAGACATAATAAGACTAAATTAGTTTAGTTTGTAAACAACAGAATCGGCACCTATATCAATGATGTATAAAGAAAGCTTGATCTCCATTTGTTATTGAGCAAAACAGCCCCGTAAATAAACCTCCAAAATTAGATTAAAACGCATAAATATCAAAACAGTATTGCTTTCAATATTTATGTCTTTTAATCAAATTTTCCGAACTTACCATTCAATATTGCAAACGGATTTGATTAAATCATAAACGGGAATTGCAAACATATTTAAATCCATTTCCGATCGCATTACACTTAACCGGAAAGCGATTCAATACAAAGTCGAGTTTGCACAGCCGGACCCAAAATCTTTTATCTAATCTAGACAAATATTGGCATTGACTTGGCACATCGCGAAATTGGGACCAACCTTAGCGTTGCAGCAGCCACATACAGAAAACTGAAGGCTTTAATACTATGAGAAGAAGTGCTAGATTCCCATACAGGGTAAAGGTACTTAGGGTTGAAATATGCCTTATTGTTAGGAGATAAGGTCCATATCTTAATATCGAAAAATCGATTAAGTCTCAAGGCGTGAGGAGATGCGGATTGCAGATAGATAAAAGTTGGTGTCCGAGATAAGATGGGTCGTTGAACCCACGCCTACGGGAGTTCTTTCCTTTTCTTATGTTGATTTCGTTTGGATTGAATACAGCTTTTTATTGTGTAAAGGAATCGGTTTTCTTTATTTATTTTTGCGTCTGTCTTGTCCTTTACTTTATGAGTTTTCATTTGATTGTGAGATGTATGAATGGTATGAATAAGATGATTATGTATAAAAACCAAAATGGATCAAAAGAATTCGATTTCTTTAATGATGACATGATGACAAAAAGAAACTTTAATTATTTCATGAAAATTAAATGCAAATAGTTGTTGAAAGGCTTAAACTTAAACTGGTTTTAGAGGCTATGATAATGAAACATAACGTTTAATAGATGTGAAGTTAACTGTTCGAATATTTTCGGACGCGTCTTGAAAATACTTATCTATTTTATTTATAATTACTTATCTATGCTTTTTTCTACTTAAGAGAAACTATTATTAGGTACTCGGATGAAGCCATGGACTTGCGTCATTTAATTGGACCATAGTATTTCTGATGCGCTTTAGCGTCAAATTGACTAAACTGTAGTAATTTTATCTCTACAAAATGGTACCTACTTGACCTTCTTGTCAAATTATCCTCACAGCTGCGTGCTACCGATTCCACAGAATCAACAAATAAAAGGTAAACTGTATGTCTTATGGTAATCGTACTAAACTGGTTTTGTGGTATTCCGTAGGAATGTGCCCATGTGAGGACGACTCGACTGATGACGCGTGATATTTTTAATTATTCAACTGTCGCTTACGTAATTAACACGAATCTTCTAACGTTAGAATAAATTGAATTTGACACATTTCCATTATGGTCTATTTCGAGGCCGGGCTGCTTGTAAGGTTGGAGTGATGTGGTTTGGACGAAGTGCAGTAGATTCAATGTGACAGGCGCTAAATATAGGATGGTTTAGGCTTAAAAAATATTTGGTGGGGAATTGGAGATAGGTACATTTGATGGTTTGGGTGTTTCAATTATGTGGGCTTCGCCTTCGCGGTTACTCTTAAGAGTTTTAGTTTTTAAATCAGTCCATTTATTGCTACTCTTATACACTATATACAGGATACAAATGACTTGAAATAATAAGATTATTATTCAAGTCTTACAAGGAAAAACGCTATCATCAAACAGGATCGAAAGTCTAGTCGCATTCGTCATTAAAAGAGTTACGTTCGGTTTACGTTTTCCGATAAAACACGCGTACAAAATATTTTATTACTTAACCCGAAACAATAAAGTTAGCTGTAGACATCATTTATTATGCATATAGGCCAGCCTCCGACCGTTTAACATCTCTGAGAGAATCTCTTTTAAATATTTAAAGACGGTTCAAGGCGTTTCTCCTTTCATTTACAAATTAGACGTCGAAGGAATAACACGCATTGAGTTTCGATCTAGTGTTTCTGCACTTCGAGAAAACATAGAGACTTTTCCTAAAGGAAGTAAGTAGGTATTATTATTGTTTATATATATATATATATTATTATTTCCTAAAATTATGAGCCATCAAGTTGGTAATCACAGAATGTTCTCTCTCTTGCAATATGACCATAATTGTATGATTGTCACAGATGTATGCTATCAAAGAGTATATCTCCTATGTCCTCCCCTCTTAACAGTTCATCCTGTGTCAACCTGTCAACCTGTCGGTGTCGTAATAGGAGTCAAAGATAATCATATGTTCATAGCTAGCACCATCAAATTCCCCCTGCACACTAACAAAAACAAATTGCAAAATTCTTAGATTTACGAAAACTTGAACTCAATATTATGAATCGAATTCTAGTGAAAACAGTAACTGACAGTTTACGAAACACTGGGACGAAGATGAATAATTGCCTATTGAACTATTGACGCACATTGGTGTTGGGATAGAGTTACATCGAGGTAGAAAAACAAATCATGCGTCAGACAGAACAAGAACATAATAAGGAGAAACTTCCACGTCCTTATGGGAAATGTTATAATAGATAATTGAGTTAGTAAGTTCTATGTACTGCAGTTAATTAACTTTTGCGAAAAGTGTCGTGTGCTAAAAGTTTCCAGCAAAACCTACGTTATGATAAAAATTGCAAAGTTTTTCCTGCATACATTTTTTGTCGCTCCACGATATTCTATGATAAAACTTTCTGCTTTACCCTTATTTTAATGGAAGCTAATTAAGATATAAAAATGTACAAAGAGCTTTAAATATTTTAAACTACTGACCATAATGTTTACATCCATAAATGAATGACGAATCTTCCGGGAGTCCATTGATCAATTTACCCGCAGGAGCAGAATAGACAGCTTAAATGCGTCATCGATGATGCACATTGGTTATTGATTCATTAATTAATTACAGTCTTAAAGACAGGAAAACATGAGATCATTTTTACACTATGGAAACTACCAAGTAAATAAAAGATGGATTACCTACGTTCTTTTACATGAAACAAGATTTTGTAAAGATCACCAAAATAAAACATGTGATTTATGTGTGCTTTGAATCCAAACAAGTTTTAAAATAATACAATTAGTTTTATGTTGCCGGAAACTGTCGACATTACATCAATCTTATTAAGGTTACTCGTGTTATAAAATCGTTGTTGAGTACCAAAACCATAAACTTTATTGATAACATCGATAACAAGATTTCTATTAACGCTATTAAATGATAGTGCTGTGTTTTTGATACAAATCATGATAAGGATAGTCTCGCTTCTATAGCATCAGCTAGACATCGATGTGTCTTGATAGTCACACTAGATGCAATCGCTGGACAACATATTGATTGCACGAGATACGCACATTTTATTGGTATTCAGTTCACGGGCATTGTTCTTATTATGAACACTTATTAATAAGCATCGTGCGACGTGCTCTGTGATTTGTGGCTCAATAAATTATATTGCTATTTATTTGATAGAATAGTTTGGTACAAGGTATATTTTGATTGCTTATTTGCAACAGATGATGCATTAGCAGCACAATATAGTCCCCCAAAGAAAGCGCACATTAATGATTTGATGAAAGCAGGCCAAACAAAAATATTACGCAGAGATATAGAGTAAGGCTACGTTTCCATCAGAGATGTGCGAGGATGCGTAGCGAGGGATGCGTTTGTAAGAACCAATATAATCGCTTCATGTCCTAGCTACTCAGCTACTCAGGTAAATGAAGCGATTCTATTGGTTCTTAACAAACACATCCCTCGCTACGCTTGCACGTCTCTGGTGGAAACGCAGCCTGAATGTGTTCAAATTCGACTCGATACCCTCTCAGGATAATGCTCCCCTTTCCTCACTAGTAGACTGTTAATAATCTGTTACAGAATATAACTATAGCTGGCAGGATCCCAGAATTTTATTAGCTTTAAAATGAGGCAATCGGCGCCCTTGGCACAAGAACCAACATGCGAAATAGTCCAAAACGACAAGAAAGTTCGCTTAACAGCCGGAACCGAATCAAACTTTGTTCCGTCCAAGAATTTCTGACTTATAATCAGTTTTCAGATAAGGGTTAGGTTAGCGGGGTTCGATAATGTTCAGTGGACTATAGTGAAACTTTTGGGGTTCTTGATGAGACTTATTGTAATAAAATTTTGGTACCCAAACTGTCAAAAGAGATAGTCAAAACTATTTATGTAATAGGTACCGTACTACCGTACTATGTTTATTGTTCAAACAAGCATGCTTTTTTGTATTTGTAAGGTATGAATTACACCAATCTTTAGACAGCTGGCTGTTAGTCAGCAAAAACTCGAAACAATACCGACCCATCGTACCGCAAGGCAAAACCTCGTCACCTATAAACAAGCCATGCATTTCGTTTCGAACAAACCCTCCGTCACCGGCTGCGGCACAATATGGCACACGACCGCGTAAAAAACCACTATACGCGGTCCACGCAGACATTCACCCAAATGTGAACTTTACTTTCTGAATATAAAGTCGGAAAGTGAAGCATCGACTTCGGCACACGTTGCATTGAAGGTTGAACTTTGACTCCAAATGGCGACACGTTCTTTTTTGGAGGGTATGACGTTTGCTGTTTTGTACAAAAAAAGACTTAGCTGCCATGAGTTATGGTTTATTCTGGAATGTGCGGTGAATTCTTTGTTAAAATACTTCGCCAGGAGTCGGCGAAATGCTCACGTGCGTATTCCTTTTGTTGGAGGCTCCGATGTAGACTTGTACAAACCTCGACGGCGTTACTTGACATTTCATATGAATAATAGCATATTTTTATTCGTGTAATGCGTCGTAACCTTTTGGAGAAAGGATTTCCTTAACTCCATTTTGGGAGCAGTTGTTTGGGTCGTGCCAACTATTGTGTAATATGCGCAAGAATCCTGTATTAACTTATCATGTTTAATCGTTCTTTTAATATCTTTTCAAGTCACAGTAGCAGTAATTATCGTTCATGTCTCGATGGGATCTCAACTAATAAAAAAATGGTACGTACGAGTAATATGAGTCAGGGAACCAGTTCTTCTACGTGATTCAATAAAAAACAGGTTCTTACAATTGCTTTATTGCTCTGATTTTAGGTGTCAAGCGTTTTGTGGTTGCCTTCAACAGTTTCTGTCACGATTATCCTAGATTTTTTTGAATGCGGAACTTTTGTGGTACATATCTTTTAAACTGTTGTACTGGTTCGCTCTAATAATTTCGCGTGTCTACTTTCTTTCGTATTTCTTCGTCTACTTTATGCCAGGATTTAGCCTAGATACTGTATTTGCATTACCTTGTAATTGTAAGGGTAGTTCTTCAAATTAGTCCCTAATTTTTATAATCCCAATTTATACCTACATTTTATATTTCTGCTTCTGCCCATTAAGTAGCATCTACTTAGTCAAGTTCTACTTAATATTGTATTTCCATTACGTGACATGCGTATACCTGTAGGTACTTAAATTAAGTAGGCAGGCACCCATAACCAGTCACTTAAGTTTGTTAGAACTTAGAACCACAAATGGTTATAATGTTATTGTTACTTCACAGTGGGCCAATGTGGCTTGAGTACACAGTTAAATTAAGTATATTATGTATCATTTATATAATAATGTGTAGTTATGTAGTAACAAAACACCCATGCCATTGTGATTATTAGATTTTAAGTTAAACGAAACAAGGTGTTACGGTGGAAATGTATATTAGTTTATGTGGATGATTTCTAAGTGAATTTGAAGAAAGCTTTAGAACAAATCTAGATTGTTTCTTTGTTTGAAAATGATGATGCAGAAGGTCTTTCAATTTTATATTTGTATATATAGTTCTTTGTTTTAATTAATTTTTATTAAATTATTCTTGGCCTACTTCAAAAATTTATCATTGTGTACTTACCTACCATGTCTTCAATAGGTATGGACTTCACGATAGCCTAGTTTATAGATTCAAAGTTCAATGTACGCGCCAATTGCAGGAAAGATTACATTTATAGGACAAACACTGCCAAAAATTATCAATTAGTAAATAAATGATGTCATGATTCTATAGGGTCATGATTGGTTAGATTTTGGCAAACTTGTATCCTGTTGATAAAGCAATAGGCCGTGGTTGGCTGGTTGGTTCAATTTTATTGATAAGATTGCCAATCAATGTTTACTATTAGACCCTTCTGTTTTCTCAGGAACGTATTGCGCCATCTGCGCATATTATTCTAGTGAAAATGATTTCATGTTTATTTATAAATCACAACAAGTCATCATCTCTATTATTCTTAGTCGAAGTTGAGATTATTTTCGTAATGAGATCGATGGCCTCTTTACTTGATGTAGTTAGCCCTAACTTATGATGAGATCGCCCAAAAATTGTTTTAACTCATCTAACAGATTTGCTTTTCATTTTACAATCTTGCCTCGTTCGTTGCCTATATTTTGATACATCGGGCTTACGGTTTCTGATACCGTATTATAAAATATTAAAGTCATCATAGTTCCATTGCAAAAAAGATCCATCTATCTCTCATTTCTATACACTAATATTATAAAGAGAGAGTGCGAATTTTGTGAGTTCATGATGTGTGTTATGTGTGTGTGTTCTTATGTGGAGGATAGTCTCCGAAACGATTGATTTGATTCTGAAAATTCTTTCACTGAGAGCTACACTATCCCTGAGTGCTGTAGGCTACTTTTTATCCCGAAAAATTGTACGGTTCCGGTACGGTACGGCACGGGTCATGCGGACAAAATCGTGGGCAAAGTGTGTCCTTCTTTTAACGTTGATTTATTAAGTTTCAGGCTATCGGACATAAATATTCTCTTGTTTCATGCTTTTCAGTTCGATTTTTGTCGTCGGGTTTTAGTTTTTAACTATATTTTTATTTTAACCAATACAATATCGGGCCAGTGTTAAGGTACCTATATTACTATTTGTATTGAGTACAGGAGAACGAGCACAGATGCAGGGTTTTGTAATTGATTGCTGTCGCCCTCGTCCGTGTGTCACGCGATCTCGTGGCTGACTCGTAAACCATAACTTGCGGTGGCTAGCTAACTGGCTATAGGGTTACGTTCATAGAATTTACAATTACCCTCTAAAAAGTAATATTTGTTTAACATTTTCTTCGTAAGTGTTGTGTTGCTGATTTGACGTTGACGCTTGATCCAATTGCTGTTCGATCATTCACTTGTCATGCAAATGGACATCCCCACCGTCAGGTTTAGGTTGATCAAGCTTAGTAAATTGGACAGCAAACTTCGTGTGTAACCGCTATAATAACCTACCAATTTAATGGAAACTGATTTTATTTCTCACGCAATGTCAGACGCAGTCTGCTGAAATGAAAGCTAGGTATAAATTGCATATCTAGGTCCAGACTGATATATCATCATTTTAGTTTGAACTGGCCTTAGTTTACAGTAAGCTTCGCACCTACTAACCTCGTGTAAATGTCAAACAAAACGTTAATTATACCTTTATCACAGATAATATAATACTATACGTACAGATGCCTCATCTCATACAAAGAAATGTGACCGATTTAGCGCGGGCTATCTTCGGGCTATACACTTTTCCGTGCTTAAAGGATTTTTCAAAATTTGGACAAATATTTTTCATGATGTATTTTTTCATGTTCTCAATTTTACGCAAACTTCAATAACAAATCGATGCATATAACGCCATCTATTATGAGTTATTTCAACAAATGTTCCTTTGTTCCTGATGAGACCCCATGTCTTTATTAATATTGGAAGTTTGGAACGGAACGCATACCTACTTCGAAAATTCTGTAAAACAATTATTTCTACTGCACTTTGGTGTGTCTACTAAATTTTAGTAGTCGTTATGTTACCGATCTCGTTTTCAAACTAGCTCAGATTTTGTACTGAAGTTGAATTTCAATGAATTCCGTTTATTTGCGTCCCGTCAAAGAGAAACTTTTCAGACTGAATATAATTTATGAAATTCAAAGTTAATGTAAACGCTTTCCACTTTGATTTCAGAGTCGAAGAAATGTATATTTATGGAATGTTTTGTCGTCTATCGTTAAAGCTAACTAAGGACCATTTTAACTGTAGTTCCAGTAGGCTTTCAAAGATCTATAATGATCCCATAACATCCCATTACTTCTTGTAGGTACTCCAATCGTGGTCTGCCGGCCTAGCATGACCACGATAGAAACGGGTTTTGTCTACATAGAAATAGACAAAGTGACAGATTGTAGAAACATTTCTACGTTTTATGAATGAAACTGTAGAAATGTTTCTACAATCTGTCACTTTGTCTATTTCTATGTAGACAAAACCCGTTTCTATCGTGGTCATGCTAGGCCGGCTGGTTTGAGAAGCGCATACACGAATTGCAGCTGGATTTTATTTGTCCTGGAAAATATTTAATTACTTAAAGTTGTCTTTTCGTAGGAACTGTAGATAAATGCTGGCCAGTAGCCAGTAGTTTTAGCGAAAAAGTATAAATATTTATAAACTTCGTAGTAGGTACACACAAATTGATGTTGAAAACAATTAAACATTTCTGGAGTTTTACTACTGCAACTGTAACCGAATCAAAACTTACTCAGGATAGGTTGATGTAGTTTAAAGCCACGTAGACTTCTTCCTAGGTAACCTAAGTCGTGTTTATTCAAAACTTCAGGCGCGAGCTAATCCTTGTTCAAAGCGTTGAATAGTCTGTTCGCTCAAACTGATTTCACGGATTGTCGCCTCCGTTCCGCCCTGTTGACATTAATTGTCCAAACAATTGTTGGATAAACTGTAAAAAGATAAGTAGCGGTCGCGTCCGATCCAGCCGTCCGTCGAGCTTTTAAAACTTTTTATAGGTACTGTTTGCGAAAACCATAGAAGTAAAAAAAGTGCAGTGTCGTCGGAGAATATGAGTTATGTTAACAAGCTTTTATTTTTATTAATTTTAATGCTTTACAGTTCGGGATAAATATTGCTAACAATAGATAAGTACCTATCACAAAGAAAGTTCCAATCAGAAAACTCCATTGTTATCCAACAAATGTTGAGTTATTACGAAAAATGGACATACATTTTCTCCATTGCTTTATTTCAAGAAAAGCAACAACAGGCAGCAATTGAAAGCCCTCAATGAATGGCGTATACAACAATGGCTCGTTCGTAAACACGTCGTATTATGTGCGTTGTGTCGATGGTTTGTCGTTCCGAGAATGAGAACCGCAGTCGCCACGAATGCGGGTAATCGATACGGAATCGATGACCAACGCTGCAGTCTCGTTAAATATTTACTACATATTATACAACCTTGCGTTGGTCGCCGGCTCGCCGTACTATTGCCCTTGAGAATTTGTCACTAGCTTATGCTAATACCAGGTTGAACTTGCAAAATCAGCGATAGGCTCGAACTAGGACTTTCGAAAGTTTTCTAGAAGTCTCCTAGTAGATTTTGAATTTACGAGAGGAACCTGACGCGGTCTGGTCTGACTTGCGTTAGGTCTCATGTAGGGAAAATTAAAATGAATGCTTAGAGGCTGTAGAAGAACACGAATGAAGAAAATTGTTGACTCTATTCCTGTACTCAGTTCAAAATCGCCTGAATTCTTTTTGTGTTAATGGACGCCTAACACTTTTTCACTCACCACTCACACTAAACTAAAATACTGTATTTATATCATCTATCGCGTTCGGTCCGTCGTCAGCATGATTACATTGATCAAAATTAAAGCGTCAAGCTCAATAGGATAAATTAAGCATAGCATAATCGGCCTATAATGTTCCCACTGCTGGGACACAGGCTTCCTCTGTGAGAGGGAGTGGGCCGTAGTCCACCACGCGGGCCCACTGCGGGTTGGTGGACATCACATGTCTTCGAATTTTTGGTTCTAGGACATGCCGGTTTCCTCACGATAGTTTCCTTCACCGTTAAAGCAAGTGATAATTAATTTCTAATACGAAAATGACTTCGAAAAGTCAGCGGTGCGTGCCTCGGGATCGAACTCGAACCATTCGCCGTGGGAGGCACATGGTTACACCACTAGGCTATCAAAGCTCAATAGCGCCTAGCACATCTCCCTCGTTTCTATGATCTGAGAGTTTTCCTTATAAAGTAACCAGCTTAGTCTCACCTGCGATGTTTCAAGAGATACAGCGTGAGTTATTATTATAGGATCTACATCACGTGTGCGGAGACTTACGATAGACTACTTGCCACTTATTAAATAGGACGTTTGTCTGCAGGCCAAGAAACGTATCGAAATAGGTACATAAGAACAGCTATAGTTTCATTTTCATTCTCTGAGGCGGGATTGGCTTACTTTTATTCGCCTATTTCGCGGCTTTTATGTTGCTTGGGAAGTCAAATCGATTCTTGTGTTTGATGCTATCTTACTTGGCGCTTTCGGCATTCTTATTTTGGCAGACATCGAACTAGAAGTTGCATGTTGTTTCACAATTGTATGGCAACACTAAACTAGATATTATTTAACATAATAATAGGTGCAAACTGCAAAGTAATGAAAAAACTGTGTGCGTGTCAAAGTTTAATATCATACAAAAATAGCCACGACCCAATTCAGAATTAAGCATTATATCAAGAAAATAATTAACAACAATGTTAATTGTTATATAATTTCCCTCTTCAAGGCTTTGGGGGCAATGTGTTTATTTAAACAAAATATTATAGAGAATCTTCGGAGCCAATCAACGTCTTGTAACAATCACTAGACATTCTGCCTGATCTGAGGAGGTCGTCGGCCTAAGGTCGACGATACATTGTATTCTGTTTACGATTTACCCGATAGAGCAGGGGTGTTAAACTCGATTTTCTAAAGGACCATCTATAAAAATTAGGGGTAGGTATGCTATCGGGCCGCACTCAAAATATACGCAAAAAGAATTGATAATAGGAATCTTTATTTAATTTTAAGAATTATTATTTAGGAATGAAATATACGCAAAAAGAATTGATACTAGGAAGTTATTAGATTGCTAGACGCAACCGGGATTATCATAAGCATAACATGGCTTTGATATGTTCAAAATTCACAATAATATAGGTACTTACATTGATAATAGGATCCGGAAACTATATTTAGGAATTTTATTTAGCTTGCAGGCCGCATGCGGCCCGCGGGCCGTATGTTTGACATGACTGCGATAGGCTATCTCTGACCTAATGGTTTGTTACTAAATATAATACCTAGTGCTTTGAACTGAATAATTAATGATTTGTATCTTGTTGTTTCAGGTATGGATATTCTTAGCTGATAGTGTGCTTGTGAGTGTTTATTTTTTGCTAGTAACATACACTTGTAGATCGTGTTTCTTATTATATTACACTTGGTTGATGTGTTCGTTTTTTGTTAAGTTTCTGAGATATCACTTAGCCAAATGATATGACCGCGTCGTGTGAAAATCCTGTTCGAAAACCTCTCGCAAAATATTTTAGGTAGGTACAGTCAGTGCCCCACATTGTCTGACACCTCTTAGAATCTTACTACATATTTCTAAGAGGGGTCAGACAATGTGGGGCATTGATTGTAGCTACTTGCTTACTATGTAAATTCTTACGATATTATTACCTATAATGGCTGTAAAAAATTGCATATTCTTACTGTTGCACACACTTTCTATTGAAATAGATAAATTGAGAAAAGTTAAACAAATATCCTTTAGTCTTTGAAATCACAGAACGGTAAAATATATTACATCCTCCAACATCGAACTTGATTTTGTTCTGAAATCGTGTTTGATTGCAATTTGTTCACACTCCAACGCCTCTGGAAATCTCATGTATTTATGCATGCACTTACCAAACGACTCTGCATTACCGTATGTATGGTATGGGCCCTGCATCGTGGGCGAGAGATCTCAGATCTCACTATTGAACTAGGTTCTAGTTCTTACTAGGACGCAAGTCTACATACGTCACAGTAGCATTCCCTTTTGCATATAAGTACACCGTTTCTCTAAAGCCTGTTTGTTTGTATTTGCTAGTCGCCTTAGAGTAAGAAGAAAGTTTCGTATCATACGTTGCAGTTTCTTACAAACAAATCTTCTACGGAACACATAAAAAGTCATGTTAAACGGCCGTTTTCAATTTATCAGACTGTTATCTTGTCGGTGAACTTGGCCCTTAGAATGTAGTTTCTCGTTTCACATAGACCTGAGTTCCCTTCAACACTGTGTTGGCTCATAATGTCAATATGTTCAACGTTTTTAACGGTGTTGGAATTTTTCTTTCAACATCATCTCGCTTACCACTTTTTGTCCGAGTACCTATTGCCTAGTAGTGTCCTAGGCATTAATTTAACACATAAATCTAAAAAAACCTACTGGTAGAATGATAAGGCGTAGATAGAGTGACAGACAGGGGAGCCAACTTAGCGCCCTAAGAACTCTAGTCCTATATGAGACACACAGTGGCGAAGGGTCCCAACAATACGATTCCTACCGGCTTCCCTTTGAAAAATAGCACATGCAGAATTGTCAAATATTTATAATTAGCTTTTCGTGGCCAGGTAAACATTAGTATGTCCGGCTTACCTCTTACAAAAATTGACTCTTCGCCACTGAACCCTAAACCTAAACACACTCAATGCACCAAATGTCACAGAGTACAAAATTAAAAGCAACTACGTAAAGTCTGTCTTTTTTTTCCAATTTTTATTATGACAAGAGCAAACAGCCTTCAGCCTGCATGTGCGGATTGTTTTTTTTTACTTCGAGCTATTTATTAAGTGTAACTAACGACTGTTATTTACGTTTGAGGTCATGACCTGGTTATTGCTGTCATAAATAAGCGGGGCTCGTTTTGCTTTTTAGAAACACGAACAACAATAGACGTTGGGTTGGAATAATCGAAAAGTAAATCCTTTTAGCAACAGCTGAGAACATTATCTCTATCTTAGATCTTTAGCGTTATAATGGCAGAATAATAGCCACCCGTTCAATTTATCAGCGGTCTATCGCAAATCTCAACTTACTCAATTGCAGGCTTTAAGCTGACACGACATAAATATACGAGTAGGTATCTAGCTAAATTGGGGTCAAAATATATCCTTAATTCCTTATAAAGATTTTCCCTTTCGATACAATAAAATCGCAAAAAAATAACAAAGTGGTCCATTCTCCAAAAAATACTCAAATATCTATTCTTTGATTTTCCCCTTCGATACTATAAAAAATCGCAAAAAAATAAAGTGGCCCATTCTCCAAAAAATACTCTATTGAGCTGAAGAGTTTTTTGTTTGTTTAATCGCGCTGATCTCTAGAACTTCTTGTCGGATTCGAAAAATTCTTTTTGTATATGATAGCCAGATTCATGATGAATAGTGTAGGGTATTTAATATCACGCTGTGACCCTTGGGAGCCGAGCAAAAAAAAAGTAAGAAAACGAAGTAATAAGGGTAAATAATCTGTTTTAAATTAAACAACGGGTGAAACCGAGGGGCATAGCTAGTTGTAGATAAAAATAACGAAAAAAACAAGTCTTGTAATTTAAGTATCCAAACAATGCCGACCTTGGCTGTCCAGCCGTCTCAATTGCAACATTTTGACGGTCAGTCAGCAGGGCCGCGGTCAACGACCCGCCCGGAAATAGATAGCCCACGTGCGTTTGATAGTACACCTATCCGTGCTCACATAAATTATACGAAGCTTGTACGGATTTCAGCTGAACTGCAGTAGAAGCCGCGTAGTTTTTTGGAACGAAAGTATTGACTGGTAGAAATCGTCACGTAAGTAAAAAGCTTTATGCCCCCTCTATGCGACTTTCTCTGTTTCTCTGTCTCTTTCTATCATAATATGAGGCGTAAGGAACATAATGACGATTGCCCTGTCTACACGTCTTCGATGGCTGACTGTACAGTTCTTAGACTGTGGTATTGGACTGCCAAATCTTATTTTGCATTAACGTTGCGTTTCTCGAGCCATTCAACAATCGTTTTTGATATCATTTCAGATCTAATAAACAATTTATATTCGTCAATAAACGTCAGGCTAGCGCCATTACGATGTCTGTTTGACACTTAACTAACGAAGGTAAAGATTACTATCTTATTTAACTACCGTTAGTTGATACCTGCGTAACTTTCATCTATTTCATTAAACTTCAGTTGGAGTTTACCTCAGATCATAGAAACAAGGAGATGTGCCGAGGCGCTATCGAGCTTGATGCCTGATCTTGAGCAAATTGCTCATATTAAAAACGTACGCGCTGGCGACGAACCGAACACGACCGATGGTATAAATACAGTGTTTTAGTTTAGTGCTAGTGTTGAGTGACGATTAACAGTGTTAGATTGAGGGTGTGCGGAATGTTCAATGCGTGGGAGATCTTTTTATTCACAAGGAGCGCTTAATTGTGCGCGTAATTGTGTCGAAAAATGTACTAAAATTGGCATCAGTTGTTCCCGTACTAATTTGCTATGATGGCATATCTCCTTGTTTCTATGATCTGAGGAGTTTACGATGTGTGGGCTTCATAACTATGTACATTATTTACCTATTCATATAATATACCGCTTGACAGATTTGACTATCTCGATGGTCTAGTGGTCTTAAGTGTGACTACTGAGCTTGGGGTCCTGGGTTAGTTTCCTGGGCCAGGTCAAGTGTTATTGGATTATTCCATTAGAAAAGTCTTAGTATTTCTAGATTTGTGCTTGGTTAATGACAATCGTTGGGCTGTACTTTCGAAAACATTTGAATGGACAAATTCGTGCTAAATTAGGTACCCTTTTAAGTTTGACTGTAGGTAGGTACTTGAAAAAGTGACAATAAACATCGGACCCAATCGAAGCAATACTAAGGAACCAGTTGGTTTTTTACGAGTTGTAAACATTTTGAGAATCACCTTTATGATTGGTGTGGTTGATATTCCACGTAATGTAGGTAGGTATCGGTTTGATTAAAATTCTAGTGTTAGTGAGATGTAAATGCAAAGTAAGTTTGTTTGTTACCTTTTCACGCCTAGGTAAACCACTGTGATCATCATGAAATTTTGCATATACCTACGTTGTCAGGGGTACAGAAAGGACATAGGGTACCTTTGATCCAGAAAAAAAAGCAGTAGCTGGTTTTCAAGCATATTGCGCGCACGGGGAGTGTGCGATTAGGCATACCTACCTACCTAGTTGGAGTAGAAGTGCAGAAAGCATTTTCTTTTTCACATTTGGTCGAATTTCGGCATACACAGGCATCGCCTGTAGTCTGTCTGCTTGTAGCTTTTAATTTAACTAGTGTTAGATTAAAAGCCTGAAAATTACCTAACAACTAGTACCTAATAACTAAGTCTTAATTGGTCTAACCACCCATGAGGAATCCATAACTAAGAGAAAATCGTTTCTAACTTGCAGTTACTTACTCTATTAAAGATAGCGTTATCTTTAGGGTAAACGCACATATTGCTGTCCCGCAGACGCGTTTTCGAGCATAAATAAGCGCCTACGCAGTACGACGACTATAAGTTAACCACCCCATGCGACGGTGAAAGTCTACGGCAAATCTATACTAATATTATAAAGCTGAAGATTTTGTTTGTTTGAACGCGCTATCTCTGGAACTACCAGTCGGATTCGAAAAATTCTTTTTGTATATGATAGCCAGATTCATGAGGTATATAGTAAAGGTTATTTAACATCACGCTATGACCCTTAGGAGCCGAAAAACGGGGGTGAAACCGCGGGGAACAACTAGTATCTATGTACAAAGCTATTTGAACTGTTCCAAAATAATTATTTTTTTATAGATTTTTATATAATTAATTAGGTAGAATAAATTTTAATGTACGATGTATGAAGTAGGTAGGTACATGATGTTTCGTATTAGCAGGGCGTTTTGTTAAAAAAAAATATTGTTAAATATTATGGTAATATGACAAAGTAGGTTTCTTTTCCGAGGTTTGTTGCTGTTGATGTTATTTTAACCGCGAATTAACCGCTGATCGATATGTAAGTAGGTGTTGGTGGTTTTATAATTATGTTGTTTTCATGTGGGCATATAAATAGACAATAAGTATGATGTATTTCCCCTATTATATTGTTCAACAAAATGTGCCTATACCTACATAGATAATATTGACTGATTAAATCGAATTAAAAGTCGTGAAAAGACAAAAGGACTATTGTTAGTTCAGCTGATAAGTATAGGTACCTACTGGTAATTCACAAATATACAATACTATCAGTTTGCCCGCGACTTCGTCCGCATGACGTACACGTAGCGTCATAGCACCATCTAGCGTCCTAAAGCAATTGTCACTATCGAAAGTTATTGTTCTTCCCCTCGGGAACAGTACTCTTTTCTGGATGAAACCCTGGATGGTACCCTATGTCCTTTTCTGTACCCCTGACAATGTATATGCAAAATTTCATGATGATCGGTTTAGTGGTTTGGGCGTGAAAAGGTAACAAACTTACTTTCGCAATAATAATATTGGTAAGGAAGATAGGATAAAAATATTTTTATTTATAACAAAATAAAACCAATGACAAGTCTTATCGTCCACTTCCTCTGTGCCAATCATGTGCGTTACCTTAGCGAGGACATTCCACGCACATAGATAATGACGTCGGAGTAGGTACTTTCCCTTATGACATTGACATGTGTCTGTCCCGCTAATTTGCTTTAATCGGCGCCCCTAATGGAACTCTTTCACGTGGCCCTTTAAGCCGGCCACGTATTCCCGACAGTCGCGTCGACACTCCGACAATGTCGTGAGAAAGATTTCAGGAAAACCGATCGATGTGATGATGTGTGATGTCAAACTGCGAAAAAAATATTTTTTGTGGAATAAGTAATCTTGATCGTTTTTGAAATGTCACAGATTTAGGAATAGGCGGAGTAAAAAAGTAAAATAAATAAAATATGTGGTTGATATTGCGCAATGGTAAGGAGAATCAATAAAGCGACGAGGCAGACTAACTTAAAACAGACATAGTAAAAAATTTAAGTCCACCAAAAATGTACACGTGCTTGAAAATTTGAAATACATTAGTTCAAGCCCAACGTACGCGAGGCGCGAGGTGTACCTAGGTTGTTTATTGATAAAATAACGTATTTCGCGCGTATCATGTAAATTACGGTAGCAAAGTAAACAAATGTGTGGGGGATCACCCTTTGTTTACCATGCACGGCGCCTACCATAAGGCCGTATTTATAAGTAAACAAGTCTGAGGAATTCCGAGTACAATATCAACAAAACTAATGACATTAGTAAGTAGACGTAATGTCGATAGTTTGTAACTGGCCTTAGTACTAGTAAAGAGTGGGTACACTGAAGTCTGAACGATTTTAATAAGTCATTTATTCTTATTCGACCTTCAGTATTGCTTTCAGCGATACACGTTATTATGTAATAAAGAAATATAAACGTGAATAGTTATTTTGCGGCTATACATTATGAAAACATGATTTATTACTAGTTTTTGTATGAGAAATAAACTTTTTGCTGCGAAATATAAGATGGAATTTAATAGGCAGTTGATGTACCTGTCGTTCTTTAATTTATTTCTCAATAGGAACTGAATTTACATTTTCGTTTGACCGCTTTGCTTGTGCGATCGGGCCTTAGGGAAAAATCGTTAGTACTAAATAAATCATTTGGTAGTATGTGTCCGATTAAAATAATCACTACTTAGCGATTCTACCTGCAGCCATGGTTCGGAAAAACCTGCAAGCGATATGTATATTATCTAGCAATCGACATGAATATAAAATGAACACCTACAACACGGTTGTTTAAATAAACTCGGTTAAACCAAAACCTATTCAAAATAAGCGATCAATTGGCTTCCTATTAATATCCCGGAATCCCCTCTAGGTTTAATATGAAAAATAAATTGAGTGCGTGGCTTTCAGCGGCTTATTGATTTAATAAGCCGCTGAAAGCCCTACATGCCGCCCGAATTGTAGGATATAGGTACGTTGAATTCTTTTGTTAGCAATGTATGGACTTGTATAACCTGTTACTGCTTTGTATTGGTTTTTTGTACCGATACTAATTGCTCTAAGTTTCATTTTGAAGCTGGCCCTGCTACTCTATCGCATACTAAGTACAGCTTTATAAATCTCATTGGTTTATTCTACAGCTTTGTAAATTACATTTTCAATCATGGCTTGGCAGTAATTACTGGAATTAACCCTTTAAAACGGCTCCTTTTATACGGAAGATTGCGTTACGTGCTATTTAAAACGAAGCTTCAACCAATTACGTTTAATAGTGAAAATGTATTGGCAGTCGAGGCGAGGGACCGACTTTATTGATTAAATATTTAAACCAGACTAAATGACTTACAGACTTTGACTTACAGAGTATTTTGCAGTAGACAAAAAACTGGTTAACTCTGAGGGTTTAAATCATACAGCCAATGAAATAGAATTTACTAGGGGACCTTATATAAGGATCTATTTTAGTTTCCCTCGGTCAACGTTATCTGTAGTTATTTCAACTGCTTCGCCTATACAGTAAATTGTGACTATTTACGCGTTGATGTGTCGGCCGGCCATTCAGTTCGTCCCGGTGGCTGCGAATTTGTTATCTCTAGTGGTTCATTAGGCGAGGCCTGCAAAAGGCTAGCTGGGACAAAGGCCCATTGGACCCACCCTCGGAAGTCGTAGGGTTATACAAATATACGACTCTTAAGTACTGCTCATGAATTTCAGTTGGGTTATTCTCTTTATTAAAAATGACGCCATGTGATTTTATTTATGTGTCTGTATGTTTTTAACAGGGAAATTGTTTTTTTAATGTTGTATATTCCGTCGACCTAGTAATAGTTTTCATTTATCAACAGCGTCAGCCAACATCCGATTCGTTTAGTAAATTGGCGGCGTGACGGCCGTATCGCATTTCGTTTCCTCATTTTTTCATAGCGTTAATAAAAGAAATGTGATACTTATAGGTAGAAAGAAGCTTTTAATATTTCGTATATTTTTTTAATTAATTCCCAATTAATTTTGCTGACAGCTGGAGACAGGAATCACTATTTCTTGTGCTCCTTGAAGCAATCAATAAAACAACTTTTTCTTCATAAGGCTGTATGTGTTTTTGATTCCTGACTCACCGTGTGACTCAGGGGACTCAGATTTATGTTGAACATCTTAAAATTTATGGCATTCAATCCATGCAGAAATTTCCGGGTTTTATTTTTTTATATTGTTACAAATAAGTGTCTACTCAATTTTATATGCATCCTGTTAAAATAAGAATTAGTGCATCATAAAAAAATTACATCCTTTTTGCAGTTGATGTTTGATCAAATATAAATTCACGTTTTATCTTAAGAATGCGGTTAAACGACCGCAGACCTTTTAAATTAAGTGCAACTTATAACCTTTAGGAGTTTGGGACATAATGTTCCCAACTGCTTCTAAAATGTTATAATATATTATGTATTGTTATTTTACACTTGACTTATTTTTATTGTATTTAAGCAACGCAGTGTCATTAACTCTTCCTTTGTGGAACTCCATTCGATTGTTTTGGTCTCGCTCCGCCTGTGTCTTCAATAAAACGAGTTACGTGCCACGAATATCCCTAATGTCACGATATGAACGTACTTCTACATCAGTACCCCTATCATGAGTTTTTTTGACGTATAGTTTCGTTAACGTAAGCATATTTTAAATTTAAAATACAGCAGTCCTGGAACATTTTGATAAAATTTTATACAATTGAAATATAACAATTTGCACATTTTAAAAAATGCAGAGAAATTAATTAAGTACCTATTTAATTTATATAAATATTGTGTAACAAACGTGTATCTTCAATTCAAAATATGCTTACGTTAACGATACTACACGTCAAAAAAAGTCATGATCGGGGTACAGATCGATGTTTTGATGACAGATCAAGTTCAAACCGAACCTTCCGAAGCCAGAATCGATGTCAAATAATCGTCTGACTACGATTGAATTTAGAATTCCATGTTCCTTTGAGTGGAATACATGAATTTATTATTAAATGTTCAATGCTTTATCGTTTTGTTTTTATTGTATTGTTGACTTGAATCATCTTGCGTTTGTTTTTTTTTAGTATTCAGATGCAGAAGCAGATGTTTCCAATTAAATTTTTGTAAATTATTTTTATGCAACATGTTGTTAGATTAGCATTATCCGTTACATACGTGTATAATTAATATTTGATTTGCAAACTTGACAAGTACCTACATAATTGAAATAGAAAAATCGTCCCTATTGGACAAACTCGATGTATTTATTTGTGTCACGCTTGTGAAGATAATATCACGATAAAATAATCGATATTTCGAGTCATACTCGATTTGTCATAATATTCCAATAAAACATTGACTGGAAATATATTTTTCATTTCTCATACTCGGAAAGTAGTGTTTGTTTGATCAGAGCAGCGGATCGAAAACGATGCTTCCCTCCCTTGGGCGGGAAAGACTCATAGTAATTGGTTCCCTCCCTAGGGCGGGAATGAATTTTAAAAATAGAACTAAAATTGGTTATTTAGTCGGCTATAATTTTTTTTACATAATTAAGAAAAATATCGATTAAAAAAAAAATGCTGCGGTCTTGTGAGTGTATACGGCCAATGTGAATTAAAAAAAAATACCTATTAAAGTGGGTTGGCCCGCGGCGGTGACGCGGGCGGTGTGTTCCATATTTGAAATTTAAATTAAAAAAGACTATTTATGTATAATTTGGCGGGACACTAACTCTGTACCGAAATTATTTGATTAAAAATGAGTTCAAGCGATTCTGAAATGTCGACCCCCAATTCCGTTAAAGAAAACTACTATTTTTTACTTTCCTTATATTTGAAATGAAAAGTAGAGTGTTTAACACGGGTGAAAGTCATCAATTCCCACTCGGACTATAGCCGCCCTCGCTTCGCTCGTGCGTCTAAATACCTCGTATGGGAATTGATTTCTTTCCACCCTTGTATAACAATCTACTATTCCTCGTGCTCGTTCGAAATTCGAAAGACTGCCTTCGTAGATATTGGTTTATATTGGCGGCGGCGGCATTGTGCAAATAATACAAGACGTTTAAAAAAGTGCGTTCAATTGGTGGTACAATAGGAGCTTTTTTGAAAAAAATGAGTTCTTTGGCGCCGTTCTTGATTGTCTTCGGTGAGTCAGCTGGTATTTCACAGAACGTGACTGTACCAAGAAATTTGATAGAAAGCCGCATAACGGTATTATGTTAAATCGAATTTGATGGCGGAAATCTCTTGCATGCGTATGTAGATTTACTTTTCTAAATTGGTAAGAGTTTGTTAAAACTAATAGAGCCGTACATTTTTGAATTATTGAATTCAATTGCAGCAATTTTACATTTATTTAGATGTAAAATTGCTGGCTTATATAATTAGTTACGTAGTTTATATGCTAACAGGACTACTCATTTTCGTTTTTGCATATTATTTTCGTCCCATAATGCTCGATTGTTGTTTTCTTCAATTTCCATAGAGGCAGACATGCAACATTTAACTTTGAATGACTTATTGCTTTATTTTGAAGGGGGAAATTCCTCTGCGTACATTTGAGTGTTAGGCAAAAATATTCTTATACTCGAGGGACATTCCAAAAGGATATTTTCGCTTATTGCTTATAAATCACGATCGTAAATATAATGGAGGTCGAATGTCTTCATTCTACTTTATTTATTAGCGTCTAGTCCTTCGAGCCGGATAGGGGCTCAATCTAAAATAATAAACGATGGAATCGAACGGCGCGAGGGGTGCAAATGTGAATGAAAGTTGGTTTCAGATACAGTGTGAACAGCCTTTGAGAACGTCAACTTTTTTGGTTCAGCGTTGAAAATTATAACTATTCTGTAAAGGTTGTTTTGTTATTCTTTTATTAGGCTAGGCTGTTGTTATTTTATATTTATATAAAAACACGATCACAGGTTCTTAACGACTATAATTAGGTATTAGGTATTTGTATAATTTTGGATCTATTTTTATTATATTTTCCAGCCATTTGGCTAAAATTCGGAAGAAATCTAGTTTTGGTCCATGTGCCTTGGACCTTGGTGTAGCCTGTAAATCTTATTAGTCGGTTTTGAAAGACCGAATTTTACGATTTGCGTAGGAAGAAGCTGAATGCTGCACATACGTTTTATGACCTTAACAAACATATTAAAGTCTTATATTTACGATATTACGAACGGAATTAGTTTGGAGACCTATAAAAAGCCACTAAACAGGTAAAGAGACTTAAATAGCGTGGTTTTTGTTTTTATTTTAATTTATTACTGCACTAAATGACTCCCCGCGAGTATTGATACATAAGTAGGTACCTATATCTTTTTTCATTTTATTGGCGTGGATAATGATGTCCTCCGCCACATGTCTGTTAGACTCCTGACCTGACTAAAAACCACGTGGTGTTCCTGCAACAAGAGCTAGTTAGTCGTAAGGTCGTACCTATAGTTAAACAATACATTGATCCATTATTTAACTCTGTAGTGTTCCAAAAATACTCTCTAACCAACATAGTACCGTAAAAACTGGTTTAGTAGTAAAAGTGCATCAACACACGAGCTTAAAAGTAGCCACAACCAATAACTAATTCTAAGCATATTTGTTCTTCTACTGTGTAAGCAATCATAAAGCTTGTCTAAGCGTCGTTCGCAAACAATAAATGTTCTGATCTTTAAAGTTGCCGTGGTGTTTGACGGCAAACAGACAATGTTGCCTTTTTGTAGTACACGCGTAGCTAAAGGTCGATGGAACTCGATGCGGTTTGAGAAGCAAGATGTGAGCGTACAGTTTTTTCTGACATTTACAACCTCAGTTAAAAATTTGCTTGAAATTAGTTGTATAATGAACGGTACAACGGAACATTGTCATTTTCGCGTTTGAAATTCAGCGACAGAACGGTCCTGATAACCTGAAAGTGTAAAATATGTTGTTGAAATTATATGATTCTAAAGATAAAACCTTACAGATTGGTCGGCGCTGCGACTATTAAAAATGATTGCAGGAGTACCTATACGTAATTATATGCGAACGAAATTTTCATTAAAAACTTGAGAATTGAAACAAACATTTAATATTCAAATCCCTTGTTTTGACACTAGCTTAACAGGATGTTACTATATTTCGTGATATGACACTAAAGGCCTCTTGCTCATGAATACGGATATGATAAACACTAACATTTGTATAAAACACAAGGCCAAAATTGCTTTATCGGGTCCTTCGCCCCATCCCGTCGCGATTCGCCTATCTCCCGCGCCGCCGTTATCGTCGGCGTCGTCGTGTTCTGGGCTGGGCTATAAACAAGTAGGTTTATTGTATGACTCCGAGCTCGACATATCGAGTGGAGAGTAGCTCTCTTGGTCCTCCAGTACCGGTCTGCCAGATGACCTAAACAGCTGTTTGCTGTAACTGTCGCTGATTGATCGGAAAAGATGGTAATCGAAGACTGAAATCATTCAATAGATGACTTTTAAGCTTTATGGGGTCGGATTCTTCTTGCTCTGTTGAATCATTCACATTGTCGGTAATCATTTGATTCATGCTTATAAAATCTTTGGTTGGGTTGTTTTACTTATAAAATATTACAATGGTACTTATTCCTGCTTTTTGCTGCAAAGGTTAACGATTTTATTTACACACACGTAAAATGTAAATGATTAATAAGAATGTATAATCAGTTTAAATAAACAGGCATTTAATTTTAATCGTGTATATCGAATTAAAAAAGATGGATGACTTTAGCTTCCATTTTGAGTGGGTGGACAATAATCATAGTTATGATTTAAATAACAGTTTGTTTTATTGATGAATGACCTCAGAAACATCAAATTGAATATTGAGATTAATTTGTTTTCGCAATATAAATGGGCTATATTCATTTTTAATGTTTCTTAATTGGCGTAATGGTTACCAGATTACGAACAAGGTTGTTTTTTATTTAAGAGAGGAATGGAATGTACTGGTAAAAATAATGCAGAAATAACTCGATTTATTTAGTTTAACAGGACAAAATGTATTTTATTATTACAATTAGTTAGCATGCTTATCAAACAGGTTTCACCTGATTAAACATAGTAGTGACAGTTCAAAATTTTCTATTATAATTACGGCTGCCAAAGGAACAAAAGCCCCTACTATCAGCACTTTCTATCTGCCAGAAGATCTCGGCAATGGGGCCATTTCAAACCACAGTTTAATAAGGGCACGTCAATTAAACGCTCCGAACTTCACATCCATATCTAATTACTCGACCAGCCAATTAGAGCTCTTGCGGTGTAGCATTCATTATGATATTGAAATGGCAGCGTAGGTCGCATTTCAGTGGTGATGTAATTTTAGGACCGGTTAGCGTTGAACTGTGGTGTTCGGGATTCTGTCTCGGATTTCACTCGTTTAGGTAAGGTTAAAGGTTGCCTTTTTAAAATTAAAATAAATAACCAGTTTTAGTAGAACCGTTAAGATTGAACTTAAATGGTATGTTATAAAGGTAAGTACTTTTGTTTATTTACCTCAGAATGCCCAACGGTCGATCGTGACCTCGTAAAAAAATGTCCAAGCTACCTTAAGCCATAGTGTAATTTGATTCAAATGGTAATAATATTCTTAGTAGAAGAACGTGTAGAAATGCAAGCATGTCCAGTTTAACTCAGATGTCTCGCGTATCGCGCAGGGTGGGTCAAGTAACAGTGGTCGTCGGCGAGGCAGTGCCGGGCCGGAGCTCAGCGCGCAGCCTCCGCTGTATCGAGCGGCCGCGCCTACCCCACGTGCTTCATTCACCGGTAGGTACTCGACCAGTACCACGTGTGTTCGACCATAGTATCGGCGAAATAGGCCAT
This sequence comes from Thalpophila matura, assembly GCA_948465475.1. NCBI lineage: Eukaryota > Metazoa > Arthropoda > Insecta > Lepidoptera > Noctuidae > Thalpophila > Thalpophila matura. The sequence goes on from OX419185.1 coordinate 15,569,564, forward strand.
AGTAGAAATAAAAATAGTTTTTACTTTTGTCTGCCGGTCTGAAGTACGATGCAAACAACGTGTGTGATAGACGTTGCTAGAAAGAAAATTTACTTAAAACTTAATTTATTTATGTTATTACGACTATAATATCAGTAAACTTAACAATATTTATCATATAACTTAGTATTTGGCTTTGTGATCTGATCACCTTCGAAAACCAAAGCTTTATTATTATACAAACATAACTATATTGTGGGCAAAATAAAATTGTGCTATTGAGTCTCACGTTGGGCGCCAACTTAGGAGTTGGCGCCCAGCGTGGGACTTATTTATTAATGGCATCCAAACATGGGTCATAAATGAAACTGAAAGAATGGGTAGTACTGCATAAATGATGCCTTAAAATCTTTGTTGAAAGGAAAATTACTAGTCCTTACCATACCACTTAAAGTAGTAGCATAAATCTCAGGATGTTAAAGCGTTAACAAAATGGTAAAGTGCCATTTTTGTTACTTATAAATCTTATTGTATTATAACTACGCATGCGCGTAGCTATTAAAAAGGCGGGGAACCATTAATTTTCGCGGCTTTTGACAAAATATTAGCAACATTTCTTAATGAGAGTCTCGGACTTTTCGCAGTTGGGATAGCGGGTCGTTGTACTGAAAAATATAAATTATCTTGATGAAAGAAACAATCGGAACGTTCACGTTATAAACATTCTGATGATGTTTATATTGAATCAGATTATTAATTGAGGGAAAATGGTAACATAATTAAGTTATAAACAAGTAAGAATCATAAACAGTGATGTAGGATGTACTCGCAAATAGGTACACATGGTCACACAGTGTGCTTGAAGGGGCAGTCTTAAAAAGATTAAGTACGTTATATGAATGGTGTCAATGTTGAGTCTTTCGACATATTTTGCCTGGACTCTCTTTATGAAAATCCAGAATTTAATTTCCTGTTTTTTTAGTACTCTTTGTAGGTATAAATAAGACGTTCTGTACTTAATTTTTGTATGAGTGGCGAAATCGCATCACTTTTGGAACTTAATTAATCCCTTTGATGTTGACATCAGATGTTCCTTAAGTTATTATCGTTAAATTAAGACAATATGTCCAGAACATGCTTTTAAAACCCCTTTGATGACTTATTTGGGTGATCGGGTGTTGCAATATTTTTTTAAACCTTGATGATCCCATGAAAACAAGATCGGTCCGAATTATAATAAGATTCCTGTATGTACCAACTGTCATGTGGGACATTCTGTGTGACAAGACATTTTGACCTAATACCATACCATTCTACCGACGTTCTGAGGTGCCTCTTCTACTGTTGTAGACAAGAATTGGCTATTCTTGTCTACAACAGTAGAAGAGGCACCACACAATTATTATTAAAAGCCTAGAACATCTACTGCCCAATTTTGAAAGTCCATGTAAAGCGAACGGAGAGGCCAAATAGACATTGTGGTCTGGGATTATAAAATTAAAATCCTACGATTAAGACAGTAAAGTTCAGGAAAGATATCAATAGAGTATTTAGAATTTTATATGTATAGGTTCATGCGGACGGTATTTGTAGCAGTCTTAAGTAACGCCTTAATGGTTTCAATTAGACGGTTTGTTTTACAGACGCGACACAGAATCTGGTCAGGTAATTCAATTAGATCGCCTTGACTACACATTAAAATTTGATTGGAAACTTCCTCGCGAGCAAAACTAGGTTAGAGCGAACAGTTGCTGGGCGTACTTACAAATTGAGCTCTTAGGCCCCGCCGGATTGGCGGTGGCTCCTAACAAGACAATTGATTTATAATTAGATTGTTGGCAGTGCGTTGCTATTTCCTTGGAGGGTCTGCTCCAACGTCTTACTGGGGCCTAAGAGTATTTGGACATGAAGATGGACTTTGTGCTAATAGATTGTATTAAATGTTTGGTATTCAATTGACAGTTCTATCCTTGATCATGAATTTTGGTTCAAAGCTCGGAAAGAAATTATCCGAAAAGAAAAATAACCGGAGGGTTTCCTCGATTCCTTACTAAATCAGAAGTGTCTTATTGATTTAGTTTCAGACAAATTGAATTGATTCTGCATGCACCCAGCGATGTTTTAAAAGGATGAAAGTGAGAGATGGTCTCAAAACTCGTGCAAAACCTAAAAAATAAACTCTATCAGAGCGGAAACGGGAGGGTCCACAGATGTCTTACATAAGATTGATGCTTTTACTTTTAAATAAGTTTATTGAAGAGCAGGCTATTAAACTATTCATTTTATGTGGTACGTATAAAAAATATCATTGTACGAGCAAAATTTAGATGTAAAATGACTTTGAATTTTTACGCGGGTCCCGGCGTGCTGTTTCTATGAATATTCGCCGTGTAGTCCGTTTAATTTTGCACGCGCTCCGCCAAGCCACGGTTTTATGTACTCTACATATTGTTAAAGTTTGTTGGGCCTACGTCACGTTTCTACTATCCGCTTAGTTGAGTTAAATGGGGCACCCGCTTAGATTGCCGGCTGGAAATTCTTAGATTCGTGTATGGCTATCAAGGTGGGTGAGTTTAAATATTTAATTATAAAAGCTGACTTTTTTCCATGAGAACCAAGATTTTCAAGCCATAGTCAGGCAGAAATGATATGAAAGACCATTTCCTTAGAATAACAGATTAACTGAACTCGGAACAGATTTAATTACGAAATATTTTTTTAACTCTTGACATTTTAAAATAATCCTTTCAACCTCTGTTCTAAGCTCTTCGGTTCACAGTTTAACCAGATGCGATTAAATATCAGTATTTGCCCTTTCTATCATTTCGAAATTATTTAATCTACTGAGAATAAAGTTGCCAAAACTTGGCATCCGCTGTACAAAGTTACACTGTACTCTGTAGCGTCCGGTGCCCGGTGTCCGGATACTGGCCGGACGGCGTCCGGATATCGGATGGACGTTATCTACCGAGTGTCCGTCATCTGTCCACTGCAACGATTCTGTTAATCCATTAACTCGCTACATTAGTACGATGAGTTTATTTGTTGCGGAGTTTTTCAATTGCGCTTTGTTTTTAGTTGCATTCAATGACCTTATCTATCTCACTGTTTTTACGTGATAACTAGGGTTCGCTCTGTGTTTCGTATGTTTGTGAGGAATAGTACATCCAAATCTTCATCTAAATTATTTAGATGGTAATACTCGTACATAAACATAACCCTATCGAAACTATGTAAAATGCTGCGGCTAATTCATCCGCTCGGATGTCTGTGTAGCCTATTTTATCTGCTTTAAACTAAAAATATGGCATAATAAAAATACCGTTTCTAAAAGTACCTAGGCATGCTAAACCTTTGTTTTTCTGTTTTATTTATGTAGGTACTTTACGTCACGCATTATCGACCGCTACACAGCGCGGATGGGTACAGACATCATGGGCCTCAGATCATAGAAACAAGGAGATATGCCATCATAGCAAATTAGTACCGGAACAACTGATGCCACTTTTAGTACATTTTTCGACACAATTATGCGCATAATTAAGCGCTCCTTGTGAATAAAAAGATCTCCCACGCATTAAACATTCCACACACCCTCAATCTAACACTGTTAATCGTCACTCAACACTAGCACTAAACTAAAACACTGTATTTATACCATCGATCGTGTTCGGTTCGTCGCCAGCGCGTACGTTTATAATATGAGCAAATTGCTCAAAGTCAGGCATCAAGCTCGATAGCGCCTTGGCACATCTCCCTTGTTTCTATGATCTGAGGTACCCGCGCTGTGGGAAATCCTGTAATGAATCATCTTTGCTGCTTCCTACAAGTGAAACGATGTTGTTGTGTCAGTTTGATCCGAAATTAGAATGGTGGTATCCTGTGCAGTGCTATGGTTGAATGGTTCATCATAATATTTTCAATGGAGAGTTTTAGAGGCTAGTAACGAAGGTTTGTCTTGCTTAATAATGTCTTAGGTTTTCGCGATTATTACACATTATAATAAAACAAGTTTAAACGGATTAATCGCGTATATTACAGTTTTCCTGACGTTTCGAACGCTGCAAAGTGTTCGAAACGTCAGGAAAACTGTAATATACGCGATTAATCCGTTTAAATTTGTTTTATTATAATGGTTTGTCTTGCTTTCTAAAGGTTGCTGCAGCACGTATGTAACAGTACGTGCGCTATGCAGGTGGTCATGTATGAAATTGTTTACGAGATGTCGCACCGAAGCTTGATTCAAATGCTACATTCGGCGTGTGCTACCCAATTACCCTGTTCAGTGAATGCAGGTATGCAGTGCTTATTAGAGGAGGTGGTGATGTCTAAAGTGTTGCACAGTTAGTGCTAACAATTCCTAGCTTGGATGTTGTTATCAGAAATAATTATGTATGTAAGTACTTATTCGTGCTTTGTTTCAGAAAATAGTAAGCGTAAAGTAAATACAAAATTAGAACTTTAGCACTATATTACAGATGAAATCTAAATATACCTGTGTATGTATGTAGCACAAAAGATGTCTGGAAATTATAACTTGTCTTAGACAAAAAAAAAAAACATAATATAGAGGGCCCAATAGCTCAACTATTACTAAGGACAATAGCTAATTTAAAGATTTATGATCATAAAACTACCGACATTGATAAATACTTGAATCGAACTAATAATCGTGTTTCATGACCAACCACACGTACGCATTATTATTAGAAACACGTGTGCAGAATCACAATAGCCAAATAGCCACAATGGTCTCACAAAAGGCGTCCCGTGGTCTGTCGTGGTCCTGATAGCTTTGTATGTGGCCACATGTGTATTGATGTCGCCAAACCATTTGCGATGCATAAAACTGACATACGACCGGTTGGAGTGGACAACTTGTTTGATGAAATGCAGTGTTTCGGAACAATGACGAATCGGTGGTCAACAATGTCATAAAACAAAGTTGATTGTTGTTTTTGAGCGTAAATTTTGATGAGTGTTAAAATTCTGGGATGAAATGATGAAATGAAATTCTACGTGAAACTTAGCTTCCCCTGTAAAAGTTTCAGTATTACGTCCGGTGGTCGGAAACTTGAATTAAGCGTGTTAAGACGATTTTGCAACTACGTTATAATTTAGACACGACCGATATAAATTATTTAGAAGTGAATTATAAACGTGATGGCTCCAACCGTAGGTAGCTGATAAATATTGGATTCACTTTACTCTTGGCTTGTGCCAAGTATACTAAACTTAAACACCGTGAGTTCCTCCAAGATACGTCATAGTCTCAGATCATAGAAACAAGGAGATATGCCATCATAGCAAATTAGTACGGGAACAACTGATGCCAATTTTAGTACATTTTTCGACACAATTACGCGCACAATTAAGCGCTCCTTGTGAATAAAAAGATCTCCCACGCATTCAACATTCCGCACACTCTCATTCTAACACTGTTAATCATCACTCAACACTAGCACTAAACTAAAACACTGTATTTATACCATCGATCGTGTTCGGTTCGTCCCCAGCGCGTACGTTTTTAATATGAGCAATTTGCTCAAGATCAGGCATCAAGCTCGATAGCGCCTTGGCACATCTCCTTGTTTCTATGATCTGAGGTCATAGTGAAGCTTCACGGCGGCTGTTTTGATAGCATTTCATTTGGCAGACTTGGCTCGCTACCAACTCTGGGGTCACGTTGCCAATTGTGCCTGGGGAGTACATTTTCACACTTTATAAGACAGCTTAGCTTAGCAGTATGTCACTTTACAACTTTGCGCCGGTTCCGTAGTCAAGTTTTACGTGTTTCGCAAACGTGTACTTGGCCATTGGCACAGTAAAGTCTACCATATGAGTTTACGATGCTACGAGTAATCGTTGAATTTATAGCTGCAATCAAGCCGAGCCACAATCAAGTGTTAAATGTGCGAACGTTGGTTTATTGAAAATGCGGTGCTTTTGTAATTTTCTTGATGTTTCAACACCGACAATAAACGTTATCAAAATAATATTTAGAAGATCACAAGACGATAACTCTTGATATGATTCCCTCATTAGATAAACTGGAGATTGTGACTTGAAAGAATAAATAATTGTCTTGTTCAAACATTGATGAGTTGTTAAGATAAGATTGAATAAATGAAGGCGCATAAAAATAACAACGGGACATTACATTTCGAAGCGCTCTGGCAAAGTAACACTTACATATGTCAAATTCGTGAGTTAAGTAGGTCAAAGTTCATATAATTGTTCATTCATACGTAGCATTACCCTTTTCACTTATGTTTCGCCAGCTGTTATGGTCCATGTAATAGGGGCGAGCCTATTCCTAATTACCGGGTACCGTTCCAAACTAAGAAAGAAAGAAATTTATTTGGCACGAACACAGTCAGACACACAGACAAAATTTATAAAGATAAAAAAAAAGAAAAAAAGAATAAAGTTACTAAAGTCGCTGTGTGTCTAGAGGCTGTGCCAAATAGGTTCAGTTCAGCATAAATGTCAGACCACTAGTGTCTGACGCTGGTTACTGGGAACTACAGGCTGTAACTAAGAAGTTCCTATTAGGAAAACACCCAACAACACCACCCTGGAAATCGAACCATTCTCACGATTATTTTATCATGGGTATGAGAAGAAACATTAAGTAATCAAATAATTATTCTATCAAAATATAGCATACACATCTATGACTAGTTTTGGAGTGAAGCTTGAAAGCTGTAAAGCTATTTACTTTTATGTGAAGTCAGTGAGTGAGTTTTTGTTTTCGTATGAAAACAAAGTTCACACAAGTCAGCCATCAGTCACACTCTATCATTGTCCAGTGAAGTAGAAAGTTTAAGAGACAATAGTTTGTAAAAGTAATAATTATCTCTTACAATAAATAGCAAACACTGATTGATTGGGTCGCGCTTCAAATTGAAGGTTAATGTGAGCATTGTTTAAAAGAATAATAATGCTATGACAACCTACGGGTCCTTTGTTTCAGTTGTGTGTTGGCTGTTGAAGTGTTGACCTGTGCGTTTCTAATAGGTCAAAAGTGAAGTTTGAAATTATAGCTGCAGTAATTGGGCATCCTTCACGTATTCAATACCTCCCGCCGGACTCATTGATAAATTAGGTTTTTTGATTTTTCATCAACCTTGCTAATAAGCTTAGTTGAATGTCTACAACATGTCAATTGAATTTGTGCACTATGTAAACAAACTTTCTATGCAAATCCATCAAATGACAATTTGCCATACTAATATTCTTAATGACGTTTACAATTTTCTATTGACATGGACTGTTCAGCTTCATTTTCATCTTCATTTCTATCTTCAGCTTTATTTGTCTTAGTCTATTGAAAAAAAACAAGGTTATGAATTCAGTTAGGAGATCCTAAAGATTGACAACATTCTGTTTCTTACCGTTGACGTGTAAAGTTAACGGAGTTCACTTATATTTTATCTTCTGGAAATTGCCAATTTGTCGATACTAAAGACGTTTCTTCCGTTGTCCCCCGTTCCACTCAATCAATACCTTTTTCCGTGTCAGGTGTTTATAGACTGTTTGTCTTTAATATTTATTTGAATTGGATCGTTTCACAGTTGAAATAATGCACTAATGAACCATAATTCGCTTTAAATTGCCTGCCACATTTCAGAAGGAACTGGTTATGCTATACCTACATTTTATATTTTTTATCAGTTCATCCATTTCGTGTGTTTGTGGTTTTAAATGTACTGTCTATTCTCGCCAGAGTACCTTTATTAGACCTAGTACGTACTTTCCTCCAGTGACGGATCCAGGAATTATTTGGGGGGGGGAGGGACTCATCCAACCAGATATGATTTTTAGAGGGGGCTAAGAGGTAAAAATCAAAATACCTGCTTTTCTCTTTACTACACACGCGAAGACCATTATATTGCATGATCTAGCCCACAACAGATCGATTTGCGCAATTCTCTCGTATGTTGTGATGACATGACATGCTATCGGCTCACGTACACCAAACTCATCCAACTTTGAATCAACTCGCCTGTACCACTCCACAAAGGCGAGCATTCGAGATCGTGTAACGGACAATGGTACGTATGCGTATGGTGCAATATCCTATTCTATATTTGGTGCGCTTATACCACTTGCACTCGTTTGCTAAGGCTAATTTTGGACAGCAGACTATCAAATGCTGTTAGATAGAAAAAACTGTATTTTAACTCTATTTTAATAGCATTAAGAGTTATGTCTCGTCATGTTTTCGTTTGATTTGGCTGTTATGCAACTTTCGTCTGAGCTCAAATGAGTCATAATTTTATACAATGCGCAACCTCTTTACTGATTCAAAGAATACATAGGCTGTCGATCTCATCTAATTTCGCCGAATAAAGTGGAGATAATGTAGCTTTCTATTCATTTTGACACCAAACACTGACAGATGTTCCAATTTTCACAGCTCGTTCTGATTTTCTGGGAACAATACGCGGATATTCCACGTTGGCAACGCATTTTGGAATTGGAACGCATTGATTAGTTCCGACGTTCGGGTTGATGTTCCACATTTGTCTACACCCATAACCCGAAGGTTATCTGCTCTGTCACCTGTGTCACCACTATTGATGGCAGGATGATGTCCAAAGAAACGTCCAGTAGAAAGAGATTACTTGCAAGTCGTGGTCGTAAGTCGTAAATGACTTTTTTCCGAATTTTAAGATCTTTTTTGCTTCGCGTATAACAGACAGCATTTATCAGAATAAGCAGAAATAAAATTAATATACTCAAGTGCGACTCGCTGCATGTATATAGGCGACTAGAGAGAGAGACGCATAGAGAAACTAGCCATAGCCAATTTATTTCGGCACAAGTCGACTGTTATGTGTTTCACTATCATCAGCCGTTCCAAATTCACCCCTAAACTAAAGGGTTTTTTTTATTTACCGTTTTGCCTCAAGGCCCGCCTTCATGTGGGTCTGGATTGAATTTTATCTAGTTTGGGCTCTGGACATCTTAAAAAAAGCATGGAATCCCATAAATAGACCCAAAATCTTATTTCGTCGTGGAACCCTACTGTATGATATGATATAGTATTACTTTATATAAACAGACGTGGGAATTGAAGATGTTTATTGGCTATATTATACCAGTATACAGCTTTAAAGGGTACAACAAGGCCAATTATATTGAGAAACTTCGATTTAACTGCTTCTGTCTGGGAGATACTAAAGGTTTTATGACAATCAACGGCGCTACCTGTTTTCCATTCATTATAAGGTATTTTACACCTGCAATAAACAGCAACCAACCCAAATCGTTGGAGTCCGTAAAGCACAATTTCTCCAACTTAATATATTGCATTGGCAACATCGTTTCAAGTCATGATAACATTATTACTCCGTTGTCGTGACTTCGTGAGTCTGTATAGGTCAATATCGATTGGATAATAATGCACAGTTATTGTTTTATTAGCTGCGAGCCGTACGGTAATAGCTAGCGTAGCCACGCGTAGCGGTAACTCTGATAGCGTAATAAAGAAATCGTTCGGGTTGTAATGTTTTCTTTGTTTTATGTCTGTTTTAATGAAACTTTGCTAAGTAATCGGTGTCAAAACGACTTCTTTATTACCGAAGTAAGTATTGAAGTTCAGACAATACAGTATAAGTAAGCACAGTACTGTATCGATTGGGTACAGTACAGGGTTCTGTTTAGGGTTGGTAGGAATCTGGAAGTTGAAGAATGGTAGCCTATAGACAAAACAAATGAGAGAACATTATCAGTTGTAGGTAATTTTAATACTTGTGACTGACTTCGCAGTGCATTTCTATCTGGTTGATAGGTAGGGTAGATTGTTTTAATTCATTCACAATTGAACAGCAACAGAAACTTTTCCTATAAAAATATGGATGAATAACATAACGAGTGTTGTGAACTTTGGGACAGTGTGTCGACGTGAACAGTCTGTCCTTATGTTAGCAATAAAAGTTTATGAGGCCATACACTCGACTAGAGCTTTCTATCGATCTAGTTTTAGTACTGCTAACTATTCGCATGGCTCTACCGCGTTAGCTATGTTTAGAAACAGATAAAACTTAACGGCCGTACCACAAAAAAATAAACATCTGTTCAACACACGTTCAACACGAATGCTACCAAAAATAATAGGCAATTGTTTTAGCACTAACTTGTCTAAAACAAGTGTGTATTATTTTTGGTAGCATTCGCGTTTAACGTGTGTCTATCTTTTTTGTGGTAAGGCCGTAAGTGTCTCCCTGCATACTGGATACTTTCTTACAATACAATCACGTGCGGAAATATCTATAGACTTAGCGAAATTCAAATGCAATTTTCTCCAAAATTCTAAGAGGGGTCAGACAATGTAGGGCACTGACTGTACTTATGTGTTAGCTGAAAAGAGCGTTTGCATTTCGCAAAATGTCATACATATTTACACGTCACAATGCCACTATATTGACGTATCAAATCTTGAAACGTACTTGCATAAAAAAGAAACCAGTTTCTTCAATTATATCAACATCTTTAATTGGATAATCAGCCTGCCCTGCTAAAGTTCTCACACGCCATACTTATAGACGGACAAAGAATGCCGGGTATCTCGACGTCGAGATTACACCGGTCATACAAGGGAATGTGGACCAAGTTCAGTTGTTACGGTAAAAAAGGAGCTTTTCACGTCAACAAGTTGTAAAACAAGTCATGACTCAGGCCGTCAGCTTTTAACATGGTCTACGCTATTTCATTAAGCGATTTGCAGTACGAAATGTACGAATGCTTGTAAAATACCAAACGTGACCATTTTTATGATGCAATCAAATTAAATGTTCGGTAGAATGTTTGGGTTTTTTTAGTCTTTGGAACTAATTAAATCGATTTCGAAAACTGACCGATGCAACCCGCTAAAGTAATTGCTTTATGACTGACCATGGTCGAAATCAGCATAAAGTAACACCTTACTTCAGACAAATAAGAATTTTTTGCTTTCATCACTTGCATATGGTATTTCTCATGGCGTCTCGAGTCCATACATAGGTAGGTAGGTACTCGGGTGAGTCTTTTCCCGAGTAAAGTTGTATTTAAATGCATGGGTGCGGTGGACGTCATACAATTGGAATTTCAATATGAAATAATAATTGACACGTGTCTGGCGCGGTGTGACGTATTTTCACATTCCCTGAGAAATATGTATAATATAATATACACTTAAAATGACGAGAGATTAATTCTTCCTTCGGGTAATCCTTCCAAACCCTCTTATAGCAGCACACGTAACAATTCTAGTCTGTATTGGGTATACTTGTATTAAACTTACTTTTGGGGAAAAGCCATTCTTCAGCCAAGGAAAATGGCAGTATGTAGTAAGAAGTGATCTTTTCAAGAAACTTTAAAGTTCCCATGCACATTAGACAGCTTGCAACATACGCAACAAATCTATAGTGGCTACTTGTGTTAAACGTACTTCTGAGGAAAAGTTATCTCCCATCGCCCAGTCGGGCTAACATGCGCGCCACGACAAAATTTCGTCGACCGTTTTGTCTCGCTCTTTCTCATGCAAATACGAGACAAATGCACGATAAAAGCGTCGACAAAATTTTGTCGAGGCGCGCATGTTAGCCCGGCAGGAAAAGAAATCCTTTCAAGAAGCTCTAAAGTTCTCATGCACATTAGATTATAATTAAAACCTGCTTGTGCGCAAACAGCTCAATGGCGCCGCGCGCTCGTCTCAATTGTCAGTAATTCATTGCGTGACACCGCTCAACGCTCGACGTCTCGTAATGTCCCTTTATTATGATTTTAATGCGTTTACTAAAGTTCCTGTTGATGTGTTTGAGGAAAAAGGTTTTCTACTAGCACATATAAGAATAGCTCATGCTGTGGTAAAAATGTTTATCAGTCAGCAAGGGGGTAACGTGGCTGACTGCCCAGGGTGTCAAAGACAAGTCATAGTCAAGCATTTAATTCAGTTAGACCACTTACAGGTATTCTTGAATAGTTAAGGAGCCGGCCAGTTAGTCAGAAAGATGAAGCTGGATGCCCATTCCAAAACGTAGATTCCGGAGAAGAAAAGGCAAGGAATGAAACGGAATTCAAATTCAAAAATCATTTATTCAATATGGGCTTAAGCCAATTAGCACTTTCTGAACGTTGACATACAAAAGACAGCCCCCAAAAACGCCTGCCCTTCACCGCTTCCTAGTGTTTTTGCTGCGAAGAAGTGGCGCAATAAATTCAGTAGCAACATGATTCTGTTTGTCAATTACTTTTTTTATGTTTATAGAAATATTAAACATTGAGGTGCAGCACTTGTACGAGGCAATTTTCATGCGCATAAAGTCATTATTGTTAACCGGAGTCCGGACACGTGGTTAATATGTAACTGTGTATATCATTAAACCGTTTATCTCCGTCATAAAGCCCTCGTCTGGTTTCGTAATACTATCCTAGACCACCTCTCGTTTATTCCTAGTTTATACAGTGTCTAGTTATCTGAGAAATGCGAGTGCATTCGAGATAATTTTAATGGTAGCGATAACACCACAAAGTACGAACAACGGGCCGTAGTTGGCGCATTTAATGGGAACCAGTGAACCACACACTGCGTGTGGTCGGTTTTGTTTGGACCGCGTACACCCAAACGATTTGTTGCTGCGTATTTCATTCTGATTGTTTTACAATGTCACGGCAAAGCTTTGAGGGGTACTGTACGGTGGTTTCTTGTTACTACCTACATCGGGGAAACGAGGGAAATTAATGTGTTGGTTTAGTGTTCGGTAAACAGCATGTCTGATTGATGATAACGGAGTGTAGCGATGTTTTGACAATCTGGAATTAGAGCAATCTGACGGCTCTTTGCCAGAATGTGTTATGTCATAGTTCTTGAATTGTTTTCATTGACCGGTTCACTCTGATTAGGTAGTGTTGATGTTGATTTGTTCTTGTTCCCGATCCGTAGTTATTATTTTAGTAGTTCTTCAGTGTGATTTTCACATGCCTTCAATAGGGTAGTCATTCCAGTCATAACGCACAATATTCAACAGTATCCCATAAATTAATTCTACCCCATCGTTTGTTCCAGATGTCCTCGCGGTGAAAGTCAAGCACCATCGGTCCGGGCCACCATGGCGTCGTAGGCAGAGATACTGATAGATAGTTGCGGTAAGTGCCTACATCTATGTATAATCCGTTCCACGAGGGAGACATTGGAAACACAGCAGGACATCAAGACTCCATCTCACCAAGCAAGAGCGAACCTTGTTTGGAAAACTATAGGGCTTATAATTCCTTAGAAAGTCGTGTACAGTTCGTGTCAGAAAAGTTTGTGCACATATCAAAACTTTGTCCTGAAAATTCTGTCTCGTGAAGGCATTACCATTACGTTTCGTTACATTATGCTTCAGTGATATTATTGTTTTTTTTACTTTTGTTAAATCAGAGGCTTTTTTATGACAGTTATGATGTTCCATTTTGATTGTTTGTAACTTTAAAAGGTTCGAAGTTCGAACCAGTATCCTCGATTTTTTCAAAGTAGACTATTTAGCATTCGACAGTATTCCAAGATATCAGCGTTGCATACTTTATTTGAAATGCTGTTACATTAGTTGCATTCCTGTTGTTCTATTAAGTGCATTTAAGCCCTCTCGTCTCGAGAACGTGACGTCTACGACGTGCTAAAGATTAACAAGAATTCTCTTTTAAAAAGGTTTACCCTTTAATTCTTGAGACGTAAATAAACAAGAGAAAAGTGTTGTAAATATCGTATTGTTAGATTTTTTTGTGTTTTTCTTTGGGCATATAGGTATAATGGTCATAATCATAATCATCGTGCAATACCAAGTAAACTTGACCGTGTGTGGATATCTTGTAGTTAATTTTCATGACACGGTAACTTAAGCACCTTAGAGTGGTTCATCGTCCATAGGTTTGAAACCGATTGGTTGGAGTACTGTAGTTGTATCAGTATACCTCTACACTTGTTATCCACTTTAGATAATAAACATACCTACTTCAAAACTTAGCACTACTTGTACTTATCAATGCCGTAATGTGTTCAGCAAGACGATTATGTACATTTGACTTAATTCCAAAGATTAAAGGTCTAGAAACCCATTTTTAAATCTCTCAATCACCTCGTGGGTCTAGTTCTCTAGTAGCTAGTGGTTCCACGTGCGACGGCTGGGCGTGAGGTTCGAAACCCGGGAAAACAAGTGTTTTATTAGGTTTTTTCCATTAGGAAATTGTCAGTAGCAGCCCTGTGCCCAGTTATTGGCAGTAGGATCGCACACCTCATTATGTAGGACTTACAACATAATAGGCAGTGTACACCCACATTTTCTTAGAATGTAGACGCGATGATATGTTGAAATCGCCTATCATAATATTATTGTTATTAATTCAATGAATCATGATGAATTTAAGATTGTTTGTCTGTTGTCAGCGTGTGAGCTTTCGCACCAGATGGTCCACATTTGCGAATACAAGTTAATTATAGTTCACAATTAGCTAGCGATGTTGGTTTGCGTTTGGATTTAATTTTAATTGACTTTGTCCTAGGGAAATCTCGAATAGACTGGAGATAATGAGGAGAGGAACTCTCCTACTGACTTTTCTTAAATAGGCAAGCGATTTATCAGTACTTATCCAGTTTATACAATTAACATCAGTACAGTTTTGGTATTCGTATTTCATATTCATAATCTTATTTGTATGTTCAATTCTGTTATTTTTGAAAGGGCCGTAATGCCGTCTTAATAAGCTCACATTGAGACCTCGCTCTTACAGCTGTCAAAGTGTAAACCACATGCCTGAGTTTCATACATTTGATAGCATAAAACGTCTCATGATGATAAAACTAAAAGGGGAGCTCTGAAAATGAAGGACAGTTTATTACTATGAGCCTAAAGCCAATTTTATATTGCTGTGCACTTACACGCTGTGTGCGTAGTACCTACTTAGGTCAAGAAAATGTATACCTTTACCTACATAAAAAAAAAAAATCTGTTCTTTGATCCTACCTAAGCTACATTTCAATAGAACTTGCGAATTATGTAAACAAGCTTTCTACAGATTAATAAAATTTTGACAATATGGCTTAATGACATTGTTTACATTTTTCTCAAGTTCTATTGAAATGTAGCTTAGGTAGGATCACAGAACTTTCTATTCCGTAGGTAGGATCATCCTTAACAGTATACAGTACCCAAACACTTTACTCACGGATGCATTGTCTAATGACGTCATTGTAACACACGTGGCCTGCGTGCAAAATTGCATTTATGCACACTGCACAGCAATGGACCATCTTTAATGTTATATTTTTTACCTACATAACCTGATGATGTGTCATTTGATCTCCAGGTGTGATCGTGAAAGGTCGCGATGGGCGCGCCGGGCGTCTCGGACGAGTATTCGCCGCCGCGTCTCTCGCGGCTGCTCCACGCCTTGCCGCATATCAATGTGACGCTACATCGCGTCAATGACACCTTCGCACCCAACTCTCCTGTCTATCTGGAGGTAAGGTTTGTTAATATAATAATCAGGGATGCATCGATACGCACCGATACGATAGGTACCGATATTCATGTATATATCGGGTGTAAAAAACCCCCAAATGAGAACAGAAACCACGTAATTCTAATCATCAATACGATGATTTTCTTGTACTGGACCATACCTACTGGTTATGGAGATATTAAAGGTTAAAGTCTCAATATTCTTTTTACGTTTTTCACGAAAATGGTACCGGGACACGCCTATGCTCCACCTCCCCCGTCCCGTACAAATCAACACACTCATAGGCACAGTCGGTAGCGCGTAATTACAAAAAACAGCTGTTTTTAATACTTACCTAAAAATAAAAGTTTCCCAGCAATTATTTATCACTTGGCTTGAGATTTCTATGGCATTCTAAAGATACTACGATGTAAGATCAGTATCTAGACAGGAGTGCGACAGCGCATCCCTATTGCGCTCCACATGCTTAACAAATCATCTCCGGGAACTGTGTACTGCTCTGTGACTCTGTGAGAAACGTTTGTCTACAAAACACGACAGTTAATTAAGGATCGTGTGTGTCAAGGGATATGCAGGTTCATTATTGAAGTTTACTAGACTTGCTGAGACTGTTTAACTTAAGTTTACATGAGTAAATCTTTAGAAACGACTTACCAGAATATACCGTTCTGTACCAGGACAGGGGGGTGATTCTCGCGGGTTCGATATTGATATCGAATTCGATATATATTGCAAAATCTGTCAAAATCCCTACCATTTTGACATTTGTTGCGATATAATATATCGAATTCGATATCAGTATATCACCCGCTAGAATCACCCCCCTGATCTTATAAGGGTTCCGTTTTTCCTTTTAAGGTACGCATCAGTGCAAGAGAAATCACTGAACCGAGTTCGATAATATAGCGAGGGAGATAGCTTAAACTCTGGGGATACTTTTTATATACGGATGGATAAAGTAATACCGTACATATACAACGAAGCATATTATATTCAGATGCATGGATGGATGGCCACAGTTCGTGCATTTTCTCGTCTGTTTAACATTATTCTGTATTTTTCCAGAGCTTGGGCATCCTTGGATCGATACCCGGCGCGTGGCTGATACTGACGCTGACCGTGCTGCTCATATACCTGCTGACAAGATGCTGCGACAGAAAGCAACGGCCGCCGAGAAGTATCACTGCTTTGAAGGTGAGACACGTCTGATAGAATGAATCTATACAAACAAATAAAATGGAAGTGTCTTTGCTTGCTTTTTCTCGGGTTTTCCCATTGTATCTGCTGCTTGGCATTCAAGAGTTAAGCTCATGGTTATTTGCAAAATACTCACTTTAAATTTTCCCCTGTTCCGGAATAATTTTAAAAACGGCTGAATCAATTTTCACAGACAGAAAGAGAATTTAGCTAGGAGTGGTCTAGCTAAACTAGGTATATTTTATCCCTAAAATATTTAGGGTTCCTGCATAAAAAATAAAATAAAATGAATGTTGTTATTAGGGGAAAAATCAAACACGAACGAAGTCACTGGAAACATCTAGTTGCTTATAAATACAGTATGCGATAAAATTAGGGATAAGAAAAGCTTTGACCAGAAGTGCATTGTAACTTAGATTAAAACGAATTTTACCTAATAGAACAAAGGAAGTTAGCTTTACAGCCACAATATTATAGGGAGAGGCATATCCATCCGGAAAACTTTCTCCATTCGGCGTTTTCTCGGCCTATTGTCGGAACCCGGAGTCCCTTAATTGCGTAATTAGTGTTGTGCTCATTAGCAAGCACATGGTAATTTCGTTCATTCATTCATTCATTCATGATGCTGCGGTGCAACTTGAGAAAGGTCTATGTGTGGTCTACTAATAGGTTCAATGAGATTTCTTTCACGTTTTTATTTTTTAACTCTTGGATAAATTAATTTAATGTTGTTAACCTAAGGCTGATATCTTTTATCCAAGCGATAAATTGACGTTTGACTGAATTTGTATAGGTTTGACAAAAAATTAAAATTAGGTAATCCTTGGATAAAGTTATTTGCCGATTGAAAAATCGGTCCTTAGTTGTTAAAAATCGATCAATAATTCGTCAATAATCGGTCTCCAATTAAGGAAGTTAACTTATACGTATTATATAATATTCTTAGCAAGGATTTTGAAAATGTATGCGTCACATATCTTTTATGGAAACCCCTAAATAAGTAAATAAATAAAAGAATACCAAAACAGTGACCATATTTTTGTTGTTACTTGAACTTAGGCATTGAATTTGTTATGTCGACGTGAATGACTGACGTAACCTTTTCGTATTTGTATCTATTATTCATTGTTACCTGACACACTATGGCCTCTAGAATAAATTAGCCGATAATTATAAGCCGTTCTTCATGTATTGTTTATGAGTTAAATTCAATTTTAGAGTAACTACCTACATAGTGTGGTGACTGGTGAGGTCGAGGATGACCCTTTTAAAACAGTTCCTCTTGTCTATGAATATTTGATAATCAGTAACGACTAACCTCCTTTGGTATATTCATGTTATTTACTAACATATAGTATTCTCAATTCATTCAGAGCATCTCTCCGTGTCATCTTTTCGGATTAACTTTAAAGACCCATCGGCCATTATACATAAAGTTTGTAAGTTTCACTAAAAAGGAGCTACATTATCCCTTAGTGTTGTAGGCTAGTTTTTATCCCGAAAAAATGTACAGTTCCTTCGAGTCAACCGGACGATATGGCAGGCAAGTGCAAGTCTACACTAATATTATAAAGCTGAAGAGTTTGTTTGAACGCGCTAATTTCTGGAACTACCAGTTGGATAAAAAAAAATATTTTTGTCTGTGATAGCCAGATTCATGACGAATAGTATAGGCTATTTAACATCACGCTACGACCCTTAAGAGCTGAGCAACGGGGGTGCAACCGCGGTCAACAGCTAGTCTTTAATAAACTCGCGAATGCCCCACGGGCTCAAAGTTCCAGCCTGTCTCATTAGAAACACAAGAAAAGCAACTTTAGTCTTATTTCCTCGACAGCGAATGATAAACTCATCATGTTCGCCCCGAGGGTATCGGCGCTCTAAATATAGTCTGCAAACACAATCAAAATAATTCTCACAGAGATGGCTTGAACACGTGTTTGTAGCTAAGTGTTCAAACGATCAGATGTTATGTTTATGTTCTTCATATTAAAAATCCGTTACATACCAACAGGGCCGGATTTAGGGCAGGGCCACATTGGCAGTGGCCCCGGGCCTCCACCAAAAGGGGCCTCCACAAGAATGGAGCCTCTACATCTTGTTTTTTTTTTGTATAGGAACAGTAAAGTCTGTCAAAGAGAAAAAAGTTCACGTTCACATGGTATTCTTTTGAAAAACATTGTTCTGTTCACAGGACAAAAAAATCCTATGAAAATTTGTGGATTTTTAACCGACTTCAAAAAAGGAGGTTCTGTATTCGTCCCGTATGTAAGTATGTATGTATGTATGTATGTATGTTTGTATGTGCGCGATTTTCTCAATAACTACTGATTCGATTTGGATGGGGTTTTCACTAACGTAATCTACATACTTTCAGGAAGGTTTTAGTATATAATACATTATGTAATCATTCCTATGTACAAAGTTATATGCATAAATGTACACACTCCGTAGAAGATTTACTGTTGAACGAATTCGTGAAAGTAATCTAACGCGAGATAAAGAACTAAAAAGGGAAAAATAAAAAACTTTTTTAACAAAAAATAACCGACTTCAAAAATCCACTACAAAGAAAATAATAATTTTGGTTTCGGAAGTCGGTGGCAAAAAAAAGCAAACAAAAACCAAAGCCACCGACTTCCGAAACCAAAATTTAACTATTTGTATCATTGTGCTCGTTAAGAGCATATTTTTATTGAAGGAAATTGGAGCCTACTATTGAAAAACTGTTTGTTTAATTTAGTCGGATATTTTTTTTTTTCGTCTGATTCCTAAATTTTTCGGGGCCTCTAATTTTTGATTGCCACAGGGCCCTCACATCTATTTTGGAAGCTTTGATCTCTTGTTTGGTAGTAATGTAAATATTTTTTTGAAGATGTTATTAGCGCTAAGTTTATTAGAAGTGGCGTGTATCTGTGATACTTCTGTAAATTAGTTGGAGATCAAAGGAAGTTCGTAAATACTAACAGGACATAGCGTTATAAATTATGTGAGATGGGGCACCGCAAGTGAGACAGCTGATGTTTAATTTGTTATTTTCTCGTTAATGATAATGAAATTGTGAGCACCGTTTGAGATAAGGGTTTAAGAGATTGGTATATTCGAAGTAGATTGGACATTGCCCTTGTAATAGTCAAGTAGTACAGAAGTCGGAAAATATAATATATCGGTTTGAAATGGTTGTTTGCGCGTGCGCTCCATAAGTCGTTTGGTATATGTATGTAAAAACTATGCCACTATCACAAAAATATTGGCCTTAAATAGTTCTTTAAAAAAGTCCGTGACAACATAAATATACTTATCTAACTTTTATATTTTAACACTTTGAATGCCACTCCACCAAACACTATAGAAAATTTATTGTTTGTCGGTCACTGGTGGCTGACAATGGCATTCAAAGACTTAAAAAGTAACAAGTAATGTTTAACTGTGCATATTTATCAATAAAATAATAACCCTTAACAAAATAAGTATTTTTATCGTCACAAGTATTTAATGGAGATAATTTTTGCAGTTTACATTATGTTATTTGGACGCATAGTGTACGAGATAACACAATATTATTAACGCGCGACGGAGTGGTTTAATTATTTGTGAGATTGTTTCTTAGGAGCGAATGTGGTTCGATTCATAAGGGTAAACTAAACTTTACCCGTGCGAAGCCGGGGTGGCTCAGCCAGTTCCATATATATTTAAAACTGTGCGTCTGTACTACCTGTTTGGAACCCTACTTAAAATAATCAAGTCCCAAACTTCACACCAGTTGCCAACCATCTTCTCTATTAAAATTAGGGGGTTTTTTAATTTCAATAGCCCCGCGAAGCATTCTAGGTACATATCGGTAGGCACTGCAAAACATCAAGACACTGTGAGCTATTATTGCGTGTATCGAAACTTGTGCGGTAGATTGAAATAATTTTTGAATATCTGCCATGACGCCTTAGTCATCCTGCGACCACGAACGCTGCAAATTGTTCGAAACGTCAGGAAAACAAAAATCAATAATATGTAATCCGTTAAAACTTGTTTTATTGTAATCCTGACTTATCTTAACTAACCCGTTAAACGTTGTTCGGCAGATAACTCTGATGATCCTGTCGGTGCTGTGTTGCGGCGCGATCGGCGTGGGCCTGTTCGGCAACGACGACCTGCACAACGCGATGCTGCAGAGCATCCAGGCGGGCAACCAGCTCGCCGCGCTCGTCAACACTGTCAAGAACCAGGTGCGTGTTACGTTATAGTAATTTTATTGGCCTTAAAGAACTGATGAAAACCAAAGACATTAACACCCTTACCACAAAAAAGATAAACACGTGTTAAACGCGAATGCTACCAAAAATAATACACACTTGTTTTTGACAATTTAGTGCTAAAACAAGTACGTATTATTTTTGGTAGCATTCGTGTTGAACACGTGTTTATCTTTTTTGTGGTACGGCCGTAAAAGTTCTAAAGGTCATCATAGGTCACTTTTAAAATGACGAAGTTACCTTTACGATATCATTAGGTGGCGGCCTGCTTGTATTGCTACGAATAACATAAATTGTTGTGAGTAGGTATCTACAAGGGCGGATTCAGCCTTTGAGTCAGGAGGGTCACGTTATCGATGACAAGCCAGGACAGGCTTCAAATGTTATCAGAGGTCGACTTAGGCCCGACCAAGGGGGGGGATCATGAACCCCATGAGCCCCCCCTGGATCCGCCCTTGAGTATCTATCTCTAACGGGACGTCCATTAATCACGTGATGTTTTTTGGTACAAATTATCTTAATTTTGTCAGAATATTATCTTTAAATACAGCTAATTTTTTTTTCATATTAGAAATCGCCCTTCCGACAAAAAAATAAAGATATCTCAATACAACCCCCCACCCCCCTTGTGATATTTCGTGATTTTTTCCGAACCCCCTCCCCCCCTTTCGAGCCTCACGTGATTAATGGACGGCCCCTGACCGACTACACGCTAGTGTTGCCGCTCGATATTAGTATCGGTACTATCGATTGTTTTGGACTGTCAATAGCATCGATAGTTTATAAAGCAATACTATCGATAGAATTGATTGTCCTAACGATAGTATGGCCTTTTTAGATGAAAACTATCGATAGTGGAACTATCGATAGTTTTCGATAGTGGAACTATCGATAGCACCTAAAGTGGAACTATGGATCGTTAACACTAGGTAATTGACGCAACGATTTATTTTGTTTTGCTGAAAACATTTTCAACTCCTCTTTGTTTCAGTCAAGCATCCTAGAAGAAGCGATGGGTTCCCGAGCGCGCGCCCCATTGGCCCGATTAGCGGACGCGCTGGACGCGCCCGTGGCCAACCAGACAGCGCTGGGCACGTTACTGCGAGCGCTGTCAGCGCTGCGGAACAACGCCAGCGCTGCCGCTTCAGCCGCTGACAATCTACGGCGGCCATTGGCTGCGCTCAACCTTGATGCGTTCATGAAGGTTAGTAGAATATTCAAAATTTAAAATGAGTTGGTTTCGTTTAAGAATATATGGATTTTTGTGTGATATTTGGTATTATACTTCGAGAATATTTCGTGATTTGACCGTTGTGGTGATATTAACCGCTTTTTAAAAATGTTTGCAAAAAGTTTCCTTTTGTGCTTTTGTCAGTGCTTTGATCAGAGATCTGAGGTTTAGGTCTTCACTGGGGGAAATACAGAGTGGTCATTATAAAAGCTTGTTTTGAAAAACGATTTTCAACATAAAACTTATTGTTTATGGTGTTCTTTTACTTGACTCTTGTGATTTTGGGTAGCGCGCGTGGGTGTGGGAGGCGGCGCGCTGGGCGGGCGGCATGGCGGGCTGGTGCTGCGGCGGCGCCGTGTGCGTCGTTTGTTTGTTTACTTACCTACTGTGTATGTACCAGCGCGCGTGGGTGTGGGAGGCGGCGCGCTGGGCGGGCGGCATGGCGGGCTGGTGCTGCGGCGGCGCCGTGTGCGTCGTTTGTTTGTTTACTTACCTACTGTGTATGTACCAGCGCGCGTGGGTGTGGGAGGCGGCGCGCTGGGCGGGCGGCATGGCGGGCTGGTGCTGCGGCGGCGCCGTGTGCGTCGTTTGTTTGTTTACTTACCTACTGTGTATGTACCAGCGCGCGTGGGTGTGGGAGGCGGCGCGCTGGGCGGGCGGCATGGCGGGCTGGTGCTGCGGCGGCGCCGTGTGCGTCGTTTGTTTGTTTACTTACCTACTGTGTATGTACCAGCGCGCGTGGGTGTGGGAGGCGGCGCGCTGGGCGGGCGGCATGGCGGGCTGGTGCTGCGGCGGCGCCGTGTGCGTCGTTTGTTTGTTTACTTACCTACTGTGTATGTACCAGCGCGCGTGGGTGTGGGAGGCGGCGCGCTGGGCGGGCGGCATGGCGGGCTGGTGCTGCGGCGGCGCCGTGTGCGTCGTTTGTTTGTTTACTTACCTACTGTGTATGTACCAGCGCGCGTGGGTGTGGGAGGCGGCGCGCTGGGCGGGCGGCATGGCGGGCTGGTGCTGCGGCGGCGCCGTGTGCGTCGTTTGTTTGTTTACTTACCTACTGTGTATGTACCAGCGCGCGTGGGTGTGGGAGGCGGCGCGCTGGGCGGGCGGCATGGCGGGCTGGTGCTGCGGCGGCGCCGTGTGCGTCGTTTGTTTGTTTACTTACCTACTGTGTATGTACCAGCGCGCGTGGGTGTGGGAGGCGGCGCGCTGGGCGGGCGGCATGGCGGGCTGGTGCTGCGGCGGCGCCGTGTGCGTCGTTTGTTTGTTTACTTACCTACTGTGTATGTACCAGCGCGCGTGGGTGTGGGAGGCGGCGCGCTGGGCGGGCGGCATGGCGGGCTGGTGCTGCGGCGGCGCCGTGTGCGTCGTTTGTTTGTTTACTTACCTACTGTGTATGTACCAGCGCGCGTGGGTGTGGGAGGCGGCGCGCTGGGCGGGCGGCATGGCGGGCTGGTGCTGCGGCGGCGCCGTGTGCGTCGTTTGTTTGTTTACTTACCTACTGTGTATGTACCAGCGCGCGTGGGTGTGGGAGGCGGCGCGCTGGGCGGGCGGCATGGCGGGCTGGTGCTGCGGCGGCGCCGTGTGCGTCGTTTGTTTGTTTACTTACCTACTGTGTATGTACCAGCGCGCGTGGGTGTGGGAGGCGGCGCGCTGGGCGGGCGGCATGGCGGGCTGGTGCTGCGGCGGCGCCGTGTGCGTCGTTTGTTTGTTTACTTACCTACTGTGTATGTACCAGCGCGCGTGGGTGTGGGAGGCGGCGCGCTGGGCGGGCGGCATGGCGGGCTGGTGCTGCGGCGGCGCCGTGTGCGTGGCGCTGCTGGCCGCCGCCGCGCGACGCTCGCGACGCGCGCTGCTACTGCTCTGCGTACGTATTACTGCACACGCTTCTAATTATTGGGGGTGAATTTTTCAAGTGGGCGTGGATGGCCAAATCCGAAATTATAAGAAATAGCGAAAAACGCTCAAAGGAGGACTCCTTTGAGCGTTTTTCGGAGCCGATTTTGATAAAAAATTAAACTGCATCATTAGATTTTTGGAAAAAATTATTTCCTTTCCGGGAATGTAACTCGTTGATTCCAACCAATAGTGTCGCTAATAAGAAACAAATTCTAGGAAGTAATGGTGTACGGCAAACGGGCAAACTAAAAGAAAGTGTTGCGTCCCGCGTCTCCGTAAATGAGAGGCCTTACCCGAGGGTTACGAAATCGACGATCCAAGTGATTAATTTTTTTAGGGTTTCGTACCTAAAGGTAAAAACGGAACCCTATTACTGAGACTTCGCTGTCCGTCCGTCTGTCTGTCTGTCTGTCTGTGTGTCTCCAGGCTGTATCTCATGAACCTTGATAGCTAGACAGTTGAAGTTTTCACAGATGATGTATTTGTATATATATATATGTATATAAATAAAATAAATATTTAATCCCATACAACAAACGTGATTTTTTTGCTCGTTTTTGCTCGCTATTGATAACGGCACCAGGTAGACGCTAGAAATACTCACAAAATATTTAATTATATATTCACTTTAAAAATAAATAATTAAATTAAAATAAAAAAAATAAATTAAGGGGGTTCCATACAACAGACATGATTTTTTTGCTGTTTTTATAGATAATGGTACGGAACCCTTCGTGCGCGAGTCCGACTCGCACTTGGCCGGTTTTTTTAAATTGCGGGGGATACATTTTTATTAAATTACGTACTCTGTAGTGCAAGTTGCTGTGTTCTCGCGGTCCGTCATTTGGCGACCCCTGCTGTACACAGTCCTATCAAAATTTTTAGGCGGTGCGAGATCTAAAAGTGGCGCCCCTCAAAATAAAAAACTTTATTTGCTTTATTTCCCGTGAGTCGCGCGATGGTGATGATCGGTCGAGAGCTCTGAAGCGTCGTTTGTCTCAAGTTTCGGTTGAGTTCAGCGCCCAGCCCTTGATGGCGCCCGGTGCGGTCGCACCGCTCGCACCGCCCTAGGACCGGCCCTGGCTATACATATAGTATAGCGTAGTCTTGTGAAGGTTGTTACAGTGTTGTTGGTACAGGTGGGTGCGCTGGGCGCGCTGGTGGTGTGCTGGCTGGCGGGCGCGGTGCTGGCGGCGGGCGCGGTGGCGGCGGCCGACGCCTGCCAGGAGCCCGCCGCTGCGCTCGCGCACCACGCGCCGCACAATCTGCCGCAAGACGTACGTACCTACAACTATTTCCCCATTCAGTCTTTTCTTTTTGTTTTGTCTACACTTGAGGGAAGTTTACTAAAAAACTTCTAAGATACAGACAACGTCAAGTCTTGTAATCCGTTATATCATTTTATATGTACTAGCTGTTCCTTAGGGGCCGCCCATTAATTACGTGAGGCTCGAAAGGTGGGGAGGGGGTTCGGAAAAAATTACGAAATATCACAAGGGGGGAGGGGCTGTAGTGAGATATCACGTGTATAAATTTTTTCGTTGGACGTGCGATTTCTAAACCAAAAAAATAGCTTTATTTAAAGATAATATTCTGAAAAAAATTAAGATAATTTGTACCAAATACAATGTACCAATACACGTGATCTTGGGTAGGGGGGAAGGGGTTAGTTAAAAACCTCACCACGTATCACCAGGGGGGAGGGGGGGGGGTCAAAAAGTTGCTAAAAATCATCACGTGATTAATGGAAGTCCCCTTATAGTTTCACCCCCGTTGCTCGGCTCCTAAGGGTCGTAGCGTGATGTGAAATAACCTATACTATTCCTCATGAATCTGGCTAAATGCAAAGAGAAAGAAATCATATGCAAAGAGAATTTTTCGAATCCGACTGGTAGCTCCAGAGACTCAATCAAACAAACTCTTAAGCTTTATTATATTAGGATAGATTAAATCTAAGTCAGTCACGGTATTAATAAATAATTTTATAATGAGTGAAATAAGTAGCGGCGCTGCTTGTTACCTTCTATCTTAATTCTATACCTATAAAACAGTACCGTGACTGACAGACAGACAACGCACAGCCTAGACCAGTGGATATATTCCTTGGGTACCCTAGAGGACTCACTAAATGAGGATTTTTTGAAATTCCATTCCTAATGGGGTGAATAGGGATAGTAGTAAAGTTTGTATTATGAAGAAAATAACGAGATTGTGATAGTCAAAGATAAAGGTTATATGAAAACCAACCTTATACAGGGTGGCAGGCTAGACAGTGGAAATATTTTAAGGGGTCATTGTACTAATCATTATAGCCAACTTTTACTAAGGGACCAACCCGGAAATCACGAAAAAAAAATCAGCTGTTCCATACATTTATGTTCACATAATTCAATAAAATGTATGGAACAGCTGATTTTTTTTCGCGATTTCAGCGTTGGTCCCATAGTAAAAGTTGTTCATAATGATAAGTACAATGACCCCTTAAAATATTTCCACTGTCTAAGTTGCCACCCTGTATAAAGAGAAGTCATTTTCAAAAACTGCCATTTCACACATTTAAATCAATGGGACTGTAGGTAAATAAAGTTACTGAACGTTGACAGATGGTGCACTACTACCTATCGTGCAAGGTGTCGCGCGAGAACGTCCTGACGGCCGAGCTTAGGAACGCGCAGCGAGCCGTGGTGGCCGTGAGGCAGGCGCTGGCGGTGCTGGCCCGCGGAGCGCCGCAGCTCTTCAACGACCCTGGTAAGGCTTTTTCTAAAGGAGTTCTTATACGGAGTGTAAGTGACAGCGTAACGAAAACTGAAACCATGGGTTCAGTATCTTATTTTGAACGATGCGTTAAAATTTAGCGTTGGGCTTAAAAAAAAAACTGAAGATTTTTTTAATGAATTGCAAAATCTCCATACAAAGTCGTAATTTCTTTTTATGAGCCATTTTATGTTTTGTCACCTTTCTTGCTCGCACAAAACCATATTTTTAAGAATGTTAAATGAACAGATGCATTTTTGAAAAATGTAATTCATTAATGTTCTATATTAAGGGTCAGCACCATGCAAAAGTACTATGGGAAAACCATAACTTTATATAGAAAAGGTAAAGTAGTAACTACGAAAAAATAGGTCTGGCTAGCTAAAGAGTTTTACTAGTGGCTAATGAAATCGTGTTGAGAATAAACCTTATAGATTATTGTAAAAAAAATATTGAAAAAGTGGAAAAAGCACTGCCGTAGAAACATAACTTTAGCGTAAATAAGAACGAACACTTAATGAAATTAACTTAATTATAGGCTACAAAGAACAGAGTAGTAGCTGATGATTTTTTTTTTTCTATATCTATACTTCTGTTCTGTGTAAAAAAATCGAAAACTTGCTGAATTTTTCTGAATTATAATTATTATGGATATTTTTGGAAAAAAGTCAAAAAAATTGCGATCTTTTTACACTAAACGGAAACATTGTTATGTAAAACAGAAAAAAATTGCGGGTTCTCTGTTTTTTATTGTGTCAAATTCATAAAATTTTCATTTCAAAGTTATGAAAGTATGGCAGTGCTTTTTTGCACGTTTTTAGTGATTTTAAATTTTTATTATACATTCATCTACAAGGTTTATCCTTTAACCGATTTTTTTTAAAGAACAGTCAAACTCTTCAGCTTGTCAGACGTTTTTTTCGTGGCTACTACTTTACGTTTTCTATATAAACTCATTGAAATCCTATAACACTGCTTGGCTTAGCAGAATTTTGTTTACTGAAGAATAGAAACATTTCTTCTCTTCATTGTATGCATAATACGATAGAAATCTTTCTACAAAATGTTCTGTAGACAATTCTTCTGTAGACAAAACCCGTTTCTATCGTGGTCATGCTAACCGTGCTGCCCCCTAGCCAAGTTACTTTTCTGTTAGCGTTAACGCCAAACGCTACGGACAAAATGTACTGCAGTGACATTTGTGAGATCACGTGACTTTTCCGCAGGTAATGTCACTACCATACATTTTGTGCTTATCGTTTGGCGTGAACGCTAACAGAAAAGAGACTTGGCTAGGGCCTCTGGGGCGGTGCGGTTATAATGGTGACGTTAATAAGTGTGCCCGGGCGGGCCGGCAGGCCTGCAGCCGGCGCTGGGCGCGCTGGGCGCGGGCACGGGGGAGGCGGAGCGCGCGCTGGTCGCGCTGAGCGGCGCGCTCGAGTGCCGCACGGCGCGCGCGTACTTCGTGGCCGCCGCGCGCGCCGCCTGCGACGCTGGACTGCAGGTATGGTGACTGAATATCGTGTTTAATAGGGTGGTTCGCGGAATGTATGAAAAAAAAAATCTTATATTTTCGTAATGGGCCAGTGCGGGAAAGATGCTCTATGAGGTAATTGTTTCATTTATAAAGAATCTTGTCAAAATATTAATAAATAATACTGCTCCAAGTCATAAGAATTATTATAAAACCGTTCCTTTTTAACCTTGTGTTTGAGCAACAGGATACAGGATAAAATCGGAATAAATATAATGCTGTCGACTAAAAAAGAATTAAATATTATTGTTACGTGCTTTATTTCTTGGAATTCGAAAACATATTCAAACTCCCACCCCTGCAATTTTGGTACTCCGCGCGGACGCGACATCAAACCAGTGCTTGCTGAGCTATCTAACTAAATAAACCTCTACAATGGTGTTATGGTGCATTTTCCAACTCCATGCAAACGAACTACAATGCACGCGATTAAAAAAAAAAAATTTTTTTATCAAAACTATTGCAGTTTTATTTAATTTAATGACTTTTCAAGTCTTTGGGGCTGTACAAAATCAAATATTTCGAATTTCTCGTCATAACATTTATTGTTTCTATTCTTATAGAGCATCTTTCTGCAAATGGCCCAAATCGAAATTCCGAAAAAAACGATTTCGATCCACCCTAGTGTTTAACATAGAGTTATAATCCTACACTGTGAAGGTTTGCTTGAAAATATGGCTGAAGATACAGCTATAATAATAGGTATATACTTAGATAAAATACCCGACAGTAAATATGTATTACACAAAGAGATAATGGGCTAGCTTCGGCTTTTTAAAATCGCTCCAGTAGCTTTTGAATTTATTTATTACAAACAAACATACAAAAAATACAAATATCTTTCATTTTTTCGGGATAAAAAGTAGCCTATGTTACTACATAGGCTACTTTTTATCCCGAAAAAATGTACAGTTCGAAGTCGAACGAAGTCGGGGGCAAAGTGCAAGTCGTCGTGTAAACAACAATGACAATGTTCTTTCAGGCGTTGTCGCTGCAGCTGCTGGCGGCGGTCGCGGCTGGCTTCCTCTTCACCGCTATAGTGCTGGTTGATTCGCACGCCTGGATATACATCAACACGAAGTACGTATTACTATTTTTAACTTATTTCGCGATGTTTAGGATCATTGCGGAAACGCGTCGAGTTTGTATTAAAAAAATATTAATATTACCTACTATTTTCTGGTACTGCGATTTCGATAGAAAAATGAGGCGTATAATGATTAACAGAAAGAGAATTAAATATTTGTTTTAATTAAAAAAAATCTCTAATCACGAAAAAAATTATAGCTCGACACGCCGCGATAACTGTCAATTTGTTTGCGAATGTTTGAGGAAGAATTTCACGGTGAGATTCTTCCTCGATTTTTCGCAAACAAATTGGCAGTTCTCGTGGTGATATCATTCGGCGTGTCGGTACAGAATAGACAAGCTGTACGTAGTATCATGATATTATTTTCAACACACTTGCTCATAAAATGGCTCTAATTTCACTGTAATTAGACACGTAATGACACCTGCAATCAAACTGTGACTTTTTCATTGCTATTATTCACAAGTGTGTTGAAAAACGTATGATACACGTGTGTATTGATGATTACCGTCCTCGGCTCTCTTAAGACCCTCGCCTGACGGCTCGGGTCTCAATGGCGCCTCAGCGGTGGTCACCTATATTACACACTTGTACCATAATGTACGTACTATGGTGGTGGTGTGCGCAGGCGCAGCGGGGGCGGCGAGGAGCAGGCGCCGTTCCTGTCGAGCGGCGGCAGCAGCCAGGCGAGCCGCACGCTGCCGCGCGCCGCGCCCTACAACAACGGCAAGCCGCCCTCCTACGGCGCCGCCGTGCAGCTCATGGACCTCGAGCGACCCAGGTGACCCGCACGCATAGACACCACTCTTGACAATTTTGCGATTTTTCCGCTACACTTTTATAAATTTAGCACTAAGGCCTCCCCCACATTGGGCGTGGGCGATCCTCCGGCGTGTGAATGACGCGAACGTTCACGCACGGCGGCGTTCGCGTCGTTCACACGCTGGAGGATCGCGCACATCCAATGTGGGGAAGGCGTAAAATTGGCGACAAAGTCGTAATAATTGACAACAGTAGTCCCTCAATTTTGCTACTTTTGCGTTAGAAATGTATGCAAAAATGTCTGGCGGAAAAAACGCATAATTGGCAACAGTGATAGATACACTACCGCACTCTAACAACCATACACTCACTCATCGCGTTTGATGTCGAAACAGCCGATATCGTCTAGACTAGCGCTTCCTAGTACCTCCCTACAACAACGGCAAGCATAGACTCGTAAAACGCTATTTAGCGTTTTACGAGTCCATCGATTCGGAAACCAGATAACCGAACAAGTGTCATTTCCGACACGGAAGCATATCGAATGGTTCAAATGGTTGTGAATAGCTATGCTGCACGCTGAAACACTACCGCACTCTAACTACCATACACTCACTCGTTGTGTTTCATGTTTTCGAAACAGGCGACATCGTCTAGACATCCACTAGCCATTCGCTTCAAGATGGCCGTTACCTCTCGTCCCGCTTCACCACACCGCGCCTCAAGTCAGACCCGCTTAGTATGATTTATTAATTGAAGAAATTATTCCTTAAATACAACAATTATAAAATGATTACAGTAAAAAACTATAATTTTTATTTTATTTGTCCACGGTACTTGTGTCTATGACGTCATTTTGTAACGGCCAATGACGGCCATCTCGAAATGAACGGCTAGTACAAATAAATAAAGTTGCAAGTGTCTGTTGTACCTAATGTCAAAATAACAGCTTTTTACTAATACTACGGTACTTAAAAACAATTTTTTTTTGTCTGTCTGTTTGTTGCGGCTAGGCTGTGAAACGGCTGGACCGATTTTGACGGGACTTTCACTGGCAGATAGCTGATGTTGTGAGGAGTAACTTAGGATACTTTTATTTTTAAAAAGAATTAGGGTTCCGTAAATAAAAACCACATGAACACACACAATCCAAAAACACACACTTCAGTTTTATTTATTTGTATAGAATAAACTTTACCCGTGCGGAGCCAGGGCGGGTCCGCTAGTTCTTTATGAAACGTTTGAAGTCCCGAATGACTGTATGTAGATGTTCGGGACGCCTAGACGTCTTCGATGACTGACTGTATGGTTCTTAGACTGTGACACTAGCCTAGATTACAACATCCATTTAACAGAGCAAAAATTACATCTTACGCAACCAAAATAGTGGTAGATACGCCATCTTAATATTAGACTGCTTAAAGCTAGCTTTTGCTGCCCTTATCATGAATGCCGTGATCGTAACATACTATTCCAGCAATGTAGGGTCTCGATATGTGAAATGTCACTAACCTAAATTGCGGCAATATTGTCTGACCTATAGTGGCGTATTTTAATTGGCGCCCTGGGTTTTGCCGCCCCATAAATTAACAAAAATACCGGCTAAGTGCGTGTCGGACTACGCACGATTTAGGGTTCTGCAAAAACTGAGCGCAAGGGGCGGCGCGAAAGGTGGCTATTCACAGTCACACAAAGGGGCCCTTCATAGTCTGCCGCCCTGGGCCGTGGCCCTAGGGTAAATACGCCACTGCTGACCTCGCAGATCTATAGATCTGCGCGGTAGCCAATAGGCACGAACCCCAGTGCCACGGTAACTATCTTTAACGTTCTGTCTAGCCCGGGCAAGCCACCTTCCTACGGCGCCGACGTGCAACTCATGGACTTCGAAAAGCCAAGGTAACTATTGTGACGTCCGATGGGTGTGATGTTCGAGTTTGTTCCGATTTACGTGCGTATTTCGGAGATGTCCGACAAGTTTCGTGCTCGTATATTTTCATGGCTTAAGCATGAGCTTTTCTCATATAATGATTACTTACCCCCTTACTTATAGACGATCATTAAAATAAGCAGCTCATAAGTCAATCGTCATCTCTATTCATTGTCATACAAATGTCAAGGAAAATTTTACATTTAAGCAGTGGTTAAAGTTAACAGGTGTCAATGAGTAAGAGGGTTAAGCAATAAAATTGTTGATTAAATCGTTCCCGAAATATGCACTTAATTAAAATCATAACTATGAGTGGCATACAAAAATCTTCCCTCCTTATACAGGGTAGCAGGTTAGACAGTGGAAATACGAAAAGGGGTCATTGTACTCAGTGCCGTAACTAGGACGGTGCCAGCGGTGCCCAGGCACAGGGCGCAGACCCTGGAGGGGCGCAGAAATGACCAGATTAGCACCAAGTTTCAGATGAGAATATTTTTTAAGGGCGCAGTTATAGATGCTCGCACCGGGCTCATAAAAAGCTAGTTATAGCACTGATTGTACTCATCATTATAAACAACTTTTACTATGGGACCAATCATATCGCGAAAAAAAAATCTGTTGTTCCATACATTTTGTTGAGTTATGTGAACATAAATGTATGGAACAGCAGTTTTTTTTTTCACGATTTTAAGGTTGTTCCCATAGTAAAAGTTGTTCATAATAATGAGTACAATGACCCCTTTTCGTATTTCCTTTGTCTAACCTGCCACCCTGTATTATTCTGTATTCAGAACGATTGATATTTTTATGTTACAATAACAATAATGTGACTGTCTGTCAGTCTTAATGTGTCAATAGTTTTCTCTTTGCCCGGTTAGCATATTGTGGCTTTTTGCGCTAAAGCTTCTGGGAAAAGTCACTACGAAACATGAATTTGTATGCCCAGTGGGCCGATTACCAGTTATTTTGACGTATGGTATCGCAAATGTTAGCATATTTTGAATATAAAATACTTACAACAGTCCTAGAACATTTGATAAAATGTTATACAATTCGCACATTTAAAAAAATACAGAGAAATTAATTATGTATTTTATTTATATAATTATTGTTTAGCCAACATTATGTATAATATTGTCAATTCAAAGTATGCTTACATTAACGATACCATACGTCAAAATAACACATGATCGGCCCACAGAAATATCTCTCTCGTGTGTGTCTGGTTAGTGTGTATGACTAGGCGCGGTCCGAGGGGGTCGTGGGGGTCATGACCCCCTCAAAATCGTCGGTTGCGACCGCGCCTGTGTGTGACGCTTGTTGGCTGGCAGGTCGCGCATGTCGGGCAGCGCGACGCTGGGCCGCGGCGCGGCGGGCGGCGGCGCGGCGGCCGCGCTGGGCGGCGCGCACACGCTGGGCCGCGCGCCGCACAACGGCAAGTACGCCACGCTCAGCAAGCAGTGCAAGACGCTCGAGAGCAGCGACTTCTACTGAGACCGGCCCGGCGGCGCGCACCCACCCGAACACAACGCAGGTACCTTGCCCACTCTGATACTCGAAATTAACATAGATCCGGCTCGAAGAACCAGAAATATACGGTTCGTACACAGGATTCTTATTTAGGAAACAAACGGACTTGCTAAATCGCCTTTCCCGAAGATATTCGAGAAAAGGCGATTCGCAAGTCCGTTTGTCTCATTTGAAACTATTCTAAAGCAAAATATCACCGATATATCGGTATCGCATGCATCCCTAGTTTCCCATAAGTATTCCTTATTTTATGACACTACGACCTCCTTTGACTTGAAAACTTTCCACATTTTAGCTCTACCGACACTACAGAGCAAATAACATTTCAGGTCAATCCGGGCGCTCGACAAGCCTGAACCGCTTCGACCCCAAGTACGCGTCGTTCGGGCCCCGCGCGCCCCGGCCGCGCCCCGCTGCGGCCGCCGTGTCGCTGGGCACGTTCTCCACGCCCCACGCGCCCCACGTGCCCCACGCGCCCCACGCGCCCCACGCGCCCGCCGGCTCCGACAAGTACGCCACAGTGCGGCCCGCTCGCAAGCAACACGAGCCACAGCCGCTGTCGGCCGCGGCGCTAGAGTACCGCTCGCTACAGCGCCCGCGCCGCGCGAACCTTCCCGCGCAGCCGCCCCACGCAACGCATACGACGTACCGCCGCCGCCAGGAGCGCCCCGAGCGCCCGGAGCGCCCCGAGCGCGCCGAGCGACCCGAGCGCGCCGAGCGACCCGAGCGCGCCGAGCGACCCGAGCGCGCCGAGCGACCCGAGCGCCCCGAGCGCGCGGAGCGCGCCGACCGCATCCACCCCCCGCATCAAGACACCCGCGACCTGTACGCCGTCACCGAGCTTTAGGGTCGGCCCCGCGCCTCCTTAACTCCTTTGGATGTGTTTCTCTAACGTTTGGTGCCGCGCCTCCCCTCCCCCAGTGCTTTCCTATGACGCCGTTGTGTAACCCTCCAGTGTACTCTCGACTTCGAACGCCGTGACGTTTTCGACACTCGATGTTTCGCTATGACGATCATAGCTGATGCGGAGTGATAATACTCTGAATGAGTTTGTATGGACATGTGACTGATAATGTTCTCGACTGTGAATACTTTGTGTGATTTTGTGCTGACAGAATATTTTATCACAAAGCTAAAAAAAAGGACATTACAATTATTGCGTGAAAAATGATATGAACAAATTATTGTACGTAGCAATTGATTGATTTTAAAATAAGTGATTTGTTGAATAATTCTCAAGCAAACATTCTGTCAGCGCAGATGTTTAACTGAACGAATGATTTCTACCTGTGCGTGATTGCTCAAAATCTTTGTAATTTATTGTGAATACTGGTCTAATATTTATGTCTAAAATATTTTGACTATCGTTATTTTGCTGTCTCGAATTTATGTAGGGAATAATTTTAGCACAAATGTTTAGGTAATGTTACAAGTACAACGGTAACTCTCTAAAATCATCATAATTGAGGCCTATTTTTTGATATATATTTTTTATTTGCAAGTCCAAAATTTGGATCGGCATAAAACATTTTTATTGTTTAAAAAGCGGTGGCTTATTTATATGTTTATTTATCCGTATGTATCATTAAAGTCTAATAAGGCTGTGTTAGCAAATGTTTACGACCAATATTTTATAACAATTTTGTTGATAACTTTCACGTTAAAGTTTATAGTGACGACTGCTGTGTCATCAAAGACTATGTATGTTTTTGGACTCGGGTTTTCGCTCAATATAGTTTTAAGAAAAAATCCGGCTATGGTCTAACTTTCGAACTGTTAGAGTAAAGTTGATTACCGCTTTTTAGCGCTAACTTTAGGACGAAATTTGCCAAATTATTGGAAAAAATATTCTTTTGGCACGTTTCTTACATTTAAAAGTAGATGGCTCGGAGCCCGACAGTAGAAATTTTATTGCATTGTATATCTACCTAACATAAGCATGTACATATATTAACAGTAGATACTTGTTATTTAAGTTCCTCCGTTTTGTGTGGTTTTTCATAAATCATTCAAACAATGTCCCCTTCCCTCCGGACCTCGAATACGAGTAGACGTGCCATAGACACCATACAGTTTTAAATTTATTCATTTAAAATTATCTTTTTAAAATATAATCCACTCAAAAAAATAGGAGTGCATATCGCAAAGGAGTAGCAGCGTGAAATTGCAACGAAACGCACACCAACACACACAAACAGTGACGAGAACAGCGCCGAGTACGGCAGCTCCGCCCCCCTGCGCGCGAGCAGCTCTGAGGTATAGTGCCATCTTTGTTGTACCCACGCCCCCAGCGCGTTGCGTCGACGACAGTGACGTCGAGCGTTTGCCACTGTGCCGCTTACTGCTTCTGCACTCCTAGTACTGCGTTAACCAAGCAAGCTGTTGTGATCTCTCAGTGGTAGAACTTCCCGCCTACGCCTGTCTTCACGGTGGCGCTAACAATACCTGCCACTAAACATTCTGCCTGCGCGCCTAGTACCCGGAAATTATTATTTTTTATTTTTTTTTAACCTATCTGACGAGTTCTCACACATTATACTGGACAGACATAGAAAACTATAATATAAAATATCTACTCGCTTACTACTCTTGCGACCCTGGTAACAAATATTCAGATTGACCATGCCATTGAATCGCACACCACCTTCTTCGCCGGCTCCGCTGATGCCTGTCTTGCCCGTAGCCGCGCCAAGCGTACGAAATACAACAATAACATTCGCGACGAATACGGAAAAAACTGAATCACCGTTGCAGCATTGTGAATCTGAGCCGGACCTCCACTCTCTAGCAGCAAATGTTACTGAGAGGAAAAAGAGGAAATATGACGGTGAAAGTACAGATCTTACAGCTCTCATACAACAAATGTTCTTATCCTTTTCCACTGAACAAGAAAAACGTTTTCAAGAACTAAAATCAAGTATAGATCTAATGTCAAACAAATACGACGAATTTTTATCGAAAATTTCCGTTCTAGAGAAGGAAAGACAAGCAGATAAAGCAATTATTAAGGATCTTGAGGGGAAATTGGAAAGCCTAGAGCGAAAAACGCGTGGTGTTGGAATAGAAATACGAAACTTGCCAAAACAAAGCGGAGAAACGAAGGATACTCTCTTAAATGAAATTGTAAAATTAGGCAAGACTCTAGACTTGAACATCGACGACCATGTTGTGAAAGACATATATAGGCTGAAATCGAAGGACGCCTCAGACCCAGTCGTAGTCGATTTCACCACTGTACTGATGAAAGAAAAAGTCCTTAGAGCAGTCAAGACCTTCAACAATTCAAAACAAAAAGGAAGTAAACTGAATACAACCCACTTGAATCCCAGTTATACGTCAAAGGCAATTTATATCTCAGAGACACTCACCACCAACTCTCAGAGACTTTACTATTTGGCAAGGCAGTTTAGAAAGAGTCATGGTTATAACTTCTGTTGGACAGCAAATGGAATAGTGTACCTCAAAAACAATGAAAACTCACCTCATATACGCATTAATAACGATACTGATTTGGATAGGTTGAGAAAAAATTTAAAAATAACATGACTATTATTAATTTTCCGAAGAAATAGTCATTATCAGTTATTATTGTTTTGTTTAATGCATGCTCTTTTTATTTCAATTTTATTACCATTGTTCTGTTACACTTATAAAATACTCTACAGTACAAAAAATGACCAATTACTTTACACTACCGACCCATTTGGTTCTATCAGAACCACGAACAATAGATTTATACACTCACCAAGCATAACTAAGCCTCATTTTCTCAATACGACAAATAATTTTAACACAACTACAATTACCATACATATAACTACACTACAATACACTATGTACAAATACCACACCTCTAAAACAAACACAAATACATTATCCTCTCTGAAATATTTCAATACTTTCCATAAATCACGACTATACCCCGATTATAATTCTTTACAAAAGTACCCGTTCTACAAACCATAAGTGAAATAATAAATCTTAGTGATAATATAGATCAACTGTCCGTTTCTGAATCGCAAACCGCAGGAGTAGAGGAATGTCACAAAATTATAGCTTGTGCTGCCGATCGCTTACTAATACTGACGCAGAATATACGCAGTATCAATTGTAATATGACAGGCTTAGAGGTGTTATTACGTAGACTGAAACTGGACTGCGACATACTTATTTTGACAGAGTGCTGGCTTTCATGTGCATCTGATATACCAAACTTAGTTGGATACTGCCATGCAGAGACTAAAATAAATCCTAAACAAAATGACGGAGTAGTTATTTACTATAAAGAAAACCTTAATGTCCAAATACAGGAACCGGATTTTCATGACTGTAATTGTCTGGTAGCTACTGTTGAAAATTGTTTGGCTATAATAGCTCTGTACAGATCACCCTCTTACACTAAAATAGACCCATTTCTCGTGTCCTTAGATAAAACTCTGCAGATGGTATCATCCTACGAGCACAACGTTGTCATGGGTGATATAAATATACCAATAAACCCCGATAAAATTGATATAAATGGGGAAAAATACCTTACTCTAGCATCTACACATGGCCTTCTACCGGCACACACCCTAATCACACGCAGTAGTAGCCTTACCTGCCTAGATCATGCCCTAATAAAAACTAAATGCACTTCCATCACAGTAGTCCCTACTGCAACGCTAACAGATCACTATCCGGTAATAATATCAATGAATCTGAAAAAACCAAGGCAATATGCATGCACAACCGTAACAAAAATTAACGGTTCAACATTGGCACAAGATCTATTAAAAATAAATCTTGACCCAATCTATCTGACAGCAGATCCAAATGTAAGCTTAAGTTACCTGACACAATGCCTTCAAAATGCTATCGAAAATAACACACACACAATAACTCTACCAAGACGTCAAAGAATTATTAAACCATGGATAACCCCAGGATTACTACGGTGTATACAAAACAGAGACAATCTGCACATAAAATCAAATTCATTGCCGGATAATGAAATCTTAAAAATAAGTTACAAGCGCTACAGAAACTTCTGTAATGATTTATTACGAAAAGTTAAGAAAGAGTATGACAAAAACCAAATTCAAACTGCCCAAAATAACAACAAAAAATTATGGAAAGTCATTAAAAACATCACCAATACTACTCAAACAAAACAAAATCCTAAAGAACTCTTAACTCTCGCTCCTTCACCTCACCAATCACTAAATGAAGTTAACAGTTATTTTATAAATGTCGGAAGCTCACTAGCGGATAAAATAAAGCAAGAAAATGAAACCCTCACGCCAAATATCAATTCACAATATCACTTGGAAAATAATTCTGGTAAATTAACTTCTTTTGCTCTAATCGAAACTAGTGAAAGAGAGGTCGAACAAATCATTCTTGGTTTAAAGACAGACTGTGCGTCTG
Organism: Thalpophila matura; assembly: GCA_948465475.1. Taxonomy (NCBI): domain Eukaryota; kingdom Metazoa; phylum Arthropoda; class Insecta; order Lepidoptera; family Noctuidae; genus Thalpophila; species Thalpophila matura. The sequence goes on from OX419185.1 coordinate 15,608,609, forward strand.
GTTACGATAAAATTGGAAATAGTTTCTTAAAAAAGCATAAGAATATTCTTGTTCCTCCTCTTACAAAGATCTTCAACGACAGTCTGGCGTCGGGTGTGTTCCCTGATTCCCTGAAAATGTCCGAAGTATGCCCAATCTTTAAGAGTGGTGACAGAAATCGTATCAGCAACTATAGGCCAATATCCATACTACCAGCTCTTTCAAAAATCTTAGAAAAAATTATAAATAAACGTTTAGTAAAATATCTTGAAAAAAATAAATTACTTTCGGCAAACCAATACGGGTTCAGGCAAGGAAAATCGACCGAACAAGCTCTAAATAAACTTACAGAATTTGTCAGCACTAACTTAGATAGAGGAAAAAAATGTCTCTCTATCTTCCTAGACCTGGCCAAGGCATTTGATACGATATCAGTTTCCCTCTTACTATGTAAACTCGAAAAACTGGGAATCAGGGGCACACAACTTGAACTTTTTAAGAGCTACTTGTCGGGGAGAGCTCAATGTATCCGCGTGGACAATTATAGGAGTACATACCTCCCAATTACTCACGGCGTCCCACAGGGTAGCATTTTGGGACCTACCTTATTTCTCGTTTATATAAACGAGCTCACAAGCCTTAAACTTACTCAAGGCGAGATTATCTCATTCGCGGATGACACTGCCCTAGTATATGCCGCTGATACTTGGAATGAGGTTTTCGACGTTGCTCAGCTGGGCTTTAATGTCGCACGCGGTTGGCTTCAGAAAAACATACTCACTCTGAATGTAGACAAAACGAAGTATGTCTGTTTCAGTATCAGGCATGCCATTGAACTCAGCGAATGCCATAAAATCGCTTTACATAAATGCCTCTCTGAAGGCAGTTGCGCGTGCCCATCACTGGAACGTGTATACATGATCAAGTACTTGGGTATTACCATTGACAGTAACCTTAGCTTCAAGGAACATATCAAGTCACTATGCGCAAGAGTACGAAAACTTATTTTCGTCTTTAAAACGCTGAGACATGTTGCTGATCCTAAATTGCTGAAACAGATATATTACGCACTATGTCAATCACTTCTAACATATTGTATATCCTCTTGGGGAGGCACTTGTAAAACCACGATGAAATCCATTGAAATCGCCCAGCGTGCTATTTTGAAAGTTAGCAACTTCAAGCCCACTTACTTCCCCACTGTAACGCTCTACCAGTTGTGTGAGGTCTTGACTGTGCGGCAGTTATTTATACTTAGCACCATTCTTAAACAACATAATACTTTAACTTATGACCCGCTATTACTACAGAAACGTCGAAATAATAAGGTATGTAATAACCCAAACACTTACAAAACACAATTTAGCGCTAGGTTTCTTGGATTCCTAGGACCATACTTGTACAATAATATCAACAAAACACTAAACATCTACCCGCTGACCAAACACCAATGTAAATTACAGCTACGGCAATACCTACAGAAACTTAGTTATGAGGAAACTGAACAACTGCTTTGCATAACACGGTGATTAGAATGTCTGGCACAAAAAAAAAAAAAAAAAACATAGAACATCAAACACACACATCCACCCTCACATACACACCACAATAAAATTACACTCTTACACCCACACACCCTCTTATACATTCACTCACGTACACCTCACTAAACACAAGAAAGAGGACTTTCACTCACAGTTCATCAAATATTTTGTTTTTATTTTTATTTTCTACATTCATTGTTTTAATTTGTATTAAGTACTTACTTATAAGCACTTAAAAATTAAGTTATGTTAATTTTATGTAGTACCTACAACCTTTTACATTACACCATTGGCAAATAATATTGTAAAAATTACGTGGGGGATTGGCGCTGATAACCGAAATACAGGCACTGCCTAGTTCGGCTACAGATGCTACACTCATTTGCTTTGAAAAATATTGCCATAAAGTTTTTGTCAAACAAGTAGTACTAAGTTTTTGGAATAAATATATTTTTATTATTTTTATTTTTTATTAATGTTTGGCAATGTTTTTTTTTAATGAAACTGGAATCTCTACTGAGTACACTTATTATATTGTTTAGCTTCATATTTATGGCTCAAAATTTAAAACTGATTTGAATTTCGTGGACCTAATGTAAATATAAGTTAGGGCTATTTAATTTTAAATTTGAATTAAAACTTATTTTATTTACAGCAAATGCGTTAATTGTAAATAAAATAATAATAAAAATTAAGCATTCCATCGTGTGTGAATTAGTAAGAAGTGGAATTGGTAGAAGCAATTTACATAAAAATGTATTAATTATATTTGTAGCATAAGCATAAGCATAATCGGCCTATAATGTTCCCACTGCTGGGACACAGGCCTCCTCTGTGAGAGGGAGTGGGCCATAGTCCACCACGCGGGCCCAGTGCGGGTTGGTGGACGTCACATGTCTTCGAATTTTTGGTTCTAGGACATGCCGGTTTCCTCACGATGTTTTCCTTCACCGTTAAAGCAAGTGATAATTAATTTCTAATACGCACATGACTTCGAAAAGTCAGCGGTGCGTGCCTTGGTATCGAACTCGAACCATTCGCCGTGGAAGGCACATGGTTAATCCACTAGGCTATCACTGCACGCGTTATATTTGTAAATAAGGTGCAACTCGTAAAGAATAGCAACAACCCAGAACCTAGAACAGAATTGTTTTGGAAATCTATGGGTGAGGCCTTTGTCCAGCAGTGGACGCCACAAGGCTGATATAATGATGATGATGATGTTGCAAATGATACTGAACTGCCATTTGATGAACAAGAATTAATCTGACCGTTTGTCTATAAACAGTGTAGCTATTTTACATTAATGAAAAAGTACTGCTCTTGCTATAACACCACAAAATGTAACTATTAATCGTTTAATGGAGGAGTGTATTCTTGAAAATAATCTGTTATTACAAATATTAACTCGTCCTTTGAAAAAAAAAAATGATGAAAAAAAATGGCGCCTGGCGCCAAAACTATGTAGACAGTCGGGTACAAGTTCTAAAAGGGTTATTTTCAAGAATATATTTCCGGGATAATCTTATTAGCTGTATCGAATAAATTATGTAGACTAAGTAAGAATGGTACCATTTTTATTCTGTAAAGCGAACAGTTTTGTATCTCAGTATTAAAATAGGGAATTTTGTGAGACTTTACAACGACGACGGTTTTTTATGATCAACGTATTTTTAAGTTTCTCAAATTTCACGGTACCATAAGCAGTGTATTCGCCAAAGATAAAGCATAATTTAACTTAAGTATGTTATAAGGTCTAGCTAGTTGTAAGGTTCAAGTTTGTACAGCAAGAGTTACTCATCGTCAATATCATAGTTACCGGTCGGTCCCAGTAGCCTCAACAATCAATAATTAATTTATTACGGCCAATAGATAGAGCTTTTGGAGTACTACGTAGTGAATGGGATCGGATCGAAGAAGGCGGCTGTTAATAATTGTGATTATTTCCTCGTCTGAATGGTGTAAACGAATACGGTCACTTTTGAGACTACGAAATTTTTATATCTCTTTTTTACGACGTAAAAATTGTGGTGTCGTAACGTGACGTGGCTCGCTATAATGTGTATATTTCAAACGAAGTGAAATAAAATATGCAATAACAAAAATATACTATCTCTACATTGTAAGATTACACAATTTTTCAATGTAATTACTGCACACTATTTATAATCGTAAATAATAACACTTAGACAGTTTTAAAATATGTTACGGTTCTTACGAGGTGATTTCTTACCGGGCAATGTATCCGAACGTTGAATGATTCGCGCGAAAACTTTGTCGACGTAAAGTTTTTTTTAACAAATCTCAGAATAGAAGTTGCTTCAGTTATTTGAAGCTCTATTTGCTTTTAATTTGCCTACAATACAATAAAGTTACCGTAGTGTGGTAATTATATTTACCTAAATAGGAAGTGTAATGCGAAAGTAAGGAACGCGAATTTTCGAATATTAGCCTTTTATTTCTAAAATAATGTCAATGAACATCAATTAATATAAGATTAGTGAGTTTTTGTTATGCATTCTCGTAGTAGGTTCGCTAAGTCATTGCTAACTAAACATCCACATCCACATCAAAATTAATTAAAATAACGATTGAAAAATCGTTATTCTCATTTACTAAATTACTTGTGGACTGTGTAAACTGTGTTATATAATTTCCTTTTTATTACAAAGTGCCATAAATTATGTTGTTACTGATAACCCAAACGATTATTTTGCAGCGTTTCCGAACGGAACTTTATTCGAAATATTGAATTTAGAATTTACATGTTTATGTTTTGAAATATTTTTGAAATCTCGCTTTATTGATTGTTTTGCTTTTTCAAGTCAATTATGGTGCGCCCGAGTATGTTAAACGTAAAGTAAATGCATTTGATGCTGCGTATGTTGTAAGAGACGAATTACCATCAATATGTATAAAGAGAAAAATCCTGACTGACTGACTGACTGACTCATCAACGCCGAGCCCAAGTTCCTGAAATTGTGCACACGGTTTCCTTTTATGATATAGACAAGGAATAAGGCTGGATTTTTCGAAGTTCTCATGGGATACTCAAGTCCACGCGGACGGAGTCGTAGGCAAAAGTTAGTTATAAATAATAATTGTAATTTTTTTTTTTAAACCACGTTTTTAAAACGCACTAAATACTATAAAATAATTTCTGATGAAATGAAAAACGTGGAGCGCATGCAATAGATAATAGTAAGATGCGCCCCACGTATTTCATTCAATTTTATTCATTCCATCAGAAATTATTTTTTAACCGACTTCCAAAAAGGCGGAGGTTCTGCATTCGGTTGGTTTTTTTTTTATACCTTTTAGTGCGTTTTAAAAACGTGGTTTAAAAAAAAAAAATTACAATTATTATTTTTTTACTTTTTTGTCCGTATTATTGCATTGTCATCCAAATTACATAGGTATACCAAATTTCAGCTTAATCCGATGACAGGAAGTGCTTGAAAAATGAATTGCAACATTTGTACCGAACAGACAGACAGACAGACACGAAAGCGAGTTGATAAAAACGTAGTAATAAAAAACTTCATATTTTTACGGAAATTTTACAGTCTTCCAACGTTTAAGGAGTTTCCTATTGGAAACTCCTTAAACCTCAATTAGGAGGCCGAGATTCGACCACACACTTAGAATAGAAGGAGTATGTAGTAGCATTAGTAGTACTCATTAAAAATCTGCTTCGATTTTTAATTAATAAAAATTAAGTTATTGGATATACTTAGTACTTTTGCTTAGAAACGATCATCTTAAATACCCGTTTATATTTACAAAAGACTATAATACGTGCAATCTAGGTTGACTGAACTGAAGTTCGTCCGAATGGCGTCGCACTATCTGTTTCTGTAGCAGGTACACTATCATTCATATTTGGTCGTATAATTCAAACTTCGAAGCAATCCGAATCCTAATTGCTTAGAAGTTTGAATATACGACCAAATAGATAGTGTACCTGCTAAAGGATCCCTTTCCCTGACCGTACATGCGCAATGTCTGGAGTATCCTGGTCGTCAATTTTAGATTGCGCGTACTGTACTTGTTTAAATAAAATTACAAAATGGCCGCCGTCTCTTACAACATGTGCAGTGCGTTAGTATTAAGTCTCATCTCGTGATGTATGACGTGTATAACGTAAATTATAAACGGTTGATGATAGAACAAGTGTATGAGTTTACAATGAAAATAATAAATGGATTAAAAATATTTGAGTTGTTTGATTTTTTAGAACTATGAATCTTAGGTATGAATTTTAGAAAATGTTTTCGTACTTGACATAAAATAATGTCTTATCTATAAGGCGAATCACACATCGCCCCGCGCTACGCTGCGGGGTGCGTGGCGACGGAACAAAAATCCCGCCCGTGAATGCGTTTTCAGTGTGTTGAACCATGCGTGATTTTTATACAAATACAGGTACTTGCAAACAACGGAACATCACGCACCCCCGCGCTATGCTGCGTGATGCGGGGCAGTGTGCGAATCGCCTAAATGTCTTGTCCTAATTAATCGTCACACAACTTGCACATTGTTTTCGCCAGGGTGAGTATGTCATTTCTCAGGTCGGCAGGTTGTCTGTGCTTACCTTCCAAAAGAATTGTACACCCAATGTAAACGAAACTTCGACTGCGTTCGACTGCGAAAGTCGCTTGCCGAATGTACCAACCTATACCATACCGCAGCTGAAGACTTTAGGGGGGGTGCTATACCGTGAATTACCTTTTTTTTTCTTGTGGCAACACTACAGCTAACAGCTGATTTGAATTTGTCCCTGTAATTTTTTATTAAAATTGTTAATTTATTTGTTTAACAGAGCCTATTTCCAATTAATCACCTAGTAAATAAGGTAGTAAAGTGTTTTATGTGTTAAATTCATGTATTACGTGCTTATTTATGTGTAATTAGTTCAATGTGAATCGGTGACAGTTACCGGCTCAAGTGAATTTTGCATTGTCATCTCTAAAGCCTGCAATACACGTTGGCCGAGTGTTGTCGAGTGAAGGCCAATACCAACATGTAGACGGTATATTTGCCTTGTCTTGCTATCGCTCGGTGTCACTTGCCTAGTTGGTCGAGTATAGACAAGCGCCAACGTGTATAGACCTCATTTGACGTAGCTTGCCACAATTGGCAGTCGCTCGCGATCACTTGCCTCACTTCGGAGCGGTGTCGGTTTTTCTGCACACATCAAACCTGCAATACATGTTGGCCGAGCGTTGCCGAGTGAAGGCCAATACCAACATGTAGACGGTATATTTGCTGATTTGCATTGACTTGCTATCGCTCGGTGTCACTTGCCTAGTTGGTTGAGTATAGACAAGCGCCAACGTGTATAGACCTCATTTGACGTAGCTTGCCACAATTGGCAGTCGCTCGCGATCACTTGCCTCACTTCGGAGCGGTGTCGGTTTTTCTGCACAAATCAAAGGCGCTCGCGCGCGCTCAGCCAATAGTGTCAGGGCTGCCAGATGTACGATTTTAATCGTACTCCTACGATTTTTTGTCATTTTTACTCATGTAGGATCGCTAGACCAAGATTGTACGGAAAATGTACGATTTTTATATACCTAGCAAATCTGGCAACATTTCATAATGAAACGAACGTGCTCAACTGGCAAGTATGAGTTTCCGGGAAATCTCCAACAACCTAACGCGTACGCAGATCTTTTACTTGAATGAAGATTCTTTGTAGAGTCATTTAAAGGCTGTATTTGTTTGCATTTTTACGAAATTTATTATTTTTTTCTCTCGGTAATTATTGCGACTTGTTAAAAACCCTTTTTTCTTGTCAGTCTCGAGCGAGACTCGCTCGATCTGTAGTTATATTAAATCTAATAGATTTTTTAATTCGGTATGTAAAGTATTTTTCAGGTATTTTTTTTATATTTTTATTTCGTAAAACATTTAATTTTAAGCAACTAATTTTAAGCTTTTTTTTTTCCAAGTAACAGTTTTTTTTTAATTAATTTTTAAAGTATTATTCGTAATGACGTCATTTCATAGCCTGAATAGCTTTAAGTCTTTGCCACGTTTTCAGTACATACAAAAAGCAATAATAGATAACTTCAAACTTGACATTGACACTTGACAGACACGACTATTATTTTGTTGTGAAATGTGAATGCTGTGAACTTTTTGTTAGAGATGGGTAACTAGCCGAAATTCCAATAGCTCAGCTAGCCGGCTATTTGTGGTGAAATAGCCAGCTAGCTAGCCAGCTATTCAGCTATTTGGCTATTGGTTAGATGACTCACTAGCCGGCTGGCAGTTGATAGCGCTAGCGGCAATAGCTAGGTAGCCGTCTTGATTATCGTTCAACTGCCCCGCGAATCAGTTTGATTCAAGTTCGATCCTCGCCGCGGTAACAAATTTATTGATATTTTTTGATGTTAGGATTTCGTTTTTTATTACTTTTTATACTTTTTTATTATTTTTTGACTTAAAATTAAATGAATTTCCGTGATTATTAAATTTATTATAATAAATAATAAAAAACTGTTGAAAATATATCTACAGCGCCATCTCTATTCATCGCTATGAATTAAGAAGCATTTTGTTAAGTCAGTTCACACTTTTGTTATACAAATAAATTATAGATGGCGCGCTACGTTAGTTGATGAAATCGATTTATTTCTATCGACGCTATCGTCGTACAATTTTGAACCTAATATTTTAGAAAATTAGGCTTAAAATCGTAAATCGCGCGCGCCGCCGCTCGTACGTTGGCTAGTTGTCATTTGTCATAGCTAATATAGCTAGGTATATGAATCACCCACTCAGCTAGTCAGCTACGGCGGCTAGCCGGCTAGCCGGCTAGCGGCGGCTACCGGATAGCTGGCTAGCTGTAAACTGGCGTCGGTTGCGCGGTACGGTACAGCGCAAGCGCGATAGCTGACTAGCCGGCTAGTCAACTATCGCGCTTGCGCTGTACCGTACCGTTTTTTATTACTTTTTATACTTTTTTATTATTTTTTTGACTTAAAATTAAATGAATTTCCGTGATTATTAAATTTATTATAATAAATAATAAAAAACTGTTGAAAATATATCTACAGCGCCATCTCTATTCATCGCTATGAATTAAGAAGCATATTGTTAAGTCAGTTCACACTTTTGTTATACAAATAAATTATAGATGGCGCGCTACGTTAGTTGATGAAATCGATTTATTTCTATCGACGCTATCGTCGTACAATTTTGAACCTAATGTTTTACAAAATTAGGCTTAAAATCGTAAATCGCGCGCGCCGCGGCTCGTACGTTGGCTAGTTGTCATAGCTAATATAGCTAGGTATATGAATCACTCACTCAGCTAGTCAGCTACGGCGGCTAGCCGGCTAGCCGGCTAGCGGCGGCTACCGGATAGCTGGCTAGCTGTAAACTGGCGTCGGTTGCGCGGTACGGTACAGCGCAAGCGCGATAGCTGACTAGCCGACTAGCCAGCTATTGTGCTGATGAATATCATAGCCGTGGCTATCTCTTGGATAGCCGGTATTCAGCTAGTTATTAAAATAGCTACCCATCTCTACTTTTTGTTTTATAATTTAATTTCTATCCATTATCCGTGCTGCGTATCCGTGCAATGAATCTGTCATCGACAACTGGTGCTAAATGCTTCGTACCGTCATGCAGAAACACTACAACAAATAGCCGACACAAATAGTTTGTAAATGTACAAATTGATCCATATTTATCTAATCCAAACAATAGGCAGGCAGTTCCGTAAAGCGTGCAATGGTCGATTAATGTTGCAGTAAGTATCAAAGTCCAACGGGAAAGCAAGGTCTGTCGTGTACAAAGAATTAACGTAGAGAACTGAGAAAGAGAAATTATGGCAGCGCGCGATCTATCCATAATAACTAGCTTTGACACTGACGGTTTGACAACAAACTGAACAACAGTTTTTTTTTTTTTAATTTATCTTGAAAAGCACGAAGGAAGTAGTCTGTTCAGGCTACGTTATGACGTCATTTAGAGGTCAAATGAAAGTCAAATGGTTACAAGTATTATTGTGAAAATAAACACAATCTTGTGATTTAAAGAGCTAAAAATAGAAAAATAAGGCATAAGACCCTAAAATCTCCAAATGGTTTTGGAATCAGCGTAGGTTAATTTTTACTTTACATATCGAATTGTGTAGTTTTATGTTTTTTTTTTTTTTTTGTTTTGTTGTGTAGGTATACATAAGGCATGTGCCAAATAAATATGTTTTCTTTCTTTGATTCTTTTATTGCATTTCCTTACTAAAACTACGATTTTTTGTTATTTTTAATAAAACTTTGTACTTTTAGGTTGTACGGTCTTTTATTTCAAAATATCCTTGGCATACGATTTTTTTGTAGTTGTCGTACGATCACACCATTTTTGCACCTGACAGCCCTGCCCTGAATAGTGTTCACATGTTTGTCCGCGCCAGTGCTGCCATTTTAGCGCTTTCGGCGCTAGATCTAGCGGTTTTTTGACATGTTTAGCGCCGAATCTGAGAATTTAGCGCAATCTAGCGCTTTTTTGGATCCGGCCCAAGGGGCAAGGAATATACTATAGGTACTCTACTAACTCTACCGAGAAACGTGAACTAAGCTAAAAAGACAAGTTTTCAAACAACAGTCTTCTTTTTTAAATCCGACGACAAAATTTATCTTCAGTTGTCGCACATACTTGTCACGCGTACCGACTGTGAATACATAACATCCACCACCTTCTTTTTACCCGACTGCGCAACGCAAAGGAGGGTAATGTGTTTATCAGTCTATGTATGTATGTATGTATGTTTGTTTCTATGTGGCGTTCGAGAATTATCAAAATCGGCCTACGCATTTGGTCTCTAAATGCGTAGGCTTATTTTGATAATTTATTCTTACGTCAATCGATTCGTCTTAACCTTGCGAGTGTCACTAAAGACATAACAGTAATCAAAATTCACCACAGCGACAACCAGACGCCATATTGTCAAAATGAAAAAAAAAAGTTGATGAACTATATCAAGTGGGGTGTCGTTGAATAGGTATTTTAAAATGATATTTAGGTTCCTTTTATCATTTTTCATTTAAAATAATAGTTTAGGATATATAACTATTTAAAATTGTTTAACAAAGCAATCATTCTCGCTAATTCTTACTTCTTGATTTAAGTTTTTATTTCAAGTATTAACGATATACAAACAAAAAAACAGCGAATAACTAAAAAGTATAGAATAAAAAATTATAATTTATAGAAAAACAAAAAACCCGACTGTGAGTCGTTCTGTTCTGCATTAGAATTTATGATTTGTTTTATGTGTGTATCGATTATAAAACTATTTCAATTGTGTAGTTATTTAGTATTACTTAACAGAATTCTAAACTACTGGGCTTGTTTCTTTCTTTTTAGTTTTTATTTAAGTTAATTCTTTCACGTATTTTTTTAAATTAGTTTTTACGCAGTCGGGTTTTTTGTTTTTCTATATATATTTTTTTTTTATCGTTTCTTTTCACAACTTTAGTGCGGTATACACTGACATAATAATTATAAGCGCTCATTAAATAAATAGCAGCCGCTGAGATAATTAATACGTCGTCGTCCATATTGTTTCGATGCACAATAAAAACTGACAGTGCCCATCATGTGGGCGTCTCCTCAAAACTCGCCTATATTGGCCATTTGCATTGGCTTCCTTCAAACTTGCCGAACGTCTAGGCGCTTGCCTTGTGTCAATTTGTCTAGGCTCGCGTTGGTCTAAACTCGGCCAACATGTATGCAACGTCTAGACAGTAGCGCTTGCCTTGTGTCAATTTGTCTAGGCTCGCGTTGGTCTAAACTCGGCCAACATGTATGCAACGTCTAGACAGTAGCGCTTGCCTTGTGTCAATTTGTCTAGGCTCGCGTTGGTCTAAGCTCGGCCAACGTGTATTGCAGGCTTAACAGGTACAATTACTTTATATTTTCTTGTTAATAGACTATTAACGTACCATAATTGCATCAGAAATTAACTTAACTCGTATAATACGACCACTTGCTGATGCCAATGACCTTAGAAACGTAAATATAACCTTAAATAAGTTGGTGACACAACTTCGTCCTTTCAAAATTTCCAAATTCTTCTAACTAATCGTCTCATAACCTTATTTCTGCTAAAATACTCTTTCCAATCATCTCTTTCGTTTCCTTTTAATCATGATTATGACTCGCAAAGCCTCTGCTCGCCAAGAAGAGTCCAAACTCAGTCTGGCTTTGAGCGAACTAAAGGCATCCAAGGAGTTGTGTGACCGACTAATTGGGGAGAGAGATGACAATGAGAAGGAGTTCCTTGATATCCTGGAAAAGAATAGAAAGTTGAAAAATGAAATGGCACAGTTACATACTCAACACACTGATGCCATGGAAGCCCGGGACAGGCTCCAACTTGTTGTGGACGGGTTCGACCAATGTAGCATTGAGTACGAACAAGCTCTTAGTACTATTCAAATATTACAACAGCAGCTACATGAGGCGCAAAGTCAAATCACACATCTTGAGACTACAAACCATAACATCACAGCCACGTTGAATCAAAGTCTGTTCAATGAATTGGTGCCTTCCGTCCCAACTAGGGTTTCAACCTCAGTTAACTTAAATCCCTCTTACACAATAGACTTAACAGTTGACGATGAACCAAAGTCATGTCACAATGTGAGGGTTGTTAATTGCAGTAAAAATAAATTAAAAAAATACATTAAAATTAACAAATATATAATAAAAACTCAAAAATTAGTTAAAAGACAAAAGTTTTTTATTAAAAATGTAAAACTAAATAGAGAAAGGCTGCAAGTACTTAAACAGTTAGACATCTATTCTTCCAACTTGGAACAATGTACTAGAAAATACAAAACTGACACAGATAACCTGCAGTGTGAACTTGAACATCTTGAGGAAAAACTTAGTTTAATGACTAATAAATACAATGGCTCTGAAAAACTTATGAAGGAGTATGTGTTGGCGATGAATGAACTGGTGAACTCACAAACAAACAACTGTGAGCATTGTCAATCACCAACTAACAAGCTCTCACCAGACCATTCGTTGACAATATGTGATTCCTCCTTACCGCAGTCATGTGCAAGTTTATCTTTTTCTAGTACTAATAGTTCACCTAAACATAGTAAACAACATAATATAGAACATGATATTGTAATGCTGAGTGATGAAATTGGAAAGGATTTAGGCTATTTGTTGTCACAAAAATATGCGGGACACTCTATCTTAAACTATTGTATGCCTGGTTGTTCTTTGTTTGACATAATGAAAAAAATTATTAGTTGTAATTTTAGCCAGGACACTACACTGTTAATTTTTATAGGCAATAGGGGTAATGTGAATAAAAGTGAATTACTAAAATATCATAGTACATTAAGTAAACTTAATTTAAGAAAAATTGTGATGTTCACATTCCCTTATAGCAACAGTTTGCCACAGGAAGAAAACCTAATTAGATATGAATTGAATAAGACATTACATAATTTGACATTCAATGATAATTTATTTCATGTAATTGACACCAACAATTATGTTGGTAAAAACTTTTATTTGACAACAGACAGATATCATATGTCTATGTATTACTTATCAAAATATTTTAAAAGACAGATAGCTGTGTCGCTATCCTATTTTTTATCTATTACAGCCAAAAATTTGGCTAAACAAATTGCTTCTATTGAGCAATGTTCCAATGACTCATTAAATAGTTCAGCCAATAATTTGGCTACAAATATTGACATTCATAATTTAAATTAGAAATTGAGACAATAGAGGCAACCTCTTGCAAAAATGTAAAGAGTAATAAGCAAAAATTAAATAAAATTATTAAAAATGATATTAATAGTACTATCAACCTGGTGCATCAAAATATTCAAGGATTTATGAGCAAAGATTTAGAAATAGAATTATTCATGAATTGTAATGACATTAATATACTTTGCATTACAGAACATTGGCTAAAAAGCCACCAGTTTATGTTCAATTTTAGAAACCACCAGGTTGGCAGCTCGTTCAGCAGAATAAATGCTGTACATGGTGGCTCCTTGATTTTAGTAAGTAACCAGCTTAAATTTAAGGACCGTATGGACATTGTGAGCTTGTCTGTTGAACGTACTATTGAGATCGCCTGTGTAGAATTGGAGCGGTTTATTGTATTAAGTGTGTACAGACCACCTTCAGGATTGTATGATTGTTTTGAAAAAGTAATGGATGAAGTGTTGTACAAAGTCTGCAACTCAAACAAATCTATCATTGTATGCGGTGATTTTAATATTAATTTATTAGAAAATTCTGGGTCTTGCATTAAAATTATAAGTTTATTCCAGTCATACAATCTTGTTAACCTATTTCTGGAGCCCACTAGAATAACTACCTCTACTGCCACTTGCTTAGATAATATTTATACCGATGTTATACCTTACCAAAAAAAAAATATTAATTTACTGGACTCAGATCATTGTGGACAGATGATCACTATTCAAAATCAAAATAAAGCTGTGGTCAAAAAGGATATCACTGTTAACCCTAAAACTGCAGGCCGCCTGAAAACATTCCGTACTAAGCTCATTAATAAATTACCTTATTTATCAAGTAATGATGATCCTAATAAATTATATGATGATCTTTTTAACATGTACTGTACACAATTTAATTCTACTTTTATTCCAAAGACAATTAAAGTTAACAACACTGCATCCTTCAGTGAATGGGCTACCATTGGTATACATAAAAGTAGAAAAAGGCTTTATGAACTGTACAATGAAAGGATATATGTAAACACACCCGAATTCAATTTATATGTCAAAAATTATTCAAAATTATTTAAAAAAGTTTGTTGCATGGCCAAATCGCGTTACTTAAGTACAAAGATAAAATCCAGTAATAATATAATTAAAACGACTTGGAATATTATTAACAGTGAAACGGGTAGGTCTAGTAATCGAGATAGTGAATATAGCCTTAATATTGATGACAGTGTAATTAAAACGGATTTACAAGTAGCCACAGCATTCGAAAATTTCTTTTCAAAGGTTCCTGTTGTAACTACTAAATCTTTGAACTCATCACCTGCTGTTGCAGAGACTTTGCTTAAAGAAAATGTTAAAAATTGTGATTCGGAATTCCATTTTCAACATGTTAGCTGTAGAGACATAATCAAAACTTTTCACACTTTAAATGTAAAAAAAACAGCAGATCTGTGGGGTAATTCGGTGGACGTTGCTAAGTCTATTATTGACATTGTAGCACCTACTCTAGCCTCTATTTTTAATAGTTGTATTGATTGTGGTAAGTTTCCTGATCTAATGAAAAGTAGTAAGATAATACCTCTATTTAAATCGGGTAGCACATCAGACCCTACAAATTATAGACCAATTTCAGTGCTGCCTACATTTAGTAAAATTTTCGAAAAACTTATTTTAGAGCAGATGCAAAAATTCTTTAATAAAAATAAATTATTACATAACAAGCAGTTTGGCTTTACGAGGGGTCGTTCAACAACTGACGCCGGTGTTGAACTTTTAGGACATATTTTTGATTCATGGGAGAATTCACACGATGCTTTGGGTATTTTTTGTGACTTGTCTAAGGCATTCGATTGTGTTCTTCATGAAACATTAATCAGGAAACTGTACCACTATGGCATAAGGAACTCATCTTTGGATCTTCTTACTTCATACTTAAGTGATAGGATTCAGAAGGTGGATGTTAATGGTAAAAGATCACCCGGGTCTGTAGTAACAATGGGAGTACCACAGGGCTCAATTCTTGGCCCTTTTTTGTTTCTTATTTATATAAATGACTTACCCTTCCTTATAAGGGACAATCATGAGATAGTACTGTTTGCAGATGACACTTCACTTTTGTTTAAACTTAAACGTCAGCAGCTGGTTACTGACGATGTAAATAGCGCTATCTCAAAAATAGTGCACTGGTTCAATGTTAACAACTTACTTTTGAATGAAAAGAAAACTAAATGTATTAAGTTTACGACACCTAACGTTAGACAGGTGAAAACTAGTGTACTAGTGAAGGGTGAGGAGCTGAATCTTGTGGATACCACAGTGTTCTTAGGTATAACATTGGATGCTAAGCTTCAGTGGGGACCACACATAGATAAGTTGTCGAAAAAGCTTAGCTCTGCAGCATACGCCGTTAGAAAGATTCGCGATTTAACTGATCTTGAGACTGCCCGTTTAGTATACTTCAGTTATTTTCATAGTGTCATGTCGTACGGTATTCTGTTGTGGGGACATGCCGCCGACATACAGACTGTTTTCATTTTGCAGAAAAGAGCTATTCGATCAATTTATAAGTTAAGTCCCAGACATTCACTCAGAGAGAAATTTAAAGATATTAATATAATGACTGTTCCATCTCAGTACATTTATGAAAATCTATTGTATGCACATAAAAATATTAATCTCTTCACTAAATATAGTGATATTCATAATATTAATACTAGAAACAAACATAGACTTGTTGTTCCTGCCACGAGGCTCCAGAAAATAAGTGGCACATTTAAATGCCAAAGTATACGCTTTTACAATAAAATCCCTAGCCATATACAAAAATTAAGCCTTAATAAATTCAAATCATTAATAAAGCGAAAACTTTGTCATAAAGCTTTTTATAGTGTTAAAGATTATATGGAGGACAAAAAGGCTTGGGATTGAGCTGTTCCAATACATACATGGGCCAATACTACTATTGACATAACCACTAAATTATTGCTCTTTTATTTGATTTTATATATTTTTTCTATATACACTTTGACATTAAATGTTTCCTTTTGAAACAATTTATATACAAAATGACATTGAATGTGATAATAATGATGTAATATATTGATTATAATTATTGTAAATGTGAGTACTATGTGGGTTATTATGTTACTGTTATAGATCTCAAGCTCAGTCTGACAGTTTGAGTACCTACTTTAGGGGGCCTACCCAAATGTCCTTTCTGATGGTAATGTTCGTCGGGTCGTTGTGCTCCCTAAGTCTGGGTTGAGCTACCACGATACCCGGCACATGCGTGCACAGTCAGGTCAGGTCCACTCAAATCTGTATGGCTCTTTCCTCTAAAGGCCATTTCAGACTAACCTGCATGGTTCTTACACAATTTATCTTAATTGTCTGGACTTTAAAAGAGACATCAACCTTTGAGTTTGTTTCGGTGTTTCTTCTCAAAGGTAGTCATATAGGAAACACCGAACTCATCTAGCTTAAAAAAATGTTTTGACGTGTAAAAGTGTTATTTTTAACCTATTTACAAAATAAATATCATTTATCATTTATCATTATCATTTACCGTATTTGGCGCATTTTTGTATGATTTTGGGGCGGTCCCCTGGGACCGCGCCTGCCTATGACTTGGTGAAAATGAGCCATCGGTAATACCTATACCTGAAATGCCATCCGTATGGAGATTGCGACCATGATTACAGAACATCATCAACAGTAGGACACTCAAAACTCCCACGAAGGACCCGAATAGGTAATATATCTACGTATTATGCCTGATGCCTGTTGCATAAGTACCTATACAGGGTGGCAGGTTAAACAGTGGAAATATTTTAAGGGGTCATTGTACTCATCATTATGAACAACTTTTACTATGGGACCAACCCTGAAATTGCGAAAAAAAATCAGCTGTTCCATACATTTGGTTGAGTTATGTGAACATAAATGTATGGAACACCTGATTTTTTTTTCGCGATTTCAGGGTTGGTCCCATAGTAAAAGTTGTTCATAATGATGAGTACAATGACCCCTTAAAATATTTCCACTGTTTAACCTGCCACCCTGTATATGTATTTATAGAAACAAAATAATTATTAGGTACCTAATATTTATTTAGATTACACTTGCCTACGACACCAGAATATGTACGTATTTGTGTATTGTATAATGAATATTTAGACTAATATCTTCTATCTATACTAATATTATAAAGAGGAAAGATTTGATTGTTTGTTTGTTTGCATTGAATAGGCTTCGAACTATTGGACCGATTTAAAAAAATCTTTCACCAGTAGAAAGCTACATTATCACTGAGTAACATAGGCTACTTTTTATCCCGAAAAAATGCGCAGTTCCTGTGGGACACGCGGACGAAGTCGCGGGCGAAGTGCTAGTACTATTATAAAATTGTAGAAAAGCCGTGTTTGTACATTGAAGATATTCCAGAAAAAACAATTGGGATAGGGTACTGGGACGTCACCATACCCAAAAATGTTTTTTTTTTAATTTTAGTCTGTGCGCGCATCACGCATAAAGTACTGAACGGATTTTGATAGTGGTTTTCACAGTTCGATAGCTTGGGGTCCAACTTAAAATCTAAGCCAAGTTTCATCTAATTCCGGTGGAATAAACCAGAGATACAGCTTCACCTCTTGGTAGTACTAGCCACCCTACACTACGGAGTTCATTTAAACTGGTCATTTTATTTTAGTCCACGCGGACGGAGTCGCGGGCAAAAGTCTAGTAAAATAATATAAGTGTAGTCATTAGCTGTTATATGAGTTGGTTAATAAATCGCGGTCAAGACGTATCGTCTACGTATCAGTCGTGTAAAGCTGGTAGGTAGGTAGTTTCAAAAACCGAAAACCATGAATAAAACTGCTATATAAATTGGATAAGATCATGAAATGTATCTATGCATTGGCGTACAATGTCGTTGCTCTGGCCACGCGTTCTGTGTCATATGCCCTCCGACGTACGCAGTAAGTACTCAAAGAACTGTCATACCGGGACATTGCACTGACCGCTGACGTACCGTGTCATTGCCTTGACCACGCGTACCGTGCCGTTGCTGTGACCTCCGACGTACGCAGTAAGTACTCGAAGCACTGTCATACCGGGCCATGCTCGGTCCACTGACGTACCGTCCCGTTGCTAGATCACGCGTACTGTGCCATTGCTATGACCACGAGAACCATGCGCCATTGCTCGGACCACTGAGCTACCAATGCCTTATCTAAGTCATTCATTTACAGAACAGAATTTAATATTTTAGATTTAACTAGCTTCCGCTCGCGGCTTTGCCCGCGTTTTCCGGGATAAAAAGTAGCCTATGTGTTATTCCAGACTAATCTGTTTGCCAAATTTCATCCAAATCCGTCCAGCCGTTTCAGCGTGAAGAAGTAACAAACATACACGCAAACATACACGAAAAATGTTAAATACGATGGTTTAAAGTTCATATTTAGTTTTCCAGAAAATATGTGCTATAATTTGACTCACCAATTATAACCGCGTTGCATGAAATCGGGTCCCAGGATGAATATGATGTGAAACAGTGCACTTCACAACAGTTATTAACACAGTCCGATACTTATTACTTAGTGCTTGAAAAGGTCTAATTTATTTTTAATGTATTTCTAGATTTCCATGTGTTCGCACATTCGACTCATTAGAAAAGGCGCGACTTCTTCACCCTTGGTGGCAGCACTTTCGCTGGGCAAAAAGTACAACCGAACTTTTTGCAGCAGTGTAATAATTAGGCACAGGAAGCAAGCCCCAAAATCCTAATATTTCCATTATTTTGTTTATATATGTATTATTTTTTATTATTTGTTTCATATTTTTTATTTATTTTACTTTAATTATTAAACTTTCGCGCTTTGCGCACTTTATAGAAAACACGGATCTATTACGCGATTAGAAGTAGGTACCTACTTAGATAGGTACTTATAAAAAAAGGTACCTACGATAGGACCTTATTCCCGACGACGCGACGCCAACTTTTCGACCGAATTACACCGGCCGTGGTCACGGCTAGACTGGCAGTGACGATGGACCATCTTCGCGACGGTATTTTCATCTACCCTCGCTTGAGTTAGTATGTCGACGCACTACACTAACGACGTTTTCACACTGGCGTATAACAGCATTCCGGCTACTGATAACCGGATTCCAAAATGTTCATAATTTGTGTCCATCTTTCCGATGAAAATAAACATAGGTAATTTCAATTCGTTCACGTATTATATTATTTAGAATCTAGGGTAACCTTCTCGTATTTTTTTACCCGACTGCGCCAGAAGGAGGGTTATGTTTTTCGAGTGTATGTATGTATGTTTGTATGTATGTATATTTCTTTGGCACGCTCTGTAGCCTAAACGGCTTGATGGATTTTAGCTTGAGAGGTATCGTTAGATTCGTCTTAATTGTGAGAGCGACACTGGATATATCAAAATTAAAAAAAATTAAAATGGCCGATTTTCGGCGTCTTCAAAAAGTTTGTTTTCATTAAAACCTATCGAGTGGGGTATCAAAATGAAGGGTTCGAAAAGACGATTACGAAAACATATATAAATACATTAAAAACTAAAATGTGAAAAATAAAAATACTTAGTTAATTAAAAAATAAAAAAACCCGACTGCCAAAAAAACAACTAAAAAGTTCAAAACAAGAGCACTTTTCAAGCAGTCTGATGCAGTTGGTGTCATAAAATCTAAGATTTAACACAAATAATTGCCACAAACTGCATCAGACTGGTTGAAAAGTGCTCTTGTTTTGAACTTTTTAGTTGTTTTTTTGGCAGTCGGGTTTTTGATACATCTGATCGCGTAATTAATAGACATAATTTCTTCCATTTGGGTAGGATACGCAGTCACAAAATTTGAAACTCGAATAACTACACGAAATCACGCCACCACGACCCTAGTTAACACGAATAAACTTACCCGAATCGCTATACCACGAAATTCACTCCACCATGAATTGATTCATCACGAATTCACACTACCACAAATTGATAGGTAAGTATTTAGTACGAAGTGCAAGCCTCTTCGGATCACATCAACAGAAAAAAAATACAGTAGGTACTTAAATGATAATTCAACGATTCAACTTTTAAATTCGCCCCTCTCTTATATAAAAACGCCTTATAATTGAATACACCATTTTACACCCAACACAAAAATGCGTTTATTTGCAAAAGTATTTTTCAATATTCTATTCGCAGCAAAGGTTACAAAACATACATCCAGACAAAACTTTATACTCTGTCGTTATTCCCGCCATCGCGCCATTTGAACAAATAATTGTCTCTGGAACGCTTTTCCGCGGGTCGTATGGGACGAATAGCAATTTGCACAACAATGCACTCGATAGCTCCCTTGTTTATGTTGTTATGCGTTTTCACACTTATTTCTGTGCTTATTTCAGTGAATATAAAAGAAAATGCCAATGTGAGAATGTGAAGTAAAATAGAAAATGTAAGAAAGCTTTATAATGAGGACTCCTGTAGGATAGTTTGTGGAAAAGAAATAATAAACAACGGTTTAACCTGACTTTTCTAACTGCGCACCAAATCATAAGCGAGATGGCAGCATTTTCTAGCACTAGTTACCTATAATATTTACTTTAAGCTGTAATACTCTAAATGGCAATTTTTTTTTCTACATTAGGAAGCACAGTTACATTCTGAGGATATAAATATAGAGAGAAAAAAAATGACAGCTTCAAAGTCCAAGTGCACAGTTAAAAAAATCGAGCTATCTACCTACCTCCTACTCCTACTACGAAAAATTTAGCTACTGTACTATGAATACTATGATACGTGTTAAGGTGTTATAGTTTAGCACAAATATCAAGGTAAAGGCAACATTACGGCATTACCAACTCTTTTGATCTAAATAACCATGCAGTGTGGACCATATAACACGTTCGCATCTACTAACTCGGGAACATTATAACAAAGACTCGATTCATAAACATAAATGAAAATATTGTTGATTACGAAAATGTGTATTTTATTTTAAAACCTTTTTCATACATTTCATATTTATTTAGTGACACTAGGAAAACGAATAGTAGTTTCTTTTAGATTCTTCTCCATAAATTCATCAGCTTCTTTCGTCATTTCTTTGTCGAAGTATTTTACCCAGTTACCGGATTTTCCTGTAAACATTAACACGGGGTTAAGTAAGTATAACTAGCGGCACCAGTCTTGATCACAAACGTCATCTGCGCATTAGCTCATTTTTCAGTCTCTTTGGCGGAATGAAAAAGACGGGGGGCGCCGAGGCTGCACGCGATTGGTTTGTCAGTCGATGCTCGTCATCTAATTGGAACATTCTATAATACGTATTGTCAACCGTCTATTGCCTATTGGGCCGAAAATATACATGCACGATCTGTGATCATAATTCATGCCGGACCTATACCTACCTGTGACTTGAACATAACTGGCGAAGTGGGTGCAAGAAGAAACTTATGCTTGCTGTTATTATAATATTGCGTATAAGTAATATTCTTACGTATGTCCGTCTTACTCACCTTTCCTAAAGAAAGTGACTTCGTTGTCATCTTTACTCTTTTTTCCTTCTTCATTCTTCACCATTGGCTTCTTCATATTATTGAAGTCGAGAAACTCAACTAGCAGTTCCTTCTGTTCGTTCGAATATTCCTTATCTAAGAATATGCATACTCTGTCTATAACGTCGTGTAAATCCTAAAAAAATATGTATGTAATAAAAAATGCCAATAGGAAGATTATTTTTTGCTCAGATCATAGAAACAAGGAGATATGCCATCATAGCAAATTAGTACGGGAACAACTGATGCCACTTTTAGTACATTTTTCGACACAATTACGTGCATAATTAAGCGCTCCTTGTGAATAAAAAGATCTCCCACGCATTGAACATTCCGCACACCCTTAATCTAACACTGTTAATCGTCACTCAACACTAGCACTAAACTAAAACACTGTATTTATACCATCGATCGTGTTCGGTTCGTCGCCAGCGCGTACGTTTTTAATATGAGCAATTTGCTCAAGATCAGGCATCAAGCTCGATAGCGCCTTGGCACATCTCCTTGTTTCTATGATCTGAGATTATTTGTTTAAAACGATTAATAATTTTGTAAGGGCGAAGCTATATTATCAGCTTCGAAGAATTCAATCTTTTTTATATACCTACATAAAAAATACAAAAAAACTTTTTCAACAAAAAATAACCGACTTCAAAAAGCCACTACAAAGAAAATTATAATTTTGGTTTCGGAAGTCGGTGGCTTTGGTTTTCGTTTGCTTTTTTTGCCACCGACTTCCGAAACCAAAATTATTATTTTCTTTGTAGTGGCTTTTTGCAGACGGTTATTTTTTGTTAAAAAAGTTTTTATTTTTCCCTTTTTAGTTCTTTATCTCGCGTTAGATTACTTTGACGACTTCGTTCAACAGTAAATCTTCTACGTAGTGTGTACATTTATGCATATAACTTTGTACATAGGCATGATTACCTAATGTATTATATACTAAAACCTTCCTGAAAGTATGTAGATTACGTTAGTGAAAACCCCATCCAAATCGAATCAGTAGTTTTTGAGCGCACATACAAACATACATACATACATACATACATACGAGACGAATACAGAACCTCCTTTTTTGAAGTCGGTTAAAAAAAACACCTTAATAACGGTCTTTATCAAAAGACTCTCAGACTATGACTTATTTATTCCATGCATTTTAGCAGTAATGCTAAGTTTGTTCGCTCTACCAGTAGGTAGGTGGGTAAGTAATTTTCTTTGTGATTTCAGTCTTAGGATAAGATTTATATTAGCTTGGTCGATTCCACCCTTATAAAGTAATGTTGTCGTTGTATTTATGTTGCCAACTCACATTTTGCATCTCTTCATAAAATAAGAACATCATGTTTGGGTGGTCGCGGTTCTGCCAAGCCTCTTCGATATGCGGGAATATCGGAGTGTGCATTACTGGAAGAAAGAAAGAAAACATAACACCTGGCTATATTCCAGAAGGGATAGGCATGCTTATAACCTATAAATAAATTATAGGTCCCTTGTAACAATCCGTAGGCCTATTACCATTAACACGGTTAAAATCAAGATTGTTATATGACAGATTGCTACACAGGCGCGGCCCCAGGGGGGGGGGGGGTCACGGGGTACATGACCCCCCCCCCCAAATCGTACAAAAATGCGCCAAACACGGTAATTCACGGTATAGCACGTCGGCATTAATCGGTATGACCCACCCTAAAGCCTTCAGCTGCGGTATGACCCCCCCCCAAAATCGTCGGCTGCGACCGCGCCTGTTGCTACTAGTATTCCAGTGGGAAAATTGGTCTGGGGATCGAATTCCAGACCCTATGCTAAGCAACCGCGCTTGCGATAACGAATCAACGAGACATATTTGTCTATGAATTGTAGGCGTTGCGCACATAGACGTAGCAATTTCAATGTCCGAATTTCGATTATCGATAACTGTTTTGTTTTGTAAGTTGTTAAAAGTTGCTTCAACTCAAGTTGCTGCGTCTACGCAGCGCTTAAATGTAACCAAAATAAGAAGAATACTTACTCATATCTTTCTTGAATAGGTCCCAAAACTCCTTGAATTCGACGTTATCATCAAAATATCTGAACAGCTTGTGTGCAAAGTGAAACGATACGGCTACGTCCCGGGGGTCCCGGGCTATGTAGAAAACCTTTGAAACGAGAGAAAGAGGCGTAAAACCTTTAGATATTATTTACACTAAAGGTAGAAACAAACTGGGCCCCAAGTCTGATTGCGTCAGAATGTCATAATTGTGCCAGAATGGTATCGACTTAGGTTTTGACAGTTATGATGTTGTTATGATGAGACCATTCTGACAAGATTAAAAGACAATTGCAATAGAAGACTGGTCCCACGTACGCAAAATAATGCGATGCATTATGACATCTGGACTTTTGATTTGAAGAATGCAGTCACACGAGTGCCACGCAACAGCGACCTGCGATGTCCAGATCGGCGCACACGTGAGAAGGTGCAGGCAGTGGCGTAGCTAGGCAGGCGCGGTCGCGGCCGAAGATTTTGGGGGGGGGGTCATACCGCAGCTGAAGGCTTTAGGGGGGGTCATACCGATTAAGGCCGACGTGCTATCCAGTGAATTACCGTGTTTGGCGCATTTTTGTACGATTTTGGGGGGGGTCATGTCCCCCGTGACCCCCCCCCCCTGGGACCGCGCCTGTAGCTAGGCTTGGGCGAAGTGGGCCCTCGTCCACGGCCTTGCACTTAAAGGGGCCTCGCGAGGCCCGTTTAAGTGCGATGCCCCTAGACTAGATGTTACAGACAGAATAGATGACAATTAATTTGATCTTGGGAACGAAAGAAAAGGGGCCTCGCTGATGTGACTTCGCCCACGTTTATATTAGTCCACGCTACGCCTTTGGGTGGAGGTGTTGTCGCGTGAGTGTGTGAGTTATAATATCAAACGTACGAAGCGTACGTGGGTCAAGTGTGCACACTAACGCATCCTGCGTTGCGTGGGATCGCATACGTAGTGAACGTGAGACAAGCCACGTCCTTTATTTTAAGTAGATTAAAATAAATGCTATACTATGCTTTCGTCAAATTTCCACGGATTTCCGTCAAAAATATGGGTCACACTTTATTGGATTCAACATAAGACCCTCTTGGGATATTAAAAATCAGCGAAAGAATCCTTGGCCAAAGATTAAAAATAAAAATCTATTCCATAAAAATCTTACTTTGGCAGTTTCAAGTAATTTTTGCGGGAGAAGTGACAGTGGCAGATGTGACTTGACGTAGCGCGGTGACAGCATATTCGGCAAACTTCGGAAGTCTTCGTGGGTCGCTCGGGGAGCGTTTGGGTCTGTAGATTCAGGTCGTGTCTCGGACTTTTGAGTTGTGTGTCTGTGACAAGTTTAATATTATATCTTTTATAGGGTCATGTTTAGAATAATAATCATCATAAGTGTGGCGATACCCCTGTCGCCTACGGTTCTTAAATGCTTAAATTGATGGTTTTTGAAGTCCGCACTTCAAAAATCATCAATTTAAGTTTTTAAAAACCACTGATAAAAACAGAGACATATGCGGCATATTTTCCGAAGGGGTGCCGAGGTGCAATGAGAGAGAAAATCAGTCTGTTCACTACACTGGAAAAACGTATGAAAATGGTTTTGAACAGCATTTTAAAACATCAAGTTTCGTCTCGCAACTGTATTGGAAGTGCTCCGTTTAGGCGCCAAGGCTGTCGCTGAAAACCAGCGCTGTGGCTCTGCTCCGTGCATGGGTCACAGCATCATGCTGAGCGATAGCCATATTTTTTACAGTTCTTTTTCCCGTAAATATCTTTTTAGGGTTCCGTACCTCAGAAGGAAAGGCGGAACCCTTATAGGATTACTTTGTTGTCCATCTGTCATGACCTGTTATGACCACGAGTGAAGCCATCTGCTCATAGATGGCGCTACTAGAAGTAGTAGCGCCATCTATGATCAAGATAAATTATATATCTACTATGATGAATAGCGGCGAGTCGTAGGTACTTGCACTTGTCCGGTTTTTTTTTTGTGCATCATATCGACAGAAATAAAGAATTTTCTTTCTTTTATTTTAAGACAGTTATTATTTAAAAAACTTACTCAATATAAGCGTATCTCTTAGTAATCGACACGGTCCTCGCTGTGTCAAAGTCCATGTTGTTGGCAACTAACCACACAAGCTCCTGCAACCAAGTAGTTCCTGGAACATGACATAATTAGCGCGCTAATTATTACCTATACGTTAATTGTACTTCATTAGTGCCTAATTCTTAGTAATTAGAAGCGAGATATTGGGGTTTAATTATGTTTGATCATTGATTTGTATGTAGATGTTTGTCAAATTAACCTTAGGAATTAATGTTAAATATGTACAGAGGCGATTACCAATAAATTATTAATTATTATTCATCACAATGATGTATTTATTCTTTGATTTTTATATTACAGTTTAGTGTATATTTTTTACTGGTTAATACCAGTATTCTAAGGTTAGACCAGTCGTCAGACTTTCGTGATTCTGACTACCCGTAACGACTGCAATACGTAATATTAGTAATTTATAGATGCACATAAATTCTTTATGTATTTACCAGATCTGGAGAACGTGGTGATCCATATATCATCAGGTCTGACTTCCAGGTTGTAGATCTCAGCAGCATGGTCTCCGTAGCCGGGGGTCATAATGTACCCCTTCGGACCTACTCGGATGAACGGCTTCACATAGTCTGCAAAACGATTTGTATGGAAATAGATACTAAGAGGTAGGTAATGCTTTATTCCTTGCTACGCTGATATCGGTCGTGTACGTTGTCGCTGCATGGTGCTAATGTTCAAAAAGTTTCATAAATTGGGTTACCCCCACGCATACGGAAAGCTTAGCAAAGGGGTAAGTGATTAATGCAGCCGTCTGTACATAATTAGTTTTTTTACTCATGGCATGATTTTGATCGCATAGTAGGTACAGTCAGGTCGCCAGCTTGTTTTCCACCAAAACCATATCAACTTCACAGAATCCTAGGCCATTTAACAAAATCTCACTACACTTTCGAGGAAATTCCCTTTGTCCTCTTTTGTGGCTTTAAATGTTAATTAGGGTTTTATATAAAGTAATGCATGATAAAATAATACCGTGCTACCTTACCTTTATAATATTTCTTTATTATTTTGTCTTCTTCCTCAGTGACATTTTTAATTTCATAAGGAAATTCTAGCGATGCCATTTTGTTTCTGAAAAACAAAATTATGTTGGGAAAATATAGGTTATGATCAATTTTCGATTTTTTTGCGATATAAGTTCACGTTTGTCGTGATGAAAATTACAATTCTGAAAGCAGAGAAAACAGTCAATCGTCAAAGATTCATTTCAAGCTTAAACGGGTGAATAATAATTCTCCGTGTCATTGCTTATGAATCATCAGAAGACAGACGTACACTGCACAGTCGTGACAGAACTCATTGTGAGCCATCGGAACAATGTTAATGAATAACGCATAACTACCGTACGCTTTATGAACGCAGATCTATACAATGGCGGACAGTTACATCTCGCAGATGAAGTTTGTTTTAAATTAATTTCGTTCCAGAAGTCAGTTTGAATATAGTGGTCGAATTTTATGTTAATTTGTACCATGGGTTTTTGGTATTATTAGATTCGACAAAAGATTTGCTTAGGTATCAGAGCCTTGATTATGCTTCCAAAACCAGATCAATAAAGATATAACAGGTTCGTTCGGCACTTCAAGCTTAATAGAATATAAAAAGATACCTAATACCTAAAAAAGAAAGAATAAAATATAGACTTATCAACCATATTATAAAAATAAAGCGACATGATATAATCATGAATTTAATTCATAAATTATTTAGAAAAATAAAATACACAAATATTCCAGATTAAAAACATATCCTAAGCTGGATGAATGGATTAAGTTATTTACATTATAAAGCCTATATAAACATTTTATTCTTCATTATGGTTTTGGTGATCAAAAAACAATTAAGTACCTACTTTAATTGTTTTTTGATCACCATAATGAAGAATAAAATGTTTAAAAATGTCGAAATAATTCTGTCCCACACTGTATAAATGGAATACTTCGGTTGCTCAATTTTAATTACAAGAAAGTTAAATTAAATCGATTCGTGTCGAGATCAAAGTGGATGAGCCACAAAGGTGAGATTGCTTTGAAGTGTCGCAGCAGCTAACGAGAGCAGTGGAGGGGTGGTTGCGAACTGGGTGCACAGGAATGTAGTTCTAATCAACACGTACATTTAATTGCTCGATGGATTGCCTTTGACTGATTATGCCTTCTCATTAAAGCGCCTAATAATTAGAGATTCGAGCAGTGATACGATAAGGGGGCTGCTCTAAGGCAGGGGTCACCAATTAGTCTTTTTGGAGGTTGTTGGTCCGTTTTAAAAATGTTAGACTGTTCCTTTTTGTCTAGAAGCGTCGTCATTGTGATTCTATTTATATAGGTATAGGTCGCGGCGTGAAATATGATCACAAACGTCACCTGCGCATTAGCTAGTTTTTCGGTCTCTTTGGCGGAATGAAGAAGACGGGGGGCGCCGAGGCTGCTTGCGATTGGTTCGTCAGTCGATGCTCGTCGTCTATTGGAATATTCTCTATTACGTATTGTCAACTGTCTATTGTCTATTGGACCAAAAATGGACATGCGCGATCTGTGATCAAAATCCCTGCCGATACTTATGAGAGATACCATCATAGCAAATTAGTACGGGAACCACTGTCGCCACTTTTAAAGCTTTGTGCATCACAATTTACAAACGCTCCTTTGAAAAATTTAGAGGAAAATTTAAAGTGAAATTCGCGAAAATTTGCAAACTGACTGACAATTATTGCTTGACAATTCAAACCTGTCCAATTGAAGTAAATGTTTTGACTTTGACTTCATTGAAAACAATAATAATAGGTAGTACTTACACGTTTGGAAGAGATTTTAATAAAACAATATAATTTGTAATGAAACGCACTACACAATGCACCACCGATGGCACGCCGAGACCATGGGGAGTCAAGTCTCTATGTAGCCAATGCCAACGTCGGGCAAAAAAAACGAGACAGAGACGACGATATACGCTAGACAGAGAAATCTCTATCTGTCTTTTTTTGGACCAGTGTCAGACATTCCTACCATATTGGTAGACTTTTGATGTTGCCTTTGATCTGAAGTAGAATGAATGAATGATCTGAAGTAAGAATGGTGA
This sequence comes from Thalpophila matura, assembly GCA_948465475.1. Classification (NCBI taxonomy): domain Eukaryota; kingdom Metazoa; phylum Arthropoda; class Insecta; order Lepidoptera; family Noctuidae; genus Thalpophila; species Thalpophila matura. The sequence goes on from OX419185.1 coordinate 15,637,669, forward strand.
TTATTTATTATGATTTCTATGAAATCTTTATTTATTTTATGGATCAAATTCATGTGCTATGCGTCTGTAAATAAAGTAAATTTTTTTTTTAGAAGTTTTTAATAATGTTACTCTGGCAACAAAGCCTGATAGTGACAAATGGCATGTCATCAGTGTGGCCAACTTAGGGTATTTTACCCCAGATTGAGAGTAAAAATGATGTCACAGGGTAATTTTTAGGGTTAAGAATTGTTTTGGATAATCTTGAGGGTAATTTTTTTGTTACAAAAACAACAACGAACAATCAAATCGATTCACTCTTTCTTGTTAAAATGGCGTTTAAACAAATTTAGCATATTTTTATTGTAAAATATAACCACTGATTATGAAAGAACTTGTTTTATTAATTATCTAAAACTAAAACTTTAGCTTTAGGGGATTTTTATATAAATAGTTATGATTTTAGGGTAAAATTAATCAGGCCAAGCTAGATTTTCATTTTACCCCAATGGTAAAATGAAAATCTAGCTTGGCAACACTGCATGTCATGTCAAAATCCAATATGGTGGTTCAAAGGATCTTAAAGCACTTTATTAATTCTTATTCTCGATTTTACGCTTAGAATTTGGGTTTTATTTGAAATACCTTTCCTTAATTAGGTTTGTATCGTGTAAACAAAGCGAAATTCTGTTTGAATTTCGCTTTGTTTTCATGATACGTCGAATAAATAAATTATTATCGTATTCTACCTACCTACCTATATGTATAACGTCAGTCAGTTGTAGTTCCATGGATCAAATACTGAAGCGCTAGTGTGGCAATATGTTGGCATTATTTTTCTATGAAGTTTACATTCTTCCCGTTAGGGTATTTATGTTCTGTGGCCGAGACGAAACTAAATAGGTAATCCGAGATACGGGATCGACCGCATTCGAAAACCAGTTTCGCAACTTATTCATATACTTAGGTATTTAGTGTTGTTGTACACTAATTGTGTTTGTGTGGTGAGCAGGTGAAAAGAAAGACGATAGTTCGTTACTCACGGTTATAATGTCCGGTATACACAAAACACAGAAACGTTCACAGAAGAAGGCACATCAGTTACATACACGAATAGGTCAAGATTTATAGTTGTACAAGGAAGAAAGTCTTATTATTATAATCAAAAGTTCGTACAGCACAATTACTACGTTAATAGTCACTAATCCTGAAGGATTATAGCGGATATAACTCGGATAGCAAAACACAGGGTTGCGTGGGCTTCGCGTGCGCGTCGGCGAGATCGGACTGGAGGTCAAGCAAGGTGACGGACCGCGCGGTGATTTGTTAGACCCCACTCATGCGCATCGACTACGTCACTGGTGACGTAGACTCGTGCGCGCTTCCACTGTACGTTATCGTCGTTTATGACGGACGAGTTTATGATGACGTTATATGAATAATTATATTAAATATAATATTGATTATGTGTAAATATTATTTGTAGATGTAAGTGTATAATAATTGTGTAATGTAAATATATAATGTGTGTATTGTGTAAGGTTAGTGTTAAGGATCGCCACAGGTACACAAATACATTCTTAATTTATTTACATGGAGGGCTCTTGCATTCGGCACCTCTCTCGCTCGCACAGAACCATATGAGGGGACTAATTTCAAAACCCCCTAAAATGACTTCGGACACATTTACATATTTTTGCACCAACATAAAGTTTTAAATTTTACTTTTAATATGACTATACGATAACTTTCATAACCCACTTAAATACACAGTAAAATCAGTTTAAGAAGTAATGTTAGTTGCAAATTCCGCTAAAATGTAAAGAAATATTTTAGATTTTCCACGTTTTTTTTTATTGCTATGACATGACAAACAAATAAATATCAAATATTTGCTATTTGCATTAAGTTTACCACAACATTTTACAAATAAAATTCTTGTGAAAAATTTCTTCAGGATGATTTAGGGGGTTTTGAAACTATAATACCCCTCATATATTTTAACAATGTTAAATGAAAAGATAACCTGCTCGTCTGTTCTGACTACTTGACGCGTACTATGTCTGAACCCTCACAAGTTGATGTGGTCTATACAGACTACAGCAAGGCATTTGATCGTATCTAGACCACGTCATCCTGTTGCGTAAATTACTTGAAGTGGGTATTAGGGGAGACTTGTTTAGGTGGTTTACTTCTTATATTGAGAATCGCTGTCAAACAGTCGTTTTAAACGGACATAGTTCTGTCGCTGTTCAAATACTCTCAGGCATACCACAGGGATCCCTTCTGGGTCCATTACTCTTTATAATTTTTATCAATGAGGTTGGCACATGTTTTACTTTTTCCAAAATCATTCTATACGCCGATGATATGAAAATCTTATGTCCTATATCGGAACCTAGTGACTGTTACAAGCTCCAACGAGATTTGGATGAACTGCAAAATTACGGCGGTTAAAAAGCATGTATTGATGACTGGTTGTTTGTTTTCCAACGAATTTTTTATCTTCTATCCACTTAGACTTTAATACTATTTATATCTTATTTTTGTACTAATAATCTCTTTTAAATCCAAATAATCAAAACATTCAAGGACAGCTGTACTTAAGAGAAACACGCACTTAATGTACTTAGGATGTACCAAAATCTAATTTAAGGCACACTAATGTAGGTATTTAATTAATCACGTAGTAGACAGTAATTACATGTTTTTATCGTTTCTTATCATTTGCGAAATACTGATGAGTGCGCATAACGATGTAATACTGCGATTAGAGAATGCAAAACCGATGCCACAGAATGATAATATAATACTATACGTACAGATGCCTCATCTCATACAAAGAAATGTGACCGATTTGGCGCGGGCTATCTTCGGGCTATACATTTTTCCGTGCTTAAAGGATTTTTCAAAATTTGAACAAATATTTTTCATGATGTTTTTTTTCATGTTCTCAATTTTACACAAACTTCAATAACAAATCGATACATATAACGCCATCTATTATGAGTTATTTCAACAAATGTTCCTTTGTTCCTGATGAGACCCCGTGATGAGACGCCGATGCAAAATGAAAACCGGTTAATATTTCGGTTATGTCTGTTATGGAACCCTGTGAAACAGGTCAACAAGTCTTAGTAAGTTAGTACATACATCACTCCTCTTTGTGCCTATTATTTTAAATGAAAAAAAAAACCCTGAGGACGCACAAACTTAATAATGTTTGTAGAAAAAAAACCTGAACTTTTAAGTGATAAGGGTTCCTTTATTCATTTTGAGGTACGGAACCCTAACAACATGCAACAAGTTTACGTAAGTATCTGATAAAGATTGCATAGCTTAGCAAACTAAGTTTGCACTGAACGTACCTACTCAACTTGCACCTAATAATCCTTTAATTCATAATATTTACGATGCAATGCAATGCGATGAAAGTAGCTCCTAGGGAGATATGAGTGGGACGAATAATTAGTGCCTAATCTGCTGTAAATGTGCGCCAAATAAATAATTTGTGCGCCTTGTAGTTTTGGAGAAAAACAGAAAAAACGATTCCTGCTGGGGTAACGTTGTTCCAGCAGGAAAATTCTAAACGAATGATCGGAGAGAGAAATATTGTGCATGGGCAGATAGTTTATATTTGTGCATAAATGTGCGCCAAAAATATAATTTGTGCGTCTTCAGGTTTTCGAGATATTCCATTTCCTGCTGGGGTAACGTTTTGCAGAATCGTGTTTCTCTAAAACCATTGTATGTGCGCTTGTAGAATAAACACACACGAGTAGCTCTTAATTTGTGCGTATTTGTGACAGAATTAGATTACAGAAAATATTTTTAATTTTCAAGTAATCGCGTTTTTTCTAAAACCCGAAAAAATATTGCAGCGCCTAAATGAGAAAACGTAGAAGGTCGCTGAAAACTGTATTCGGTCCTTCTTGACGCTTATAATAACCATAAAAAGTTTTAATAGTGTAAATGCATGCGTTATTGAATAATATTGCTGAAAATCAAAACGACGGTGTCATAACTTTGACGAAAAAATACAAGAAACCGGCTCAACCTAGGACGTGTAAGTGTGAACCAAAAATTAGTGCGCTTAATCAAAAATATATAGTAACAATATTCAGCTTGGAATGTTTCGCATTATGTAGATATATTACTGTCAACAAGAAAAAGCCAACCTTCACACAATATACAGACACGGATACGCGACCGCCAGCAATCTTCCTCCAATGACCTTCATATTGTTGTCAACCATATTATTAACCTACTTTATTTTCGATAAAATAGGTATACTTTATACTTTTGCATAAAACTTTGCGATTATTTATGAAACAGATCGTCCATAAATTAATTAAAATACGAGTTATTTATTTATTTAAATCTAAATTTCGATTGTAAAACTACCCTTGAAATTTTCAAAGACAACCAAAAATTGTTAGTGCGTGCTAAAAATAGGTACAAAAATATATTAAAAGGGAATAAAAAAATACTATTATTTTCTCTATGTATATCTCTATAATACTTATCATATGTATCTGCATAAAATCTCTAGATCACAATAATAGTATTACCTTTACTTAGTCTAACCGGAATCCTGCGAAATTAATAAAACTAGTAGTTATGTACAGTAAAGTGTTGTAGTTATTGTTATAAAAGTATCCATTTGACCTCTGCCCAAGTGCTCACGCTCAGGTCTAGAAGCTCTCAGCCAGCACGGCATACTATTATTACCTACCTACATATAATTATTCTAAATGTCCATCTACAAAAAAAAAAAATATATATTACAAAGAATGTTTATTTAAAATAATATGATTATTCTATTTATTTCAATCTACAATGCATTGCAAATAGGAGTACAAATTCTACTCTTCGTTACACGCAATTTTTTTTCGTATTATTAACAAGTTTATTTTTTCCATCTTTTCTACTTCAGTGTACTCGGGCACAACACGTTGCCACCGGTTCGTGAGTAAAGTTAAGAAGGTCATCGATATGTATGAATCCGTCGCTTTTTTGTAGTCATTCGAATTTGGTCGGATAACCAGCCGTTGTTTACGTATTTCATTTTTTGTTTATATCTACATAATGCGAAACATTCCAAGCTGAATATTGTTACTATATATTTTTGATTAAGCGCACTAATTTTTGGTTCACACTTACACGTCCTAGGTTGAGCCGGTTTCTTGTATTTTTTCGTCAAAGTTATGACACCGTCGTTTTGATTTTCAGCAATATTATTCAATAACGCATGCATTTACACTATTAAAACTTTTTATGGTTATTATAAGCGTCAAGAAGGACCGAATACAGTTTTCAGCGACCTTCTACGTTTTCTCATTTAGGCGCTGCAATATTTTTTCGGGTTTTCGAAAAAACGCGATTACTTGAAATATAAAATAATTTTCTGAAATCTAATTCTGTCACAAATACGCACAAATTAAGAGCTACTCGTGTGTGTTTATTCTACAAGCGCACATACAATGGTTTTAGAGAAACACGATTCTGCAAAACGTTACCCCAGCAGGAAATGGAATATCTCGAAAACCTGAAGACGCACAAATTATATTTTTGGCGCACATTTATGCACAAATATAAACTATCTGCCCATGCACAATATTTCTCTCTCCGATCATTCGTTTAGAATTTTCCTGCTGGAACAACGTTACCCCAGCAGGAATCGTTTTTTCTGTTTTTCTCCAAAACTACAAGGCGCACAAATTATTTATTTGGCGCACATTTACAGCAGATTAGGCACTAATTATTCGTCCCACTCATATCTCCCTAGGAGCTACTTTCCTGCTGGGGTAACGCACACAGATAACATACCTACTTGTAGATATAAAAAAGGTCATAATAATAAGCCAAACAGAAAGACGTACTTACGTAGAATATGATTTACTATTAGATAATGACTAGGTTTTTGTTGGATTTATGAAAGCTTATACCTACATACATACGGGTTGCTTAAAGCATTATAAATTATAGCTGCTTAAGACCCCTCTTGCCGAAGAAGCGTGAAACTTAACTTAAGTACCTACCTAGCAAGATTTTTCGTTGATTATACTACTACAACTACATGTAATATTGTCCCTTAATCCGTTAATCTTAAAAAAGTGCCTTATTTTTACAGAAATAATGCTTTGAACTTTTTTAAAAAAAGCACCTTGTGAATGTGAACTTTTTTCCAGGGACCGATTAATCGGGTTAAAAGGTTACCGGTTAAATCTCTAACCCATATTCTTGGTTAATCTTAATGCAGGGTAACCGGTTAACCCTTTAATACGGATACCGTTACCGGTTAATATTGCTGATTAACCCGAATGAAATACAACAAAATTGAAAAAAAAGGAACAAAAATGAACTCTATGCGTGAACCGCTTATTATTAGGCTGATTAACCCAGAATACGGGTTAACCTTTATGCAAGGTTTTTCACCTAACCCAAAAAAAATAACCCGGGTTAACCCCTATACGGGTGACCTTTTCGGTCCCTGCTTTTTTCTCTTTTAGGTACAAATATTTGTTTTTTCCTAAATAAAAGTAAGTTTTATGTTGAAAAACATTTTTGAAAACATTATAATTACCGCTTCCCAGCTCCATCATGACACCCGTACCTACTTGTCAAGACAAATCCAACGAGCCCAAACACGACGAAGTTTTGTTAAAATGGTGAGGAGTTGCTATAGCTCAGCTCAGACCACTTCCATGGTACCATATTATTATTATTGCATTATCATCGAAGTGATATAGGCGTTCCAAATTTCCTCTTAATCGGGGTGGGGGGAACTGGTCTAGAATTCAAGATCCATTTGCAAAATCATTTGTAAAAATCAAGTTATGGAAGCCCCTTTCTTGTGGAGTCTCCAATGGCTAGACTGCTGTTGCCCTACCCTAAATCTGGCCCCGTAAATATTTTTTTCTTTCATTTTTATAAGCACTATTATAAAACTTGCAGCGCAGTCACCGAGCTGGTCGAGAACCAACTATCAGCTCCCAGCAGCCCGTATAATGAATACTTTAAATCTTTCTGCTAACTTCTGGGACTTTTAGTTTGAGTTATAAGTGGAAGCGTTTTTGGGCATTTTTATTGTGTACTACAATGTTGTTACCATCAACATGCTGGTTTAGTGATCATCACACTTTTCACTTTTCATTATTTGCGTTATTTCGCTAATATAAAATAAACTTAATTCTAATATAAATAACTATCTACGTCTATACATTATACTAATATTATAAAGCTAAAGAGTTTGTTTGTTTGAACGCATTAATCTCTGGAACTACCAATCGGATTCGAAAAAATAAATAAAATAATATATGATAGCCAGATTTATGAGGAATAGTTTATGTAGATATAAGACCCTAGCAACGGGGCTAAAACTGCGGGGAACAGCTAGTATAGTTATACATTAGTATATTTTGGGAGTGTATTATTCAAGGCTAGTTTTAGAAAGTACATAGGTAAAAATAAGCAGCTGTGACAGACAGACGGACAGACGAAGTCGCACCATAAACCCTTTTTACCATTTTGGTACGGGACCCTAATTGTAGTGTGTAGATACTGAAAACCAGTATCACACACTTCGATAAATAGATGGTTACACTCATAGATTCTGTCGTAAACACACACAAGCGCAAGATCACATGCGCGAGAGCATCAATCGAAATTATAAGTATAATACAAAACACGTTGTATTACGCATATCTTGGTCTAGTAAACCGTATTATATAAACATTACGAAATTCAGAGAAAACGCAAATGTTCTTATCTTAAAACTTACCTGGGTTTACACCAAAATAGTTACCACGACAAACAATAATTGTAAATCTCTTTTAACAAAACCACCACAAATACTTACGTTATTGTACGAATATGTAGCACAATATAATTTGATATCGTAACATTAACCGCAGAACACAATGACTACTACTGTGGAATACTATTTAGATTGCAATATCAGAATTATGTTTGTCGTGAATGTCAATGTACTTACATGATGTAGAAATTACAGAAGTACTGCATGTCTATTCTGTACCGACCCGCCACGTGATATCACCGCGAGAACTGCCAATTTGTTTGCAAAGTTCGAGGGAGAATCTCACCGTGACATTCTTCCCCGAACGTTCGCAAACAAATTGGTATTGTATGAGTTATGACCTTTTAGTACTGTCAGCGTCAAACATATTCGGACAAACAGGCTGATCAAAATTATTTGAACATTCAAAGAAAATTAAACTACTTATATATCTCTATGATACAATGGTTGTTTCAGAATGAACACAGTAGCTATAGGTACAATCTATTGACAAGAATTTTATCTCGTTGAGATTAACCACCGTATTCAAAAATATTGCTATGCGGTCGAACGCACTGTGTACAGAAAACCAGCCTCGATTCTGCTATTGCAATTGTGTAAGAATGGTGTCATAATGACGCCATAACTGTCAAAACCTAAGCGGTCATTGGCTTAGAGTTACGGCTCGAATACACCAAATTCGTTATCGGCCGAACTTTGCTCGGACGACGGCCCCCGAACTCGGCCGATTGAATCAAACACTTGTAAATTATAGAGAGCGCGTACACCAACACGACAGATTTTGTCGGCCGATGGCGGTCGTGTTGGTGTACGCGCTCTCTATAATAGGGTTCTTGCCAACATTGAAAATATGCTACAGATTGTGGTCATCCTATCAGTTCATAGCGTAAATAAACTTATTTCACTTGATTTTCAACAAAAATATGTATATTTTTTACAAATTACACGAAAATAAAATGCAATATTTTTTGTTATTGTAGCTGTGACAAGAACGGCCTGTTGCACTCTGGTGACGTCACACGCTAGTAAGCCAGTGTTGCCAACTTATTTTTAGGGTAAAGAATTCTTCAGGGTAAATTTGAGGGTAAAATTTTAGGGAGCGCCTCCGCAGCCGGCGCCGACTAGGCTCCCAAAAATAATGCCGTTAGGAACCGGAGTAGCCTTGGAGTAGCAGTGATACCAGACGAAAATAATTGCAAACTACCGTAGCAGCAGATTAATGTTGCCGTGTTTTAAGTTGAATTAAATACCTTAGATTGACTTTTAAATTAGTGTCAATGTAAAACAAAATACAACTTTTTTGGACTTACAAGGGGGAGGGAGGTGGTCGACGGAGCCCCGGTACGCGGAGTGCCTATTTCTATCTGCAAGGCTAAAAGTAACCTAACACGAATGGGTTGACGGGGGCTTCGTTCGCTCGCTCACTGAAGCCCCCGTTAACCCCTTCGAACCTAACCTGTCCGTGTCGGGGTGTCCAAGTTCCCGAGCTCGCTTCGCTCGCTCTTGGACCTTAATTAGGTATGTCACTCAAATGAAACATGAAATGTTTCTTTAATTATGCCAAATTGCCAACTCCTTTTCCCGCTTTTTTTTCCAAAGTCAGCGCCCGCTGCCAATTTAGCAACCGGTGCCGGCTGAAAATTCAGGACACGGCGGCGGTCGCGGAGTCACTTCCAAAATTTTAAGGTTAGATTTCGTATTCTTGTTATGATTACTAAAGTTTATGGGCTTTTTGGTAAGCAATACATGTAGGTACCTAAGTATTTGAATTGAATTTGAGTTAAACAAATTCAGCATATTTTTATTGTGAAACATGACCATTGATTAAGAAAGAACTTGTTTTATTGTATATCTAAAACCAAAACTTTAGCCAGGTATTTTTGTATAAATAGTTATGATTTTAGAGTAAAATTAATCAGGCATTGGGGTAAAATGAAAATCTAGCTTGGCAACACTGGAGTAAGCATAAGCTAGGGATGCAAGAAGTGCCAAAATGTATCGATATATATCGTATCGATAAAAAAATATCAATATCGGTTTCGATTTATCGAAAAAAAAATATCGATATATCGATATATCGGTGAAATTTTCAAAAAATATTAGTACTTTACGAAATTCTATTGTGTTTGCTTTTACAAGTTTATTTCAATAAATCTGTCAGTATTATTACTATTCATAAAAGTATGTAGTGTGCGTTTCACTAAGTATTCCTTTCGGCGCTGAATTTCATTAAGTTGCAACGTTTCTAACCGTAGATCATAGAAACAACATAGAAACAAGGGAGATGTGCCAAGGCGCTATTGAGTTTGATAGGTAGGTACTTACTTAAGTTTGGTCATTTTAAGCGTAGTACAAAATTACACGCTGGCGACGAACCGAACACGATCGATGATATAAATACAGTGTTTTAGTTTAGTCTTTAGTGCTAGTGTTGAGTGACGATTAACAGTGTTAGATTGAGGGTGTGCGGATTTTTTAATGTGTGGGAGATCTTTTTATTAACAAGTAGCGCTTGTAATTGTGTTGAAAAATGTACTAAAAGTGGCGACAGTTGTTCCCGTACTAATTTGCTATGATGCCATATCTCCTTGTTTCTATGATCTGAATTTTTAACGATGTTAGAAGACAGTGTTCTTTCAGCACCTATTTTCATTCTCAACTTTTATGCGCCTGCCAGACTATGCTCCTTGCGCTGCTCATCGCTATGCTCCTCGCGCTGCCGTGCTTTGCCGCGATGTTGCCCTCTCTGCCAGACGAGACGAGAGAGAGAGAGAGAGGACGAGGAGCATGACGTGTGGCATGACGAGTAATGTTGCCACACTATGTCTCTGCCTCCTTTCCTCGCTACTTCCCATGCCATTCGTCGAGTGTGTGGCAGGCGCATTAGTGTCCCTGACATTACTTTATCACTTAAATCTAAAAACTGTGACATTTTAATCAATGGTGACTATGGTCTTGCTACTGAAAATATATAGTTTTTGATACGTTTTCGATACTTGATATTTTTTTTTCGATATATCGAAACCGATATTGATATTTTTTTTAAATATCGATACGATATATATCGATACTTTTTGGCACTTCCTGCATCCCTAGACAAAGCTCGTTTACTATTACTAGCGTGTTACGTCACTTCCGTCAGAAACAGCGTTTTTGGAGCGGTTTTGGAAATTTATACTTTATCACTGATTTTTATTGATAAATACAGTAGATCTCCCTGAAATATCAATGTAGTGTGCTTATAATATAATGAAGATTAATATAAACCATTTCCCAAAATGAGGCAAATACCGTATTTACAAGTGTTTGATTCAATCGGCCGAGTTCGGGGGCCGTCGTCCGAGCAAAGTTCGGCCGATAACGAATTTGGTATATTCGAGCCGTAAGACTCTTTCGTCATTGGTCAAAACGATGTCATTGAGAGACCATTCTGACACGATTATGACAATTGCATTAGCTGACTTGGGACCCAGATGCTAAAAAAGTCACCCGGTATATTAGTGTTTTAGTTTAGTGTGAGTGACGAATAACGATTGAGGGTGTGTGGCATTTTAATGTGTGGGAAATCTCCATATTTACAAAGGAGCGCTTGTAGTTGAGACGCACACTGCTTTAAAAGTGGCGACAGCGGTTCCCGTACTAATTGGACATGATAACATTTCTATCTCCGTGTTTCTATGATTTGAGGGTTTCGCAAAATCAATAAAAATAATAAGTTAGAAGGTCACAGGCGTGCGATTGGAAAGGTAGAGCCTTTAATATATCTAGCAGTTGACCGTTATAGGATGATGATGATGATAGAGAAAGAAAGAAAAAAAAAATATTTTATAAGACTCTCACAGGAAGTTACAGACATAAAATAGATTAGAAAAAACAGTGTAAAAAATAAAATAAAAAGTAAAACCTGGTGCGAGACCAAGGCCACTATCTCAGCATAGTGCTGCGACATAATAATGCCGCAGCGCTGGTATAGGGCACAATGATGATAATGATGTAACTTTAAAAAAAAATCGGAACGTGACGGTCGGTTGGCGAAGAAGTTCAGCGATTGGTTGCTGCGGCTGTTCCTGTGTGGGAATCGTACCTACGATAGGTACCTCAGTACCTATCGCAGGTACGATTCCCACACAGGAAAAATATTTTATACTGCTCTTGGCGTTTGTTTAAGTGAAATTTGTATTTGTAAACGTACTCACAAGTGAGTTATTCCTAGTGTGGAGCAACGTTATATAAAAAACTAGCACTTCGCCCGCGACTTCGTCCGCGTGTCCCACAGGAACTGTGGATTTTTTCGGGATAAAAAGTAGCCTATGTTACTCAGTGATAATTTAGTTTTCTATTAGTGAAAGAATTTTTAAAATCGGTCCAGTAGTTTCGGAGCCTATTCGGTAGAAACAAACAAACAAACAAAAAAAACTTTCCTCTTTATAATATTATATAGTAATATTATGGATAAATTAAAAAGAGAAAAACGCTAACAGCTTCTAACTTATATGGCGCCGTTTTAAAACAGGATTTAACAAAGTCAGACTTTCTTTGTTGCATTTTGGCGCAACTCGGACTAAAATGCGTTTATTAAATTTGTTTTCACAATCGTTTGGGGGTAACATTCCGAACTTTGTTCTGTATGCTATTCTATTTGTCTCGAGACTTTTAATATATTCTGCATGAGCCTCTTACAATAAAATTATAATGACAAGATAAATTAATTTCCCTCCCGCGTCCTACTCACGCACTTGGTGCAAGCCGCATATTTTTCCTTACAAACGAAAAACTGTACAACAGGAACTACCAGTCGGATTTGAAAAATCTTTTTGTATATGAGAGCCAGGTTCATGAGGAATAGTATAGACTATTTAACATCACGCTATGACCCTTAGGAGCCGAGCAGCAGGGGTGAAACCGCGGGGCATAGCAAGTGCTATAATACTCGTACATAATATATAATGAAAAGATTTGCAAGTCAGCTAAAATATTGAAATCATTGTTTTGTGATCAATGTACCTAAAGACCAAAACAAAAACATACGTCATACGTCAGCTTAAGTGATTAAATCATTGAATAATTATGTATCTAGTTATGCATAAAATGTTATCTATGTATGTTTTGATAGAGGCCCGCCCTAATCAGTACTATCGTTATTATCAAGTCTTAATTTTATTGCTTGTGATAATTAAAAATTTGCCAATATCATAGCGTAAGTGTGTATTTGGTATGACTTCACTGCTAAACCATTAAACTGATTTTGAAAGAAAGATAGAAAAAATATTAATTGGACTCGTACAGGAAATTAAAACATAAAATAGAATGAAAAAAAAAGTAAAAAAAAAACCTGGTGCGAGGCCGAAAGGCCTCTATCTCAGCATAGTGCTGCGACATAAAAATGCCGCGGCGCTGATATTCTGATAGGGCGCTGATATTCTGATAAGGCGCTGATTACTGGTTAAGTAGCCAGTACCATAGCAGCCATAGTTATAGCAAAATATTAGAAACTTGAAGATTCACGAAGCCGCGTGAATTAACTACTTGACTCTCCTTCATTGTTCACAATGGCGCCGATTCTGTTGTTTACGAACTAAACTAATTTAGTATTATTATGTCTCTTTCTAATAAAAAACATGAAGGATAGCAGATATTTAATCCTGTCAAATTAGTCCACTTGAGTTTTAATGTCAATTTAGTCGTAATCGCAAAAGGTTATGACTATTTTCCCGTAAATGACAAGGGCGTAGACTAATTTGACAGTTCTAAATATTTTCTGTCCTTTTTCAATGATATTTGTAAGAAAGAGATATAGTGTGATTAAAATTAGTTAAGTGCGATGTTCAAATGAGTTGGCACCAATGTCTACAGATTCCAACAAACGTATTTACCCGATAAAAGGCACATAAAAGGGGCGACCCACATCCCATACAAAAATATCGTTACATACGCACACGATCGCACCTAAAAGCGCTTACAAGAGCCCTCATAATTCCGTATAAATGGCACCTAATCACTGAGTGCTGTTAATTCGAGCTTGAAACTTGCCTTACTGTGTAACCAGTGAGCAAACTCCAAACTGTACTATTATTGATTCGTGTATAATCTAATTCTTTCCATTTGGATGGGCGCTTCCTTCAGCCATTTCGACTTAAGGTGGTTTCTTCGCACTGTGGTTGGACATTTTAAATTAAGGCCCCTCTTTCCTGTCATTTCTTGGACATAAGAAAAGGATGATATATCGCGCTAGAACCCGATTAAGTCGCATTGTTTATTGATTAAAAATAAAATAACAGGTATGTATTTCTCCAAAATATTAAAATCAAATCATGCTCCTATGTTTTCTGCACGCACATTTTCAAATTGTTTTGACGAAAATAAAAGAAGTAATATTACAAGGCTGCTGTATTAATTGGTCTCAGGTATTGTGTTTCTAAATCTATATATTTATATACTTATATATAAATGAATTGCTGTTCGTTTAAGTCTCGCTAAAACTCGAGAACGCACGGCTGGACCGATTGACTTGAACCTTTGTACTGTTGTTGTAGGAAGCCAGAGAAGGTTTAAACGGGCATGTATGCCGGGCACAACTAGTCTCATAAGTATACATATATATTTAATAAGGAATGCTAAACATGGCTTTGAAATTTGTTTGAAATTCACAAAAATACACATAACAAAAAACTAGTACCTATTTAATTTGAATTTCCCGTTACAGTGCGAAGTAACCCTATTTATCCACCGTATAATTCTAGCCACATTAACCATTCATTTAAGGCAACTCTTATTTCTAGTAATATAAAGATTATTATGGAATGAAATGGTGCTGGAATAAGTTTGTAAAATGTAACTTACTGGCTGTTAGTCAGTCAAGTAAATCTCAATTGAATTTATTTAAATGAGTTAAGGTCCGTTGTGTTGATTTGTACCTGAATTGTGTGCTAAGTTTTAATAATAACGCAAGTATTTTAATTATATCTAAAGCTATTCCTGTTTTAATTAATTTAACTAAATAATTTAATTTCTTAATTAAATTTAATTGTTATTTTGGTTTGATTTTGTTTTTACTTTGTAAGTATATTTAATTACTCGTCTGGGACTTCAATATTTTGAAAGCTTTGTATCTAAGTAATATAAAATTGATTGTTAACTAGTTAAGATTCTCTTTAAGTGAACAATGCAATGTTTTTTGAGAAATAAATGTCTTTAAACCAAATTAATAGTTTTAAATAAATTGAAATTATATTTTATTCGAAACTGGCAGATCCATATAAACAGCGTGTTTTCGTAAATTTTTTTTTTTTTACTATATCCACCTATTCCAAAACATTGTCGCATAATCTAAAACAAAGTAGGTACAAAAGCGATCACAAGTTATACAAAAACAATTATAATAAACGAAGTATTTAATTAAATTTCTAAGTTTATATTAAACATCGGATCAGTACAGTCGCGTGCAGATGGCGTCCAGTTTTGTCTTTAAAATTATTTCTTAATTAAAGTTTTGCTCCGCAAAATTCAGGAGTGAATTAAAATTGTAATATTCATGCTTATTCAGTCGCTGGACTTTATTATAGTTGGAATTAATGTTTTAACAACAGTTTGTGGGAGAAATTCATTGCAAATAAAATTATTAATAACAAAAACCAAGTCGATCAACATGTGTTTAAGCTCTGCCCTAGACAGCTTTGGTGAATGTTTACAAAATTAAAAATTACCGATTTTTTTTCAATTTTTAGGGTTCCGTACCTCAAAAGGAAAAACTGAACCCTTATAGGATCACTTTGTTGTCCGCCGTCAGTCACCGGACCATAAATGGAGCCATCTGCTCATAGATGGCGCCATTGGAAGTATGCAGTAGCGCCATCTATGATCATATTTCGGAACCATTAGGGCGCGAGGCATACTCGCACTTGTCCGGTTTTATTACTTTACTGTTTTACTTGACAGGTTAAACGAAGGACATATTGAAAGAACATTCACTATTGAATACTAATTCAATAACCTACGGGACCAATCTTGAAATCACGAAAAAAATCTGCTGTTGACCGATATAGATAATTTTGTATGGAACAGTTGATGTTTTTTATGATAAACATAGCATGGCTTGGCCAAGCTTAAAATTCATAAAAATATAGTCTTTCCAATATCTAACAAATTGATTACTTTCCAATAATATCTCGAAATCTGGAATGTCTATCGCAGAAGATGTATGGTTCCGTAGCCATACGGAACACATCTGTGGGTTGCGTGACGTGGAATTAATTAATGTGTCCCGAGACGCTAATGAAGTCCCATTGTTACACCATTTATCACTAAACATGTGTAACCCGACTTGCTTGAGTCCGGGTACAAGTTGTGTATTATATCGGAGAAGGCAGTGTTTAATTCCGTCCTTTTTGTAATAAATTATTTTTCATAAGAATCCTAACTAATATTATAAACTAGCTGTTCCCCTCGACTTCGTCTACGTGAAAATGGATGAAAGCCTATGTGTTTTTCCAGGTCCCAGGCTACCTCTTTGCCAAATTTCATCCAAATCCGTCCAGCCGTTTCAGCGTGAAGAAGTAACAAATACACACACCCCAACATTCGCATTTATAATATTAGTAGAGTGGGATTAGTAGGAAGTAGGATGCGAAAGTACCTAAGCTTGTTTGTTACCTTTTCCCGTCCAAACCACTAAACCAATCATCATGAAATTTTGCATATACGTTGTCAGGAGTTGCTGACAACGACAACAACAATTGCTTTAGGACGCTAGATGGCGCTACATGTATTACGCGGACGAAGTCGTAGGCAAAATGCTAGTTTTAATATTGTTTTTCTTAATTTTTGCTGTGTTAAAATAGAGTTTTTCGAGTTTAAATGTTGTGTTTAAAAATTGGATGTTGTGCTCTTATATTTTAGGTGTTTTTTATCTTTTGGTTGGTGATATTGAAGATAAACTATGTATCTTTGACACTAAAAATATATTTAAGTAATTGTATAATTTTTAATTATACTACTAAATATTCCCAAAAAATGGCTCTAATGTTTGATTTCCCGAACAAAGTTGCATGAAAGTCTCTTGATGGTAGCGCGGCTACGGCGTAGCCTGCATTATGCTACGAGCAACGGGAATACAAGGGCGCGTAGCAGCTACGGCGGCGTGTAGCAAAAACATTTTTTTTTCTTTGATTTAATTTATGTTCACCAATTTGTTGTTACTTCTTTGGTACATTCTGTGTTTTATTTTATATTATTTTTAAACTTCTGATGCGTACTTATTCTATTATAACTTATTCACCCTATCCACAACTTCGTACCCCATGTTCCCTCACAAACTATGCTACCTCTTACAAATGCGTCCACATTGTGCACAAAGCTTTTCTTGACAATATATCATCTCATCCTTATCAACATAATACTATGTTGGTATATTTCATTTATATGGATATATGTTGTGATGATTATTGTGTTATGTCGTACAAATATGTCAACTAAGGTGTATTTATTTCGTTACTTCCTTGTTATGTTACTCATCCGCCTAGCCTTTTCCCAAAATAGATTGGGGTCGGCTTCCAGTCTAACTAGTTGCTGCTGAATATATTTTTTTTACCTGAAGCGACTGCCATCTGACCTCCACAACCTAATTATTGGGGAATACCGATATTCGAAAGTTAGACCAGTAATAGTTGTCAGTTTTTTTGGGTCCTGATTACCAGTAACGACTGTCAAAGATACTCCTATAACAACCGGATCCGACTGTTTTACGTGCTCTCCGAGGCACGGAAGGGTCTCGATGTGTAAAGAACGGTCACCCATCCAAGGACTGACCGCGGCAAGCGCAGTTTAATCTCGCAGATCGATCGATCAGCGCGGCTATCATCTAGCCAGGAGCCCCTCCCGTTGTTACGTCTTGTTGTTACGTTGTTGTGTTTTTAAAATCTCTCTTTAAAAAAGTATAACAGCTCTTGGTATAAAAAATAATAAGTAATTGGCTTGGCTGTGTCGTTGTTCGAGACGGCCGGAGACGTTGAGCGACAACGTTTATAATAAAATCTAAAAAAAAAGGTCTTAAAACATTTTACAAAGCATTACTTCTATTGTGTTGAAGTACTTATTTATCTATGGCCTGGGTTTCGAACCTGGGGGTAAGAAGGTAGGTAATACATTTTATAACTATTAATTAATTAAAAACTAACCTAACATTAAAAAGCTTGCGGATGCAAAACAATACCAACCTTCACACTGAATAAATTCATGAACTTTTTGTGCAATTTATTATGATTTCTTTTTTTTTTTTTTTTTTTTTTTTAATACGTTGCCTCACAATAAATTAATAATTATATTATATATTAGATTAATAAAGACTATTGTGTTTTCGTGTGATTACTTTTAATGGGGAGTGGTTAATGGGTTTCCCTACTAGATCATAGACAAGATATAAAAGGCTAGGAACAGCTGATCTAAGATCAAACAACTGCACATGTTATAAGGTCCTTCATAAAGAATAATTTGAATAATAAAACTGAATAAAAACCCTTATATAGTTTGTATAGTCGTTATTTTTACAGACCTATCCAACAATGCTCCACGTGAAGGGGTGCACAAAAATATTTCTTTTCATCCCCGAGTTTCATGTATGGAATAATATTTAATATTATTTAACTAACACTATTCCCGCGACTTCGTCCGCGTGACCCACAGGAACTGTGCATTTTTTCCGGATAAATAGCTTATTATAGCACTCAGGAATAATGCAGTTTTGTGGTCGAATTTTCAAAAACCCTGAAACACGTATTTCTTCATTCAAAAAGAAAAGCCTAAATAAATACCACTTTCCATGACTCTAACTTCTAAACTAACGGTACTTTCATTCCCCTTTGCACCCCTTTTGGGGGCGAATTTTCAAAAACCCTGAAACACATGTTTATTTATTTGAAAAGTCTAAATACCAATTTTCATGACTGTAACTACAAAACTAACGGACTTCCATACAAACTTACATCCCCCTTTTCACCCTTTTAGGGATATAATTTTCAAAAATCCTTTCTTAGCGGATGTCTACGTCATAAAAGAAACCCACTGTCTAAATTTCAAATCTCTATGTTCAGCGGTTTGGGTTCTGCGGTGATGAATCAGTCAGTCAGGACAAGCAATTTTATATATACGGGTGTAAGGCAAACGCTTCCGAAAACGAAGACAGGTGATAGAGCTAGTGATTCTCGATACGATACCACCAAAAAAACGGGGAAAAAAAATTACAATTTTACCATTTTTTTTTTACATTTTTCGTACACTATGCTGTGAGAACAGGTAACTAAAACCAATAATTGCGATTAAATACATTTTTTTTCTTTGCAACATTAACACGCCATGTACTCGTAAATAATATCAGCTGACGCTCGCGCATAACCTCGAGTTCAAAGTACACGCGCTCGCCGACAGCCGCGCGGCCGATGACCCCAGCTCCGCGCGCGCTTTGTGGCTAGCGTGTCATAATCTGCGTTCTGGCTTCGGAAGCGTTCTCCTTACACCCTGTATAGAGATAATAAATATTTTTTTCGTAATTTACCAAATGCAATGAAGATGAACTTCTGATTGTAATTATTGAAATAGATGAAAGGTTGTCTGTAGCACCAAAAACTATGGTGTTTTTGGGTAAAGTACCCTGCATCCCTTGAAAGGCCTGCGAGTTATTCAAGAGTCCCTTCCCCTAAAAACCCATTAATTTTCCATGGATCCCCGCTAAGTACCGCCTCACTCAATTAACTATGGGGTGTGTAAGTAATAGGGTAGGTATCTTTGGACTTATTGCATCATTATGGAATATCATTATGATGATTTGTAAGTATGCGGGGTGTAACAAGAAGGTGTAATTTACTTTGGGGTAATAATAAGGTATAGAAGCCAATAGCCTTTTCCCAACTAGGTTGAGATCGGCAGCCTGAGATGCAGCTCAGTATAATTGCATAAGTGGCATAAGTCTTGAGCACAAACTTCACCTGCGCGTTAGTTGATTTTTCGGTCTCTTTGGCGGAATGAAGAAGGCGGATTGGTTCGTCAGTCGATGCTCGTCATATGCATTTCAAAGGACACGGCAGACGCCCATAGAACGCTGGGCTTCAGATTGTGTATGTCGGTACAGATATGAAATTAGTTTGGTATGATCGAGTATTTCAAGAGAATTTAAATTCATTTTTTATTTGTTTTTGTACGTAATTGGATTAAAGAGAAATTATCGTATTTGTGACAGTGAGGTAAGTATGGTGTGAATGATCCAATGAAGTACAGCGCGACTAATGAGTTCTCAATTCGAAAGGTTTTAGTTGCTGTCGACATGATATTCTGTGGAGGCACGCGCCAGCCAGCATGCACCCGTTTTTGTTTTATTGGTTTTTTCAAAATGTCAACGGCATAATCATTTTATTTCCTATTAATTTCGATTTTTGATTTCTATTCTTAATCTCTAAGATAAATTAGGCAAAGAACAATTAAAATATATTGTTATTTTTGGTTAAGCTTTTATTACTGTACCATATCAAGCCCAAAACTGCCAATGTCTTTTCAGCTCAATCGGTTGGGAGGAACTGGTCTAAAATTCAGATATAAGATTTAGCCGGATAAACGGTTACCCATCAATGGAATAATCGCAGCACGCATATCGAGCGATTGATGCGGCTGTTCTTATGAAATCTCTATGAAAGCTTGAATTCGTCAAAGAAAAGTAAAACTGTTCCATACACGTCTTGTTTGCATTAAAACAATTCTAGTGGGTTAAAATTTATGAAATAGAGGATTATTATATCTCCTGAATGTGAAATCCACCCATACTAAAATGCAAAACGGAATAGGTATGTAGTTTTTACATGAAAGTAAAAATAACTATAGAAATATAATTATTATTAACATCCGCATAAAAAAAGAGTGAAATCATTATCATTACCTATGACATGTAACATACAATGCATAACTCGTTAGAACTTTGTTTGATGAAACCGAAATGTTATCTATACTAATAGAGGAAAGATTTTTTTGTTTGTTTGTACCGAATAGGCTCCGAAACTACTAGACCGATTTTAAAAATTCTTTCACTAATAGAAAGCTACATTATCACTGAGTAACATAGGCTACTTTTTAACCCGAAAAAATGCACAGTTCCTGTGGGACACGCGGACGAAGTCGCGGGCGAAGTGCTAGTGATAAATAAACACGTAGGTAATGTTATATCCATAATAATACAATCCAAAAACTCCAAATCAAGTAATTTAACGCAAAACTGAGGCCATTCAAAACTTGGCACTTTTGCACAAACAGTTCCATCTACAAATCACTCCAAAAACACCTTTAACACACCTACATAAGGTTCATAACAAGTGCACAAATAAATAAGTACAAACATCACTTGGAGTGGCTTCGAACCTAAGGAAGTTTAATGACTAATTACCCACTCTTGGGGCGGCCGAAACTGAATCGAGGATTAAGTCGGTAAGGAAAAATTTAAATTACCATGGGTTTTACCAAAGTTTTTGGTTTTTTCCTCAGATCATAGAAACAAGGAGATATGCCATCATAGCAAATTAGTACGGGAATAATTGATGCCACTTTTAGTACAATTTTCGACACAACTACGCGCATAATTAAGCGCTCCTTGTGAATAAAAAGATCTCCCACGCATAGAACATTCCGCACACCCTCAATCTAACACTGTTAATCGTCACTCAACACTAGCACTAAATTAAAACACTGTATTTATACCATCGATCGTGTTCGGTTCGTCGCCAGCGCGTACGTTTTTAATTTGAGCAATTTGCTCATGATCAGGCATCAAGCTCGATAGCGTCTTGGCACATCTCCTTGTTTCTATGATCTGAGGTTTTTTCCATACCTTTTTTCATCGTGTCTATGGGTGTAGAAAAGGGTTGGTGCACTTTTAAGGACTGCACTTTTTTCTTCTGATTCTCGTTAGGAAAGAAGTCTGAAGTTTTCATTGTTTATAAAATGAAATTTTTTCCTAATTTCTGTTTCTTTTTGTAGCTACGAAGTTTAATAAATGCAAAATATTGGATGGTTAATTAGTGTATGTTTGTTACGCTATTAGGTATAAAAACATTTGAACTGTTTTTCATGATATTTTTTAATGAAGTACCGTAACGTTGAATGTTTATACAGAGTTAGGTTTTAATGACCAGCAAATTTTTTAGAAATGATTCAGAATCGATAATATTTTCGATATGTGAAAAAACAAAACATTTTTTTTACATGATTTTTCAAACATTTTTTATTTTTTTACAGTAATATTGAAAAAAATCTGTAGGTAGGTAAATCTTAATTTTAAGATTTGATTGGGGTTTAAAAACTAACGCTGTATGTTTCATAAAAAAAAAAATAGAAAAGAAAAAAAAAGAGCAACGCACATTGACGTGTACGTTCAAAGGCGCTTGTGAACTCAACATCCAAGTACTTCCTATCTTCAATGAGAATTTTAAGTACTTCTAACACACGGTAATACTCTTACCAACCGAAAGTTTCCATCAAAATGAGGAAACATTATATATAACATAAGCTTTATTTTCTCTCGTCGCTATCCAACAATTTCTGTACATTAAAGAAACTAAAGAGGTTTTATTTATGGTGGTTTTACCGGCAGACTAGTATAAATTCGTTCCTTGTTTATTTGTTTATATACGACTAGCAACAGCGACTAAAAGAGGGGGAGGAAGGAAGGGAGGAGGGGTACTTTCCGTTCTAGGCCCATTCGTTCTTTCCACTTTGGGGCTGTACCTATTTAAACCATTAATGTCCCCTTGTCAAAAAGAGATGGCGCTATTATGACCCTAGTACATTATTATAGCGTCTGCGAATCCCGTGTTATAGGAGTAAGGCGCCTTCCTGACCGGATCGGCGCGTTTTCGTTTATGTACCGAATTTGTACAGATTCTTTAGATTAATAATCTGTTCCAAAACGGCTTAGTCAGGAAGCTCTCATTTAATTACATGCACTCGTGAAGGAATCAGATTCGGTACAGAAGCGAAAATGGAACAACAACGACCCAGTCAGGTAGGCGCCTTATAAGAGCTCTTTTAATTTAGGCGTTTGGTGTCGGATTGCTGCCGTGCGCCAGCCGGTACGGGTATCATACTGCTCACAGCCGGTTTTTTTTTCCATACAGTTGACACGTCGAGAGCGCCGCCGCCGTCTTGTCGTACAACGCGCGCGCCGCGCATGGCTACCGCACCGCAGCAGTCCGACACCAAAAGCTGGGTACTCACTCAGCAGTGTTGCATGTAACATATCAGATACTGTATCAACCTGCAAGTGGGTACGGCTCGGCCACAGTCCACCGCGTAACTAGCTACGAGCTACCGGAGCTGCCGGATCGCAGTATTCGCAGTGATACCGCCACTCGGCGGTCACTGCGAGCTTACAGCGCTCCACGCGCGAGCGGCTCGCAGCGGGCTCGTGCCTACGTACTCACTTGATACCGTATCTGATACATTACTTGCTGCACTGCTAAGTGAGTACCCAGCTAAACGTCTAAATTGAATGAGCCCTTAGGGCCGTAAGATCAATCGTAGTTTAAACTACAGAAGAGAGATTATCTCTCTTCCATGGTTTAAACTACATTCTCATGGCCCTTTGTGTCTAAATTGAAAGAGAAAAATCCTTAGGAAGCCTGCAAGCCTACATTCTTCCATCTTCCGTCCTTCCTTCCTTACTCTGAGGTGGTCTTATACCAGTGGAAAGTAATAAACTGATTCAACAGCAATAATTTCCGAGGCCTTGATCCAAAACGTTCGATGGGCCGCTAATTTAAGGTGAAAACTTCATTGTCTTGATAACGTTAATTGTTCTAAATGTTTTGATGAACTGAATCATTGATTGTATCTAATTGTACGTATGTTAATAGGCATTTCCTGGTTTGATTCCCTATTTTTCCATGAAAAGTTTATTTTACGACATCGAAAAAATAAAATTTCAACTGCTTTTTCCCGTAGAGAGCGTTTCACACAAGTATACGATCATGAGTTTTTTTAACCGACTTCAAAAAAGGTGGTTCTGTATTCGTCCCGTATGTATGTATGTATGTATGTATGTATGTATGTATGTATGTATGTATGTATGTATGTATGTTTGTATGTGCGCGATTTTCTCACAAACTACTGATTCGATTTGGATGGGGTTTTCACTAACGTAATCTACATACTTTGAGGAAGGTTTTAGTATATAATACATTAGGTAATCATTCCTATGTACAAAGTTATATGCATAAATGTACTCACTACGTAGAAGATTTACTGTTGAACGAAGTCGTCAAAGTAATCTAACGCGAGTTAAAGAACTAAAAAGGGAAAAATAAAAACTTTTTTAACAAAAAATAACCGACTTCAAAAAGCCACTACAAAGAAAATAATAATTTTGGTTTCGGAAGTCGGTGGCAAAAAAAGCAAACAAAAACCAAAGCCACCGACTTCCGAAACCAAAATTATTATTTTCTTTGTAGTGGCTTTTTGAAGTCGGTTATTTTTTGTTAAAAAAGTTTTTATTGACGTGTAGTATCGTTAACGTAAGCATATTTTGAATTGAAAATACACGTATGTTACACAATATTTATATAAATTAAATACTTAATTAATTTCTCTGTATTTTTTAAAATATGCAAATTGTATAAAATTTTATCAAAATGTTCTACGACTGCTGTATTTCAAATTCAAAATATGCTTACGTTAACGAAACTATACGTCAAAAAAACTCATGATAGAGGCACTTCGACGCTATGTTGGCTGCCCTGAATGTCAATATGTTGCAACGTTTTTAACGGTGTTCGAAGTTTTGGTCAGTATCATTCTCGGTCATCACTTTTTAGTGTCCTAAGCATTACTTTAACACATAAATCTACAAAAAACATAAACGGCCGTACCACAAAAAGATAAACATCTGTTCAACACACGTTCAACACGAATGCTACCAAAAATAATAGGCAATTGTTTTAGCACTAACTTGTCTAAAACAAGTGTGTATTATTTTTGGTAGCATTCGTGTTTAACAGATGTTTATCTTTTTTGTGGTAAGGCCTAAAAAGTTTAAGACCTAAACAGAAGTGACAGACAGGGGTGCCAACATAGTGTCGACTTGACTTCTTATGTGAAACGCTCTTATACAGGGTGGAATTTTGTAATGCCACCTGAAGGGAAAGTACTCTTAATACTGTAGATAGAACATTTTACTCAAAGAAAACATTCCTTTATTTTTGAATAGAAAGAAAACTGCATTCACAGATTTTTAAAAAGTTGCTTGCTTCACCTGGGAATCGAACCCACCAAATGTGAAAAAATGAACATCCTGTATTTTTATGATGCCAATTGAAAGGGTTAATTTTAAGCATTAATTCCTTCTAAGTAACATGGTATCCTAAATTAAAAGAACACCGTAATATTTTAACTTTTGTTCAAATTCGCCTACTGACTAGCTCATAGCAAAGATGCATTCAAATAGTATTTTATTGCATTTATCATGCACTTTGAAGGAAAACAGTGTAAAAAAGTACTTAATTATTATAAAATAATCAAAGCTATCTATGAAAATCGACACGAAAAGTAATTCTAATTAATTCTTTTGAGAAACTTAAATGTAAAATTTCACCATGTTATTTTATTTTAAGACACTACGTGTCTTAGAAGAAATTAATGCTTATAATTAACCCTTTCAATCGGAATCATAAAAATATAGGATGTTAATTTTTTCACGTTTGGTGGGTTCGATTCCCAGGTGAAGCAAGCAACTTTTTAAAAATCTGTGAATGCAGTTTTCTTTCTATTCAAAAATAAAGGAATGTTTTCTTTGAGTAAAATGTTCTATCTACAGTATTAAGAGTACTTTCCCTTCAGGTGGCATTACAAAATTCCAACCTGTATACTGAAACTGACATCGAATTGTATACAGGTTGAATTTTCCAAGTGTTCTTGGATGGCCGAAACTACAGGAAATAGCGAAAAATAATCAAATGAGTTCCGGGGCCAATTTTTACATAAGATCGTGGTGTGATGACCAGGAACGCTGGAAAATGTTCGAAACGAAAAATCAGTAGGTAATAGACGCGATGCAATTCGTATAAACTTGTTTAAATAAAATGTTTAGTACCTAATACGTTATTATGCATGTAATATAATATATTTAAATTTGCATAATTTCGAATATTTTTATTAGTTAAGGTACGAGTAATGTATGAACACTTGAAAAAATGAATCATTTTATTAAAAATCAGCACTTTTCCTTAGTTTTCCCAGAAATTAATCCTTAGATATTAACAATATTGTAGGATGGTGCAATAATACATGAGTACGGTACTTATATATTTTTTCATTTCTCATACTCGGAAAGTAGTGTTTGTTTGATCAGAGCAGCGGGTTGAAAACGATGCTTCCCTCCCTTGGGCGGGAAAGACTCATAGTAATTGCTTCCCTCCCTAGGGCGGGAATGAATTTTAAAAATAGAACTAAAATTGGTTATTTAGTCGGCTATAATTAAGAAATATATCGATTAAAAAAAAATGCTGCGGTCTTGTGAGTGTATACGGCCAATGTGAATTAAAAAAAATACCTATTAAAGTGGGATAGCCCGCGGCGGTGACGCGGGCGGTGTGTTCCATATTTGAAATTAAAATTAAAAAAGACTATTTATGTATAATTTGGCGGGATACTAACTCTGTACCGAAATTATTTGATTAAAAATGAGTTCAAGCGATTCTGAAATGTCGACCCCCAATTCCGTTAAAGAAAACTACTATTTTTTACTTTCCTTATATTTGAAATGAAAAGTAGAGTGTTTAACACGGGTGAAAGTCATCAATTCCCACTCGGACTATAGCCGCCCTCGCTTCGCTCGTGCGTCTAAATACCTCGTATGGGAATTGATTTCTTTCCACCCTTGTATAACAATCTACTATTTCCGAATCGACGGGTTCGATTCTTAGCTAGGAAAATAATTTTTCAAAAAATCTAATGATACCGTTTTAGTTTTTTTTTATAAAAATCTGATTCGAGACTTATTTGGGTATTTTTCGCTATTTCTTATGGTTCGGATTTGGCCATTCACGCACGCCTAGAAAATTCCTCGTCTATAACTCATGTGTCACACGATATGATTGATTATGATATATGGTCAGAAAATCACAACAGCCTTTGAACTAACGTACATCGTTTTGTTACTATAAGGAAACTTTGTATATTTTAACTATTCGAACCACTACGAATAATTTTGTCATAATTATGGTATCGTAAACGTAAGCGAATTTTGAATCTGAAATACAACAGTTCTAAAACATTTTGATAATCTATTTGCGCATTTTAATAAATACAAATACATAGTTTTATAAATAAAGTATTTAATTAAAGTATACTTTCAATTTAAAAAAAAATATGCGTACGTTTACGATACGCAATGTCAAAATTGTTTGTGGAGGCTCTCAGTTTCGCTATTATTTTTAGGGTTCCGTACCAAAATGGTAAAAAAGGAACCCTTATGGTGCGACTTCGTCTGTCTGTCTGTCTGTCTGTCTGTCACACCTGCTTATTTCAGCAACTACTAATGCTATCGACTTGAAATTTGGAACAGTTATAAAGAATGCTTGTCCAACTTTATTGCAAATAAAAATCTTAAAAAAAGATTTTTAATTTCATTGCAAAAGGGGCCGGAGTGGGGGTCCAAAATTTCAAAGTGGGGTTACTAGGTCAAATGATATATCATATGAAAGGGCTTGATCTGCACATTTCAAAATATATTTTTATTTAATTTTATGTCTCACAGTTTTCGACATATGATGAAAAATGTCTGAAAAAACACCATTCCCCCCCCCCCCCTTATCTCCGAAGTTTGCGGAGTGAAAAATCTGAAATAATTAGAGTTGATAGAAATTGACCCAAATATGGCACCAAAAATAAAACGATGTTCCTAACTAGTACAGTTTTTTCAAAATCATCAAAATTCTTTCACAAACAAACTTAGTTTTGCGGTCCGGTATTTTTCACTTTATACGTCCAAAACTGATACGGAACCCTCGGTGCGCGAGTACGACTCGCACTTGGCCGGTTTTTAAATTTTATTCCTATTTTAAAACACTAGAACGTTTAATTGAAATAGTTTTTTAAATCTTTATTTTTTAAATTACAGATTTAAAATAAAGCTTTTAAAAGTAAAAAGATATACCGAGTTATTACTCGGTATATCTTTTTACTTTTAAAAGCTTTATTTTTGATCTATAATAAATATAATTTATATCGTAACAGGTGGTTTTTATGGCGCATAGTGTTATTTATTAGTCTATAAATGTATGGGTATCGTGCCCCACACCTGGGCTTACAGGGGCATGGTTTAACCTACTTATGTATAATAGCTTATAGTGTGGCGAAGGGTGAAGGGAAGCCGGTACAATAAAATAGTGACAAAATTAGAAATAATTCCGTTTTACTTATAGTATGTCATACCTATCGTTTATTCACTGTATTATATATTTGAATAGGCGAATAGATTGTCGCGGAGTGCCTCCCTCCTCTGACCCCTCAAGCCTCGGCTAGCTATGAGAGGGAGCCTCCACAGACACAAATCTTGATGAAATAAAACAGCAGCAGGATGGTTGGAGAGCTATATTGCGAGACGTAGGTTGTATATTTGCACTTTAAAACGTTACACAGAGGTATAAAAATAACTGTTACAAAAAGAGACAATTAGCTTATAGCTCTGCACACTTGATAAATAGGTAGGTATAAAATATAACAGTACAGCGGTTCAGCGGTCCTCAAGTGATGTCGTTGGAGACCAGACAAAGAATGACGAAATAAATGCATAAAAATATGAGATGTTCTAATTTTGAAATTTGAAGTTCAAATCTGGAAGAATGGAGTGGATGAAGTGGCCACAAATAGAAGATTGCCAGCACTAAATGATGAATGAAGGATGACTCCGTCACAATGTATGATAATATAAGCTTCAGTCCCCTAGACCCTCCCCCCCTGAAACCGCCACTAGTACAGGGGGGTAAGTGATTTGACCTCTTGACCTCTAGCCACCCTACACTATGGAGGACAGTAGGACAGCGCGGATGGAGTCGCGGGCAAAAGTAGAGTTTCTAATACGCACCTGACTTTGAAATGCCAGCGGTGAGTGCCTCGGGATCGAACTGGAATCTTTTGATAGCTTTACGGAACCCAAATATCAAGTAATCTAAACGTTGACTTATGGAATCCAAATGAGTCAATTAAACACAAACTATAACACCTGTACTTTGTTCTAGCGCTATCATTCCAACGTTATCATGCAGAGCGAAAATTCGTACATTCTCGATATCTAGTCAGTGTTATCAGAGCAATAGATGAATCTATACAATGATTAGATTAAAAAAAAATATATTGTTCATTGAAAACCTTTGGTGTTGCCAATTATTGTCAGTGTGTGGACGTGTAATCGGGTACCTACGTGAAATTGGAAGAATGGCACCGTGGCTAGACTTGCCTTACCAAATGACAGATGTTACCGCTGAAGAAGAGAAATTGATCAGAAAATGTCTAATGGGTGCGTGTAGTGTTGTGTTGTGTGTACTATGTTCAATGGATAAGGTTTGGACAAAATCGGGATAAGTCGTGTTTTTTTTTGTATTTATGTCATAATTTTCTAAAAAAAATCGTTGAATCATTTTAGCAAACATGTTGGAACTTACAGACAACTATTTTTGAATTTAGAACTCTGTGGGCCTAGCACGAACAATTTTGACGTAATTATGGTAAACGTTAGCGAATTTTAAATCTAAAATACCTACAACAGTCCTAGAAGATTTTCATAAAATTGTATGTAATTCGCGCATTTTAATAAAAGAAGAGAAATAAATAAACTATTTAATTGATATAAATATTGTGTAGCAAACGTATTAGTTTTAATTCAGTCAGTATCGTAAATGTAAGCATATTTTCAATTGAAAATATATGTTTGCTACTCAATATTTAAATAAATTATGTAAATAATTACCGAATTAATTTCTCTCTATTTTTAAAAAAATGCAAATTGTATAACATTTATCAAAAGTTGTATTTTAGATTGAAAATAATTATGCTTTAACGATACCATACGTCAAAATAACTCGTGTTGGCCTACAGAATATTGTGCTTACATTTACGATACCATACGTCAAAATTGTCCGTATTTATGCAAAATGGAACCACAGGACTTTTGTTACTTTTTTTGAAGAAAACTATTAAATGAATATTCTTCAAAAAAAAGTAAAAAATAACATTTAAAAAAAAAGTAAAAAATAACATCGTGTGGTTCCATTTTGCATAAATACGGACAATTATTCGAGCACGTACTAAAAGCCTCAATTGTTTCAATACATATTCTAGGTTTAAACGTAATTACATTTTCCACATCGAATTACTTGGAGCAGAATCAACTGAAGTTTGAATGTTTCATACGAGTTTAGTATGAATTTCCACTACGTTTCATTAATGCTTACATGCATGATTGCTCTTGTTATTAGCATCAAAAACGTGTAATTCGACAATGCAGTGATGGTTTTTGATTTTGTTATTATTTACGCATTCTTTTCGTGCTTTGCCTTGCCTTTATTCTAAATTCATACACTAAAAAAACAGGATTAAAAAAGAAAACACAAACGTCAATAACGAATCGATTGATACCTCATTCATCAAAGTCGGATGAGTCAGACTGCTAAAATCATAACCCTTCCTTTTCACTTTGCTGTAGTTGGGTAACTGAAAACGCGTGGTTGACTAGTATTGAACTGTTACATAATTGAATTGTATTGTAACATACATTTCCATACCTACCCGAATTGTTGAATTACCTAGTATTATATTAAGCCTATCTTACGGCGTTAAGCCGTTTGAACAACATCTGAAGGGCCAGTTATCTGCTATATCACATCTTAAGATAAGTTTACAATACATATCTATCGCGCTCCGAGATAGATCTAGGTTATCTCCTCAGAGATATATATACATAATTATCTTATTTGATAAATATGCGTACTATATTTTATTATTTTGTTTGTTTCTAAGTCGGTTGTCTTAAAGGTGGATCCAAGCATTGCGAGGCATGCGCCGCGCACGGCGCTCATCGCATGCTTCGCAATGTGTGGACGTTCATATTCGTGGTAGCGCAAATGTGATATACATTTGCGCTACCGTGCGTGCGTTTGCGAGGCGTGCGCGGCGCATGCCTAACAATGGGCGGCGCATGCCTCGCAATGTCGGGATTCACCCCAAAAGATGGATCCAAACATTGCGATTGCGAGGCATGCGCCGCGCACGCCTCGCGACTTGAACGTTAAACTTGACTTGTACGTAGGGCTGCCATCCGTCCGGGTTTCCCCGGATTTGTCCTAGTTTAGAGGGTGTCCGGAGAGCGTCCGGTAGGGGAATCCGGATTGATGAAAGTTTTTTTTCGGGGATTCCGGGAAAAATACTAAATTTCACCTAAATGTCCGGGGTTTTTAAAGTTTTTGTCCAGCGTCAACAATTTAGGTGATAGCAGCCCTACTTGTACGGTAAACTTGACTTGTGCCTACGGTAAATTTAACCGTGTTTAAAATGCAGTTGTTTTGTATTTGTATTTTCATAGTCTTACAACTAGAAGGGTCTACATAGGAACACGTTGATTTGGAAGTCGTGACGCTTTGTTTGCTATCACGGAAAATAAAGTACCATACCTAGTAATCGCTCACGATTGTGATAAACTACCTAAGTATTTAATATTTAGTACACGTTTTACATTTAATTTTTAACAAATAATAACTAATTACTTACTACCTACCTACTTATTTATTTTTAAATCACATAATTAGCCCGAAAATCTCGATTGCTTCACATGTGTCCCCCAATTTGAAAAGTAATAAAAAATCGAAGAAAATGGTTATTCTAAAGTATCGGAGTGTCTCCAGTGAGGCGGTACTAGGTATTATAAAAGTAAAATTGTAAAAAGCCGTGTACAGACACGGCTTTTTACAATTTTATATATTATATATCTGGAATATCTTTAATGTACAGACATTAAAGATATTCCAGAAAAACAATTGGGTTAGGGTACTGGGACGTAACCATACCCAAAAAGATTTTTTTTTGAATTTTTGTCTGTTTGTCTATTTGTGCGCGCATCACGCAAAGAGTACTGAACGGATTTTGATGTGGTTTTCACAGTTCGATAGCTTTGGGCTTCAACTTAAAATCTAAACTACGTTTCAACGTAATCAAGCTGTATCCCTATACAGCTTGACCTCTTGGTAGTACTAGCCCCTTAACTAGTCCCATCATTGTAGTCCACCGCGATGGAGTCGCGGGCAAAGTCTAGTGGGTAATAAATACTGTCATTTAATTACATCGAATGTTTATAACCTGTAATCATTTAATACATATTATATCGTTTAATCTAGATCTGTTTATCACAACGATCGCTTAGTGCTATTGTACTCACGCAAATTCCTTTTTATGATGCGTTGATAACCTATTTAGACCTAAGTTCACCGACAATGAATTAACCAATGTTTTGTTAATCGATCCGATGACCAAAATATGCAGTTGTTTAACCACGAAGCGGCAATTTTCGTGTTCATCACTTTTATTTCAAGCTCGGTTTTCTAATGAAAGACCGAATGATACAATACAGGTAAATATATATTTTTTTTTTTTTTTGGCAACTGAGTCGATGTCGTGTCGACTATTCTGCCAGCGTCATGTTGTGACGGCAATGCAGCAAGGCGAACTGTCGAACTTTGCACTTTGTGGTAGGTCCTAAGTGTTAGTAGCTGAAAGGACAAAACAAGGGTTAGTAGTTATCAGGTAAATATGATTGGTGGCAATACCATATCATCATGTCATTATCAAACTTGTCAATGTCAATTTTTACTCACATTATTAATGTGAGTAAAAATTGACATTGACAAGTTTACAACCTACAAATAATATTT
Source organism: Thalpophila matura (assembly GCA_948465475.1). Lineage (NCBI taxonomy): Eukaryota > Metazoa > Arthropoda > Insecta > Lepidoptera > Noctuidae > Thalpophila > Thalpophila matura. Next base: position 15,670,408 of record OX419185.1, read on the forward strand.
TAATATTTTAAAGTATTAGGTAATCTGAGAATTGATTAAACATAATAATGGATAAAAGCACATTGCTAATTTTAGGAATAATGAAAATAAGATCATTTAATTTTTGCACAAATTCGTAATTGTTAAAATTCTGGCGACTCTCAGGAACAGGACCCCAATCTGGTACAGCTCGATGGTCTCGTATGGTCTCTCTGATTAACTTCTGATTTTACGTTCGATGTGGCGTACGGCTGCTTGTCATTCCTATTTATTTTTTGGCATTCTTTCTTTTAATGTTTATGTGTCATAATTCATAACATAATCACATTAAAAGAAGGAGTGCCGAAAAATAAACAAAAAATGAAATGATATTTTAACATGTTATCCTGAAAAAATCTTAATTTTGATTTGTAGCCCTTTCGTTTATATGCAGCGAATTGTCAAGTTTACTTATCATAATATCTATCATTTAATTAGTTTTGTTGTCCACACATTGTAATACTACAACTAAAAGTGGAGACCTATAATTGGCTATATAGTGCATAAGTTAGTTTTTAATGTTTGTTTTAGCTGTTGGTCTTCTTAATACCTAAATAAATAAATAAAGGACATTGGCAGTTTTGGGCTTGATATGGTACAGTAATAAAAGCTTAACCATAAATAACAATATATTTTAATTGTTCTTTGCCCAATTTGTCTTAGAGATTAAGAATTGAAATAAAAAATCGAAATAAATAAGAAATAAAATGATTATGCCGTTGACATTTTGAAAAAAACAATAAAACAAAAACAGGTGCATGCTGGCTGGCGCGTGCCTCCACAGAATATCATGTCGACAGCAACTAAAACCTTTGAATTGAGAACTCATTAGTCGCGCTGTACTTCATTGGATAATTCACACCATACTTAACCTCACTGTCACAAATACGATAATTTCTCTTTAATCCCATTACGTACAAAAACAAATGAAAAATGAATTAAAATACTCTTGAAATACTCGATCACACCAAACTAATTTTATATCTGTACCGACATACACAATCTGAAGCCCAGCGTTCTATGGGCGTCTGCCGTGTCCTTTAAGTGGTACTTTTGTAGTACTTTAAAATGACAATTATTTTTATTATGATTCTAAGCAAGAAATTGCAGTGTTGCGTGTTTGTAGTTGCAACCTATAATGGATGAAAACTCCACTAGAGTAACGCTATATGAAATGGATGCTTTTAGTAAAATCGTATTTGCATAAAAAATTGCTCTCTCCTCATACAGGTCTCTCAGTATAAAATATGGTAGAATTTTTGCAAGATGACTAGGGCTTTTAAAATGTATTTTTTTACGTAGGTATTCCTAACTGCTTGCGCATGGAGGTAAGTTTAATTATTTTCTAAAATGGTCCTTTAATGGATTCTAGGAAGTTCAAAATAGAACGTTACGGCTGCGCAAGCATTTTCCATACAAACGTAAAAAGTTTACTACTTCATTATTTGATGTTACACGTCCAAAATTAAGTATGATATCGATTAATTGTGTCGTCATTATTATTAATCAGAACAGAAAAAAATATCGGAATTACGAACCTCGAAAGATCAGGTTTTAACGCAAATTTTAACGGAACTTTGGGCGTAAATAAATAACATAGTATGGAGTATGAAAACGCTAACAAAATTTCTGAGTAACCCCAGTTTATTTATTTGAAAGCTCGAATATTTTTGTTTTGCATATATACATCAAGTAGTTTTTTGTGCAAACTCTTTTCCCAAAGGACTGTTAATTTTTTTTGCTTTCATTTTACGTAAGAATATTGTTCATCTCCATTTCTAACATGGTGGCGCTAATGAACTTGCAAATGTTTTGGCCGCGCCCACCGGCGAGTTTGTCTTAAGCGTCGTATTCATGGTAAACATTTGTTTAGCAACAGTTGATCAACGTTGTTGATGAACGGCGAGAATTTTGCTGGAAACTTTGTTTAAATCAATATGGGTTGTCCACACACGCCAGTCTGCGTTAAAATGTTGCCCGAGGATAATTTTATTTAATTGCATAATTTTATCGTGGTCCACACTACCGCCATGTTTATAAACAGTTGCAAATCTGTCCACACACGTCAACATTTGTTGATAAACTGATGTTTTCGCTCGCCGGGCGTCAACTCTGCAACATGGCGTGATCAACTCCGCAACACAAGTGTTGCCCGTAATATGTTGACAGCAACTCGGCAACATGTTTATGCAACCATGTTGCTAAACAAAATGTTTACCATGAATACTCCGAGAGCAGCATGCGCACTCTTAATGTCAGGTACCCGTGTGCCCGGCTATTGCGCGGAGCCATAACCAGTACATATCCCTAATTTTAACAAAAGGCGAACTTCGCAGAAATCTTCTAATCGGATTGTATTATAATTATAAACTAATTTCAATTACAGGGTACACGCGGCCATTCATAAAATGTGGGGACGCCGGGTACGTGATGCCGGGCGGGTTCAAGAAGCACGCCGAGGCAATATACAACATGCAGGTGCGCCCTGATGACGTGTGGGTCATCACCTTCCCTAGATCTGGTGAGTTGAAGGTGTCTCCTTTTATCTGAAGGCAAATTCTCGTAAATAAGAATGTTCAAAATATAATTTTGACTTGGTTTCGATATAATCTCAATGCCATAAATGACACAAATATAAGTGTTCTCATGTACTAAAAGACGAGAGAATACCATTTCTACATACCTATATGGCATTGAGATTATATCGAAACCAAATCGGAACCCATTTTTTTCGAGAATTGGGCTTCTGAGATTCATTATAAAGTAATATTTGAAGATTTTACCAAATCTGATTTGCGTGACATTGTGAATTACCTACATAATTATGTGAGCGCTAGGGGACTGGGTTTTTTGTGTGTTTTTAGGGTTCCGTACCTCTAAAAGAACTCTTATAGGATCACTTCGTTGTCCGTTTGTCTGTCTGTCTGTCAAGATTCTTTTTCTCAGGTACGTGTGAAGGTGTCAAGTTGAAATTAATACCCAATAGTCAAGTCTACGCTTCTTTAGAGCTGTAAAAAAATCAAACTTCTAAGTTAACGCAATAAAAAACACCGCCATTATATCTCGCATATTCTGATACTCGAAAATAAATCAAACCCGACGGGAACTTTAACGGGAAGTACCCTATAGGTACTTCCCGTTAAAGTTCCCGTCGAAGTTATTGTTCTTTCCCTCGGGAACAGTACTTTTTTTCTATATGAAAGATGGCCTATGTTCTTTTCTGTACCCTTCACAACGTTTAAGCAAAATATTATGATGATCGGTTTCGTGCTTTAATTAGACGTGAAAAGGTAATAAACAATCAAACTTACTTTCGCATTTATAATATTAGTTAGGATTAGGATACCTTGTTAAGATTTAGCGGAATAAATTCGACTCGTAACGAACTCATAAACATTAAAAATAAAATAAAACTAAAATAAACTCATAAACATTACCTACTTTGAAATTCATGCGACATCAGTTTCCGAACTCATAAACATTACTTTGAAATTCATGTGACATCAGTTTCCGAACTCATAAACATTACTTTGAAATTCATGCGACATCAGTTTCCGAACTCATAAACATTACTTTGAAATTCATGCGACATCAGTTTAATAAATATGTAGATAAGTTTGCGGCACTATAGTGTAGCGTGTTTGATAAATATGAGTTTTGATATCAACAAAAAGTTATGAGAGACGCATTCCGCCGACCAGTTACGTAATATCAGATTACAGTCATCAGAGGGCTAATCTACAGGGTTATTGGTAAAACCTACACCGATAGACAACGCACAACCTAAACCAGTGGACCTACAGATTTGAAATTTGTAAGGAAAATTTCCTTGAGTAGAGGGGCTCGTAGCTAAATGATAGCCACACTGATCGGAGGCTAAGCTGAGCTTGCCGCGGTCAGTCCTAGGATGGGTGACCGTTCTTGACACATCGAGACCCCTCCGTGCCTCGGAGAGCACGTTAAACAGTCGGTCCCGGTTGTCATAGGAATATCTCTGACAGTCGTTACGGGTAGTCATGAGCCCAAAAGTTTGACAACTAGTCTTACTTTCGAATACCGGTATTCCCTAATAATTGGGTTTTGGAGGTCAGATGGCAGTCGCTCCACGTAAAATACTTATTGATATTCAGCCGCAACTAGTTGTACTGGAAGCCGACCCCAATCCAGTTTGGGAAAAAGCTAGGCAGATGATGAGGTCTTTGAGTGCTCCAGAGGCGCACTAAAGAAGTTTATTTTTTAAATTCCATCCTGAAAGGAACGAAACGGGGTGGTTTATGTTAACCAAGGAACATAATACTCCGATGTTAACGTCATGTTTGTTTGAAAATATGATATTGTTTTGTTTTCTGACTTCTTGTTAGGTTTAAAAAGTAAATAGGTAGGTATTTAAAAACCGATTTTTGTCCGAATATTTTATCACAAGTAGTCAATTTTATTTAAAAAAGGCAAAGAGCAAAACAAATGTAGCGACATCTGCCGACAACAGTGAAGACTACTAACACAGCTAGACAGCTAAACAGTGAACGTCATTATATGATGCCTATTGGCTGAAACCTACATCGCGCTAGCAGAGTTTTCACAGCGATTTGCATATATACAGAAACCCGGCATCAACTGTTGGGGGCAGTGGCCCGCCAGACCAATATCACCCGGTCTGGTAGGAGGATCCTCCCTTTTCAATGGAGGAACATTCCACCTATTTAAAAATACAAACTGCAATTTTTTTAATTCATTTGCTGCCTACCAAAATGGATAGATCCACGTCACGACTCTTTTACTATGACAAAATGGTTTGTAGTATTCTTTTATTTCGTGGTTTTGTTATCACGATAAAGTCAATCTATCCGATACGATGCACGTAATCCTAAAGCATTTTGCTGATATTAGTTACAATGGGTGATGTAACGTGAACTGGTTATTTTCCAGAATATTCCATGACTCTGATATCGTATGTAATCTGAATAATCATGGCTTACTTTCTGTAAGTTGGCAGCATTATTACAAAATGTGTACTATTAAAAAAAAACTGAAGTACATGAAAAACAATATAATTAAATGTATTTGCCCGTCCTAAAAAGTGTTTAAAAAAAAATTAAGTGGGTACTTACTTAATATTTTTTTTTATTTTTTAGTCCAATATTATTGTCATCCAAATTACACGGGTACACCAAATTCCAGGTTAGTCGGATGTCAGAAAGTGCTTTAAAAATGAATTGTAAAAAAGACAGACAAGAAGGCGAATTAATAAAAACGTGGTAACAATGGTTTTTCAATCTCCTTAAAAGGCTATTTGATAGTATAAAATATCGCAGATATACATACATACTAACGAGTCGAATAATAATCGCCTTTTTTTTGAAATCGGTTAAAATAATGTCATAATGATTGATATCCGCATAGATTATAACGGTCGACGTCATCACGTCAACGCCGGCTCTCGCTGAAAACCGGCGCAACCAAACATATCTTTTTCGATTTAAAAAGTTATGTGAAACGGACGTTTCTAATTTATCGGACCTATCTTGTCGGTGAACTTGGCCCTTAGTAGAAAAAGATAACCAATGCCACCTCCCTCGGCTCTCAAACAGTCGATCTAAATTTCTTAGTTTTTCAAGGAATTCGCACTTATATTGCACCGAATTAACGTTTTAATTATCTAATCTGACCAATCAGTCTATGACTTATAAAATAATTTCTTTATGAGCAGTCTTTATCACAGAGATACCTACTAATATTACAAATAGGTACAGTTAGTAAGTCTGTATGTATGTGGTAATCTCTGGAACGACTGATCCGATTCTAAAAATTCTTTCACTAGGTAATAGGAAGCTACATTATTTTGAGTACCTCATAGGTTACTTTTTATTCCGAACAGCTACTTTTTATTAATCTTTCTGACTGAACTGACTAACTTCTTGACAATCCAAGTGATCTAATTAAAATATACCTTTTCTGAGTTTGACTTTCCTTTTCCGCCGCCTAGCCTTTACCCAAACTAGATTGAGGTCGACTTCCAGTCTAACTGGTTGCGGCTGAAAATCAATATTTTACGTGGAGCGACTGCCATCTGACCTCCACAACCCAATTATCGGGAAATACCCGTGACGACTGTCAAAGATACTCGTATGACAAGGCACGGAGGGGTCTCGATGTGTAAAGAACGGTCACCCATCAAGGACAGACCGCGGCAAGCGCAGCTTAACTTTACAGATCGATCGATCAGCGCGGCTGTTATTTAGCCACGAGCCCCTTTGACTTTTCTACTTATTTTCCAGGTACAACATGGGTTCAAGAATTAATATGGCTAGTAGAGAACGACTTGGACTTCCAGACAGCTAAAGATACACCATTGCACAAAAGGTTCCCCATGGTTGAGTGAGTATGTTATGTTATCTTATACACGTTATTGCTGTTAAATTTTGAGAACTATATTTTCTGTCACCTAAGTTTAGATAAGTCATCAATCTGCGATACCCTAATTATTATAATTATCTATTTCCAAGAAATATATTAGTCATCATATTAATCATCAAATTAATGTAAATATGTAGATTTAAATTTCAGGTTAATTATTTGATAATTTATACTAGGCTTCGCCCGCGTTTGTGGGATAAAAAGTAGCCTATGTGTTATTCTGATGTATAAGCTATATTACTGCAAAGTTTCATCAAAATCCGTTCAGTAGTTTTTGCGTGAAAGAGTAACAAACATCCATACATCCATCCATAAATACATACATACATACATACATCCATCCTCACAAACTTTCGCATTTATAATATTAGTAGGATAGTAGGATTATTTTCTAGTGATTATAAATAAATTTTTAGGTAAACATTTTTGTTTTGTTTAGTAATTCAATTTTGATGACACTTCTATTATTTTGATACCCAATACAATTATTTGATGATTGATATTATTTTTCAGTAATTTTTATTTAATATTTAGGTAAGCGTTTTGATATTATTTGGTGACAGATCTACTATGTATTTTAGGAACAAACATTATTTATTAGATGATTGAAAATGAACTGATTAAATCATACCCTTAAAGTGTAAATAATAGTTTTTGTATGTAGATGGGGTTTCGCACTTATCAGGGACAATTTAAAGATAGGTACCCCAAAAAAGTCGGGCTTCTATTAGGGCTAAAGCAGACTAGCTACTTGTAACATCAGCGATTGACGATTTAGTCGCTGTTAGGAAGCTTGATGCCGCGTTCGAACGCTTCTATCCGCAAACACACAAACGCACAATCGCGCCGATTGAATCACTTTTGAGAACAAGAGATGTGCCAAGGCGCTATCGAGCTTGATGCCTGAACTTGAGCAAACTGCTCACAATAAAAACGTACGCGCTGGCGACGAACCGAACACGATCGATGGTATGAATACAGTGTTTTAGTTTAGTGCTAGTATTGAGTGACGATTAACAGTGTTAGATTGAGGGTGTGCGGAATGTTTAATGCGTGGGAGATCTTTTTATTTACAAGGAGCGCTTAATTATGCGCGTAATTGTGTCGAAAAATGTACTAAAAGTGGCATCAGTTGTTCCCGTACTATTGCTATGATGGCCATATCTCCTTGTTTCTATGATCTGAGATGCAGCCCCTGAATGCTACATTCCGTTATAAATGTATATTTTTGTGAATTTGAAACATTTCAAAGCCATGTTATGCTTCTTTTAAGTTATTAAATATTTAAGAGATTCTCAAAAATCGAATTGTTGCGAGCAGGATTTGAACCTGCGACCTTTGGCGAACCGTGCCACTGCTCTGAAACCAACTGAGCTATCGCGACCTGCTCGGTCAACTCGAAATTTGGGATCCCTTTGCAACGCCTGGCGACATCTATCGGAAACTATTCTTGGTTTCAGAGCAGTGGCACGGTTCGCCAAAGGTCGCAGGTTCAAATCCTGCTCGCAACAATTCGATTTTTGAGAATCTCTTAAATATTTAATAGCTACATTCCGTATTTGCAATGGAACGCCGAAAGTTGCAAAACGCGACAAACGACAAAAAGATCCAACAGGGGTTCAGTTTTTCCTTTTGAGGTACGGAACCCTAAAAAGCCCTGACTCGCTCACTGACTGACTTATCAACGCCTAGCCTAAGAAAACCCTTGGACCTAGAGCGCTGAAATTTTGCGAAGAAGTTCCCTTTATGATGTTGCCATTGCCAGAGTCCACGCGGCCGGAATTGCGAGCAAAAGCTAGTCATATCATAAATTCATATTATAGATATAGATACTATATCAGACCATAAAACAATATCGTCTAAAGTATTTTTATTGGTATCAGTTTGTGATAATCATTTTACACTATTTAATTTATCAAAATGACGCACACAAAAAGTTCTAAAGTAGTAACTTTTGATATAAATGATATAAGAAACATTCATATTAAATAATAATACAGGGTGGCAGGTTAGACAGTGGAAATATTTTAAGGGGTCATTGTACTCATCATTATAAACAACTTTTACTATAGGACCAACCTTGAGAACGCGAAAAAAAATCAGCTGTTCCATACATTTATGTTCACATAACTCAACAAAATGTATGGAACAGCTGGTTTTTTATTCGCGATTTCAAGGTTGGTCCCATAGTAAAAGTTGTTCATAATAATGAGTACAATGACCCCTTTAAATATTTCCACTGTCTAACCTGCCACCCTGTATATCAGCCCTGTTTATAAACTGGCCCACTGCCAGGCACGGGCCTCCTCTCAGAATGAGGAGATAGGCCATAGTCCACCACGCTGGCCAAGTGCGGGTTGGCAGACTTCACACATCTTCAGGAACAGAGATAATGTTTCCCTTCCCCGTTACAGCGAGTGATAATTAATTTCTAATGCGTCTGCCAGACTATGCTCCTTGCGCTGCTCATCGCTATGCTCCTCGCGCTGCCGTGATTTGCCGCGATGTTGCCCCCTCTGCCGGACGAGACGAGAGAGAGAGAGAGAGAGGACGAGGAGCATGACGTGTGGCATGACGAGTAATGATGCCACACTATGTCTCTGCCTCCTTTCCTCGCTACTTCCCATGCCACTCGTCGAGTGTGTGGGAGGCGCATAATACGTACATGACTTCGAAAAGTCAGCGGTGTGTGCCCGGCGAACCTTTCACCATGCCAGACGCATGATTATACCACTAGGCTATTACTGCAAGGAACATTGATAATGATGTTGATAATTATTTATTGAGCAACGATAAGTCATTTGTTTTGGCAAATATACGCATGATTTGTTTGTTGTGCCTTGTCAGTGCATAATCAGTTGAAATCATGGATGAATTAAAAAAACCGGCCAAGTGCGAGTCGGACTCGCGCACCGAGGATTCCGTATCAGTTTTCGACGTATGTGACGTAGTGAAAAAAACGGACCGTTTGTGAAGGAATTTTGATGATTTTGAAAAAACTGTACTAGTTAGGAACATCGTTTTATTTTTGGTGCAATATTTGGGTCAATTCCTATCAGCTCTAATTATTTCAGATTTTTGGCCCCGCAAACTTCGGAGTTAAGGGGGGGAATGGTATATTTTCAGACATTTTTCATCATATGTGGAAAACTGTGAGACATAAAATAAAATAAAAATATATTTTGAAATGTGCAGATCAAGCCCTTTCATATGATATGCCACTTGACCTAGTAACCCCACTTTAAAATTTCGGACCTACACTCCGGCCCCTTTTGCAATGAAAATAAAAATATTTTTGCACTTTTTTCATTTGCAATTAAGTTTAAGAAGCATTCTTTATAACTGTTCCAAATTTCAAGTTGATAGCATAAGTAGTTGCTGAAATAAGCAGGTGTGACAGACAGACAGACAGACGAAGTCGTACCATAAGGGTTCATTTTTTACCATTTTGGTACGGAACCCTAAAAAGGATCACATACGCGTTGCTGCCCCTTTAAAATAAGTATTCCCTGTGCCGGCAGGTTAGGGGACAAGCAGGTCCTCCGTTGTCAACACAGCGCATCCTTATACGATACAAGGCACGAGTAGCCCTGTAACAGGACATGCTACAGATATCACGGGCGAGATATTTGTCTCATAATGACTACGCGGTATAACAATACAAGTCTGTTCATAGTGTGCCAGATTTACGAAAGTATCGTCGTATGTAAAAATGACACCAATAGGTAGTTGACTACCATTAAAAATGTACAAATAAATTATTGCATTTCAAAGAAGGACTAGGAATAATAAAAAAAACCGGACAAGTGCGAGTATGCCTCGCGCCCTAAGGGTTCCGATATATGATCATAGATGGCGCTACTGCATACTTCTAGTGGTGTCATCTATGAGCAGATGGCTCCACTTATGGTCCGGTGACTGACGGCGGACAACAAAGTGATCCTATAAGGGTTCCGTTTTTCCTTTTGAGGTACGGAACCCTAAAAAGCAAAAAAATATCACAAAATGGAAAAGAGAAAAGAAGAAAGAAAGCTTTTAAAGTTTTTGGCAGGAGTATCTCTGTCTTTGTCACACGAAACGGACATTGTATGCGGTGGTGTGGAATTTAGTATGAGCGACGCCGACGTTCGCAAGGCGTTACGTCACCGCGTGATAGTGGCGTCCCTGTCTAGCAAATAATTTTAAAATGCTTATATTTCTTATCAGTTGATAATTCATCAGTTTTTTGGTGTTAATTGTGACAGGTGTTAATTGTCTTTTTTCAAATAGGTAGTTTATAGGTTCATAATATTCATCACCTTATTTTCTTCCTTATTACAGAACCACAATACAAATACCAGAAATCGCCTTTGAACTGATCAAAGTGAACTTCATGAATTTAGGAAACTTCCAAGGTCTAAACGAGGCAGCCAGGGAACCAAGTTACAAGACAATCGAAAAGGCACCTTCACCTAGGTTTATTAAGACTCACCTTCCTCTATCACTGCTGCCTCCTAAACTGCTGTCTACTTGCAAAGTGGTGTATGTGGCGAGGGATCCGAGAGACGTCGCGGTGTCCTATTATTACCTACATAAGATGATTGCGAAGTCTTTGCTAAGGGCTACGTTCAGTCATTTCTGGGAAGCATTCAGACGGGATCTGTGTAAGTTTTTTTAAATCTTAACAAATCATTTTGACAATAAAATAATACCTAAATCAAATATTTATCACAAAATGGAAAAGAAGACGCTTTTAAAGATTTTGGAGGGAGTAATCTCCGTCTTTGTCGCGCGAAACGGACATTGTATGCGGTGGTGTGAAGCAGGGATGTTACGAATGTCATATTTTTCACATTCGCGAATGCGAATGCGAATGTCCGGGATGCGAATGTGCGAATGCGAATGTTTGAAAATAACATAAAAAAACAGTAAAGTTTTTTTTTAAGTATTTTTTCTTACAAAAATAATGCATTACGCGTAGTCTCGATCCATATCGATCGTAAAAAATCGCCATATTTCACTTTTTTTCCCGTTGCTATGGGAAAAGCTGTCAAAATAGCTCAACACAATTCTAAACTCACAAACTACCTACTTTTTTATTTACTTAAACTGACTGACAACACTAACAAGGCAAACTAATTTGCTTATTTAGTTTCCCTTGTTAGCAGCGAGAAAGAAACGTTTTGTATTGGTCAAATGAAACACGTAATGCCTGTCTGCGCCTTCTGCGCGTGCGAGGATCGACCAACCGTGCGGCCGCAGGGCGAGACACAACTCGATTTGTACACATTCGCATTCGCAAAACATTCGCATCGCTTGATGCGAATGCGAATGTCGATGCGAATGTTTAAAATGATGCGAATCATTCGCGTAAGCGAATGCGAATGCGAATATTCGTAACATCCCTGGCTGTGGAGTTTAGTACGACGTTCGCAAGGCGTTACGTCACCGCGTGATAGTGCCGTCCCTGTCTAGCAAATAATTTTAAAACCCTTACAACTTTGCCAATTTTTTAGATATGTCATTTTTTTATTTTTGGTAGGTATATATATAATATATATATTTTTCAAATACTTTATTATAATTATATTCACAATAAAACAAACTTATGAGTTCGAGTATAGTTAACAAATAACATATAAGATTGGTGATCTGCCTATGCCGTTTCTATGAGATGTTTTATAGTATTATATTTATTTCCAGTACCTTATACCCCGATAGTGGCACATACAAACGAAGCCTTCACAAAAAGACATCATCCGAACCTCCATTTTGTGTACTATGAAGATCTGCTAAAGGTATTTACACCATATTAATTTAAGAGGCATGCGCACATAATATAGCCCACGAAATTCAAATTTTATTCCGTTTTTTACAAACTGTAAATGTACTTACTTTACGTCGAATTTTGACTTTTTTTTAAATTTCATTGAGTAATGATATTTCGTGAAAAAATCTGGTTTACTTAGGTATGTCAATCTATGGTTTATGCATTTTTTTTAATTATTTGAATCGACGAATAGGTATTATGACTTAAGTAAAGCTGTCTTCAGACTACGCTATACTATATATCATTATAGCATGTAGCTCATAGCACAACAATATCGCGCACAATACATTGTTATGGACACGTTCACACTGTGCTATACTCTGCTATACTATATATTATTGGATTTGTATGGTGCGCTATGCTATATAGTATCGCGTAGTCTGAAGACAGCTTTATTAAACGACATTATTTATAATGCTTTGCCCTTCGCCACTGATGCCTATAGATTCTTAAATGTACCTATTATCAAAATAATCACACGCTAATATTTTCAGGATTTACCAAAAGAAATCAGTAATATATGCACGTTCCTGAACAGGCAGTGCTCGGACGCTCAGATCGAGCGCTTGGCGGAACACCTCAGCTTTGATAGTTTGCGGAAAATTAAGAATGTTAACAACACCACAGGTGGTGATGATAGCATACAGTTCGTCAGAAAAGGTGAGAATAGGTTAAAATATAAAATAATATACATTATAAATTAAAATATATATATAAATAAAATAATATACAGGATAAAATTAAAACCAGTGCGGATATTTTAGGAGGTGAAAGTACTCCTGAATAATTATGATCAACTTTTATTATGGGACCGACACTAAAATATGAAAAAAAAAAAAAAACAGCTGTTCCATACATTTTGATCGTGTTGTAGTGCAATTTTGTAGGGAACAGCTGATTTTTTTTTCATATTTCAGCGTCGGTCCCATAATAAAAGTTGATCATATTCATGAGTACTTTCACCTCCTAAAATATCCGCACTGGTTTTAATTTTACCCTGTAGATCAGTGGCACCCAACCTTTTTTAGGGTTCCGTACCTCAAAAGGAAAAACGGAACCCTTGAAGGATCACTTTGTCGTCCGTCTATCCGTGACAAGTTCGAGGCATCTGCTCCTTGATAGCAGCACTAGAATAAGTATGTAATAGTGGCATCTTGGTCATAGATGGCGCGGCGCTATTGCATATTTCTAGTGGAATATTTTACTTTTCAACACACTTGCTCATAAAATGGCTCTAATTTCACTGCAATTAGGCATGTAATGCCACCTGTAATCAAACTGTGACTTTTTCATTGCTATTATTCACAAGTGAGTTATAGGGTTTTTTTTTATTACTAGATAAAATGATTTTTTAGTATTATTTTATTCACAAGTGTGTTGAAGAACGTCGTATGATACACGTGTGTATTGATGATTACCGTCTTCGCCTACCGGCTCGGGTCTCAATGGCGCCTCAGCGGTAATATTATACAATATATCTACGTACATAATTAAGTTTATAAGCAACCCTGAGGGCGTGAGTCTTACTCGCACTGGTCTTCTCTTTTTCATCAGGGACAGCTGGGACTTTTTCATTCGGTGCGGGGATCCCAAACTTCAAAATAAAAATATTGCTTTAAGTATTAAGAGATGTAACTTAACTTTGTTTCGTGGACCTTAATTTAGTTCTCGTGGACCACTGTTAGTTTAAATCCCGCCCGTGTCAGTTGTTTTTGAAATCTCATAAAATTATATTCAATAATTTTGATATTCCAAATTGCAGGCGAAGCAGGCGGCTGGCGATCGCACTTTGACGAAAAAATGCAACTGCAGGCTGAAGAGTTCCTAATTTTACGGCTGTCGGGTCTCGGACTGTCCTATCCATCGTTTCCTATCCATGATATTACTAGATTATAATATTAATTTATTTACTGAAATTAGCGAGCGGTTTCTGAACTTTAGTTTTGTATCTTTTTTAGGGTTCCGTACCAAAATGGTAAAAAAGGAACCCTTATGGTGCGACTTTGTCTGTCTGTCACAGCTGATTATTTCAGTAACTACTAGTGCTAGTGACTTAAATTTTGAATGTTATAAAAAATACTTGCCTAACTTTATTGCAAATGCAAAAAGTTAAAAAATATTTTTATTTTCATTGCAAATGGCGCTGAAGTGGGGATTCGAAATTTTGAAATGGGGTTACTAGGTCAAGTGGCATATTATTATATGAAAGGGCCTGATCTGCACATTTGAAAATATATTTTTATTTCTTTTTATGTCTTATAGTTTTCGACAAATTATGAAAAATGTCTGAAAAAATACCATTCCTCCCTCTTATCTCCGAAGTTTGCTAAGCGAAAAATCTGAAATAATTTTAGTTGATAGAAAATTATCTGAATATTGTGCCAAAAATATAACGAGGTTCGTAACCAGCACAGTTTTTCAAAACAAAATTCCTTCACAAACAAACTTAGTTATGCGGTCCGATTTTTCTAACTTTTATACTTTCAAGGATGATACGGGACCCTCGGTGGGCGAGTACGACTCGCACTTGGCCGGTTTTTTTATCTGTATGTTAGTATGTTTTTGTATGATTAATGATTGGCAAAGTTTTATTTTATATACTATGACACCTACTCATGGTCAAGTTTAAGTCTTGTCTAAGGGTGTGTCCACATCTGGCGCCACGAATGCGCTGCTCGCGACCCGCTCGCGAGCATCTCGAACGAACTGAGTGGGTGAGCGGGCCGGAAAAAGTACTACATACACAGCGCGAGCGGCGCGCGGGCGGCGCAGGAACGGCGCACAAGCTTGAAATGCACGCACACAGCTCGCTAGTGAGTTGCTAGCGGCGCATTTGTAGACACACCCTTATGCGAATAGGAAGATAAGGCTGTGTCCCCAGTAGGCAAACTGTTAGCGGCCGACTGAGTTCGCGGCGTATCGGTTTAGTACGCCCTTCCATATAATTGAATTGGAGTTTCCACAGTTTGCTAGTTTTGCGCTAACAGTACCCAGTAGGCAAACTGTTAGCGCAAAACTAGCAAACTGAGGACACTCCATTTGGAGTTTACTCGGTGTTATACAATGAATCATGAAATGTGACAACAGATAAAATATTTTCCGCATTTCATAGATACCTATTAGATATTTTACTCTGTGGTAGGATTTACATGCAAACCGTCCTTACCTCGATTTGTTATTTAGAAGTTAAGATTATTCTTATCAGTGTCTAGATAATATTGTATAAAGTAGAAGAAACATTTAAAATGTATGTAACGAAATGTTACTAACACTCGCCTAGCATGAATCATTTTAACGATACCTGAATCTAAAATGAAACACTGTTAGTAATTTTTTGTTGAATTTTATACAATTTGCACTCTTTTTTACATATAGATGTATGAATAAAGTAGGTACCTATACAATTTTAATAAATAATTATGTTCATACATCATTATTTATTATAAATATTATAAATAAATATGTACCTCATGGTTCATAATTTAGTGGCGAAGGTACAATAAAATAGTACTTAACAAAATTATAAATAATTCCGTTATGCTTATGTCATACCTATTCGCCTATCAAAATGAGTAAATACACGTACAGTGAATAAACCAGCAGGCACGATAAATAAAATGGAAATATTTAATATTTTGTTACTTTTTTATTGTACCGGCTTCTCCTCACCCTTCGCCACTGATGTACTATTAAAATAATACAATATCTTATTCAAAATTCACTTACGTTTAAGATACTTTACGTCGAAATGATTCGTTCTAGATCAGTGGTTCCCAACCTTTGGTCCGCGAGAACCAAATTAAGGTCCGCAAAACAAAGTTATATTCCATGATAAATTAATTTTTTGACCGATACCGACTTTAAAATTAAATTAGTGTATGATAATAAATAAATATATAGTGTAAAATAATAAATAAAATAAATGTTATTTGTGACTAAGGTGCGCTTTAAGACTATTAATTTATAATTAATGATGTAAATAAACTATTCGTATTTACAGTATGTTTGTTTTTTCGACATCCTACAGGTACCCCTTTCCATCATCTACGGGGTGTAATTTTAGTCAGTCGAAATACGAGAAGGAGCACTGTACTCATCATTATGTTAAATTTTTACTGTAGGACCAACCCTGAAATCGCGCATAAAAAAATCTGCTGTTCCATACATTTTAAGTTCACATAACAAAATGTATGGAAAAGCTGATTTTTTTTCACGATTTCAGGGTAGCCACTAACTGAACCTACATATCACTTTTTGCTGCAAATATTATAATATCGTCAATATACTATACACAAAGTGAACTTTAAAAGTAGCCAAAGTTGATATTTTTTAAACTCTTGCGCAAGCTTTCTCCACCAAATAAAAAAATAAATCATTAAAATTGGTTCATAATTGGCGAAGATATTGCGTACCTAACAAACATACAAAAAAATACAGACCACCTTCTTTTTGAAGTCGGTTAAAAAGAGAACAACTTCGCTGTCCGCGAAGCAGACACAATAGTCAAACAATCGCTAAGGACAGCGAAAGGGTTAAATAACATTATTACAAACAAAACTAGGTCAAAAACATAACTCCTTTCTTCAGCTCCCATAATAAAGCAAAAACACGTTAATCATATACCCCCATTTATATCTAGATTAATGGTAATGATTAACGCGGCGCACTTTTATTATACCGCCCGCCCAACAAAGTGTGCCGCCCTACGCAATACTCTATTGTCTGCTCCGATAAATTAGGCGGAAGTACCTTCGGCCCGTGTTTAGTGCATTATTATGTGGAAATACAGGGTAAAATTAAAACCAGTGCGGATATTTTAGGAGGTGAAAGTGAAAAAATCAGCTGTTCCATACATTTTGATCGTGTTGTAGTGCATTTTTGTAGGGAACAGCTGATTTTTTCAGTGTCGGTGCCATAATAAAAGTTGATCATATTCATGAGTACTTTCACCTCCTAAAATATCCGCACTGGTTTTAATTTTACCCTGTTTAATCTTTATAATTTTGGTGTGATATTTTTTATGGAAATCGAGATGATGGCGATTTGACTTTGATGGCAAGTTCGAATGTGATTATTTTAAAGCGACTTCAAAAAAGGAGGAAGTTATGCATACGGCGGTAAAAAACAGAGAAACGTGAACTTATATCGCAATAAAGTCGAAAATTGACTAAAATTGATCAAGTCAATAGGGATGTTAACTACTTTTTAACCGACTTCTTTTTATTGTGAATCTGTAAACTATTTGAAAAAAGACAATGAACACCAAAAAAACCGATGAAACATCTACAAAATTGGCAAAGTTATAAGCGTTTTAAAATGATTTGCTAGACACGGACGGCACTACCTACTAGTGACGTAACACCACCTACGTCCGCTTCGCGCGACAAAGACGGAGCGATACTCCCTCCAAAAACTTTAAAAGCGTCTATGTTTTCCATTTTGTGATAAATTATTATTTTTGCTTTTACTTTTTGTTGTGCCTATTCCTTCTTTGAAATAAAATAATTTATTTGTACTTTTTTAATAGTAGGCCACTACGTATTCTGCCACTGGCACAAAAATAACAAAAATGCTCGGTATATTCTCGTGCTTAATTATACGACAACACTGATTAATTCAAAATCTAATCTCAGTTAAGTCAACTGTCAATCAAAGTTCTAAATTAATTACGAGAATTGGCTTTCTGTTTATTTTTGAAGCTGATTGGTTTTTAGGTTCACAATCTTCTATATATATAGCCTGCAATACATGTTGGCCGAGCGTTGTCGAGTGAAGGCCAATACCAACATGTAGATGGCATATTTGCCTTGTCTTGCTATCGCTCGGTGTCACTTGCCTAGTTGGTTGAGTAAAGACAAGTGCCAACGTGTGTAGACCTCATTTGACGTAGCTTGCCACAACTTGCAGTCGCTCGCGACCACTTGCCTCACTTCGGATCGGTGTCGGTTTTCCTGCACAAATCAAAAGCGCTCGCGAGCGCTCGGCCCATAGTTCTCACATGTTTCTCCGCGCGCTATTATGCGCTTGACGTCAAACTTGCCGAACGTCTAGACAGTAGCGCTTGGCTTGTGTCAATTTGTCTAGGCTTGCGTTTGGTCTAAGCTTGGCCAACATGGTATTGCAGGCTTAAGAAAAATTGACTCAAATTCTTCAATTAAGCACAGCGTTCTAAGGCACTATGTGCAATATTAGCCAAAACTATTGACGAACAGTTTGTGAACTGAACTATAACGATTACAAAGCTCAAAGTTAATTGGCGTGTTAACGCCTGCATTGCTGGTTCGACTGTTTCTAACTAAAATTGATTTCTGTGTCGTTTTCTGTGATGGCATTTTTTTATTTTTTTTATTATTAATAATTCATTTATTTCAGACACATCAGTATCCATATAAAATTATTCATATTCAGTTCATACAATAAAAATAAAATAGAACAAAACTAAATAAAATTAAAATTGTAATAAATTAAATTGAAATTGAAAAAATAAAATAGATTTAACATTAATAAAACTAATACTATCGGTCGTTAAATTATTGCATTATATTATAACTAGGTGTGATTATAACGAGGGTGTAGCTCACGGTTACACCCTCGTTGCTCGGCTCCTAAGGATTGTAATGTGATGTTAAATAGCCTATACTATTTCTCATGAATCCGGCTATCATTATACCAAAGATTTTTTCGAATCCGACTGGTAGTTTCAGAGATTAGCGCGTTCAAACAAACAAACTCTTTATTATATTAGTACTAGCTTCCGCCCGCGGCTTCGTCCGCGTTTTTGGAATAAAAAGTAGCCTATGTGTTATTCTGATGTATAAGCTATATTACTGTAAAGTTTCATCAAAATCCGTTCAGTAGTTTTTGCGTGAAAGAGTAACAAACATCCATACATCCTCCCAAACTTTCACGTTTATAATATTAGTAGGAAGTACGAGTAATATTAATAAGTACGAGTAAGTATTTATATACCTAGATGAGTATTTGAAAAAACCAGATAAATACCAACCTGGGACTCGCACCCTGAGGGTCCCGTAAAAACGTATAATTCTAAACTTATGTTGCTTAATTGTGTACCTAGTTCCTTAAAGCTTAGCCTTAATTGTTTCGTACCTAGATATCTATTACGTTTTTGCGACTGACCCGGATAATTCGTGAGTGTAGTTTCTTACGCTAACTGATGTTCTCAAAAACGGGTTAAAACTGAGTATCTGCGAAAGCTAAACTTAAATTAAACCAGAACAAAGTAGTACTTAAATCAGTGGCTAAAATATGAATGGCTTGGCACAGTATGTAGCAACGCGGCAATTTGGCTGGACAGTTGTTATAAAACAAATTTGGCCGAACAGTTGTTATAAAACAAATGAATTGTAAATAAAAATGTCTGGATCTCAGATCATAGAAAAAAGGAGATATGCCATAATAGCAAATTAGTACGGGAACCACTGTCGCCACTTTTAAAACAGTTTGCGACACAATTACAAGCGCTCCTTGTGAATATAAAGATCTCCCACACATTAAAAATTCCGCACTTCCTCGATCTAACACTGTTATTCGTACTCATCACTAGCACTAAACTAAAACACTTTATTTATATCATCGATCGCGTTCGGTCTGTCGCCAGTGTGTACGTTTTAATTACGGTCAATGTGACCATACTAAAGCGTCAAGCTCAATAGCGCCTTGGCACATCTCACTTGTTTCTATGATCTGAGGTCTGGATGCAAATGCAATTGTTCTGCGGTGACATATATCGGTATTACGTCATGTACGTGTCATAAAATTTTCATATTTGTATGGAAATTAAAAAGTTCTGCGTAGTTGGGTGGCGAGTGAGTTTGTTGAATGTGTTTGACATTTCATTCGTATTTATACGTTTAAATATTTTGAACCCATAGTTTTGTTTAATTCATTTGTTTATTCATTAAATTCAGGTTTTTGCCGTGCATTGGAACATTAAAGGCTTAAAAAAAAAGAGAACGCTTTAGGCGATTCGCACACTGCCCCGCATCACGCAGCGTAGCGCGGGGGTGCGTGATGTTCCGTTGTTTGCAAGTAACTGTATTTGTATAGAAATCACGCATGGTGCAACACACTGTAAACGCATTCACGCGCGGGATTTTTGTTCCGTCGCCACGCACCCCGCAGCATAGTGCGGGGCGGTGTGTGATTCGCCTTTTAGGTTTTTACTAGCTCATCATCATCATTTAGACCTAAATTATTTAGAAAAAAAGCTGACATAAATAAAAAGACTACTAGGTACTTACTGAAACAACTTAATTTACAAAATTGTATGTACGAATGTAATATTTCCATTAAATATAAAAAACCGGCCAAGTGCGAGTCGGACTCGCGCACGAAGGGTTTCGTACCATTATCTATAAAAACGGCAAAAAAATCATGTCTATTGTATGGGAGCCCCCCTTAAATATTTGTTTTATTTTAATTTAATTATTTCTTTTTAAAGTGAATATATAATTAAATATTCTATAAATATTTCAAGCGTCTACCTGTTGCCATTATCAATATCCAGCAAAAAAATCACGTTTGTTGTATGGGACCCCCCCTTAAATATTTATTTTATTCTGTTTTTAGTATTTGTTGTTATAGCGGCAACATAAATACATCATCTGTGAAAATTTTAACTGTCTAGCTATTACCGTTCATGAGATACAGCCTGGAGACACACGGACAGACAGACAGACGGACGGACAGCGAAGTCTCAGTAATAGTGTTCTACCCTTTGGGTACGAAACCCTAAAAAAATAGCAATCTGATTTCATAGGTTTACATTTCATCACTACACGTCTACAAATGTACAAGAAAAGATTTCATACGCCTGCAGCAAAAGCATTGCAATGGACTACGAGTGAAATTATATAAATTATTGCTATTAAAAATAATTAGGCGCTTTGTATCACATACTTTGGATCGCATAGATTACTAAAATCTGCGGAAGACACACGTATACTGTATTCATTATAGTTTGATTGTCGTGGAACATACCTTTCTAGATTTTGTGTATCAGATGAAAGTTATAAACGTACACTAAAAAGAGAAAATTAAAAATTTACAAAAACATTTATTGCTCCAAGGAAAAATGCTAAAAGATTTCTGATTCTGAAAATTCTTTCACGGTTAGAAAGCTATATTATTATTGAGAGCTACTTTTTATCCCAAAAATGTTAAGTTTTTGTGGGTCACGCGGACGAAGTCGTGAACAACGTGCTACTTGAAAATAAAAAAAAAACCGGACAAGTGCGAGTACGACTCGCACCCTATACGGGTTCCGAAATATGCAATAGAGCCATCTATGCCGTTATTACATCATAGTAGATATATCATATCTTGATCATAGATGGCGCTACTGCATATTTCTAGTGGCGCCATCTATGAGCAGCTGGCTCCACTTATGGTCCGGTGACAGATAGACAAAAAAGTGATCCTATAAGGGTTCCGTTTTTCTTTTTGAAGTACGGAATTCTAAAAAGTGATTTTCTCCCCAGATTATCGAAACTGTAATCGAATTTCATACTAAAAAGGACCTCTTAAATAATGAAATTCGATCACAGTTTCGATAGGTACGTTAAATTATTATACGTTAAAGGACACGGCAGACGCCCATAGAACGCTGGGCCTCAGATTGTGTATGTCGGTACAGATATGAAATTAGTTTGGTGTGATCGAGTATTTCAATAGTATTTAAATTCATTTTTTATTTGTTTTTGTACGTAATTGGGTTAAAGAGAAATCTTCGCATTTGTGACAGTAAGGTTAAGTATAAGGTGTGAATGATGCAATGAAGTACAGCCCGACTAATGAGTTCTCAATTCAAAGGTTTTAGTTGCTGTCGACATGATACTCTATGGAGGCGCGCGCCAGGGCGCATGCACCCGTTTTTGTTTTATTATTTTTTTCAAAATGTCAACGCCATAATCATTTTATTTCGTATTTATTTCCATTTTTTGTTTCAATTCTTAATCTCTAAGATAAATTAGGCAAAGAACAATTAAAATATATCTTTATTTTTGGTTAAGCTTTTATTAGTGTACCAGATCAAGCCCAAAACTGCCGACGTCCTTTACGACCAGTTATTCTAAAGCTTTAATAGATTGTTAAGCATTTTGAAATTTCAATTAATTCACAGAACTGAGTCGCTTTTGAGTATCGCATTCTCATAATGCGGGAATAGTTTCAGCATTAATTGAGCTCTTTATGAAAGAGCTCGTCCGGGGAAGTAGGTATTACTACCAAATCTATTAAGCCGTTAGCAGAATAACTATATTCTAGTAAATATAAAACTGGAGAGTTTGTTTGTTTGAACGCGCCAAACTCTGTAACTAACAGTCAGATTCTAAAAAATATTTTTGTACATGATAGCCAGATTCATGAGGAATAGTATAGGCTATTTAACATCACGCTATGACCCTTAGGAGCCGAGCAAAAAGAAAGAAAGTCAGGAAGAACGCTAAGCATAATGAAGTATTAGCGCGGGCGGTTAAAATTTCCGATTCAGACAAGACAAAATATATAGAGGAAAGGTGTACAGGATGATCCCCTTAGGGAGAATGCTCGTAGTCAAATAATCAATTTATGAATGACTAGCACTTTGCCCGCGACTTCGTCCGCGTGTCCCACAGGAACTGCGCATTTTTTCGGGATAAAAAGTAGCCTATGTTACTCAGTGATAATGTAGCTTTATACTGGTGAAAGAATTTTTTAAATCGGTCCAGCCGGCCTAGCATGACCACGATAGAAACGGGTTTTGTCTACATAGAAATAGACAAAGTGACAGATTTCATTCATAAAACGTAGAAATGTTTCTACAATCTGTCACTTTGTCTATTTCTATGTAGACAAAACCCGTTTCTATCGTGGTTATGCTAGGCCGGCAGTAGTTTCGGAGCCTATTCAATGCAAACAAACAATCAAATCTTTTCTCTTTATAATATTAGTATAGATTTATTTATTTTTCTTTCTAAAATTATTTACTTTTTGGTTCGGGAGTTATTATTTGGAGAGTTATTATTATTCGGGGGGGGGCAATGAAATAAGGTCCATTTTCAAAAGATGTCACACCCATTCGCCATTTTGTTCACCATCGGAAAGAAAGCTAACCAGATGGGAATCTATTTTAATTTTAAGCAACTTGTTTTTGTAGAATTCTTAGCGATTGGCAATGACCTTGGCTGGCCATATCTTTGTATATCTTTAGCGCACGATAGCACTCGAATCTTCTCGATAAAATTGGATACAACGAAATATCGGAGATTATTTTGATAACTTATATAATTTTTATTAGCTAACTAGCTTCCGCCCGCGGCTTCGCACGCGTTTTTTGGAATAAAATGTAGCCTAAAATGTAGTATGTGTTATTCCAGACTATAATCTATCTGTGTGAAGAATTTCATTCAAATCCGTCCAGCCGTTTCAGCGTGAAGAAGTAACAAACATACACATACACAGACACACGCACAAACTTTCGCATTTATAATATTATTGTATTGTATAATAAGAAGCATAAAATGAAATGTTGTTCTAAATGTTTTTTGATTTTGACTAAATATTCAATCGAATCATTGACGATGGTTTTTTATTTGAAATCCCAAAATTATTTAGGAAAACACCAAGCAACACCAAAAAAAAAGCCAAAATTATTCGCTATTTGTTAGAAAACAAAAACCCTATGTTTTATTTTACTTTTCATTTAAATCAAATTTAATAACTACATATATGATCTTTTGTCTAAAAAAAATAATAATGTCCAAATTAAACATAATTTAGACAGCCCAGACAAGTTTTGTACAAATAACAGACAAGTAAAAAATGCGATGTTTAAAGCCTGCAATACATGTTGGCCGAGCTTAGACCTACGCGAGCCTAGACAAATTGACACAAGGCAAGCGTTACTGTCTAGACGTTCGGCAAGTTTGACGTCAACCGCATAAATAGCGCACGGACAAACATGTGAACACTATTGTCCGAGCGCGCGCGAGCGCCTTTGATTTGTGCAGAAAAACCGACACCGCTCCGAAGTGAGGCAAGTGATCGCGAGCGACTGCAAGTTGTGGCAAGCTACGTCAAATGAGGTCTACACACGTTGGCGCTTGTCTTTACTCAACCAACTAGGCAAGTGACACCGAGCGATAGCAAGACAAGGCAAATATGCCGTCTACATGTTGGTATTGTCCTTCACTCGACAACGCTCGGCCAATATGTATTGCAGGCTTTTTACATAACGACACCAGCCTGTGGTATTTATTATGATAATGAGATAAGGACGGCTACATACGAATTTTTGTCAATCGTTTTTTTCGTAGTAATCATAATGCACATGCAAGGAGCCATAATGGCCAGGAGGTGCCAAAAGGGGGAAGTATTCCCTAGGGGAGTTAATTTAAATAGTGTACTGCTATTTCAAGATGTTAGGCGCACCTTGGACAGATAAGGTAGTGCAGTATCAATCCTTTTACCGCGATACATCCAAACGACTTTCCTTACCTTAGACAGATGACCAGAGACCAAAGGGTCAAAAACGACATTTTCAGTTATAAGAAAGGTAAATAAAAGACTTTCTAATGTAACCTATGCCTTATTTCCTAAATATTTAGGTTCTCGTGCCAAAGTAGACCTTATTTAAAACAAGATAAACATTAAAATTAAACGACTGCCTAATCCTATCCTACTATGATAACTAATAATCCTACCCTACTAATATTATAAATGTGAAAGTTTGTGTTTGTGCATGTATGTTTGTTATTTCTTCACGCTGAAACGGCTGGACGGATTTGGATGAAATTTGGGAAAGAGGTAGCCTGTGACCTGGAGAAACGCTTTTCACCCATTTTTACGCAGACGAAATCGGGGGCAACAGCTAGTATGTATGTATGTGATGTATCGCGAAAAAAAAATCAGCTGCTCCATACATTTATGTTCACACAACTCAACAAAATGTATGGAACAGCTGATTTTTTTGTCGCAATTTCAGGGTTGGTCCCATAGTAAAAGTTGTTCATAATGATGAGTACAATGACCCCTTTTAGTATTTCCACTGTCTAACCTGCCAACCTGTATATAAGGTGCTATAAAAATATCTGCCACGGCTTTAATCGGAGGTAGTATTGTGTTTATAGATTACATAATAACACAACACATAATCTACTAAAATTTAAACGTACTTTTTTTGTATGAAAAAAAATATGACAAATAATCAATAAATTATCTTTACTATTGTAATCTATAAACACAATACTGTCTCCCATTGCAGCCGTGGCAGATATTTTTAAAGCATCTTATATATTGAAATCCATTAAGCCGTTTAGGTCATATAGGTTATAGAGCTGTTGCCACGCCTTCGTTAATATCACTATCCCATTAATTACTCCTACTATCATCATGTGCCGATAACATTATTGATAATAGTATCAAACCAACGCAACGTGGCCGGTTCCGCCAGCTCAGTAGCTTTGCGCGCGCGCCGGTTGAACAACGTGCGGCTAAAATTAAATAAAGAAATACAAGATGGCGGCGCGAGGCACACAGTGTTTTCTAACAGTGACAAGGAAATACAGCTCAAGTCCTGACAAAAATGTGGCGTTCCTCGGCCTTGGGAACATGGGCGGCTTTATGGCTGCTAATCTGGCTAAAAAGGTAATTTTGCAAAACAACTGGCTGCAATTAAAATTCTATCGTGGTTCTGTATTCAAATCAGCTTAGTTGTATTTGAAAATGGAATTCATTAATATATGTTAGGTTGATTTACTATGATTTAAGTCACAGTTTGGTGTGTTTTGAAACAAGTTTTGGTTATTGTACCTATTTGATGGAATTAAATATTTCGAAGAGCGCCTCTTTCAAATAATTGTTATGTATTTGTATGATTTAGGTAAATTCCAAGGTTTACTGTGGATTCTTTGATTTTATTAATAAATTAAATGCAACACACTCGTATTTTCTTACCGGTTCAAGGAAAATTGTTATTCCTTGTATGTACGTGGGAATGAGTAGACGTTAATAGCAGTAATTATAATAAGAAAAGCTAAGTAAACATAAGGTATTTTTTATATATAATAGGTGGAGCATACTGTATGGTCTGTATGTGACATTCTGTATTTTCGGTACAATTGACAAAAGTGTATAGTATACAGTCAATAAAGTAAACATCTCGCAAAGTGATTAGAACAACCAATTACGTGCAACAATATCTTCATTTCCGAGAAGTCTAATAAGTCAATAGAAATGTTATCTACTACATTTTTACCCCCAGACACGTGTCGCCGGTTCGCAGTCAATGTCAAAGCATCCAATGCAATATAAATTAAACTGAATTCCGTTTACGTACTCACATTTTTAAACGTGTGCTCTCGATGAAGTGGTGGCCGTTTAAACATCACCTGTCTTACATAAATTGCGATTTTTTTCGATTTATTTTTTAGATTTGTGTGGTCCTTAGGGCTAATTTCACCGACAAGATAGCAGTCCGTTATGTTGAAAACGGGCGTTTAACATGACTTTTATATAGAAAAAAAATCTTAAACAGCTGTTTTCAATTTATCGGACTGTTATCTTGTCGGTGAACTCGGCCCTTAGTCCTTACCTTTGATAACAATAGTAATTAATCGAATAGGTTAGAAAAACTATTAATCCCAATATCACATTGCCTGATCCGGAGATCGAACCAAAGACCACACATTTATTGATAAATACACAGCACACGCACGAAATGATTGAAAAGTAGTTGCAGCTGTTTGCATGTTTGCATACATACCTAAGTAGCAGTGGCGAAGGGTCCCTACAATACGATTCCTACCCTGGCTTCCCTTTGAAAAATAGCACGGGTAGTATTGCCTACTTTTTAATTAGCTTTTCGTGGCCATGTAAGCATTTGTAGCTCCGGCTTACCTCTTACAAAAACTCACCCTTCGCCACTGCTAAGTAGATATTATGTCTTTCTTTGATAGTAATTGCACAATAATATTATGACTTATTGACCTAGTAATCAGCTGCTTATGTATAACGATTATTGTTTTATTTAATATATTGTTTATCAGTAATTAAGTATACATAATTATTGTAGTGGGTCATTAATTTATCAACTTTGACCGAATTACCTATTTTTAACCGACTTCAAAAAAGGAGGTTCTGTATTCGTCACGTATGTATGTATGTATGTATGTATGTAAGTATGTATGTATGTATGTAAGTATGCATGTATGTATGTATGTATGTATGTATGTATGTATGTATGTATGTAAGTATGTATGTATGTATGTATGTATGTTTGTATGTGCGCGATTTTCTCAAAAACGACTGATTCGATTTGGATGGGATTTTCACTAACGTAATCTACATACTTTCAGGAAGGTTTTAGTATATAATACATTATGTAATCATTCTATGTACAAAGTTATATGCATAAATGTACACACTGCGTAGAAGATTTACTGTTGAACGAATTCGTGAAAGTAATCTAACACGGGATAAAGAACTAAAAAGGGAAAAATAAAAAACTTTTTTAACAAAAAATAACCGACTTCAAAAATCCACTACAAAGAAAATAATAATATTGGTTTCGGAAGTCGGTGGCAAAAAAAAGCAAACAAAAACCAAAGCCACCGACTTCCGAAACCAATATTATTATTTTCTTTGTAGTGGATTTTTGAAGTCGGTTATTTTTTGTTAAAAAAGTTTTTTAAAATGCCCTTCTTAAAGAAATCAGCTGGACGGGAGGCAACAAATTCTTCAAAGGGATTTTGTACTGCCTCTCGGGTATTGAATTTTTTTCCCGCCAAGAAGTTATCCAAATTCTGGAAAAAGTTAGTAGTCTGTAGGCGCAAGGTCTGGTGAGTAGGGCGGATGACGGAGAGCTTCCAACCCCAGTTCTTGCAACTTGGAGACCGTCTGCTGTGCAGTATGAGGTCGCGCATTGTCGTGCAGGAGCAGTGGAGACGAGCGATTGACCAATGCTGGTTGGAGATGTGCCAGCTTCTTCATCATTGTGTTCAGTTCTTCACAGTACACATCTGCAGTAATGCTCACCCCGTTTGGTAAGAAGCTGTGATGAATCACACCGGCGCTAGACCACCAAACAGTGACCATCACTTTTCTAGGGGTAAGTTTTCGTTTAGGGCATTGTTTAGGTGCTGAACCAGGATCCAACCAACTTGCTGAGCGCTTGCGGTTATCAAACAGAATCCATTTCTCATCGCAGGTAACAATGCGGTTCAAAATTCCTTCATTTGTGTGTCTGTTGAGCAGTGCAAGGCACGTCTCGACGCGTACTTCGCGCTGGCGATCATTGAGTTCGTGGGGCACCCATTTGTCAAGCTTTTTTACCTTGCCAATTTGACGCAAATGGACCAATATTGTTTTGACGCTAACGTCGAAAGCTGCTGCTAATTCAGCCGTAGATTGTGTATCATCAGCTTCCACAATCACCTTTAATTCGTCATTGTCAACCAAAGTGTTCGGACGACCGCGAGGTTCATTTTTCAGGTCGAAATTTCCAGAACGGTAGCGAGCAAACCAATAACAGGTGGTGCGTTGGTTTGTAGTGTTAGCTCCGTAAACGTCGTTGATGTTGCGTGCCGCTTGTGGCGCGTTGCTGCTACGACGGTACTCGTATTCCATAATTACTCGAATTTTTAACGTATCCATGATGACGAAAAAGATTGAAATGCGATGAAAATGTAACACTAATCAATAAACAAATGACTACTTTTGGAAAAAAAAACCATGTTTTTAAAATAAAATTAATTTGAAATTGGAATTCTTAGCCAAACAAAAATTATTTTGATTTGAAATGGCCAGTACTGCAGAACGGCAATTTCATAGGGAAAGGCCTATATTACTATTTATTTCTCAAGCTATTAGCTTTGACCAATAGTTATCATTCTAGACATGAAGTTACTGCCATTATACCTCAAAATTTTAGCAGGTAACCTTTAGTAAGACCATATAAGACTGTTCCAGTCCGCGATCTTTTAAAATATTGTTGTCGGCCCCCCCAATACCTACTGATAAGACTTCTTAATATGACATATTAAGGCATGCGGGTCACGTCATGATCAATAAGTGACCGCATATTGAGTCTCTTGATTCGCGTTTGATTGTTATAATATTGATCATAATAGTCATTTTGACAGAGCGTGAAAATTTTGATCGGAAATATTAGTTTGATACACAATATTAACTGTATAATGTGTTTCTTTTAGCCAGCGGAATTAACTGATTGTAATTCAAATTTTTAAACATTTTATTTACATTTATTTCTTATAAACTATGACGCAAAGTATTTTATGTTGCATAAAATTTAACCAAACTTGACAGGCCACGTGTATTGTATTTCCGATTTAAAAAGAAATACTTCTCAATACGCATTTCATTTTGCTCAATTTATTTTTAAATATTCATTCTTCTGATCGATACATTTTTAGCACCAGAATATTATACATACTAACCGGCCAAGTTATCAAACTAGCCTAATTTAAATAAGTTACTAACCAGAACACGCCCATAAACTTCTGACACACACACAACAAATTGTCTCCACAAATATCTCTACTATTACCGAGACGTCACTCGTACGATATCGAGACCGGTATTAATAAACGTTTGACATTGACCTGCACACATTCAAATGTTTCGACTGTACGTTCTGACCGAGAGCCGTTTGCTGTCTCGCTCACACGCACACACTAACGTCACGAGGGAAAGAGAGCGTGAAATTGAATATGAGCTTATGATAAGTTCGCCCGCGGTATCATACTTCCAGCATATTTGATTAGATGGATTACAGTTGATGTTATTGTTACTAGAATTTTTGTACAAATAGAAATAAAATTGTGATGCCACGTGGAGTATCGTAATCAGTTGGTGTAGGTCATAAATTAATCACTCTATATGTGGTCTTTATATGATTTATTAGGGATTCCTGAATTACTTACGATAAAAATATTAAAAAAAAGAAACAAAAGAAAATCGCGAATACGATTTTAATACAAACAAACCCATACTAAATTACCCACTGTTAAAAACATATTAACTTCATTTGAGTCAACTTAAAATATAAAATTATACTCCCGTACATTGTACATACATTAGGGTGGGTCACTTATGTATGGAGAAAAAAAAAAGTGCAGTTTTTATATGGGCACAGCGACAAAATGGTGCTAAATTATGAGTGTCAAAAGATTATAAAGTTTCATTACAATTGGAATCAATCTTCTGCCTCCGGAGTCATGTGGAAATGTTAAACAAATATGGTTAAAAAAGGCCTAACGGAATGGCATACAAAGTTACACTAATGAACACTATTTATAGATAAAAGACCTAAATGAATAGTAACTTTAGGTTTATTGAAGAGCAAACAATTTTACAACAAAAATAATAAATAATAATATTATTAATGTGATGGGTTAAGTATTTGGCGAAATCCTTTTTGCTGTCAAATTTCCGAATTGCTTTTCTCGCGTCAATCGGGGCTTTGATGAAACCTTCTGTCATTGTTTTATTGCATTAAGTGGCTGAAACTTCAGTCACAGCTTTAACTGCTCTTTCTACTGCTTGTGTACGGAAGGCGTACAAAATCCAGTTCTCCTTCTCCTTTTTGTTGAATTAACAATTAGAGATTTTCTTCGGTTACAGATTTTAATAACGGTGGCTTATAGTTATATTTTCTTGCCAATTCAAAAGGTCATTTAGGTATGTTGATCTGTGAAAGTTTAGGCTGCGTTTCCACCAGAGATATGCGAGGATATATCGCGAGGAATGGGTTTGTTAGGAACCGCTAATGGAATCGCTTCATTTACCTAAGGCTAGATAAATGAAGCGATTCTTTTTGTTCTTAACAAGCACATCCCTCGCTACGCATCCTCGCACATCTCTGGTGGAAACGCAGACTTACCTTTGGTAACTAAAACAGACGCAATTTTTTTGGTGTTTCTGATCTAGCTTTCAATATTCAACGTGCAGCTAATTCACGGACGTGCGGCTGGAGATCTGTCAACATTGCAAGTAATAAGTTTTCCAGGTGTGCGAGATAGCTGTTTCTTTGAATTACTGGGTCAATAAGGGCTATTACAGTTGTTGGTAAATATCTGGTTGGCCCTCTTTTCGTTTCCTTCTCAAATTTTAACTTGTATCGGGTCCACTCATAAAACTTAATTACATCTTCGTAAATTGGCAATATGTCGACTTTTAAATCGCATTAAACTACCAATTAAGGGACATTTCAAACAATTTCGAGTGCGTTCCATTTTTTGATGACTTAAAACAAATAACTGCACTTTAACACACATCGCGCGACACTGTTTGTCATTTGGCGCGTCACTTGTCTCAACCTCTCAACTTCCCTGGCACCCCACCCCTCCCTACTCCTTTGACCTTGAACTGAACCAAACAATTTCATATTTAATAATTACTAAAAACTATTCCACATGTAATCTGATACCCATAACTTGAGAAAAGTTTCATTAAAGGGACGTCAAAATTCTACTTTTTTTAAATAGTCTATGACAGTCCGGAGGCAATAAAACTTAAAATAACTTAATGAAACTTTACATATAAATTAACGACACCATTTGGCACCTTTTCAATGCTGAGCATTTTTGAAAAACGAGAAAAACCAAATTCGGCCCACCCTAACATACATACAATGTATCCCGTTTAGTGCCGGATTTATTTATTTATGCACATACAAAATACTTAACTGCAGGGCTAAAAAGGCCACTTCAGATGAATCATATTAGGATCAGAATATGATTCAGATTTGAAATCGTAAAATTGTCACTTTGTGGCAATTCATCATATGATTCACGCACAATTCATAATCAGCAATTCATCTATTTGACAGTTTCCTATAGAGAATCGTAAAATGGCCCACAAAATAGGAATTGCTAAAGTGTCAAATAGCAGAATCATAAAAAGTTAGTCGGGACTGACATCTTACAATTCATATCGTAGATATTTAAAAAAATATTACCTATTAATGGCAGATTTAGGGCTAATGAAAACTTTTTCGTGTATGCACGTGTTATGGAGAGCATTTCGTATCGTCGGCGAAGTGTAGCTCTTCGGAATATGGAACTAGCTTTTGAAATGTTGGGCTACGCTACAAGTTCCTTGGATTAGGTATTTAAATAGACTAAGTAGAGGGTGTGTGTCGCGACCTCATACAGGAGCGAGCCTTATAACCACCTTCGCCACCCACCCGTCGTGATGGAATAAGGATAATCTCCAAGGTAAGTGAAAGGGATAATAACAATATTATTGTGAACAGGGAAGTGGGTAGGTACCCACATAGGTTCAGATACTCTGTAATTTATCTACAGTGTAGGTACACCTAGATGTTCTTTCATAAAGCCCATGTCAATTTAATTCCTAGTGAATGTAAACGAGCCGTCATAATAATGTTCTAAGTTTCATAGATCATTAGGTACCTACTATTTACTTCTTTACTATTCTTAAAATTAATTGAAAAATTTGTAGATACAAGCGCAGCTATTATTAGATACTACAGCAGCAAAGATTAAAGTCTGGCTTTAATCTTTGTAACTAAAATAACACTAGGTTAAATTCCTAATACTTTATTACTATTACTAATAGTTTGTCTATCGACAACAATAGAACATCAATTGGGTCTCATTATGTATGTTTAGGTAAATGAAACAGTTTTTGGGTCACAGTAAACTATATGCATTTATTTTTTATTGAAAATACTCACATAGGTACATAACAGAAATATTATACTTACCTACTTTTACTTGATTTATTTTTAAGTGTGTGAACTCTGACTTAAATATTATAAGTAGGTATTGATGCTAGCCACAGTGGGGCAAATCATGACTCATTTATTTAGAGACATATCCGCTCAAGTCCCACCTCGAACAAGTTCAATCTGAAAATTAAAGAATGTGGTTTTTATGTTAGTAGTTCAGTAGGTACCTAAAAATTATCATAATAAAATGAAGAATTTGATTAGATTCTAAGTATTTTGAGTCTTGTTTCAGATGATTCAAGGTAACCCCTGTGGACAATGCTGATGATACCTACCAATAGTGGACACAAAACTGCATCAAGAAGAAATAAAAAACTTTTAGCTGCTGGAGAGTTATCAAGAAATGCTGTTTTATTTATATAGACTGCTCATCACAGTGATATTATTTTGATAAAAATTTTTGTATAATTATGTAACAGTACAATAAAAAAAAATACTTGATACAATAATAATATCATTTGCAACAACTAGGCAACTACTTACTTAAAATCCAGACCTTTGCCAAGATCAACTATGTGCTAAATATTTTTCAACTGCGTCTGCAATCAGGTGGTAAGCACTAGCAGCTTAAGCTGCAGCTCGCTACATCTTCATGTTCCAGGAATTCGAGCAAAAATACTCCACTGAGCCTCAGACACTCTAGCTGTACCCCTTTCCATTCCTAAAAAAGTTATATCAATATAAATATGTTTGCACAACTATTTTTAGTCACTAGTCACATAGTTAAAAGTACTTACTTTGAAACAATAGTTTCAACTTACACGCTCAACGCAACATAAGCTAAATGTGAATGTTTACTTTGTTAAACTTTGTTATGATAGGGCTCCACGTCACCATCTCCGTATTTTTGTTTTTTTCTAAATCACAACGAACTTTTACGAACATTATTCAAGTATGTTGAACGTGTAAAATGTCGGGTCCGTATAAAAAAGAAAGACTTTTTTAAGTTTTAAAGTGTTAAAAACATTATTTACAAGATTTGTTGATAACAATAACAATTTGACAAGTTGAATGACTTGACCTTGTCATAGATGTTGCCAGGCGGAAACGAAATTAAATTTGAAAATTTCCTGTTTTTGTACTTAATTGCGTTAGTTTCAATGATTGTTGGTACTGATTAACGAAAGAAATATTAGTTGTACAAAAATTGTAAAGAATACCACCTTAAATTATCAAAAAAATAAAAGAAACGATAACCGGTAAAGTTACGATTTTTATATTTTTAGTGTGGCAATAATAACACCAAATCTGATTCTGCGTATGAAATGAATTGAATACGATTTGCCAGAATGCGTGACCATTTTACGAAAATTAGAGGAATTGCTAAGGATCTGCTGGGAATTCAGGAAATGAATTGTTTTCAGATGAATTGCAATAAGTGGCCTTTTTAGCCCCCCAGGACATTACATTATGATAGAAGAGCACAAAGGTACTGCTTATTCCATAAGAAATTTATTAATATAATTTAAAAATACCCGCAAAATTCGCTGCTGCAGCGACACCGGCATTAGACCGGATTACCTAACCATATCTAAAAACACATTCAGGAACCCCTAATTAATCATATAAACCCTTGAAAACTTATCCCTACTGGTAGCGATAAATATAAAAATAAATCCAACTATCCCCACCAGTGCGGATCAGTAGGGATATATGGAGTAGTAAGTTCCATATATCCCAACCGGTAGCGATACTGGGAAAAAAACTCCAAGTATCCCTACCAGCGGGGATACGTCAGTAGGGGTATATGGAACGGCCGATATAAAGAAACCCTTGAAAACTTATCCCTACTGGTAGCGATAAATGGAAAAAAAATCCAACTATCCCCACCAGTGCGGATCAGTAGGGATATATGGAGTAGTAAGTTTCATATATCCCAACCGGTAGCGATACTTGGAAAAAAACTCCAAGTATCCCTACCAGCGGGGATATGTCAGTAGGGATATATGGAACGGCCGGTATTTATTCCTTACTAGCTTCCGCCCGCGGCTTTGCCCGCGTTTTTCAGGATAAAACGTAGCTTGTATGCTATTCCAGACTATAATCTATCTTTGAGCCAAATTTCATTCAGATCCGTTCAGCCATTCTGGCGTGATTGTGTAATGAACATCCATCCATCCGTCCATCCATTCATCAAAACTTTTGCATTTATTAGTATAGATTCCTTCCTTATATGCAGCGATCTACATTGTTTTGCGAGCAATCACACAGTTTGGGAAACAAGAGCTAGACATTTGAATACCTTAATCCAAATTATCAGAATACTTTCCAAGTATGAATTAAATTCATAATAAGCTTAAAAATTACGAGCAATTTATCAAAATCGGTCTTAAAATGTTTATCTAATATTACCGAAACTATGAATATTTATTTCTTGATAATGAAGACAAAAAAATGTGAACAATTATAAAAAATATCCTCCTCGTTTTTGGTAGTCTATAAAAAGTAGTACGTCCTATGCGACTTCAAAATCTCAATATGCATAATATAAAACTATAAATATTCATCAGTACATTAGAAAAATTTTAACAGAACCGCCACAAAGTGAATATCCAATACCGAAAAGAGAAGATAAAAAGTCCCCTACCAGCGGTTAAGGTACATTTACTGTAATTTAAAATTAAAATCCTTTCATTGATTCAAAGATTATGCTAAGTTATGCAGATAGCTGCTTTTTACGTAAACCATTTTAAGGTTCGAAGGTTTTCGCACCGAACAAGTTCGATTTAAGGGCACGCCCTGTTAATTCTAAAAGGAATTTTCGGGCATTCATTGGACTTTTTTTAAGGGAATCGTGTTAAAGTGTTTTACAGTCACCTAGTTTGGTCCAGAAGGGCAATTCTCCTAATTAAAATGTTCAAAATATAGTTCCGATCTACTTTTAGTGTTATTAATGTCATAAATTGTATTCTACTAACAAAGAACGACAAACGTGAACTTATATCGCAATGAAATTTAACTGTAGCGGGACGCGATAGCTCAGTGGTTTAGAGCAATGCCATGGTTCGGCAGAGGTCGCGGGTTCAAATCCCGCCCGCGTCAGTTGGTTTTTGAGATCTCTATATTTTACAAAGGAGCGTTTGTAGTTGTGACGCACAATGCTTTAAAAGTGGCAACAATGGTTCCCGTAGTAATTTGCTATGATGGCATAGGAAATTGGATAAAATTTAGCAAAAAGCATAGTTTGGGTAAAATCTCAGATCATAGAAACAAGGACATGTGCCAAGGCGCTATCGAGCTTGATGCCTGATCTTGAGCAAATTGCTCATATTAAAAACGTACGCGCTGGCGACGAACCGAACACGATCGATGGTATAAATACAGTGTTTTAGTTTAGTGCTAGTGTTGAGTGACGATTAACAGTCTTAGATTAAGGGTGTGCGGAATGTTCAATGCGTGAGAGATCTTTTTATTCACAAGGAGCGCTTAATTATGCGCGTAATTGTGTCGAAAAATGTACTAAAAGTGGCATCAGTTGTTCCCGTACTAATTTGCTATGATGGCATATCTCCTTGTTTCTATGATCTGAGGGGTAAATCATGTCGAAAAAGTATTTTATCAATAACATTCTACATGTTCGTTTGTACGGTGATTTAGGTTAGGGCCAAGAAGCCTAGTTATATAATGTAGGTACCTATTCCCAATAGGCTAAATCGGTAGCAAAGAAATTCTTAGTATTTTTTCGCCTATAATGGCTATACGCTACCGGCTACAGGATGTATTTGTATTGTTGAAAATTGTATCTATACAAATTAATAAAATTGAAGTGTCTGTTCGTAATGTCAAAATAACAGCTTTTCACTAAATGCATATGAAACTATATCTACGGTACCTATACGTTATGTATAACAAAACGACGATTTTTAAAATTTCTGTTTGTTACGACTAACCTCCAAAATGGGTAGACCGTTTTGAGGGGAGTTTCATTGGAAGATAGCTGATGTTATAAAGAGTAACTAAAGGCTGCTTTTATTTAAGAAAAATAATTAGGGTTCCGCGCAAAAAATAAAACACATGAAAAAGAAAGATAAAGATTTACTTTACCCGGGCGAAGCCGGGGCGGGTCAGCTAGAAGAAAATATGATCCTTATTTATCCCTTATTTTGGGGTTCCGTACCCGAAGGGTGCCAACAGGAACCTATTATTAAGCCTAATCTGTCTGTCCGTCTGTCACAGGGCTGTATCTTATGAACCGTAATAGCCAGCCAACTGAATTTTTCATAGAATACGTATAAAATACTAAAAATACAGACAAGGAATTTGGAGTGTATATTACGATTATTTAAGGCTTTAAAGATGCAGTTGAAAAGTATTTTCGATATTCCACTCATAAAAGTGAGAGATAATAATTAACACCCTGTACAGTTTCGTCGTGGTCCAACAAAATGTTCTAGAGGTAAAACTAGAATATATTTGGTATTTTGTTTCTTTATTTTTTGCGTACAAAACGGACAGGCCTTGTCATAACTTGTTGGATTACCAGACAGTATTTTCTGTTACTAAAAGAAATTAGGTGCTTTCTAACTTCAAAAGAAATAGAACGCGTAGGAAGGACAACCAGGGCCGAATTAACCATGTCGGGGCCAGTGGTGTGCCTAGAAAGCCAGCTCGACCCATTTTTTTACCCGACTGCGCTAGATGGAGGGTTATATTTTTCGAGTGTATGTATGTATGTATATTTGTTTTTAATTATATCGCGACTTTTCGCGCACAAACTTTTGATTAAGTTTAAAAACTGTATGTATATTTCTTTGGCACGCTCTGTAGCCTAAACGGCTTGATGGATTTTAGCTTGAGAGGTGTCGTTATATTCATCTTGATTGAGAGTGAGAGTAACACTGGGTATATCAAAATGATAAAAATTAAAAATGGCCGATTTTTGGCGCCATATTACGTTTTCAAAAATTTTTTTTCCTTAAAATCTATTGCGTGGGGTATTAAAATGAAGGGATCGAAAAGACGATTACGTAAACATATATAAATATATCATTTACATTAACATCTAAAATCTTAACAATAAAAATAGTTAATTAAAAATTAAAAAAACCCGACTGCTGAAAAATTTACAAGACGACTTTGCAGTCGGGACCCGCTATTTCCGGATAATGGTCCTATTATGGGTTCCGACTGCAATGTCGTCTTGTTTCCTATTATTTTTGAGCAGTCGGGTTTTTTTTTTTTTTTAATTTAAGTGAGTTAATGTCGTTATTAAACCAATACATACGAAATCACTTACATTCATGACAAATGAACATAAATATTCTCTAAAACGAAAAAATGCGTCGGGCTTTCCCTCTAGGCACGCCATTGGTCGGGGCCCCTAGGCAGGCAATGTAACTCTCGAGGCCTCTCTAACCTTTTTTAACTTCCAAAAATACTTCAGATTCCGATCTTGGGGCCCCTTCACCCTTTTCTAACTGCCTAAAATACAGGTTCAGTTCAGGAGCAGCTCCTTCGGCGCGTTCGGCTCGGATAAATGGGCGTCCAGCTTTAGTCGGCGTTAAAATCACCGTGAAAAAACGAATAATTTGAAATGCATATATGACCATAATGTTAAAAAAAAACCAGGCAATAATATTGTCATTGAGGATACAATTCAAATTAAATTACTCGATGAAATATTTTTTTTTTCTTAGTGCGTGGGGTAATAATCGTTTTTTTAGCGAATGGGGGCCCCCTAGGCAATTTACCTGCACTGCCTTATGGATAATACGGCCCTGGGCGGTTATAAGTTATGTTTGTTTTCCATTACGATGTTGTTTGTGATTTCATTGACGGTATGACGGGTGAAGTTAAGACTCGATTCCTATTGAAAGAAAGGAAAATATATTTATTTACCTCGACATGAAGCACAAAAGTTTTATAGAACACAAAAGAAACAAAAAAAATATTTGAGAAGATATGATGATGCATATTATCTTCTCAAACATTTTTTTTGTTTCTTTTGTGTTCTATAAAACTTTTGTGCTTCATGTCGCGCATCCGCGCAACACGGTCATTGCTCAGCATAATGCTGTGATTTTTGCACGGAGCAGAGCCAGAAATTTTCAGTGACATGAGAAAAGATATGAAATTCAAAAGCGCAATTTCTTTTAAGGTATCGATTGAAATTGTGAGATATATGTATGTAGTAATTAATAATATTTTAAAATTTACTTAGTTAAACTATACGGAAAAATGATATAGCATAAGCATAGCATAATCGGCCTATAATGTTCCCACTGCTGGGACAACAGGCCTCCTCTGTGAGAGGGAGTGGGCCGTAGTCCACCACGCGGGCCCAGTGCGGGTTGGTGGACGTCACATGTCTTCGAATTTTTGGTTCTAGGTCATGCCGGTTTCCTCACGATGTTTTCCGTCACCGTTAAAGCAAGTGATAATTAATTTCTAATACGCACATGACTTCGAAAAGTCAGCGGTGCGTGCCTCGGGATCGAACTCGAACCATTCGCCGTGGGAGGCACATGGTTAAACCATTAGGCTATCACTGCACTTAAAGAAAGAAAAATGATATGAATTTTGCAAAATGTCAGGAGACTGTCCGACCAAATTTTTTCTGCTTCACAGTTTAATATAATGTAGATATTTTATAATCTTTTTAACCAGTGCTCACACATAAATGAGACGCTCTTCCAATATACAAAATATCTAATGAATCAAATACTGGATATCCTACGGAGTGTTTATGATTTCTACAAAAATACCAGTCTCTTTGACAAATGAAGCGAATTTTCAGCTCGCAGAAAATGGTGAACGGCAAAGCAAGAGTAACCTACCGAATAGTTTTTTTTTTTTTCTCGGAATGCCAGTTCCGAGTTACGGTTTGAATATTTGTAGACTGTGACTTTTATTTTTTATTCTTTGCGGTTTTTTTCGTATATCGATGTTAGAAGGAAGGACAACATTGATGGCTTTTATAATGGATACCAGTGGCGAAGTGTGAGGGAAAGATACTTACAATAAAATAGCCACAAAATTATAAATAATTCCGTTATACTTATGTCATAGCTATTTGCCTATTCAAAATATGCAAATACGATGAATAAACGATAGGTACGACACATGTCATACTTATTCGCCTATTCAAAATATGCAAATACGTAATAAACGACAGGTATGACATAATTAAAACAGAATTAATTAGAATTTTGCTACTATTCTATTGTATCGGCTTCCCCTCACCCTTCGCCACTGATAACTAGTTGTACAGATCATTAAAACATGTACTATTTTTTCCAGGGCTTCACAATTCGAGGGTACGACCCATCCAAGGAGGCTCTGACTGAAGCCGCAAAGAACGGTATTACTGCAACAAACTCCATCGCCGCGGCGGTGGATGGCGCTGATGTGGTGGTCTCCATCCTGCCAAGCAACAAAGTTGTGCTTGACGCGTACCTTGGCAAAGATGGCGTCATTGAGCATGTGAGTGCCCTTAGTTTGAAACGATGCCGAAGCATGTGTCTCGATTAATTTACCCAAATAAGACCCAAAATAAAGAAAAAATTGTTTGATGGTCGATTATGTTTTATCGTATGGTTATCCACTACTAGACACCGATAAATCGTTGGTGCGCTAAGAGGAATAAAATATTAATATTTCTAGCAGTGAAGCGCACCGGTGCGCTGGGAGGAATAGAAAAATTCAAAAACGGTGCGCATAGCACTGGTGCGATTAGAAGCAGTGCGCTAAGTGGAATACTTCTCTGGAACTGCCAGTCAGATTCGAAAAATTATGTTAGTATATGATAGCCAGACTTATGAGAAATAGTATATTTAACATCACGCTACGACCCTTAGGAGCCGAACAACAGGGGTGAAACGGTGGCGAACAGCTAGTTCAACACTATCAAGTATTGAATTACTTTATAGATTTTATTAGGTTTCTTGTGGAAACCGTGAGAAAAATTTATAAAGGACTAAGAAATATAATATTTCTTACAGTGAAAGTTACGACCGCAAGTCTGACTACGGTCAAGTAATATGATATAGACTGAAATATAAGTTGTACTCTCTTGTGTACAAAGTTACCAGTCTTAACCACAAGTTGACTAAGTTACCAAACTTTTGACAAGAGGTACTTAAGTTAACATCAAACGAGTCAAAAAGATGAGCTTACAGAGAAAACAACTTTGTAACACAGATGAACTTATATTTAAAAACTACTAGCTTCCGCCCCCGGCTTCGCCCGCCTTTTTCGGGATAAAAGGTATGGCCTATGTGTTATTCCAGACTATAATCTATCTGTGTGCCAAATTTCATC
The DNA here is from genome assembly GCA_948465475.1 of Thalpophila matura. Lineage (NCBI taxonomy): Eukaryota > Metazoa > Arthropoda > Insecta > Lepidoptera > Noctuidae > Thalpophila > Thalpophila matura. The sequence continues at coordinate 15,711,681 of OX419185.1, forward strand.
CAAATCCGTCCAGCCGTTTCAGCGTGAAGAAGTAACAGTAACACACACACACACGCACAAACTTTCGCATTTATAATATGTGTGTAATTCGGTGTTATGGCAAAACTTTTGGGTTCTTCGACCAATTCCTTTTTTGTTCGTACCGTGAACAGTAGTTTTGATTATATTATTATAAGTATCGGCAGGGATCTTGATCACAGATCGCGCATGTACATTTTTGGCCTAATAGATAATAGACAATTGACAATACGTAATAGAGAATAGTCGAATAGACGACGAGCATCGATTGACGAACCAATCGCGTGCAGCCTCGGCACCCCCCGTCTTCTTTATTCCGCCAAAGAGACCGAAAAACCAGCTAATGCGCAGGTGACGTTTGTGATCATATTTCACGCCGGGACCTATAAGTACTAACCTGGCTTGCGGCAAGCCAGGCGGTAGATAGGATAGGGGGCTCGCGCATGCTAGGTCCCAGCTTTTGCGACCTAAATGTAAACTAGATCAGATAGTATAGTTCGTTCACAATTAGAGAGAAATAAAATTAATAGAAAAAATCGAATATGACTGAACACTTGAACAGGCCATCCTTGTTCCCTGAAACTAATTTTGACTGTACAGCGATAACTTTTGATCGAATCAACTTATTTAGACGTGCATTACATAATACATTTGACATTGTTTCAGAAATATTAAAAAAATTAAATTAAATTTTTACATGTTCTTAAAAACTCGATCGATTCGGTACAAATCAACTAATGCGAAATAGGCACATTACCTATCCAGTCTCGGGCCCCGGGCTTGTAGCCACCCGGGCCCTGCCGGCGCAGTCCGACTCTGTCTATACCCATTTTGGACTCGATTATGACCTAATGACTGTTGTTTCTAGGCCCGTAAAGGAGCTCTCCTCATCGACTCCAGCACAGTGGACCCCAACGTGCCCAAACAGATCTTCCCCGTGGCTCTAGAGAGCGGCAAGGGCTTCACAGACGCACCCGTATCGGGAGGTGAGAGCTCTTTAGACAAATCATACATATATGGAACGCTGAGGTCAGCATAGTTTATGCGTCCAGACTCCGGATAAATTAGGTAGTCAACTGTAAGTCAATACTGTTGTCTTCTTAGTATTATGTCATTTATTCAATTAATATAGACATAATATATATTTTTACATTTCTACAAAAATAAAATTAAGAAAAAGATTTAAAAATATAAAAAAATAGTACTCCACCGACATCGGGAAAAGGGTCCAAGCTACCGGCGGTCAGGACCCCAGAGGGAGGAACCTCCTAACAATACGAGCCGTGTCCAGGAGTACCACCCTCTGAATCAAGCCCTTGATCCAACTGCCTAACGAGAGCCTCCTCAGCTGTAGGTCGAGGCTTTTGGCTATTAAACCATTAGGCTGACTATCTTATTATTACCTATATTTTTAACATGAATAAATTCACCAATGTATAATATTTTTCCACCTGCCATTCAAAGATAAAAACATACATATAAATACCCTTTGATTTATCGTCAATTTAATAACGGTTATTATTAAAGAATCGCAAACGTGATTTTGTTTATCAAATCTTTTGGTTGCATCACTGCTATGATAACCTTATCAGTTTACCTTGGCAGGGGATTCTGTATTTAATTATACGTTAGTTGAATCAGGCGTCTTATCAGTCATAAACTGTCTTTAGGCTTGACTTTCAAGGCAAAAGTCAAGAAAGTTTATCAATCAGAACTTTGACCAAATGCATTAACTAGTGGTATTGTAATAATGGTCAATAGTTTCTAAATCTATTCAACATCAGTGCCCTAAGTCTGCTATTGTCTTATAATTGTGTTAGAATAGTCTCATAACAACATCGTAACTGTTAAAACCTAACTCAAAACCAACAATAACGATGTCGATGTGAGACCATTCTTATAGAATGCGATAGCAGACTTTGGGCTCGGGCTTCATTTGAAGGACATCACGGATTGCATATTGAGGGAATAAAAAACAAAAAATAAAAAAGTTAAAAGCCAAGGTAAAACAATCCACCAACCCGGGCCCCGTGCGTGGTGGATTAAGGCTGAGAAGATACCCGAGTCCAACTGTGATAACATAATAGTCATTCCTATCTCAGCTAGCAACACCTACAATTATGATAATTCTACCACGAAAAGGGGCTAAATTAATGTTATCAATAAATAATGAAATCGCAGCCATATCACGCCAGCTCAAATAATTCTTGTTATCTTATAAATTACAAATTCTGAAGCGTTACATAATGTTGAACAAAATTAATATATGACTTTGTGCTGATTATGGAATGAATAATAAAAATATTTTGACGGTCAGCTGATGGCTGTTATATTAGTCCTATTTGGTACTGTAATATAGTTATTATTAAATATATAAGATTTTTAAAAAACAACTGACACAGGCGGTGTTTAAAACCGCCGCCTCTGCCGTAAGGCAAATGCAGGATATAGATGATACCTTGTAAATAAACAGGTTGCGGTACTTCTACCAAAGATTTAAGTGATCCTCACAGCGCCTTACAAAATTATTTCCCCCAATTCCAGGTGTTATGGGCGCCCAAAACGCAACCCTAGCTTTCATGGCTGGTGGTCGCAAGGAGGACTTTGACAGGTCCCTGCCTTTCCTCAAAGCAATGGGTGCCAAGCAGTTCTACTGTGGCGAGGTCGGCTCCGGCCAAGTTGCCAAGCTGACCAACAATATGCTCATGGGCATCACTGGCATGGCGACCGCCGAGTGCATGCATATGGGTATTAAGTAAGTACTTAGTATGCAACTTTCATAGCACGTCTTGATAAATGGCTGTGGCTAAAGACCCGATCCAGCCGAGTCTCGACCGATTGGCGCATTACTTTTATCCCAATTTACCTTTTCACGTGCCAATCTGTTGAGACTTGCTTGGATTGGCTCTACAGATCGGGCGTCAAATTGAGTCGTTTGTAGGCACCTTAAGCATTGGATATTGGCAGTGTTAAAGATAGAGGACGGAAAATCAGTTTGGTTTTCGTTAATTGTCGGGAAATGAACACACACACACATGCCATCAGTTTTTTGAAGTCAATTAGAAGACTATAAAACGTCTGTTTACTTGTTGACCCGGAGAATGATAAAAGATTTGGTTTTTAACTGAATGAGTACATAAATAATTACTCTAAACGCCCACGATGCTAATTTTGGTCCTAATTTTACCTTTCTAATATTGTTTCGGCTTCATAGCACCTATTATATTTTATCCTTATCGACAGTATAATCCTCTTAATTTTGAACCTATCTTGTTTTTTAGAATGGGTCTCGACCCCCAAGTCCTGTTGGACGTGCTGAACAACTCCTCAGCCCGCTCGTGGTCCACGGAGGTGTACTGTCCCGTCCCCGGCCTGGTCCCCACCGCACCATCCAGCAGGAACTACGATGGCGGATTCAAGAACGAACTCATGGTTAAGGTAAGAATATCTCTCGTTGTGGACCATGAAAGACACTCACCTCCTACGGCCTGGGTTATGGACCTAGGCATGGTAGGTAGGTAGGTAACCCAGGTAAAACAGCTATTCTGCGGGGGTAATAAGACTGGTAATCTTTAGGTACTAATACGTCCTTGAAAAAGCAACTATTCAAGAAAAGTTGTTTTAAATAAATTCTAGTAGGTACAGCTGATATTCACAACTCTATGAATTCTAATCCTCTAACGCGAGTTGATAAGATAAGAACTTGTTTTTCTATTCCTAACAAGTAAATACTGAGTAATTACGTCATAACTGTATAAACGTATGTATCTACGTATCAAAATTACGATAACATCACTCCTGTACTCCCCGAAGGGATAGGCAGATGTGTCCTAGGAGCCAGCAGATTGCCACTAACAGAGTCCAAAAACCCTGACTCCGGCCGACTGAGACTGAGAATTTTCTTACAGAAAACTTGAATAAAAACTTTTACTTAACTCAAAAATGTAACCCAGTATATTATATAGGCACGCACCGCTGACTTTTCGAGTCATGCGTGTGTATTAGAAATTAATTATCACTTGCTTTAACGGTGAAGGAAAACATCGAGAGGCAACCTGCATGCCTTGGAGTTCTCCATAAATTTCTTGAAAGTGTGTGAAGTCTGCCAACCCGTACTTGGCCAGCGTGGTGGACTATAGCATATCTCCTCTCATTCTGAGAGGAGGCCCGTGCCCAGCTATGGGATAGCTTATAAACAGGGCTGATATTATTAATATGTGAGGCCAAGTAGATTAGCCTGAAATGGCCTTTTAAGGACACAGCCATACAGATTTCAGTGGACCTGTCTTGACATTAAAATCTTTCTTCCCCAGGATTTGGAGCTGGCCAGTTCTATGGCCCTTGGCATCCGGTCACCCATCCCCCTTGGTGCCGTAGCGACGCAACTGTACCGCATCGTCCAGTCCCGAGGGTATGGCCAGAAAGACTTCTCCTACATCTTCCAACTCCTCAAAGAAGACGCTAGCAAAAAGAATTAAATAAAGTATTAAGCGAAATTGTGGGGTTTTATTTAGTCCTTTAGAAAAAGGCTATCGACCAGTATACTGGTCGATTTTTGTCGGTGCAAATTAAGTTCTACAATGAAGTTCCACTACAATCTTAAGTGCTAAGATGTCCCGACTAGCTGGTCGATAAAACTATTACTAACTAAAAGTCGGTGGAAGTGAGTAAATCAAATCGATTTCTATTCTGATGGATATAGACAAAACTAAAATTAGACAAATCGAAGACCAAACAAGATAATTGTAGACAAAAAAAATCTAAATGTTGATAAAAAGTTATCATTTGTTATCCACATCCACAATTACCTAAAATGACGTCGATAAAGGTCATGGTTGCAAATAAACTGTAGGTCAATAATAAAAACAAAATAATTTATCTGCAATGACGTACGTCAACAATTAAGCGAAACATGTTGTTTTAATCACAATGTTTAAACTTGTGATCGAAATCAAGAATTTGGAAAACTGAGGCTTAGAAAAATAGATTGTACTGATACTTAATTTAAGTTTAATAAATTAAAGTAGTACAAGCAGTTAGGTTTCTAAGGTTAGATTAATAGTGAAACTTAAGAAACGTGGCTTAGATTTTAAGTTGTATCCTAAGTTACCAAACTGTGAAAACCACTTCAAAATCCGTTCAGCACTTTGCGTGATGCACGCACAAAGAAACAAAAATTTAAAAAAATAAATACCCATCTTGACTTTTTTCTGGCATATCTTCAATATTAAGACACGATTTTTTTACAGTTTTATAATAAGTACCTAGTAAGTATAGATTTATTTGAAACTCTTACATATACAAAGGACACGGCAGACGCCCATAGAACGCTAGGCTTCAGATTGTGTATATGTCGGTACAGATATGAAATTAGTTTGGTGTGATCGAGTATTTCAAGAGTATTTAAATTCATTTTTTATTTGTTTTTGTACGTAATTGGGTTAAATAGAAATCTTCGTATATGTGACAGTGAGGTTTTAAGTATGGTGTGAATGATCCAATGAAGTACAGCCCGACTAATGAGTTCTCAATTCAAAGGTTTTAGTTGCTGTCGACATGATATTCTGTGGAGGCACGCGCCAGCCAGCATGCATGATTTTGTTTATTTGTTTTTTTTTTCAAAATGTCAACGGCATAATCATTTTATTTCTTATTTATTTCGATTTTTGATTCCAATTCTTAATCCATAAGATAAATTAGGCAAAGAACAATTAAAATATATTTTTATTTTTGGTTAAGCTTTTATTACTGTACCATATCAAGCCCAAAACTGCCAATGTCTTTTCAGCTCAATCGGTTGGGAGGAACTCGTCTAAAATTCAGATATAAGATTTAGCCGGATAAACGGTTACCCATCAATGGAATAACAATTAAAATATATTTTTATTTTTGGTTAAGCTTTTATTACTGTACCATATTAAGCCCAAAACTACCAACGTCCTTTATTTGAATCTCTTACATACATACAATGCAATAAATATTTCGAAAGCGATCTTATTCTGAATCGAAATACATCCATATTATCCTTTATAACCGCTAAGGGCCTGTGCACACCACGTTTTTTAAACGCGCCGTCGACGCGCGTTTGTAGCGATACAGACGCGTTACGCACGCAAGTCAGACGCTGCCTGTTGACCTCTTTAGGATAAAAGCGCGCCGTTGACGCGCGTTTGTAGCGATACAGACGCGATACGCACGCCAGTCAGACGCAGCCTGTGGACCTCTGTAGGATAAAATCGCGCCGTCGACGTGCGTTTTAGAAACGCGCCGTCGACGAGCGTTTGTAGCGATACAGACGCGATACGAACGCAAGTCAGACGCAGCCTGTAGACGTCTGTAGGATAAAATCGCGCCGTCGACGCGCCTATAAAACGTGGTGTGCACAGGCCCTTAGACGTTGCACTCGCACGATCTTGTATACTGTTAACCGTATACTCGTATATCTGTAATATCTAGACTTGTATGCAAAATATAGAAAACTTTATATTGGTGATACAAAATATATCCTTTGTTGTATCGGTTCAATTTGCTGTTGGATGTTGGATCATGATTTATTTCATAATATTTTCAGAATTTTCCGGTTTCTGTAGAATAATAATTGTGAATTTTGTGCTTCGGGGATAGGGCTGCCAACATCTATAAATTGTTGTTGGCGAAAATGGGATAGTGGTATTCGTTCTGTATAAGCTCCATCTGTCCAGTGTCCGGAATATTACCATTATGTTTATGTGCTAATAAACTATATTATTTATTTTGTGATTCGAGTCTGAAACATCGGCGGTTGCCGCATTTAATGGTTTCCAAATTTTCGGCAGATATTCTATACTGCGTAGGATTTATTAATCAAACAGAACAATGAGAACAAAAGAAAATGATTTATCTTAAAAAAATATTTGTGGAACGATAGTCAAAATAATTGGGATTTTAATTGGTATCAGAACGCTGAATGTCTTTTAAGGTTGAGGAAATCAACCCTTTGACATCAATGTTCACTTTGATCACTAAAATCGAAACTTTGGGATGCTCAGTTCTTTTTGAATTTTGATATCAAGATCGGGTAATTAGCTTTTGATGTTGTTGAAACGATTTGTCTTTGAAATCATTCAATATTTTTTTTTTTTAACTAAAAAACAGAGTGATTAGTAGCGATCAAAGAATTTAAAATAATGATACTAACACAAAATATAATCATTATAAAGGTTAGCACTGGAAGTTGCAGTAAAGTGCTCTATTTCATGTCGATCTAAAATAGAATTTGTTGACAGCTAATGAAAGTCTCATCCCCTAGCATTTCATCGGAAATTCAGAATGAATATTCCACACAACATGACAACAGTTCCAACGATAAGGACCAAAAGAATACGTTCTAAAAAATATCTACACCATGTGCGCAAATATAAATTTGAACATCTCTAAGCGCTTAATAAAATGTAGTACACCCAAAAATATCACATACATAATTCTGTTGAAACGGCATTAGGAGACGGGTGCCAGATTTGGCCAAAACTCGCGCACTCGCACACATGGCGCAGACGAAACGAAAAAATGAAATAAAAGTAATTTTATTCAAATTTAGATCGGATGTCGTTCCAATTTTGCGAGTGCCGCCGGGGGGCGAAATGTGCGAGGGTTGAAATGTTACACCTAGGTACCTAATGTGGCGTAGTAAGTGAATAAAGAAGTCCCAGTCATAATGACGAGCGAATGTCAGGGTACAGAAGATATTTTTCATTCATGTATTACCTAATTAGCGCAGGGTTTTTCAGCACAACCAGGGGCCGTACTGTGTAGGTACACTTGACGCCATTGACGGTCGACCACTTTTCACCCTTATGTTCTTAGTAATAAGGGTGAAAAGTGGTCGACCGTCAATGGCGTCGAGTGTACCTAGTATTAAAAACATCAATGTTCCGTTTCAAAAAACGGATGGCGCTATTCGCTACATATATCCATCTCTCACACACTGCCTCGATAATGGCTATAACATGTTCTGTTCTGGTTCTCTTAAACTAGTTCGATAGACTTCCCTTGCTTAATCATTTGACGACTAAGGACGACTATAATAAAATCGCAGCATTGGTCGACATGGCCGCACAAATGAAGGCGGCCTCCGACTTGGTGTAAACAGCGCTTCAACTGCGTTGCCTTCGTCGACCGACCGAATAAAGCGAATATTAAATTGTAGGTAGTCATTATAACACGTGAGTTTAGCCTTCTGCCTCCACTTTGTTCTAATACGCAGTGATTGGATTCAATCAATGCTGGAAAGTAAATTCAGATGGGGGTAATAAAGATTTGTTAGGGTTCCGTGCAAAAATCGTAAAAGTCGAGCATAGATTGAATCTGGAAGCGGGAAATTGATGATTAATTGAATTACTTTGTTTGTATGATTAAACTAGCTTTTGCTTGGAGAAAGAACCGAGCTATGAAAAGTTACAAGAGCAGTACAAGTCATGCCGAAAAGATTCACGCGGTCAATATAAAACCGAATATGTAGATTCAAATGTATAGTGCGTTTTTTAAGATGAACCTGTAAAAAGGTAACTATGTTATGAAAGATGACTTTAAACAAATTACTCTGCAAGAGAATAGGTAGCTGATACTTACGCTGTAAAAGTTAACCGAGAGAGACGAGCGTCATGGGGTCTCGCCATAATTTATGGCCTAATCTTTATGGCTCTACGTGGAGATAAAGGTAATTGTCAAATAAAATAAAAAGGAAGTTGGTTAAAATTATGATGTATAAATAATTATTTTCCTTTCGAAATGTATTGCGAAACAAAAAAACTTAATTATCATTGTGTTATTAGATATTATTGGTACGACATAAATGTTTTTTCTTAAGCGTATTATTTTCTTGTTTCTAAATAAGGCTGGTGGTATATGAGCCGTCAGACAAAATGCGGATGAATAATTTTTGTTTTTACTGAATAATTATCTCAAAAACAATAAAATCTTTTAATACTTACCTAGAAGCCAACATTTTTTCATCATTGTGGACACCAATTCTGCCAACAAATTTAAATTCATAGCCATTAACTGTACGGTCAACACGTCTCAAACAGAATAATCTATCACGTAATTTGTTTCCTTTATCACACTGTCCAAAAATCGGGCATGCAACGAAAATTCCCGCGCAAAAAATCTTTTCGTGGCAAACGCGAAGGGGAAAATAAAAAAAAACCATGCTTTATATGGTCCTGACTTTCATTTATTACCAGTTCACATTAACGTAAGAACTCTTTTGTGCGAGAAAAATATGATTATGACATGGACCGGCCTTCCTATTGTCCTTTATTCGATTTTTTCCTCCCAAAAACCTCAATATGGCCGACCTTTTCGCTACCCGTGGGGTCAGTTAGGGAAATTAAAAAAATACCCATCGCTGTGTTTGGTGAAGTATTTTGTTATATTGATACAGATTCCGTTTTTTTTATTTATTTATTTATTTATTTATTTATGTACACACAAAACACATATAAAAGTATGAGAGTAAGACAGATAATTGAGCACAAAGGTACTGCTTATTTCATAAGAAATTTCTTCCAGCAGACCTGCGACAGGAGAGTTGGATTAGACATGTAGACACAGTGTGTAATATGATAAAATAAACTAAAATGCAACTACAATAACTTAACATTAATAAACTAGATACATATCTACCAATATATATATATATATATATATACCATATTAAAATCCATACATACATACATACATACATACCTATACATAAATATAAATTATAAATGTGTGGATAATCAGTGTAGATAATCAGATAACAGTTATAAGGAGAGGTAATGTTCTTTGACACGCTTTTTAAATACGTTTTTTTTATTAAATATTGTCACTTTTCGTGGCATGATGAGCGAAATTTTGAAATTGCAGTCTCTGAGGATGAATATTGATTGGATTTTAAGGTTTACTGACGTTTCGTTCGGTGGCAGGCGTGGCAGCGTAACTCGATTTAATCAGCCTCCAGGTTTTTGCTCTGATACGAAACTACTGAGATTTTTAAAACTTTTATATTTGATTGACGTTTCCAATTACACCGAAGTACGAGGAGGGTTTTACAGCAAAATGTTTTAGGGATAAAAAATATTAAATGGGATAGTCTATATTTAAACTTGACAGATACTTTTAATTTATACCTAAATTGTTTTATTTTAACTCACTTTTAAAAAACGGAATCTATTTAAATTCAGAACACATTTCTTTTGTTTACTGCGATGCAAAAAGAGCGTTGAATTTTCATAAAAAGAACAATTTCCCACAAAACCCCGAGAGAGGCTTTACCAAAAAGAACTGACCAAAAAGACGTTATCAACTTACAGAATTAAATAAAAAAGTACAAAAATAGCGAATCCCGATCCCAAGACAAACACTATAAGTATTACGATCACGTATTTCTTTCCCACAAAAGAAAATTAAGGGGGGACCGTGTTAAATTTTTCTGCGTACTACAGTATATAAAGTGTATCTATCGGGGAAAATTCAAATGCTATTCGTGTCACGATCGCCCATTACTTGCCGACAGTGACTTCCAATTTCTAACAACACAACACTGTTAGATCCACATACCTTTGCTCACACAAACAAAAATAAACTTTAGCCAACCAAAAGTAAAGTCCAGAATAAAAATAAGTTTTTTGGAGATGTGTCGTTATTGGCGAGTGACGAACAACATCGTAACGTGAAAATTTTAAATTTCGTGTTTAAGTGAATTTTTATTAGGAATCCTCATTTTTATTGGGCGTATTCCAAAACGTTGGCCGGGATGGTAAAGGATACTAAACTGTATTTGGACCACTACTATCTCGTTACTCGTATAATAAAATTTAAGCTGGATTTAAGCTGGCTTTAAGCTGGAAAAGTATGATGGACTAGACATAAACCTAATAATACTTATTTGTATTTTTTTACCACTGGTAGGAAAATCTAGCAGTTTTTTTTATACGACTATTGTGGCTAACAGGCGTATGGCCTGATAGTATGCGGTTACCGTAAACCTATGAAACGCTTCCAACAGTTGCAACACCGAGTCACAGATAATACAATACTACGCGTACAGATGCCTCATCTCATACAAAATAAACGTGTTCGCCGCCGTAACGCGGGCTATCGGGTTTATTGAACTATATTAATAATGTAAAATTCTTTGTGATATATTTTTTCTTTTTTTTCTTAATCATGTATAACTTAATTCTTTGTAATATGGGTTATGTATTACCTGAAATAAATGGTTTTTTTTTTATACATATTTTCGTAACTAAACGATTTTTGAAAATTTTAACAAATATTTATATTTGACTTTTTATTCATGTTCTACATTTTACACAAACTTCATTAACAAATCGATATGTATAACGCCATCTATTAAGAGTTATTTGAACAATGTTCCTTTATTCCTGATGAGACCCCGTGACCGAGTGTACATGCGCGTTACCGACCCTTTAAAATGAGGATTCGCTGTGCCGAAAGCTTAGGCGAATCACACACCGCCCCGCGCTACGCTGCGGGGTGCGTGGCGACGGAACAAAAGCCACGCGCGTGAATGCGTTTTCAGTGTGTTGAACCATGCGTGATTTCTATACAACAGCAGGCGCGTGCATTTATAGGCGGGTGGGCGGTGCCTGCCTCATAAGGTGCAATAAAACTATTTTAACTATTACTACATCAATATACATTTATCATAATTATCAATAATCAGTGATGATTGATATATTTTATTTACGTAGTAATAGTTAGGATGATACCTACATTATTGGCAAATAAATGATTTGATTTGATTTGATTGATTTGATGGTTTTTTTTAATCTTGAGTGGTAGGCACTGCCTACTTGCCTATATGCAATGCACGCCACTGAAATACAGGTAGGTACTTGCAAACAACGTAAGATAACGCACTACCGCGCTACGCTGCGGGGTGCGGTGCAGTGTGCGAATCGCCTTAGGATAAGCAGGTCCCGCGCTGTCAACACAGCGCGCCCTCAGGAGCTCTGGCGACTTTACTCATCGCAGGAACACAACACTACCGAAGAGTAGTAATATCACATAAAGTGTACCTACACTTCATGTAATATTTTACAATAAAACGAGCTGAAATTTATTGGAAAAATAATAAAAATCAAATAGACATTAAATTACTCTCTGCCATTCTCAATAAAGTGTAGTTTCAAGTATTCCTTTGTATGATTTTAGTTACATTCCAGTACTACAGTAAACACAGAATCACAATTCAATCGGTACGTAAAATACACACTACACGCGTCTATGTGTGTGTTTTATAAACAAAGGAACAACCTCAGATCATAGAAATAAGGGAGATGTGCCATGACGTTATTGAGCTTGACGCTTTAGTTTAGTCACATTGACCATAATTAAAACACGCTGGCGACGGACCGAACGCGATCGATGATATAAATACAGTGTTTTAGTTTAATGCTAGTGATGAGTGACGAATAACAGCGTTAGATTGAGGGTGTGTGGAATTTTTAATGTGTGGCAGTCTCCCACAATGGTGCTTGTGATTGTGTCGCAAACTGTTCTAAAAGTAGCGACAGTGGTTCCCGTACTAATTTGCTATGATGGCAACTCCTATTTTCTATGATTTGAGGGAACTCACTCACACATTGTTACCTTGAGGCAGGCAAGTTAGGGCTGAGCTTGGTTGGAATTAGAAATTTTGATTAACTTTTAATAAGGCTGCATAGGGTGCACAGACTGCACAGGTCGCTGATCGGATTAGTGTACCGAGAAATTGACGTCAGAAATATCGATAATTACTAGTTTGGTAACCTATCAAGCGCTTTATTAGCACGTGGAACGTGTAACTAGTTTCAAGCGATCTAAGCATCAGCACGCTTATCATGACCGACGACAAAGTTCTTTCTATCGAACTCGTTATTTATACTGCCGGAGCACGCGGCGACCCGTGCTGGGCTTATCAGAATTTTGTCTACTGAACATTTATAATAGAAACATTTCTTCTCTTCATTGTATGCATAAAACGGTAGAAATCTATCTACAATCTGTCACTTTGTCTATTCTTCTGTAGACAAAACCCGTTTCTATCGTGGTCATGCTAGGCCGGCAGGTCATTCACATTTTTTTGTTTTTAGGAGATATAACAAAGTGCAGTGATAACCTGTGCCTCCCACGGTGAAGGTTCGAGTTTGATCCCGAGGCAGGCACCGCGAATTTTTCAAAGTTTTTTTTTTTACTTATTTTTATTTGGTACAATGAAGACATAATGTGATGTGGCTTTTAAGTTATACTGTATTACACGGCAAAGCCTTCTTGTGCTAAGAACATCAAGCATAATTGTAATTACAATCAATATCCAGGCTATTAAAACGGCCGCTGTAGGTAAGTGGTTTTAGGGTTCCGTACCAAAATGGAACCCTTATGGTGCGACTTCGTCTGTCTGTCTGTCTGTCTGTCTGTCTGTCACACCTGCTTATTTCAGTAACTACAGATGCTATAGACTTGAAATTTGGAACAGTTATAAAGAATGCTTGTTCAACTTTATAGCAAACGAAAAAAAAACAAAAATATTTTTATTGCAAAAGGGGCCGGAGTGGGGGTCCGAAATTTCAAAGTGGGGTTTCTAGGTCAAGTGACATATGAAAGGGCTTGATTTGCACATTTCAAAATATATTTTTATTTTATTGTGTGTCTCACAGTTTTCAACATATGATGAAAAAGGCCAAAAAAAATACCATTCCCCCCCTTATCTCCGAAGTTTGCGGGGCGAAAAATCTGAAATAATTAGAGTTGATAGGAATTGACCCAAATATGGCAGTAAAAATAAAACGATGTTCCTAACTAGTACAGTTTTTTCAAAATCATCAAAATTTTTTCACAAACAAACTTAGTTATGCGGTCCGGATTTTTTCACTTTATACGTCCAAAAATGATACGGAACCCTCGGTGCGCGAGTACGACTTGGCCGGTTTTTTTTTTACGGTTGCATTGGAAAATAATTGTTGTTGCAATCTTTAAGACTGGCTTTCTTTTTTTTCTATCTATAAATTAATACTCCTTAGAGATTATGTTTTATTTAAAAAATGTGCCATTTGCCTAATACTTAGGTCAAAAATATTATAATGTTTAAGTGTAAGAAAATATGTTTAGTTATTTAGCCCAATAACTTGTATGTGTAGTTATATGCTGGTAATATAAGTTGGTCAATAAATAAATAAATACATGAAGAGAAAACTTTGCACCTCTTTTAGGGCATAATTTGCGCACACAAAGTAGTATGAGATTTGGCATAGTTAAAGTTTATATACAAAAGGAGTGCAGAAAGCCAACATTTATATTATTATGCTTGAATTTGGACCACTAAGCGACTTTTAGTAACAATAATAATGTAATTCATGTATATTACTCTGAATATTTCACTTCCAACGTCAGAATCTGCCTAATTATTTACGCTGCGTACGGGAGGGATAAACAATATGTTCCGAGCTATACATAATGTAGCCCCTTTATTTACTTGCCGCAGACTATTAATTCCATTAAGACCGGAGGTCATTGGGACCATGTAATGGGTTATTTATCTTTGCCACATATTGGTTAAATGCATACTTGAAAGCGTTATTTATCTCCCTTACTTATAAACGAAGATTAAATTAAATCTATACTATTATAAAATTGTAAAAAAACTGTGTTTGTACATTGAAGATATTCCAGAAAAAACAGTCGGGATAGGGTACTGGGACGTAACTATACCCATAAATATTTATTAGATTTTTTGTCTGTTTGTCTGTTTGTACGCGCATCACGCGAAAAGTACTGAACGGATTTTGATGTGGTTTTCACAGTTCGATAGCTTGGGGTCCAACTTAAAATCTAAGTCACGTTTCATCTAATTCTAATAAGAGGAACTAGAGATACAGCTTGACCTCTTGGTAGTACTAGCCACTTTACACTACGGAGGTCATTTAAACTGGTCAATTCATTGTAGTCCACGCGGACGGAGTCGCGGGCAAAAGTCTAGTAACTCATATGTCAATTGCCATTTCTATTCATTGGCAAAGAAATGACAAGGACAGTTGTATAATATATTTGATCAGTGGTTAAATTAAGAGTGTGTATGTGTGTGTATACTATGTACTTATAGTAGAAGAGGTACCTATCTTTACATACCCCACATGGACCTTATGAAAGTTTTTGTATAAAAAATTTCCAAAGCAATTCAGAATTTTTATTTGTAGCCCTTTCTTCTGAAATCGACTGAAAACTTTACTTTTTAAGAACAGTCATTTTTGCATCATTAGTGAAAAAGATTGCCTATGTTTTGTGGCTTTTGTTTTAAATATAAAACAGTTCCATTGTTTCAGGGATTATAAAACATCGTATTGGTGAAAATGAGCTGTAAAACAAAGTGAAAACTACTTTATTTTTGTATCCTCATAAAAATTTATACGTTACTGCATAAAATATAACGGTATGGAAAAAAAACTGTTTTTCATAAAATAAGGTATATACCCTACTGTTATATAGACGTGCAGCTACGCTATGGGGTATACCCTATTAACGAAGCTTTCATAAAATCCGAGAACGTCATTTATCGTTTCGCACCAATTTTTTTTATTAAAAACCTGCTTAGTCCGTGGACATCAATCCGTGTCGGGGTCCATTCACGTCACGCGCTATTTCTTTTGTCTCCTCTCAAAAGGGGGTTGGTACGATGGAACCCAGAGGGCGAAGGAGGGGTAAGGGAGGGACATTTTTACGACGTGCAAAGAAACATCCTCGCGCCCCAGGCTCGCATGTCGGGAATGACAATTGATTTTTTTTTAGTTTTTTAATTTTTGAATTGTGGACGCTGATTCATTGCGGTTATTGTTCTGTGGGGTGTACGTTATTCTGTTTTTGTAGAGAAATGTATGAGGAAAAGGATGAGAAAATTGTAATTATTAAAATGTAGTACAGCAACAAAAGTATGTAAGGAACGTGACGTTCTATAGTTCTACCAACGCCCTAAATGGCGAGGGTTTACGTATAGGTATAAATATCTGAGTAAAAATAATTGCTGGCTCATAGAGAGGAAATACCTTAACTTTTTAGTAAGCAAGAGCAATTAGGTACTTTTACAATCCAACCAATCAATAATACTCAGCGATACTTATTTTTTACAAATTCTTTACAAAAATAGAAATAAATCAATTCACTCACGACTAGATAACGTCACAGGACGTTTGCTTCTTCAGTTGAATAACACCCCTTTTTATGTTCTCGCGGAATTTAGGGAAATCCCGTTTTAGTAGTTTCCCACATCATAAAACCACAATAAAAACAGTGGCACTATATCGCGCATCTTAGGAAAGGCGGTTCGAAATAGATACCAATAATCTCCGCCTTTATCTCTTTACAATAAATGGAAATTTCAAACTGTAAGTACATTATCCTCTTAATTCTCCGTCACGTTAATCTCTCAAGCAAAACATAAAGCCGCTAATAATTTGAATATTCTAATATCACAAATCCGCCAATAAAGACAAACTGAAGCAAAATCCTTTCAGTTGGGAACAGTAGATAGAATCCACTGTGTATGACAGTTCATATTCTCAGCGGCATTTTGGAACTCAATAAGGTATTTTCCTCAAGAAACTGTCGCGAAGTTATTTCAGTCACGGATTTACAGCTCCGTGGAGTAAGACAAACGGCTCGTAGCATGTTCGCAAGCAAATTTTGTGGGAAACAGAGAAAAAAGAAAATCATAGTTACGTGCCGCGTTGAATTTAGACGTGCGCCCTCGAAGAGATGTCGCTGACAATTGAAGCATTGAAGAACGTTGTATGACGAAGACGGGGTGACTTTGGATTTGGAATGTTTTGTTTTTTTTTTTATTTGACGATAAGCAGTGGCAGGCTCCGATTATCGTAAACTGCTTTGGTAAATGAATGTGAATGTGGAATGTGGAGTACTTTTTTGAAGTGTGACCAATATGGGCCATTTACAGTTGTGGTTCGGCTGCTAACTTGTACACCCCGAAACGATGGATTGCAATTGTCAATTTTTACGTGATTAGCGCTCATTGATGCAAATTTAATCGTTTACAAATGCTATTAAAGCGAATGTCACTATTTTAAAGTCCGTTTGCTCAATTAGTGGGTGTCCTGAGTTTTTTTTCGGAGGATAATATTTGTGGACACTACTTATTCGTTCGTCTGTCGCACTTGACAGACACAATTGATTTCGACCTGAATGAGGCGGATTTTTCAAAAGCGACAGATGAAGGGATATTAGTATTTCCACATAAAAAAAAAAACTTATTGAGTGTACACTCAGTTTTTAGAAGCAGGACTTAAATAATAAATGGCAAGTATTTCAATACTACAAAAAAAAATCTAGGCAAAAAAAGAAATACAAATTGATTAAATTATAACTTGTCTCTAGGGTAAAAACCGGTGTCAGTCTCAGACAGTATTATTATAAAAAAAATGCCTCTACGTATTATTTTTGTATAAATAATTTTATTTAATCAAGTTTTTGGTCTGACTATCACACCGTTTTGATAGCGAACACGAAAGGAACGGGCTGTCAACGCCCCACGTGTAGACGTCCAGTAGAAAAATTCTTTGACCTGAAAATCCTTTAAGAATACAGCCTACGTAAGAAAGTCCCTGCTGTGACCACACATTATTTTACTTACCTACTAAACGTAATATCTGGTCATATCTAGCTTGTCATTGATAAAAAAGCACTGTCAATGGTTTTGCCTGTACATTCGTCTTAACGATTATGTATGAAGACTTCCTTTCAATATTGGTGAAAACATAAGACTCGATTGACTTTGATTGTACTTATGCATACATACATATCAGCCTATAAATGTTGCCACTGTTCAGAGTCAAGCCTCGTCTCTGTAAGAGGGAGTGGGCTGTAATCCATCATGCGGACTCAGCGCGGGTTGGTGGACGTCATACTTCTTCGGATTTTTAGATCTTAGATCTTAGATCTTTCGGTTTCGTTTCGATGTTTTCGTTAACCGTTTTTAAAGCAGTGGTGATGAAACAGATTGCACAAAGTGCGTCCATGCATGGGTTTGAACCCATGATCTGCGACTTGCGTTACCACTAGGCCATCATTGCTCAATGAAGTACATACAAAATAAAAATACAAAAATGGTTTGTTGCAGAATGTACGAAATAAAATTGTAGCGTTACGCTACGGTATGATAAGCGGCCACTTTTTATTGAATAAACTCGTTAGGCGTTTGTTGGAAACAATTTTTTTCCGAAACGTTCAAATTACAATTTAATTTATTTTTCTTTTGTCTTATTTTCTTTTTGTGATCGTAACAGGAAGTTGAGTAAAACCGTATAATGTCTAATTGTTTTTCTTTTTTTTTACTTAATTAATTTGAAGGGAAAAGTGGGTCTAAAATATTCTAGCTTTTAACGTTTTGATTTGTTTTTCCCATTTATTTGGGGATGAATGAAAAATAAATGAAGCTCAGTATTTCGTAGAATGCTTACCTATTTCTTTTTAAATAACGATTAAAAGCCAAAGTCAAGACATATATTTCAATTAGACCATTTACAGGGACTTTTTAATTGTCAAGCAGTAGTCAGTCTGTTTGTCCGTAAGTTGAAGCTAGTTGCTCATTCCAAAACTAGGATTCCTATGGAGAAGAACAGACAAGAAAGAAACTATGGTTACTCTTTTTCAACAAGATTAATTACAATATTTCTTTCAGTGGGCAGTCCTAGTCCATTTAGATAAAATTTTATACAATTTGCGTATTATAATAAATACAGAGATTTAAATAAGATATTTAATTTATATAAATATTGTGTAGCAAACTTGTATTTTCAATTCCAAATAAGCTTACGTTTACGAAACGCAACGTCAAAATCGTTCGTGCTAGGCCCTCAGATCTCAGATATAGGTTAATATTAACGCGCGTGCAGATTTTGCCCGTAAACATTCGATTTTGATCGGGTTTTGACGCGCGAGCCAATTTGAACTTAGCCGCAGGCGTTCCTTAAATTCGACAGTATTTGCTCATTTTAATCAGGATTTAACTTTGATGATATTTAAGCGATTCGATCTTATTGTTGGACTAAGCTTGTAGAATCGGTTTGATTACTTACTAATAACTGTTTTTGCATGCCTAAATTATGGCAGATTGTATATGGATCACTAATTAAACAAGATCTGTATTTTTGTACTGTATAATAATGTCTTAGGTTTTCGCGATTATTACACATTATAATAAAACAAGTTTAAACGGATTAAATCGCGTATATTACAGATTTTTACAGAGTAGCACTCCTATCGGCCCCGGTTATACCAAAGATTTTTAAAAGATACGTTGATGACACTTTCACTACCTTGCCTCACAAATAGGGTCCCTGCATTCTTAGATCATCTAAATTCCATACACAGTAAAATTCAGTTCACTATGGAATTTGAAAATAACAAGTCCTTAGCCTTCCTTGATATACGACTTATTCATAATCCCGATCATTCTGTTAGTCATACAGTGTACAGAGAGCCTACCCATACAGATAGGTACCTTAACGGTGAATCTCACCACCATCCTAGTCAGTTAGCTACTGTGGCAAAATCTTTGTTACAGAGAGCACATGGCATCTGCGACGCCAACCATCTGGCAGGGGAACTTCATCATGTGAAGCAAGTTCTGAAACAGAACAATTTACGTGCTCCACACCCCCGTCGCAAAAGCCGCCCGAAGCCCATCTCAGTTGATCGTCGACCTGCTGTTCTACCCTTTATAAGAGGGGTCACTGACAAAATTAGTCATATCTTGAAGCGTGCTTCTATAAAAACCTACTTCAAGCCACATCGAAAGATTAACCAATTTATTAGACCTGTGAAGTGTCATATTCCTTTACAAGATGCAGGGGTCTACAAGATTGCCTGTGATTGTGGGTTGTCATACATAGGGCAAACAAAGCGCAGTATAGCCACTAGAGTTAAAGAACACATAGCTGACGTCAAAAACGTGCGCTCTACAAAGTCTGCAGTGTGTGAGCATGCCCTAGGCAAACTCAACCATTTCCTACGTTTTGATCAACCTCAAATCCTCGCAAAGGAGAACCGATATGTACCTAGAATGCTTCGCGAGGCTATTGAAATTAAAAAACATCCTAATTTCAATAGAGAGGATGGTTGGCAATTACCACCTGTTTGGAATCCAGTTCTTAAAATAATCAAGTCCCAAACTTCACACCGCACAACAAAACATCGAGACACCGTGAGCGATTATTGTGTGCATCGAAACGAGTACGATTCGAATAATATCGATCAAAAATAAATCTTGTGCGGGTAGATCGAGAATAATTTTTCTATAAATTAGCTGTCATGACGCCTACCACCTCAGTCGTCCTGCGACCACGAACGCTGCAAAGTGTTCGAAACGTTAGGAAAACTGTAAAAATCTGTAATATACGCGATTTAATCCGTTTAAACTTGTTTTATTATAATTTTGTACTGTACTTTGTGGTACTTTCTGCGCAGTTAAATGTGGTACTTTCTGCGCAATTATCGATTAGTTTTATGGTTGGTAACCGAAGTCTCTTTTTATGCCGTGTCCGGCTATTTGGCTTCTCATCAATAATGTCAAATAGATTATAATGTTTTTTTACAAAGATACATGTTTCAATAGTAGTCAGTCAGTTTTTCCGTTAGTTGAAGCTAGTTGCCCGTTCCAAAACGTAGATTCCTATGGAGAAGAACGGTCAAGAAACTTCATGGCTACTCTTTTTCAATAAATTATATTGAAAATAAATGAATTTGTTTAGCTACAATCTCCACAGACGGAACCAAGTTAACTTACGACAGTTAGGTTGGTTGTCTCGGAAACCCTTCAAATTAAAAGTTTGCAATCTCAATCCCATGTCACGCGTAAATCGGCCAGACATCCAATTTGGTGCCGTTACGTGGTGTGAACACAGCGCAGTTGGAATACAGTAGTTTTACTTGATACAATTGTCGTTCAAAATGTTCAGGAAGTGTTTTAGGGGTAGTGTGGTGTCGTAGGATTGGTGACACAGTGTCATCAGTCATCACTGTGTTTTTGTTCAATTTTGTGTACTAACTGTTGCCTGTGACTTCGTCTGCGTGAAAATGGATGACAAGTAGCTTATAATATATGTTTATCCAGGTCCCAAGTTACCTCTTTGCCAAACATGCAAATCCGTCCATCCATTTCAGCGTGAAGAAGTAACAAACATACACACACACTCCAAAACATTCGCATTTATAATATTAGTAGGAATATAAAGTGATGTGATAGCGTGACCCTAAAATGTTTCACATACTATTTAGGACACATAACAGATGATTTTTTTTGCACGATTAAGAACGAAGTGCCCGAATAATTCGATCAACAATAAACAACAATTTGTAATTGGAAAAAAGACTTATGATAACGTATTCGCTAAAACGGAACTGGGCTGGACACATTTGCCGCATGTCAGACGACCAATGGGCCAAATTCACGACCCAGTGGGTCCCTCTACGTGGCAGACGACATCGCGGCAGACCTAGACGGAGATGGCGGGATGAGTTGGACTCTTTTAAAAAACCGGCGAAGTGCGAGTCGTACTCGCGCACCGAGGGTTCCGTATCAGTTTTGGACGTATAAAGTGAAAAAACCGGACCGCAAAACTAAGTTTGCTTGTGAAAGAATTTTGATGATTTTGAAAAAACTGTACTAGTTAGGAACATCGTTTCATTTTTGGTGCCATATTTGGGTCAATTCCTATCAACTCTAATTATTTCAGATTTTTCTCTCCGCAAACTTCGGAGATAAGGGGGGGGGAATGGTATTTTTTCAGACATTTTTCATCATATGTCGAAAACTGTGAGACATACAATAAAATAAAAATATATTTTGAAATGTGCAGATCAAGCCCTTTCATATGATATGTCACTTGACCTAGTAACCCCACTTTGAAATTTTGGACCTCCACTCCGGCCCCTTTTGCAATGAAAATAAAAATATTTTTTTAATTTTTTCATTTCCAATAAAGTTGGACAAGCATTTTTTATAACTGTTCCAAATTTCAAGTCGATAGCATTAGTAGTTGCTGAAATAAGCAGGTGTGACAGACAGACAGACAGACAGACAGACAGACAGACAGACGAAGCCGCACCATAAGGGTTCCTTTTTTACCAGGTACGGAACCCTAAAAAGACTGGACCTTGGTAGCCAAAAACAGAGAGAAGTGGAAAGAGAGTGGAGAGGGAGGCCTTTGCCCTGCAGTGGGACATTACAGGCTTTTAATAATAATAATAATTTGCCTCTGTATTAGTCTAATATTGCATAAAAAATCCTAAAATCTTTAAAATTTCTTGCATTACTGTTTTTTGTTCACAGGGTGAGCGTGTAAAAAATTGAAAATAAATTGATCGTGCGTAAGTCGCGCGTAAAGTGAGACCAATCGCTTAGAAAGAACGCGATTACGTCACACTGAGCGGCGAGCGGGCGTCTAGTTGGTGGGGCGTTCACCCTATCTTGTGACCCGGAGGGGTGCACTGTTGATATCGTTCAAAATGTATTTGCATGTAGGTTTATGTGAAGCGAAAATACTTAATACGGGGTATAAGTGACAGTGTAACGAAAACTGAAACCATGAAAGGGTTAAAATTTTTCGTGGGTCTTTAAAAAAAAATCACGTTTGTGTATGGAGATTTTGCAATAGTTGAAAAATCTCCAAACAAAGTCGTATTATTTTTATCAAAATCGATACATAATTGACGGAATGATCGCGTAACATAAATACAAAAAAAAGAGAAAAAAAAAACAGTCGAATTAAAAACTTTCTCCTTTTTTTAAGTCGGTTAAAAAATGGTAAATATCTCATTTAAAGCCTATCTAAAAACAATTAAAAGTTTCTAGAGCCTGTTTTTCTAAAAAATCCCTTAGAAGAGCTCAAGTATTGCCGAAAAAAATATATTTAAACAAGAAAGAAAATGGGTAGTAAAAGGGTAAACAGTAAACGGTGAGCAAATGGCGCGGGGCATTCACCCCCTTTTGCGATTTGTAGGGGTTCACACTGTTTATAAAATATATAATTATACCTATAAAACAGTACTGTGACTGGCTGACAGATGCATAGCCTAAGCCGGTGGACCTAAAGATTTGTTAGAATGAGGAAATAAGCCTTGAATACCTACCCTAGAAGAGCACTGAGGAGAGTTTTTTTGAAATTCCATCCCTAAAACTAAAGGGGTGAAAAGAGGTCGTATAGTTTATAACTTTGTATGAAGAAAGTAACGATATTGTATTGTTGCAGTAAAAGTTATTAAAAAAAAGATTTCATTTTAACCACGCGGCCAGCGGCCATGTTTGAAACATTCAAATTCCGAATCATAAACACGAGCGCCAACTGCCGCCAACGATCATCAGAATTTATTTTTTTAAAAAGCAAAGGCATCTAAATCGCAGGCTGTTTACATGTACGATTAAAAAAAAGGTCGTATTTGTAGGCTATCGACGACATCCGCCGCGGTGATTACACGTCGCGTAATGGTGATAAATAATTACGCACGTGACGCGCTCGTAATTGGACCCTATGTCGTGTAATGTGCGCTTTTAATAGGTGCTCGTAGTGACGGGATAGCTTGGTAGGCAGCATTGGAAGCGGTGGTAATGAACCTATCGTGATGTCTGTCGCAGATTGTTTGGGAAGCAAAAGTACGGCTGAGATTTCTATTTAAATCGCGCATCTGATTTTAGGTAACTAGGGTTGCTATATGTTCGGAATTGTTCTTTGTCTAAAATGCGGGGAAACTTTCTTAGATGTCCGGAATTTTCACAGAAATAAAGGAAGAAAAATAAAAAATAAATTAAAATTATGTACTTTAATGTTTAAAAAAAAAATATCCTAGGTATTCAATACTATTATAGTTTTCAAATTAACATGACCCATTTATGTAAAGTACAAAGAAATTATACATTTTAAAGAAAATGTCCGGATTTTTCTGCAAATGTTCGGAATTTGTGTCAGAGATTTATGACCCAAAGATCTTTGATCATAATTATATTTGATGCTGTAATACCCCTATGTAAAACGATTCAAATCCATAGGCTGTATCTTGCCTATATTTTCCACATATTACATGTGCAAAAACATAGACAAAGTCAGCAGTATCTCTAATATAACAACAGAGGCAAACTTACAGCAAAGTTTTAATTAATTTATGCATTTAGTTCGTGTGTGCTAATATTCCAGTGTGACACTATTTTGCGGTGTTTATTGGTCCGTGTTCATGATGATGTTAGTTGTGTGTGTGTGTTTCAGTTGAATTATTGTTTCGGAATAGTTATAATTAGAGATGAGCCGTATGTGGGTTCTGAAATATTAATGTTGGCGAATATTCGTGAATATTGTGTTGTGTGTTGTAATGTGATTTATAGCTGTCCCGTTTTCATGACTGTGACTGACTATATAATTCTGATTACCAATTCGTTTTGTATGACAAGTTAATTCAAATCTATTTATTGAAGAAGCTCGGAAGAAGAACCAATCTTTCTTAGGAGGTCTTAATTACTTGGTTCAGTTGATAACAATAAAATTTGTTGTAATGTAATATCACAAGATGAGGTGAAGTCCGACATCGGAAGTAAACTTTCGCATCTAATTAACAGTATCAGTACTTAATAGTAGGGCAAATTGCAGTTCCAGGGATGGAACATAAAAAACAAACAAGGAATGTAACAGGAAAACATTTTTTTTAATCCTTGTGATTTTACTTTTTTCGTTGCTAAAGTCGTTTTTAAGATGTATTTACAGGTTAAACATCACATAGAAGTAAACTTTAGTAAAATTAAATGGTATTCAAATAAGATTCTGTTGTGTAGCTTCAATTTCACATACACAGTACCTACCTACACCAAAGTATTGCCCTGACAGTAAAAAACACTATTCACCATAAAAATATTTCTCCCTCTATATTTCAAGTTAGAACACATAGCATAGCAATCAAACTAAGTCCTGACACAACTTATTCTTCCAACAAAAGTGATTTATGTAACTTAGAAGACAGACGACAAACATCGAAGCACTAGTATAAGCGAGCTAAGTTCAATCGTTAGAGGAACTTAAACAAAGGATGGCAAACTTGAGTTGTTAAAAGTTTTTTTTTACGCAAGGAAACGGGTAGTCCGAAGTTAGACTGTGTGTTGTGTTAGATATTTATCGGATTAGATTTATCTAAGATCAGCTGTTACTAGGAGAAGAACAATTTTATTTCAATTTAAAGACATACACCAGTACCCCTATCATGAGTTTTTTTGACGTATAGTTTCGTTAACGTAAGCATATTTTGAATTGAAAATACAGCAGTCCTGGAACATTTTGATAAAATTTTATACAATTTGCACATTTTAAAAAATACAGATAATCAATTAAGTATTTAATTTATATAAATATTGTGTAACAAACGTGTATTTTCAATTCAAAATATGCTTACGTTAACGATACTACACGTCAAAAAAACTCATGATAGGGGTACAGAAGCCCAATTTTATTCTCGAAATGAAAAATGAGTTCCGATTTGGTTCCGATATAATCTCAATGCCATATAATTATGTCAGAAATAGTATTCTGTTATCCATTTGACCTTATCACTTAGTACATGAGAATACCATTTGTGACATATATGGCATTGAGATTATATCGGACGGAACCAGATCGGAATTATATTTTGAACATTTTTATTTACGAGAAAAGGTTTCTGAAGTTCAATTCTTAATCAATTATCAGTACCTACCTAGGTGACCGAGTTTCACTTGGGATTTTCTCAGGGACGCCTATTTAGATAAACTTGGCAAGTAAAACATCGAAATACAGAATTTCATCCTGTTAGAGCCGTTTCCGAGAGCACATTATGTAGGTATACAAGAATTGCTCAAGAATGACACTCGACCAAACTCAGATTGGATTAAGAATTGACTTCAAATTGGTATTATGTTTCTTTTTGTTGACTTTTGTTTATGCACATGAATACCAGTTTTTTTTTATTTATATGCCAGTTCAGAATATAGCAAGACATTTTACAAACTTTTTTGTTTATTTCACCTTCTATGTATGCATATGAATATCTAGAAAAACATAGCCGCGTGATTCGATAGTTAAACTGACACCTACTGACATAAGTATTTTAGGTGACGATCTCTTAAGTCTACCTCACTCTACATAACACAATGTACACATGCATTGCACGTACGCAAACTTGGAAACCAAACCAAAACTGCATCAATATCAAAACTCGATCTAAAAACGAATTTCATCTACGCGCAGTGTGCATGAAATTGTTGTATAATGAAACAAGCACCCGAGGGACGACCCTGAAACGCCACGTGTTGTTACCGCGTTGATTGAATTTGTCACGCCAAAGAGTACATGCGTGTCACTAGAAAATTTTGCGAAATGAAACATTTTTCACAGGCTGCTGTCTAGGGATGTCCGTCAACGGTTTTGGCGTCCCGTAATTGACGGTTCGAATTGAAGTATGTTCCACTTTTGAGTGATGAGTTTTTTTTTCGGGGATTTGGATTGTCTGTTGTTTTTACAATATTGCGATGCGTATGCTGAAGACTGTGTCTCATCACCAAAAAGGGAGTATTTGGTAAAACTTGTAGGTACCTAATGGAATCCGTGTCTTCAGTCAGTTCTTGTATAGAGAAAACACAAACTTAACATTCAAACGCAAGTTCCAATTGTGATTTAACTGTTATAAACCCTTACTTAAAATTGATACATCTATCGTGTCCTATAACAAAACATGGCTACTCGTTGCACCCAATTTCAATAGTGGTTCCAGTCAGTTTTTCCATTCGAATATCCTATATTGGATGGACTATAGACAGCTTAATATTTACAATACTACGTCATATTGAGGCTATGAATACGAACAGCACTATAACTTTATCGAATAGGCTTGTCCAGTTATGAACGTATGCCGTTCTGACTCCCAAGTGACGTCACCTAAATCATCTTTTGTAGATATCGCACACCTAGATAAAGATTGGCACAACTCAAAATTATCCAAAATCGACCTATTGTGATTATCGGAATCTGTTTTCGACGCAGATTCCGATAAACGCAATAACTCGATTTTGGATTATTTTGAGTTGTGCCACCCTTTATCTAGGTGGTGTGCGATATGGAAAGACCTCCGTGATTGTTTATAACTATTGGAACAAAGAAGATACAAGTTACGATTTGGTTTCGTTGTAGTTTTGCTTTCACTGCTTCTTCTAATGTAGTTGCTGCATCAAACGAAGAATGTCGTATAGGGAAATTTTGGGCTATAATAAAATTACAAAAGGTAAAGCATAAGCCATAAAAAATCGAAACTTTTCATAATATATGATGGCGTCAGCGATGGTTGAGCGGTAGCGTTGTCTTCATCTCGATTCAGTGGTACAGGGTTCATGACGTAAATCTGCTAATAATAACTCAGTTTCAAAATAAAACGGTTACTTATTTTATTTCACAATAATAAATTCGGTACAAATCACATTGATAACAATTCTCTAATTTCGGGCAAACCGGCAGTTTCATGTCGGAGAAGCGTATCGGTCGCTTGCTCGCACAAGACTGCGCGCCGCGTTCCCACCATCACCTCTCTCAACACGACTCTGTCCACGCGCCGCCATATTGCAATGACGTCACGGCGTTTACCCTCTCCTTGTACTACGGTAGTCAATTGAGAGACTAATAATAATCGTTAAGCTATCGTTCTCCACGACATATAAATAATGGAATTTATTTATATTATTTTCCATATTATTAATAACTTTATTTCGAACAAAATTCACTTCATATTTTCCTCACGGCGTATTTATTTTGGGTATAGCCCGACTAGTTTCAAACTCCAACCGAGTTCCTAGTCAGGAGCTCATCAGGCGGCGAAGTCGCAAGTGAACTTCGGGTCGTGACATACCCGAAAATAATAACATGAATATTACGAGCTATAATACTAAGAACTTTGTGTCCGCACCGTTATATTTGTCAATTGCAAATCTCTAGTAAAGTCAACGATCGCAGCGCACGCCTTGGCAGAAATGTGTAGTCATTTCGGCGAAGAATGTCCATTTTTCTATTCTACTTATTCTATTCAATAATATATTTAAGGGAGCGCATCCGCAGCCGGCGGCGGCTCCCAAAAATAACGCCGTTGGGAACCGGAGTAGCCTTGGAGTAGCAGTGCTACCAGACGAAAATAATTGCAAACTACCGTAGCAGCAGATTAATGTTGCCGTGTTTTAAGTTGAATTATCTACCTACCTTAGACTGACTTTTAAATTACAGTGTCAATGTAATACAAAAACTTTTTTGGACTTACAAGGAGGAGGGAGGTTGTCGACGGAGCCCCGCTACGCGGGGCTCCTATTTCTGTCTGCAAGGTTAAAAGTAACCTAACACGAAGGGGTCAACCCCTTCGAACCTAACGTGTCGGGGTGTCCAAGTTCCCGAGCTCGCTTCGCTCGCTTTTGGACCCTAGTTAGGTATGTTACTCAAATGAAACATGAAATATTTTTTTAATTATGCCAAATTGCCAACCCCATTTCCCGCTTTTTTCCAATGTCAGCGCCGGCTGCCAATTTAGCAACCGGCGGCGGCTGCAAATTCAGGCCACGGCGGCGGTCGCGGAGTCACTTCCTATATTTAAATATCGACAACAACACTATTTGACCTTTTTCATTTATATTATTTTGCTAAATAAACAATGAAATATTTGTACTTATGTCATCATTACTCATTACTTGACATCATGTCCGGAATAGTTGCGAACACTAGGCGGCGCCACTGTCGCGCACATAGCGATTATTGTCAGTCTATTCTGTACCGACACGCCGCGTGGTATCACCGCGAGAACTGCCAATTTGTTTGCGAACGTTCGAGGGAGAATGTCACGGTGAGATTCTCCCTCGAACGTTCGCAAACAAATTATATGCCAATTCTCGCGGTGAGCATGTCGGCATAGAATAGAAAAGCTGTTAGTAGATAATAAACAAAAGCCACTTCAATTGTGAACTTTCTATGAATAGCACTGTTCTATAATATTACTTCTAAGACGAAATCGCGAAAAAAAAATCAGCTGTTCCACGTTCACGTACCTAACTCAATAAAATGTATGGAGCAGCTGATTTTTTTTCGCAATTTCAGGGTCCGTAAAAGTGTTCATAATGATGACCCCTTTTGAGATCAAAGAGGGTTTTTGTTAATGCTGTAGATTTTGAATCAAGGAAGCAAACTAACTTAGCATGTTTCATTAATGGAGTATTAAATTATTGGCCAGGCATAATTTCGGAACTATATCTAACATTACGACATAATATTCTCAACTAAAACCAATATCCAATCGGAACTTGTACAGGGGACGTGTCGAATAGTTTATCGCTCGAGGCCCGGAGAGGTTCGCCGTGTGCATAATACAACTGCCGGCGACCGCCCCACTTCCGCGTTTTGAGGGTTAGGTCGGGAGCTGGCTTTATATTTATTTTAATTTTTTCCACCTCTGCATTGGCAGTGATAGTCTAGTAGTTAGTGACAGCCTAGTGGTTTAACCATGTGCCTCCCACGGCGAGTGGTTCGAGTTCGATCTCGAGGCACGCATCACTGACTTTTCAAAGTCATGTGCCTATTAGAAATTAATTACCACTTGCTTTAACGGTGAAAGAAAACATTATGAGGAAACCGGCATGTCCTAGAACCAAAAATTCGAAGACATGTGACGTCCACCAACCCGCACTGGGCCCGCGTGGTGGACTACGGCCCACTCCCTCTCACAGTCAGACGAGGCCTGTGTCCCAGTAGTGGGAAGATTATAAGCTGATTATGGATGCTATGCTATGCCACCTCTGCCTCAGATTGCTTTGTTGGTCTAGTGGTCACGAGCGTCATTGTTGAACGTAGAGTCCTGAGTTGAATTTTCTGGTCCGGCAGTATTGTTGAGTCTTCCATTAAGAAATTCTCGGTAGTAAGCCTGGGGTCTAGATACAGGCCTCTTCTAGGAAATACAGTCGTTATGTTTTATTTTTTATCTCTAGGTCACTTCTGTTTAAACATGAGTTTCATAAAAGTCAAACTTCGGTCAAAGGAACTGGCAGTAAACGTCTTTCTGTTTTATTACAATACCCTATGCTAAGCTAGTCACAAGCAAAAACGTCAAAATCCTTTCATTCCATTTTCAGCAAGTGAAGATCAGCAAAATAGTGGATAAAGACGATTTAAAATGTTTATTTATACATTCCATCTCCCGTCTAACTAAGTAGTGGAAGTGAGACTTGGAGGCTAAGTCTAGGTACAAAGTTGTACACAGAACAGACCGTCCAAGACATCTGTCGAACTTGTGCACAATGTCACCGTCCCGACTACTTCATTAGTATATATCGCAGACTTAGTTTAATAACTCACTTACAAGAAGTACCTGCTGAATTAATTTGAATTCCGTGTTAGTTTCAGTGGAAAATTGCTTTCATGCTTGCTTCGTATAGAGGAGAATTTATTGGTTAGTGATAATGTTTAAAAAAAAAGTAACCATGTAGATGGAATTTTTGCCCATTATTTTCACAGAAAATTACATTTGGAACAGTCGAATTCCGTTAGTGTAAAACTTCCAAAACAAACCCAAAAATAACTTCAAAAAAAGATGTCGAGCTACTAGATTTTTGCTTGGTCGCATGTCGTCTGTTGGGCTAGGCAAGGCTGGTCAACCAAAAAAAGCGGGCCATAATTTTGATTGTATGCCAGATGGCGGGCCAACTAGTCAATAAAACTTGCCTACAGTTATGGTAAATAGCTATTTAAATGATGGGCATTTGTTTTTCACAAAGCTCAGAGTTGAAAACGGTGCTGGCGGGCAAAAGGTCTGTAAGGTTGACACCCCTACGTGAAGATCTTAATAGTCATACGTCTCGAAGTGGCTTCCTAACTAATTTTGAAACACTACGCCTCACACACACTGGCGAGAAACGAGGTATGCCTGTATACATGTGCTCAAGAGATAAACCTATATCCGTAAACTTTACCCTATCTATGTAGTGTTAAAATACACCTCAGGGAGATAGTCTGGTCTAAGTTATGGCGCACAAATTGATCGGCCCGACGTGTCTGGACGTCAGTTTTGGAGTATAAGGAGTTTCCTCTGGGTCTGGCGTATAAAATGATTATGGGGTTATTTGGTATGTGCAAAGTGAATTGTTTTTCTTTTTTGTAGTTACAAAATGTATTAACCTATTTAAAATAAGTTAATAAATCGAACGATCCGTCTTTGCGATAATCGCCTCGTGTATGGCTACCTTAAGCTCTATTTAATTAAAAACTACTTCTCTTGTCTCCAAATAAAAAGTTAATTAGACATTAACACGATCGACAACGTCTTCGAGAAAGCCTGTTCAATTACATGAAACGGCGTGCACGATTGTGAATGAGCGCTTAACTGAAAAAGACCTAATTACAGCCTTTTGTCCCAGAAGCGTTATTGAATCGAAACCCTACTTAGGCCATGTTGTTTCATCTTACAGTTACGTATCTGTAACCGTCAAATATGGCGGCTTGTACGACAATTTCATACTGACTTAACGATTAGGTACGTACTGACTTACGGATACAGATGGTTTGAAGCAACCCGCCCTTAGTGAGGCGGTATTACTTCTATTCATATTTGTATTGTTATTCTAGAATTTTTTTGAAGTTTCTAGAAGTTTTGCTGATTTGTGTACATAGGCTGGTTATCGGCTGACTATTGACCTTTCAGGTAGAAAGTTCACTTATGTGACCTTTAATTTAAGGCGAAGGTAAATGGTAACGGCCAGTTTTAAATCTCTTATTTCGCCGTCAAATAATGCAGATTAGTTGTGCAATTTTTTTATGTTAAACTAGAACATTATATACATCAATCGTACCTGTGAATATTTAACTATTGTAGTAAAATACTTAATGAAATAAATTCATGAATTCGTGTCTACCCAAAACATAAAAACGTAATTACTTTCAAATCGCTTAAGATATTTTCATGATTTGTTTTGTGTGAAAAGACTATGTTACTACCTATAATATTGCCTGTTACTTTTTTTTTATTTTATATTTTAGATACTAAAAAGTAATAATACGTCTAATTCTGCACAGCGCGCTCCTTGATAGGCGAGTCGTATTGCTCGGTGGATGTATGTCGCGTTGCTTGAGCTCAGCGCAGAACACTCAAGCTATACCGCCCAAATCACTCAAGGCCGTTGGCGTATACCGGGGCCTTAAATTTGGAAAGCACATTCGTAAATATTTGGCCAATCGATTAAATATTTAAAACCCTTTAAAGACGCATTTTTTTCTAGCAATCTATACCTATTATAATATTATAAAGCTGAAGAGTTTGTTTGAACGCGCTAATCTCTGAAACTACTAGTCGGATTAAAAAAAATCGAAACCCAAAACTAGAAAAAATTGTTTGATATTCGATTATGTTTTATCGTATGGTTATCCACCACTAGACACCGATAAATCGTTGGTGCGCTAAGAGGAATAAAATATTAATATTTCTAGCAGTGAAGCGCACCGGTGCACTGGGAGGAATAGAAAAATTATAAAACGGTGCGCATAGCACTGGTGCGATTAGAAGCAGTGCGCTAAGTGGAATACTTCTCTGGAACTATCAGTCAGATGTTGATGTTGTCAGTCAAAAAGTTGTTCATAATGATGAGTACAATGACCCCTTAAAATATTTCCACTGTCTGACCTGCCACCCTGTATATTATATCCCACTAACTCCCAAATCGCCGCAATTCCTCCAATTCGCTCCAAACAAGACGAACGACAAAGTAAAATGGATTCCACAGTAACCTTTAGCAGTGAGAATGATAAAATTGGAAAATATGTATAGCAACGGAAGAACGCAAACCCCCAACAATTCCATTTTTGCTTCACAATACAACTTTGCATTGGGCTCGCTGTGACGTGGGCGCGCTTACATTGTACCGTAACTTTATATTTGGAACGTTTTTTGTTTTGTTATTTTTTGTCTTGTTTGATATGTTTATTTTGTGCTAGGGATTTGGCTATGTTGTTGGATTTTTTATGGGAACACGACGAGTATAATTTTTGACACCTGCAGTAGGCGACACAGTTAATAGTTTTCAAAAATCATAAATGTACACAATCATATAAAAAAAATCACGTTAACTACACACGTAACATAATAATCACAAGATCTTGCTACGCGTGCAGTTGACACCGATGCAATGCGGAGATTTTTTTATGCTATTTAGTAAGTTTTTATTTTTGTTAGTAGAATAAACTATGTCGGGATTTACACCATGTACCTGTTTATTTTTGATAGGAAGAACTTCCAGTTCTTCCGTGATCATGGCGCATGCAACTGCGCCGAATTATCGGAGTCTCAAAAATAAACAGGTACATGGTGTAAATCCCGACATCGTTTATTCTACTAACGTCAATAACCATGGAACTTTAAAACTTTTTATTTTTGTACATAAAACTGTATACATTGTGTAAATAACTAAAATTTTAAAGTAGCTACAAATATATCAAAATGCAACTACAGTATCTTAAGACACAACGGTGTAACAAGCGGCCTTCAGAATACTCTAGGCATCTTTGAATGTTCGCTACTAAGGCATAGAGCTGCCTGACGGCTATTCTTCTGGAAAAAAGGAAAAATTTAAACATTGCCCGCCATCTCGATGTTTTTGGAATAGATGCAAGATTGTGAGATATCTGTATTAGTATTGGACGTCGGAAGATATAATAATTTGTGAAATAAGTTGTAGACATGAAATTATAATTATGGTAGAGGACTGTCATTTGTTTAGATGAATTTTATGTAAAGTAAGCTTTTATTGGTTAGTAATAATTCTGATAATAGCAACACTTGAATGTTAATGATGCAGAAATGTGAGATAGTGTAAAATTGAATAGTTCTGCCTTATGTAGATAGGTTTTATGTGAGGTATCGTAGGTACCTACTTTACGCGTGTAATTTTAAATTTTCCTAGTATGATTGTTAATGACTTATTTGATGTTCTATTCCGAGTAAGCTCTCTACCAAATTGCATCAAAATCGGTTCAGCAAGTTAGGCCCGAAAACCTGTAAAACAGAGCGATTACTTTCTTATTAATTTCATTTTTATCTAGCGATGATTTCAAATTTTTTTTTGTTATTTTTCTGAATTATGACAAACAATATACTTATTCTCAAATAATATAGCTATTCTCAAAGTACTATCGACTTTATTTGTCAGATACTCGATAGAACATCAATCGATATGATCTCGAATACACTGAGACCTTTTACGATGATTGAACCACCATAGAATACCGCAATGATGATATATATCACTTTATCGGGACAAAGGCAAACGCAATACCGAATACGTCAAGTAATATGTAATATGAAACTTGTCGAAATTATTATGTGGCACCCTTTTCATCTGCTCAAACCCCGTGGTGAGGGGTGGATGATACTTTATTGTTGGCAACTACAGCCCTGGAGGGATTGCCGCGTCTT
The DNA here is from genome assembly GCA_948465475.1 of Thalpophila matura. Lineage (NCBI taxonomy): Eukaryota > Metazoa > Arthropoda > Insecta > Lepidoptera > Noctuidae > Thalpophila > Thalpophila matura. Next base: position 15,746,220 of record OX419185.1, read on the forward strand.
GAGTGTTGGGAATATTCGAAGGTGTTTTGTAATACCTATCTATATGTAATTCTCGACATTATATGCATCGGATCTACGAAACTTAAGGTTTTCAGGCAGCAAAAATAAAATTCACTATTATATTAGAAAGCCTTTATTTTATTTTTAAGATTTTATTGACTTAAGTATGTAAATTATGTGTTTTCTCAGTAAAATCGTTAAAAAAAAGTTAAAACCGCCTTTAAAAGGATTGCAATAATGTTAAGTGTGAAACGAGTTTCGGAAGTGCTTTCGTGAAGATGCCTTTGATTTTTAACCGACTTCCAAAAAGGAGGAGGTTCTGCATTCGGTTGGTTTTTTTTTTTTTTTTTTTTTTTTTTCATGTATGTACACCGATTACTCCGTGTTCTATGAGCCGATTTACGTGATTCTTTTTTCATATGGTAGAAGAAGCTCGCGAGGTGGTCCCATATAAATTTTATTAACTTTGGTTGAATAGATTTTTAACCAGGTGTAATAAACGGTATTTTTGGTGTATCTCGATGACATCATGACGATGATGAAAAAGTGATATTGTGTAAGTACATGAATTCCTGAACGCAATCGATCTCGATATTATGCATACATAACATCACGCCGATATTTCCCGCAAGGTTAGACAGAGGTGTATAGTACACACAATTTTTTCATGCTTAAGTCGCATTTGATAGAAGGCTAGGGAGCGAGCCTATTGCTATTACAAACTGAAAAAACACTGTTTTTAGGGTTCCGTAGTAAAACTAGGAACCCTTATAGTTTCTTCATGTCCGTCTGGCTGTCCGTCTGTCTGTCCGTCTGTCTGTCCGTCTGTCCGTCTGTCACACCCTCGTCAAATCTACAGTTCTTAACCAATTTGTATGAAACTTCGTAGATAGATGTCTTTTATAAGCCGCCATTAAGGCCTATAGTGAAATTACGAAAACTAAAATTATTAGGGGGGGCTCCCATACATGGAACTGAGGGATGAAAAAAAATATTTTCGCGCACCCCACCATGTGGGGTATCGTTGGATAGGTCTTTGAAAATAACATGAAGGTTTCTAAATACTTTTTTTATTTAAGTGCATATTGAGTGAACTAGGAGCTCCCAAAGTCGTTAACAATGTGTCCCCCCCCTGTAATTTTCCAACCGCGCAATCGAAAAATCTGAAAAAAATCAAGCTTATAGCACTTAATAAATACTTTCGATTGAAATTAGTTCGAACAAGATACGTCAATAAATTTTTGAAATATTCACTATTTTCCATTTTGAGTTTGACAACCGTAAAAATAATAATATTTCATAATAATATTATGAAATACAAACTTGTATTTGCGGTCGGAACACTGAAATACTTCTTGCTACGGAACCCTACACTGTGCGTGGTCCGACACGCTCTTGCCCGGTTTTTGTTTACTGAAACGCTCTTATCCACCAACATCTATGAATATAAGTATTTAAATTAGTGGAAGTAATCGATCTCGGTAAAAGTACATACAAAATGTGTGTCAAAGGCAGCTATGCATGATTGTATGGTACTTTTATATACGTAAGGTATTATTATCAAAAAACATGACATGTTACATTACACTAAAAAGTAAAAAATAAAAAACAGGTTTTAAAAAAACCGAATTCCAAAAACTACACTAAAAACTATGAAATAAAAAGTTTAAACCTCCATAATTAAAAATCTAAATGTATATTGAAGTCGGCGGGGCCTAGCATGAAAATAAGCAAAATTGCAGATTAACAAGGACTAAAAGGAAATCTTAATTTCCACGTGCACACACTGCGCAGACCCTTCCTGTTTAAAGACTGAGAGGCAAAAACCTGAAGAGGCCCCGCCGACTTCAATATACATTTAGATTTTTAATTATGGAGGTTTAAACTTTTTATTTCATAGTTTTTAGTGTAGTTTTTGGAAGTCGGTTTTTTTAAAACCTGTTTTTTTTTTATTTGGTTTCATCCCGCACCGACTTCCGAAACAATTTCACACGACATTATTGTGATCTGTTTGAAGACGGTCTTAACTTTTTTTAAGTTAATGTTAAATATATGTTATGTAATATGTTATGTAATATTCTATTGTAGAATTCGAAACTACCGTTTACTGCGAAGATCGTTTAATTAGCTAAGTGGCATCGATTTTACACGACAGAAAATGCCACTTCAACACGACATAATTATAACGTATTCACCCTTACCACAAAAAAGAAAGACACGCGTTAAACGCGAATGCTACCAAAAATAATACACACTTATTTTAGTCAAGTTAGTGCTAAAACAAGTGCGTATTATTTTGGTAGCATTGTACGGCCCATTATGTCTTGAATTATTGATGATGTCAAAGTCGTACGGAGCTATTAGTTATAATTATTATGCGGTGAGGTCACTAGAATTCTACCCGTCATTGCGATGATTTTCTTATACGGTCAGGTAAAGGGATTCTTTAGCAGGTTCACTTTCATTCATAATTGATCGTATATTCAAACTTCGAAGCAATTCGGATTCGGATTTGCTTCGAAGTTTGAATACATGACCAATTTTTTTCATAATTCTTTAGTTCTTAAAATTTTATTCTTTGGGCACCCGTAAACGAGCCAATTTTATGGCAATTTCTTTCTGCAACTGTATAGCCGCGAGTTGACATCCATATCGTGCAACTCAGTAGAACATTCACCGCAAGGTTGCAGTAGAGACCGGTGATATTGCAATGAAATTGATGGTACATCATAATAACTGCAGTAGCAATTAAACCAGCCTCGCTACCCACTATTATCATCTCACTTGCTCACCTCTACAATCACAAATTCCTGCACTTATTTATATGAACAAGCAGTGATAGCCTAGTGGTCTAACCATGTGCCTTCCACGGCGAATGGTTCGAGTTCGATCCCGAGTCCCGCACCGCTGACTTTTCGAAGTCATGCGCGTATTAGAAATTAATTATCACTTGCTTTAACGGTGAAGGAAAACATCGTGAGGAAACCGGCATGTCCTAGAATAAAAAATTCGAAGACATGTGACGTCCACCAACCCGCACTGGGCCCGCGTGGTGGACTACGGCCCACTCCCTCTCACAGAGAGGAGGCCTGTGTCCCAGCAGTGGGAACATTATAGGCCGATTATGCTATGCATGCTATGCTTATGCTTATTTATATGAACTCAATTGTTCAGCACTATAGCTGTTGTTGCTACCTTACTTATACTCTGCAATATCTTGCATAGCTGAATTGCAGCAAGAGTATCGCCGTAAATATTGCTTATCTATAGTTCTCAGTAAGATGCAATTTTTATAGCCCGTTTACGAGCCCTATAAAGCGAATCACACACCGCCCCGCGCTACGCTGCGGGGTGCGTGGCGACGGAACAAAAGCCCCGCGCGTGAATGCGTTTTCAGTGTGTTGCACTACGCGTGATTTCTATACAAATACAGGTACTTGCAAACAACGGAAGATCACGCACTCCACGTGCTCCCGCTCTACGCTGCGTGATGCGGTGCGGTATGCGAATCGCCTTAAATAAATATTGAAAATGTCCTTTCTTGCAAAACGTCCTTCCGACTATTCTTTCCGGAGTTCCAAGGAATTATTTAAGCTATGCAGACAACGTAAGATTATGAACGATAACAGTCCCAACGGCGGAGTCTATAATTGAACGCATACATAATTCACCGACTTTCCGACTTGGTCGAACAGCTAATTATATTAAAGCAAACTCCATATCTTGGGTCTTTGCCAATACGACACACGGATGGTCCTGTTGTTAAGCTAATTGCTGAGAAAATTAAGGTAATTAGGTAGGAAATATACAATATACAATCTAGACACAATTTTTGTAGAACCTCACGTTTTTATGGGGTGTTTCATTCAAAAAGTTAGTATTACCTATACTAACTTTTTGAATGAAACACACCATAAAAACTTCGAAGCAATTCGGATTCGGATTTGCTTCGAAGTTTGAATACATGAACAATTTTTTTCATAATTCTTTAGTTCTTAAAATTTTATTCTTTGGGCACCCGTAAACGAGCCAATTTTATGGCAATTTCTTGCTGCAACTGTATAGCCGCGAGTTGACATCCATATCGTGCAACTCAGTAGAACATTCACCGCAAGGTTGCAGTAGAGACCGGTGATATTGCAATGAAATTGATGGGATGGATGGATGGATGGATCTTGGGTCTTTGCCAATACGACACACGGATGGTCCTGTTGTTAAGCTAATTGCTGAGAAAATTAAGGTAATTAGGTAGGAAATATACAATATACAATCTAGACACAATTTTTGTAGAACCTCACGTTTTTATGGGGTGTTTCATTCAAAAAGTTAGTATAGGTAAGTACCGGCATTAATCATGAGCACAGATCGCGCATGTACATTTTAGGCCTAATAGACAATAGACAGTTGACAATATGTTATAGAGAATGGTCCAATTGTCTAATTGGACCATTCTCTATAACATATTGTCAACTGTCGACTGTCGCGATTGGTTCGTCAGTCGATGCGCTCTCCGTCTTCTTCATTCCGCCAAAGAAACCGAAATATCAGCTAATGCGCAGGTGACGTTTGTGCTCATAACTGCTGCCGGTACCATTACTATTGTAGATAAAAGTTTAATACGCGCGTAAATTGCACATGTAGTGAATGCAACAGGGTGCTCCGAGAAATTGGATTTGCAAGTAGTCAGACGCGTGAAGCGCGCACTTGTAGACGGAATGTACTGGCTTATAACATTGATTTGCAAGTAGTCAGACGCGTGAAGCGCGCACTTGTAGACGGAATGTACTGGCTTATATCATTGATTTGCAAGTAGTCAGACGCGTGAAGCGCGCACTTGTAGACGGAATGTACTGGCTTATAACATTGATTTGAAAGTAGTCAGACGCGTGAAGCGCGCACTTGTAGACGGAATGTACTGGCTTATAACATTGATCTCGCGCGTGTCTGTAAACGCTTTATCTGGACAAGGTATTAATTACCCCCATATCCTTAAATCATCATCATCCACCTAGCCTTTTCCTAAATTAGATTGGGGTCGGCTTCCAGTCTAACTGGTTGCGACTGAATAATCAATATTTTACGTGGAAGGACTGCCATCTGACTTCTACGACCCAATTATTGGGAAATACGAAAGTTAGACCAGTTGTCAGACTTTTGGGCTCCTGACTGCCCGTAACGACTGTCAACGCGTTTACAGAAGCTTTTCAAAGTCAGGCCTTTAGAAGCATCTCAAGAGTGTGGTGAGGCATCTTATGAAAATCAATACGCTGTTAAATTTCAGCAAATAGCAAATTTGAGCAGAGATTCCGGAAAAAATGCTGAATAGCAATTACGGAAACTGCCATTTATTCATCTTCAAACAAGAAAAATAGTTCCATATTTCTTATGCACAACCCTTTAGCTCTCGTATCTAGGGTAACGAACAAAGGCATCTTTCTCCGCCACAAAGCTCCTCATCTGCCTCGCCTGTGTGTTCCTCAGATGTCCTGCCTCATTTTCAAGGGATTCACATTACTCCGCGAATATTCGCTGGTTGACGTTACGTCTGAAATATAAAAGAGGCATTCTCTTGAGCGCTGCAGGCTGCGTTGACGTTGAAGTTTGTTATGAGGTGTGGCTGCTTAAGGGTTTGGTGCATTTGTTAGATGTGACCGAAGCTGTGTTTCGCTTTAGCATTTTATTTCGTGTAGGTACAATTTCATAATTTAATAGCTAAATACGTAGCTTTTAAATGTTGAAATATTTGTGAATTGCTAATACATCTTTTAAATGAATTAAATGGTATTAAAATTGTAGTTAATTATGTCGGTGTTTTGTGATTGCGACTTCCTGCTGTCATGGACTTTCAAATATCATGGATTTCAAAACCATTGCTTCTCGATTATCTCAAGACGCACCAGAACTCGACAAACATAAATCTATAATCTTATTAATAATTTATAATGTGAAGAGAAAGCTTTGTATTTCTTTATAAGCACATTGCGCGTACGGAAGAGTTTGAAACTTGGCATAGGTAAAGTTTATATCAAGAAGGAGTGCAGAAAGGTAATATTTTAATGAATTTCGACCACTAACTAGTAAAAATAAATTAATCTACAAATCACGTCTTCAATGTTCATCAAAATCTAACACTACATGTCGTCCAACACCATTAATTCCAAGCCACGCAAATTATAAAGGCAGCTCCATCGGGACCAACGTTGCTACAGTATTTGCGCTCGTTAAAAATGCCAGAACATTCTATAGAACCGTGCTTTTAAGCATTTTCAGAACATTGTTTAGATAGATGAGAGAGAATGGATGCTTAAGGCGCTGATAACTGCCAACGGCCTTGAGTGATAAGGGATAGCTTGAGTGTTCTGCGCTGAGCTCAAGCTACGCGACATACGTCCACCGAGCAATACGACTCGTCTATCAAGAAGTGCGCTGTGCCGAATTAGACGTATTATTACTTTTTAGTATCTAAAATATAAAATAAAAAAAAGTAACAGGCAATATTATAGGTAGTAACATAGTCTTTTCACACAAAACAAATCATGAAAATATCTTAAGCGATTTGAAAGTAATTACGTTTATATGTTTTGGGTAGACAGTAATTCATGAATTTATTTCATTAAGTATTTTACTACAATAGTTAAATTTTCACAGGTACGATTGATGTATATATGTTCTAGTTTAACATAAAAAAATTGCACTAACCTGCATTTTTTGACGGCGAAATAAGAGATTTAAAACTTGAGATTTACGGCCGTTACCATTTACCGTCGCCTTAAGAGCGCTTTACTTTATTTAAGTTACGTTAAGGTTTTGTGGTTCAACGACAGCACCTTTTCGCTTTGTGGTTTTTAAAGGTGAATATGTTAAGGTGACAATAGGATAGGCAGCATATTTTTGTTGTAATATAAGTAGGTATATAAATGTTTATTGTTATTGAAATTTGCTTAAATGTGCTGCAAAACTTCTTGGTAAATTCGGTTTAAAGACATTTATTTTCTCAAAAAGAACAAATAGAACAATACAAACTATATATTAAAAGGTTAACAGATCGAAATGAACTAAGTAGTAGCTTAGGACTAATGTTAGTTTATACATTACTATGTTTTATTTTTAATATATTCTTCTAGTTTCTTTTTAAAAATATTAAGGCTATTGCTGTTAACAATGTATTTGGTAGTTTATTGTACATTTGGGCACCTTCGAATAATATATAAATTAATTGATCAATTCATTTTATTATTTAAGATTTGAAAGAAACTTATTTTTTGGTTTTTAACATATTGTTTGATATACTTGTAGGTATGTTGAAGTTTACAGAGCACATTAATTTACAAACCTTATGGGATTATTTGTACTAAATAAAAACTGTATACCAAAGCACCATCTTAAAAAAATAAGCGACAAAATTGAATAGCCACTTGGGCTATTCAAAGTTACTTATTTTTAGTGGCTATTCAATTCCGCCGCCTATCTTTTCAAGAGAAGAGAAACGTAAACAAAAATCACGCCACAACAGATTCTCGCGAGGAAATTATTCCATATTCGTAATGACCCTCCTCTACTCTTTGTCACAAAGAAAATAACGAGAAGTCTGCTAACTGATTGTGGCCGGGGAGACATGCACAAATGGATGAATAAAAACTTCGTAACGAGTGGCTACGATCCTTTGCGGTACAAGAGACCGTGCATTGTGTTTCGAGTAGTGTGTGGGTCGTGGCCCAAGTAACAAGAGAACAAAAAAAAGAACAAAATAGTAGATTATTCACCAAGGGGATAAAGCAGTGTCTTATGTCACGGGCGCAATATTGAATCCTGAGTGCAGCGAGGGATTCAAGCTCGCCCAAGACGTAGACACGCGTTTATCCCCGAGGAGAATACTCTACTTTTCACACCTGCGAGAAAATAAAAAGCAATATTACATACTAGAATCAAAGTACCTATGATATTCTAGTTTTAATTACAGTAGTGTAGGATCTATTATTTTCTATTAGGGGTACTTACACCACTGGCTCACTATAACACCAAGTACCTACCTACCTAGACTTACGTATTTACGTATCATTCCGACATATACGCCTCTAGCATGACTACGCCTGCCTCACCAGCGTGTACACTATAGACCGCACAATAGACCAAATGTTGGTCGGTAGTCGGTAGTTTCGTCACTCAAAATAATTGTAGTTTGATATTTATTTATTCACCACAGCGATTTGCAGTTCGCGCTTTTTATTTTCTTTTGTTTTATAATCGCGACGGCCATGGCCAGTTCGAATTTCGAACAAGTTCTTTTGGGTACAGGCCTCTGTGGTAAAAGTGTTCATACGAATTTTTAGTTGAGGTTCCAAATTCAAATCACATTATTGACCAAGGGTTATAATGAAATTCAGTACAATATTATTGCCCATGGGCTTTAATGACCTACTTTAGGTTGCAGTTACATGACATATAATTTGACATTTTCGAGCAGGTGGTGTGAAAATATTTTTTTTAAAAACCACGTTTTTAAAACGGACCTAAAAGTATAAAATAATGAAATGAAAAACATGGGGTGCATCTTACTTATTATCTATTGCATGCGCCCTACGTTTTTCATTTCATTATTTGATACTTTTAGGTCCGTTTTAAAAAGGCAGTTAAAAAAAATTAAAAAATAATCTACGTTTTTGAAACCTACCTAAAAGAATTTTTTTAAACTACGTTTTTGGGCAGCTAGCATAAATCATCGTAGTTACAGGAAAATGATCATAGGAGACTGTCTGTAATTTCCGAAAATGATAAAAACAGAAACAAAAAAAAACTTACACCTACAGTCGACGAGAAAAAAAATATAGAAAAAAAAAACACATTTATGTCATTAATCAGGGAACAGCCTATTTAATATATATTACTACTTAAAATTGCATTTTAATTACAATATTTAAATTATTATACCTACATACAAACTGCAGTTGCACGTGCTACCAGTAATTACAATTTGAACATCAATATTAAATTAGGCTAGGTTTACAATGCCGGGTAACGGTTGTTGAATTTAAATTGAATTGTCATGGACCTTGTCGTATGTTTAATACTACAGTGTGACATCAGCTTTGTGTGCGCAAATACCTATTGAAATTATGAATTTTGAAATGGCGAAGCAAATATTACGGGATTTGAATAATAATTTGCTCTATGTGTTGGTTCAATATAATATATTCGACATTTTAGATTGTTATTTTTTTTGTTTTATGTTTAGGCACAAAAACTATGAGTCAAAATAGTGTAATTAATTAATTGTTATATATCTATTTACAATTAATTAATTTAGTAAATCAAGCTTAGTTTTGTAAAAAAAATAGATACCATTTATTAAACTTTAAAGTTTAAACCATGAACCAATGCTCTTATTAGCTTACTTTTTGTTTGGAACACCTTAGATAATAATCCGATTATCTGATCTTTTTACCGCGGCTTTACTTTGAGAGAATTTAACTATATACCGTACCAAAAAATAACAAAAGATAGAAGATCTCAAACATTTTTTTTTTCCTTAGACCACACGGCTAGACGTAGGTATAGTAACGTCTTTGACTCACGGCAGCATTGAAGTCTAACCATGCAAATTATGAGCCAGGTACACATTGACGGCTCGCGCCTTGCCTCTGCGGTCTGTCTGTTTGTTACACACGACGTGTGTTCTGGCTTTAGTTGGAGCAACATAGCGCTGTAGAAGGGTTATTTACAATAGATGTTGGGCTATGTGTGTTTATTGGTAGTGTGTTCTCTGGTTAAGATGGCTGTCTTATTTTTTTCTTTGTGTATGTTGTAAGGTGTTGATGAAATTCTTATTTATATGGGACGACACGACATAGTAACGTCGACGAGACCGTTATTATTATAAGCATAAGCATAATCGGCCTATAATGTTCCCACTACTGGGACACAGGCCTCCTCTGTGGGCCGTAGTCCACCACGCGGGCCCAGTGCGGGTTGGCGGACGTCACATGTTTTTCAAATTTTTGGTTCTAGGTCATGCCGGTTTCCTCACGGTGTTTTTCTTCACCGTTTAAGCAAGTGATAATTAATTTTTAATACGATGACTTCGAAAAGTCAGCGGTGCGTGCCTTGGGAACGAACTTGAACCATTAATTCGCCTGGGAGACAAATGGTTAAACCACTAGGCTATAACTGTTATTATTATGAAACCACTAGCTTCCGCCCGCGGCTTCGCCTGCGTTTTTCGGGATAAAAGGTAGCCTATGTGTTATTCCAGACTATAATCTATCTGTGTGCCAAATTTCATCCAAATCCGTCCAGCCGTTTCAGCGTGAAGAAGTAACAAACATACACACATACCCACACACACACACACACCCACACACACACACACACACACACACAAACTTTCACATTTATAATATTAGTGTGATATAACTATAGAAATATCTTTAGATACCTTCAGCAATATAAGTCACACTTCTAATTTTACATAGTAAGTATGTAAATGGATACCATATTTTTCCATAGATACACCACAGCTTTTCAGCATTTCATAATAATAGTCAAGAGTTTGTGTTACGGTTATTTAAAGGTCCATTTAAGGGTTTCTTTTCAACTTTTAAGGTACGGAACCCTACAAATATTACGCTGCCAGAACCACGAACAATAGTCAGTATGTATTAGGTCCCTTTAGGCGATTCGCACACTGCCCCGCATCACGCAGCGTAGCGCGGGGGTGCGTGATGTTCCGTTGTTTGCAAGTTTTGTATTTGTATAGAAATCACGCATGGTGCAACACACTGAAAACGCATTCACGCGCAGGATTTTTGTTCCGTCGCCACGCACCCCGCAGCGTAGAGCGGGGCGGTGTGTGATTCACCTTAATTAAATTTAACTTTATCTTTGAAATACATTTTCTAGTAGGCACAGCATGAATAAATGCATAAACATTGTGTTGACTGAGTGACAGCAAATTAATTTCGATTTTCATTAAAGTCTTTGACTTTTGAAACTCAACTTTCACTTTATTCAAATTAATATTTCTGAAAGAAAATTATTTGATGTAGATACTTAATTACCATTTAGAGTGACGTTAAATTAGTTTTTACTTGGTAAATGACAGATTAAGTTGGTTTTATTTAAAACTTATTTTGTAATTGTATAAATTAACTTCTTAATCATAAGTGCCTTACCCCATAGATATAAATTCGATTTTTGATCAAAATATCCAGACTGCAACTAATATTATCAACGGGTAAAAGGTGTTTGAAGTTTAAATATTAGGTCTTTACCTATAAAATTGCCGTTCTGCAGTACTGGCCATTTCAAATCAAAATAATTTTTGTTTGGCTAAGAATTCCAATTTCAAATTAATTTTATTTTAAAAACATGGTTTTTTTTTTCCAAAAGTAGTCATTTGTTTATTGATTAGTGTTACATTTTCATCGCATTTCAATCTTTTTCGTCATCATGGATACGTTAAAAATTCGAGTAATTATGGAATACGAGTACCGTCGTAGCAGCAACGCGCCACAAGCGGCACGCAACATCAACGACGTTTACGGAGCTAACACTACAAACCAACGCACCACCTGTTATTGGTTTGCTCGCTACCGTTCTGGAAATTTCGACCTGAAAAATGAACCTCGCGGTCGTCCGAACACTTTGGTTGACAATGACGAATTAAAGGTGATTGTGGAAGCTGATGATACACAATCTACGGCTGAATTAGCAGCAGCTTTCGACGTTAGCGTCAAAACAATATTGGTCCATTTGCGTCAAATTGGCAAGGTAAAAAAGCTTGACAAATGGGTGCCCCACGAACTCAATGATCGCCAGCGCGAAGTACGCGTCGAGACGTGCCTTGCACTGCTCAACAGACACACAAATGAAGGAATTTTGAACCGCATTGTTACCTGCGATGAGAAATGGATTCTGTTTGATAACCGCAAGCGCTCAGCAAGTTGGTTGGATCCTGGTTCAGCACCTAAACAATGCCCTAAACGAAAACTTACCCCTAGAAAAGTGATGGTCACTGTTTGGTGGTCTAGCGCCGGTGTGATTCATCACAGCTTCTTACCAAACGGGGTGAGCATTACTGCAGATGTGTACTGTGAAGAACTGAACACAATGATGAAGAAGCTGGCACATCTCCAACCAGCATTGGTCAATCGCTCGTCTCCACTGCTCCTGCACGACAACGCGCGACCTCATACTGCACAGCAGACGGTCTCCAAGTTGCAAGAACTGGGGTTGGAAGCTCTCCGTCATCCGCCCTACTCACCAGACCTTGCGCCTACAGACTACTAACTTTTTCCAGAATTTGGATAACTTCTTGGCGGGAAAAAAATTCAATACCCGAGAGGCAGTACAAAATCCCTTTGAAGAATTTGTTGCCTCCCGTCCAGCTGATTTCTTAAGGAAGGGCATCAATAAACTGCCACTGCGTTGGCAAAGATGCATTGATTGCATGGGTGATTACTTCGATTAATACAAATAGAAAATACATGAAAAAAATTCGTTTAAATTTTTTCATACAAAACGGCAATTTCATAGGTAAAGACCTATTATATAGTAATTTGGATATTTAGTCCTTGTGTGTTCTTCTTTATTGCAATTTTCGATTTCAATTCTTCTTTATTCCATCTTGCCTGATGCTAAGTGACGATGTGGTCTACGATGGAGCACGCTTGCTTAGAAGAAACTGATTCACTCGCGACTTGAAGACCAGTAGTGCGATTCTGTAACCATCTCACCGTGAAAACTTAGGTGAAGTGAACGTGGAGTGAGCTGTCAATAGTGTCAATTCCTAGCAAAAACAAACTCACTTCACCTAAGTTTTCACGGTGAGATTTTTACAGAATCGACCGGCAGATTGTAACTATCGGGGAATACCCACTCGCCGCAGCCACAATTCCACTGTTTGGCGGTTTTCACAATGAAAGTGGAAACAAAGCGCTTCGCTTTTATTCTAGTGAGAGACTTTTCGATGTGTTTTAGCTTTTTATAGTTTTTAGGGTTCCGTACCAAAATGGTAAAAATCCACTACAAAAAAAATAATAATTTTGGTTTCGGAAGGCGGTGGCTTTGGTTTTTGTTGTTTGTTTTTTTTGCCACCGACTTCCGAAACCAAAATTATTATTTTCTTTGTAGTGGATTTTTGAAGTCGGTTATTTAAAGTTTTTTATTTTTCCCTTTTTAGTTCTTTATCCCGTGTTAGATTACTTTCACGAATTGGTTCAACAGTAAATCTTCTACGGAGTGTGTACCTTTATGCATATAACTTTGTACATAGGAATGATTACATAATGTATTATATACTAAAACCTTCCTGAAAGTATGTAGATTACGTTAGTGAACACCCCATCCAAATTGAATCAGTAGTTTTTGAGAAAATCGCGCACATACAAACATACATACATACATACATACGGGACGAATACAGAACCTCCTTTTTTGAAGTCGGTTAAAAAAGGAACCCTTATGATGCGACTTCGTCGGTCTGTCTGTCTGTCTGTCTGTCATACCTGTTTATTTCAGCAACTTCTAATGCTATCGACTTGAAATTTAGAACAGTTATAAAGAATGCTTGTCCAACTATATTGGAAATGAAAAAAGTCAAAAAATATTTTTATTTTCATTGCAAAAGGGGCCGGACTGGGGGTCCAAAATTTCAAAGTGGGGTTACTAGGTCAAATGACATATCATATGAAAGGGCTTGATCTGCACATTTCAAAATATATTTTCATTTTATTTTATGTCTCACAGTTTTTGACATATGATGAAAAATGTCTGAAAAAATACCATTCCGCCCCCATTATCTCCGAAGTTTGCGGAGCGAAAAATCTGAAATAATTAGGGTTGATAGGAATTGACCCAAATATGGCACCAAAAATAAAACGATGTTCCTAACTAGTACAGTTTTTTCAAAATCATCAAATTTCCTTCACAAACAAACTTAGTTATGCGGTCCGGTTTTTTTCACTTTATACGTCCAAAAATGATACGGAACCCTCGGTGCGCGAGTACGACTCGCACTTGGCGGGTTTTTTTTTATCTCGTAACCACCGTAAGTGATATTTTTAGCAGCTTATTTGCAACCCTTTGCATGAATAAAATTATGTCATAAACAGAGAATTTTCTCTCATATTTCGCAAGAACGCTAAGATGGCAACAAAACAAGGCATTAAACTCGCCTCGTTAACTCGTATAATTAAACTAAATTAATTAGAGTAGAAATTTGAATGGGTTAACAAACAATTAAACCGCAGCTTAGTCTAGATGGCGGTAATGTTAAGTCGTCGTCATATTGCTGACGTCATTGTTGGTAGAGTGAGGTGTTACGTGTTAGGTAGGTACATTATCGTGTAGGTAAATAAAATTGTCTGGAACTGATCCGATTCAGAAAAATATTTCACTAAGAGCTCATTCACACGAGGACGATTCGTTTTTTTGACGAATCGTCTTTTTTCACGATTGGTTTTTTTTAAAAAAAACGAATTGTGATTTTTTTTAAACGGATCTTGTTCGGTAGTTCATCCAAGACTGAGTCAAAGTTCAGTCTTGGATGAACTACCGAACATGATGCGTCACAAAAATCTGAATCACGACACGAATGTGAACTTCAATTCGGATATTTTGCCGACTCGTGATAAAACACGATTCCGCATGCAATGTGGACGTCCACCATGACGTACCGTGTATTTTGACGAATCGTCAATGACGGAACCTGCAGAATGAGCCGTAATAGGAAGCTACATTATTCCTGCGTGCTATAAGCAATTTTTTTGTGATACGCGGACAAAGTCGCCGGGCAAAAGCTAATTGTATACATAAATCTATCTCGACACCGTGTCAATAGATTGAGCGATAGATATGACAAGGTATATAGTCTGATAGTTTGAGTACTTTATGCGACCTACCCATATGTCCTTTCTGATAGTAATGTTCGCTGGGTCGTTGAGCTACCACGATACTCAGCACATGCGTGCACAGTCAGGACAGGTCTACTCAAATCTGTATGGCTCTTTCCTTTAAATGCCATTCCAGACTAACCTGCATGGTCCTTGCATAGTTTCATTTTAATTTGTCTGGACTTTAAAAGAGACTGACCTTTGAGTTTGTTTCGGTGTTTCTTCTCAAAGGTAGTCAGATAGGAAACACCGACCTCATCTAGCTTAAAAATCAAAACAATTTTTGACGTGTAAAAGTGTTACCTGTAACCTATTTACAGAATAAAATATCATTTCACCATTATTTTCATCATCATTTCATTTCAAGCTTTGTACGAGCAATACGAGCATGATTGTGTGGTATATGTATGGAAAACACATACAGTAGTGTTAAATTGAACATGGGCTCCTCTGGGGCTGATAGGTATATTAGGCAATATTTTGGCGAATATTTGGTAATGAGAGCGTGGCAGGTGGGTTTCGTAGTTTGATGTTAGCATACATGCGGGAAGCTCATTCGGGTGTGGACATTGTATGTATTGGGTTGGGGTTCATATTCGTATGAAGCGCGTGTTTATATTCCCTTTTATGAATGTGAACCTTATTCTTGTGCATGTAGTGTTTGTATCCGTGTGGGTTTTCTGTGCGCTGTACGTTCAAGACCTTATGGTGGTGTTTGTGAATGCGGGGGAAGTTATAGATGTAAGTTTTTATGACTATATGGGTACCTGTACATACCTCTATTTTATTTTATTTTTCACTATCAAAATTTTAATCTAACATTTTTAATTAATTTTGTAATTGTAATTTTTGTATATAGGGTCCTACCCTTCATACTCGAAAAATTTTAGGGGGCACATCTATAGGTGGTCAAGATGCCATACAAACGAAAAGAAAATCAATCTGAGTATTTTTTTACCCGACTGCGAGACGCAAAGGAGGGTAATGTGTTTATCAGTCTATGTATGTATGTATGTATGTATGTATGTATGTATGTATGTATGTATGTTTGTTTCTATGTGGCGTTCTAGAGACCAAATGCGTAGGCCGATTTTTATAATTCTTACGTCAATCGATTCGTCTTAACCTTGCGAGTGTCACTAAAGACATAACAGTAATCAAAATTCACCACAGCGACAACCAGACGCCATATTGTCAAAATGAAAAAAAAAAAGTTGATGAACTATGTCAAGTGGGGTGTCGTTGAATAGGTATTTTAAAATCATCTTTAGGTTCCTTTTATCATTTTTCATTTTAAACAATAGTTTAGGATATATAACGATTTAAAGTTGTTCAACAAAGCAATCATTCTCGCTAATTCTTACTTATCCTCAAAACCTATCATGTGGGGTATCAAAATGAAGGGCTCGAAAAAAAGATTACGAAAACATACATTAAAAACTAAAAAGTGAAAAATAAAAATAGTAAATTAAAAATTAAAAAAACCCGACTGCCAAAAAACAACTAAAAAGTTCAAAACAAGAGCACTTTTCAAGCAGTCTGATGCAGTTGGTGGCATAAAATCTAAGATTTAACACAAATAATTGCCACCAACTGCATCAGACTGCTTGAAAAGTGCTCTTGTTTTGAACTTTTTAGTTGTTTTTTGGCAGTCGGGTTTTTTTAATTTTTAATTTACTATTTTTTTAAAATAAATAAATCACATTATTTGAAATAAATTATTTGACACATAAAAATACTATTTTCGACATCCATTAGGCTTGTTTCTAATATTAATAGTTAAGGTACGTAAAAACTAGTGTAATGGATGTTGAAGATAATATTTCTAATGTGTGTCAAATAATTTTAAATTAATTTATTTAAAAAAAAATATACTCAGATCAATTTTTTTTTCGTTTGTATGGTATCTTTACCACCTACAGATGGGCCTCTTAAAATATTTCGAGTATGAAGGGTAGGACCCTATATAGGTTATAGTACAGGTACATACCTTAACATTTTGGAAATAAACTAGGAGCTAATTATTGATCTCTTTTCTTAAGGCGACTTTAACAGGAGCTAAACGCAAGTTTTATAATGCCTTAAAATATAATGACATTATATTTTAAGGCATTATAAAACTTGCGTTTAGCTCCTGTTAAAGTCACATTGTGATCGACTGCAGTAAAAAAAAAACCGGCCAAGTGCGAGTCGTACTCGTGCACCGAGGGTTCCGTATCAGTTTTGGACGTATAAAGTGAAAAAAACCGGACCGCAAAACTAAGTTTGTTTGTGAAAGAATTTTGATGATTTTGAAAAAACTATACTAGTTAGGAACATCGTTTTATTTTTGGTTCAATGTTTGGGTCAATTCTTATCAACTCTAATTATTTCAGATATTTCACTCCGCAAACTTCGGAGATAAGGGGGGGGGGATGGTATTTTTTCAGACATTTTTCATCATATGTCGAAAACTGTGAGACATTAAATAAAATGAAAATATATTTTGAAATGTGCAGATCAAGCCCTTTCATATAATATGTCACTTGACCCAGTAACCCTACTTTGAAATTTTGGACCCCCACTCCGGCCCCTTTTGCAATGAAAATAAAAATATTTTTTTTATTTTTTCATTTGCAATAAAGTTGAACAAGCATTCTTTATCTGTTCCAAATTTCAAGTCGATAGCATAAGTAATTGCTGAAATAAGCAGGTATGACAGACAGACAGACAGACAGACGAAGTCGCACCATAAGGGTTCCTTTTTTACCATTTTGGTACGGAACCCTAAAAACAGAAAAATATATGATATTCTTCAGGATATTATGCACTAGATAGTGTGTAGAAAAAATAATAGAACTAATTTGATACGATGAAAAAAAATCACGAACATAATATCTCAAAAACAATATTTTAACGATTAAAATCCATACTAATTTACATGCAATTACTCTGATTTTCTCTGATTATTCTACAAGCAACATATTAACACTATCTAGACCCTAGTAGCCGACCTAATGGAGTATGTCCCAGCTATTAGCAGACACAATGGGCTCGTAAACGTCTCCAAGACGACCGACCTCCGTGTGACTAACTTTGATGAGCATATTAATAGGTTCCAGAACATGTATCTCCGAATTGAACCATAAACTGTCGATTAAATTGGTCGCCTCGTGTTAAATTAATTGTCAATTTCGTGAAAGTTATATTATTACTGTTTGAAGTTAATTGTATAATAAATTCAGGGCAGTAGACCTTTTGAAAGCTTCAAATTCTCAGCCTTATACATGTTTTTGTCGTGCAACTGTCAAACTACAAGACGTACCTACATGATGTTTTTTTTTCTGCGTGTATTTGCAATCAGTCCTAAGACTATGAGGAAATCTGTTCTGTTATACTGTCGTGCGGAGTGGCTCCCATTGGAAGCATCTACTCATCTGCTGCCCAGAGCTAGTGCCGGTCTCTAGCTCTAGGATATGATGACGTTTTAGTCGTCCCACATACTAGTCCATGGAGAGTTTGCGAGCAAGTTCGATAAGGGGATAGATTAACCGGCCTTTGTATTTAGCTGCCAAACTCCGAAATAAGTACAAGATAAAAGATGGGAATATACTCGTATCAAAGCCAAAGTACACGGCTCAAAAACATTTAATAATTTCAGCCTAATTCTCCTCTAAAGTACTTGAAGTAGGGCCTGTTTTTAAGTTCAAGCTACAAGTTCGTTAATTTAAAAGACTTCATTCAGGACGAGAATCTTTTCAACTTGTCTACCTGGCCTAAATACAAAGTGCTCTAAAAGCAATTAACTAATGTATTTAAATGAATAGACATCCGCCATCTTGAATCTAGACATTAAAATGTAAACGGTAATGATACGAGATGAGATGGTACGAACAGAAGCACAACTCCAAATAGTTCTTGAAAGAGGCTAAAGAAAAATGTGTAAAATAAAAAAAACAATATCTGAAGTCGTAGAAAATTCGCATAAGCAGTTTTAAGAGTGCACTTGTTTGGATTGATCCATATAACATCAAGTATTTGATAGATTTTAGGAATACGCAAGAAGTCAACTTTTGGTCGCAAAATACGAGTCAACTTTTGGAAGTTGAATTGTATTTGTACCATTGCTGTTGTGAGTTTTGAGGAGGATGGATGCTGTCAATCAGAGCTGACCTGGAAGGCCGAAATCCGAGGATTGTTAGAGAATAATCCTCAGATTTCAGCGTTCTGGGAAACCAAACACGCTTCGTCCATCGGCTCCCACTTTCATACCTCAAGGGCTGTATTATGAAATGTTAAAATCAACGTTATTTGGTGTGTAAAAGGGATGGTATCATGGTATTATTTCTCTTGTATAGCTCCATCTCCTTACACCAAAACAATACTGATTTTGACATTTCATAAGCGGCTCGTGGCTAAATGACAGCCAATTTTAACTTTGTACGCCTATTTAATGGCAAAACATGTAGGCCTATAAACTGAATTAACCTCTTACATTGCAAAGTACAATTTGTTTTATATCTAAACTAATCATCATCATCATCATCATCCGCCTAGCCTTTTCCCAAACATGATTGGGGTCGGCTTCCAGTCTAACTGGTTGCGGCTGAATATCAATATTTTACATGGAGCGACTGCCATCTGACCTCCACAACCCAATTATTGGGAAATACCGGTATTCGGATGTTAGACCAGTTGTCAGACTTTTGGGCTCCTGACTACCTACCCGTAACGACTGTCAAAGATATTTCTATGACAACCGGGACCGACTGCTTAACGTGCTCTCCGAGGCACGGAGGGGTCTCGATGTGTAAAGAACGGTCACCCATCCAAGGACTGACCGCGGCAAGCGCAGCTTAACCTCGCAGATCGATCGATCGGCGCGGCTGTCATTTAGCCACGAGCCCCTCTTATATCTAAACTAATGTTTTATACAAGTCAATTTTCTTTTATCTTTACCACGCGCGCACATCGACCATCAGCCTGTCAGCGAGAACTGCCAATTTGTTTGTGAATGTTCGAGGGAAAATGTCACAGTAAGATTCTCCCTCGAACGTTCACAAACAAATTGGCTGTTCTCACGGTGATATCACGTGGCGTGTTGGTACGCGTGTAAGTTGGTAAAGAATAGACAAGCTGTTCTGCGAGTCTTCTGATTTTTTTTCTTCTGCATCAATGGTGTTCCCTTAATTGCGACGTAATTAAAGTGATGAAAGGTTCCTTTTTATTTAATTACTTATGTTTTTAGATTTCGCCTTTGATGAGGAGGCAGCTTTACGAGTGTTCAATTAGTGGGCTAAAGAATGTCCGGTCATTAATTGAAACCTAGCGATTTTTCAATTGGTTCCTTCTTCAAATTATCGGGGGGCGAATAAATCCGAGATAAAATATGTGACCTTTTCTTTAATACGCTTGGTATCATCGTTATTATGAGTTCATTGTCAAAAACTGTTAACGTCTGGATGGTTAGCACACACGCAGAGTATAAAATGTCACATCTGCTCGTTTTTTCAAAGTAGTGCTAAAACGTTCCAACCCACAAATGAAAGCGTACCTAACTGATTTTAGAACTTCAGACGTGCGACGTACGGTAGGTAGTATTAGTCAGTAAAAAAAAATTGTGGGTTGGAACGTTTTGGCACAACTGGGTCAAATTCTTGTGCCATTTCAATGATTCAAACCGTTCTAGCAACATGTGAACAAGTTCTGCGAGTGAATTAACACGCCTAGTGATGCACCAAGCTAAAAGACCACGCTAATTACGCGCTCAAAAGCAAACGAGCAAAACGACATCTTCATTTGTTTCGCCTAACTTTTTTTAGTCGCCTCACTGATTAGACAAAGAACAACATTTTCATAGCTTATTCATGAACAGAATCTTTTTAGAATTACCAACGCGTTCTGTTGTGATGGAGGAAAATAATCTTCTATGTGTTGTAGAGTCGACAGCAAAAGTTGATGACATTTTTGGTATTTCAAAATTAAAAAACCCAACTCATTGTGTGAATTCAGTGTTCTGAAAAACCTAATAAATCAACATTTTTATATTCAGGGCATAGCAGTGTGGTCGTACGTTCCCCAACAGGGCGGCATGCGACCACGGCTATACTAATAGTAGTAAAATAGTTGAAACATTGTCTTGTTATCGATAAATCAAGTTTGGAAAGCTGCTTGACCAATTAGTGCTAGATGCCGCTTCAAGGCGCTGCCCTAAAGTCTGTAATTCCCCTCCATTTCATTTCATTTCATTTCATTTCATTTCATTTCATTTCATTTCATTTCATTTCATTTCATTTCATTTCATTTCATTTCATTTCATTTCATTTCATTTCATTTCATTTCATTTCATTTCATTTCATTTCATTTCATTTCATTTCATTTCATTTCATTTCATTTCATTTCATTTCATTTCATTTCATTTCATTTCATTTCATTTCATTTCATTTCATTTCATTTCATTTCATTTCATTTCATTTCATTTCATTTCATTTCATTTCATTTCATTTCATTTCATTTCATTTCATTTCATTTCATTTCATTTCATTTCATTTCATTTCATTTCATTTCATTTCATTTCATTTCATTTCATTTCATTTCATTTCATTTCATTTCATTTCATTTCATTTCATTTCATTTCATTTCATTTCATTTCATTTCATTTCATTTCATTTCATTTCATTTCATTTCATTTCATTTCATTTCATTTCATTTCATTTCATTTCATTTCATTTCATTTCATTTCATTTCATTTCATTTCATTTCATTTCATTTCATTTCATTTCATTTCATTTCATTTCATTTCATTTCATTTCATTTCATTTCATTTCATTTCATTTCATTTCATTTCATTTCATTTCATTTCATTTCATTTCATTTCATTTCATTTCATTTCATTTCATTTCATTTCATTTCATTTCATTTCATTTCATTTCATTTCATTTCATTTCATTTCATTTCATTTCATTTCATTTCATTTCATTTCATTTCATTTCATTTCATTTCATTTCATTTCATTTCATTTCATTTCATTTCATTTCTTTTCATTTCATTTCATTTCATATTTATTCTCTAGTTGCAAATTCGACGCCTTCTTTCCCACGGAAACGAACGACATGTAAACACCTATCTCAGTTATAACTACGTTTTTTCTGGACTCTTCAAGGCTTTCATTTTGCGCCCTCAGACACATTTTACGTGGTCTTAAATAATTATCTACTCGATTTTTACTTCTGTAAAATAAATACTATTTTTCAATTCATAAAACTCTTTTCAAAACTGTATAAATTCATCGTTTACTTTTGAAGTTGACTGTACTTTGGGCTGTTTTGGTTGAGTTTTTGTGTTCTTTTAGTTTATTATTCGGCTTCCTTAAAACACGAGTTCTTTTTGTTATTTCGAAAAATATTTTTATTAAAAGTATGGTTGTTGCTTGAGTTTGTCTTGCTGTGTTGTGAGAGGCCCTGGGGTCTTGTTACCCCTAGTACGCACGGGTGACTTTTGTCACCGTGAAAATTTTGACAGTTTTTATCAAATCCACGGATATTTATGAAGCCACAACCGGTTGTCGGTTGTCGTAACGTGCGTGCACCTCCGGTAGTCGATGCGCTGTTTACACTAATTTTGTCTGCTAGCTACGAGTACCTTCATATTTTTTTCTGCTTTTATAATTTATTTTGTGTTTATTCTGACACTGCGTAGAAATAATACGTTCCTCACAATATAGGATTCTCTTGGAACAGTATTCAAAGAGAGTGTGTATGTGTCTATGTGTAAACTAATACAACATGTTTTATACTAGATATTCTTTGTGCCACGTGCATCAGAAATTTATTCTAAACTAGCTGTGCCCGCGACTCCGTCCGCGTGGAAGTCGGAAAATAACATGAGGTCGTTATTTGATTAAAGAACAATGATATGTAGGTAATAGGTATGCTACTTCATCAGCCGCATAAAAATCGACAAACAATAATAATATTATGCCACCACACCACACCAAACACCATGCAGCACACAGAATCGATCAGTACCAATCTTACCCCTAATGTTTCACCAATCGTAACGACACACATATCATCTATCACCAATCACCACCATGCAATTAACCTATCACTAACCTATTACCAATTAACTGCAATGATTACGTATCACCACTCGCATGATACGCGTCGGCGATACAGATACGGTGATTGGATTGAACAAATACATATGTGGACCCGGCATAATACATGTTAGCAAAGTTACTCCTGGCTGATAGATTTTTTGTAATAACTTTTGATAGAATGGACCGATTTTAATGAAATAAAGACTAAATGTTACCTCAAGATACTGCCTATATATTTCTTTCTACTTCCTCATAATCAATTCAGTAGTATTGATTTGATGCGTGTTCAAACACACAGACAGACAGACATTAATTCTAAAAATGATAGAAATTTACTTTATTACTTATTCTTAGTCCCCCATATTATTTTTATGCAAATATATGCAATGTACAGACACGTGGAATTTACATTCTTATTA
Source organism: Thalpophila matura (assembly GCA_948465475.1). Classification (NCBI taxonomy): domain Eukaryota; kingdom Metazoa; phylum Arthropoda; class Insecta; order Lepidoptera; family Noctuidae; genus Thalpophila; species Thalpophila matura. Next base: position 15,769,607 of record OX419185.1, read on the forward strand.
TAAGTATAGATAGGAATAGTGATGTAACTCCAACAAGAATTCTCTGGAAAACTTTTATTTCTTTTGTTTTTTCGTTGAAGGAAAAAATGGAGAATTGCGAAAATAAACAAAGGGATAGATGGGCCAATAAGCTTTTCCGATGCCATCACCTTTCAAATTAAGTTAATACCGATTGCCGTAAGACATAGTAGCCGGTTGATTGAAAAAGTTCTTTAGGGATCCTTTCTTTGAGGCGTCTGAACGGAATAAGATCTATACGCTTAGTGGCTCGTCTGAACTAGTTCAAAGTTTCTTTTGTTGGCGAATGAGGTTAGTTTCTTTTCGTTTAATTTCTGGGGCTTGAAGGCGAATCACACACCGCCCCGCGCTACGCTGCGGGGTGCGTGGCGACGGAACAAAAGCCCCGCGCGTGAATGCGTTTTCAGTGTGTTGCACTACGCGTGATTTTTATACAAATACAGGTACACACGGCTACACATTAAGCTATACATTCCCAGTTTACACTGACCTCTCACTGTAAGGAAATCCTATACAATGCAAGATCAGCTTATACTGGAAATGTATAGCTTGATCTGTAGCCGTGCGTACTTGCAAACAACGAAAGATCACGCACTCCCGCGCTACGCTGCGTGATGCGGTGTGCGAATCGCTGAAGTTTGAAGGAGCTTTGTCGATTGTGAATGCCACTCTAATTAAAACTAGTATTGTGTGTGTTGAAAAGGGGTTTTATTAAACAGACTAGCTGTTTCCCGCGGTTTCACCCCCATTGCTCGGCTCCTAGGGGTCGTAGCGTAATGTTAAATAGCCTATATTATTCCTCATGAATTTGGCTATCATATACAAAAAGAATTTTTCGAATCCGACTGATAGTTTCAGAGATTAGCTTGTTCAAACAAACACACTAACAAACATACTCTTCAGCTTTATAATACCTACTAGCTGTTCCCAGCCGTTTCACCCCCGTTGCTTGGCTCCTAGGGGTTGTAGCGTAATGTTAAATAGCCTATATTATTTCTAATGAATTTGGCTATCATACACAAAAAAAAAATCGAATCCGACTGATAGTTTCAGAGATTAGCTTGTTCAAACAAACACACTAACAAACAAACTCTTCAGCCTTATAATACCTAATAGGTATGTGATTGTTTATGTGAGTGTTTTTGTGTTTACCTGCATGAAGACTATTTTAAATGTGGATTGTGTTAGGGGTGTAAGTGTGTGAGCATTACTATTCCAATTATACGTAATTATTTTATATTTTTCATTAAATATTCAGTGTTTTCATTGATATGTTAAGGTCCTACAAATAGCCACTTCAGCCCTTTACTAAATTCAATTCTGGCGAAGCAAGGGGCAAGGATGAAGAAGAAATAGGCCGAATTCCATTGAATTCCTAGAGGACTTGTACTACATGGGTTCGACATTTCAGATTTGCAATTCCAGTTCCCTCGCCGTATGTTAGGAGCGTACAGATACATAGAGTTTCTTGTTGCCATATGGTGCTTTGATTTCCTTGGAGGTGTAAAAGCATGTTTTGTATGATTGTTTTCTTTAAGGTGAGCTTATTTGCGTGCTTTTTCTAAAGGTTGTTGTAGAATGCAGATTTAATTAATAGTGCGGCAACAAGGGGGAGGATGGGTGCAATAGTCCCCCCGCCTGAATCATGCATAACTAACAAATGTTTTATAAACTTATTAGTTTGGATTTTATAACGCTAAAAGTATCTAATGTGATTTAAAAAATAAAACATTAAATTATGGTCTAATTTCAACCGAGTGAGCGACCACTAATAGATATAATTACGTGGGTCCCAAGCCTGAAATTATTTAATTTAATCTCCGTAGTATTTACCTACTACGGAGATTAAATAAAAAGGCCATCAGGATATTATTACAATTTATAGCTTAAAATAGCTTAAGCACCTAAACTTGAGTGCAAATGTGACTATAAAATAAACAAACATTTTCTCACATAGTTCTCCTTGTTTTTGTTTAATTCCCGTCTCTCCCACGCGTTGTTGATTCAAAAAACACGGAACCTCCAATTCGCATCTCCGTTCACATCTCACCGTTTTTATTCGCTCCGTTTTTTAGCTAAAAGCAGGCTTAGGGGACCCCCGAAACAATCAATTAGGGAACTTTGAACATCCTTGAATTGTAAATGTGAGACGAGACGGTTCCTTTGCCGGCAACACTTTTTTTTGTAACTTTAATAAAATTGTTTTTTTTTTCAGTTTGTTTATTTAGTTTTAGTGTTGTTTGTTTATTTAGTGTTAAGGATTTTGTTGATGACAGTACGTAAATTACTTGTTTTTTATTGGTAAAGTTTTTATGTTGGTACATAAGACAAAGTTCTATGAAACGTTGAAAATACGAAAATCCTTTATTCTCTTGTCAAATAAAAACTTAAGAGTACATTTTTTACTAACCCTTGAGAACACAATAAATGCACTCCGCATTTTTTTATGTTTATTTACAAACTTCCTCGTTATTCTGAACAAACAAGAGTACTCTCAGAACAAATGCAGCAATGAATGGCTCTCACAGTCCACTGTAATAAATAATTTGAACCAAGCCAAGGAAAAGTCACTCAACGTTTATTTGTCAAAAAATAAAACTGTATAGAAACAACACTTTTGTTCAGGGGAAGCGTATTTACTACTACTACTGGTTCACGAAGAATTGTCGCATAATTTTGTCAATTTTCTGTAAGTCTATGTGGCAAGTAAGCAAGCAGTCCCACTATAATATCAGTCTTATTTATAAACTGTCCCACTGCTGGGCACGGGTTTCCTCTCAGAGGGGATAGGCCATAGTCCACCACGTTGGCTAAGTGCGGGTTGGCAGACTTCACATACCTTCGAGAACTTTACGGAGAACTCTCAGGCGTGCAGGTTTCCTCACGATGTGTTCCTTCACCATTAAAGCAAGTGATAATTTATTTCTAATACGCACATGACTTCGAAAAGTCGCCGGTGCATGCCTTGAGACTGAACTCGAACCTTTTGCCGCGGGAGGTACATGGTTAAACCACTAGGCTATCACTGCACTATGGTGCAGTGCAGCCCTACTAATAGTATAATAGTGGTCACCATTGGTCTCCACTTCAAAATGGTGATGAAAACCGTAATAAAATCCATTGTGTAGTTTAAAAGAACTAAGTCGACAAACACATAGACACGGAAAACGACTTCGTTTTATTTAAACAAATCTAAACTAATGAAGAGGAAAGATTTGATTGTTTGTTTGTAATGGATAAATTCAAAAAATGCTGGACCGATTTTCAAAATTCTTTTACCAGTAGAAAAAGTAGCCTATGTTACTCAGTGATAATGTAGCTTTTTTTTTTTTTTTGAGGATGGGAAATCATCAAATGACCCCTCCCGCTCTGGGTGGAGCGGAAGGGAGTGTCAGACTCTTACTGACTAAAACCCACCCGTGTGCTTTCCTTAGCCCTTTATGTTCCGGGTCAGCGGTATCCTTTTCGGACAATCCCGCTTTCCCGGTAGGCTTGGGCCCTAGTGGGCCCCCTCTTCGATGCTGACATCTCTTTAAGGCGCGCGTGGAACACGTACGCGCCGTTCGGCACGGGCCTGGTCCTGATCGGACGGTGAGCTACCCATTACTCACCGTCCGCAGGCCCGTGCCTACGGTGGCCGGGAGTCGTCACGCGGCTCCCGACGCCCGGAGCGTCTCCCGCGGCGGCTTGGACGGGAGACTCTCTCCCTCTCCCGTCCCACCACCTCCTTCGCTAGCATGACTGCTTCGCAGAAGGAGGCGACTGCCTCCCACTCCCCCTCGCCCCGGACCATGGCTTGAACCAGGGCCGGGCGCGAGAGGTCGCCGCTGCTGCCGATCGCCTCTACGAGGACACGGCGGTGCTCCGCCCAGTGATAATGTAGCTTACATTATCACTGAGTAACATAGGCTACTTTTTATCCTGAGAAAATAAAGTGCTAGTACTATTATCGAAGTTTATTCTAGTACTTTTGTTTTCTTAGAACAAATTGCTATCAAGCTCATTGCAGTTGTTTTTATTTCAGTTTTCTTACAGCAAATAGTAAGGTCTTTTCCTCAAGATCATAGAAACAAGGGAGATGTCCCAAGACGCTATTGAGCACGACGCTTCGACATGATCAATGTGATCATGACTTCGGACCGAACGCGATCGATATATTGTATAGTGATTTAGTTTAGTGTGAATGATGAGTGACGAATAACAGTGATAGATTGAGGGTATGCAGCATTTTTTATGTGTGGGAGATCTCTTTGTTTTATTTAAAAGAGTAACCATGGAGTTTCTTGCTCGTTCTTCTCTATAGGACTCTACGTTTTGGAACGAGCATCTAACTTCTTGCTTACTAACTGACTGACTCCTTGACAATTCAAAAGCACCTTTAAGTGGTCTAATTAAAATAAATGCTTTTGACTTTGCAAAGGAGCGTTTGTAGTTGTGACGCAGATTGCCTTAAAAGTGGCGACAGCGGTCCCGTGCTATGATAATATGTCCCCTTGCTTCTATCATCTGAGGTCTTCCAGTATGCTGGTACCAGTCTAAAGGTTTAGCTTCCGAAGGAGTACAAATAAAAAGGTGCCCCTTGTTTAAACACGCTCTTTAGATTTCTCTTATACTTTTTATACTTTAGAGAAAGTATAAAAAGTTTAAGTCTTTGTCTTCGTCTAATAACAAATAGTTTTGTGAGTTCTTCGTATTTTTCTGGTGATATTTCACTTAGTTTAGCTTAGATGCTATAGTTTCTCTTATTTTGTAGTCGCTTTTAATTCTGAAAATTTAGTTTAGAATTAAAAAGAAGTTGTTTTATGCATAGAAATTATTTGGTACTTACCTCATATTATTTATCTATACTAATATTATAAAGCTGAACAGTTTGTTTGTTTGAACGGGCTAATCTCTGGAACTACCAGTCGGATTCGCAAAAATCTTTCTGTATATGATAGCCAGATTTACGAGAAATAGTATGGGCTATTTAACATCACACTACGACCCTTAGGGGCCGAGCAATGGGGATGAAACCGTGGGGTACAGCTACATTAGCAGAATACGTTTATATCAAACTAGCACTTTTCCCGCGACTTCATCCGCGTGACCCACAGGAACTGTGCATTTTTTCCGGATAAAAAGTAGCAGCACTCAGGAATAATGCAAATTCCTATTAGTAAAAGAATTTTCAGAATCGGATAAACGGTACTTTCATACAAACTTCCATCATCCCCCTTTGCACCCCTTTTGGGGGCGAATTTTCAAAAACCCTGGAACACATGTTTATTTATTGGAAAAGAAGAGTCTAAATACCAATTTTCATGACTCTAACTTCTAAACTAACGGTACTTTCATACAAACTTTCATCCTCCTTTGCACCCCTTTTGGGGGCGAATTTTCAAAAACCCTGAAACATGTGTGTATTTATTTTAAAAGAAGAGTCTAAATACCAATTTTATTGACCCTAACTTCAAAAGTAACGGTACTTCCATACAAACTTTCATCCCCCTTTTCACCCCTTTAGGGGTAGAATTTTCAAAAATCCTTTCTTACGTCATAAAAAAACCTACTGTCTAAATTTCAAATCTCTATGTTTAGCGGTTTGGGCTCTGCGTTGATGAATCAGTCAGTCAGGACAAGCAATTATATATACATATATATAATATATATATAGATTACATGATGGTGCCAACAATAACAAAGCAATTTAGTATGAAGAAGGGGTGCATCACCATAACAAAGTGCTGAAATACACAAGTCGTAACTCGTAATTGCGGTCGGCTTGGCTTGTCTTTAGTGCTTTAAAATATGCAATGGGCACGTCTGGAATAGCTAAATACACGGATAAGTACCAATCAATGAATTATGCTTTAGTTTGTGATATCGCATCGATGTCCGATAACTGCAAAGTATTTGGTATTGAGTTGGAAAGACTGCATAAGTTTTCCGATAGATGTCGCCAAACGCTCCTAAGAAGCATATTACAAAGGGGTCTCAAATTTCAAATGCGTCGGGCGAGACCCGGTAGCTCAGTTGGTTCAGAGCACTAGCCACGGTTCGGCAGAGGTCGCGGGTTCAAATCCCGCTCGGGTCATATGATTTTTGAGAATCACTTATATATTTAATAACTCGTCACTAAAATATAATTAAGTATTGTTATAGTTGTATGCCTGTCTTTAGCATATACACAATATGTACAGTCAGTGCCCCACATTGTCTGACCCCTTTTAGAAATAGTAAGATTCTAAGAGGGGTCAGACAATGTGGGGCACTGACTGTACAAATTGTACAATGTACTGAATATACAAGTAAAGCAGGTTGTGTTTGTCGTTAACTGGTTATGTATTTAGCTTGAGAATTTTATTAAATAATATTTTAAGAACATTGTAAGTAATAAGTTAATAACTATCGGCTATCCAAATAAATAATTAATTTTATACCATTCCCCCTCTAAAAAGCTTATTTTATTCACTGAAAACAGTGAATAAAAAGCACTTTTACTCACTGTTTTGATGTTTGAAAATGGAACACACCAATGTATTCGACCACAGATTTAAAGAACCTATGCTAGATGCGGCACGTTATTAGATTGTATGAAAACCAAACGTGTCATCTTTTTTATACCTACGATAACTTCACCCCAGCCATTTAGTGATGTGCTCAGAGTAAACAGAATTGTTTCAATCACTAAGCGTCACTGAGCTAACAGACTTTTTTTAGTACGAACAGTCGAACATGCAGGGCACGCTTGGTCGTGGCTTGCCGTATCTAGTGTAAGTGTAATCTGTGTATTCGACCTATATTGATGTGTTCTAAATTCAATTTGATTGGTCGACATTTTCGACAAGGAGTTTAGCATTAGAATAAAAACTGTTTTGTGTTCTTTGCTGTCCTTAGTAAATTTGCGCTATTTTGAATACTGTAAGTAGTACTAACACAAAGTTTAGTGTTACTTTAATCTTTAATTTTGTGTTTGTTTAGTGTTGTTCTAATCGATTAAAAATGCATTCTAGTGATGAAGATGTGTTAACACCTGAGTTTGTGAAAGAGAGGGCGGCCGATATAGTGGAAAGGTGGAAAGCTTGCTACCCAAAAAATCACGGCTGGTTTACATCAAAGCCAATTTAACTTTACTTTTTCTTCATTATATCAATCTATATTTTCACTTAAATCTTTCTTTTTCTCGTAGTCATGGTATAAAGTATAGTATGCAACTCTTGAATAAAACGGATTTATATCGAGGGCCATGAATCGCTCGCGTCGCTCAGGATTCTAACACTTGAATCACTCGCTACACTCGTGATTCAATCATCATGAATCACTCCCTACGGTCGTGATTCAATCGTTAGAATCCTTCACTAGTTCGTGATTCATCTATGGCCCTCGCTTTAAATCCGTCCTTTATTCACTAATTGCATAATATACTATTACACACACCGATTTTTAAGTGACGTGAGGAAATAACCTCGGTGATTGAATGGTTTGCGGTGTTGCGTCATAATGCACATTCCTGATTCGTGAGTATCCACAGCGCTAGTTCAAATGTTTATTCACAGCCTCAGATCATAGAAACAAGGAGATGTGCCAAGGCGCTATCGAGCTTGATGCCTGATCTTGAGCAAATTGCTCATATTAAAAACGTACGCGCTGACGACGAACCGAACACGATCGATGGTATAAATACAGTGTTTTAGTTTTGTGATAGTGTTGAGTGACGATTAACAGTGTTAGATTGAGGGTGTGCGGAATGTTCAATGCGTGGGAGATCTTTTTATTCACAAGGAGCGCTTAATTATGCGCGTAATTGTGTCGAAAAATGTACTAAAAGTGGCATCAGTTGTTCCCGTACTAATTTGCTATGACGCATATCTCCTTGTTTCTATGATCTGAGTTCACAGCGTTACGGAGTAAGTTCTTCCTCCATTATTACTATATCTTTGGAGAGTGCGGTCTTATTGACACGCCCTAGTTGCTTTTAGGACATTCCGTGCATTAGCGCGCTCGCAGCAATGTTATGAGGTTGTGTTCCTCGAGATTGTGTGTTCTGATGAAAAATTACACTCCTGTGTGAATGTAATAAATAATGTCAGTGTTCAGGATGTCAGGAAGCTTTTTGTGTCCAGAAAAGGAACGTGTCTTTACCCTTTATCAAATGAATATTCAAACTTGAATTTTAGGTACCTATAGTACGATCAAGAATACGCTATGGTGGATTTAGGGCAGTGATAGATTAGGGCTTAGGGATACCTCAAAAACAATTTCACTGAAAAGTAAGATCATCATAATAAGCTTATAATGTTCCCACTGCTGGGACATAGTCCTCCTTTCTGTGAGAGGGAGTGGGCCGTAGTCCATCACACGGGCCCAGTGCGGGTTGGTGGACGTCACAAGCGTCATCGAATTTTTGATTTCACCGTTTTTAGAGCAGTGGTGATGAAACAAATTGCACAAAGTGTGCACCTGCCGGGACTCTAACCCACGACCAGCCCCGGATCTAGGGGGGCGGGGGCAAGCCGGAACCCGTGCCCCGGGCGGTAATTCAGAGGGCAGAAAATTCAAGCTTGGTAGACGAATACGGTACACTGAGTGGTGTATAGTTTCAGTTTCAGTCAACTGTCAATCAACGAGAATTGGCAATTGAATTGAATTCTAAAGCCCAATTCTCGTAAATAAAAATGAGTTCCGATTTGGTTTCGATATAATTTCAATGCAATTTATGTCAGAAATGGTTTTCTCTTATCCGTTTCACGTTGTCATTTAGTAAATTAGAACCAACATCATCTGTGAACATTTATATTTACAAGAATCGGCCTTCTGATAATTATAAAACATGGAAATATCTTTTACCTGAACAAAATAAGCTTGAATCTGTGAACAAAAATTACTATTCTCTGCAAATCCTTAGAGAATTTACTCAAGACAGTGTTCCACCACTTTAATTATGTATAGAAATAAAATGTAACAGAAGGTACCTCGAGTTAGTTAACATAAACGGTTTGTTATTTGTGTCACGTAAAAGTGATAGTGGTTTTATTTTAACTCGAGTGATCTCAGTGTTTCACCTCAAGCCGACACTGACATAGATGATAGAGAAAAAAATCTGTAAATCTGTGAGAAAAAAATGGCAAGTAATATGCCTATAAGTGCGGAGCCTCTGTGAAGATTTGAATGAGTGAAAGCTAATCTAGGTATTTCCATAAGAATAATAGAGAGTATAGAGATGAAACTCTCTCACGCCAGACGCGTTCAAGGTCGTGATGATACCCTACTGTTTCGCGTTTGTTAAACAAAAATGTCGGTATTAAATAGGTAGTTCTAGTGGCATCCGTAGGGCGACAGCGGGGTGTTGCGTGCTGGGAGGGGAAGTAAGTGTTTGTAATGCATGCACGTAAGTGATTTCATTCTAATTTATGATTCTCATGATAATGCCTAGTGTCCAATTATACTCGGTGTTGATGCATGAAAGTTTCATTGACATGTTTTTAATTTAAGACGATCCATCCATTCGATCCATTTTTTGTATTATTTCATTAACTTTAAAAAACGTGCCACGTCTTAAAATACGCTGCTATTGCTTGCATTGCTCTTTATAAAGTACTTGCTAGATAACTTACACCTCTAGTTTGTACGTAGTCTTTGGTAGAAAATGTTGTTTTCTGGGAATTAGTCAGAGCTCTCTTGCCCGTGGCGGATTGCTTATTTGCATACAAAGCGAGAGAATCCTTGATTATTTCTATTATTTCCGCACCAGTGTTGCTCTTAAATGTTCAATTAAATTGCAACATATTTTTTTTTATATTGGCAACACGATAGGCTCTTCTGAATATTGCGTTATCTTGGAAAAGGAAGATGGCGGCCGGAAAATCCGAAGTGGAAACAGAACTTTAGGAAATAAGTTGTTACTTATTTATATTACTTTATTTATTTGATTTCCTCAACTTGGAAAAGTGGATTTTGCTGAGTGTAAGCGGATAAAAGATCTTAAGTATATTTCTATATTATTTGACTACTCGTTGGTCTAGTTGTTGCAAGCGCAATTGCTGAGCGCGGGGTCTGGGATTCGATCCCTGAGTCAAGCAAAATTGTATTCAATTTTCCATTAGAAAGTTCGCAGTACGTTCAAGGGAAATGTGCCATGGCACTGTTAAGATTGACGTTCTGCCTGTCGACAATGTGATAACATTGATCATGTTTAGTTAAGTGTGAGTGACGAGTGACGAATACAGGCTTACATTGTTAAAAAAAATGTTTGTAGTTGTGACGCTCACTGCTCTAAAAGTGGCGACAGCGGTTCCCGTACTAATCAGAAGCCCAATTCTCGTAAATAAAATTTGAGTTCCGATTTGGTTTCGATATACCTCCTACCTTATTTTAATGGAATTTTTGTCAGAAATGGTGTTCTCTTATCCATTTGACGTTGTCATTTAGTACATTAGAACACCATTTGTGACATTTAAGGCATTGAGATTATATCGAAACCAAATCGGAATGATATTTTGAACATTCTTATTTACGAGAATTGGCCTTTTGTTATGATAAAATATCTACTTATTTTATGATTTAAGACCAATGCCAAGGTATTCTTGTGCATGAAGAACTTGTAATTGCATAGATTTAACCTTAATCCCAATACACTGAAACCTATTATAACTCACACCAGTGTTATCATATTTCGTGTAGCGTAGTTCCGAACTCCACTTGGCTCAGCAGCTTAGGGATTGCCTCAACTTCTGTCTTGTTCGGCTTCGTGCATGGATGAAACGGTTTAATTAAGAACTATAATGTTGTATTCATTGATGTTTTTAATATTTTTAAAGTGATAATAGTACTTTTGTAGAACTGATTACCCTAGTGCGCGAGTCTTACTCGCACTTGTCCGGTTGTTTAACCGACTTCCTTCACTTTTCTGGTACATAAAAAAAAACCGGACAAGTGCGAGTATGCCTCGCGCCCTAAGGGTTCCGAAATATGATCATAGATGGCGCTACTGCATACTTCCAATGGCGCCATCTATGAGCAGATGGCTCCACTTATGGTCCGGTGACTGACGGCGGACAACAAAGTGATCCTATAAGGGTTCCGTTTTTCCTTTTGAGGTACGGAAGAGATGTGACTATATTTGAGCTGAAGCGCGACATGTAAACACAACAATCTTATATATATAAACACGCTTAAGTACAAACCATACGTCATAAAACACACTTCATAAAACCGCCACTTAGATCCCGAGCACAATAACCGACTACCCTCTTCCCCAAACATTTAACGACACACTCCACAGATAATACTTATCCCCCAACTTGTTCATTCAGTCCCCATCAGTCCCCCGTGCGATATACCCCAAACTTAGGGATTAACAATGATATTTTTCATGTTCTCGTTAAACTTTTTGTAAGGGTTCCTTAAGGAGGTATTCCGAGTTTTGAAGAATTTTACTCTAAGGAGCAGTGAAGAAGTATTAGCAAAACTGTGTTTTGTTTTTTAATTGTGAATAAGTTCGGCAATTGTTTTTTATCTTAGAGTTTATACCCCTGGAGACGTATAGCGGTGAATCACCGAATAACATTTTCTACCACTTTTTACGAGGGGCGAGGTGAACACGTTTAGCACACTACGACAATTTAACAATCACACACAGATACAGGCTTACAGATTGTACTTAAATAAAACCATATTGGTGCATAATTAAAATGTATACTTACATGTGATAGGAAATTCCATGGTAACTACATCTAACCGTTTTCAAAATGACAATACAAAATACAAAATGACAGCTGTCGCGCATGAATTAGTTCTAAATGGTCAAATCCTGTTAAATCGGTCAAATGGCCAGTGTTATTTTGGCAAAGGGGTTTGCCCGGCTTTGTCGAGTTCATAGATAAATGGTCTAAGTCTGAGGAAGTGAAGCAGTATTAGTTGAAGCTGTGTTTTGTTTTTTAATTGTGACTAAGTCCGGCAATTGTTTTTTATTGTTACCTTTATTAGTTGAATTAGTACTGTTCTCGGGAAAAGCGTTTTCCTTAAAGCGTGAGAGAATCCTTGCAATAAAATAAATTCTAAAATTCATGGTACTAAGTGTTTGGCATTATCATCAGGGGGCTTATCTATACTAATATTATAAAGAGGAAAGATTTTTTTGTTTGTACCCAATAGGCTCCGAAACTACTGCACCGATTTGAACTGTTTTTAGGGTTCCGTAGCAAAATGGTAAAAAAGGAACCCTTATGGTGCGACTTCGTCTGTCTGTCTGTCTGTCTGTCACACCTGCATATTTCAGCAACTACTAATGTTATCGACTTGAAATTTGGAACAGTTATAAAGAATACTTGCCCAACTTTATTGCAAATGAAAAAAGTCAAAAAATATTTTTATTATCATTGCAAAAGGGGCCGGAGTGGGGGTCCGAAATTTTAAAGTAGGGTTACTAGGTCAAATGACATATCATATGAAAGGGCTTGATTTGCACATTTCAAAATATATTTTTATTTTATTTTTTATCTCACAGTTTTCGACATATGATGAAAAATGTCTGAAAAAATACCATTACCCCTTATCTCCGAAGTTTGCGGAGTGAAAAATCTGAAATAATTAGAGTTGATAGGAATTGACCCAAATATGGCACCAAAAATAAAACAATGTTCCTAACTATTACAGTTTTCTCAAAATCATCAAATTTTCTTGACAAACAAACTTAGTTATGCGGTCCGGTTTTTTTCACTCTATACGTCCAAAACTGATACGGAACCCTCGGTGCGCGAGTACGACTCGCACTTGGCCGGTTTTTTCACCGATAGAAAGCTACATTATCACTGAGTAACATAGGCTACTTTTTATACCGAAAAATTTGCAGTTCCTGTGGGACACGCGCACGAAGTCGCGGGAAAAGTGGTATCATGAATTATTTTTGGTATTCTGTTCGAGTGGAACTTAATTAGAAAGAAAGAAAGAAAGAAAAAACATTTATTTGCGTCGATATGACGCATAAAAATAAAATGATACAGGAAAAAAATAAAACTCTGGGGAAAGTATGCGTCACAACCGCGCAAAACGGCCATCGCTCAGCATGATGATGTGACCCATGCACGGAGCAAAGCCACTTACAATTACTGCTTATGCTACGGCTAGCGACAAAAGTCGGTTGACACTTGATATTATGAACATGCCTAAAGGCTCTGATAATAGGTACTTAATCATCATCCGCCTAGCCTTTTCCCATACTATAAGATTGGGGTCGGTTTCCAGCTCAGATCATAGAAACAAGGAGATGCCATCATAGCAAATTAGTACGGGAACAACTGATGCCACTTTTAGTACATTTTTCGACACAATTACGCGCATAATTAAGCGCTCCTTGTGAATCAAAAGATCTTCCACGCATTGAACATTTCACACACCCTTAATCTAACACTGTTAATCGTCACTCAACACTAGCACTAAACTAAAACACTGTATTTATACGATCGATCGTGTTCGGTTCGTCGCCAGTGCGTACGTTTTTAATATGAGTAATTTGCTCAAGATCAGGCATCAAGCTCGATAGCGCCTTGGCACATCTCCTTGTTTCTATGATCTGAGGTTTCCAGTCTAACTGGTTGCGGCTGAATAACAATATTTTACGTAGAGCGACTGCCACCTGACCTCCACAACCCAATTATTGGGTTGTTTACTCGTTCGTCTGCCGCACTTGACAGACACAATTGATTTCGACCTGAATGAGGCGGATTTTTTAAATGCGACAGATGGAGGGATATATAGAGAACTAGCTTCCGCCCGCGGCTTCGCCCGCGTTTTTGGGATAAAAATTAGCCTATGTGTTATTCTAATGTCTAAACTATATTACTGTAAAGTTTAATCAAAATCCGTTCAGTAGTTTTTACGTGAAAGAGTAACAAACCATACATCCATCCTCACAAACTTTCACATTTATATGTATAGATGACAGATTAAATAAATAACTGAAACTCAAGTAAACTCTCCGTATTAAAATTCATTTGTGGATACGTGTACACTATTACAGTCAAATTAAGCAGTTTCATATGCATTGCTGTTCAGTCGCGAGTTACAATGAGACATATCACACGAGAATGCGACGCACTGCGTTACATCGCTGTCTTAGTGATACGCGGAGCGATAAACTTTTTTTTTAAACTGTGTAATTTGGATGACAATGCAATGATAATGAACTAAAAGTAAAAAAAAAAAGATTAGAAATAAAAATTGTTTGTATGACTATATACTAGTTATTCAAGCTTTATTCATGTAGATACATAGATATTATAACTATTATTATCTTATATAATACATAATTATACTATTTATAAGCTAAAAGAAAACATAAATAAAATTAAAATTTAAGCATCAAAATATTCGTCCGCATCGCTGTCAACGGGTAACGTGCCCAGAAGGCTGGCCGCATTGCCACGTTGAATGGCAATGCTGATTCTTTGACCGAAAAACAGGCCAGCCCTCTGGTCACGTGAAGAGTCGACTAGCCTTTTGACTTTTACTATATACTTGTATAGATTAAAAAAAAATAATGATTAGATTTTTTTTAAACCCGTTTTTAAAATGAAAAACGTGAAATTAAAGCCTGGGATGCATGCAAGATGCAGTAAGATGTGCCTCATTTGCGTTTTAAATTTCACGTTTTTCGTTTAAAAACGTGTTTAAAAAATAAAGAAATATAGGTATACATACGAAATAATAAAACGGAATTGTCTGTTATTAAAGCATAATAATTATTAAGTCTAGGGCATATGAAGCAAATACTCGCTGCGAATGCAATCGCAAACTCACTAGTTTGTTCGCGGTGATTACATTCATAGCGAGTATTCAACCTGCGTGGCCGAAGCTTTATAAAAATGACCGGCTTCGAACCTTCGAAAGCTTTAAATATTTATTACTTACCCAAAAAAAACTCTAAATTATGCTCAAAAAATCTAAAGCTGCTAGATTTTTTGAGCATAATTTAGAGTTTTTTTGGGTAAGTAATAAATATTTGCTACCCGCTTCTCCTATCACAGTGTGCGACCACAGCAAAGCAACGGAAGACACCTACAGTAATTGCTTGGGATAGTTAGATGAAAGCTATTGTGACTAGACGTGCACACGTAATTATGTTAGCTAAGGGATATAGTCGTTTAGATCTGTGTGGCAAAACAATTAGAGTTCATTCGGGTATTCATTTTATAACAAAAAGATTTAGAATTCTGGAGTTTCTTGTTTAGAAGATAGTAATGATGATCTAATAATTAGAGATCAGTCAATAATGTTCCCACTGCTGGGACACCGGCGTCCTCTCCGTGAGAGAGTGTACCTCAGACTTTAGACTTCTGTAATTAATTAGTGGTTAAAAGTGATAATTTTTTATAAGGGATTATTAAGGATATTATGTATAATATCTCAATATTGTTGGCTATTAAATGATTTTTATTCTTGATTTAATGCAGATCTGAGAAAACTGGACGAATTATTGGTACTCATTCATTTTGTTTCTGCAAGAACTAGTGATATGAACATTATGAAAATAAACAATGAAAACCATGATTTACTTTACAAAAAAAGTGATTATAAAAGTTGGAAAAATTTTGTTTATGAACAAACACACCAAGGGGCTATTTCATCAACATATCAATAAAGGATTTTTTCAATTAAGTTTAAATTTTCTTATCTTTAGCTTATTGAACAGATATTGATAGGTTGGTGAAAATGCCCCTAAGAATTATAAAACGACCTTATCTTAATTAAAATAAGTTTAACGGTGGATACTGAGCGCCGTATCCAACGAAGCAACAAATCCGTGAAAATCCAATATACTTCTAAATCCAGCTCCGAGCGGATGATGTATATTGGTGTTTTGAGTTCACCCCGCAACAGACCGAGGTTAACTAAGTTAACTCACGTTTAGAATACTAAACACAGAACATTTTGTAAAAACCTGTTCGCTTTAGCTCGCTTAAAATTCTCGAGCAGTGTGTTTCGCTCTCAGATCATAGAAACAAGGGAGATGTGCCAAGGCGCTATCGAGCTTGATGCCTGATCTTGAGCAAATTGCTCATATTAAAAACGTACGCGCTGGCGAGGAACCGAACACGATCGATGGAATAAATACAGTGTTTTAGTTTAGTGCTAGTGTTGAGTGACGATTAACAGTGTTAGATTGAGGGTGTGCGGAATGTTTAATGCGTGGGAGATCTTTTTATTCACAAGGAGCGCTAAATTATGCGCGTAACTGTTTCGAAAAATGTACTAAAATTGACATCAGTTGTTCCGGTACTAATTTGCAATGATGGCATATCTCCTTGTTTCTATGATCTGAGGTTTCGCTTCTGAAACTCCCAACTTAATAGAACAAAGAAGTGATTACAGTGTAACAACGGAAAAATCTAGAAAAAAAGTCAGATCTTTAAGAGTCAAGAGCTGGCGAGCGGCCAGAGCGCTCATTACCAGGACATTAATTGAATCCTGCCGACGAGCCGAGCAAGCTATATACGCTGTTTTACCTCCGTAGTCGCTGGGAATTTTTGCGGTACCAATTACGAGTTGTGTGCGGGATTTGATGTGGTTTTGATGATGTCGCTTTTGAGATTTCGGAACTGCTGTTTGTTTATGGTCTGTGATGTTTTTTTATGGAAATATTTTTGTAAGATAGGTCTTTTCTGGAACTTTATCTGACCAGCCGGCCTAGCATGACCACGATAGAAACGGGTTTTGTCTACATAGAAATAGACAAAGTGACAGATTTCATTCATAAAACGTAGAAATGTTTCTACAATCTGTCACTTTGTCTATTTCTATGTAGACAAAACCCGTTTCTATCGTGGTCATGCTAGGCCGGCTGTTAGTAATTTCAATTGGCAAGTCATTATTAACGTAATACCTAAATGAAGTTTGCAGGCCGCGAGAGGCCTTTTGTGAATCTGTGAATTAATGTCACTCCTATCAGAAATAGTAGTTTTCCTTACAAATAAGTCAAATCAAATCGATCAAATCAATCACAGTCAACTAGAACATCTCATGATTCTATTTTGACTTCGAAAATTTATATCAATACTGATATTAAAAGCTGAAGAGTTTGTTTGTTTGTTTGAACGCGCTAATCTCTGGACATACCAGTTGGATTCGAAAAAATATTTTTGTAGGATATGATAGTGAGATTCATAAGAATTAATATAGGCTATTTAACATCACGCTGCAATCCTTAGGAGCCGAGCAACGGGGGTGAAACCAGAGGGAACAGCTAGTATTTATAATATTTGCATACCTAGATATACGCATTGAATGTACTAATTTCCAATCAAAACTACTTAAAACCCACAGAATGATATTAAGTCAATATTATCTACAATTTAAATTGAATTCATGCATGTTACCTAGGTACACTCGACGCCATTTACGGTCGACCACTTTTCACCCTTATGTTCTTAGTAATAAGGGCGAAAAGTGGTTGACCGTAAATGGCGTCGAGTGTACGTTGTTTTTATCTAGTTTCTCTCGATTCCGCGACGCTAAGCTTATTCAGTATGAATACATTACATAGCATATCAAAACAATAAACATCGTTGGATACTAACTATTGAATGAACACTGCGAAGAAAATATTTCTCGTTTGAAGAACGACTGGCTAATAAAATTACAAAACATCAACCTTGTATTCCCCACTTTTCGTCATTTATGGGGTCATCCATTAAACACGTGATGTTTCTTAAGCCTGCAATACATGTTGGCCGAGCTTAGACCAACGCGAGCCTAGACAAATTCAAACAAGGCAAGCGCTACTATCTAGACGTTCGGCAAGTTTGACGTCAACCGCATAATAGCGCGCGGACAAACATGTGAACACTATTGAACGAACGCGCGCGAGCGCCTTTGATTTGCGCAGAAACTGACACCGCTCCGAAGTGAGGCAAGTGATCACGAGCGACTGCAAGTTGCGGCAAGCTACGTCAAATGAGGTCTATACACGTTGGCGCTTGTCTATACTCAACCAACTAGGCAAGTGACACCGAGCGATAGCAAGACAAGACAAATATACCGTCTTCATGCTGGTATTGGCCTTCACTCGACAACGCTCGGCCAACATGTACCTATTGCAGGCTTTAAGAACTCTTTTAACCCCTTCCACCCCCCTGGTGATACGTGGTGAGGTTTTAGACTGAACCTAACCCCTTATTTAACGACGAGAATATATTTTTTTGTTATTTAAATGTTCTAGTTCAGAATGTTACCAGAATGCCAAAGTGGTAACAAAACAAAATCAAAAGGTTTTGATCAACTTTTATTCAATGTTAGATTTCATTGCGATATAAAGTTTACATTTATTGTTAGAAGAATACTATTTCTGACATTGATGACTCTGAGACTACATCGGAACTATATTTGGAACTAGCTTCCGCCCGCGGCTTCGCTCGCGTTTTCCGGGATAAAAAGTAGCTATGTGTTATTCCAGGTCCCAGACTTTGCCAAATTTCAATCAAATCCGTTCAGCCGTTTCAGCGTGAAGAAGTAACAAACATACATACATACACACACACACACGCACAAACTTTCGCATTTGTAATACATATTAGTGGGATATTTTAACTAAGAGAAATTGGTCTTCTGCAGCCTAATTGCGTAACTCAATTTCTTTCGCCATGGCTTTCATTTTGACAGTTCAACAACATCCATTGCGGCGTTGAGCTAGTTACAGGAGCACGGATTAACCCTCTGCAACTGAGGTGGCAGTCTGTCAGACACCGCCAAACAAATGCGACGTCGCCATTTCATAATACGGCGTGATATAGCTCTGTCTCGCTCAGTACCTTCCCAAAATGGTTCGCCACAGCACGCAGTGAGGCGCCTACGGCTGCGCGGTCTACTCATCAGGTTCTACAGGCTGCTGGTGTCTGTCAGACATAAGTGCAGCAATAACCTCTGATTCTGTTAGACGTCACCTCACAAAGACCCTCTGTTTTTTCATAGTATCTCTCAGACATAACCTAAGTTTATTATATTTCATTAAAAAATATTTACAGAATGTTAGATCTAGTGGATAAAAATGCTTATGCAAGACATAAGCATTTTCACCTGCTAGAACCAAGGCTGTCCAGGTACCAAATTGCAAAAAGAAGACTTCTTACTATATTTAGCAAGAGAGTTAGTTTTTCCTAGTTTGAAAGAGCGCGTTTACAACGACAGACTGCCTAAAGAGCTTCGATTGACTATCAAAATAGTTCTAGGCAAAGATTTGCCCCCTCGTGCTCTACCTCCTCCTCAACCAGGACCTTTAGGAAAAAGATTATGGAGCGTATGCCTTAGCAGGCTGGAAAGGCAGACAAGATTTGCCTGCAGTGCTTCTTTATAGGCTATTTGCCTGCAATGTTTAGCTTAAATTTGCGAAGATTACAAATTTTAACTTCAAAAATTAAGGTGAACTTTAAGACTGATTTGTGCCTGAACCTATCATACGATTTTATTGTTTTTTTTTATAAAACTTCATAGTATCATGTTTAAAATGAATATAAGTAAAGTTTATAAAAGTTTTTTTTTTAATAATAGCTATGGTTAGTAACCAAATGTATAAGAAATTGATCTCGATAAAAATAATTCTATATCTATTATCATATTGATTTTTATAAATCCCTATTCAGTTATTTTGATAGTATATGAACCCTTTAAAGAAATAAATAATGCATTTAAATAATTAAACTTAAAAATCTATAAAATTTATGCCATTTCAAATGACGTCTGATAGACTCCACCTCAGCCGAATGTTAACAATAAAGTCACCTCAGTTGCAGAGGGTTAACAATCATTATGGCGTAATGAATGTCAAAAACAATGCCATGGCAGGCCTCTGTCACTCCATGTACTTGCGCGCTATAAGTGCCTACCGCCCAGCCGAGCGGTCTCGGTCCGCCGGCGGATCAAATTCAGTGCGGTTTTCGCAAGCGAAGCGCGCGCACGCCGTTCAATTTTAATAGTGCTGTTCGTTCGTACGCGTATTACGATGCCGTGTGGTGCCTTATGTGCTGTAGATGGGTGTAAATCAAGCAAAAGAAGGGATAAACACCTAACATTTTTCCATTTTACATTTGAAGTCAGTTCTCTTTTTTTAAGGCTTTTTTTTTCATTTCTAGTGAATATCTCCGAAGATCATCATCAAACTAAGAAGTATTATACTTATTTTAAAACGTTCTCCTAAATGTAACAAATCCTTTTCTGAAAACCGCATCGATATCGGTTTAGCCAAACGCGAGATTATCGCGCACAAACATACATACCTACAAACCATACAAGTCAAACTTCTCAGTTTGGCCTGTATGTCTGATCACCTCCTTTTTTTTAAGTTGGTTAAATATTTTATAAATGATAAAATTTTTAACTGCCACATTAAAGTCAGAACATATTCACAGTTCTCAATAACATAGATAAAAAGTTATGTTAATTTGATTTTATCGAAGAGGCAGCCCTGCGATTACTGTGGAATCGCGCGGTGCGAAGCAATCACTGCTGTACGCTTGAGCATTTAGGCGCATTTTAGCATACAGTGGTTGTTGACGCGAGGGAGTAGGCAATTATCGTAATAGGTATTGGAAATTTTCTACTGAGTGAAGTATCTGTTACGTAGTAACTATTCAGTAATCTGTGGCCATGGTGATAGCAATTGAGTTACGCAATTCGGGTGCTGGTCGTTACGACACCTTAAGATACTCTAGTGCAGGGATGGCAAACCTACGGAAGCGTGCCAAAGGTGGCACGCGATAGAAAAAATTGGGCACGGGCACGTCAACAACAAAAGTCACATTAAGATTTTCATAATCTTTTCAATAAAACAGATCAACAGTGCATATTATGGATTTGTGTTAAAACTGACTTTAATTAAGGATTTTAATGTGAGTAATATTATTTTTATTTTCCATACTTTTCTAAGATATTTTGAGCTGTTATTTCAATATTCGAGATGTTATTATGATCAGTAGAAAAACATATTGAGCAGTTATTTAATTTAATGGCGGTTGATTAATTATTGCAACAGTATAAAACATGGGCAGTAATAAAAAATCAATTAGTCGGTTATTTCATCATACAATGTGAATTCTAAAAATAAATTGAGCAGCCCAATAACTGAATGAGCGGTAAAAATGATGGAATGAGCGGTTCGATAAATAGTTCGGCAGGTACTAAGCAAATTCATTTTAATTACTTAATTATGTTTAGAATTACGAATCATTTGAGTAACATACCTAATTAGGGTCCAAGAGCGAGCGAAGCGAGCTCGGGAACTTGGACACCCTGACACGGACAGGTTAGGTTCGTGTTAGGTTACTTCTAACCTCGCAGACAAAAATAGGAGCCCGTCGACCACGTCGATCACCTTCCTCCCCCTTGTCAGCCCAAAAAAGTTATAGAATTACTTAGAATGAGATTTTTTACCGAAAAATTCCGATTAATTACTGCCCACACGTATCCGCTCGTTCAATATTTTTTACCGCCCATTTAATTATTTTTCTGCTCAATTATATATTCACTGATCCATTTCATTACTTTTTATTACTCATTTTTGTTTACTTTACTGGTTAGTTTTAACTGCTCAACTAGTTATTAAACGTGCCATGTATAATTTTTAACTTACCAAAACCGCTATTTACAGCTGCCTCTTTAAATCAGTGCCGTTTTTTTCAAGTTAGTCTGGCTCACAATTGTAAAAAGGTTCACCATCCCTGCTCTAGTGTCTCTAGATTATCCACTACATTTTCTTTTCCTCCATCAGGGTAATGAGAAAGTAATTAATCTACACGAATTAACGAGCCGTCAGTTCTTACATAAATATTCTTTAGGGAATTAAAAATCATTTTATTGTAATATACAGCACTTAAGCTAAGTGGGAGCTTGTCGTTTGTATAAATTAATTAAAGTAGATACACTTCAGACTAGGCGAAACCTAGTGGTGGTGGCACATTAGTGGTGGCCCAGTAGTGGTGGCCCAGTGGTGGTGGCCCAGTAAAGATGGCCCAGTAATGGCCCAGTAGTGGTAACCTAGTGGTGATGGCACATTAGTAGCAGTGGTGGTGTCTAATAGTGGTGGCCCAGTAGTGGTAGCCTAGTGGTGATGGCACATTAGTAGTGACCCAGTGGTAGTGGCCCAGTAGCGGTGGCTCAGTAGTGGTAATCCAGTAGTGGTGGCCCAGTAGTGGTGGCCCAGTAATGGCCCAGCAGTAGTAGCCTAGTGGTAATGGCACATTAGTAGTGACCCAGTGGTGGTGGTACAGTAGTGGTGCCAGTAATGGCCCAATAGTGGTAGCCTAGTGGTGATGGCACATTAGTAGTGACCCAGTGGTAGTGACTCAGTAGTGGTAGCCCAGTAGTGGCCCAGTAGTGGTAGCCTAGTAATGATGGCCCATGAGTTCCTCACTATCAAATATTGATATTCAGCCAAAACTAGTTAGATTGGATGCCGACCCCAGTATAATTTGGGAAAAGGCTAGGCAGATGATGATACGTTCCTCACTATGTACGATGACGATATTTTCTTTTTCGAGCAATCATTAGAATAATATTCACCGCCAGTAAACATAACCAAAGGACTGTCGTAAATAAATAATGAAGTTCATTCGATACTACATATTTTTTATTGTTTTTTACTTTATTTTCTTTGACACACACCAATATACCCAATATTGGTGTGTGTTAGGTTACATCATTATTTTACTTTTAAGTATTTATTTATTTTTTGTTTTAAAAGCTCAGTTAATATTTTTTTTCGTAAATTTATATATATATTTTTTTAATAAATGTAACTGAAAGACAGAATCGTGTTGCTGCGGAGTTTGTTGCGCCGTTTCTTCTTCGCACCTATAACACTAGGAAGCGGTGAAGGGTGGGCGTTTTTGGGGGCTGTCTAATGTATATTGACGTTCAAAAAGTGCTTATTGGCTTTAGCCCACTTTGAATAAATGACGTTTGAATTTTCTTTTTTGATTTTTTTAATAAATCATTACAGTTATGTGACGGAATGAATTATTCAATATTTGTTTTTGCTTTTCCATCTTAATGCAATATTTCAATATTTTATTATTT
Organism: Thalpophila matura; assembly: GCA_948465475.1. Classification (NCBI taxonomy): domain Eukaryota; kingdom Metazoa; phylum Arthropoda; class Insecta; order Lepidoptera; family Noctuidae; genus Thalpophila; species Thalpophila matura. The sequence goes on from OX419185.1 coordinate 15,792,668, forward strand.
TATTGAATTACTAAAGAATTCCATAAGGTTACACATGCTCATTATTAGCACGAAAGCATGCTAATTTCGAGCAACTGTTAAGAGGGAACAGGGCGTGATATTCTCCATACACACGTATTCCCCTTTTTTCTTCATGAATAATGGCTCTAGAGTATTTTTTTTTTGTTTCATAAAATCATGTTCTGCTGTATACATGTCCCTGTCATTTTCTTTTTTTCAGCAACTAATTAGTAAAGAAAATATGACCCTCCAAAAATTACAAAAAATAACCCATTTTTACCGCCGTGATTAGAGGTCTACCAGACAATTTAGAAAAGTTTTTAACATAAAAGAAAATGATAGGAACCTAAGCATACTCTTTTTTTAAATAAAAAAAAAAAAATTGCATCGGCTCAGTTTTCGAGGAGAAAAAGGGGGAATACGAAACGTCAATCTCGTCAATTTTTTTGTGATATAATCGGTCTGAGCTGCAGCTGTCCCTATCACACACTACGGGGGTTGTTCGGGCGCAGCGCGACGGCAATAGTTTTTTCAAATACCTATTTTTCAAATTCCTCGCAGGCCCCGCCCCCTCTTAAGCAGCACGTGCTAACAAACGAGCATGTTTATTTTGAGTATTATGTACGCAAGCTGCAGCATAAATAAATTGATTGCGAATAAAATAAATAAAGCATAGAAAAAAATGTTAAATTTAGTTTTTCTACCCATCGAACATAAACTTTTTTTAGTTATTTACAACGCAAAAATCTCCACTGTAACTAAATTAACATAAAAGCAACATATTTCACCGGAACCCAATATGAACACAATAATGAAAAAATACAAAGTTTAAATTCGTTATTTCGATACCTACGTCGAAACTCGAATGTATCGATACGCGATTAAATCATTCGATTTTGAATCGATTATGTATTCGAGTCACAGCTCGGCTGCCCATTCCGATTCTAATCAACGGCCAGATTCAAATTTCAATTTGAATTTCGAATCAATATGTGCCGCCGTACTTTATAGGCTTCTGTTACGCTTTGAGAGCGGCGTCAATGGGTAGGCGTATGTAGGTACTTATACTACGAATACATTGAAAATTGGAATCCAATATTTGAAGTACGTAATAAAAATGTAAATGCCATTTTTGTTCTTTTGATCTTAAAATAGAACTGTATTATTGAATGGTACAGACCTACAGTCTAAAAGAAATGCTTCATTGAAGAAGAAATACTTAGGCCATGTTGTTTCAACTTACAGTTACGTATCTGTAACCGTCAAATATGGCGGCTTGTACGACAATTTCATACTGACTTAACGATTACGTACTGACTTACGGATACAGATGGTTTGAAGCAACCCGCCCTTAGTCACAGGCACGAATGCTGAGCCTAAAAGTTTTGGTCTTTCCATCAGGAAATCAGTAAAAGTCCGAAGCCTGGATTTACTCAAATGAGCCTTATTTTGACGGACTGCAAAAAAAGAGATTATCAATTCAACGGTATTCATAAAAACTGTTTACAAAAAATTTAAAAATTAATAAAAGCATCTGTTCATCAAAAAAATGTGAAGAGAAATCTTTGTTTCTCTTTTTAAGCATATTGCGCGCACGGAGGAATGTGACATTTGGCATAGTTAAAGTTTATATGAAGAAATTTATAGGTATAGGTACCGGCATTAAAGATGATCACTGATCGCGCATGTACATTTTCCGTCCAATAGACAATAGACAGTTGACAATACGTAATAGAGAATGGTCCAATTAGACGACGAGCATCGACTGACGAACCAATCGCCTGCAGCCTCGGCGCCCCCCGTCTTCTTCATTCCGCCAAAGAGACCGAAAATTAGCTAGTGCGCAGGTGACGTTTGTGATCAAGACTGACGCCGGGACTTTTATACCTTTCTAATATGTGTTACAAATAAGTACATTAAATTACGGGCGACCACTCAATAAATTTACAATTACGCTAGAGAACACATTGTCACGTGAACAAAGTCGCGGGTTTAGCTATTAAATAAAACTAAACACAAACAAACAAACAAACACAAAAAAACAAAAGTGGAGGATATTTTATCAGTCTGGCTATTGTTGTGATACAATAGCCAGACTGATAAAATATCCTCCACTTTTAATGAAACCTAGCAAATTCTATTACCAAGGTACCAACAAATATTGCCTTTATCGTTTTAATTACAAATGTCATTTACATGTGCCCAATAAACGCGGTTTCAACTAATACAATAGATTTTAGTTTGAAACATGAAAGTTATTTTCATTCACGTCGAATGCCGGGTGAAATCATCCGGACATCACATCTGAAAATTCATAGAATACCTTGATTGTTAAATAATAAATGGACTTATCATGTAATTTGCGATTGCGGTTGCAATTGTTATCATCAAGGGTCGATCTGACCCGTAAACCATGTCTAACCTCCTAACGCTAGTCTATCGGTCTTTTATCGGATACATTTCGGAGAGTGTGCTTCTGATCTGCATGATCTAATTCCCTCCTGCCCTTTTTTCTATCGGACGGCCAGAAGCACGAAAAAGCGCCATCGGTTTATAGTTGATATGCTCAAAACCCGAACGAAGCGCTTTGATTCCACTTTCATTATGAAAACCGCCAAACAGTGGAATGCGCTGCCCGAGTGGGTGTTTCCCGAGAGTTGCAATCTGGGTATCTTCAAGTCACAAATGAATCGGTTTCTTCTAGGCAAGTGTGCCCCATCGTAGACCGCATCATCGCTAACCATCAGGCGAGATGGCGGTAAAACGCGTAACGGTACGTGGACAGTAGCTGTTAGAAGCTAGCAACCCACGCTAGCAACCAGTTGCTCCATCAATTTAAACAATAGCAACTGTAAGCCGCAACAATTTGCACAACCGTACCGAACGTATTCGTTAAATCGAGTTACATTAATTAATTTTGCGCGTTGTGCCTCGACACTGGATTAATAAGTGAACCAACTGGTATTTCATTTGCGAAGGTGGCTCGGTTTGGCGTGACGATATTTATTTGTTCAATATTGTTCAAACATTGTTATTTATTGAGCTCTCACTGACGGGGATTGGAATTTTAAATGTTCGTTCATTTTGGTTTTTAAAAGGATTGACATATTGTTATTTAGCAGCTCAACATCACTGAGTAGTGCATTACAGAATCGCGACAGAACTAAGGCTGCAGGCTCGAAACTTGCGACGGCCGAGCGATGGCGAGGCGGCGCGTCGGCGATGTATACAAAAGCATTGTAGTCGCTGTCGCCCGTTCCGTGCCCGTCGCTATACTGTGCAATGCTTTAGTTTACATCGCCGTTGCGCCCGCAGCCTTAGTGTGAATATTGCTGGTGCGACAAAACTGATAATTACCATAAAAAATGTAAGTATGCTTGGTTTTAGTAATAACCACAAAACACCTAAGAATGGAGAGCTACAATAACATCTAAAAAAAAAATTTGATAGGCAATAATTTCTACATAAACATCAGAATTATTCAAATAAAAAATTATAAAGGTACTAAAAATTCGTCATTGCATTCCCAAATACCGACTGCCACTGTTTTGTTTTACGTCATTTATTGAGAAAACTTCGTGGTCAATGGGGAAATTACAATAACGCGTAAGAAAATAAAAAAAAACTCTTAATCCCAAAGGATCGGATAAGTCGTAAAATCTTGTGTTGTTTCACCCTCTTTCGTCTTAAGGTCGCAGACGACACATGCTTGACGAGTTTTCGAGTTTTACAAAAGTTTTCGATAAAAAAGTGGGAAAAAAATCGGATATACCCGTGTAAAGTGTGAGGTTCCGTAGGCTATCACTGTGGATATCATAAAACCTATAAAAAAACTTTTTTAGGCAAAATAAAGAACCGACTTAAAAAATCACTAACATAGCTTGTTTTTTTGTGTAAAAAAAATATTACATTTTTTTTTATGCATCTCTCGGCCAAAATACTTCTTTCAGTGGGCACCTTCACCACAAACAAATTTGAATCTACATTGTGACGAGACTCCAACTGCTTGACACTTAGAGTGAAAATAAAAAAAATGTAATGTCCATTTAAACTGCAAATTTGTGAGAGTTGGTGTGTGTGTGAGTGAGTCTTGTAGTAGTTTCCGATAGATAGATAGAAACGCTTTTAAGAGGCGTACACAAAGGGATTACAAATTTCGAGTAAGGCGAGGAGACCCGGTAGCTCAGTTTCCGATTTAAAAAAATGCCTTATATATTTAATAACATAGAGCATAACATGGCTTTGGCATGTTTCAAATTCACAAAAAAAAATACAAATAAATTTAAAATCTGTAGGACAAAAACAGCATTATCACTACGGTTTTTCGTTTAAGGTACCCTAAAATCTTTGGCACAGTCATACTCAAGACTTGAGGCGTTCGCGAACTTCGCTAAAAGCATTTCGAAGGACTTGAAGATTATACTGGTGGGAAAATAAATGTAGAACTTGCTTATTAGAGAAAAAGAAAAAATGTCTATCGATGTTACTTTGTTTGTGCGAGTGAAAAAGTTTGTAATGTTTTTTTTTTTTTTTTTATTCTACTATAGGCTTGCGCTTGACCGCCATCTCGCCTGATGTTAAGCGATAATGCGGTCTACGATGGAGCACGCTTGCCTAAAAGAAACCGATTCACTCGTGACTTGAAGATACCCAGATTGTAACTGTTGGGAAACACCCACTCGGGCAGCGCATTCCACTGCTTGGCGGTTTTCACAATGAAAGTGGAATCAAAGCGCTTTGTTATAGGTAAATAAGCCTCACAGATCATACCGATGACAGATCGGTTTGATCTGTGAGGCTTATTTACGTACCAACCTATGTATTATGAAGTAATATAAAAAACTAGCTGTGCTCCATGGTTTCACACGTCGTACTTTCTGACTTCTTTCTTTTTGCTCGGCTCCCAAGGGTCATAGCGTGATGTCTCAGATCATAGAAACAAGGAGATATGCCATCATAGCAAATTAGTACGGGAAGAACTGTCGCCACTTTTAGTACATTTTTCAACACAATTACAAGCGCCCCTCGTGAATATAAAGATCTCCCACGCATTAAACATTCCGCACATCCTCAATCTAACACTGTTAATCGTCACTCAACACTAGCACTAAACTAAAATACTGTATTTATATCATCGATCGTGTTCGGTCCGTTGCCAGCGTGTACGTTTTATATACGGTCAATGTGACCCTATCAAAGCATCAAGCTCAATAGCGCCTTGGCACATCTCCCTTGTTTCTATGATCTGAGGTCGCTACCCATCTACATTGGCTACCTATCGCATGCATTGAAAGCTATTTATGTTTCACGTTGGGCTAAGCAATTAATTTTTCAAATGGCTTGAAGGTAGAGGGAGCGTTGGGAAATTTAAACTCTACACGTAGGTATAGCAAATTGGTTAGCATTGAATGAAATGATATATATTTCTGAAACTAGTTTTTCAAAACATTTAGAAGTCATAAGAGGCGTATGTAAAGAAATCTAAAAAAAACGAGTAAACCGAGCGGGTCGCGGTAGCTCAGTTAGTTCAGAGTAATGGCACGGTTCGGCAGAGATCGCGGGTTCAAATCCCGCTCGCGACATTTGATTTTTGAGAAATCTCTTAATATTTAATCATTTTATAGTCAATTGCCCCTTTTCACTAACACTGAGAGACCTAAGTAAAATTAATGTCTAAATATTAAAAGGATTTACCTAGCGCAAAAAACATGTCATCAACCACTAGGCGACAACTATAGACTATCCATGATTGTCGCCTAATGGTTGGTGACACGTTTTTTTGCGCTAAGTAAAGGCTCATGTACACGGAGAGAGTTTCTCACCTCGAAGATGCGATTATCGTAAAAATATAAAAATCTTTCCTCATGTAAACTAAAGTACGATATCCGCATCAGGAAGGGCGAATATCTTCTCGTATTTGAATGTTAGAAGTCTCCATGTAAACAACATTTTGATAAACGTCTCGAATGGCGAGTCTCGCCTTCACAACGATTCAAACCGATTTGTGCGATACTCGTATGAACTTGAAGAAATGTCATACAAGATCGTGTTTAGACGAGTCGAGAAATCGTAAGGCTCGTCATGTATACAATCACACATGGCGATTATTACCCGACGAGTATCGCATGACATAACCGTAGGCGAGTTTTTGGTTTTCGCCTTTAATGTAAACACACGGGTGCGAGAATCGCCTAAAATTATCGCCTACAATAATCGCATGCATATTCTCGCCACAAAACGTGCGAGAAACTCTCTCCATGTAAATGAGCCTTTACTCCTTTTAAAATTTAGACCACTTATGTGAATCCTAGTGTTAGTGAAAACAGACATAAGTATTCTTAATGAAAAACACTTTTTTTTAAACCACGATAGTGGCAAACAGGCAATGCGACGTCGCATCGCAGAAATCTACGAGCTTGCACAACGCATTGCAAGAATTTAATTCACATCGCGCATATCTGCGATGTTTACCAGATCTGCTTACCTACCAGTTCTGCAGATCTGCACATAAAAATACTCAAAATCGCTAGTCGGTTACGAAACTTGATGAATACTAGTATTATTATAACTTGATGAGTATTATTCACACAGTAGATTGATTCTGAACTTTTGCTAAATTATTAAAACTATGTGTTATTATTGCATTTATATTTTGTTCGCCCACATTGTTATGGACTTTATCTACAAACACCATTATTAAACAAAACTTTGCTGATTTAACTATGCCTGTGTCTACGGCGTAGCAGCTACGCTGTGAATTTAACTATGCCGTGGCTACGGCGTAGGAGCTACGCTATTATAATAAATCGGTAGCAATGCAGATGTTTTTGTGGGCACAAAAGTTACCTTAACTACTAATAATCCATACATTTTCAAAATAATTATAATCTTATAAGACGACACATTGAAACGCTAATACAAAATGTCAACTTGTAAGTTACGACGTAGCAGACATAGCTGCTACGAAAGCTACGTGTTTCGTAGCAAGTCATCGGTTTTACATAATAAGATTATTAAAATTATGTTTTGAAACAAAGCTTCACTGTAAGAAATCTAATTTAGATCGTAAATAAGTACTGTTGTAGGAATTCGCTGAAATATTTAGCCTGTATTTTCAAGAATAATTACTTACTCTGTTAATAGTTTAATCTTACAAAATTGTCATTACAGAATACATTTCTAATTGTATTTTCGAGTCTCTAACATTGCAGACTATAGTTTGTCAAAATCTACATTTTTTTTTTATATTTTTTTTTATTAAATAATAGGCTCGCGTTTGACCGCCATCTCGCCTGGTGTTAAGCGATGATGCGGTCTACGATGGAGCACGCTTGCCTAGAAGAAACCGATTCACTCTCGACTTGAAGATACCTAGATTGTAACTGTCGGGGAACACCCACTCCGGCAGCGAACTGCGATTATTCAGGACACTAATAAAGAAAAAAATGAGCTTTGTTGTGCATCCTTAATAATATAATAATACGACTTTAAGCTGCATGATTCGATAAATTTCTAAAAAGCATTCATTTGTTTCATATAACGTACTGCTCTACTGTGATCACTAACATCATGAACATATTGATATATCAAAGTCAAAAACAACACCACTTAAAACCATACTCTTAACATTGCATTAAAAACCTTATAACTTCACAATAAGATTGAAAATACAAACACGATTTCACAAATACGAACAACGGAATCTTTTTATTAAGTCCCTCGTCCCTTCTATACATTTTCGTCACAATGTCTTACAAGTTCGACAATAGGCAATTAATACCAAGAGCAAACTTCGCAGTAACATTGAAATTGAAAGAAAAGATAAATTCGTGAAGTTGGCAGACTAGAGAATTGTTCCTTTTCCCCAACAGTTTGTTCAGCCGACAATGCCTTATGACTTTTGATTTATAATTATAAGGTTCTGTTGAGCTAACTCAATTTGCAGTCGAAATTAATGAAATAACTTTACTTTTGTACTTTGTAGTTAATTAATTTGGAAGTATTCTTTAGAAGTTGAAATTATTTTTTGCTTATTCTGTTTCTTTGTATTATTAAATTTTAGCTACATGTAATATAACTAGCTACGCCCGCGTCTTCATCCGCGTCGAAGTTGTAAAACAAGGAAAGTCGTTATATTTTCATACAAATTTTACCACCCCTTTTCACACCTTTAGGGATGGCATTTCAAAAAATTCTCCTTTTTGCACCTCTAGGGTACTTATGATTTTTTTTTACGAAATTTAAGATTCTAGGTCCACCAATTTAGCGACCGTGTAGACGGCGCCACCACCGCACCGCCGTCGCGCCACCGCCGCAAAATTATTAATAGTTGTCAGCAGTGGCGAAGGATCAGTTTTTGTAAAAGGTAAGCCGGAGCTACAAATGCTTACCTGGCCACGAAAAGCTAATTAATAAAATTAGGCAATACTGCCTATGCTATTTTTCAAAGGGATGCCGATAGGAATCGTATTATAGGGACCCTTCGCCACTGGTTGCTAGTGTTATATTGCTGATCACAAATAATAGAAGGCAATGTTACACTAACAATCACCAACTTACCAACACCAATAATATTGCGGCGGCGTGGCGGGCGGCGGTGCGGCGGCGGCATGTACACGAGCGCTATGGCAATTATTTAAGTTCAATCTTAGATGTTATGCCACCAACTGCATCAGACTGCTTGAAAAGTGATCTTGTTTTGAACTTTTTAGTTGTTTTTTTGCAGTCGGGTTTTTTGATTCCATCAATTTTTTTTACGTACATACTTAATAATACATACCTTCATATTGCCTAAGCCCTAAGGTATAAAGTCCGCCTTTGTGCAGTGTTTTTTACTTGCGCATAAAGTATACAATAAATAAGAATACAACCATAAAAACCGATCACAATTATATTATAATCCCCACCAAATTGATACGAATCAAGCAACATCAAATAACTAAGTATCAAATAAATATCATTCATATTAACGACCATAAAATTTATGTGCCAATAGCCAATACTATCTCTACCATGGCACATTATCAACTAATAATCTTCAAGGTCTCTTCAAGGTCACGTTTTCCATCGATATTATGATAACACCCTCGATTCCCCATACACTTTAGTGACCCATAAAAGTACGCCATAAAAGCCTTCCCATGTCGGGGTTCTTGGGTTTATTGCTGAAATATTTTTATTTTTTCCCATACTCGATGGAAATGTTACATGGTGGGGAAATAGAGTATTCTGATGTTCATTAGAAGTGAGTGAGTGAAAAAGATAATTACAAAAAAAATAACCGACTTCAAAAATCCACTACAAAGAAAATAATAATTTTGGTTTCGGAAGTCGGTGGCATTGGATTTTGTTTGCTTTTTTTTTCCACCGACTTCCGAAACCAAAATTATTATTTTCTTTGTAGTGGATTTTTGAAGTCGGTTATTTTTTGTTAAAAAAGTTTTTTATTTTTCCCTTTTTAGTTCTTTATCCCGTGTTAGATTACTTTCACGAATTCGTTCAACAGTAAATCTTCTACGGAGTGTGTACATTTATGCCTTTGTATTTATAACTTTGTACATAGGAATGATTACATAATGTATTATATACTAAAACCTTCCTGAAAGTATGTAGATTACGTTAGTGAAAACCCCATCCAAATCGAATCAGTAGTTTTTGAGAAAATCGCGCACATACAAACATACATACATACATACATACATATATACGGGACGAATACAGAACCTCCTTTTTTGGAGTCGGTTAATAAAAAATAACCGGACAAGTGCGAGTACGACTCGCGCCCTGAAGGTTCCGAAATATGCAATAGTGCCATCTATGCCGCTATTACACCATAGTAGATATATCATATCTACTATGGTGTAATGCAGATGGCTGCACTCATGGTCATGACAGACGGACAACAAAGTGATCCTATAAGGGTTCCGTTTTTCCTTTTGAGGTACGGAACCCTAAAAATACTTAACTAGTGCAATTTAGATTAAGTTAAGAGACTGTTTGAAAATATAATCTAACTAAGAGATAACTTGTCAATATCTCTAATTTAATTATTTCAGAATCCAACCAATCGATTGTATACCAAATAAATTAAAAACAGCATTCACCGCTAAATAACCTAATTTGCTACTAAAACATGAAACAGTAGCTCGCCAGGCCCAGATCACGTCGTATGCACTTAATTAGTACGGTTTAATTTATTCGCCCGCCAAATAAAGCAATTTGAACGACAACGCGGGCTTGAAATATGGTCCTGTTGGAGTGGCACTGTTACACTTCAGTGCGTTTGTGCGATCGTTGAATAGACCAGCAGCCTAATTGTGTAAAGGAAAGGCAAAGGAAAGATAGGGCAGTGGTAGTTTAGTGGCAGCGGCCCCGACTTACAAGTCGTGGGTCGTGGGTTCCAGGCCCCAGCGGGAACCCTGACCCTTGTGCAATCTGTTTCATCACCGTTGCTCTAAAAACAGCGATAACCTAGTGGTTTAACCATGTGCCTCCCACGGCGAATGGTTCGAGTTCGATCCCGAGGCACGCACCGCTGACTTTTCGAAGTCATGTGCGTATTAGAAATTAATTATCACTTGCTTTAACGGTGAAGGAAAACATCGTGAGGAAACCGGCATGTCCTAGAACCAAAAATTCGAAGACATGTGACGTCCACCAACCCGCACTGGGCCCGCGTGGTGGACTACGGCCCACTCCCTTTCACAGAGAGGAGGCCTGTGTCCCAGCAGTGGCAACATTAGGTCGATTATGCAATATCGCTGAGCTATATTGTAAGTGTTGTAATGAGTTGCACGCTATAGATGGCAACTCAGCAAGAAATTACTATAAAACTAGCTCGATTAAGCGCTCTAGACATTGAAAGGTCGAGAGTTCGAGCTCTCGTTGCACTATTGACTTGAACTTTACCTTGCACAAGCGAATTTAGCTTAGTAACAACCTGACCCGAGTTTATAGGGATAGGTTGTGTAACCCCCATTTTATCACGGGGTCTCATCAGGAATAAAGTAACATTTGTTGAAATAACTCATAATAGATGGCGTTATATGTATCGATTTGTTATTGAAGTTTGTGTAAAATTGAGAACATGAAAAAATACATCATGAAAAATATTTGTTAAAATTTTGAAAAATGCTTTAAGCACGGAAAAATGTATAGCCCGAAGATAGCCCGCGCTAAATCAGTCACATTTCTTTGTATGAGATGAGGCATCTGTACGTATAGTATTATATTATCTGTGCCTTTATTAAACCCAATTACTTGACAATTTGTTTATTTTTATGTTTTTTAGGTTCCGTACCTTAAAAGGAAAAACGGAACCCTTAAAGGATCACTTTGTTATCCGTCTGTCTGAAGACGCTTAACGGGTGGAGACATCTGCTCATAGATGGCGCCACTAGAAGTATGTAGTAGCGTCATCTTGCTCATAGATGACGCTATTGCATATTTCGGAACCCTCAGGACGCGAGTCGTACCTACTCGCACTGGCCCGGTTTTTGAAATGTTGACCCAGCTTGTGTAAAAAGAAAATCAGCACCAGAGTTGCGAAAAATATCACACTATTCACACTAATATTATAAATGCGAAACTTTGTGCGTGTGTGTGTGGGTGTGTGTGTATGTTTGTTACTTCTTCACGCTCAAACGGTTGGACGGATTTGGATGAAATTTGGCACAAAGATAGATTATAGTCTGGAATAACACATTGGCTACCTTTTATCCCGAAAAACGCGGGCGAAGCCGCGGGCGGAAGCTAGTATGAATATATCTGAATGATGTAGTGAACAATTTGTGCGACCATGTTTGCGTCCATCAAAAAGCCACTTAAACAACAATTCCAACTTTTTACTTACAAAAACAGACCGCTAAGCCGAAACACAAACGAAAGGTACATTAACCTGCACGTAACAACAACATGGCGGAACAAGCCGTTGTCCGGTAAATACCAGTTTTTACCAGATTAAGCCGGTACAAGTCGGATATGCAAACTAGGTTATATGAGAATTTACTGCTGTTGTATGCAAACGCGTAGTTCAGGAGTTTTTAGAGAGTTTTATGTATAAAAATTGTTAGTGAGAGTTTTTAAATTGTTGTTTCTTTTGCTGTGGATATAAATAAAAATATTAAGCGGGATTGTTTGCCGTGTGGAGTTGTACGGTGTTGGTTATAATCTGTGAAAATTACGAGAATGTTTATGTTTATGGTGCTGTGTTTAAATAAGGACGTTCAAGTATGCTTACCTACTTTCGTAGTAGATCTTTGTGAAATAGCTTGCGTGGGAAGTACTACCGCCACTTTTATTGCCGCTAAGCACCATTGCTGTGTTCCGATTTTTAGGATGTACCTAATTATTGACCGTTTCACGTAAGAATTCCCTTCGACGCTATGTTGGCTCCCCTGTTTGTCATTCCTATATAAGTCATATCGTTTTGTGTTTTTTGTATATTTATATTTTATATTTATAATAATGTTTAGGATGTTAAAAAGTGATGCAAGTGAATTGGTGCTGAAAGAAAACTTCCAACACCGTTAAAACGACGTAATAAATTGAGATTCAGGGCAGCCAACATAGCGTCGAAGGAAATTCTTACGTGAAACGGTCAATACCGACTTAAGAGACATTTTAACTTTATCTCTTGGGCGAGCAACATACTTGCGATGGTTTTGATCGCACCTTAGGGTATTTCATAGTCGCGCTGACCTTCAGCGCGGGCGGCCAGCGCGGCTCGTAAGTAGGGATGTAAAGCGGTAAAATTACATTCGTAAAATTCGGTACAATACGATATTTTAAGTAATATATTTTATTTTTCGGTAAATTACGGTAAGATTGGGTAAAAAACGAATTAAACTACTACTAAGAAAAGTTCCGAGTCCGGAGAACAGATGGAGCCAGTCACTCATTGCGACCAATCATCACCGACCGCGGTCCGCGCATACCACCATTCACCATACATAAGTAGCCGGTAATTTTACCGTAATTTATATAAATTACCGTAAAATACTCGTATTTTACCAGCGTTTTCGGTAAAATTACGTAATTTTGCAACCCTACTCGTAAGCCATACAATCGTACACGTTTCGTACGCGTCCCCTATGAGCGGTACACACGTCTATAGGGTTTCGTAGCAAGAAGTATTTCAGTTTTGCGACCGCAAATATAAGTTTGTATTTCATAATATTATTATTTGCGGTTGTCAAACTCAAAACTGAAATAGGTGAATATTTTAAAAAGTAATTGATGTAATTGTAACGACACTTTTTGCTATAGTAAGCTATTGTAAGCCGTGCGGCGTGCGTGTCTCTTGTGTGTGTGTGTGTTTTTGTACATATTTTTTTTGTACATAATAAAAAAAAAATATTCACTAATTAATCGAAAGGAACTTCGTTCCATCCGGGTGTCCCTTGACACCTCTCAAGTTTTTTTTTCAGATTTTTGATAACGCGGTTGGAAAACCTACAAAAACGTTGTTGCTTAGGCAAGTATGTAGGCTCAATTAGTGACTTCGATAAAATGAATATTTTTTCAAATGTTAGTGGTATATAATTCACAATATTTCTGTAATAGCATTTTTTTCACTCAAAAAATAAAGTCAAAACCGCCTCAAAAGTTTGACAGATGAAATTATTTTTTTAAACAGATGAAATTATTTTTTTAATGATTTTACTATATTTAAATAATCAAACATTTCACGTAAGCTTGTTTCTGTTGTATTCAAATACGTAAGTAGGTAAATTGCTAAAGTAATGTATGCCTAATTTACTAAACAGTCCGGATTCAAACGGATAGGATGAAACACGCCTGAATAAAATCAAGCCGAGTACCTACTGAGTAGGGTGACCAAATAAGAGAGTTCCGGTGGATATTTCTGGAATGCGGTAAAAAGATTGAGCCTTTGAGCTAACGTATAATAATACTTTTTCCACATTATCATCTATCTTTTCAATTTAAACTTCCCTTTACACACTTGGCCCTGGCACAGATTACCTACAGATGCATCACCCCCTTCAAAGTCTTCCATACCTACTGCTATAATAGCCTACTCGTAAACTTGTTTTATTATAATGGCCTAAATAATTTTGCTTATTTGGTCATCCCAACGCTACCGAGTCAGAGCAAACAGACACAAAAAAGCAACAATAAACCCGGCGCCGGCTCTGAATTGGTAAGAGTTTGCTTTGCACGAGAACCGAACCCGGCACACGTACCAATTGGTACAAAAAACAAACTCAACTGTTAGAATACAAATTGGCTCTATTTGAACTACGTATTTGTGTTTTTTTAGTGTTAGTTAATATAAAAATGTTTTAGTTTTACTATCGCACTAAATTAGCTTAGTAATTACCTTTTTACTAATTATTCTAAAATTAAATGACTTTAAAATTAAGTATAATTAATTCTACAGACCTAATAAAAAATCAACTCGCATTCCAAAATAACTTAAAACGAATACAATAATATTAAATACATTTTAATCTTAGCATAATAACAAACATAAAATAGCTAATAGAATTGTGAGTTTAAATTATTTTATTTAAAAAGTTGTTAGTCTACGAAATTGTTTTGCTAAAACAAACTACGAAGCAAAGGAGATTAATAAAAAAATAAGTTCCAACCCTTTGAAATGAAATGTAATTTAAAAAGACCTAAGCAAGTCTGTTGGAGTTCATCAAAATTTTTATTATGGTCTCAAGTTTATTATGGGGCTGAAACGAGTTCTGAAAATATACTAGACAGAAGTAAATTAAGCCAAATAATCATCTAAGTAGTAAGTTATCTAGTAAGATGAAATATGTGACTGATGAATATTTGACCACTTTACTGTTCTATCATTTGAATAGCAGTACGAACCTTGAAATCACGAAAAAAAACAGCTATTCCATATATATATTCGCGACAGTTATAGATATTTTAGTACGGAAAAGAACAGTTAATTTTAGCTCAAACGGTAGGTATAGCCCGTAATGGTGGTAATATTATTATATCGAATAATATACATTTATTCATTCCAAAACCAATCAACAAATTCAACAAATAACACTGTAATCACGTAATTAAAACATGGTCAAATTAGCTTTGGTGGCGGTAATTAAATTGTATAATTAGTGCTAAAACATGGCTGCCTATATTATTATCTTGTGGAGTGCGAATATAACCAATAGTGGAGGGAAGTTATATTTTTGTTTGAGTACTAGAATAGATTATGTGTGAGGGGCTCGTGGCTAAATGACGGACGCGCTGATCGGTCGATCTGCGAGGTTAAGCTGCGCTTACCGCGGTCAGTCCTTGGATGGGTGACCGTTCTTTACACATCGAGACTCCTCCGTGCCTCGGAGAGCACGTTAAGTAGTCGGTCCCGGTTGTCATAGGAATATCTTTGACAATCGTTACGGGTAGTCAGAAGCCTTAAAAGTCTGACAGCTGGTCTTACATTCGAATACCGGTATTACCCATTAATTGGGTTGTGGAGGTCAGATGGCAGTCGCTCCACGTAAAATATTGATATTCAGCCAAAAAACTGGTTAGACTGGATGCCGAACCCAATATAATTTGGGAAAAAGGCTAGGCAGATGATGATGATGATGACTAGAATAGATTATGTGTGAGTCGGCCTTGCAAGAATAACAGACATTTTTCTTCGAACGTAAGAAGTTTTGCATTCGCTATGTGCAAGTTGCTTGGCTGGGTAAAGTGAACGATCGCAGCGCATGCCTTGAATGAAGTTTCTAAATCAAATCCGTTGTAATTATAGCAGAGTCGTCTGGGAATGGCAATAGTGTGACATTATACAATTTAAATAATACTTGACCGGACAGACTTGGGCTCGCGATGAGTGGTCCATGGTAGTTTATTTCACAGTCACGCTTACGGCGCGGATAGTAAGCGGCGGGGGCCACGGGATATAGGCTGTGCGTGGTCCGACTCGCTCTTGCCCGGCTTTTTTTCTAACTAAATATTTAAAAAATCTGTTAAAAATACATTTTACCCATCAACCCGCCCTGCATTTGAAACTCATGTTAATCCACCCTCAATGGACCGTCAAAATGCGTCATTGATCATCGAGATTGACGACAAAGACCCCAGGTGCGTCATTACGGTATATAAAGAATAATAATTCGGGTCTATCCCGTGATGGATGCCCGGCCACCGGACGCGTGACAAATCGCTTTTGGACTTTTTTCACGTTTTTCGCGAACATATATTTTGGTTGGTCGTTTTGACCGCGATTAGCTATTTTAGGGTTGTTTGGTAATTGTTGGCATTATAAATGGGTTATGTCTAAATTGTTAGTTGTGAGGGTTTTGTTAGTTTTCAGTTTTAGCGAACCTGGAAAGGTGGTGTTGGATTTTGTAATTCCTAATGCGATAAACTACTTTACGTAGTTTTACTATAGTAAATTGTATTTTTAACCGACTTCCAAAAAGGAGGAAGTTCTGCATTCGGTTAGTTTTTGTTTTTTTTTTATTATTATTATTATTTTTTTTAATGTATGTACACCGATTACTCTGTGATCTGTGAGCCGATTTACGTGATTTTTTTTTCATATGGTAGAAGAAGCTCGCGAGGTGGTCCCATATAAATTGTATTAACTTAGGTTGAATAGTTTTGTAACCAGCTTCAATAAACGGAATTTTTCGTGTATAAAGCATTAAGTAACTTGTGTTGAGAAAATAAATGATTATATTATTATAAAAAAAAAAAAAAAACATAATACAAAAGTTACTCAGTAAGTAATGCTGAATAGTTTTAGATATTTTAGATTTATATACGCTACACGTTTACCTCAACAAAAATTATTTACGAGAATCTGTCGGAATCGGTTTTTTATCGGATACATTTCGGAGAGTGTGCTTCAGATCTGCATGATCTAATTCCATCCTGCCCTTTTTTCTATCGGACGGCCAGAAGCACGAAAAAGCGCCATCGGTTCATGGTTGATATACCAAAAACCCGAACGAAGCGCTTTGATTCCACTTTCATTGTGAAAACCGCCAAACAGTGGTTACAATCTGGGTGTCTTCAAGTCACGAGTGAATCGGTTTCTTCTGGGCAAGCGTGCTCCATCGTAGACCGCATCATCGCTTAACATCAGGCGAGATGGCGGTCAAACGCAAGCCTATTTACAAAATAAAAAAATAAAAAAAAAATCTGCCATGGTTCTTTAATATAATTTTATTTGTAAAACTTAATATTATTTAATTAATTGCACGTCCATAATAATAAATTTACTTTGTAAATCATGTTAATATTTTTTTTTTTTTTTTTATTTCCAACATGCAATATTTATTTATATACATTAATTAATTAAAATCAAAAAAAGAACCTAAAACTAAAAACCATAGTAACTAAAATATATTATTAAAAGGAGTCCCTTTAGGCAAGGTTCCGAAGATACTGGCAGCGTTCCCCCTTTGAATAGCTAGACTAATTCTTTGTCCGAGGTAGCTGCCAGCTCTTCGGTCTCCTGTGACGTCGACCAACCTTTTCGTAATTTCATTAAAAAGCCTTATAGCGGTAGGACCCCACGGACCAAGGGTCTCGACACCGAATGGGACAAAATCATACTCGGAGCCTAGACCCCTGTATTTTGATACTTTACCTTTTTCAGCCGCTTCACAAGCCGCACCAGCTCTGATGCTGGTTCCATGTAGATGGGAAGGGGCCAGCGTGTCTGAACAGGTTGCATCCCATACCAGCACCCGGCCCATCTTCCATGGAATCAAACTCATACCATCCGGTCTCTTGCCATCGTCTCTTGCAATACCAGTCGGCTCAAGTAGACTTGGCACGTTGACGGTGGCAAGGGACCGGCGTATGATGTCGTTAAGTGCGGCATGTCTTGAGAAGCGGCCTGCACTTTTTTGGCATGACAGTCCGTGATGTCCTAGCCTGTCGACATCACTGCCACAGGGACATTTATGGGGAGCGCAGACCGGAACCCCAAGCCGTAGACAGGTTGCGATTCGGAGCGTGTCAGGCTCAAGAAAAGTTCCAGTATTGGACGAAGGGTACGCGTGAAGCCAGTAGCCGGCCTCATGCGCACCCACGGCCAAAAGCCTAGCACGCGCAGAACCTGTACTACAGCTCAAAAGATTGTCGTGAGTCAATTTGCAGATTATGTCGTCCCAGCTCCTCTGTGAATTTGAAGAAACTGGACAATTTTGACCTGGGCATGCAATTAAGAAAGCGTTTCTAGCTTCTTCCAAGCCAGCAATCTCAAAGTTTGAAGGGGATGCCCTTAAAATTTTACTTATGAGATATGCTGAACTATGGACAGAAGATAGGAAGGCTGGTAAAGCGACACTGGAAATTTTGCGAATCCCTAAACCACCATAACGGATGGGTAGGGATGCTTGGGTCCAAGATTGCTCGTTCAGCTGCATATTAAGAATCGATTCTAAGCTAATTTTGATTAAGTCGTAAAATCTATATCACTAATATTATATCGATTTATAGTCGCTATAAACCTTTTTTTTACCGGGCCTCGGAGAGGAATCACAGTTAGGTACAGTATTCCCAAATTAATAATGCACATGCAGATCTTCGCAAATTGTCGTATTCTACCAAAGCATAGACAAAGTTTTCTCTATTCAACTCGTTATCTCTACTGACTACAGACTTTTGTCTACTGAAGAATAGAAACATTTCTTATCTTCATTGTATGCATAAAACGATAGAAATCTTTCTACAAACTCACTTTGTCTATTCTTCTGTAGATAAAACCCGTTTCTATCGTGGTCATGCTAGGCCGGCTGGTTAGTATTTAGTTTGGCGCACGACTCCACCGCGTGGTGAGCTCATGAGTAATAGAACTCCTTTCGAGTTTAAATGTGTCGGGCGTATCCAAAATATAACCTCAGTAAAACTCGTAAACCATTAGCAATTCATCATCTGCCTAGCCTTTTCCCAAATTATATTGGGATCGGCTTCCAGTCTAACTAGTTTCGGCTGAATATCAATATTTTACGTGGAGCGACTGCCATCTGACCTCCACAACCCAATTAATGGGTAATACCGGTATTCGAATGGTAGACCAGCTGTCAGACTTTTTTTTTAGGGCTTCTGACTACCCATAACGATTGTCAAAGATATTCCTATGACAACCGGGACCGACTGCTTAACGTGCTCGGTGTGTAAAGAACGGTCACCCATCCAAGGACTGACCGCGGCAAGCGCAGCTTAACCTCGCAGATCGATCGATCAGCGCGGCTGTCATTTAGCCACGAGCCCTTCAACCGTAAACCGTTAGCAATTAAACAGGAGCAACTACACAAATCACACATAATATACCAAATTTTTTTTCAACAAAATTAAGTTTTGAAACAATTGTACGTTAAAAGTACGATATAAACAGCCAATAATTGGTCCGGTATAATGTGTTTCATTACAGCCATGCTATACCCTCGTCAAAAAGTCATCAGTTTCTAATATCACAGGTAGGAGCCAAGTTGCTGAAAGAAAATTAGTATCTACCAAGATTGATATGAAAATAATTGGCTTGAAATGTAACCTGTGATTGGTGGAACGGAATAAAAAAGTTGATGTTTGAATTGACAGAATGTTTACCATACCTAGGGTTGCGACCATCTAAACTGCTGACACCGGACAAAAACTTCAAAAACCCCGGACATTTAGTCACAATCGAGATTTTCCCCGGACGCCCTTGAAAATATTTAAACATTTATGAAATTTTCGGAATTTGCTGAGAGAAACTGCGTTTGCATTCGTAACCAAGTCATATACGTTTCAGTGTGCTGCGAGATTTTAACTGTTGGAATAGACGGACGCCCTCGGACGCCCTATTAAACTAGGACAAATCCGGGAAAATCCGGACGGATGGCAGCCCTGTCATGATAAACAGTGAACACACCACGCGACTCAACTGAAATTCCTTTTACCTACAGCTAAATTATCACATTATGGTGTAGATCAATCATATTCTTATTTCAATGACATGATGTGCGACTAAAGATGGGAACAAAGAAACAGAGAGAAAGGCCTATACCTACCTCATCAACATATTATAAATATTTACCTACTGGGGTCAGAATCTAGTCTAATAAGTATACAGCTATCCTAATTGGTGCAAAAATTCTGAAAATTTATTCTAAAATACTTATGAAGACTAATAAAGAAACCCTTTTAGTGAGTTATGTTTTTGAAATCATCTCTATAAGCTCTTCATTTTGACACTCCACATGACTATGTCACGAAAAAATTTTTTTTATGACTACACTTAATGGCACCTAAAATAAGTGTGCTGGCGATCTAGACGAGAGCCATTCAATCATATAAATATAAGAAGTTATTTTGTTCCTTTACAATGAAAAAACCCTATTTCAAATATTTCAGAAACTTAGCTCAGTCATTTTTATTGACACAGCTACGTGTCTAAAACAATTTCGTACGCTCATCTCATATCAAGAAGAAAACGCGAAGCGTGTATTTCTTGATATAACTTTAAGCGACAATATATTTAATATTTCCACATAATCTCGAGGAAGTTTCCAGCGCGATGTGTTATTGGTTTTCATATAACACCAGCTAAGGATAAGTTTATAAAATGTGGCAGAATCTTCCATCGTATATTAGGTTTTAGCCAGGCTATTTAAAAATAATTGATATTAGTTTTCTATCGTGTTACCTACGTCACCTATGTTTTGATATCTTTTTAGCAAAACTAAGTTTTATTCGTTCGAAGTTTAGAGCATTTAACTGAAGGCGGACCGCGGTCCGCATCCGGACCGCGGAAGGTCGAACGTTGAACCGCCAAAATATTCCCTAAGGGCGCTTGTAGACGTCCGGTTTTTTTCACTGGACAACGGACCGATTTTTTACCGGATTCGCGGTGGTGTATGGTTTATAATGAATGTGTGTACACGCACCGGATATTGGTCCGGCGAAGAATTTACGCCGGATTCATTATAAACCATACAATGGCAAAAAATCGGTCCGTTGTCCGGTGAAAAAAACCGGACGTCTACAAGCGCCCTAAGCCTACCTTTTCAATTTAATTAATATTTTTCTTATATAAAATAACTAGTATGCCAGTAACATAAAACCATGAATAAAACAGACAAAAAACAGAAGGGATAAAAATCTAAACTGCCCATTTTTTTTTCAACAAATTTTATAATTACTTAAATGAGACAACATGAAAACTAATTAGCACCATGATTTTTTTTTTTTGGACCTCGATAAATTTTATCAACAGTATCCGGACCCCACTAAAAAATTCTTGCCGACTCCTGATTTAACTTGACAAGGCCGGCGAACCACTCTGCCCTCTGCCAAAAACTACTGAACGATGCTACGTTTTCCACGTCTCCCTTATTTATAATAGGTCGGGGAAAAAGTTTCTTCGCATTTTTTAAGAAAATTCAAAACATTTTTTAATACAGTTTATTTACATTTAACTAAAGTATGTAGGTACCATTTTGTTCGATAACTTTTTGCCATCTTGTAGGTAGGGACATGATCCCATTGCTATAGAAATTTTGGGACTTCTGGTCAAAATACCGCGACAAGTGGTTTTGGCAGTTCTCTCGTGATGTTAACCTGTCACTGCCTAAAGAATTCTGAAGAGACCGAAACAGGTGGAAATCTGAAGGTGCAAGGTCAGGACTATACGGCGGATGCATTAACACCTCCCAGCCAAACTCTCTTAATTTTTGTTGGGTGGCTAAAGATGTGTGAGGTCTAGCGTTATCATGATGAAAAACCACACCCCTTCTGTTGATTAATTCCGGCCGCTTTCTCTCAACTTCTTGCTTTAATCTCATCAGTTGTTCGCAGTAGAGTTCAGAATGCAGCAGGACCATCGGGTCCTGCCTGGTGGTAACAGCTCATAATGAATAATGCCCTTCCAATCCCACCACACACACAGCATCGCCTTGTTGCGAGTTAACCCGGGTTTCGCCACAGTCTGTGAAGCCTGACCGGCCTTTGACCACGACCTTTTTCGCACGTTCTTGTCATACGTGATCCACTTTTCATCACCAGTTATCAGCTTCTTCAAAAATGGTTCGGTTTCATTACGTCGTAATAAAGAATCACAAATGAGTACACGGTTCATTAGGTTTCTTTCAGTGAGCTCGTGAGGTACCCAAATGTCAAGCTTTTTTGTGTACCCAGTTTTTTTCAAATGCGCCAAAACTGTTTTGTGGTCAATTTCCAGTTCTTCAGCTACGTCGTAACTACTGGTATGCCGGTCTTGCTCCACTTTTTCAAAAATGGCATCCATTTTATCCGTAATAGGGCGACCAGAGCGACGTGCATCTTTGACATCAAAATTTCCGGATTGAAAACGCTTAAACCAAATTTGTGCTACTCTCACAGACACTACACTAGGTCCATAAACATCGCAAATTTTTTTCGCGGCTTGCGTTGCATTTTTACCTTTTTTGTAGTAAAATTTTAAAATGTATCGAATTTCTTCATTAGATTCACACATCTTGACGGTACGAAAACAAATGAAAATCACACATTTTCCTAATTTGAATTTGGAATTATGTTCTTTAAAATTTAAACTCTCAATGATACCAAAACCAGCCAGATACAAATAGTATAGCCAAAGAGATTTTATTACAAGTTCATACATACTATAATGCGAAAAGACTTTTTCCCCAACCTAATATTATTTATGTAATAATACGCAGGTTTACTTATATTTTTTTCTCGATAAATATAAAATTAAATAGGTACCTACCTACAACGTGAAGCAGAAAATAAGCAAGTTCCCATGTGCACTGTTTTCTTACAGTCTCAGCGGGCGCCGTTCATAAATCGATTAAAATGGAAACTTCCTTCCTCTCTTATTAGATACTTATTATTTATGACATCGTAAATCACTCCTGTGAAGCTGTTAGAATTTTTCCACGTACATACTTGATGCTTTTACTTGGGTAATTCTTTTAGAAAACGCTCGATGAATTTTTGCAGTATTGAACAATATTGAGAGCCTTTTCTGTGTAAAAAAGTGGAATGGACCAGCTGTTTTTATCGAAGAAGGATTTTCTGAAGTAGTTTTTAAAGTTTAGTTTTCTATTAAATGAAATATGAGCAGGCAATGTTTTATTAGGTACTTGGGCGACCGAGCTACGCTCGGCATTTTAATCAATTTTTTATTTATGAAATCGCATTTTCTCAGGGATGTCGCTTATCTAATAAACTTTGAAAGTAAAATATCATCTAATTTCATCCAAATCGTAATTCATTAAATTCAAACTTAAGAATTTCATGAATTATGGTTAAAATGTAACCACTGTATAATTATATTATTAATGACTGTAATAATAGTTATTTGTTATACAAGAGTGCAAAGTTGCTTTTTAACTGCGTGCTCAATTTTGATGACCGAGCAAGCAAAGGATTCTAAAATTGAATCACGAGTGCAGCGAGTGATTCAAAAAAATTAGAATCCTGAGCGTTAGCGAGGGAATCAAAAGAACACGAGGTGAAAAATCTTTGCACTTGAGTGCAACACGTAACTTTTCATCCCACCTCAGCGAGGAAAAAAAGGTTGTATTATAAATTCGGCACCCTGGAGGTAGAAGTAAATAGGTTTAATGATGTTTTGAATTCACAAACATAGTGCACACGATGTTCTAAATTCAATTTACTTTATCCTCTAGAGAATAAAAACGGCTTTTGCACTCAGATATCGAAGAGCATTTACTTTAACCTCTAGCGGATAAAAACGGCTTTTACACTCAGATATCGAAGAGCAAAAATACTCTTTCCGAGATGGTGGGATGAAAAACCTATTTTCTAGTTATTTTAAATGCTTGATATTTTTTTATTATTGTGAGATCCAGCTCAAGGTAAAACCCGACCCTCCTATAAGTAAAAGGGTTGAAAATTGCCTTGAATTTCATAAAAACTCTTGCACAGCTGGGATTATTAATTAAGCTGCATTTCCAAAGGGATTACCGTGTACAACGTCCCTTTGATCAGCACAACATACCGTTGTTGATCGCTGGGATTGACTACAGACGGAATGGAGTCTGTAGTGCAATCATATACCGGATTATAATTCAACCCTATATTATATAACTGGGTTGAATTCATGATAATTCATGAATTTTACCCAACTCATCGCAAAATGAAGACCTAATAATTGTATTTTGTTCGTGTTTGGTTTTTACTTATCTTATTTAATACTTCGTTTATTACCCGACTGCCAAGAAAGGGTTGTGTTTCGCGCGTATTGTATTTATATACTCTTTTATTATTATACTAGCTTCCGCCCGCGGCTTCGCCCGCGTTTTTCGGGATAAAAAGTAGCCTAGGTATGTGTTATTCCAGGCTCCAGGCTACCTCTTTGCCAAATTTCATCCAAATCCGTCCAGCCGTTTCAGCGTGAAGAAGTAACAAACATACACACACACACACAAACTTTCGCATTTATAATACTAGCTTCCGCCCGCGGCTTTGCCCGCGTTTTTCGGGATAAAAGATAGCCTATGTGTTATTACAGACTTATCTATCTGTGTGCCAAATTTCATCAGGGGGCCAGAACATATAAGAAATTTCAGAGGAGGGCCAGAATTATAGGAAAAATGCATTTTGTGTTGAAACTTTTAATCATATAAAAATATTAAAGCACTTGCACGAATGTTAAAAATTACAATTTAACTTTTATTCAAAGGCCCTGCCATGGTAGGCGTGTGAGACATATGAAATTGCTTTTAATTTGCCATAATATTTTCGAATGCAGGTTCCAGCTTCATAAACACGGCTAGTCTAGCTAGTTTATGCGTCTATTACTTCACTACAGTACGTGACTGTAAATAATGCACATCGAGCTTCAGAAAGAGATATTTGCTAGCTTCGACTTTATAGAGCGTCATCTCTGTCGCACAAAGCAGTACAGTCTGGTATCTAATGCGCCTGCCAGACTATGCTCCTTGCGCTGCTCATCGCTATGCTCCTCGCGCTGCCGTGATTTGCCGCGATGTTGCCCTCTCTGCCCACACACTGCTCTACTCGCGCAATTAATCGCGACACTCCTCACTTGTCATTTGCCTTGGTGAGACAATGGACGTTGAAACGGTGGCAGCGTGCGCGCTATGCATTTTTAGTATAGCTAATTATATTAATGTAGTAAAAAGAAATATACATCGTCGTCGTCGTCCTCGCTAACGGAGATGGTGGATCACATCTATTCAATAAACATTAACACTTTTTCATTTGACCATTCCACGCTTGGCGACGACATAATTTCCAATTTTGCATACGCGTGCGTCTTGCGCGTTACTGCGACCGCGCCATTATGTTGCCAGCCACTCGCACTCATGTTGCCGGTCCTTTGACACGCGCGTGTTATAAAATAGTAATAATTTGATTATTGATTATGGTATTTTATGCCATTATAATTAATTTAAATGTATTTATTTAATACAAATAATTCAATATATCATCTAAGATAAATAGGTTATTGAGAACAACTGTTGTTTATAACAAAATGTTTGTTATGGAACCACATGTTCTTTTTTATATCGAGAATCTTATAGCTGTGTACTAAATAAATCTTTCTAGATTTTTTGATAACCATTGTAATTAATCATACATCATAAAATCATTAAGTTATGAACAAGTGTTCTTTTAGCGTTGTTTGTTACACTGTATAAAAGGAGACGGAATCGTACGATGTGATTCATTCTGTGTCCGGCCGCCATAGTGAGCAGAGCTCCGTAATATTGTTATAAAAGATAAGTATTGGTATTATTATGTAATAATCGTAGAAAATGCTTGTCTATATATATGTATTATGGTTGTTAATCTGAATATTTTATTATTATATATATATAACCTGTATACATACATATATACCTAAAATAGTTTATATAAGCCTGGAAGTATTACTTTCTTATAACATTGCCTAAAATTTATACATATATCGTCAATATACATAATATTCATAATATACATAATATACATAATATACATAATATACATAATATACATAATATACATAACATTCATAATATACATAACAATCATAATATACATAATATACATAACATTCATAATATATACATAAAATATATACATAATATACCTACATATTATATTTTGAACATAATTTATACTTAATCCTATCAATCAATACATAGTTAATATTCATATATTTATATTAGATTTTGAATATATAATTATTAAAGTAAAATAAATTCTATCACTTTTATTCTAATCTTTTAATCTTTGACTTTTTACCAATCGTTTCTACGAGGTGCCACTTGAGTTAAGTACAGTGTTATTATTCTCTAAAATTATGTTAATTTAATATCTTTATATCTGTGTTGCTATATTGCTATGCTTTGTGTATCCTCATTTTATAATTGCTAATTTAAATGAAAATGATTGTCTAAATGATCTAGTTATATTAAGTAGGAATATTCTTGTTTTTCTACCTACATGTTTTACAATGGTTATGACTAAATTTAATTTGTGTATATCATGATGAAAACAATATGTATAAAATAAACCATGGAGTTTCTTGCTCATTCTTCTCCATCGGTAATTTCTTTTGGAATGAGCAACTAGTTTTTCGAGTCACAAAAATAAAAGTCTAGTCTTGCCTAATTGTGTTATTTTATAATAAAATCCCTTTTGTGTTGGACACCTGCCTACACATATTCATAAATACTTGATAAATCACAAATAATCTCTAACATATATCTATAACAATGTAACCACCAATATAATTTTCTCACATCAGAAGTGGGATCACAAATTCTAACGCAATATTAATAATGGTATATTTTCAGGTACTTATCTAAAATGGATCAAACAATCCTCGAGGGGTTGCTCACCGCTATCCTAGATGCTCTTTCTAGCAACAAATGACAGAACGACGTGGCACTGCCAATGTTCGAATATGTCAGATTGGCCGAACGAATTATGCAATGTACAGTTATCCTTAAATACTACAATTCAGAAGTCAACAGGGTTCTCTCTTCTTCGTTTATTATTAGGTAGAAACTCCAACATTCCGTGTGTACAGGCGCGACTTAATGAAGTTCTTGGCGACGATGCTACCGTGTTCAAAATTTTGATTTACAAACAGACCGTGAACTTGCTTTAGATCACTTAAATCACTGTTAAGACACCACTGTTTATGCATAATATACTACTGTTTGTTTTCCCTAATGCAATAAATAAATAAATAAATAAATAAATAAATGTTTTGATGCCGTACGACGTAACAAAAAAAACTTACCATGTAGGTGACACTGTATACGTCTATCAAGACCATCGGCGTCATCACAAACTTATGCCAAAGTTCAGGGGCCATATGGAATAGTAAAAGTTTTAGACAACGATCGATATAACTTGCGAGGCTTAGGTCAAAGAAACGTAGTAATATCTAAAGATAAGTTACGACACTGGTCAAGAGAATGGGTCGATGAGGACTTTGCTACTGATGATGGTATTTGTTCTACTACAAATACCATCATTCTATTCTAATACTTATATTTGTTTTACTTTTAGTTTATTAAGGTTGAGTAAAGTTTAATAGATGATATTGTTGTAAACTGTGGCTGTGCCTGTGGTTCTACCAGTAGCTGTGCCATGGCTGTGCCTGTGAACCTATGGCTGTACTTTTTGTTGTGCCTTTTGGTTCTGTGGCTGTGCCTTTGATCTTGGGGCTGTGCTTTTGGCTGTGCCTGTGGCTGTGCCTGTGGCTGTGCCTGTGGCTGTGCCTGTGGCTGTGCCTGTGGCTGTGCCTGTGGCTGTGCCTGTGCCTGTGGCTGTGCCTGTGGCTGTGCCTGTGGCTGTGCCTGTGGCTGAGCCTGTGAACCTATGGCTGTACTTTTTGTTGTGCCTTTTGGTTCTGTGGCTGTGCCTTTGATCTTGGGGCTGTGCTTTTGGTTTCACCTGTGGCTGTGCCTGTGTTTACAGTTTTCTGTCACCACATGTATCAAAAACAATTATATTGTAAAACTGACTGTAGTACCTAAATGAAAACCAACATATTTGTGTTGTACTCCGAGAACGTAGTACATTTCAGAATGGCCGTGTTATAAAATAGTAATAATTTGATTATTGATTATGGTATTTTATGCCATTATAATTAATTTAAATGTATTTATTTAATAAAAATAATTCAATATATCATCTAAGATAAATAGGTTATTGAGAACAACTGTTGTTTATAACAAAATGTTTGTTATGGAACCACATGTTCTTTTTTATATCGAGAATCTTATAGCTGTGTACTAAATAAATCTTTCTAGATTTTTTGATAACCATTGTAATTAATCATACATCATAAAATCATTAAGTTATGAACAAGTGTTCTTTTAGCGTTGTTTGTTACACTGTATAAAAGGAGACGGAATCGTACGATGTGATTCATTCTGTGTCCGGCCGCCATAGTGAGCAGAGCTCCGTAATATTGTTATAAAAGATAAGTATTGGTATTATTATGTAATAATCGTAGAAAATGCTTGTCTATATATATGTATTATGGTTGTTAATCTGAATATTTTATTATTATATATATATAACCTGTATACATACATATATACCTAAAATAGTTTATATAAGCCTGGAAGTATTACTTTCTTATAACATTGCCTAAAATTTATAAATATATCGTCAATATACATAATATTCATAATATACATAATATACATAATATACATAATATACATAATATACATAACATTCATAATATACATAACAATCATAATATACATAATATACATAACATTCATAATATATACATAAAATATATACATAATATACCTACATATTATATTTTGAACATAATTTATACTTAATCCTATCAATCAATACATAGTTAATATTCATATATTTATATTAGATTTTGAATATATAATTATTAAAGTAAAATAAATTCTATCACTTTTATTCTAATCTTTTAATCTTTGACTTTTTACCAATCGTTTCTACGAGGTGCCACTTGAGTTAAGTACAGTGTTATTATTCTCTAAAATTATGTTAATTTAATATCTTTATATCTGTGTTGCTATATTGCTATGCTTTGTGTATCCTCATTTTATAATTGCTAATTTAAATGAAAATGATTGTCTAAATGATCTAGTTATATTAAGTAGGAATATTCTTGTTTTTCTACCTACATGTTTTACAATGGTTATGACTAAATTTAATTTGTGTATATCATGATGAAAACAATATGTATAAAATAAACCATGGAGTTTCTTGCTCATTCTTCTCCATCGGTAATTTCTTTTGGAATGAGCAACTAGTTTTTCGAGTCACAAAAATAAAAGTCTAGTCTTGCCTAATTGTGTTATTTTATAATAAAATCCCTTTTGTGTTGGACACCTACCTACACATATTCATAAATACTTGATAAATCACAAATAATCTCTAACATATATCTATAACAATGTAACCACCAATATAATTTTCTCACACGCGCAAAAACCGACAAAATAGGGAGCAGTGGGCAGGACGAGGAGCATGACGTGTGGCATGACGAGTAATGTTGCCACACTATGTCTCTGCCTCCTTTCCTCGTTACTTCCCATGCCACTCGTCGAGTGTGTAGCAGGCGCATAATAAACAAGTCGGCGACATAACGTCACATAGGTATGAGTGACGGATACGACGCTCTACAAAGCCGAAGCTAGCCGATTATCTCTTTCTCAAACTCGATGTGCAATATTTATTGCCGGGTACTGTAAGTAGAAACTACTTTCTACTTCTGGACCGTCAAAATATACTTATCTCGGGCCATATACTATTCATGTCGAAGGAAAGTCGGCGGGCCGGATTATATGCTATCACGGGCCGGAGCTGGCCTGCGATGTCAGCAACAGCTTGAAAATGAATTACACGAAACAAAGAAAACAAGACAAACAAGAAAGTTACCACGTTAATAAAAACCTGGTAAAATAAGTAGATGTTTTCGAGATTCGAAATCAACAGTAATCGCCATCGTTGTTAGGGACTCTTACTAAATTCCTACATGGCTTTGTTTATAACCTGTTTTAATTAAACGCAATAGTCTGAACGTTGGAGTGGCTTGACAGCGCTGTCAGGTCACTTCTAGCTGAAATGGTCACCGGTTGTCAGCGACGCCAACAGTCATGCGCATAAACATACTGCTATGGACAGTTCGGTAATAATATATTATTTCATGATTCATTCAATAATTTACAAATGAATGCTAATATACATATTATTATGCTCGTGACTGTACTGTAGAGATTTTATTATGAAGTTCTACAGTACACTGGTTATATGGATTAATATTTAACAAATTATGGATTCAATATTTTGATATAAGTAAATAAGATTAGTTAGTTTAAGGACCGTATTACAGAACGATGCTCGAGCACAGATCTCTGCTTGAGCATAGATGTCAACCAAACGGCTTTAAATCTATGCTCAAGCAGAGGTCTGTGCAGCATCGTTCTGTAATACGGGCCTTATTATTCAGTTTTGACGTGAAAAGATTGAGTGGACCCTCGGCGACAATTCAGATGTTTTCTAGAATAATAATATATTCTAGTTTTAAGCTCCAACAAACGTATTCATAAAGGTCAATATGGGTTTGGTGTCTTGTAACCTTGCTTGAATTTTTTATATTTGATATTAATTTCAAGTTGATGCCTTTACCCATCCTGAGAAATAGGGTCTTATCTTGACATCAAAGTGATCCTACAAGGGTTCCGCTTTTCCTACATAATGTAAGGAACCATAAAAAACAGGTTTTAAAAAAACCGACTTCCAAAAACTACACTAAAAACTATGAAATAAAAAGTTTAAACTTCCATAATTAAAAATCTAAATGTATATTGAAGCCGGCGGGGCCTTTTCAGGTTTTTGCCTCTCAGTCTTTAAACAGGAAGGGTGTGCGCAGTGTGTGCACGTGGAAATTAAGATTTCCTTTTATTCAAGGAATAAAAGGATTTCATTCATCGAAAGGATCATTCATTCAAAGGATTCATCTGCAATTTTGCTTATTTTCATGCTAGGCCCCGCCGACTTCAATATACATTTAGATTTTTAATTGGAATAATGGAAGTTTAAACTTTTTATTTCATAGTTTTTAGTGTAGTTTTTGGAAGTCGGTTTTTTTAAAACCTGTTTTTTATTTTTAACTTTTTAGTGTAGTGTAACATGTCATGTTTTTTTTTATAATAATACCTTACGTATATAAAAGTACCATAGTTACAGTGTAGCACGAACAATGAAATAACTTTGTGAGAGACTGGTGCTTGAAGTAGGTTTCTATAAAAACCTGTATTACAAGTTACCAGGGCCCTCCCGCAGCTATTAATTGAGAATCTGTAGAAATAAAGATATTGCATTTTAATAAGTCGTGTTTTGATACGATATTGACGTTCGTCTGCATTTTAGTTTTTAAATCTTAGTAAAAATGCAAATTACAAGAACCATACGCCACCTTAGCAATTTTTTTGTCATTTTTGTTAAAACAGTTCATTAGTATCTAATTAATTACACTAGATGGCAATGATTTTCTTGTTCTTCACATATACAGATTCG
Organism: Thalpophila matura; assembly: GCA_948465475.1. Taxonomy (NCBI): domain Eukaryota; kingdom Metazoa; phylum Arthropoda; class Insecta; order Lepidoptera; family Noctuidae; genus Thalpophila; species Thalpophila matura. Next base: position 15,824,174 of record OX419185.1, read on the forward strand.
TTCAAGACACCACTCATAGAGGCTCTTTTGTCGTGTTTGTTCCTCCATTTTGTTAAAACGTAACTGCGTAGGTAAGTCAAATAAATTGTTTAAATACTATTATTTTAAACAGAAAGTTACAACTCGTGTATTATTGAAGATCACATGCTTAAATTTTTCAAACTACGATTTGGCCACTGTTCTTTGATTTATCATCAAGATATTAAACGACGATGAATATTATTCTATGGTTTTTATACGTGTCGACCGTAATATTTATGTGATACGAACATTTTGGTCGTGGGCCCTCGTACGAATCATCGCATCCAAACAAATCACTCAGTTATTCATCAGCAATAATTATGTAGTTGATTAAATAATTATATGTAAATAATTATTATTTATGTAAATACAGGACGTAGTTACATATTGACATGAGAAAATAGAAATTTTGATAATGTTAAATGGGAATGATCGTTGTAAATTATGAAATTTAATTATATTAGCGATACTAAACGCTTCTAACTGGGATGTGGATCAAGGCGCGATTTCTTTGTAAGCGACAAGGGATTAACATAAGTATCAAAATTAAATTAATGTATGAAATTCACATTAAATTGAAATGATTAAAATATCAAAATGAAATTGATGTACCCATTCACATTAAAATGTAGGTATTAAGTCGCCTTTATTATACCATACTGTGAAATGATAATAAATTATTGCTAGCACTGGACTAAAACACTGTATTTATATCATCGATCGCGTTTGGTTCGTCGCCAGCGTGTACCTGCGTTTTTATTACGACCAATGTGGTCAAACTAAAGCGTCAAGCTCAATAGCGCCTTGGCACATCTCCCTTGTTTCTGTGATCTGAGGGTAAGATATACAGCTCATGTCTGCAGCTAGCTTATACTTGTCAATCAAACCTGTCAGTGTCAAAGACAGTGAACAGTTGGATGGAGTAGATAATTACTATTTGTTAGAGAACACGATGATGCTTATTGTGACTTTAAATACAATGTTAAAGGTTCAAATTTCAAATGTAATTTATTCAAGACCTATTTTGAAAAAAAAAGTGTCTGATTGTGTTTCTATGTATGTGTATATGTTGCGCAAAGTTAATTGACGAATAGTTGAACGTTTGTGACAATTTATAGCAACGCGTGGGTAAAATTTAAGAGAATGAACAGAGATAGTCTGTCTGTCTATTCTGTACTGTCACACTGCGTGATATCACCGCGAGAGCTGCCAATTTTTTGAGAATCTCACCGTGAGATTCTCCTTGTGAACGTTCGAGAGAGAATCTCACCGTGAGATTCTCCCTCGAACATTCGCAAACACAAATTGGCGTGTGGGTACAAAGTAGACAAACTGCAACGAGTTTTGTAAGCACGTGGACCTTTATGTAGCAAACGTTTGTCTTTTGTAATTAGTCAAATTATTTCAAACCAGTTTTAATTGATATCGGTACCTGACTATTCCATTTCATGACAAAGTCTTCACTCCATGCAAAGAAGGAACAAGCACTGATGAGCACGCTTAGATTGCTCAGACCTCAGATCATAGAAACAAGGGCGATGTGCCAAGGCGCAATTGCGCTTGACGCTTTAGTTTGGTCACATTGACCATTATTAAAACGTACACGCTGGCGGCGACGGACCGAACGCGATTTTTAGTTTAGTTTTAGTGAAAACTCGTGGAAGTGTAGTTTACTAATTTTCCCCCACTCACTTACACTCTCACTCACTCCACAACACTCACAACACACAGTAGGTACACTTACACTCCTTTCCACCCACACCAACACTCAACATCGTAATTTAAGGTTTTTGCATACAATCCCTAACATAAAAGTCGTTTTGTTCTGTATTTTTCTTTTAAAATTAGAGGTACTTTATTCTCTTATATTTTTTTTTTTTTTTTGCATGGAACAACATTGTTACGTTGTATCTGGAGAAGGGCGTTGGTAGCTGCGGTACAGTTTTAACTTTTGCGGTTATCATCGTTTCAAATTTTGTTCTAGTTTGTTGTGTTTTTGTTCCAAAATATACGTTTTTATTTTTTTATTTTAGTGATGAGTGAAGAATAACAGAGTTAGATTGAAGGTGTGCGGAGTTTTTAATGTGTGGGAGATCTTTATTCACAAGGAGCGCTTGTAATTGTGTCGCAAACTATTCTAAAAGTGGTGACAGTGGTTCCCGTACTAATTTGCTATGATGATCATATCTCCTTTTTTCTATGATCTGAGGCTCAGACCATGTTGTCAATTTTGGAACAGAAAGAGCAGGTTTCCTCTCTGATGTTTACCTTCATCGGTTTTAGAGCAGTGATGAGGAAATAAATTGCACAAAATGTGCCCCTGTTGGAGTTCGAATCCACAACCTATGACTTGTAATTCGGTGCTACTACCACTGGGCTTACGCTCTTTATGCCATCATTTACCTTAGTCTTCATAAAAGGATATTAACTAAATGAAGATATCTTATTTTCTTGTTTATTATTGCTGAAGAAAATTAATAGAAATATTCCCCGTTCACATTTTTAGATTTCTAGGAACAAGGAAGATCGGCAAAGTTAATTTGCTTTTAAAGTTCTGCGAAGCTGGTAAAGGTAAATCTGATTACCTACTTTAAGTTAGCAATTCTTGTATATTTATATACTCGTAATTTTCGGAAACGGCTCTAATGATTTGGATGAAATAATGTTTTACTTTCCTAGTTTATCTAGATAGGTGTAATTTCTGAGGAAATAATAAAAATAAATCAGATTTTAGGTATGGTCCCATAGTTGAAATCGTTCACAAGTTCACAATGAGTACCATAATGCCCTCTTTTCAGATAGAAAACCGACGAAAATTCGCGTATACATTACGCGGATCTAGTTTTTAGGCAGACAAACTTTTCAAACATAAGAAGCAATGTTTCTGGCTGTGTTGTTTCAATGAAATCTATAATCAACAATAATTGGCATGGACTAATTGCGTACCACTCCCTTAAGCAATTAGCCAGGCTTGCATCGCAAACGGGGTTTAGCAAAACCAAACAAGGATTAACATCATTTATAGCGATTCAATAAAACTCCAACGCTAGATACCTATACCTGCCAGTGGCGCGGCTCCAATTAGTGAGACTTAACGCTAAGCCGAGAGGAACAAGCTGAAAATAACTACAACACCATGTGAATAAGCAAACACCCTGTGTAGGGATTAGTCGGGGCGGCAGAATTTATTTTAATTACGAGTGAAATCGCGGATCTCCGCCATTTGTTTAGTTTAGTAAGGATTACTGGGTTTCTCTTACGGGTTTTTGTTTAAGGATTTTCTAGTACTTGGGTGACAGTAAATTTTATTTATTGGTTTGTGGTTATTGTGAGGTTTAGCGAATTTTAGCGGTAATAAGCTGACTTGTTAGGCAAAACGTGTGGGGTCGGGGGATCCCCGTCAGGAGCGAAGTTCCTTACGCCTTCGTATACTTGAATTATCTGTCTGTTAGTGAGAATGATGAAGCTAGATGCCCGTTCCAAAGCGTAGATTTCTATGAAGAAGAACGGGCAATTAATCTATGGTTACTCTTTTAAATCAAATCATTAATTGACACAATAGCGGTCTGCAATGCCGTTGGTATTGCAGATTGCAGATGTTTGTAGATGGCGAGGACCACTTACCATCACATGGGCTTACTTGACATAAAAAAGAATAAACAATAAAACAATTACAAAAATAATTACAGAAGTAAAACAATACATAAAAGAATTAATGACGTAATTTATTTGACAATCGCCAAGTACAAGCTAAAACAATTTTACAGATTTGCAGACAAAGGTAAAAGACACTAAAGTTAATTTACTGTCTCGTAAAATAAAACTGTAGAGATTTAATTCCAAAGGTCGCCTATAAAGAACCCATAAACTTAGGGATAGAAACGTTTTAGAACGTAATAATATAAGTGTACCTACAATGTACATTGTGAATTGTTGGAGCAACCTGCGACGGATAAAGATTTTATGGAGAAAACCTATTAAAATCCTAAGTAATTACATGAATGCGAAAGTAAGTTTGTTTGTTTGTTACCTTTTCACGTTCAAACCACTGAACCGATCATCATGAAAGGACGTCGGCAGTTTTGGGCTTGATCTGGTACAGCAATAAAAGCTTAACCAAAAATAAAAATATATTTTAATTGTTCTTTGCCTAATTGATGTTAGAGATTAAGAATTGAAATAAAAAATCGAAATAAATAAGAAATAAAATGATTATGGCGTTGACATTTAAATAAAAACAATAAAACAAGAACGGGTGCACGCGCCCTGGCTCGTGCCTCCATAGAGTATCATGTCGACAGCAACTAAAACCTTTGAATTGAGAACTCATTAGTCGGGCTGTACTTCATTGGATCATTCACACCATACTTAACCTCACTGTCACAAATACGAAGATTTTTCTTTAACCCAATTACGTACAAAAACAAATAAAAAATGAATTTAAAAACTCCTGAAATACTCGATCACACCAAACTAATTTCATATCTGTACCGACCTACACAATCTGAAGCCCAGCGTTCTATCATATGGGCGTCTGCCAGTGCCCTTTGCATATACGTTGTCAGGGGAACAGAAACGGACATAGGGTACTTTTTATCATAAAAAGTACTGTTCCCGAGGGAAAGAACAATAACTTTCCACCATCACAATTGTTTTAGGTATTTGCAGTGATAGCCTAGTGGATTAACCATGTGCCTCCCACGGTGAATGATTCGAGTTCGATCCCGAGGCACGCACCGCTGACTATTCGAAGTCATGTGCGTATTAGAAATTAATTATCACTTGCTTTAACGGTGAAGGAAAACATCGTGAGGAAACCGGCATGTCCTAGAACCAAAAATTCGAAGACATGTGACGTCCACCAACTCGCAGTGGGCCCGCGTGGTGGACTACGGCCCACTCCCTCTCACAGAGGAGGCCTGTGTCCCAGCAGTGGGAACATTATAGGCCGATTATGCTTATGCTATGCTTATGCATCACAATTGTTTTAGGACGCTGGATTGCGCTACGTGTATATCACGCGGACGAATTCGCGGGAAAAGTGCTAGTAATATTATAAACACGAAAGTTTGTGAGGATGGATGTTTGTTACTCTTTCACGAAAAAACTACTGAACGGATTTTGATGAAACTTTACAGTCGATAATATAGCTTATACATCAGAATAATACATAGGCTATAATTAAAAAAAAACTAAATAACTACGAGGGCGAAGCCGCAGACGGAAGCTAGTATGATAAATGCGAAAGTTTGTGTGGGTTTGCTAAAACGGCTGGACGGGTTTGGATGAAATTTGACAAAAGCCTGGAAGTTGGAGAAGCACAGGCTGTTAGGCTACTTTTCATCTTTCAATACACGCAGACAAAATCGCGGATAACAGCTAGTAAGGAGTTTAAAATAAACCTTTAGTTTAAAATAATTGTTCTTGCATAAAATAAGTGTCTGTAGCGATTTTACTTGGTATACAAAAGAACTTTACAAACAATTAAACTGAATAAACAAAATGTTAATCTACCTAACAATTTCAAATACGAATCCATTTAATATACAGCCTAAAGCGCTTTACAGCGTAATTCAGCTCTCAGACTTAGTTATCCCAAATCCCTAGCACAAGTTCTGAACTTGAGAAAACAACAAAGTGTTTACAATCTCTAGCTTTATTAGGAACAGATAAACGATAAGACATAACGAATTTATCGCCTCAAGTTTACAATTCATGAATATTCAGCGCTGAGCAAACACCTGGAGGTAAAGTTTACTATTCAACGTTACAACGTAGACGTTTATTCGCGTTTACTGCCTGAGTTGGATGTTTAGAGCATTTTTTACGAGCACCCTGTATTGTTTGGGAGTGGTGTAAGGTAAAGGGGTAAGCGGTAGCGATTTTTTTTTGGCTTAGCGTGTTTTATTGGTTTTCTATCACTACTTTCCCCTGTGATCGATTTTTGACGTAAAATATTTTGAAGTTAAGTCCAAAATCGATCTCTGATAGGGGAAAGAGCCAATAGCTGTTGCAGCTATAAATTGCTTTAAAGGAGTGTAGTAAAATTACGAAAAAAAAATGTGGGGTTACCTACTCCATAGGTACACCATAAAAAGTCTTTCCCCCCTGAAAATTGGTTTGAATATGTATGTGTTGTGAGAAATAGGATAAGTTCGGTGTTGATTTTAACTAACCGCAAAAATAACTTTGTATTTGTTGTCGGAAAACTGAAATACTCCTTGCTATAATTTATGGAACCCTACAGTGTGTGTGGTCTAACAAGTCAGCACCTTAATTACGTAACTCAATTTCTATCGCCATGGTTTTCATTTTGACAGTTCAACAACATGCATTGCGGCGTTGAGCTAGTGAAGGGAACACGGACTAAGAAACATACGGCGTAATGGATGTCAAAATCAATGTCATGGTGATAGCAATTGAGTTACGCAATAAGGGTGCTGGTTTTTTTTATTTTGAGTGGTCAGTTCTGATAAACGCTGATATCTTATCCCTTGTGCCACAAGCTACCGTGAGTCATTATAACAGAGCAGGATCGGCACATTAAACCTGAAGCCCCTGTAAATTCCGCTGATTGTTTCTTATATTTTTTCGCTCGGCCATTTTGCGAATATGTGACGTCGTAACGGCTGTGCGAATTTGTTGTGTAATAACCGTTTGGGAGAGCTTTAGATACTGTTCGTGTAGTAAACAGGAGTTACTGATAGTTAATGTCGCAAGGATTTTTAATAAAGGTGTATATCTTACTGTGCAGTTTTTGGAACGAAGTTCTTTAACGTGGCTTGTGGTAGGAGTTGACTCTCCTAACACAAACCGCGTTATCACTGGGAGAAATTGTCACGAAATGAAAAAAAAAAACGTTATGGCCCTTCCATAAATAAAAAATCAGGGCAATCGGTCTCCAACCAGTACCCGTCGAGTTGTCAGAGTGGGAGGTCGTGTCGCCGGATTGGAAAATAATAAGCGTAATTTTAAAATGGGTAGTAAAAGAAACGTTCATACGAATATTATATACGAGTCCCCCGACAGCACTCTTTTTTGGTTTTTCAAATGGCAACAGTAATTACTAAACTTCATGAACATTCAAAGGTCAGTTAGCTCAGGAACTAATCTTATGACAAAATATAGCAACCCATTCGAGTTCTCTTGACCTCAATCCAAGAAAAAGGGAAATTTTTCTTCGGTAAATTATTGTTTTTATGCGCCATTACAGTAATCGTGAATGTGTGCTACGAACATTCTGATTTATAACGGGTGTTTAAGCAATCTTTGGTTAAAAGCAACGTGCTTTTAATTCTTGGCAATGGCGATTAATTGTGTGTTAGTTTTTAATGTTATTTATTCCTTTTAAACATAAACATGAAAGAAAATGGCATGTCAACGCAGAGTCAGAACTCTTTTAATCGACTTAAAAAAAGATGAGGCTACGTAGTCGATGCGTATTGTTGATGTGCAGGATCACCGATTTCTCAGTGATTTGTGGCCCAATTTATTTGGTCCTTATTTCTGTGTTGAAGCATAAGCATAATCGGCCTATAATGTTCCCACTACTGGGATACAGGCCTCCTCTGTGAGAGGGAGTGGGCCGTAGTCTACCACGCGGGCCCAGTGCGGGTTGGTGGACATCACATGTTTTTCGATTTTTTGGTTCTAGGACGTGCCGGTTTCCTCACGATGTTTTTCCTTCACCGTTAAAGCAAGTGATAATTAATTTCTAATACGCACATGATTTCGAAAAGTCAGTGGTGCGTGCCTCGGGATCGAACTCAAACCATTCGCCGTGGGAGGCACATGGTTAAACCACTAGGCTGTCACTGCACTGTGTTGAAGAAACTCACGAAATTGACAATATTTTTATTAGGTTTCGACGTTTTTTAAAGAATTTAATAATGGATCGACCTTGTCTATATCGATGATGATCTTGAACAATATACTTTTAACTTTATAATCGTCTTGCTCATGTTTCTATACTTTTAATTACGATACCTACCAGAAAGTTTACCTTTTATGATAATTATGTAAAGTTTATCTTCATACTTATTTAGAAAAATAAATAAAGCTAAGCCAAGTTTTAAGCTGGGAACGGCCAACAAAGTCCATTCACAGTAACTTAAATAACTTAATATTAAACAGCTCAGCAGTCTTAGGGCGGGTTGCTTCAAACCATCTGTATTCGTAAGTCAGTACGTAATCGTTAAGTCAGTATGAAATTGTCGTACAAGCCGCCATATTTGACGGTTACAGATACGTAACTGTAAGTTGAAACAACATGGCCTTAGTCAGCAGTACGTGCAAACCAATAAATGCCTCCGACTCATTAAGTAAAAAGATCTATTTATAAATTAAATAAAAACTAATAAAAACTTCTTTGAAAGTTGAACCGTCCGGGGCGGGGCGAAAAGTTAATTAAATGTACGTACCGGGGTTCGTGTGTTTGACTTTGGAATTAGGGCGAAATAAAGACGATAATACGTAGGTTTTTAGGTACTTGCTTTTACGGCCTGGCCACGACCTTGCCGCTATCAGCGGCAGCGTTGAGTGGGGCAGCGAGCGGTAAATTGAAATGATATATGAAAATGTATGAACCATGCCACGAAAAAATCGCTCGCAGCGGCGCGGCGAGCGGCGCGGTATCGGTAGGTACTGGAACCGTGCCGCTCGCCGCGCCGCTTGCCGCTACTAAGCCAAAAGTCGTGGCCGGGCTGTTATTGAGACGGTTTGTGGTTCGAATAGTTACTCAATTTGGGGATGGGTTATTCAATATAGGTAGCCCTCAGTGGCAAAGGGTGAGGGCATCTGTACAATAAAGTACTAACAAAATTATAAATAACTAGCTGTTCCCCGTGGTTTCACCCCCGTTGCTCAGCTTCTAAGAGTTACAGCGTAATATTAAATAGCTTTTATTATTCCCTCAGATCATAGAAACAAGGAGATATGCCATCATAGCAAATTAGTACGGGAACAACTGATGCCACTTTTAGTACATTTTTCGACACAATTACGCGCATAATTAAGCGCTTCTTGTGAATAAAAAGATCTCCCACACATTAAACATTCCACACATCCTCAATCTAACGCTGTTAATCGTCACTCAACACTAGCACTAAACTAAAACACTGTATTTATACCATCGATCGTGTTCGGTTCGTCGCCAGCGCGTACGTTTTTAGTATGAGCAATTTGCTCAAGATCAGGCATCAAGCTCGATAGCGCCTTGGCACATCTCCCTTGTTTCTATGATCTGAGATTATTCCTCATGAATCTGGCTATCATATACAAAAAGGATTTTTCGAATCCATCTGGAAGTTCCAGAGATTAGCGCGTTCAAACAAACAAACCGTTTTACTTATATATCAAACCTATTCGCCTATTCCAATATTATTCCAAATATGTAGATACAGTGACTAAACGAACATCTCGAGTAAAAAATAAATTCCCATACAAAATATGTGTAGGTAGGTGCACAAACAAATTCCAAAAATGAAACGTACGTTTTCCAAATATTGAAAAATAAAGTACTTATGTAGATTAAAAACTGAAACAGAGCGGCCGTCTCCTTTGAAATCGCACATGGAATAAAAATAGCCTATACACATATTCTTTATTCTTTATTGTACACATAATAATATTTATACATAGTTTTATGGTATGTACAAAGGCGAGCTTAACTCAAAATTTGAGTTTTTTACCAGCAAACCTTTGAGCGATAGAGAGAGGTTAACACACACAACTATGAGGGCAACAATAGTGTACAATTTTATTTTAACTTAACACCTACTTACATAAAAAATAAATAAATATACTTATATATTACTATGATTGTATACCTTACTAAACCTACATATATACATACATATATAATAAAAACATTTTTAGCTTGCAATCCATGAGTTATAGCCTAGTGTTGGGTTCCCTACTTGTTTTCGAAAGTTGATGATTCGATTTTTATTATATCGAACACGGTGTGTCGATAATTCAGTTGTACGATGTTTTATTCGGGTACGGGTTCCCTAGTTGTTTATATAGGCACCTACATAAAAGATTTTCAAAGGATTTAAAAACGTTATATTTAAAAATATTTGTTTGGATTACAGCGCTGCATATCGTGATCAAAAAAATATACCTAGAACTGATTGATTTATGACTGCAATTCGGTTTAATTGGGTTTGGGTTTTAGGTTTCATTGGGTTTAGTTTTCTGAATATCGGGACTTGAGACGGCGCGTGGAATCGGCGGCAGTACCTACCTACTTATAGTGGATATCATAATTGGACAGTGATAAGCAATATTCTTGTTTTTCGAAATTTTGTCGATGACATTGGATTCACAAATGTTTGTTTCATAAAAAAACTATTTTTATCTATATAGGTACTGGTTATTCAGATTCACATTATTGCTATGACCGTCCAATTATTAATACTAGATTTTGACTGCGGCTTTGTCTGCTTCGCTCACAGGAACTGATTTAAAATAAAAATAGCCTGTAGAACTCAGGGATAATGTAGCTTCTTATTAGTGCAAGAATTTAGAATTGTCAAAATCGGATCAGTATTTCCGAAAATCACCTCCTACTTACATAAAAACTTACGATCTTTACATTAGTAGGTATATAATGTAGATATAGATTTTACTAGACATAAGAACTAAACTATTGTACTTACCTAAACGGCGTGACGGCGCAGGTTCAGCGGTCGAACTACAAAACGATAATGCCATTGTGAAAACGATGCTGCTATTAGATAAAAAGATAATTCTCTATTGACATAATAGGTTACAGGAACTATAAAGCCTTTGACTCCCGGACTAGGTGTACATCTCAGATCACAGAAACAAGGGAGATGTGCCAAGGCGCTATCGAGCTTGATGCCTGATTTTGAGCAAATTGCTCATATTATAAACGTACGCGCTGGCGACGAACCGAACACGATCAATGGTATAAATACATGTTACGGTGTTTTAGTTTAGTGCTAGTGTTGAGTGACGATTAACAGTGTTAGATTGAGGGTGTGCGGAATGTTTAATGCGTGGGAGATTTTTTTATTCACAAAGAGCGCTTAATTATGCGCGTAATTGTGTCGAAAAATGTACTAAAAGTGGCATCAGTTGTTCCCGTACTAATTTGCTATAATGGCATATCTCCTTGTTTCTATGATGATCTGAGGTGTACATGTATGTCAGGTGTCAGCGCCCTCTCCCATATTTTTGGCATAACATCAAATAGTAATTTTAAAATGTGTATCCGTACAATTTAAAAGAAAAAAGCTATACGTCCTTTAAAGCTTTCTCTCACCTTGATTCATGATGGAAACAACATGTCATAGCTTGCGAGAGTCACTAATTTCACCTTATTTCACTTCATTACAAACACAAATGTTTTCATCACCACTGCCGAGACTTCGCGAAAATTAGTCTACAATCTGCGTGGGCGCAATCACCAATTGCGCAAAAACTGAAAAATACGCATAAAACTGTGAAACTCCGAGAAAAGCTATCGATCGTGCACACCACTGCACCCACTTCGTAGCAATAAACAACTGACGAATGTTTAGCTCGGCCTTCCAAATACAAAATATTTGAGGGTAGATTGCGTTGGAGTAATTTTTTTTTTGGTTCTTTTCGTTCCTCTTTGGGACAGGCAAAGGGAGCTGAGCCCATACAGCCAAGTCTGATTTAGTTTTCTTTTTTTTCCAATTCTTCTTTTCTTTCTTGTCTAATTAGGCATAAGTACCCACACCCAAATTATTATCTCTGCCGAATATGACGTATGACTCCATTGACCTATATGTCCCTAGACAAGCAGTTCCGAACAAAAATCGTGCCCCACACGCGGGTAATTGTCTGTTGCTCACCGCATCAAACGTCAAAGTGAATGTAAGGCTTGTGTTGTTGTGCCCGCACAGCACTTGAGTGTGACATGCTTAATGTTCGGAACTACTTGTCTACACATATAGGTCAATGTATGACTCGATTATTATAATGGCGTGGCAGCACTCATCTGATATTCGCCGTAGCTCGATGTGTGTGGCCAGTACTACGCATCGACTTTTTGTTGTCAAATTGTCTGTCGAGCGCACGAATGTATATGACATGTAGGTATATGCGATGTGTGCGGCCACGCCATTCCTGTGCACTTGGAGCTGTCAATAAAAATGTATTTCTTTCTCTCTCTCTCTTTATACATACCCTGAGAATGTAACTAATCGTGATATGACATTTTTTTAAGTCCCATTATTTTCAGGAAACGAGTGTATACAGGGTGGCAGGTTAGACAGTAGAAATATTTTAAGGGGTCATTGCACTCATCATTACGAACAAGTTTTACTATGGGACCAATCCTGAAATTGCAAAAAAAAAAATCAGCTGCTCCATACATTTAAGTATGTTCACATAACTCAACAAAATGTATGGAACAGCTGTTTTTTTTTTCGCGATTTCGGGGTTGGTCCCATAGAAAAGTTGTTTGTAATGATGAGTACAATGACCCCTTAAAATATTTCCACTGTCTAACCCTGTATAGAGCGTTTCACATAAAAAGTCCCTTCGCCGCCGCTACGTTGGCTCCCCTGTCTGTCACTTTTGTTTAGGTCTTAACGTTTTATGTTTTTTGTAGGTTTATGTGTAAAAGTAATGCCTAGGATACACGAGAATACGGTAGAGGCCTATTATTAAAAAAAGTACAAATACATTATTTTATTTCAAAGAAGGAATAGGCACAACAAAAAAGTAAAAGCAAAAATAATAATTTATCACAAAATGGAAAATATAGACGCTTTTAAAGTTTTTGGAGGGAGTATCGCTCCGTCTTTGTCGCGCGAAGCGGACGTAGGTGGTGTTACGTCATTAGTAGGTAGTGCTGTTCGTGTCTAGCAAATCATTTTAAAACGCTTATAACTTGCCAATTTTGTAAACAAACAAAAGTTAAAATATTACGGTGTTCTTTTAATTTAGGATACCATGTTACTTAGAAGGAATTAATGCGTACAATTAACCCTTTCAATTGGCATCATAAAAATACAGGATGTTCATTTCTTCACATTTGGTCGGTTCGATTTCCAGGTGAAACAAACAACTTTTTAAAAATCTTTGAATGCAGTATTACTTAATTATTAAAAATAAAGGAATGTTTTCTTTGAGTAAAATGTTCTATCTACAGTATTAAGAGTACTTTCCCTTCTATAAGCCCTGTATAAGCTATACAGGGTGGCATTACAAAATTCCACCCTGTATAGCATTATAGCATATAGCTCATAGCACGACAATATCGCGCACTATACATTGTTATGGACACGTTCACACTGAGCTATACTATAGTATGGCTTTGTATGGCGCGCTATACTATATAGCATACGCTATACTATATAGTATAGTGTAGTCTCAAGACAGCTTTATGTGAAAGGTTTTCTAGTTAACCAGTTTCGTTTTGCGGTGTGTTTGCAGATACAATAAAACTAATGCTTTTGTTGATACTTACGATAAATTTTCCAATAAAAATACCAAACTATTGTGAATTCCTGTGCTCTAAAATGGATCGTTTTCTTATTGGTCGTAAATTTTGTGTAATGCCTAAATAGTCCTTTGGAAACCTTGAAAGTAATTTGGGATAATCGCTTCTAAAGGGTCTCCTGTGCTAAATAATGAAGGCAATACTGGTGGTGCTTACGATATTGGTAAACATTTGAAGGAAGTATCAACATTAGACCATTATGCGTCGTTCAGGTAGACGCAGTCTGCGGTGGCGGGCAGCCTGTCTAATCTGTATTGACTCGCCGCGTGTCATCACCGCTAGAACTGCCATTTTTTTTGCGAACGCACTAGGCAGAATGTCATGGTGACATTCTCCCTCGAACGTTCGTAAACAAATTGGCAGGTATGGCGGTGATATCACGTAGCTTGTCGGTACAGAATAGACAGATAGTAGGTACCTACCTACTAATAACAGTGTAGTTACTCTTGACCGCCACCGCAGACCGCGTTTGTCTGAACGACGCTTTACAGGAATCGGATCATCGGAAAAATAAAAAAAAAAACATTCGAAAAACAATTGATAATTTCCAATGACATTCCAAAATCGAAAATACGTTCGATAATTTTGAAATGTCACAACACAGACGCTCCTTTTCAAAAAGGGAACACGAATAAAAATGTGTCATAAAAATAAAATGGCGCCGGCGGGCAGGTGCCTCAATATTTGCGAACATCGTCCAATACGTATGAAAAATGCCATCGTATTATAGATTTTAAGTGCTCTTTGTCGTGTATACGATTTATGTATTCCTGAATGTTACAGATACAATGAAATATTGTAGCTATAAATAATTTTGTGAATAATCGCCGGAGGGAGGGTGATGTTCGTCGTAATGTATGGGACATTAGGTTTGCGCTTGTGAAGTGTTTATCTGCTTTCGTGTTGTTTTTTATGTAAATAATAGTGTGATTTTTATGTTGTTTGATACTGTTCAGTTTATTTACTTGAATATTTGAATGTTTTGTCTGATTGCAACCAAAATATTGGTATGTTATCTTGTTTCGATTTCGATTCATTCGCTTTATACTTACGATGTTCAGTGGGGTTTTCTCGCTTCGCTTCTTCTGTAGGTGAAGTGGACGGTAACTAGCTAAGGTTTAAATAAGCTTTATGTAAAAATGTTGTAAATTAAAAGATATCATATACTGCGATTGCTAGTCCGTTTGTATTTATACTTACAACCTCCGCGCAACTCTTCCTCCTAAATGAGATTGAAAATGCCATTGCCTATATTCACCTTTCGCTCGCAACCCAGCGGGTGAGAGTATAGAGAGCGATAGTGTGCGAGAAAGAAGTGAATAGACGCGCCGCCACTTTCAATCGCATATTTTCTTTTTTTTCGCTATATCTTTTTGATTTGGCCGATTCCTTGACAATTCAAAAGTACCTGTTAGTCTAATTTATATTGAAATAAAATAATGTCTTGACTTTGAATTGGATTTACAAATAAAACTAATATTTTGTACAAAATATATTTTTATTTTTTTAACATTACCCATCCGGTAAATGCTAACAAAATCTAATTAGCTGTCAAAATAAAGCTTATTAAAATATTATTGCAAACAATTTTTACGTTCTAATTTTA
Organism: Thalpophila matura; assembly: GCA_948465475.1. NCBI lineage: Eukaryota > Metazoa > Arthropoda > Insecta > Lepidoptera > Noctuidae > Thalpophila > Thalpophila matura. Next base: position 15,839,305 of record OX419185.1, read on the forward strand.
TTATTGTACCTACTAAAATTAAGGGACTTAGTACAAGCAATATCCATTGTAGCATACATATAATGCATTGAACAGCTGGGTTCCAACCTCAGATCATAGAAACAAGGAGATGTGCCAAGGCGCTATCGAGCTTGATGCCTGATCTTGAGCAAATTGCTCATATTAAAAACGTACGCGCTGGCGACGAACCGAACACGATCGATGGTATAAATACAGTGTTTTAGTTTAGTGCTAGTGTTGAGCAGTGTTAGATTGAGGATGTGCGGAATGTTTAATGCGTGGGAGATCATTTTATTCACAAGGAGCGCTTAAGTATGCGCGTAATTGTGTCGAAAAATGTACTAAAAGTGGCATCAGTTGTTCCCGTACTAATTTGCTATGATGGCATATCTTCTTGTTTCTATGATCTGAGGTTCCAACAGATCTGACAGCACGTTACCAAGATGTCGGAGTCAGATGTCGCGTGTATCATTCTTTCTGACGTCCAACGCGCGTATCATTTTCGCTGACGATCAGTTTATATGCGTTAACGACCGCGAAGTAAGCATAGGATAATGGCCGATCTAATATTTTTAACTTTTACTACTGTTATTGAAAACTTTTGAAAATTTGTATCAATTTAAAATTACCCAGTTTGGATTCGTTATTTAGCTTGACATAGTCAATACCTATTTGATTCTATTATGATCATGATTATCATCACAATTTTGTAGTGATTAAGCAAAAGTCCCTGAATCTCTAATGAATATTGCTCATATAAAAGTACACTGCATTCGAATTGTAAACATTATCCAAAGCATTTATCATAAAGGCAGTGAAAACAATCTAACAGCTAATGGTGCAAAGTATATAAATGTTATCAATAAACAATTGTTACAAGTAAGTATATAAATAATTGCAAATACAGAACTAATCATAGCTAACCGCAGTGCGTACTGTTTATTTTAAATTATAGGCAGATATCATTAATTTCTAGCAACACTTATTAGTCTAGGAAAGAAGATAGAGAAGAAAGAGATAAAACATGTTGAATATGATCGCATCATCGCTTAACATCAGACAAGATGGCGGTGAAACGCAAGCCTATTTTCAAATAAAAAAAAGTTGCTTAAGTAATGAAATAGTTTACTTTTAGTAGTTTACTTTAATCTAATAAAGAGACAATAAAATTATTGTTTTTGCAAAATACGATAGCAATTGTTTGAAACTTTCTAGTTATAATAGTGAAAACTGCAAAACCCTTTAGCGTAGTGCATTCTTGTAGCAGAACAATTAAATTAATGAAAGCAAGTCAAATTAATAAAGTTAAACAATATCAACACCGAGACTATAAAACAACTACAATGTTTATTTTTGAAGAGGAAAACAATTTAATAAATAGGTGTAGTTACGAAACAATTCCAACGGAAAAAAACTGAAATAGAATCAAATAATAGAACGCTGTTTAATTTAAATAACGTAGTAGCTAATAACACAGCAGAGAGTCAAATTGAAGAAGAATAATACATAGCAATTAGGTACGATATTAATGTTCTCAATTAAAGGCTTAACACACTTTGTTACAATCAAACTCATACAATATTCAACAATCAAATTACAATAAAGATGAGAAATCAAAGATATCTGCCATTACTTATTCTAGTAACGATCTTAATATCTATTCAAATATATTTACATTACAACGAGTAGATTACATGATGCTCGCAGTCAGTCAAATCGCCTTGAAGCCAGCGTGCACGTAAAAGTACGCCAAGTTCTGTCGCAATTTGTAAATTTAATAAGAATCATAGAAATGCAACTTAGCTACGTATTGACCGAGACATAATCAAATGAACCGATTGACGAAAATTACTTATTTGTCTGAACTTGGCGACCTTTTAACGAACACATAATGATAGGAATCAACTTGATGCTTAACAAAATGAGTTCAAATATCATAAAATCGAACCCATTCCTTTGATTTGTTTCAGGAATGTTAATACTTATGCCATGTTATAAAAACATTACAACTATTACTACCTAAATTGATAATGACTTAACTGTTTGGCTACTATCACCTTGCCCTAACCTATGATCGTTCGTTTGAAGCATCAGTTAACGTTAGGTTTAATTTAGGTATAAGGGTATATACAGTAATTACAAAACAACGTCGTCAACTTGAGCGCCTGGAATCTTACCCTCCCAAATTAAACACAGTAAATATTGGGCGTGTCGTCAATAAAGTACATTCAAAATTGGCGTACTTAAGTAGAGTAGAAATATAATGACAGCCCCAAGCAGTTACAAAGAAATTTTTGGCTACACAACGATCGTTGTTCACAAATTAGACTGATCCAGCTCAATCGTAAATTTTATACATTACCAAAATTTGCCTTGAACACGCAACGTCAACTGCTCGCTACTGTCTTTATAAAGAGATATTTATAGAAAAATTCTTAGTGAAAATTGACAGGATTGTGAACTCTTAGGTATTGATATCCACTATGATCCGGTAACAATAACAAGTAAAGAACTTGGTTCTCAGTAATCAACAAAGGAGGGCTCCGGCGCTCAATATAGCGTCTGTCAATGGAGGCTCCAGTCCATGGGGAGGTCTCTAGAGGTAGACCGCGAGTGGAGCGACGGCGGTGCATGAGGTGCACCGCGGGCCGCGTGTCAGTAATCCAGGGATTCTTCGTCTGGAGACCGCTTGCGGCAGCAGAGGCGCCAAGCAGCACCAAGAGCACACACACCAATAGCAATCGCTAACCCAGCACCTAAAGCAGGTGCCGTCCAATCACCACCTCCAACACTCCTCGCCCTTGCACACAGCTCAGGCGCTTCATCATGCAGCTGTCCTAACGGGAGTCCTCCTAACAAATCCAAATAACCCAACCGTCGGAGACTGTCCTCAGAATAAGCTTCTCTAGCCCTCTTTTCTTCAGCTGTCCAGAATTTGCGATCTCCTGAGGTCACATTGGGACAGTTAACTATTCCATTGCAAATCAATCTAGCTGGTATGCATAAAGCTTCACCAGGACAAATGAAATCACAGCCGTGGCCTGAATCAGAAGTTTTTATTTCACCATCAGTTAAACGTGACGTCATTAGTGTCCCATCTGAATTTTTGGGTAAATGGTACAGCCCAGTCCAGGCTATTTTGAAAGCAGCTCGAGCTGGCGATGCACTGCCAATGAAGACTATACGAATAGACCTCGTCTTTTCCTTTTCAATCACTAATGGGTCATCTAAAGATTCGAACCCGAGTTCACCCGCTGACAATATTGGTAGCTTTTCAGTTTCTGAGACATTGTCTCCACACACAGACAAATAAGGATCTAACCGTCCAGGTAAGTAAATCTGGATGTTACCATCCTCACAGTGACGCGAAACGAACTTTATACTTTCGAAGTGCAACCAGATATCCCTCTTTTCTTCGATCTCTAGATCCCAAATGCACTGTATCCTCTTTGGAGGTTCCATATAACCTAAGGCTTCTAAATGTGGGTACACTATTTCGCCATCTGACGCCGCTGCCAAAACGGCTGGTCCACATAGAGGACCATGTACGAATTCATAGCGAGCCTCAAAGAGTGGAGATGGGTTTTTAAAGTATGACGCAGCAGCGTGGGCATTATCTACAATTAGTTGGAGGTTTAAACTTTCCCCTGATGATACAACTCTATATGGTCTCGCCCTGGATACGGCATTGGCATGTTTGGCACAAAGGCAAGATCCTAGGGATCGCTGGACAGCTAGGTGGAGTGGAAGAGGTGTTGTGCTCACTCCTGGTGCTGTTATGTTAGGTGACTTCCCAGATGGGTATGGCTCCCAGATGATTAACTTATCTGCACGGTCTTCGTAGCAGTTCTGACAGGATACCGAAGTGTAGGGGTGTTCCTGCAAGGAAAATAATTTCAGAATCATGTTTGAAAATTAACATTTCGTAACTCTGTATATCGTTATGTTCACTTATTTGCTAGCTAGTAGATACAAATTGAAAGAACCCAGCTACGAGTCAAGGATACAATCAATCGAAATAACAGCGAGAATTTGATCTTAATTAAGGTGAGTTTATTGTGTTTCCACAATATGTCCAGTCTACCGACACTTCCTGAAACGGTAGTACATATTCTTGTTAACGAATTTTACACTAAATATGATATATTTTATACAGATTGTCATTTCCAGTCGGAGAATAAAAGACATGGGCTGTTTATACTACTGGAAATTGACTGCATTATAATGTTGAAGGTCTTCAAGAAAATAGGATTGCATAGGTATATTCATAAAGCTTCGTTTAACTAGTTTTCTTACATCTATTATTAGTATCCGGTATACCTACTCTTAGAAGTATAAAATTTATTTTTATTTTGATGGTGATGTTGATGGTTTGAGGTTGGTTTGAGGCTACTTTACAATTTCGGAAATGTGAAATTACCACTTTACTCAAAAGATGGTACAGTCAACTGGCTGGCTGATAATGACTGTAATAATTTATGTGCTAATTTACTCCCTTTAAATAGTGTAGTTGTGTGTAAATTCACTTTGAATAGTGTAGACAAATAAACCACATGTTTGAATAGAAAAAGGTTTATTTTATCCAAAATCTTTTAACCAAGGAAAGTGAAGACATAATTTTCTTGTTATGTAATAAGAAACATAACTGAACAGAACTTTGAATATTTTGTTACCAATTACCTTGAAAATTTAATTGCCAAGAAACTTTGTACAAATAGAGTAAAAAAAATATTTTACTCCAAGAAATTTAAACGGAAATCTAATTAGAAATAACTTCGAGTAAAATATTGGAATTGAGTTATATGAACTTTAGATAAAATTAATTAAACTAGAAATAAATTGGAACTAAGAAAATGTTTTGGGAATCTTGCTCCGTTGTTCTTGATTATCAAACAAAATTAAAGATGGTTGACTATCCAAGGGCCGTGCTATGATGCGACCAATTTTTTTCTAGGCATCAGGTTTTATCAAAATTATTTTCTAAAAGAGAATTTACTTTAAGAAAATATTTTTCGCGTAAGTTCCCGAATTCTGCAAGGTCGTCTCTTGATCGTTTTTTTTTTGTTAATAGTGTACCTTACTACCCTACCTATTTTGTGTGTATTTTGTATAGCTCTCATTTACCTGAAATAAATAAATAACCCTGCAAAAAATTCACGATTTTTCATACCACAAGAATGAGAAGAATTTCGTTGAAAATAAACTGATTTATCAATCATTCAACATACACGTTGGTATGGCGTATAAACCTGCGGTATTTGGACCTCTTTTTTGTGAAAGGTTGCCCATGTCGGCTTATACGGAGTTTTGATTCCGCCCAAAAATATTTTGCGAAATTCTCTACGGGTATTTTGGGATACCTAGAGTTTTGATTCATTTTGAGATATACAAACTGTCAATTTGGAGTACCTAGTTTTTTGGAGTTTATTTTGGGAATTCGTTCATGATATCAGTTACGATCTCAACTATGAGCAGTTTTAAATTCAATTTTATTTCGTTATTATTTCTGTAAAAATAATCATTCTCAGGACTAGTTTCAGTCTCGGATTGGCACTATCTAATAGTTAAAATAAAAAAATAAAACATCATTTGTATAAAATTATCTGCCAATTATGTGAAATGGAACTTATTTAGAGGTAGGGTAACCTAACTGACCGTTTCTATTTTAAATATTGTATTTTTATTTAAAAACAAATGTAATTAATTTAAAAGATTAATACTTATTACAAATGAATAAACAGCAAGATAATTCTAAAAGTAAAAAGTTACATTAAAAAAGGAATTACGAATAGCAACTTTTACCGAACAAAACTATCTCCTTACAAATTTTCGCGCTTAACGAAAAAGAAATAAAAAATTCTCACCTTGAAGTTAACACTCAAAATCGTCAAGATGACTCTGGCATAGATCCTCTTGTCAGTTACAAATCTGTAGAGACAGTGGACATCTTCTCCTGGCGACGCTTGCTTATAAACCAAGGTGTTCAAAGGAGATCTTAGTCTGCCAGCTCTTTGTTTCCAAGAGGCTATGATCTCGTCACAAGCTGTTCCTGGCACTGGCTCCCCGAACCGTGTGTTGTTGAAGAAGTCGTAATGGGCCCAGTAGTACAGTGATGACCTAGAAGAAAGGGCAATGTTAGATTTTGATAAACAGGCGCGGTTGCAGCCGAAGACTTTGGGGGGGGGTCATACCACAGCCGAAGACTTTGAGGGGTCATACCGATTAATGGCGACGTTCTATACCGTGAATTACCATGTTTTGCACATTTTTATACGATTTTGGGGAGGGGGAGGGTGGTATGACGCCTACGGCCTCCCTCCCCTGTGACTGTGAAGACTGTGTAGTAAAAAAATACAGGAAAATAATTACTGTAGCTTCTTTTTCTCGGTACATAAGTTGTTTCGCGCGCGCCAATCTCAATCTTATGTCAATGACTTATGACGTGACGTGTGCTTGTGCTTTGCAAGTCGACAGCTTTATGCTGCTTTGGTACTACAAATAATGTTTTAAAAGGTTAAATTTTTGTAATGTTATCTATATTAGTTAATAACCTTTACCAAGATAAAACTGAAGCCGCATAAAAGATTCTATATTACTATCTTTGTACCTTAAATTCTATTTAGGTATTTGTACTTCGAACATAGTGCCTACTTAGATGGATTCTTGAATTTAGGTTACTTAAATCTTGCTTGGTAAAGCAATACTATTATAATAATTAAATAAACCGGGACCGGACGGACTGCACAACTTTTGGTTAAAATGGTTTCGTAGTTCACACATTCGCCTGGCATCGCAATTTCAGTCAGCTTTAGAGTCTGGGTCGCTACCACAGTTCCTTACAACAGGAGTTACCCACCTGCTCCATAAATCAGGTAGTCCCGCGGAACCCAAGAATTATAGGCCGATAACATGTTTGCCGACGGTCTATAAACTTCTTACATCCATTTTGAGAGCAAAAATTACCACCCACATCGAAATCAATTCCATTATGTCTGCCTCTCAGAATGGATGTAGGAACGGGTCCCGCGGTACTAAGGAGCTGCTCCTCATTGATATGGTCATTAGCCAACAGGTTCGTCGATCCCGAAAGGATCTGTCAACATGTTGGATAGATTATAAGAAGGCCTATGACTCGGTGCCACATGCATGGCTCATGAGGGTGCTGGAGTTGTATAAAATTGATGCAACTCTACGCGCCTTCCTGATGTCATGTATGGGGCAGTGGAGTACGGTTCTTCGCTATCCAGGATGTCGGCAGATTCGGGGAACCGATGAACCCATAAGGATTAAGCGAGGAATATTCCAGGGCGATAGTCTGAGCCCACTATGGTTTTGTTTAGCCTTGAACCCTCTCAGCACGCTGCTGGAGGGTTCAGAGCTGGGCTACCGGTTGAGAAGAGGTGGTCAAGTAATATCCCACCTCCTTTACATGGATGATCTGAAACTCTTTGCCACCAACAACTTACGACTGATGGAGTTACTGAAGATAACTGAAACCTTCAGTAACGCCATCAGGATGGAGTTTGGTGTGGACAAGTGTGCAGTCATGCATGTAAAGAGAGGAGAGATTATGGAATCCGAGGGCACCCAACTTTCGAATTCCATACAACTTAGATCCCTCTCCTCAACCGAAACCTACAAGTATTTGGGTATGTCGGAAGCGTTGGGCATCAATGGGGCTGACATGAAGCAATCGTTGAGGGAGCGCTTCTTTGGCCGCCTGAAGAAAGTACTTAACAGTCTTTTGTCAGGCGGAAATAAGGTGCGCGCATTCAACGGTTGGGTCATGCCGGTCTTGATGTACTCTTTTGGCATACTCAAATGGACTCAGACAGAACTAGATGCCCTGGATAGGAGAGTCCGGACACTGCTGACCGCAAATCGGATGCATCACCTACGATCCTCGATCATGAGGCTGTACATCCCGCGGAAGTGCGGGGGTCGAGGCTTTTTAAATGCTAAGACCCTCCACAACCGTGAGGTGTGCAGTCTCAGAGAATATTTTCTCAAAGCCGAGGTGGGTATGCACCGGGATGTGGTCGCAGTGGACAAGGGGCTCACGCCGCTGTCCTTGGCTAAAGAGAACTGGCGCAAACCTGTAGTGCTCAGTACTAGTGATCGCAGGGAGGTATGGCAGAGTAAGGAGCTACACGGGCGCTTTTATCGGGCCCTTCATGGACCCGATACAGACTTCATAGCGTCCGTGTCTTGGCTACGCTTCGGTGACCTCTTTGGGGAAACCGAAGGTTTTGTCTGTGCAATTATGGACGAAGTCATCATGACGAATAACTACCGGAGATATATTGTGAAGGACGGGACGGTTGACATATGTCGGGCATGCCACCGTCCGGGTGAGTCCATCAGACATATTATTTCTGGTTGTTCTCGTCTGGCTAACGGCGAGTACTTGCACAGGCATAACCAAGTGGCCAGGATTATCCACCAGCAACTTGCTTTGAAATACCGCCTCGTGGATTCAGAGGTACCGTACTACAGGTATGTGCCCGACCCAGTTCTCGAAAATGACCATGTCACGTTGTACTGGGATCGGTCTATTATCACTGACAGGACTATTGTTGCTAATAAGCCTGATATAGTGATAATAGATCGAGTAGCGCGCCGCACGGTGATAATCGATGTTACCATCCCGCATGACGAGAACCTCGTTAAAGCTGAGAAAGAGAAACAAATCAAATATCTCGACTTGGCACACGAGGTTGTTGACATGTGGGATGTTGACTCGGCTATCATTGTGCCGATTGTCGTAACGGCCAATGGCCTCATGGCCAAGAGCCTCGATCAACATCTCATGAGGCTCTCGTTAGGCGGCTGGGTCAAGGGCCTGATACAGAAGGCAGTTCTCCTCGATACGGCTCGCATTGTGAGGAGGTTCCTGTCTCTGGAGCCCTAACCATCGGTAGCTTGGACCCTGCTCCCCATACCGGTGGATCTCTATTTTTTATATTTTTAAATGTTTTGTTTTTTTTTTTTTTTTTTTATTCAATTTTATAATGATATATTTCAAAAATAGTAAATTAAAAATTAAAAAAACCCGACTGCCAAAAAACAACTAAAAAGTTCAAAACAAGAGCACTTTTCAAGCAGTCTGATGCAGTTGGTGGCAATTATTTGTGTTAAATCTTAGATTTTATGCCACCAACTGCATCAGACTGCTTGAAAAGTGCTCTTGTTTTGAACTTTTTAGTTGTTTTTTGGCAGTCGGGTTTTTTTAATTTTTAATTTACTATTTTTATTTTTCAATTTTTAGTTTTTAATGTATGTTTTCGTAATCTTCTTTTCGAGCCCTTCATTTTGATACCCCACATGATAGGTTTTGAGGATAAGTAAGAATTAGCGAGAATGATTGCTTTGTTGAACAACTTTAAATCGTTATATATCCTAAACTATTATTTAAAATGAAAAATGATAAAAGGAACCTAAAGATGATTTTAAAATACCTATTCAACGACACCCCACTTGACATAGTTCATCAACTTTTTTTTTTTTCATTTTGACAATATGGCGTCTGGTTGTCGCTGTGGTGAATTTTGATTACTGTTATGTCTTTAGTGACACTTGCAAGGTTAAGACGAATCGATTGACGTAAGAATTATCAAAATCGGCCTACGCATTTGGTCTCTAGAACGCCACATAGAATCAAACATACATACATACATACATACATACATACATACATACATACATAGACTGATAAACACATTACCCTCCTTTGCGTCTCGCAGTCGGGTAAAAATATAACGAATGTGTATAAAAAATGAATAAAGGAAATAAATAATATAAAAAAACCGTGTCTTAAAATAACTACTAATAGCTCTCGCACACTATAGGTTGACAGGTTGATTTCGCTTGCCCGGCGAAGACAGCCACTGACTTAATGTAAGCCAAGTAAACCTAGTCGTTTGGCGACTACAGTACCTACGCAGCCAAAGTTGACTGAGTCGACTAGGTATAAACACTGTCATCGACTCAGATGCCTGCCGCAAGCGACCGTTGATCGAATCTGTTTCGACGTATCATCGGTCTTCATTCAACGGCGGCAATCGACTTGGTATAAGTCGCTTCGACTGCCGTCTTCGGCAAGCGACTTCGGCTTATCGTCGTGGCTCGTCGAAGGCAGCAGTTGCCTCGGTGGAAGCAGCGTTTTGACTGCGCCGCCTTCGTCAAGATGAAGTCTTAGTGAATTAGTTGACTTAGGGCGGGTTGCTTCAAACCATCTGTATTCGTAAGTCAGTACGTAATCGTTAAGTCAGTATGAAATTGTCGTACAAGCCGCCATATTTGACGGTTACAGATACGTAACTGTAAGTTGAAACAACATGGCCTTAGTGTAAGAGAGTCATGATACTCCTGTCGTATATTAACTACTGTCGATCTCATGTTTGTTAATCGGTTTTGTCTTTTCTTCAGGTTTAATTGGTGGTATTTTGCGGGGAGAACTCTAACGTAAACAAATAAGTGGTGAAGGCTTTGGTGAATTTCTCCTTGTTTATTACAACCTTCCTCATTAGGACCGCTTAATGTCTTTTAAGCTATAAAAATTCCGCGAAATTAAGTTAGAGCGAGCAATAAATTATATTTTATGTTGTTTTCTGCTCCCATTGCGGTTTGAGCTTTTTAATTATGTAGAAATGTTCCATAATACAAACTATAGTGCCGTTTGTATTTAGAAATAATTCTTATTAACAAATGCAATGTTATGTTAGGTCAGGTGCTTAGAAAAATAATTTTCTATTCCTAGATTTTTGTATGAAAAATAAAAACAATGATATTCAAGAGATAGACGCTGATGGACTTTGAAAAATTTAATGTAAACAAAAATACGTCTATACTTAGTATTTCATCAAAAAGATTAGCTAGCTACCAAATAGTGACAGTGTTATTCTCATGTCAATGGTAGAACTTATTGTTGGCCAGCATGGCTACTCGTATTATAGTGGCGTTCTTAGGAGCATCTAAAGTGTTCCTACGTGTACAGCTGGGTACTTAAGAGCCCAGTAAATGAGTCTGCCGGTCTAGCATGACCACGATAGAAACGGGTTTTGTCTACATAGAAATAGACAAAGTGACAGATTGTAGAAACATTTCTACGTTTTATGAATGAAATGGTAGAAATGTTTCTACAATCTGTCACTTTGTCTATTTCTATGTAGACAAAACCCGTTTCTATCGTGGTCATGCTAGGCCGGCTGGTTCAAAACAATACCCTCGTACTGGTGTCAGATGATTTTATGATGGGATCAAACTATGTTTGCAGCGGCCTACAGACAGATATATGGCGACGGTGATATTTGAAAAAGGTTCATTAAAATAGCCTCCATGAGAGGCGATACCTAAATGTATGTACGGCGCACACTGGCTAGTCAGTCACACTACCAATGTATAAGCTATTCATATGGTTCATGCCGATACAACAGAAGAAGAATTAAATGTGCACTTACCCACTATAGCTGCCAGTCTTGCTTTCAAACCTAACGAACATAGCATTGCCAGTAGAAACAAAGTCGTGTTTCTCCATCGGTCTGCTGAAAGTGTCGCAAAAGGTCTTGATGATGCGAGCATCGTCGGGTCTTGGAGCATCGTACAGAGTGAGGGACTCCCCACAGTCGCCAGTCCAGTGTTGGATTGGAGACTCAATGCGGTTAATTCGGAAACTGTTGATAAGGAGTGAGGTTTTAATTTTCTCATGGTCTTCATAAGTGTTAAAAAAACATTATTTCTATATCTGCGGCCCGCTATTATGTCTGATTTGACTCCGCTCATAAGGTTTCGTAAAAATTGACAACAGTGCTTTTGAAAGAACAATAATAATTGCTGTACCTACTTTATAGTTTATAGAGACACGTCACTATTGACAATAAAGCACAGCAATTGTTCTTTCAAAAGTAGTTGTAAATTTTTACGAAACTTTATGAGCGGACCAACTGCAAATCGGCCATCATAGCTTGCCGCTGATATAAGTTCTTTTCTATTTTGGAACTTAGCCATAATCAATAACAAAAGCAGCTAATAATTTTTCCATTGCTGGGACACAAGCCTCCAGTTTGTGAGAGAGAGTGGGCCATAATCCTCCACGTGGGCCCAGTTCGGCTTAGTTGATGCCATAATCAATACAAAATGATTAATTACAAAAAATATTCCAAGTAAATACAAACATACCTTGGAAAATACAATCTGACGACCTGCCCAGGGAAGCCTTGCATCAGATACGTGCAAGAAGTATGTGGGGGGTACCAATGAGCTACCGAAAGGAAGATGCCCTCAGTATCTCCTGACTTTTTGAGGGTCTCAGCAGTAAGTAGCCAGTCGCAAGTGCCGACTTTCGATCCTGGAGCTTCCACGTGGCCAGGCCAGTTGCCCACGTTGAAATGGAAGCCGGTATTCAGAAGTGGACCTGGTGTCACAGAATTGTTATTTTGTCTTACGTCAAGGTTTTTCAAATCATAAGAGGTAGTTAATTTTCTACTAATATTATAAATCTGTTAAGTTTGTGTGTGCGTGGTGTGTATGTTTGTTAATCCTTCGCGCTGAAACGGCTGGATGAATTTTGATGAAAGACAAAGAGGTAACCTGGGACCCGGAACAGAAAATACGCTACTTTTTTTTTTCACGCAGACGAAGTCGCAGACGACAGTTAGTGTTTCAATGTAATTTTCGATTTTGGCATTTTTCCAATTCGGAAAACTAGTTCTGATACTGAAGGATCCTAAAATATCGTTGGAAAATATTTGGGTAAAAGAAATTTACAAACATCTGCTGCTTTACCTGCAGGTGAGCTGACGAACTCCACAAAGAGATCCTGTGAAGTTCCAATGATGGAGTACGGGAACTTGCCCATACCACAGAAAGTTCCTATAACTGATGCAGATTCGTCTTTTCCGTCGTATATCTTTATATAGTCGTACGGGCAATTCTCGGACCCTGAGTAAGAAAATACCATTTTAAATAAATAAAACCATAATATTCTGTCAGTTGGTTCCATAAAACATGCTTTTAAACCCGAAGGAACCATTTTGACCACACGGTTGTCGCAGTGGCTGAGAGATTGGCTGCTGCGCGACGTGTCGCGGGTTCGATTCCCGCATTGCACATAGATCTGGCTGTTTGTGTATGTGAAATTTGTGTCTGTAAACGCACCCACGACACAGGAGAAATCCTAGTGTGGGGCAACGTTTTTTTTAAAAATAAATAAAAAAGAAAAAATTTCAATACTTAAAATAAAACCGTTATTTTTCCCTTGAAGCAGTATCGTTTTAAATTCAGATCAGCGATCAAAACATGTTAAACCACTTCAAAACCAACCATCTGTTCAAAGTAAGCAAGCGATACACCCCATTTCATATTCATATAAACCCAGACGAAGCAAATCACGGAGTATCTACTACACTATTTTTCAATACGCTAGCTTTTATAAAACATGGGTGAAGTCGGCGGTCTAAGAATTTAATATCGAACAAGTTGCAGGCCAGCACAGATTTAATGTCCGTTATTGGATAGCTATTATTTACGACTATCATAACTTATAGCACCTTGCTGTGTTATGTAAAAACTGAGAGGAAAAAAATGTTATTGTATTCTTGGAGGGTTTAGTATTATTTTTGGAGTAGCATCAGGTGTGTTTGTATTTCAACAGTTAAATTATGGACTGCAATATTAATGTGTACTCACAAAACTCACTAAAGCCACTCAATATAATGATAGCTAGCACTTCAACAATCATCAGTTACCAAATTGCTGATAAATACAAAATCCGATAATAATTTACATGTCAATAATAATACAGCCAAAGTCTGCAACTCTAAAGGTGATCGAAGTCACATGAGCAGTGTTATTTTTAAACCAGACATATCGATCGAAGCCCGACACTATACAGGAAAATGCAAAGTAAAACCCGAACATAAGCTTTCTATTTACGAAACCAAAGTGCAATCTCATTTTATCAAGAACGTGGCAGCCCTAGTTGCTGATGCAGGCCTATTCTGATAGACACATTGAACCGGACTCGATTGCCTTTTTAGTGGAATTGAACGTTCGAATTGGTGATTCCGTCCGAACGATTGTACGTTCAGCAAAGTGGCCTATTCAAGTCAGCTGTAAACGTACTTTAGGTATTGCTTGGCGTTTCAAGGCGCTGTATTTAGAAAACTCATTTTCTCTCGGAGTGGTCGATCTATTATTAGAATAACGATAGGTAGCGTAGATGGTGCTGAATTAATCGTTGCTGAAGTGCTTGTTTTAACGGAATACCTACTATTGTGAAATGGCAGATATTTTTAGTAGCTTAGTCTATAGTCTTTCTGTAATTTCACTAACCTTATCTAACAACATTAATTTGGCACTAAAAGGCTACTTAACACAGACTTATCGACTCACGTTAAATACTCGTATTGGGAACCTGGAGCGAAACTTAAAAGCAAAATTGTAAGAGAAAATAAGAATCTAAATGAGTATTCCAATGAATAAACAACACTGAAAGTAAGCTTTTTATCTTGTGTATTTTTAATCAAGTCCTCCAAATATTTGAGCCACTTACCAGAAGTTATGGGTCTCATAGGACACGTCATGATATTTTCGCATCGCTGTCCGTCTATATTGAATTCTTCGTTTTCTATGTAGAGCTTTATGTATGGTAGCCTTGTGTTGAGATGGTATCTAAAAGAAAAACACAAAATTAGTGAACCTTATCTTAATAGTTTTGAAAACATTATTATCAAAATCTGTTTGTTTTGTAAGTTTAATATCATCATTCTTTCATCCATCATCATTATCATCAATTTCAGCTTTCATTGTGGCTTTATCCATTAACGTAGCAGTGTCAAATTCTCAACAGATGATTGCTCACGTTTCCACTTAAGTCATCAACGTGTTCTTGGCATGCGGTCAAAGCGTCCACGCTCCAACATTAATGAAGCAATGTGTTAATGGATCGCCAAGTGGCCAGCACTTGAGAAGCATGAAATTAACCAGTCAACACCACTTTGCGACGTAGTTTCAACGTATTGGTATATTCTATAATTCATTTCATTTGAAATACTATCAGGTCTTATAATGCGTTATATTTTCTTTATTGCTTTTGGGACCAACGTGCTCAAGTATTGTGTTATCTTTTAATAAAAAAAAGAAACTGTTGGGTGTTGACGTAGAGACTACAAAGTGCT
The DNA here is from genome assembly GCA_948465475.1 of Thalpophila matura. NCBI lineage: Eukaryota > Metazoa > Arthropoda > Insecta > Lepidoptera > Noctuidae > Thalpophila > Thalpophila matura. The sequence continues at coordinate 15,854,481 of OX419185.1, forward strand.
GTCGTCTCAAACTGTACCGGGAAAACAGCGTTGACAAACAATACTTAACGCTCTGGGCCTAAACAAACACATTTGTCCAAGCCAGGTTCTACCCTCATCAAAATTTCTGCTATTCTCCATGACTTTGAAGAGATACTTCACTGTCATCTAATTTATTGGGCTCAAAGACCTCATTTAAATTATGCAAATATTTTTATAAGTATTTTATAAATCTCTGATTCAAGATTCTTAATTTTGCAAAGCAATATTTATTTTCAGCCATGAATTACAAATCGATATTTTACGATCTTTTCAAAGAATCCATTCAATTTCAGTAATGGTAATCGAAAAGCTTATAAAACAAATGTATTGAACAAAGAACATCGTAAAGGTTAAACCGTTATCCATAATTAACACTACTAACTTAGAGTAAACGAACTAATACCGATAGCTGTTCAAATAAAACACGGTAATAGACTTGCCTGCAATGAAGATTTCTTGGATACACTCCAGGGTAGGCAGCGGACTGTACATAACACGTTTGCAGCCGACAATCCCGGAACACTCGCTCGCAATACGACCTGAGAAAAATTGCTCACGTTCATTAAGTTAATTCGCTAACAAAGCTGAACGAAATCATTATCCCTGACACTTTTAGTTGGAAATTTTTGCTGTAATTTTTTTTGGGCGTCGTCATATTTTTACACGGAATTGTTTAATTGCTGACTGTTCAAATTAAGGAAGTTATTATTTGGCAGGAGCACGTCTAGTGTAGTTAGTGTTTTTAAATCTTTGATTAAAATTGAACTTATAATTATTTATTAATAATGTCTAGGCTCCTTTTATATTTAGATTTCATCAATTGTATTTTTTTTTACTTTTACCACCTTTGTGTATTTAATTATAATATAATGTTCTACGGTTGATCTGTTACAACCTGTATTTAAGTAACCGCATAAAGTATTAACCTAACGAGCTTGCGTCTGTATACTTTGCAATTTATACCACTCCAACATGAGTTGCAACTTTAACGATATTGACATTAAACCTCCGAAGCTAACATGGTATAAAAATGCGTCAGCAAAACAAAATACGCTGCAAAAATTCTGCACACTCATGCATATAAATAACATGCCCAAAAGCACCCTTTCGAGCGCCATCAAAAAGGGCCTCCAATTTAAAAAAAAGAAATCCCAGAGTCAGCAACTACGCACCTCACTCACTTTAATTCGAGTACTTGATTACAAGACATAAATCAATACGGCTGCAATAATAGGTGGGCAGTGAGCCCGTGCCGACAATTCAACACGATTTATAAGCCATTTCGGTCACGTACCCACCAAAGTGGGGCCATTTGGAGCCAGTCAGAATGATTCTAAAACGTTCGCGACATTTGGGATAAGTCTCTTAAGTAATTGGTAACTCGAAGTTGATTTATGCAGTTGCCATCGAGTGATGATTTGAAGTGTTTAGTTAGTGATTTATGGCCATGGAAATTGGGTGTCACGATTTTCGGCAAAGCTCTTAGAGGTTACAGGATCATAAACTTTTGAGTCACGTACTTTAGTACTTATCGTTAGGAGTTAAAGGTGTTTGAATAACAATATTTGCGCGATTGACTCTTTAAAAATATAAATAGAAATATGAAGCCGCAACTGAAATATTGAGATATGAATGATTTCAAAAAACTAGTCAAAAAGTTCAAGTAGGTAATCTAAATTTTTTGTAATTTGAATGACTGTTGAAGCATTAGGTTTGAAATATCGACTCCGATGAACATCAATGGAATGAAGGAATAATAAATCGATGGTGTTCGTTTGTGTCTATATGGAGAAGTATCTCTGCAATTTTTGAAATTATATGAATGAGATTATGAATAAGAATGGAATAAAACCCGAACACACATTTTAACACGTAAAATAAATTTATTCGGGAATATGAAAAAAAACACACGTACAGTGTTAATGGCACAGTAGGTTTAAATTAAATCGTAAACTTTACTTTTTGAAATGTATTTGTTTATTATAAACGAGAATATAAATTGTTCGGAATGTAATACTGAATTATTGAAAACTTTCGCCACCGAATTCGGCGGTTACAAATAACAATTTATCATTCCCCGAATTAACTGTAAATGAACTTATTTACGGTTTTTATTACTCAGATTTTAATAAATTTATTGCTTTTGTTAAATGGTAATTTATTTTTATACTTTTATTATGGGTTAAAACGTAAAGCTGGCGTTTACTGATCTAAAAAGTAATCATTTTTAGATCGGTAAACGCCAGCTTTAGGTTTTAACGCAAATTATCATACGACTCATAACCTTTTATGCCTACATTCCAAGGTCAAAATACTCATTCTGGTCCTTACGGTATCATTTACTTTTCTCTCTAACGTTCACAAACTATGTAGTTCAACACTACAATAAACAGAAACGTGATCTTTCCAGCTCAAACAACTCTTTGTGATCTCAACACATAGAATCGATCACACTCAAAAGTAAGCGCAGACAATGCCGAATAGCTTTTCCAAACGATTTGCTTTAAAATGTTCATCACGTACGTTTGAATTCCCTTTGAAGTCGGCATCGCAATTTGGCAAATAATTTAAATAATGTCGGGGCCGAGGACGCCTCCTTGCGGAATCCCTTGTATGTTTTGTTTCATGTTTTATCTGATTTCGATAAAAAATATCTTTTTAAAGCAATTTGTATTGCGAAAAGTAATGTTTGTGAGGGGTGAATTATTATTTACCTCCCGGTACCTGTAGGTGTATACTCAAACATGAATGAATCTAATAATAGATCTCGTTAGATGCTAGGGCGCGTATGTAAAATGAGGCGAGGTAGGTAATTTTGTTTTGTAAATTCTTTGTTCTTTGTTTAATTTATTTACCATAATTAATCTTTCCTTTCTTCATGGTTTATAATGTACCGTATGCAATGTATTGCTTTGAATAAGAGCAAGGCAACATTCTAAATGCTTTGAAAATGTTTTAAGTACAATGAAAAGCCCGAATTATAAAAAATACAAGTGGCCTGCTTTCTAAATCATTGGTTCAAGTACCGAATCGATCTAATTATAAATAATTTTCATATTATCAGCTGAATAAACGATAGCAAATATTTATTTTAATATTAGTAGTACTATAAATTCATTAAGGTCTAAGTTCAAAAGCAAACATTTATAGAAAGCTCAAGTTTCTTAGAAATTATACGACTAATTTCCAGTAGGTAAGTGCTTGTTTCATCCCATTGATATGAAAGTTCTCGGAATCTTCATTATTTGATTCCATATTTCCAACATAACTTCAAATATCTCCTTCAATTAAACATTAAACTTTGTTACTCAGATTAACATCAATACACGGAAATAGGTGAATAGTAAATACATACCCGGCTACAACTTCTCCTCTCCTGTTGGGATATAGTTCCGGATGCTGCCCGTAGCGGAGATACACTTCGAATTGCTGTTCAGCTCTGCAGAGGAAATTAAATGTAAAAACTTACAGCACTACTGTTTGGCTTCTGAGAAAATGTTGTGTCAATACCATTGCTACATGCATTTAGATTTTATCAAAGCATCGCAAATAATTACATGAGTACATATAGTACTCATGTAATTATTTGCTTCACTTTGATGAAAAGTTTTCTGCTCCTTATACAGGGTGGCAGGTTAGACACTGGAAATATTTTAAGACGTCATTGTACTCATCATTATGAACAACTTTTACTATGGGACCAACCCCGAAATCGCGAAAACAAAATCCGCTGTTCCATACATTTTGTTGAGTTATGTGAACATAAATGTATGGAACAGCTGATTTTTTTTTTCGCGATTTCAGGGTTGGTCCCATAGTAAAAGTTGTTCATAATGATGAGTACATTGACCCCTTAAAATATTTCCACTGTTTAACCTGCCACCCTGTATAATATAATAATATCAGCCCTGTTTATAAACTGTCCCACTGCTGGGCCTCCTCTCTGAATGAGAGGAGGGTAGGCAGTAGTCTACCACGCTGGCCAAGTGCGGGTTGGCAGACTTCACACACCTTCAAAAACTTTATGGAGAACTCTCAGGCATGCAGATTTCCTCACGATGTTTTCCTTCACCGTTAAAGCAAGTGATAATTAATTTCTAATACACACATGACTTAGAAAAGTCAGCGGTGCGTGCCTTGGGATCGAACTCTAGCCATTCGCCGTGGGAGGCACATGGTTAAACCACTACGCTGACTGCTACTGCTTGTTCATTATAACTGGTTCGATTATAAAACTGTTAAGAAATCAACATCTTTTCCATTGCCAGTAGTTTTTTATATTGATTAATACGAGTATATTTCAAAATTCATCCACGAACGAGAAACTTTAACACAAATACTTTGTCAACTAACTTCAATAATTGTTCAACACAGTTCGCTAACTTAAAATCTAGTCTACCCTTTTGGTTCTCTATTAAATTAACCCGTTTAACATGACCACTGACCTGGAATCGAAACTAAAGTAAGTTTGATCAGTGAAGTTGTCGGCGTGGAACACAATCTTCACGAAGTTGGTTTCTGATATGAAAGTCTGAGGCTGTTCTATCTCGCCGCAGAAGAGACCTGGCTCCTTCCTGTTCGAAACATCCGTCTTTGCGTTGCCATCGACTATCTGTAAAGTGTTGTTTATTAGTAAGGGAATATTTGAGCACAGTCAGTGAAAGGGATTCTTCAGCAGGTTCACTATCATTCAATTGGTCGTATATTCAAACTTCGAAGCGATTCCGATTTGGATTTGCTTCGAAGTTTGAATATTTATACGACAAATATTATGAATGATAGTAAACCTGCAAAAGAATCCCTTTCCCTGACCGTACATTAATATTTTTAAGTTCTATGGTTGTATATATAAAGGTTATTTTAACTGTGTTACTTGAAGTAATTGTATCTTAGAACTTATAATTAATGCAAAAATGTAAATGAAAGTTGAAAAGTTCGTGGAATAAGGATCACTTCTTATGCCAATTACTTGTTTCCTTTTGTTTCAGCTACCAAGAAATACTAACTTCCTTTTTTATGTACAAAGTTATTTATTTTCTTGATTTTAATGAACTCCTGTTATTATGTACCTACATAGTTACATAAGTTTTATAAATAAAGGTGAAATATTGACATTCCTCAAATATAAACACAAAATCCATTCTAGTAGATTTTTTATTTACAATTCTAATAACGATAATAGCCGTTTCATGCTAAATGTGCGTAAACATTTCAAATCCAAATCACCCTGGAATTCTAAAGTTGGGAGTTTGTAAACTCACAAATCTACAAACGTAGAATGATTCAATAATTACGCTTAAATTGGCTCGCTCCGAGTTTTGAGTTCTTTCACCCGTCAGACGAGTTCAAAAATTAATTAGTAGAATTGCGAGAGCGTACGCCGTCTCAATTAGTAGTATTCCTGATGGCGGCCGATTTTCACGACTTTATGACTGAGAACTTTTTGTTTTACGGATCGCCTTTTCCCCTTTTCATCGTTTCCTTCTGAGATGGTTATTAATAGGAATCCATTTATCCGTCAGATGTCTGGTTTGGACAGGACCAATTTTGTTTATGATTACGAAATTAAGTTTATATCAATCGTTCAAATTATGAAAGCAAACAATATTAGTTAGGTTTTAAATTTTAGTAACAGATAGACAGTGAGAGAGTTCAAAAAAATCTAAGGTTTAATAATGTGGTATTAAGAGGTACGAGTATTTGAGTTTCATAAACCAGAAAAGTTATTGATAATTTTTCTTAGATAGGTGATCCATTGGTGATCGTTGGCTCCCCGACTCTTCAAGGTGATCCATTAGCGAGCCGAACAGTCAGTCTCAATCGATTTAAACTCTGTCTCAGGATTTTAAGCATTCACAACGAACCAGCGAACTAAACCTCAGATTTTTAAGACCGAGGTCTTAACATGCTCCATTGATGGTTTATACCTTTGGCTCGCGAGCTTTTTGGCGTACCAGTATGATAGCGGTCTTGCTCGTCATTGAATCACCCCCTTTATAATTAGTCCTGATGCTACCGATTTTGTATGGCATAAGACTCATTTTCAAATTTTGTGGGTCAAACATTGGTCAAACTAAACTGTTTTTGTCCAACAGTTTTGCTACAACAGTTTGATGACGGACAAAAAACAGTTTGGTTTGACCCACAAAATTTGAAAATGAGTCATAAACGTAAAAAAATTGTCATGGGGACTGCCGACAGAAGTAAAAATAGCATCATTCTTATAGCTACAGATACCTTATATGCTTTCACTGCTGGCCAAGCGCAACATGTCATACTCATAGCTACAGACATCATGTTAACATTAGCATGTCGGTGACAAGCGGGATTGTCCGGAAGGGATACCGCTGACCCGGACAAAAGGGCTAAGGAAGGAACACGGGTGGGTTTTAGTCAGTAAGAGTCTGACACTCCCTTCCGCTCCGCCCAGAGCGGGAGGGGTCATTTGATGATTTCCCATCCTCAAAAAAAAAAAAAAAAAGCATGTCGGTGACGCGAACCCAAAAGATTTTCCCCTACCAAAAGTCGCTCAACGCGCATAAAGAAATCTTAAAAATATACCTACGTTATAATACTTACTTGCATATATCCCTTGTGGCACGTTGTACCATTAATCAAGGTCCCAACCTTAAACTTTTTGAATCTAATCCTTAGTATCCAATCTTTCGGCGACCCCCGAAAAGCTCTAAACCTGCGAAAAAGATATTTTATTACAAAAAAGATTACCTTTTACTAAGTATCATTTATTGTTATCTTTATCTAAGAAAGGGAGGAACCTCAGATCATCGAAACAAGGGAGATGTGCCAAGGCGCTATCGAGCTTGATGCCTGAACTTGAGCAAATTGCTCATAATAAAAACGTACGCGCTGGCGACGAACCGAACACGATCGATGGTATAAATACAGTGTTTTAGTTTAGTGTTAGTGTTGAGTGACGATTAACAGTGTTAGATTGAGGGTGTGCGGAATGTTTAATGCGTGGGAGATCTTTTTATTCACAAGGAGCGCTTAATTATGCGCGTAATTGTGTCCAAAAATGTACTAAAAGTGGCATCAGTTGTTCCCGTACTAATTTGCTATGATGGCATATCTCCTTGTTTCTATGATCTGAGGGAGGAACCATTATTTTTGTACAATATTGGTTCTAATAAATTACGCCAATTTATCATCAGTGTTATATCCGACGAGAATGCTTAAGACTTCCTTATCGCTTTGTTACTGTGTGTGAGAAAAGTATTAATCCTGCCCGACATTTTTTATGAGAAAGTCTGTACGAAGCTTCATAGCTATCCAAGTTATTTCATCATCAAGGTAAATGTGTGCACCCAAGTTATCAAGATTTAGTTATAAGTACATCAGAATACCACAGCCAAATGGTGAGTAAAGTTGCCAGAGTTCCTGAGGATGCGCTGTGTTGACAGCGGGGGACCTGTTCGTCCTCTAAGCTGTCGGGGAAATATTCTAATGGAGAAACCAGATAACACTGCCTGGGATCGAACCCAGGACTTCACACTCAACAGTCGCGTTTGCGATTACTACATCTACAAGGTAGACACTGCTCTTCCTGTAGAGATAATCTCTTTACGTCACAAATTGGTGGGGAAGAAGTAGCAAATTATTTCTTTTTTTCTTTTCGTCGCAAATAAATGTTTTTTCTTTCTTCTTCTTTTCTTCTCGATACCTATACCAAAACGGATGGTATTAAAAGGATTTAAAACAAAAATAATCACAATAATCTTTCGGATGCGATATAATTAATTTGAAACTGTTCGAAATGTATCAGTGTATCGACAAATAAATTTCGCCAATATGATACCGATGTCGGAAAAATATAAATATCACCGATTTATCGGGTATATCTGATATATCGGATGCATTCCTACAAATTATTATAAATATTATAGTTCCTAGATCTGATAAATGGGATTCATACCACTATAGCCCTATTCTCCCAAAACTTTCTTCAAATGACACTACTCTTTTCATGTTCACTCATACTTTGTAGTTTTTCTTTCATCCTTTATGAACATAAAACTCCCTACAAATAACATCAATCATGACTCCTTTGTACTGCGAAAATGTTCAGAGTACGTGCAAACTTCTGCAAAGTTGGTAAGCTACTGACTGACCTATATTTACGTAGGGATTCGAAAGAAGTATCGATACTTAGTTGTACTCGATACTTTTTTTTTGATAAGCGAGTAGTATCGATTCACAAGTCTATCGATACCTAATACTATTAGGCCCCTTGCAGTGCGACGCGGATGTCCGCAAGCGAATGAACGGACGGCGTCCATCGCGGATGATAATCGTTCATATCAATCGCGTGGATAGCGTCCGCCTCGCTTTGAACCGGCAGGTACGAATAATGTATTTTTCTATCCTTCCGGATATTTGCGTAGGCCGCATCCGCGTCGCACTGCAAAGGCCCTTAATGTCACTGTGAGATACCTTTTTATGTCCAATAACGATACTTTTGATTCGATAGGTACTATATCCTTACCTATATGTGCAAGTGAGGGGCCTCCCGAAGTTCTCCGAGGTAACGGGAGGGGAGGACACGTCCTCGTAAATCTCCACCGTCTTGTTGCAATGGTCCCGTTTGGAATCTGTAACAAACAATTTTGGTTTCATTCAATAAAATGATAAATTACAAATCTATACTAATATTACAAAGCTAAAGAGTTTGTTTGAACGCGCTAGTCTCTGGAACTACCAGTCGGATTCAAAAAAATCTTTTTGTATGTGATAGCCAGATTCATAAGGAATAGTATAGGCTATTTAACATCACGCTACGATCCTTAGGAGCCGAGCAATGGGGGTGAAACCAGGCGTGGTCCCAGCCGACGATTTGGGGGGGGGTCATACCGTAGCTGAAGACTTTAGGGGGGGGGGGGGTCATACCGATTAATGCCGACGTGATACCGTGTTTGGCGCATTTTTGTACGATTTTGGGGGGGTCATGACCCCCGTGACCCCCCCCTGGGACCGCGCCTGGGTGAAACTGCAGGGATCAGCTAGTTGGTTATTAGAAGTAAATAATACTTTACACGTCAATTTTTTTTAAACTAAATGGCGTCGGTATCCCTTTTTAACCTACTTCAAAAAGGAGGAAGTTCTCAATTCGACTGTATTTTTTTTGTATGTAAGTATGTTGTAATGTGTTTGTTGGTTTGTTCGTCTTTCACGCAGCAACGGAGCAACGAATTGCCATTTTTGTTTTCTCATTAATTTATTTTATTAGGTTGGTACCTACTTAATTTACGGTCATAATCACACATATATACGCTGAATTCTCGGTTCACAAAAAACATGACTACAAGTAGGTTGTCGGGTTAACTAAAGACGTTATAAAAAGTCCATTATAAACTAAAAACCTCTCCTTTACCCACGCAGAAAATCAATTAAAAATCCGTAAACACATTCTCGCTACAAAGCTAGTGTTCATTATACCTGACATTACGGTCTATACGAGAATAAAGTCATTAACGTTAGCATTCCCTGGTTCCTGTAAAAGCCATTAGACGAATATACTATAGAAATACGACCACATAACGTCTGGAATTCTCATAAAAAGTATAAAAGCCCGTATTCGTAATTACGTACTGGCTGACGTGTAAATGAATCGAGAATATGTTTTTACGGTGACGTCGAAGCTTTGGCTTGACGCTGACGGTGGAGCGTCTGACTCCAGGAATAGTGTATACGACCTCTTTTTATGAAATGAATCTTTAAAGCTGGCTGCAGCGAGGGAATTTGAAAAAAGAAAAGTAGCTGTGATTTTGAAAATGGAATATGAGTTGCGTTATCCTGTAGCTCCTACAGGATAAAATTAAATAGTCAAAGAATCTATTACTACTTTTTAGAACATTATTTTTTAAATCAATAATAAATTTTAATCTACAATGTAGAATATACAATTATTTTTAATTTTATTCTACAAAGGAGGTTAATAATTATATTCTTTAATTTAGATAATAAGTAAAAATATTAAAAGTACACAAATACCTACATACTCATTTATGTACGGTACCTGAATCAAAACAAACTTAAGTGACCCCATACCATACGAAACAAAATAAAAACTTAATAAAACAAAAATCTCTTTCTCAAAACTACTTTTGAAACTAAGAACGCAAAAAAGATTTAATTTAAAAGTTGCAGAAAACCTGGACGTATTTCAAGTTGACGGCGGGAGTAGCTCATTGCGCCAGGAGCTATAACTCCGCAGTTCCTAGTTCATAGATATTTGTCACGGGAACGTGGCAAAGGCGATGCATTCAGACTGCCAAGATTAATAAAAAGTATTTACTATACGCATTACATACGATGTGAAATGGTTGTTATGTGGATTATGAGTCCTGAATGTCATGATATTTCAAAATAAACAAAGAAATATAATTTACTAAGCGAGAGGTTTTTAATTGATTGTATTTGCATGACAGGTTATATAAATCTAATGAATAAGTCAATTGAAATGTTATTCGTATCGCTGGTTTGCAGCACACATTTTTTACATCCAATCCGATATAAATTAAACTTAATTCCGTTCACATACTTCACATTTTTAAACGCACTTTCTCGATGTTGTGGTGTTGTTTAAGACACAACGTGCCTTACTTATTTTGCTCAAAAGCGGTGAGATCTTCCACTTACGCTGGCAAAAAAATATACTTGGTTTTTAATAATATCTGGATTTCCAAATCCAGATTTTATTAAACGAACGAAAATCATTTTTGCAGAACGATGAACTAGAAAAAGTTTTGGAACAAATATTCTGTGAATTACACACGTTGTGTTGGACAAAAAAATGGAAAAGTGAACTTGTTCGACTCCGCTTATGGCGTGGTGTGGTAAGCCCTGCAGTTCTTAAACTTTCCTATTGGTGCGCACACAGCTGCTGAGTTTGGCCAACTTGTTGGTGTTAGTTTACGCCAAAAGGTCAATTTTGGCAACGTGTGTTTTGATATTTGCATATTGGCCGAAGTTTGATCAACTAGTTGGTATGTTTGTCTAATTTGACCAATATATTGGCTGGAATTCAGCTGGCTTGTTCAGATGTTTGACTAGACTAGACTAAATTGATATTTTAGTGTTATTTTATTTGTTTGATTCATTTTAATTTGAACACGCGGGTGGCCTATTTGTTTAATTACATAGGTATTAATTTGGAGTAAAGCAAATGTTTGTTTTAATTGGAAAGCCTATTAGTATCTATGTATATTAAAAACAAATAATTATCTTCTGATTTTTAAAACATACATTTGAACTAATTGATTGTGAGGACTTACTGCTGTGGGTACAATTCATAAAGGAAAATATATATTTTTTTAATTAGTTTAATTTTTACTTGTAATTTGTCCTAAATCATAAGATGCTTTGCAAAAATATTATTTATTTATCAGACAAATCTTAATTATGAGGACTTAATGAAAAACCGGATTACAAGCATATATTTATAGTGTCTCATTTTACCCTCGTTGATGAATTTAAAAAAAAACACATTTTATTAATTTACTAGACTTTTGCCCGCGACTCCGTCCACGTGGACTACGATGAAATTACCAGTTTATATGACCTCCGTAGTGTAGAGTGGCTAGTACTACCAAGAGGGCAAGCTGTATCTCTGGATTTTACCATTGGAATTAGATGAAACGTAGCTTAGATTCTAAGTTGGACCCCAAGCTATTGACCTATGAAAACCACATCAAAATCTATTCAGTACTTTTTGCGTGATGCGCGCACAAACAGACAAATAAACAAAAAAAAATAAAAAATCTTTTTGCGTATGATTACGTCCCAGTAGCCTATTCCAGTTGTTTTTTTTTGGAATATCTTCAATGTACAGACACGGCTTTTTTACAATTTTATAATAGTAGGTATAGCTAGATGCTGCTACTCAACAGTAATTCTATCAAACTTCAAAATATCTGTCTCTGATCCACTTATATCGATCTGAAGCTAGACTAAATACTGTTATCCGACTTATCAATTAACATCGGTTTAATCTCATTGGGATTCTCCCGGTGCGACCGAATAATTCAATCAGTTAACTTATACTGTCATCTATTGGTGGAAATTCAGAGTTTCGTTATAGAAGTTCAGATTTTTTATACTGGACGTATACAATCGCGAAAAAAAAATCAGCTGTTCCATACATGGAATGTTCACATAACTCAACAAAATGTTTTTTTGCGATTTCAGGGCTGGTCCCATAGTAAAAGTTGTTAATAATGATGAGTACAGTGACCCCTTTAAGTATTTCCACTGTCTAACCTGCCACCCTGTATAAGTATTAAGTATATTGTAATAAAACTTTTATTGTTTTTTGTCTATGCCACTAACAACAAAAAATATCAATTTTTATTCTATTATTATCGATGAGCACTTACCTACATATTTACCAACACTAACATTGAAAAATGAACTCAAAACAAAACAATAAATACATAGGTAATTAATCAATGAAATTGTTTTTTCTACACACAAAACCCAACACTCCACCTTCATCAATATTGCATGTCCAAAGTACCGAAGCACTTAAATACCTTCCTTAGCTATATTCGTTCGTGTATTAATTCTTAAACACCCCTAACTTTGCACTTAATGGAGTTTCAACCCATCTGTCACTTACGTACGACCAAGGTATCAGGTGCGTCCTCCAAAGTGCTGTAACTTAGAAGGGCTAGACTTATAACTTAGTACGTTGAATTATGTAAGTTTTAAGTGTTAATAAATTAAATTGGCGAGTAGGGTTGACTAAGTGTTGAACTTGGTAAGTACTTGTAAAATGGCAGTCTTTCGTAACGTATTCACGTCGTCGGGCGGGAGTAGTTAGGACATATTTTGTAAGTGGTTAAGTAATTTTATCGGAGATTATTTTGGGGGTTGTTGAAACTTGGTGGTGCAAATTGTTTTACATCTCGTCGAGTATTAAGTTTTTGTTGCTTAGGTTGAGAAATAACAATATTTTTTGTAAAAGGATTAAACACAGGTAGGTACCTATATTTAAATAATTTATATGTTTAAATTATTTTTGAAAACGGGGAGATAATTATCATGAATAAATTAACGATTGTCGTTTATACTACGCTACCTATTCATTTTGCAGAAATCTTACGGGCTAGTTCGTTCAAGGTATTCCACTTTGAGCACCAATTCTAAGCGCACCAATGTTTTGCGCAGAAACATGTCTATAACACATACACATAAAATTAATAATTTGCTCGTTTTCAGAAAATTACAAAAATATTTTCACACATAAATTAAATATTATGTAAATTAATGTATGTAGGTGTAGGTTAACACTCACATTTTCCACCCACACTAAATGCGTTTCAACCCTCCCATCCGTATGTCTTACATACAAGACCAACAAAAACCTCACAGTTTTTTGTTTGCCGACGAATAGTTTCAACCCTCGGGATTTTTGCCGGCTCAAAGTTTCATCCCCGGGGTTGAGAGCTATACATCACGGGAGCGTCGCCCGGAATGTTACCGTTACGTTCTTGAGTGTCGACTTGCCTGTGTTGATTTTATATGGAAGTGATAAATGGGAATTTGTTTGCTGATGTATAGGTAATGGGAAAACTGTAGTTTGAAGGTTTCGGGGGTTGGTGATCTATTTACCATGGGATGGTTAATATGTAAACAACTAATAGTCTTGTGGGCTGGGTCGTCAGTTTATTGATGTTGAATCAAAATTAACAGAATACCATAGGAATTACAAGTTATTCTCTTACACTAGGTCGACAGGTCGACTTCACTTGCCCGGCGGCAACCGATAGTGTAAGCACCTAGTCGTTTGACGACTACAATTTGCAGCCTCGTTCGATACGGCACGAATAAATAAGTGGTTACCTCTACTGACCACTATGATGAAAAGAGTTAATCAAGGCGGCAGACGATTTGGTGTAAACAACGCTTTGACTTCATCACTTTCGTCGACCGACCATCGCTTGTCGAAGTTGGCAGTCGACCTAGACTAAGAGAGCCCTAAGGATTTTACTATTGCAGCGACAGCGACAACATGTCAGATGTCACTACGACGTCATGAATCCTACATCGCGCAAGAAGAGTTTTCAGAGCGATTAGCATTTTACTTTAATTTCATATGATATAAGCTGTACCTTTGTGCTCAATTATCTGTCTACATTTTTAAATTTATAAGTATTTATAAATGTGTACATAAATAAATAAATAAAATAAATAAATACTTATACAGGCACCCGACATTAGCCGTTGGGGCAGTGGCCCGCCAGACAATATCAAGCGTACTGGTAGGACGATCCTTTTCAATGGAGGAACATTCCACCTCGTTCCTCCATTCCCCATATTGGATGTCCTTTCATTGAAAAGAGAGAATTTTTAGTAATTATGATGATGATGATGATAATTAATATGATTTAACGATCAGGACTATGATAGTACGATTGAATTCTTTTTCGGGGGACAGACACACACAATTGCAATTTGCAGCTCAGTATCATATACTGATACAATAAACATAAGTGTAATTTTAAATGCTGTGGTTGGCTCTGCGGCCGTCTCTTTGTAGCGAGTGCAACTGATAGCTCATAGCGACCGGTCGCGCGACCACTTTGCTGTGGTCGCAGTCGTTTAGTACGATGACCCCTGGCGCGATCGGCTGTGGTTATCTATCTATACTGATAATAAATCTGTAGAGAGGTCAATTCTGTCCGTACATGAAATATATTTTCAAAATAACTATCAGGGGGTGATTAGTGATCGATACTGATGCCAAAAATACAACCAGTAAAATTTTTGTTTGTCTGTCTGTCTGTCTGTCTGTCCGTATGTTCCTTATAGAAACAAAAACTACTCGACGGATTTTAACGAAACTTGGTACAATTATTCTTCATACTCCTGGGCAGGTTATAGTATACTTTTCATTACGCTACAATCAATAGGAGCAGAGCAGTGAAGGGAAATGTTGGAAAAACGGGAGAAGTTACTCCATTTTTTAAGCTTCCGTCGCGTGTGCAGCCTTAATGGTTAAAGCTACATAGAAATTATGTATGACGGAAATGTTCTACATAAAATTATCTAAAAAATATCCCACAACAGCATATGTCTATCTTTTATGGTTGACTCACAATAATACGTGTAACTCGCGATAGTTTAGCAGTTCGGAGCTTTCTGATTGTATTACACAGAAGGAGTTACACGCTGATGGAGTCGCGGGCACAGCTATTAATAATAATATTCTGCGGTTCCTTATTGCGATATTTTTCAACAGTATTGTGGATTGACATATTATATTTCCCTACTAAAATACGAAAGTTAATCTGTCTGTTACATCAAAACCATTGAACCGTGAGGAAGGACATACGCTACTTTTTTACGAAAAACGACGGAAACGCGGACGAAGTCGCGGGCAAAAGCTAGTTTGTAATATATTGTGGCTCATTATAAAAATGAGGTGTTTTCCGGGGTACGTGATGATGAGTGTCGGTTTTTGTGTTTTGATTTTTTTGTCATATGTTCATTCATGGGTATATTTTTAAAATAAATATTTGTTATTTTCTTTGATAGTTTAGTGACAGAAAATAAACAAAGCAATCAAAAATATATAAAATAAGTAAAAATCTCGTCGGTAAAAGAATCGTCAAGAAATCTATCCTTCGTAAATGATGTCGGACTTGACGGTTGGCTCGGCACAAAGTTAGAAACAAATTGTTGTTGATTCGTTAGATGTTATAAATAAATAATGTAACATTCGCTAGTAAGAATACCCATAATTACAATCAAATGTCCAGGTTTATCAATATCTAACTTTAGAAACATCCATTCCTATAAAGTAAAACCGGTTACGGTACGTGGTTACTGAACTTAGTCGGCGGACTTTCTTTTATCCGAAAGTTAGCTCCCAAGGCGACAATAAAACTATAAGTATGTAGTGAATATGTAGTCTGGTGCATGAAGTTTTAAGATGCATTTTGTTACAAGAATTTTCTTACATACTTCGAAGTCTGCCGTATCCGTATGTCTCGGATATGTGGATAGAAAACGGCGGATAAAAATATACTTATTTGTGGTTGCAATACCTACTTTATTCAACTATTCGTTTTGTATCTAAGCTTAATGAACTAAATTATGAGGATTAGAATTACAAAATTAGTAAAAGACAAATCATTTATTATCTATATCGAAACTGCCATTGTGTAAAAAATTATAAATCATTAGCATAATTATATAATTATATGTACAACACATAAAGTCGATTACGTTAGTTTCTTAACGTAAAAAATACCACTGCTTTATTTCAACCAATGGTACGACAAACTATGTATTTTGATACGTCCAAAATTTGCCATGAACATCTTAAAAACGCGAAATATATAATCGATCTTTTTTAACACAACCGAAACATGCGAACTCCTCGTCAATGGTCCACAGTGGACGTCAAATACTTAATAACTTACTTCAAAAAGATCAGAGTGGAAGATAAAACGGGGTTCCGTTGAAAACTTCATAAAAACCAACTAAAAGTCCCCCCGACCAGTGGAGTGTCGTGAAAACTTTGGTTACTTCGCAACTTGCTCGTTTCATGGCATAGCAGTACCTACTTTTTTCCGATTATAACTTGGGTCCCAGATGCTCAGTGGAGATGGACCGAGTTCCGTACAGTGTTTAGTATGAAGATGTGTTTCGATGTTGCTCTGTAAGTTTGACTTTGTTGCTGGTTTGATTTATCTGGTTTGTGATGATACAGCAGGCATATCATATCGTGTGCATGTTACTGATTTGAATCCCACTTTTTATTTATACGAGTTCCGAATCAATAAAACTATGAAAATATATTTTCAAAATAAGAAAAATAAAAAGAAATATTATATTTTGTTCTGCATTTCGTTTTTCATTTAAAATATGTTGTGTAAGAGTAGCCATGGTAGAGTAGTAATGGTGCACCCACATTTCACTCAAAGTTCTGTGTGATAAAACTTGAGTATAAATACGATTTTTTTTGTATAAGGAATCGATACCAGGTCCTCATGCTTAACAGCAATAAAGAGTAGTTAAAATACACAGTTTTAAATACTAACATCAACATAGTATTATTAGTAAGGGGCAATTTGTAGATACATCGATTTATATCGCTATTCGTGTCAAATAGAGGTCCCTCGGGTTTATACTATCAACTGCTCTATTGAAATTCAATGCACTATTATGTCCCCTAAATCGATACCGATTGAATCGTTTAGCTTTCATGGTTCCAGCAACTCTGTGGAGTATCGACCGACACGTTAAGTGACAAACTAAGTGATGAGGTTACCAAAGAAAATTTTAAATTTTGTTGACTAAATGTGAGATGTCTTGCCAATGTAAAAGAAAAAAATCAACCAGTTCTTAAGTCTTTGAACGCCGTAGCAGTCATAGTGACCGACAAACAATACACAAATTTTCTATTGAGTTTTTCTGAATTAAGTAATATTCAGAAGAAAAAATTGTATCTATAAATATTGATACAGAAAGGTAATCTTGGGCATCGCTATAAACGCGCAACGCACCCAAAAGGCAGGCTACATTTCCACGTTGTACGGCAATACTGATTTCTTTGTCAACATATTTTCAGCATGAATCAGCAGTTACATTTACCTATAAATACTTTCACAAAATAAATCTATAACAACTCCCTTGAATTTATTACGTTTCTCATTTGTTCGCAGTTTCGATTAAATAAACAAATACCCTTTAAGAGCAGAGTAATAAATTAGGCTTCAATTCTCGTGTCAAGATACAACCCACCCCCAATTTCGGCCTTAATTGTGCCTGTTTTACGACCACAATTACATTGAATTACATTACGACCATAATTATATTACCTATATCTTTTGAAGCAAAACTTCGTGAGAGAGAACCTGTCCTAGAACCAAACAGTGGAGACATGTGTCATCCACCAACCCACTTTGGGCCAGCGTGGTAGGTATATTAAGGTAACAGTAGAAAAGTTATAAAGGTACAATTCTGACACCGGCGACCGGCCATAGCTGCAGTTGCTGTCGACGACTACAGACAGCAGCAGGCGACGTGTCGCCGTGACACTACTGGTTTCTATGTATTTCTATAAAGACATTTCCCTAGCTACGGAAAGTCTTTCATAGAAATAAATAGAAACCAGTAGTGTCAAAGCGACACGTTGGCTGCTGCTGCTGTCTACAGTCGGCTACAAAGTCGTACCTTTAAGCTGATTAAGTATAATTTATTAATAAATTGGCTGTTGCCTGCAATAAGGATCACATCTTTCTAATTTCATGTATCTTCAGCTCGTGGTTTAGACTGCACAGTTAATCAGTCATTACAGTCACAGAATTATTTTAGTTGCACAGTTGAATAGACCTCGCTTCCAATCGGTTTATTCAACAAACACACTAGGAACTAAACGTATAAATATATCGGGAAATACAGACTGAAACCGCAGACCTTTCACGGGTTAACTCCATTCGCCATTATGTCAGTCTAGTCAATACAAATTGCACCGCTGATGCCTTTATCAGGCGGGTCCATTGATAATAATCCTTGCGGACCCGCTAACGAATACTTGAGGAATTGAATTTGTTATGAGAATGCCCCGTTTGGGTTTTGGTGTGAAATATGGAAGGCAGCGATATTAAAAGGTTTTGATTTAAATAATTAATAGTGGTCGCTAAACATAGAAGTTATATAAATGTTAGCTTTCTGCGTTCCTTCTCCTTATAAACTTTAATCTCACACTCCTTCGTGCGCGCAATATGCTTAAAAAGGCGTACACAGTTTTCTCTCTTTACGTTAAAATTTACGGGGTGTAAGTGATAGCCTAGCGCAAACTGAAACCATGGATTCAGTACCTTAATCTGAACCCGTCTGCATTAAAATTTTGCGACGGCCTTTTAAAAAAACTTATGACTTTGTATGGAGATTTTACAATTCATTAAACATCTTCAACAAAAGTCGTATTTATTTTTTATAGACCGACGCAAAATTTTAACGCAGAGGACTTTAGAATAAGGTACGGAACTCATGGTTTCAGTTTTCATTACGCTGTCAATTACACCCTGTATAGAATGTATTGTTACGGAATAAATGAAGCATGTCTTAAGAGAACTTCTTTTTCATCAGGGACACACTAGACACTACCGTTGTAATGACCGCACGGTTGTCGCAGTGGCTGAGAGATTGGCTGCTGCGCAACGTGTCGCGGGTTCGATTACCGCATTGCACATAGGTCTGGCTGTTTGTGTATGTGAAATTTGTGTTTGTTTGTTGTGTCGTTTTATTAAAAAAAAAAAAAAAAAATGACGATGTGAGATTTTAAGCATTAATAAGGAAAATTAAAAAATATCTACGGTTAAGAAAATTGCTTATCAACTACATACCTACCATAAATAATAAAACATTATTTTCACAATTTTGAAATATTTTCATTCTGGTATTTCTAATCAAAAATTTAACCAACTAACTGAATCACCCAAAATCTCTCGCTCATAACTTGGGCCAGCTAAAACAGTAGATTCATCTAATTATATCAGACCCGGCCGGTAATATGAAAAGAGACTGCAGTACTCTGTGCGGTCTGCGGATATTTAAATCTGATAAGCGGAGCTTTCCAACAATTTATCGTCTGCGCGGTTATTACATAGAGATTTGTTTTAAGTGATTTTCGGATATTCGGATATCTGAGTTTTAGATATATTTTTGATGCGGTTTTCGGAATGGATGTCTTTATTCTATGAACGTGGTATAAATGTAGAATAAGATTGGCGGATATTGTCCGCCATTAAAACTGACGTTGGAAAAGTCACTTATAGGGTTCTGTTTTACGCTGGTGTTTTTTAATAAATTATTATGAAGTTCGGTATTTTTTATTTTTTCAAAAATTTTGTTTATCTTGTAACATGTTCACTATCCATTTTAAAAATATGACACGGATGAAGACATGGAGGAATCTCGATATGAAAATGAATGGTAAATCCAGCCATTGACCGTGCCAAACACAGCGTAACATCGCAGATCCATCGATCAGCGCTGTTTTTATTTAGCCAACGATAAGGGCTCGTTGGCTAAATAAAAACAACAGATGCATATTATTAACAAACATTCGGTATTTTATACATCATATTTTATACATAATTATAAACTCTGGATTGTTCCAGTAGACTCACTTCGCTTGCTCGTTCAATAATCTACATAGGTATCTTTTAAAAAAGCACAAAGAAATGTGCAATGCGTAATTATCCTCAGAGTCATAAACAAAAATATAGTAAAAGACAGTGCCATCAAAGTACAAACTCAGATGTAACAAAGACACTCGGTATACTTAGTTCAACATTAAGTATTCTCGCGAAGTATTCAAAAGTTAAACAGGTGGCAGACAAACTTCACACTACCGTGGCAGTGTCACTTTACACGTTCGTTGCGACCTCAGATCATAGAAAAAAGGAGATATGCCATCATATCAAATTAGTACGGGAACAACTGATGCCACTTTTAGTACATTTTTCAACACAATTACGCGCATTTATTAAGCGCTCCTTGTGAATAAAAAGATCTCCCACGCATTGAACATTCCGCACACCCTCAATCTAACACTGTTAATCGTCACTCAACACTAGCACTAAACTAAAACACTGTATTTATACCATCGATCGTGTTCGGTTCGTCGCCAGCGCGTACGTTTATAATATGAGCAATTTGCTCAAGATCAGGCATCAAGCTCGAGAGCGCCTTGGCACATCTCCTTGTTTCTATGATCTGAGGTTGCGACTATGTCACGGGATATACGGCTCAATGTTGTGGACGTGGCAGTGCGTTTTATTATGTGATTAGGTATATTATGTAGTTGGGGCTTGAGTTTGTCTCGCGGCTTGAATTTAGATGGTCTGTGAAAGAGTTTACTGAGTGCTATTGATCATTTACTTGGGTAGTATTTAGTAATAACATGTTGTAACATGCGTGAACCTTTGACCTATGGATTTGCTAAGAGTGAAATTATCGCATAAAAGTCACCTGTGTTTATTTTAATTTTAATAAGAAGCTTGCATTTGACTGCTATCTCGCTTGATGTAAGCGATAATGCGGTCTACTATGGAGAACGTTTGCCTAGAAGACACCGATTCACTCGTGACTTGAAGACACCCAGATTGTAACTATCGGGAACACACACTCATGCAAGGCATTCCACTGTTTGGCGGTTCTCTCAATGATATCACAAAGGTTTGACATTTAAGTTGCATTAAACCTTGCCATACCATAAGACAATATAGATAATGGCCGTGTTTTTGCATGAGAATACGATAATATATTTATAAAAGTGTACTTCCGAATACTATGCGCAGAGAAATTGCATGTTCACAGCCGCGGGCCAATTTGAACTATAAACCTGTATGTTTCCATGGCTGCACTCTAAGAGAAAAGTTCTTTTAGCATAAGAACTTCGGCACAAAAGAATATTTAATGTGACATTTACGTGTACAAAGGAAATGGAGAAATATTTAAATGCCAAAATCAATAAGTTTTTGAATGAAGGCTCTTAATGCTATGTAATCTATACTTATAATAAATCTGTAGAGAGGTCAATTCTGTACATGAAATATATTTTCAAAATAACTATCAGGGGGTGATAAGTGATCGATACTGATGCCAAAAATGCAATCAGTAAAATTTTTGTCTGTCTGTCTGTTTGTTCCTTATAGAAACAAAAACTACTCGACGGATTTTAACGAAACTTGGTACAATCATTTTTTATACTGCATACTTTATATGCAGATTATAGTATACTTTTCATCACGCTACAATCAATAGGAGCAGAGCAGTGAAGGGAAATGTTGGGAAAACGGGAGAAGTTACTCCATTTTTTAAGCTTCCGTCGCGTGTGCAGCCTTAATGGTTAAAGCTACATAGAAATCATGTATGACGGAAATGTTTTAGATAAAATTATCTAAAAAATATCCCACAACAGCATATGTCTATCTTTTATGGTTGACTCTCAATAACACGTGTAACTCCCGATAGCTTAGCAGTTCGGAGCTTTCTGATTGTATTTGTTTACTCTTACGTTTATAATACTCTCACTCATCCCTAATTAAAAAAGTTAACATTATTACCAATAAAAAAGAATCAAGAAATCGATTGTTTGTTAGACTTAATTTTTACTTATATATATAATTTACTAAATATAAATATTTTGTAAATTATTATACTGTGACTTCAGATCCACTTATAATGATATCTATACTTCTATACTAATATTATAAAGAGGAAAGATTTGTTTGTTTGTACCGGAATAGGCTCCGAAACTACTAGACCGATTTTTAAAATTCTTTCACTAATAGAAAGCTACATTATCACTGAGTAACATAGGCTACTTTTTATCCCGAAAAAATGCACAGATCCTGTGGGACACGCGGACGAAGTCGCGGGCGAAGTGCTAGTTATAAATAAAATAGTATGAAAAACATAGCTAAAATTAATATTTAATATAATTTATTTACATAGTTAATGTTTTATAGTCGCATAGATTAGATTTTGGCAGACTCAGTTCATGTAATGAAGCCGTAATACGCATAAACTCTTAATTTGACCTTCCGAAAGATATCATGAAAAGGTCCTGTCGTCAAAGTTAGATAACTAGGTCAATTATAAGTACAACTTACTTAAACTAAGTCCGAATTGATTACCTAAGACCCAGTGACATTCAACTTACAAAACTAACTAAGTTACAACAAGTAAGGACTTTCTCCAAGTACCGATCTATTTAGAAATATTACTTACTCTAACTTCAACTACATTAATACTAACGAAATAGCTAGTTTATCTAATTTCCTTTACTACTAAATTCATGGTAGGTACTAAAGCCGTCTTCACGTATGTGAAACGTGACTCTCCAATCGAATCTAGACTTTGTGCACTGAAAGTTAGAGCTTATATTCGGTTGGTGAGATAAGTTTAATCAGCTGATTGCCGAGAACAACTTTTATACGTTGTAAGAACGCAATTTGTGCAGTTCGAAGATACATGGATGTCATAAAGTTGATTACCCTATTTTGTGGATGCGGCATTCGTTCGAGTGCGAAGGCAAAGGATTGCCAACGAGTTTATTTGAAGAAAAATCTTCTTACTTTAATCTGTGTAGCTGAAAAATAAATGGGAGTAACACTATACAGCTAGCATTTATTTAGAAGTGGAATTGAATTAAGAAAATTGTGATGGAGTTTAATCTTCAGTGAATGCTACTGGGAGATCGTAATTGAATTTGAACGTGCGTGTTCGCATTTAAAATTGGGACGTCAGAAGGCATTCTAGTTGCTAAAGTCTATTAAGTACGAAGACAATGTTACTTTAAGATAGTATTGTAGATATTAAAATGTTTAGACTACTATTACATTGAAAATACTTTAGTTGATTATTTTCTCGTATCGGTTGTCCGAAAATGACTACTCTAAACTAACACAATGCTGACGCTACGTTAGTGCTACGCTGACGCTACGTTAGTGCTACGCTTACGCTACGTTAGTGCTACGTAAGCGCTACGCTGACGCTACGCCGACGCTACGCTGCTGCAGCTGCCACAACTTGGCAGTAGGGTCGGTAGCGGAGCTGACAGTCTTGGAGATTTTTAGGTAGGTTTTAACCATTTTTAGGGTTCCGTACCAAAATGGTAAAAAAGGAACCCTTATGGTGCGACTTCGTCTGTCTGTCTGTCTGCACACCTGCTTATTTCAGCAACTACTAATGCTATCGACTTAAAATTTGAAACAGTTATAAAAAATGCTTGTCCAACTTAATTGAAAATTAAAAAATAAAAAAAATATTTTCATTGCAAAAGGGGCCGGAGTGGGGGTCCAAAATTTCAAAGTGGGGTTACTAGGTCAAGTGATATATCATATGAAAGGGCTTAATCTGCACATTTCAAAATATATTTTTATTTAATTTTATGTCTCACAGTTTTCGACATATGATGAAAAATGTTTGAAAAAATACCATTCCCCCCCCTTATCTCCGAAGTTTGCGGAGTGAAAAATCTGAAAAAATTAGAGTTGATAGGAATTGACCCAAATATGGCACCAAAAGTAAAACGATGTTCCTAACTAGTACAGTTTTTTTAAAATCATCAAAATTCCTTCACAAACAAACAGTTATGCGGTCCAGATTTTTTCACTTTATACGTCCAAAAATGATACGGAACCCTCGGTGCGCGAGTACGACTCGCACTTGGCCGGTTTTTTAGTACAGTGATGTTGGTGTATGACGTGTCTATATAATACGTCATTGGATTCAGCACAATAAATTACATAGCCCCTGGTTTCAAAAAACTGGATCAAAGTCTCTGATATAAAACCAGGATAAGTTCCAGATAAAACATCCGGCAGATATTTTATTTGAATGTGAAAATAATTATAATCCATTTATAATCCTATTTTTATCTGCGCGGGTTGTACAAGTATAAAACCTTAATCCATCTAAGAAGCACTTTAATATAATTTCCACTTTGTACTTTATCTTGCCAGTCCCTCGTAAAACTAGATAATAACTGAAAGATTTTCACTTAAAGAATGAGACTGAAAATCTCGGACCTTACTTGAAATCACGTAATGTTCGCTTTATTCAAGATTAATAAAAAAGAGTCTAGTTTTCTTTGAAGTTGTATTTTTTTGCTTGTAACTTTTATATGTCGTAACAAAACATCACGCCTGTATTCTATAAAGGGTTAGACAAAGGTATATAGTACACTTACATTTCGCTAGCTCAGATTAAATCCACGTAACAGGAAGCGAGTCTACAGGGTGTAAAAAAAAACCGACTTCCAAAAACTACACTAAAAACTATGAAATAAAAATGTTAAACTTCCATAAATAAAAATCTAAATGTATATTGAAGTCGGCGGGGCCTCTTCTTTAGGTTTTTACCTCTCAGCCTTTGAACAGGAAGAACGTGCGCAGTGTGTGCACGTGCAGCTTGCTTTGCGCCTCGACAAATTAACATTTCCTTTCAATCCTCCTTAATCTACAATGGTGCTTATTTTCATGCTAGGCCCCGCCGACTTCAATATACATTTAGATTTTTATTTATGGAAGTTTAACATTTTTATTTCATAGTTTTTAGTGTAGTTTTTGGAAGTCGGTTTTTTTTAAACCTGTTTTTATTTTTATCTTTTTAGTGTAGTGTAACCTGTGTAACCATTTTATTGTTGTTAATAATTACAATAAAGTATCATAAAATCATTTATGTACTGCCTTTGCTACACATTTTGTATGTACCTACTTTTACCGAGATCGATTACTTCCACGAATTTAAATAGGTACTTATACAAGCTGTTGTTTTGCATCCTCGTCAAATTTCAGGAGGTTATCATAAAAGACATAAATAATCAATTGATAGTACAGTACCGGGTAATAACTAATAAGCGCTGCTTTTTTTTGCTGTTGAAATTTAACAGTATTTCAGAATTAAACCCTCAAATAAAAGGGAATCACCCGACTACGCACACAGCGACAATGCACCTGTGTGCGTGAGTGTCAACGTCTTTACCTACGAAATTCTCGCGCGCGCTACCGAGTAATGACCTTCGGCGACCGTAGCAATAATTATACCTACCTAGTTTTATTTCGAAAATCACCTACATTATTGTCATAAATTTCGCTTCTTAATAAACTTATTTTATGCATCATTAGAATACGAAAATCTTATTTTTAACAGTAATATGCGCAAAGTTCAGTGACCTGTTATCAGATGTTAGTTTTGCTTTATTGCTATCCTTCAGCCTGAAGTTTTCGTAATGTTTTTGTTTTTATTTGTGGATTAACTTGGTTGATTTGAAATTTTCCTTCCTACTTAACGGGCTTAGGACCGGCAATAATACCTACTTTAGTTGTTGTACCGATCTACTACGTATTAAAATGTTTTCTACGTTTGATGGAAACGGAAAGATTGCTAGTTAAGTGTAACTACGTGGTGATACTTTCGACTCTTAGGTATTATTGGCCCTAGTTAAAAATTTGAAATCAACTTATTTACAATAATAAAATTGATTATGCTAACAACGTATTTACAAAATGTACAAATTAATCAATTAGATAGGTAGGTACCTACCTACTTAAGTTACCCGGAGGTATTGTTCAAAGTTACCACCATCACACTCTTGGCACAATCGAGCACGACTTAGCTGGTTTTCCCTCAGCTTACGTAACACTAACACATTCGTTTTTAAAGTGTCGAAAGCACTAATGATCCTTCCACGTAATTCTGTTACACTTGTCACTTCCTCCGTGTAAACTAATCTTTTAACGTCTCCCCACAAATAAAAGTCTAGAGGTGTCAGGTCCGGAGAACGCGGAGGCCAGGCCACAGGTCCTCCGCGACCGATCCAGTGGTCAACAAACCGGTCAAGTACTCGCGTACTTGCCGACCATAGTGAGGGGGAGCACCGTCCTGCTGGTAGTAGAGGTTGCGATGGAGTGCCAGAGGAATATCCTACAAAATCTCCTCAACAACGTGCCGCAACAGCTCCAGGTATGTGCAAAGCGCATGCACATGCACACAGCGGCGACATCAAACATACTGTCGCGCAGTCGCGCACCGCACGCGCTAGCGGCCATCCCCGCGACCCCGACCGCGGGGGTAGCTAGGCGCATGCGCGAGAGAGTACCGTGAGTGGTTGGATGGGATTGATCTACGAATTTATCGAATGATCGTTGCGTATGTGTTGTGTATGCATTGTTTGCGTTTGTTTGTGTGTGAGGGCGCGGTTATAAGGCTAGGTAACAGACGCGCTGAGTTTAAATATCGCTGGTGCACACTTACGGATATCCATTAATAAGAAAAAAAAAAAAAAAAAAAACCTACCTATTTTATTATTGATTTGGGTCGAGAATCATTAGCATAATTACGTCCTTGAATTTGACTAGGATGCAAATCAACAGCTGTATTCATAGATGTTGGTGGATAAGAGCGTTTCAGTAAACAAAAAAACCGGCCAAGTGTGAGTCGTACTCGCGCACCGAGGGTTCCGTATCGGTTTTGGACGTATAAAGTGAAAAAACCGGACCGTATAACTATGTTTGTTTGTGAAGGAATTATGATGATTTAAAAAAAAACTGTTAGTAGGAGTTAGGAACATCGTTTTATTTTTGGTGCAATATTTGGGTCAATTCGGCAATTCCTATCAACTCTAATTATTTCAGATTTTTCGCTCTGCAAACTTCGGAGATAAGGGGGGAGGAATGGTATTTTTTCAGACATTTTTCATCATTATGTCGAAAACAGTGAGACATATAATAAAATGAAAATATATTTTGAAATGTGCAGATCAAGCCCTTTCATATGATATGTCATTTGACCTAGTAACCCCACTTTGAAATTTCGGACCCCCACTCCGGCCCCTTTTGCAATGAAAATAAAAACATTTTATGACTTTTTTTATTTTCAATAAAGTTTGGCAAGCATTTTTTATAAATGTTCCAAATTTCGAGTCGATAGCATTAGTAGTTGCTGATATAAGCAGGTGTGACAGACAGACAGACAGACAGACAGACAGACAGTCGCACCATAAGGGTTCCTTTTTTACCATTTTGGTACAGAACCCTAAAAACAGTGTTTGTTTCAGTTTATAATAGCAATAGGCTCGCTGCCTAGCCTTCTATCAAATGCGACTTAAGCATAAAAAAATTGTGTGTACTATACACCTCTGTCTAACCTTGCGGGAAATACCGGCGTGATGTTATGTATGTATAATATCGAGATCGATTACATTCAGGAATTCATGTACTTACACAATATCACTTTTTCATCATTGTCATGATGTCATCGGGATACACCAAAAATACCGTTTATTACACCTGGTTACAAATGTACCCAACCAAAGTTAATAAAATTTATATGGGACCACCTCGCGAGCTTCTTCTACCATATGAAAAAAGAATCACGTAAATCGGCTCATAGACCACGGAGTAATCGGTGTACATACATGAAAAAAAAAAAAAAAAAAAAAAAAAAAAAAAAAAAACCAACCGAATGCAGAACCTCCTCCTTTTTGGAAGTCGGTTAAAAAGACACATCACCAAGCCGACACCTACGTATTCTGTACGTCTAACTAAGTAACATTGAGCAAAAATAATTGCTGGGAAACGACTTTTATTTTTAGGTATTAAATTAAATTTAATAATAAAAAATAAAAAAAATAAAAAATAAATAAATTAGGTATTAAAATATAATTAACAGCTGTTTTTTGTAATAACACGCTATCGACTGTGCCTATGGGTGTGTTGATTTGTATGGGACGGGGGGGGGGGGGACTCCACCGCTGCGGCCCGACGCCATTTTCGTGAAAAACGTAATAAAAATATTGAGACTTTAACCTTCAATGTCTCCATAGCCAGTCACTTCCCAGGTATGGTCCAGTGCAAGCAAATCATTGTATTGATTGTTAAAATATGTGGTTTCAGTTTTCGTTAAGGGTC
This sequence comes from Thalpophila matura, assembly GCA_948465475.1. NCBI lineage: Eukaryota > Metazoa > Arthropoda > Insecta > Lepidoptera > Noctuidae > Thalpophila > Thalpophila matura. The sequence goes on from OX419185.1 coordinate 15,882,956, forward strand.
TTTTTACACCCGATATAGCCATCAAATCGTCGCATGTTGCCTGCTGTCTAGCTAAATAAGCAGTACTCGGCACATTTTACGACACAATAATTATTAATAATAAAAATACACTATAGGCTTAGGCTTAGGCTGTGTCCCCAATAGGCAAACTGTTAGCGGCCGACTGAGTTTGCGACGTATCGGTTTAGTACGCCCTTACTTATATTTGAAATGGAGTGTCCACAGTTTGCTAGTTTTGCGCTAACAGTTTGCTACTGCAAAAACTCAGTCGGCCGCTAACAGTTTGCCTACTGGGGACACAGCCTTAACCACAAGTGGGAAGACGAGCAAGTAATTTATTGGTGATTTTCTAGAAATTCAGGCCTTATTTCTGAGAACTGTAAAAGAGACAAAGCTATCCCTCGTGTGTTCAATGCGACTCAAAGCCCCAGTTGTGAAAGTACTTCTTAGAGGACATAGAGAATTTTAATTGGAAATTGTATGTGGCTAGAGTAGCTATGACCAATCCTTGAAGGATGAACTAGAACTAGATAATTGTGTTTTGGTTTGATACTGTTTCTTACTGACAGACTATTGGCTTCAGTCCAAAACCAGTTACAATATTATTAATTTAATTACTAATTGGATAACTATACCAATAAATATAATTGAAGTGTCTGCCTGTGATTTCAAAATAAATGCTGAACTCTAAGTGAAAATTGCTATAAATACGATGCCTTATAATAAATGATCGTTTTTAGATTTTTTGTCTATCTGTCTGAAAGTTTGTCTCGAATCAGCTCCGATACCTTTATTTGTTGAACGTATTTTAATGAATTTCTTTGGGGATTCAAACAAATATTTTAACTTTTGGGTATCATGACCAAAATGCTGTGTAAGAAGTCTCGCGAAAACGAAGTCGCTTGCACAGTTAGTTTAAAATTATAATCACTGAGATAAAGTTCATCCACGTGAAGTGTTTACAAGTCAGTTTAATATTATAGACATCTTCGATTCTATCAGAGGTTATGTTGGATAGTGATAGAAACAATATTTTGAGGATCTTAATTAACCTTTGAAATTGTTTTAGCGTTTCTTGTCAAACAACCTTAACTAGACAGAAAATATTTTATGTCTAAAATAACTATAACGCTTTATTTACTACCTCATTATAGTAGTTTCTTGACATATGAAACTTAAAACTACGTTATTTATAATATTTTTTTGTAACCTATTAGCTCACGCTTGGCCACTATCTCACCTAGTGGTAAGCGATGATGCGGTTGACGATGGTGCATGCTTGCTTAGAAATAACCTATTTACTCTAGATTTTATTAAATAATGTGAGCAATATTTTTCAATGTACATATTAAGCATAACCCAAAAGGACCAAAAACGTGTCCTTGGGGTACAACCACGTAGTTATTTAAAATAGACACAATAGAAAAAGGAAACTTCCCGTTTCACAAAACTCTAAAGGAGACAAAGCGGAAGCACTGTATTCAACGCGACACAAAGCCTTAGTTACGAAAGAAACGTCTCCGGAGACACACAGATGTTAATTGAAAATAGCGAAGAATTGAATTCAGTTGAACATTCTCATTTGTTTTTTGCGAGCACAGTACTGTAGTAGGTACCTAGTTGAATTTTTAGATACTTTTTTATAAAGCGTGCTGTTACAAATTTTATGAAATATCAGCATGTCGTGTTGCTGTTCGATAGTATTGATTAGTATCAATTATTAACAATACTATTGATTGTTTTGGACTGTCGATAGTATATAAAACAATACTACTGTCGATAGTATTGATTATATCGATACTATCGATTGTCCTATCAATAGTATGATCTGTTTTAGATGAAAGTGTCAAAAAGGCCATACTAGTACCTATAGTGGAACTATCAATCGGCAACACTAGCATGTAGTATAGACAGCAAACAGATGTCACCTGATCCATTCACACAATACATGAAGACTAACCCCCAGTTTCTGAAAGCCTGTTCAATTTAATCTGTTGTCAAATCTGATGCCAAGTGATATAATTGACCAATGTTTTTTCGGACCATTAACAACAGATAAAATTTGAGATTTGACCGTAGATTTACTAATTTAAAACTAAGGGTAAGTATATTTTGTTAGTAATAGAAACATGTCGAAGACATGTGACGTCCACCAACCCGCACTGGGCCCGCGTGGTGGACTACGGCCCACTCCCTCTCACAGAGAAGAGGCCTATATCCCAGCAGTGGGAACATTATAGGCCGATTATGCTATGCTTATGCTAATAGAAACGTATAGATACTGAAGTAGAAAAAATATTTGCACGGAGAGGCATATATGTATGTGAGGTATATTGTATATCTACACAGCGATGGGTATATTCTTCTAGTAAACAATTATTACAACAAAGGAACACAGCGTTAAGTTCAAACAGCTACGTAGTTAATTAATGCACTTACATATTTATGAAGTAAAATAAACAAATTCATCTGCATTTCTACTTTACTATCTAAACCAACAAAATAATAAAATTAAGCATACAGAATGTATTTACTTAACCAGCTTTCCCATCCACAGCATCTACCCAGTTCATAATACTACCCACCGTTTACTAGCAAAGCAATATATTACGTTGCTCAGCAAACAGAAAAAGCAAACGACGCTCAGTTTGTATCAAACGTTCGCAAAAACTCAACCATACTCAACAAACGTAGACCGAAGTATCCGACGTTAATATCGTCCTGGCTCGCCTTGAAAAAGGAAATATATTTTCGTGTTTTATTAAAGCAATTTTGGTCGTTGTTCGGTAGGGTCACCGCTTTGTTTCCTATTGTTTTAGTTTTTAAAGGGTCTATTGTTTTAATTTTTTGAAAATGTATCTGTAGCTATAGGTAGACATTTTGGTAATGTTACTTTTGTAATATAATTTTTCTTGTCAAGGTCATGACCTTTAATACCTTTATCAGCTTCCGAACCTTCTATTGTTTTAGTTTTTAAAGGGTCTATTGTATCAATTGTATGTTTTAGAGATGAATCTGTAGCTTTAGGTCGAAATTTAGGTTATGTTACTTTTGTAAGTAATGTTATTTTTCTTGTCATAATCATGATATTTAATTCCTTTATCAGCTACTGAAATTCAACATTTCATTGGTATAAAATCTTTTGACACTTATTTCGTTGAATTGTAAATTTTATTGGACAGTAGTTTGGGTCGCATATTGTATGTATACGTTTATGTACGCAACGAAACTTCGGACGTATATTACCAATAAATAATCATGAATATCCGCTCCGAAGTTATTGGACAAGTTTACGAGAAACGCAGGATTTCCCTTTTAAGAAGCAACCCTTACAAAGCAAGTGCGGGGTTAATGGAGCTACCCCGAGTATGAATATTATGGCAACTAAATCTTTTATATTACTGCGGGAGGCGCCATCTTTGTAACGCAACATCGAGTCATGAATTAATTTGATATGCAAATTAATCTTAGTGTCATTGCCACAATGTTGAATTTACTGTGAATTATTTTGTGTGTATTGTTGAAAATGGTGCATCATAAAGTTCAGTAATCAGAGGTGTTATGAAAAGGTGTTGGCTTTTGGGTTTGACAATAATGCAGTTTTAATCTTTCATAGGAATGTCTAATTCTGTCCTTGCATGTTCACATCCAATGATTCATAATACGAGTATAATGGTCACACTTAGTACGATATGGCTATTTAGACTTTTTATTGGCAACATTATTTTAGTCTTAATTTATTAGCAGAGAGAGACCCTCCTATCTCCATTAGTAGTTATCGGAAGAGGCTCTAAAATTGGCATTTTAACTGCGATAACCAATCTTGATTCGACCGACAAGCCATAACCGCCAGGTGAAAATGTAAGTTTCTTCATTAAACTAATGATTTAATATTATCGAATAAAATAGGTGTTTAAAATTGAGTATTTTCTGAATTCAATATAATATTGTATAAAACAATGGTATTTCCATGATAAATAATATTATTAACTGTTCAAATATTAAAGTATGCTTAACAGATTCATATAACGAAATAACGCACCAATTATTCAGATCAAAGTAATTGCCAGAACTATAGTTGAAATTAAAAGTAAAATATATCGGAAATGTATAAATTATTCCCGATACTTGCTCTGAGCAGTATTTAACAATTCCGTGTTAAGCATTTAATTCAATCACTATCAATTTTGAGATCCATCAATGCGTACGATAAAATATTGATTTATGATTCTTTTTGTAATCGAAGGTCTCTGTTATATATGCTTATTAAGCATGCTAATATTGAGCAAATGTTACCTACTAGCACATGCTGAATAACAAGAATTCTTATTTAAAATGTGCTGTATGCAAACTCCTATTTAGCACATGTATCTACGGGGGAAACATGCTTATTAGTTTAGTAGCATGCTCATTAGTTTGCGTACATCAAGGTACTGACACAATTGCACATTAGTAGCACGAAAGCTTACTAGTAATAGGCGTGGTCATTTCATATCAAACGACTTTTGATTTTTGAGCATGCTCGAAATGAGCGTGCGACTAATTAACATGTGCATCAGTGGCTTCACACACACAGTGCCACACACACAAAATAAGCATGCTCATTTCTCAGCACGTGCTGTTCATTGCTTGTAGGTAGCATTTGCCCGAAATTATCATGATTTCGTTCTATTAATGTTCTAGAGTGGAGACCGCGAATCGGCAAACGTAGGGTAGGACGCTCTCAGGTTAGGTGGAGCGATGATCTTCGCAGGGTGGCTGGTGGCAGCTGGATGAGAGTGCCGAGGACCGAGTTAAATGGCGTGCAATTTGAGAGGCCTATGTCCAGCAGTGGACTATTATAGGCTGACGATGATCTATGTGTCATTTCAAAAGTTTATAATTGATTTTATATTACATCTGTATCAGCCCGCTAATGTTCACTGCCTTTCTGATAATTGACTCTTATAACAAACCGTTTTGAGAACATTAAGGCGAAGGTAAATGGTAACGGCCAGTTTTAAATCTCTTATTTCGCCGTCAAATAATGCAGGTTAGTTGTGCAATTTTTTTATGTTAAACTAGAACATATATACATCAATCGTACCTGTGAATATTTAACTATTGTAGTAAAATACTTAATGAAATAAATTCATGAATTCGTGTCTACCCAAAACATAAAAACGTAATTACTTTCAAATCGCTTAAGATATTTTCATGATTTGTTTTGTGTGAAAAGACTATGTTACTACCTATAATATTGCCTGTTACTTTTTTTTTATTTTATATTTTAGATACTAAAAAGTAATAATACGTCTAATTCTGCACAGCGCGCTCCTTGATAGGCGATTCGTATTGCTCGGTGGATGTATGTCGCGTTGCTTGAGCTCAGCGCAGAACACTCAAGCTATACCGCCCAAATCACTCAAGGCCGTTGGCGTATACCGGGGCCTTAAAACACTGCATTAGGCAGGCGCAAAGTTATGGCTAGGATCTTGCAATGACTTGCCCACGGAAAAAAAAGTTAGGTTAATGGCTATAAATCATTTCGAGACAGAAGGGACAAACAAACTAAAGATAAAACAGTATCGCAAACCCTAGCAACAATCGTAAGTCAAAAAGAAGATTTTGGACAAATATTTTTGTCACATTTGTAGAATAATAATGACAAGTTTACCCAATTAATATTATAGAACCTTATTATATTCTTATTGTATATTCTATTCCAAAGAACTTCCTACGCTAATCCGGGGTAAGCAAACTAGATGAAAATATTACATACCTAATCGTGTTAGTAAAAGGGAATCCTATAAATATGTCTAATAATAGATAAGATATATATTATCTTCATAAGCTTTTTGTGACCTAGGTTATAGGTACCTAGGTCTTTCAATACAATATTACTTTCTGCAACAGTAAATACCTAAATATAACAATTGATAAGACTTTTTGTATGTCATCGTTAATTCTAAAAGACAACAACGATTATATCGATAAAATGGAAATTCTGCTAAAACAATAATTTATTTTAAATTCAGATTTTATTGAAAAACATTCAAATTTAAGCAACGTTGAATTCACAACTAAAGACTTCAACAACAATGTTTTTACAAATGAAGATGTAAGTACTGAACAAGTACGTACAATAAAACCTCAACATGTTCCCATAGAAGTACATTATGAAGAAAACAACAAACTCAGAGGACGTAACCACGTTATTACAGAAATGGATATAGTTGACATTGGGTGAAACAATTACATGGTGGTTGGCGACGACCTCAGATCATAGAAACAAGGGAGAAGTGCCAAGGCGCTATCGAGCTTGATGCCTGATTTTGAGCAAATTGCTCATACTAAAAACGTACGCGCTGGCGACGAACCGAAAACGATCGATGGTATAAATACAGTGTTTTAGTTTAGTGCTAGTGTTGAGTGACGATTAACAGTGTTAGATTGAGGGTGTGCGGAATGTTTAATGCGTGGGAGATCTTTTTATTCACAAGGAGCGCTTAATTATGCGCGTAGTTGTGTCGAAAAATGTACTAAATTAGCATCAGTTGTTCCCGTACCAATTTGCTATGATATCTCCTTGTTTCTATGATCTGAGGCGACGACTGTTCCAACAATAGGTGGGACAAACGATTTACACGAGTACTTTGAGGTCGGGGAAGGTCACTTGTGGAAAAAGGTAGTTGTAAACTAAGTATGACGTGCACTTTTTGGTTTTGTAGTTGACACTTTGTACGGTAGATGTTAAAAACAGTGTGTGATCTCTGAACAAGTTTTCAGAGTAATCAAAAATATTACTTTGTGTAAGGATTTTCTATGTTTGCATGCAGCGAGATTTGAGGATAATGGCGAACGAAAGATATTTTTGCCTTTCATAGAAAAGGACCACTTCTGAGAAACTTTATATGTGTATTCCGCAGTTGATAGATAAATATTTGATCTAGTAGCAACGAAATCTTCTTCATTTGATTATTGGCAATGCTAGTCATCATCGCAAGATACTTGATATTTCAAAATGTCAATTTTAAGTTTTTGACCTTTACTAAAACTATATACCGTATCTAGAGTTCAAACAAATCTTTGCTCTATCCCAAAATAAACAGAAAATTAAAATCTTAATTCAATTTCATCCTCCAGTCCTAACATTCACATCTACGTTGCCTAGCACGGATGGATGTATCCCCCCAGGACATAAAACCGTTTAGTGGATAATGAACTGACATTAACGAGCCGCGGGACTGGGGTCGAATGGGATAGCCAATTGTTTTGTGTGACTGTCGTTTTTGAATATAGAATCCTAAATTAGAGTGGTTTCATTGGTGTGTTGAATATCAATAGAAATGAGGCCAGTGGATTTAAAAATAGTGATTAGGAAATGATATCCCATTTATATTTTTTCTTTAATTCCGGAATATTTGCGACGAGGTAATAAAATTATTGGATAAAGAAGAAGATCTACATACCGTTTTTGACGAATTGCCTCGTATTCGTTCAATTTACTTGTAATTAACTATTTTCGATACGAAATATTGGTTTGAAATTCAATGTAAACCTACTCACTTTTTGACTTGAATTAGTTTGTCTAGTAACATTATTCTTTTCATACAGTGAATTTACTTAAAATTTGGTCACGAGAATATGGAACGACGCCGCAGCCGAAAGCCGTACTGAATCTACCGTAGTTCGTGACCCTGAGGACTTAGATCACGTCCGAGAAAAATAGCGTAAAGGCGAGGTAAGTAAGACTCTGTTCTTCATAAATAAACAAGTCACTTCGCACAAATGAAAATTCAGTGTAATATCCAATGATCGGAGTAGGTAGATTGATTTGGGGTCAATGAACTGGCACTTATATATTAATATGGATATGCCTCCGGGATTCCGGGATTTTGTAATAATTAAGATTTTTTAGGAATTTCAAATATTGTTATGTAGGATGAAGCTTATGGTTATTTATTTTAATTGTTTAGAGAGTCAGGATGATGAAGAAAATGATATACATTTTAAACGTTCAACTATCGCATTCTATACATTTCAAATGTTTTAGTTTAAAAATCTTGACATTCACAATATTTGATTCAATCCCGTAAGTACCAAAATGAAATCCCGGAAAAAAGGCTTATCCATGTTATGATTTCTATGACTATGAATAGTCATAGAAATCATAACATGGATAAGCCTTTTTTCCGGGATGCAAGTACGTAAAATCAATCTACCTACTCCGATCATTAGTAATATCACAAATTCAGGGTTGTTACCCTGAATTTGTGATATCACAACAGCAACTGTAGCACCTCTGGAAGAAATTTCTCACAAATAAATAAAACGCTGATTCAAGGCATACCCTATTTCATACGGACTACGGACTCAATTTTCTTGAGTGCATTACGGTTACCAAATAAAATATTATTCGTTTTCGCCGGGTGATCGTTACTTAGCAACCAGCGCGGTCATAACTCGGCAACCGGCCGGTATAAACAACCGGCAACCCGATATTTTATTGGACGATTTATGCGGATATCCGCAGGGACATGGTTTTTGTTAGGGTTATTTTATGGAATTTGCATGTGGGGTAGTAATGTATCGTTTTCGGATCGGTTGGGCCTTTTAACTGGGTTGAGGGAAGTTCAAACTGTACGTAACCGCTCACATAGGCTAAAATTGAAAGGTAAATGGTGTTGCTATGAGTACCTATTTGAATTATTTCAAGTTCAACCGACAGCAGTAATTTATGTGAAATGTGAGTATTTTGTACCTAGTGTTAAAGTTACGAATTTACCTTTGTTATCTAAGTGAGTGAAACTTGATATCTTGTCAATCCTACTCTAATTATTACCACAATTATTTTGAAGTGCTTATGTTTTCAATTTCAAATTAATTATACCTTTTCAAAGGACACTATAAAAACATTAAAATAAAAAAGCATAAGGTACAAAAATTACCACACGATTCACATGTTCGTAAGTAATATAAACACAGCTATTTATATTGCAATGATATTTGCATTTCTATCTTTTTCAATCAATCCCTTTATGTACCGGAACCCGGGAACACCCAGACCCGCGCCCGTTGTCATGGCAACCAGTCAACAGCCCGAATAATTCCGATGCCAAGATTAATCGATCGACATCTGCGAAAGGCGGACAGAGTGTTTCCAGATTAGTCAATTGGGATTACTCCGTGCCCTCTTCATAGGACTTTGACCCCTATTTTGTGTCGTTAACGGTTATTTTCGCTTGGGTTCTGAGGACTAGGGTAATAAGTCGCGAGAGGCTCGTTCGGAATAAGTGTACTGTTTATTCGAGCCTAATTTATGTGGTTCTCTTATTGTGAGCAATGGTCACGTCATAAACAGATATGCCTATATTTCGTTGCCCGTATTTTTGTGGCGAACAAATGGGAATAATGGACATGTAGTCGGAAATTGATTCTGAGAATTGACATTATTGAGTTATTACATTTTTTGCCTTAGCTTTACTAGTAACGAATAGTAAATACAGAAGCTATTTAAATAAATATGAAAGTATAATTTTGAGTGTCTTCCGTATTTCTGGGATGTGGAAATTCGGTTCTGCGAAACTCCTAGTAACAATGATTGATCTAAAAACTAACTCGAGGAAGCGTAGTCCAATATGGAATGTTTGCGGAGCTCTCTTGAGCTAAATTTACTTCTGCAAAAGTTCTCAGTTCAAAAACGGGTAACATAAGATGTAATTTTCAGAAGAAAGATAGTTTTTACTGTTTTGCTTATTCAGTTTGGAATAAAATCAACATTATTTGAAATGTGAGAGCAGATGGCGAATGTTATTTAAAATAAAACAGATTTAAAATTCCTTCTGTCTGATCTCATTAATTAGCACATAAAAGTTAATAAATTCTAAGAAACTAAAAATAAATGCAGGTAAAACTAAAATGAAGAAGAATACTATTAATAAATCTATAAAAGTTAGGACTAAACAACAATATTTTAATGCGAGAAAAAAAAAACTGAGTCGCAAATGATTTATGTATAACGTCACAAATAACCGCGTTTCTAACCGTTATAAATGAGAATAATTTAACCATTAACCACATTATCCATAAAACTTAACAATTCCTTCACTGAAATAATGAAGTTTGGATTCCGCAGCGATAGTCATTCTGAATTCACAAAGTCATCAAATTGCCTTCACAATACACAAAAGCAATACCAGAATGTATCTATAATGTATGTTAGTGTAATTCACACGTGACGTCACAGCAATCAGTGACGTCGAGTACGATGCAGATCAATGATTGGATGATTTGAAATTTAGTGAGCAATTTTAAATCATGCGAACTAATCTGAATGCGATTAGGAAATTATAGAGGATTGACACAAAAGAGAGGAGGTTTATTTCCAGCTATTACAATTTGAAGTAAAGACGATGATGATGCAGTAATTTAAATGCTGTTGTGGAAAGTTAGGAATGGAATATAAATATTTTTGATAAGTGAATTTATTGTTATTTGTCGTGCGTATACCGGGGGATTGGCAACGGGCTCTATTGCCCCTCTAACTTATGGTTTAAATGGTATAACAACCTACAATTTTATATATTTTTTTGTATAGAACGAATTTTCCGAAAAAAAAGTTGCCTCTAAACGAAATTCTATTTCCGAGCCTGATTAGTGTCAATAAACTAATTTACTAAAGTGTTATTCTTTAAACGTTGGAGGTGTCGAGGAGTGAATCCGTTATAAAAAGAAGTCAGTTAAAAAACAAGTGAGTTGCTTTCGAATTGATTGCGATCACTTGAGTAAGGTTTGAAATAAAGTTTACAGAATCACTTTTCGTACTGAATAAAAATCTCCTAGAATTTTTAGATAATGAATGGTTAAAAAATTATGACGGCAGATTGTTTTTATTCGCAAAAAACAACGTTGCTGACCATTTTATGACGTAAGATGTAGATCATAAACGATCACATAATGATTCAGTGCCGACAAACAATTCGAATAGTAACAATATCATCAAATTATCTAAACAATGCTCCCGATAGCACAGACGATAGCAATCAATGTTAGTGCCAACACAAACGGCTATAGGTGACGACATAACTGAGCCATCTGATCAATGATTGGATAAGGTTTCGATAAGTGGAATATTTGAGCTGGCAATCAAAGGCAAATATTCAATCTGAGTGTTTGATATTGGAGATAAATAAGTTATCATATTTGGTATTCCTATTGTGTTTTAAAAGATATCTTTTGACAAAATGCCGAGGTTAAGAGGGGACGGAGCCTGCGAGGAATTTGAAAAATAGGTATTTGAAGAAACTATTGCCGTCGCGCTGCGCCCGAACAACCCCCGTAGTGTGTGATAAGGACAGCTGCAGCTCAGCCCGATTATATCACAAAAAAATTGACGAGATTGACGTTTCGTATTCCCCCTTTTTCTCCTCGAAAACTGGGCCGATGCAATTTTTATTTTTTTTTTATTTAAAAAAAGAGTATGCTTAGGTTCCTATCATTTTCTTTTATGTTAAAAACTTTTCTAAATTGTCTGGTAGACCTCTAATCACGGCGGTAAAAATAGGTCATTTATTGTAATTTTTGGATGGTCATATTTTCTTTACTAATTAGTTGCTGAAAAAAAGAAAATGACAGGGACATGTATACAGCAGAACATGATTTTATGAAACAAAAAAAATACTCTAGAGCCATTATTCATGAAGAAAAAAGGGGAATACGTTTGTATGGAGAATATCACGCCCTGTTCCCTCTTAAGGTAATCAGGTCGTGATGTGACTATACATATACTTAAAAATAATCCCACTAAATATAATATTTTGTTTGTGAAAGTTAATGAAGATGATTACTTATTTGTTAATCATTCACACGTAAATGATTAAATGGATTTAGATAAATCTAGCTCAAAGATAGAGCATGTTTTGTCCGGTTACTTGAAATAGTACAGTTTGTATATTTGAAGGTGTGTAGGAGGTAATCTCCGGAAAGTTGTTTCAGTATTAAGAAGCCACATTATTCCTGAGTGCTATATGCTGTTTTTTATCCCGAAAAAAATGTACACTTCCTATGGATGACGCCGACGAAGTCGCAGGCAAAGTATAGGTACCTACATAAAAACACACGACCTCGACTTTGCGTGTGAAGTAGTTTTTTAGGTTTAGTTATATTTTATGTATTAGTTTGTAATATTATTTTTTGTATTTTATATAAAATAAAGTTATAAATAAAATAAAAAAAAATACATTTCCTAAGTAAAATATCTACTAATGACATTATTGTTATTTGATTACTATTCCGAAAATAAACATTACCATCAAATTACCGAAATGGCTCACGAATCTAATCACAATTACACATACCCATTAACGTAAGTGTCCTACATGAAACGGAACGTCTACACAATTCTGATGTTTATCTAGTAACCTATCTGGCTAAGTACCTACCTATATTGTTTACTTTCAATATTAATATTTCATCTGATAGCCGCCGAAAGGACGCTAGCGTCCTTAATCTATAATATATATGTATTTTTTTATTGGTCGTTACGTTGTTTGATAAATCAATCGACAAATATTTTATTTTAAAATTTTCTTCAGGATTTAAATTCGTTTTGCTGATATCAATGAAGTAAGAAAATAAAATAGGTATAGCTAAATGTTTATTCAAGTAAAAAAAAACTACCCTAAAAAGTACACCAAATTGACCTCAGACAAACGTGGTGTATTTCTATACATATACAAATATGGAGTGGTGCGTGTCAAAAATAATACTTATTGTGTAACATTAAATGACGGCGAACTTAGGTTAAGCCATCGTTAGCTTTAATCCGATAGTATCAACTGGTTTTTTTTTTATTGTGTGTATGTTTACTACGCTAAAGGTGCGGTTAAGCGGGCTAGTTTTTTGACAATTTCTTGCTGCGATTCTATAGCTGTGAGTTAAGATCTATATCGTGCAACTCAGTAGAACAATTGCAGCAATCTTGCAGTATAGCCCGGCGATATTGCAATGAAATTAAATGATGGTACATCACTATAACTGCTGCAGCAACTAGACCAGCATCGCGGTCCACTATTATATCTCGCTAGCTCAATTCTACAGCCTCAATTCTACACCAATACAGTTGTGTTGATACCTTGCTAGAATATACTCTGCAATATCTTGCATAGCTAAGTTGCAGCAAGAGTATCGCCGTAAATATTGTTCCCCCTCTATAGTTTTTAGCAAGATTTCCAGCAAGATGCAATTTTTATAGCCCATTTACAAGCCCTATAAGAATTTTAATAAAACAAGTTTAAACGGATTAAATCACGTAGCATAAGCATAGCATAAGCATAATCGGCCTATAATGCTCCCACTGCTGGGACACAGGCCTCCTCTGTGAGAGGGAGTGGGCCGTAGTCCTCCACGCGGGCCCAGTGCGGGTTGGTGGACGTCACATGTCTTCGAATTTTTGGTTCTAGGACATGTCGGTTTCCTCACGATGTTTTCCTTCACCATTAAAGCAAGTGATAATTAATTTCTAATACGCACATGACTTCGAAAAGTCTGCGCCAGCGGTGCGTGCCTCGGGATCGAACTCGAACCATTCGCCGTGGGAGGCACATCACGGTTAAATCACTAGGCTATCACTGCAGTCACGTATATTACTGATTTTTCCATGTTTCGAACACTTTGCAGCGTTCGTGTCCTATAAGAATGTTACGTTGCATACTTTCGTGATAAGCCCAATGCCCCAGTGCCGGACGCATTCTACGTAAGTGCCAGTTCACACGAAGCGGGTCGGTAATGAGTGATATCCGACGGGACGTCATTTGGGATCATCTCATTTCCGTTATCGGCAATTGGCCGCTTGTTTTCGCAATCGCCTTTTTATAGTGTTCATCTGCAAGATTCTTTTTAGGGTTCCGTACCAAAATGGTAAAAAAGGAACCCTTATGGTGTGACTTCGTCTGTCTGTCTGTCACACCTGCTTATTTCAGCAACTACTAATGCTAACGACTTGAAATTTGGAACAGTTATAAAAAATGCTTGTCCAACTTTATTTCAAATGAAAAAATTAAATAAATATTTTTATTTTCATTGCAAAAGGGGCCGGAGTGGGGGTCCAAAATTTCAAATTGGGGTTACTAGGTCAAGTGACATATCATATGAAAGGGCTTGATCTGCACATTTCGAAATATATTTTTATTTAATTTTATGTTTCACAGTTTTCGATATATGATGAAAAATGTCTGAAAAAATACCATTCCCTTATCTCCGAAGTTTGCGGAGTGAAAAATCTAAAATGACCCAAATATGGCACCAAAAATAAAACGATGTTCCTAACTAGTACAGTTTGTTCAAAATCATCAAAATTCTTTCACAAACAAACTTAGTTTTGCGGTCCGGTTTTTTTTACTTTATACGTCCAAAACTGATACGGAACCCTCGGTGCGCGAGTACGACTCGCACTTGGCCGGTTTCTTTTAAGATATAAGAAGTGGTTTGGTTATCTATAACAAAAACTCGTTAAGTATAAAATAAATTACTTTATAAAGCTAAACAAAAGTGTTTTAATAATAGGTAACTCGTGACCAATTAAAATTAAGTACCGAGAAAATAATACAATAATTACACATGAGAATTGCACGAGCTTGATATTTATTTAAATTATATTAATATTGCATTGCATTCGCAATATTGCGCACTTTGCTAATAAATGATCTTTTATTGCTAGTCGTTACAATTGCAAAAATATTCACGTGTTGTTTTTACCAAAATCTTTACATTACAAAACAACAAAAACAGTCGAATAATTTTTTTATTAAAGCGGTTAAAGCTGCTTTAAATGTAAATAAAATGTCTTCCGTATTATGAGAAATATGCTATAAAGCGGCTATCACAGTAAAGCGGTACAGCGGTAATAAGTAATATCCGACAGGATAGGAGGCGTTATTTTGATCATTTAATTTCCTTTATTGGCCCCTGAAATTCGTTACAATCCAATTTTGCTAAGGGAAGATGATACCAGCAGGCTCATTAAGTTAAGGCCCCGGTATACGCCAACGGCCTTGAGTGATTTGGGCGGTATAGCTTGAGTGTTCTGCGCTGAGCTCAAGCAACGCGACATACATCCACCGAGCAATACGACTCGTCTATCAAGGAGCGCGCTGTGCAGAATTAGACGTATTATTACTTTTTAGTATCTAAAATATAAAATAAAAAAAAAGTAACAGGCAATATTATAGGTAGTAACATAGTCTTTTCACACAAAGCAAATCATGAAAATATCTTATGCGATTTGAAAGTAATTACCTTTTTATGTTTTGGGTAGACACGAATTCATGAATTTATTTCATTAAGTATTTTACTACAATAGTTAAATATTCACAGGTACGATTGATGTATATATGTTCTAGTTTAACATAAAAAAATTGCACAACTAACCTGCATTATTTGACGGCGAAATAAGAGATTTAAAACTTGAGATTTACGGCCGTTACCATTTACCGTCGCCTTAACTAATACCGTGGATTCTCTCCATTGGTTTGAAGTGACATAGGAAACCTAAAATAGCTTTTTAAAATGTTTTGCAATGCTGAAAACGTATTTATGGAATTCAAGATAAGGTTCGAAATTCCTGACTTTTTCGATTTTCATTGTTCTTAATTCTTAATTGATTTCGGTACGAGAGAGAAAGAGAGAGGGAGATATGAAATCTATTATATGAATAATTGTGTCTGTTCTAGCAAAATTTCATTGTTAATCGAATCATGTTCAAACGCCAGCGAGAAATGTCCAATTACAGAATCGACCAGTCACTCGACAATTGTGTACGTCGAAACGGTAATTAGTATCCTATTGTACTGACGGACTAATCGGGGAACATTGAATTCTGTGTATCAAGGATTTAATGGATTTGAACATGGAATAGCTTAAGGTCTCTTTGTGGGAGAGCTCATTCTGGGGAGTACTTCTTGCATAGCTATTTCTGCCTCTAAGCAGCATTCCTGTGTTCTGGGTTAATGGTGTCGGTGTAATTGCAGGCACATGAGACATTTTATATTTATTTAAAAAAAAATGAAATTTGACATTTGAAAAAAAAAAACTTGTCTTTATCTCTCAACACACATTATGATGCCTCTGGTTTTGCAAATGTCCATAGTTGGCGGTGACCACTTACCATCAATAGGGTCGCCTGCTTGATTGCCAATTGCCACTCTATCAAATTAAAAAATGATAATCATTGCTTCATTTTTACAATTAAATTGAAAATGTTATCGATTTTGTAAGAAATCAATATTTTTTTTTAAATACATTTCAGAATTTAACCAGCTAAGGGGCTATTTCACCAACCTATCAATAGCTAAAGGTGAGCTATAAGCTAAAGGTGAAATTAAATTGTACCTACTTCAATATTGTTGTCACTGACAATATTGACAGGTGGTGAAACGCAATTTTTTGCTATTGAATAGTTTAGAGATCACATTAGCTTAAATGAACAGATAATGATAGGTTGGTGAATAGCCCCAATGTAGTTAATCTGGCTAATAAACAAAGTCTTGTTAACTTTAATTTAGCTAATGTTACTATAGTAATTAGAAAGACAATTGCCTATTAATAACAAACAAATGTCTAACAAAACAAATGCGAGTGACACAAACAATTTGCAAAGAATGATTAATCGTAGTAACTAATAAGAAATAATTCTTAATTGTCAATTTTCTTAGAAAATTTAGGATCAATTGACAGTCAAGAGGCTTAATTTAAAGAAGATTGATCGTCTTAATAGGTGCGCTGTGAAAAAGTTAAATAAAACAATTTCATTAAGATGAAATCATTTTTACAACGGCAGAAATATCAAAGAAAAATCTTAACGCGAGAAATATAACTACATTTAAATTATCAAAGGCATTTTTCAAGATTCCTGTTACTGTTTTTGTTAGAAAATTCAAAAAAATAATTCAAAATGTAGGTCAAAGATGATTGCTTGATTTATTTATGACTGGCACTTTGCCCGCGAGTCCGTCCGCATGATCTACAAGAATTATGCATTTTATCGGGATAAAAACTACCTTAAATCACTCGGAGATAGTGTAACTTCCTATTAGTGAAAGAATTTTCAGGATCGGATCAGTAGTTTCGGAGATTACCTCATACATACAAACTTCCAAATTTCACCTCTGTATAATATTAGGTGTAGATCATCATCACATTAGCCGAATGCTTCCACTGTCCAAAGTCTATGATTGTAATGACCAGTATTATGTAGATTCCCTAATCATCGTCAAATAATCGGTCCTATGTTGCCTGCATTCTGTTTCTATTAAATGATTCATATTATTATTTCACAATTTCAACAAATCTCACCACAATAAACATTTCTAACATTATAAAACTCTATTGTTTCCTAAAATAAAACTTAAGCAAGCGTTATGAAAAATTCAAAGCACCGTTATTGTTTTCTTCGGTGGAATAAAGCGATTTTTCAAGCGTGCATTAAAAGATTATGATATCGGGCAGAGTTCACGATATTAAAGAAGAAAGAAAAATAAGCAGTTGAAACTTAATCCTACCGTATCCGCTAGGAGCGGGCGAGGTAGGTAGCTACATAATTTTATGTACATTCCATCGAACAATCTAGCGAAACCCAAGCAGAATGCGCGTCAGAAGATAAAGCGATTTCTAATCAAAATCTAATATTATTTGTGTAGATTTCTAGGCCAACGTTCGATTCGTTCCTCTATTCTTAATATTTTATTATATAGCCCATAATTTATTAAAGATTATTGTGATTACACGTTTATTAATAAGCAGTCATAATTATCACTATCAGCTTATTATTTAACAAACTTTGATAAAGCTTTACGTTATGAAATTAATTACACCTAACGTCGTTTACTAAGTTTAGGTTATTATAATAAATTATGCTCTCTCAACAAATATGTTACAGTCGCTAATATAATTTATATTTCAACTTCACGTGGCTTTGTTTACTTAATTATTAATTGCAAATTATCATCAACAATTACCTGCTATTAATTTTGGCGGATTGTTTTGTTAAATATTCCGTGATTGGTAATTTGTTTACCTTTCCTAATTAAAACTACATCAGTTGAAAATGTTTCAGAGCGTAATCATTAATAAATGAAACTCTAAATTATTTAAGTAGATACTCATAAAATTTACTTGACCTTGTTAAAATATAGGGAAAACAATAAAAAATTGTAACTCCACCAACATAAGTGATTGATTTACACTTTGTCCATATCTAAATTATTTGATAGCAAACATTATTATACTTAAATTATTTACATTATAGATATTACTTCTATCTAGATTTGACTCCTATCATAAAACAAGAATATGAAAGAAAAATAAATCAGGTTTCTCGATTACTTTGCCATTAAAAACCACATTTAACTTCGTGAGTATGTAATTATAGCCAAGGCATTCTCTCTCCTCACTTGGGCCGAGGCACTTGGCTGCAATTTCTCGCTCGCAGTGTGTAGACGGTATTGTTTGCTAGAGGACCGCCTCGGGAGAGTCGAGTGCCACACCGGCACACCTACCTGATCGCTATAGCAGTAAAGTAACTCCTTATTTTGTTCCTACATTTATATTACGAGCGCAACCTCTGCTGCAATGCAGAAATTAAATCGTAAAATATAGGTTCTGGCTAGGAATAAGTAATGATATCAGAGTATAATAAACTATTGCTACAATGTTTGGAGAAGTTTATTTGTTAAGTTGCCTCGTGCATTTTGTACAATTCGTACCTATCTTAGAATACGGGGTCACCAATTTATGTTGAGTCCTTTGTGACCTTTTGTGTTCGGGTATCGTTGGAATAAAACTCACTTAACGAGATTAAAAATTATAATTTAGTTCAGACCTCAGATCATAGAAACAAGGAGATATGCCATCATAGCAAATTAGTACGGGAACAACTGATGCCACTTTTAGTACATTTTTCGACACAATCACGCGCATAATTAAGCGCTCCTTGTGAATAAAAAGATCTTCCACGCATTGAACATTTCGCACACCCTCAATCTAACACTGTTAATCGTCACTCAACACTAGCACTAAACTAAAACACTGTATTTATACCATCGATCGTGTTCGGTTCGTCGCCAGCGCGTACGTTTTTAATATGAGCAATTTGCTCAAGATCAGGCATCAAGCTCGATAGCGCCTTGGCACATCTCCTTGTTTCTATGATCTGAGCCTACAAGTTATCTCGCCCTCAACGAGCGGTATCGCTGTGAACTCGCAATCCAACTCCATCGATGTTTAAGATCTTACTTCGTGAACTCACGGGAGTAGAAGATTGTTGAGGGCAACAAAAGGTCATCGCTATGTAGTCCCCACATGTCTAATATCCATATAAATTACAAAAAGTGTAAAAGAAAGACAAGTAAAAAAGTCACGACATCATCTAAATACACAAAAATTTTATCATAATAAATGCTCTACTATAATTTTCAGTTGTAAACTCATTACAATAGCAAGTAATCCCCTACCTAACTATTTCCATAAATAGGCCTATATCCGTAAAGCTCGCGTGGATAATATAATACGTTATTAATATTTTAATTTGGTAAAAGCCCCAGGCTATATCCAGCCAACAGTGGTGTTCGTTAAAATAATATATTGAGCCATATTTACTATTAAAATGTATATTATGGTTAAATGCCATGAATATTTAGGTATAGTTCGCTTTTATTACAGTATTTAACTTTATATTAATACTAAATCTATTAAACAGGTTTATGTCTTCATATTATGCACTGACTTTAAAATTATTGCTTTAAAGTTTTGGATTTTAATTACCCAGTTTTGGGAAGAATTATGAAATTAAAACCTCAAATAAAAATTAACTGGAAAATAAGGCAAAGGATACGACAAAGTTTTATAAATGGAATCATAGTTACTTAAAAGATAATCCCTGTATAACCTCAAAACCTTCATTTAGTTAATAAAGCGTAAAACAAGAAAGCGTTAAAATTCACCGCTTTGTGAAGCTTAAAACTAAAAATTGCATAATTAAAAACTAGTTAAATTAACTTCGTAGCGTCTTACAAAGTTGAAATTATGAAGTTGGTAGCTTTGTCTTAGCTGTACTACGAATTCTCGTCTTAATTTGGGTGAAATTATACTCACAAAAAAGTTAGTTGGAATCACGCAAAAATGGCTGCATCCGTTGAAATTGCTAACAAGTTTAATAATGACGATCGGCCAGGTGTCAGCAAAAACTTAAAAAGTTCACTGCTATGTAACTTTAACCTAAGATGTTATTGTTCTAATTTGAAAGTATTTTTAGGGTTCCGTACCAAAATGGTAAAAAGGACCCCTTATGGTGCGACTTCGTCTGTCTGTCGGTTTGTCTGTCACACCTGCTTATTTCAGTAACTACTTATGCTATAGACTTGAAATTTGGAACAGTTATAAAGAATGCTTGTTCAACTTTATTGCAAATGAAAAAAATCCATAAATATTTTTATTTTTATTGCAAAAAGGGCCGGATTGGGGGTCCGAAATTTCAAAGTGGGGTTACTAGGTCAAGTGACATATGATATGAAAGGGCTTGATCTGCACATTTCAAAATATATTTTTATTTTATTTTATGTCTCACAGTTTTCGACATATGATGAAAAATGTCCAAAAAATACCATTCCCCCCCCTTATCTCCGAAGTTTGTGGGGCGAAAAATCTGAAATAATTAGAGTTGATAGGAATTGATCCAAATATGGCACCAAAAATAAAACGATGTTCCTAACTAGTACAGTTTTTTCAAAATCATCAAAATTCCTTCACAAACAAACTTAGTTATGCGGTCCGGATTTTTTCACTTTAT
Source organism: Thalpophila matura (assembly GCA_948465475.1). NCBI lineage: Eukaryota > Metazoa > Arthropoda > Insecta > Lepidoptera > Noctuidae > Thalpophila > Thalpophila matura. The sequence goes on from OX419185.1 coordinate 15,903,777, forward strand.
ACGTCCAAAAATGATACGGAACCCTCGGTGCGCGAGTACGACTCGCACTTGGCCGGTTTTTTAATTTACTAACCCTAAAAATACGTTCATGTTCAACTTGATAAAGATTCCAGAATACTTGTGCACAACAGCGCATAAGAACTAAGTTACTCCCACAATTTGTTGCCCTCAACAATCTTCTACTCCCGTGAGTTCACGAAGTAAGATCTTGAACATCGATGGAGTTGGATTGTGAGTTCACAGTGATACCGCTCGTTGAGGGCGAGATAGCTTGTAGGGAATAATTTGAAATTTGCCCGAGGCCAATTTTATTATAGACGTTAAATGGGTATTACCAGTTTGGAATCCTTAAACGCTCACTTTAAATGGGAATTAAGAAAATTTCGAGTAAATTCGTTGAGATGTTTTAAACGATGTTGTACCTACTAAATATTTGAGAAACTTCGTTTTACGTTAGGTAGATATATAAACGAAGTTTTGTAATTAATTTGCGTAAAAAGAACTCCAAATTTTATCCCAAAATCCTGTCGAAGACTTTATAAGTTTCAGAAGTATCTTCAAAACTAACTAGAATTCTGTCGCAACTGACTCAGTGATTATTTTCTTCTGTGTTTTACTAAAATAGGTGGGTTAGGTCTTTCCTCAGATCATAGAAACAAGGAGATGTGCCAAGGCGCTATCGAGCTTGATGCCTGATCTTGAGCAAATTGCTCATATTAAAAACGTACGCACTGGCGACGAACCGATCACGATCGATGGTATAAATACAGTGTTTTAGTTTAGTGCTAGTGTTGAGTGACGATTAACAGTGTTAGATTGAGGGTGTGCGGAATGTTCAATGCGTGGGAGATCTTTTTATTCACAAGGAGCGCTTAATTATGCGCGTAATTGTGTCGAAAAAAGTACTAAAAGTGGCATCAGTTGTTCCCGTACTAATTTGCTATGATGGCATATCTCCTTGTTTCTATGATCTGAGGTCTTTCCTTACAACTACCCTAATAAATCCTTTCCTTTAGTCCGGCCTAGAAACGTATGCGGGCGATAAGAAACAGGCTTAGTTAACGTTTTTCTTTCTGTTTTAGATTTGCTTAGAAATGTGTGTTTAAGACATACTATTTCGTATTCTACCTTGGTAACATTCTCGTTATAGTAATTAAGGGTCATATTATTTACTTCTTGGTTATTATTTATTCTTGTTTTTTTCTATTTTGGGACAAAAGGTGACAAAAATATGTACAAATATGAATGTAGGAAGCGGTAATATTTCAATATGACAAGATTCCATCAGCGATATTCTTCATTATTATTATATAACATTTCCTTTATATGTCAATAAAAAGTTATGGTAAGCCATTTTTATATTGTGGTGAGGTGAGTGAAACGCTTGTAGGAAAAGTTACAGTAAATATTATTTTCTTTTGTATTGTCCCAGTTTATTTAAAAGGTCTGGCGAAAACATGAATCTGAAAGGTTTCAATTTTGTTAGCGTCAACGCGCTTTATTCACATGTATTCGGTAAACAAACTTTATCGATGACTACAAAATACGGTACTATATTTGTAAATTGGAAACATTACAGCAAAAAAGATTTTCTTTATGAGGTAAACAGGATTTAAATTATTTTTAAGTAGAGTTTAACGGTGTCTTTCAAGTCACAGTTAAACTTAATTATAAAGGCGAAAGTTTGGATGGATGGATATTTGTTACTCAATTACGCCAAAACGGCTGAACGGATCTGGATGAAATTTGGCACAGAGGTAGACTATAGTCTGGAATAGCACATAGGCTACTGTTTATTACGAAAAACGCGGGCGAAGCCACGGGCAGAAGCTAGTACTTATACATTTTTTCAGTTAAGTACTGTTTTAGAAATGGCGTGGGACTTAGATTAGTGGTTTGTATTAATTAGTAAATTTTCATTAACACTGCCATCTTACATGAACATTGAACATACGGTTGCATGCTTATGCTCATCTACATGTAAGTTACTGGTAGGAGCATGAGAAAACCATCCTGTTCCTAGCAAAGGACCACTTATACAGGGTGGCAGGTTAGACAGTGGAAAAATTTTAAGGGGTCATTGTACTCATCATTATGAACAACTTTTACTATGGGAACAAACCTGAAATCGCGAAAAAAAAATCAGCTGTTCCATACATTTATGTTCACATAACTCAACAAAATGTATGGAACAGCTGATTTCTTTTTTGGCGAGTTCAGTGTTGGTCCCATAGTAAAAGTTGTTCATAATGATGAGTACAATGACCTCTTACAATATTTCCACTGTCTAACCTGCCACCCTGTATATTTACCCTCAATATTACCTAAAATCTAACAGCACTGAGGCCCTAGACAAGTTACTTTTCGGTTATCGTTAGCATCAAACGATAAGCACAAAATGTATGGCAATGACATTACCTGCGGAAAAGTCACGTGACTCACAAATGTCATTTCCATACATTTTATCCGTAGCGTTTGACGCTAACGCTGACAGAAAAGTAACTTGTCTAGGGCCTCTGAAGCGATAATTTTACGAGTTCCAACAGTGGTGGGCTATTGAATTATTTATGAAAACCAACGTCAGCCGGTAATACGACAAGTCACTTGCTTTTAACTTGACAACGATGTCGTGTCACACGCCATAAAGATTGCACGTGGTACGCGTTTGCCCGTAATTTTACACGTATTTCACAAGTAATATTCGCGCCGTAAATTAGATTTTTTAAGTTGAAAGGCACTTTTGTTAGTGGCGAGTTAGAAAATGCTTTTGATGTTTTTCTTTTTTTTTGTGAAACTCTCGGGGCTGTTGGCGATGATTTATTGCTCAATCCTTTTCAAACAGTATTTTATGAATATTGACGTTCTCTACTTTTTGATAAAATAATAAAAACGTTAAATTATAACATCGCAACTATTCGCAACAAGTCGAACAAAAATGGAAAACGAGAATACAGAGGATGATAAAGCTTTTTTAAAATACTGTTTTCTAAGCGAATTCTGAGTTGGCAAGATAGCCACTAGAGATCACTAGTTTTATAAATAGACATGTATGTTAGACACGAACACGACACATAACCCAATACACGATACTTTTGTCTAAAACCATATAAACAGGCAGTCTGTTTAAAAACATTCCAATATCCGCAAACAAAATTCCACAATTTCATATCACAAATAAAGTTTTTGAGAAAAAATTTCAATTCTCTCTGTATAATTTTAAAGTTTAGCTGCTGGAGTCGTGCAGTAAAAACTAAGTGCTTCAGTTTTGGAGGCTAGTATTCTAATAATACTAGACTTGGCTGCGAGACCCGAAGAAGTTTCTTTACCTTCTGAATTTGTATTTCAAAAAAAGGCGGTTTGAATTCTTTTGTTATATGAATACCTGTATTGTTAGTTTCAGCTTTTGAGTACAGCAGCATAAGAAGCTTTGTGCAATGTTGTTTTATATTAAAACAATGCGGAATTTAAAAACAAAATATTGTGGAAACAAAGTACCTATTTTAGTTTTTCGTTTTGTTAGCTTATGGTTCTGTTTGCTATTCTTTTGTAGGTTTCATAAGTGATTTTAAGCGAAGTCAAATTTTGATTATTCTAACATTAAGTAATAATAAAATAGTGGGTTATTTTATTGCAATATCAAATATTTAGAAGTTTAAGATTAAATACGGTTTTTAAACATTAATTAAGCATATCAAGAAGTAAATTGTTCGTGTGAAATTATGTTCAGATATGAAATAATGGTAAGGAACGTTTGCACGTAACTTAACACTAAAATAACACAATATTTATAGCATTAAAACGTGAAGCATTCTGCTAAGTTTGATGTGGTAATGGTAATAGTACTGTATATTATTGCACTTAGGTAATAATAACTCTACAATAAGGCCTGACGATCTTATTGCGCGATTGAGGACAAAGTGCCCGAACGATCAGTGAAGTTTCACAAATTGTTCGCGCGCTTCATCCTCGATCGCACAAAAAAAAACTTGTCTGATGGTGACTTGTCTTGGTAAATGTTGACTGTTTATTTTTCGGGTACATGGTAGTTTCAAAAATATTAGAAACGAATATGGAAATTAACATAAAAAATAATACAAATGAGTCTCAGTAGAATAAATTAACTGACAAAACTGACCCTGCCAATCAATTACATTTCGAAAATCGAAAGTCCGGCCGCTCAACCGGTCAATTCCTTTTGAACCCTTCGTTTAACGTTGCAAATCATTCACTGTCAACAAACATTAGCCGTTCATTTGCAGCCTATTTGTTCAGTTGTTCGTTCATTTAGTAACATCGTTAGTGTACCTTGAAACATTTTTTCCCAAAGAAAAACCTTTTTTTTCGTTCCCCGAGTTAATTTGTTTAAGAGAATGAATGTGTTTAGACAAATGTTGAACATTTTTTTGCGCTTTGTTTGCGCGCAAATGCGTTATTATACAGCGTTTCGCTCTGAGGGAATGAGTTGGTAATATTCTTTTTCACAAATGAGCTTGGATGTTTTAAATTAAGTTTAATGTTCTGGAGGTTAATTTGAGAAACGGAATGGTGTTTCCGTAGGATTAATATTAAGCCTTTAAAATTGCGTTTGTGCATACTTTCTATTTGATTATACTGCCAGCCTTCCTCGCGGGGAAAAGTATTTGTGGAAGTATAAGCTTAAAATTATATTTTCCCTCAATCTTTATCATCATTATCGAATCGTTTGGCTCTGCCACTTATTAAATTTTAAGGGCCAAGTTCACCGAGAAGATAACAGTCCGTTAAATTGAAAACGGCCGTTTAATCGACTTTTCTAAAGGCCAAAGTCATGTAATGGCTAGCCATTACATGACTCTGGCCCTTAGAAAAGTCGATTGAAAACAGCTTTGAGTCGAAAATTGAAAACAGCTGTTTTCAATTTATCGGAGTTTTAACTTGTCGGTAAAGTTGGCCCTAAGAGATACCTGTCTTAGGGCCAACTTCACCTTCTCTTAGGGACAAGTTAAAACTCGACGAGATATCTCGTTCAAATCTACAGCAGCCTGACTGCGGAAGTACCTCCGCCCTACAGAATACCACAGCCAAACAACGCTACTCTTCAGTAGTGTTGTGCTCCTGTGGTGAGTAAGGTCGCCAGAGCTCTTGAGGATGCGCTTTGTTAATAGTGGGGGATCTACTTGTCGCCTAAGCTGTCGCACATTGAATCCTCATTAAAGGGTCGGCAGCATGTAAAGCGGTAGTAAAATTCGGTAAAATACGATATTTTACATAAAAAATTATATTTTACGGTAAAATACAGTAAGATTGGGTAAAAAACGAATTAAACTACTACTAAGAAAAGTTCCGAGTCCGGGGAACAGATGGAGCCACAGTCACTTATTGCGACCAATCATCACCGACCGCGGTTCGCGCATACCACCATTTACCATACATACAATACAGTAGCCGGTAATTTTACCGTAATTTATATAAATTACCGTAAAATACCCGTATTTTACCAGCGTTTTCGGTAAAATTACGCAATTTTGCAACCCTACCTGTGATACTGGGTGATGCAAGTGTTTCATAGACTACGGGAACCGCTTACCATCAGGCGGGCGGTACGCCTGCTTGCCACCATCGTCATTTAAAAAAAACCGGACAAGTGCGAGTATGCCTCGCGCCCTAAGGGTTCCGAAATATGATCATAGATGGCGCTACTGCATACTTCTAATGGCGCCATCTATGAGCAGATGGCTCCACTTATGGTCTGGTGACTGACGGCGGACAACAAAGTGATCCTATAAGGGTTCCGTTTTTCCTTTTGAGGTACGGAACCCTAAAAAAACATAATATTAATTTCAACTAGTGTATTGTGTGTGTTATCAATTGAATACCAATTGTGTATATTGTCATTATTTCGTAGATTATAATACAAATATTACATATTACAAGTACTATGCAATAGTTTTAACTATGGAAAGAGGCTTTTCCCTACTATTGCTTATTCTAACCTAAAACTATAATCCCCAATATTCACTCAAAATTTCCAACTGGGTTATCCTACGTATATCATTAACAAAATACACAATCCCAAACTATACCGACCAAAATCCAAATTATCATACGTAATTCAAACTACAGGGCTTATCACAATAACATACAATCACGAACAAACATCAAGTTACGGAACAATACCGGTTGGAACCGGTTTCGACCGGAGCTATCTAGACTACACCGGTGTGAGATAACAAGGGGTGTTTAACTAACATTGAGCTTGCAGGGCTAAAACAAACAGTAGACGATGTAATTATAACTTCTGAATTTGAGAACGATGACGTCATTGCGACTGTTGCTATGAGGAAATGGAGGAGTAATCGTACTGAGATTACTTTTGGAAATGACCAGACACTCCAAAATAAAATAGTCCAAATATATTTGGTGCAAAAAGACGACATTTTATTTAAGTCTGCTATGAAATAAATATAAATCGTTATTTCTATTATTATATCAATATTCGAATAAAATGCTTAGACCTAATAAGAAAATAGTGTGTTTTCAAATACGAGTATTTTGCCATCCCCTATAGTTCTTTGTGTACTGTAGCTCGCTATGGGTCGGTTGGTACCTAATACTGTGAAGCAATTTTGTATGAATTTTTATCTTTTGGTCGAATAAGGATTAATTTTATTGAATACAACGAAATTGAGCACGCGTTGTACTAAAATCTATACTCAATATAAAATCTATAATCTCATTTAACTTGTTTGTGCAGATGAGATCATAATCAATCGGTGATATATGATTATAATCGGTGATATATGATATATGATTATAATCTCATCTGCACAAACAAGTTACATCACAAAGGCTGAAAAAGCTCATGCTTCCATTGATTAAAAATAAAAATGCCACATGTGCATTCAACATTAAATCCCTCGCCCTATTTGTCTCACCCCCTTATTTCAACCCCTCGTTTAATTTATTTATATCTACGACATCGATAACTATCGGCGGCTTCAACCCCTGATGATTATGTGAAAGTAATTATGATCATTTGCACACGCTATTTGGAATTAATTTATCAAAGGGAAATTTAAATTTAGCAACTTGTCTACTGTGTAATCTGAGGGTGAAGCTGTAGCAGTGTTTTGTGTCTCAATACAGAATTTATATGGTTTTGGATTAAGATTACAAGCTTGCTCTAATCTTAGTCTCTAATTTAAACCAGATGGTTTAAATAGATCACTTTGCTGCTCTTTGAATTCCATTTTTTGGAATGAAAACTTCTTTAGGCACGTTGAGTGATTTTTGGTAGAGGAAAATCGTATGGGTTTGCATCACTGTCATGCTAATGTTAACAGTATGTCTGTAGCTAAGAGTATGACATGTTGCGCTTGGCCAGCAGTAAAAGCATAAATAGGTAGGTAGTAGTTATAAGGGTGGTGTAATTTTCACTTCTGTCCGCAATTCTCATGGCTGTCATTATTTTGTAATCTCCACTAATACCTACAAGATTTTTCATGATTGTAAAAAAAACTGGATGAGTATGTCAACAGTCAATAAAAAAAAAATGTATTCTTGTTGGTCAAAATTATTATAGCTTGGATCAGTATTTAAAATGAAAAACATATAGTTTCGCTGTGCTACTCATTGAAATAGTAAATGCTGCTAAAACTTTCTACATTCAGATCTAAAAGGGTTTCCATGCCATTTTATCAGTTTGCGGCCAGTAAACGTCTATTGACAAGCCATACAATGACGACGAGCTAATATTAAATGGGTAGGACATTCTCTCTCTACAGGCAAATCAAACTTCGCTCCTTGCAAATAGATTTTGAACTCAGTACATAAATTCAGACTCCCTTGGAAGTATCAAATGCCTTTATTAAAAGTAGCCCTTTGCCCTCGGCCCATTTGTCCATTCATCCACGTGGAGCATGATATATTCAGATCGGCAAACATCGGTTGTTGTCGGCTAAATTCGGGGAGACTCAGTCGAGTGTAAACGCTTGGTGCATTGGCTAATATTAGTGACCTGAAAGGAGTTTGAGATTATGTACAAACTGCCTAGATGCTTCTAGACCCTAGACTACCTTATTAGTTGGGTAGTCGCAAGCGCTATTGCTGGATGTAGGTTGCTGGATCGATTCTTGTGTCAGGTAGTGTTATTGGCTTAGTCTAGTCTTTCCTTAGTTCTTTTTCATTAGGATTTTTTTCAATAACACCATGGATTTATGGTCCGGTAGATAAATATAAAGTGCCTGCTATTACATGGGACTCAGAACAGCTGGTTTATTCCTTGGGGAAATACAAGCATAGTGTTATGGCAGATATATGGTACGTTTGTGTTCGGGTATATTTCAAGCGGAAGGTTTGTTGCTTGTGGTACAATTTCTGGCTTCCTGTTCTCTTGGTGGCAGGATCTGAACGACAACAACTCATGGTGAATTAAAAAAATTACCTAATCAGCTAGTTTGATGGTTGGGGATTATGGTACAACAGACGTAGGTAGGTACTTAAGGACTACAATTTGTGGAGGTCAACTTGGGAGTGAGCTAAAATGATAAATTTAGTTGATATTACCCAGACGGAAGAAAACAATTTAGAATCTTTCATCATCATCATCTGCCTAGCCTTTTCCCAAATTATATTGGGGTCGGCTTCCAGTCTAACTAGTTTCGGCTGAATATCAATATTTTACGTGGAGCGACTGCCATCTGACCTCCACAACCCAATTATTGGGTAATACTGGTATTCGAATGTTAGACCAACTGTCAGACTTTTAGGGCTTCTGACTACCCGTAACGATTGTCAAAGATATTCCTATGACAACCGGGACCGACTGCTTAACGTGCTCTCCGAGGCACGGAGGGGTCTCGATGTGTAATGAACGGTCACCCATCCAAGGACTGACCGCGGCAAGCGCAGCTTAACCTCGCAGATCGATCGATCAGCGCGGCTGTCATTTAGCCACGAGCCCCTCTCAAGACTTATCTTTATCCAAAATTATTCTCTTCTCTCTTAACAAGGCTGGTAATATTTTAAGCACTGTTTTATTCAGACTTATCTATTTAAATTCATCGTCCGTATAGAGCCATCGTTTACCCTTCGGTCTAAAAAGAACATCATAACTATCAAATTAATTCAGCACGTATACCACCTAAATGGAATACTGTCCAGCGATTTAGTTTCAATAACGACTGTTAAGCTATCTCCTTGATCGCTAGTTACATAATATGGCTATCTAAGCTGACTGAACGTCCCAGCTATCGGCAGTCATAGGGCGAAAAACTATGTAATTTGATTTTGTAATATCGTTTAACGATACACCCTTTCGAGTAGGGTGTATAATAAAGTCCTATGGGAGGACCTTTTGAGACCTCTTACCCTGTAATTGGGCGTAGTTGCCAACGTTTGGTCGAGTCACCGTTATACGTCATTTATTTTTAGTTGAATAGCTTTTATCGGCAGCTTTATGTTGTCATCATTCGATGATGACGTAAGCTCAAAATGGCCATAGAATTTGAAGTAGATAGATCCTCAAAATATAGGTTAAAAATGTGTTTGATCGGAAAAAAAGAATATGAAAATTGTTGAATTCTTGGCATGTATTTTTGTATCCACTTTCGTTTTGATCTCAAATATTCGTCTCAGATTTGGGTTTTGACGACATATTCAATGTTCAAAGCTACTTAGCTTTACGCACAGAACTTAAGCTAGGACTCAAGGTTTTCGGCCCTTATCTTTGTACGCATTCAACATATAAATATTATATATTAAGATATTTCGCTACTTAAGTTAAAAAATATTTATTGCTACAGTATTCTGAACATAAAAAATATAAAAGGTATGTCGGAAACGTCACGAGTTTCAAACAAAACCGTACACAACCAGGTCAATTAAACACAAACATCATCGCATATATCAAGCGTTTACGGCTTATTTTCCAGTTTCATCCCTCTCACACCTACTACATTAGAGAGAGATGAGTCTACATGCGTTATTTCACCCCGCCGAAAATCGTGGCCGGGAACAATCGTTACATATTCATGAGACATGAAGGCACGGTCCTTGTATATGCGCTTAAGTTATGAACGCAGAGCGAGCAAAAGTGCTGAACAAACAATTGTGTTAGATTATTGTTTCTAGGGAAATGACATTCTCTCATCTAGTTTGGTAAATATTATTTTATGCGATGGTGAAAACGTTTCATATCTTTTGTATATTTTTCTTGTTCCTGAAGTCATTTGTGGTCGGACAAAAGATTGTAGAGAATAATAAGGAAAACTGACGAAAATAGATGTTATTGAATAGAAACGTAGACAAGATTGAGCCATTGAATAGCTTCAAGGAAAAGAAACAATTACTACCGGTTTTCAGCTTTGTTATTGTGATATTATTATTAAACTTTTTAAGAAACAGGTAGAGCTATAATAAAAACGATACATTTTCATTCGATTTTAATATAAAATAGGTACATACTTTTATAACAATTCAAATGAAAATAAAAGTACCAAAGTAAAAGGCAAAAAAAACACACCAAAACTAATCAAGCAAGGAAAAACCAAAGCCATAACTTCAGGAACCAATAAACAAGAAAGCATCTCTCAAAACTTGCGCCCTCGACAAAAAGGTGCGCAATGACCTTGACCCTTCCCCAGGTGTTTACCTGCGGCCCGCATAGCATGCCAATGTGGGACCTTACGTGTCCCCGATATCTTATACACTCCCAGATAAGCAGATTGAAAGAACGGGTATCTTCTTGGTGATCAATTTTAGATTACGCCAGAGACAGAGTAGACAAATACAACATTTCTAGTCTAGTATCTATACTCTATTTTAAAATTGTAAAAAAGTCGTGTCTGTATATTGAAGACTAGCACTTTTCCCGCGACTTCGTCCGCGTGACCCACAGGAACTGTGCATTTTTTCCAGATAGAAAGTAGTAGTAGTAATAGAAAGTACTCAAGTAATAGAAAGTACTCAAGTAATAGAAAGTACTCAAGAAAGTAGTAGTAGTAATAGAAAGTACTCAAGAATATTGCAGCTTCCTATTAGTGAAAGAATTTTCAGAATCGGATCAACGGTACTTTCATACAAACTTTCATTCCCCTTCGCACCCGTTTTGGGGGCGAATTTTCAAAACCCCTGAAACACGTTTAATTATTTGAAAAGAAAAGTCTAAATACCAATTCCCATGACTGTAACTTCAAAACTAACGGTACTTCCATACAAACTTACATCCCCCTTTTCACCCCTTTAGGGGTAGAATTTTCAAAAATCCTTTCTTAGCGGATGTCTACGTCATAAAAGAAACTCACTATCAAAATTTCAAATCTCTATGTTCAGCGGTTTGGGCTCTGCGATGATGAATCAGTCAGGACAAGCAATTTTATATATACATTTATAGATATTCCAGAAAACACAGTCATACCTAAAAAGATTTTATTTTTGTCCGCTTGTCTGTTTGTGCGCGCATCACGCGAAAAGTATTGAACGGATTTTGATGTGGTTTTCACAATTTGATAGCTTAGCGTCCAATTTAAAATTTAAGCCACGTTCTATCTAATTTCGATGTGCTAAACCAAAGATACAGCTTGACCTCGACCTTTAAATGACCTCCGATGTGCTAAACCAAAGATACAGCTTGACCTAGGTAGTACTAGCCACCCTATACTACGGAGGTCATTTAAACTGGTTATATTATTGTAGTCCACGGGCAAAAGTCAAGTTGTTACATAAAAGTCATGTATAATTATTGTATATAGGCTCTACTGTACCTACATATTTGGATGAATAGACTGTCCAAAATAATCTGAACAAATATGAAATAAATCAATGACACGAGGGGTGTTTCAGACTGAACACTGCACGACAACTGTCGTTCTAACAAGAATTTTATGCCACTGTTATAAAGTTTAATTTCTTTAGTTGTTTAAGTATTTACGAATAATGAAGCGAATGACTAAAGGGTATTGGTAAACACTCGAAAGTTGTTGATCAAGATTATGTTAATATATTGGACTTATGAAAGGGGGTGAAACCAAAGGGGTTAAACTTGTGCCATTTAACAAGCAAGGGGTTTACTACGCGCTGTTAAAACTTATCGGTAAACCTTTGTATAGCTACTTCTAAAACACCAGAAAGGCTTGAATTCATGCATGATATAAGGCAATATGAATCACTTTTTTTCAAGATCAAGTGTTACTGAAATACCGTTTGTTTTCTTCCTGATTTCCAGAATTACCATTTTTTTGCCGTAATACCAATATCATCATCAACACCTGTTTGGGGACGTAGAGTGATTACCTACCTATTTGGGGCTTCCACTAGTAGGAAATCCGCCGTATACAGGATGACCATGGGATACGCATGACTTTCGTCCCTATATCTGGGTTACTAAGCATGGGCCCATAACAAGTACAGAAATGAACATAAACTATACCTACATATTCTATGCCTGCAATATTCTCGAAAGTTACCTACCCCAAAGTTTATGGTATTCAAATTAATTACTGGGTATGAAATCGAAGGGATTTCAATTGAATATTTGCCGGGCGTGGAAGTTACTGAAGCGAGTCGTGAGTAGGGATATAATATGTATTAATATCTATTTCATTGTGGTATCAATATTTAGCGATATGTTCATGGGAAGTTTGCGAGCCTCATAGTTTTAATTATGTTCGTTAGTGGTATGGTTACCACGCGTAGTGCTCAGTTTCCACATGAAAAATAATGGGGTATTATGTTTTTTGGTGGATCGTTTTAGAAGCATTTCTTGGTTTGAACCGTGAACCAGCAATAGTAACTGGCTCGTTCCAGTTCCTTTGGCCTAAATCATTAAAAAAAAATACAATACTTCTTGCAAAATTCTTGAAAAGGGGGTGAAACTCAACGATACTTACTAAAAGGGCCCTAGGGAGATACTCATCGCAACAAAAAGCGTGAAATACGCGATGTTATCGCAATTATCATTAAGGGAATCAACCCGTAAATCTGGTGGAGAACCACCCCTCATAACTGCCCTAGTTTAGTAGCAAATCGTTTCAACCCCCTTTTAAGGGTGCGTGCAGACAACTGGTAAGTCAAAGAAGGAAGAAAGGAAGCGACTGATAAGATAATATATTAAAGTTTTTTTCTTATACTGCATTTATTCAATGAAAAGATAATATTTTTTGAATTTTTATATAAATAAAATATTGTAGAAATAGTACCCCACCGGCATCGGGAACGGCCCAAGCTACCACCAAGCGCTTTTATAATTTTTATTGAGTTTCTTTAAGTTTAATAGTATTATTTAACTATAAGTGGATTTTAAGTACCGTATTTTATTTTTATTGTGTAAAATGTCTGACACAAATAATATGATTCTCATAATGATGTATCATAAAAAAGAATTTTCTAGCTTGAAAGACACTTCGCACCTAATCTTTTCTTGCAATTCAGAATTTTTGAAAACGTAAGCGATTTTAACCGACGCTCATTTCATTAAAAGCGACAATATTTTTCTTATTACCTTGAATTAGGTACTTTTGAATAAGTAATTTAATTACAAAATGGTTTCCAAATTTCGTTCACATTTATGTGAAAGTAATTTCGTCGGTATTTGATACCAACTACACCTAATTTTCTCATAATTAGGTATTGTTTTAGGTAACGTGAAGCACTAAATTATCAGTCTTCTGACAGCGGAATGAGGCAGTTAGTAACAAATTGCTTTTCATATAAACCTATTTAAGTAGGTTGTACTCATATATGGCTTTAATTATGTTTTATGTTCGTGCCTTTGACGTAAATCTAATGTTGAGTTTGAATTACCTATTTCTAAGCCTGAGTTACCTGCCTTTGTAAACATGTCTAGGGATCGGTTGTTTCAAACCGTCTGTCAGTCATAAGTCGGATCATCGGATAATCGGATGCATACTTACCTAAAGTAATTTTTTCACTACGAAATTATAGAAGCGGTGTTTTTTAAAACGTTTTCACATAATAGGAATTCTAACTGTGTCGTGGGTGTGATTTTCCCGTACGGGAATCGAACCCGCATATAGAGCTCAAGAAGGGAAAAAAGACGCACCATCCCACTTCAAAAATCATGGATTAAATATTCTTGCTTATTTTGCTTTTGGATGAAATATTAAAAAATATTTTAAACAGCGTTTAAAAATAACCATTACCCCAATAAATACGACGTATAATAACGGTTTAACAATCCTGAAGACATCATAAATAAAAATAAGAAAAAAGGAAACTTTAAGTACTTTGTATCGTACATATTGTGTCCACGTCTTAGCCGCCCCATTTCCGTCTCAAAATCTTTTCTTCCCTTTTATCTTTTGACGGAAGAAAGAGAAAATATATCTCGGCTTTTATGTTTTGCGTTTTGAAGTGTTCATTAGAAGGGCCGCTCTTTGGCTGTACGGAGTTTCCTGGCCGTGACCTCTTTATGTTCGTAATGATGTGTTAAGGCTGTGGTTTCAGTTATTGCTATTCATATTCTTTAATGTGTAACACTCAAATGTTAAATACAAAGGCTTAACTTCAAATTGAGTTTTCTATAGACAGTTTTGAGAATATGATAATACAGATAAGTGCACAATTGGCTAACGTATTTATTTTTGTATTGTTTCGAGAAAAAAAGATGAGTATACGTCATGCCAGAGGATAATAATATATATACTCTGTAGCTTACATAGAAATTATCCATATCATTGGACAAAATACACACATCAAAAGTGTCTAGGGATGAAGCATTTTTATGCGGATTTCTTGAGATTGAGATGTGGCTTTGTAATAAATTTATGATTTTATAAATTTATATGGATCCTTTTTGGTGCATTTCATAATTTGAATCAGGAACTCTCAATCAAATTCGAGTAAAAGATGAAAATAAACTGTCAATATTTTCCCTATAAAAACATACAACGCATTGAAGACATTATTAGTGCTACTGTTTCCCTACTACTGATTAAAACCAACGTTATTATGGAGCGGCGACGTCATTTAAGCAGGGAAGAAATGCTCAGAGCCGTGGGAATGATAGAAGCTGGTTCCCGGCAACGTACTGTAGCTTTAGCTCTGAATACAAGTCAGAGTGTTATCAGTCGACTTTGGACACGTTACCGAAGCACCGGTACCGTGGCTGAGCGCCATGGAGGACGGTATCGCTGCACCACACGGAGACAAGACCGATACATTCAAATCTTAACTCGAAGAGCTCCAACAATAACCGCCATGATGTTAGCCGTGAGGCTTCATCACTCTTCAGGGAACTTAATTAGCGACCAAACAGTCAGAAACCGCTTGCATGAAGTGAACCTTCATTCCCGAAGACCGCTACGGGTACCACCTACTTATAGCAATGCACAATCGTAGGATTCGATATCAATGGGCTCTTGAACACAGAAATTGGGCAGAAGAACAATGGCGTTTCGTGTGCTTTTCTGATGAGTCTCGTTTTGGTATGAGACCGGATACAAGACGTATACGACACTGGAGAACCCCTGGACGCCAACAGCGATTAAAATCCTGCCAGGAAGTCCATCCTTATAGTGGTGGAACCATCATGGTATGGGCGGGTATTTGGATCGGCGGAAGAACTGAGTTGATTTGGATCAGAGGCAACCTCAACGCTCAAATTTATGCTGAGACGATTGTATCAGACGTCATCGTTCCTCTACAAGTGCAAATCGGTCCCTTATTTCAGTTAATGCATGATAATGCACGACCGCACACCGCAAGAGTTGTAAGACAGACTCTCGCCGCAGCTAACATCAATGTCCTGCCCTGGCCTGCTCAGTCGCCAGACTTGAACCCGATTGAGCATGCATGGGATATGCTACAGAGAAGAGCTCTGCCGAATATGGAGGGTATCCAGTCGCAAGAAGACCTTTTTTTGTTGTTGCAACGAACATGGGCGGCCATTCCACAGCGTGATTTGGATGAACTTATTTTGAGTATGCCAAACCGATGTTCTTGTGTTGTTAGTGTTCGCGGTAGAAACACGGATTATTAATTGTTTAAGTTACCCAATAAAATTTTAAAGAAAACTGTTATTTCAGTCTTTTTTTCGAACTTTAATGTTAGTGGTTCAAATGTCAAAAATCCCTTTATTAGGAAAATGGCAAATTTGTTTATTAATGCAAAGGTGACTTGGTTTATCGTTACTGTGACAAACGAAAACACTTTATTTGATGAATCCTTAAAGAAAATTTTAATTAATATCAATCAGGAGAAAAGTTATTGCAAAAATATATGTTGATCCCTAGATACTTTTGATGTGTGTATATGGAACAGCAGATTTTTTTTCGTGATTTTCTGTCATCATTGAAGAGTTTTTTCTATACAATTCTACAGATTACAAAATTATAAATTAAAAAACTATTTTAATCAATAAAAAAACATTGATATTGCGGGGGAATTCCGGAGTAAGTGCAGTGATAGCCTAGTGGTTTAACCATGTGCCTCCCATGGCGAATGGTTCAAGTTCGATCTCGAGGCACGCACCGCTGACTTTTCAAAGTCATGTGCGTATTAGAAATTAATTATCACTTGCTTTAACGGTGACGGAAAACATCGTGAGGAAACCGGCATGTCCTAGAACCAAAAATTCGAAGACATGTGACGTCCACCAACCCGCACTGGGCCCGCGTGGTGGACTACGGCCCACTCCCTCTCACAGAGAGGAGGCCTGTGTCCCAGCAGTGGGAACATTATAGGCCGATTATGTTATATATATGTATTCCGGAGTAGGTACGTGGCCCGAAACACAAAAACATATAGGTACCTACTCGAATTTACGACCCTTCTTTCTGAAATCGATGAAAAACGAACTTCTAATATATTTGACTGGATACCGAACCGCATGCTATCTAAAAGTGCATTTTAAACGTAAAGGTAACAGATGTCTCAATTTTACATCCAATCGACGGCATCAATTTGGCATACACTCTGAAATTCAGGACTTCATTCCACGCGAGGTTGAATTCGATTGGATTCCTAATTGTATCGAAATTGGTAGATTTCTAGGCAGTTTAATGCATTGTAAAGAAATCATGGCACCAGTCATTGGGTGTTAAAAATGTACTATTAGAGATACTGTAAGTTATTTAATAATAAAGTTTATGTAATATAAACTGTCGTCTGTCGCATTTGAAAAATCAACCTCCTAGGGCTAACATGCGCGCCACGACAAATTTTGTCGACTGTTTTGTCTCGCTCTTACTCGTGCAAATATGAGACAAATGCACGATAAAAGCGTCGACAAAATTTTGTCGCGGCGCGCATGTTAGGCGCTCTGGAGGTCAAAATCAATTGTCTTTTTTTTGCGACAGACGAAGGGATAAGCCATTTTTCAAAAACAACTGACACAGGCAGGGTTTGAACCCGCGACCTCTGTCTGATCGTGGTACCGTGGTCACAGGTTTAAACCCTGCCTGTGTATTTTTTTTTTTTTAATCTCATAAATATTTAATAACATTAAATAAGCAGCATGTTTAAAATTCGCAAAAATATACATTTATAATAAAGTTCATCTCAAAACCACAGGAACATGAACAAGACAAAAAACTGTTTTCAGAATAATATTATCATTTGTTCATAACTGCAACAACTCGGACGCTTATAGGTCTCATGCATAATTCCACAGGTCGACGTTACCTGGCCGGCTGCCAGCGCGGGCTGGCCTAATTCCGGCCTGGACGTATTCTATCAGATATCTAATATGGACCTCTTGGCTGTCTTTTTTGGTCAGTTTTTAGAAGTCAGTAATAATTATATTAGTTAGATATTCGTTGAAAAAGAAAACATCGTGTATGGTTGGGGAACTCCGGTCAGGAACGAAGTTCCAATAAGGTACATAATTTTACACGGTATAATTACGCATATTATTTTCAAATCTGGCGATGCATCCTCCCGCTTTAACGTCTTAATGGATACTGGTCGGAGACCGCGAGCGCGATTGCCGTGAATTTTAGATTTATGGAGGAGATATATCTTTGTTTTTCTTACATGACGATTTCTACTCTTACCGCAAGCCGGGTTAACGAACGAGCTTCGTTTCAAAAAAAATATTTGTTTTTCTTCTTGGCATTTAGAAATTCTAACAAGTCACTGTGAAGACGTTAGCGCTGCGTTTCTAAACTGACAATGAGAAGCTAAATATCTCTCCTTAGTTGTGTTATATGCAGCACTGCACCTTAGTTCTATAAGCAGGTCTCATGCAATCACATAAAACATACGACCATATAACACAAACCTATACTTTTTACCTATATTTCTTATGAGTTACTAATTAAAATGTGGTCCCACCATCAATAACGCTAGTACTTTTACCGATGTGCATGGGCCAATTATTAAAAACAAACTAAACATAATACCTATTTTACTAAACGTTTGATATGTAAGTATCATGATAAAAGCGTAAAAAAAAGTTTAATTAAAAAATAATGTCATTATCACCATCATAATCTTTACAGTTGAAAACGGTTACTACGTAAACCAGAATCTCATGAAAAAAAAAAAAAAACGAGTATAAAGGGTGGCAGGTTAGACAGTGGAAATATTTTAAGGGGTCACTGTACCCATCATTATGAACAACTTTTACTATGGGACCAACACAAAAATCGCGAAAAAAAAATCAGGTGTTCCAAACATTTATGTTCACAAAACTCAACAAAATGTATGGAACAGCTGATTTCTTTAAAATAACCCCTTAAAATATTTCCACTGTTTAACCTGCCACCCTGTATAATGATTTTCAAAAGAAGTACGGTACGAGTTGAGTGAAATTCTCAAAACAGTGCAAGATAAAACACTTTTATCCATTCACCCCAGTGCTGGTAGCTACATTAAATTTTGATCTCTCCTTTTGCCATCAGATTCTGGTTGACCTATACTTGGCATAGCCATCCCAAGCATCGTCACAATGACGAAACAATACAAACTAAAAACTAAACAAACATCCCAAAAAAACCACTCTCAAATAAAGTTTAAAAAACATTACATCCGAAAAAAGAATCCTTTTAAAACATTTATTTTTTCGCGAAAAAAGGCAATTCCGATTTCAATACCTGTTTTGGCTTTTAAGCATTTATTTTACAAATGGCCGGCCCCATTATTATACCCTCGAATACTTTCTGTTTATTAAAATATCCCCCACAAATCAGAATATGATCCGATCCTTACAACACAATGGTTTTTACGATTCAATAAGGGGGGATGTGATTGGAACGGTTCGGATTCTACTTGAATAATAGACTTGCTATAAGAACTGGATTATTGTTGATGATACTTTATTGTCTGCTCACAATATTTCTATTGGTGGAAAGAAGGTTTTATGAACGATATTTTTTTGTATTGGTTGTTATTTTTTGGGTCGATTTTCTTGAAGGAGTCGTCAACAGTTTACAGTATCAATAACAGTAAAGATGGTGTCTAAGTTTTTTTTTTAATATCCGAACTTCACTCATGTGACTGTTTACAATAAGAAAACTCACTTGTTTTTCAAGTAAATCATTGCGGTCTCACCTTGAGTCTTGACACACTCAAATTAAGTTTTGTGATATTTACTATTTTTGAATATAAAGTACCTAACTAACGCATGTGGGATGTGAAATAAAATTGTTTGGTCTTACGCAAACAATATTATTTTGCAATTTGATAGAGAACAACTTTGAAAAAATACAAATAAAATATGTGACAGTATAGAATAGACATTGGGTCGTCGTATTGGCCAGTATTGCCATTTCCTTTTATATTAATTGTCTCTTTCACTCTCATACCATTTTACTTGCTCCTGTCAATTCACATGTTGTATTTCATGAAAATAAAAACAGAAAGATAAAAGCAACTAATGAATATTAACTATTCATAAAAACCTTTTAAAAGCTTTTGGCTTATAGAAAACTAGTGTACCATAAAAGAGCGAAGTTTAATATCAATGCAACGTAAATAAACAGTAAAAGATGTTTTTCTTTTCCCAGAATACGTATGTTGTTCATTTTTCTTTTCCAACTTTATAGCTGTATGATTTCCTTTTTTTGTTTAGCTTTTGCGAATACTGTCTATGTAAATAAAGTTATCGGGGTTTATTACGGATGTTTATTTAATTATAAATAGGTATCCGTAAAAATAACTGATAATTTAATTATAGTAATGGAGATCAGCAGGATACAGGCCACTATCAGTTGTCACTATCAGTTACCAGCCTGCACTAAATTCTAGATTCTTATTTATTAATAAGAATCATAATTTTAGTGATACACTGAGCTCGTTTTCAATGTGCGTGTTCGTACTGGCTTCATATTATATGTAAGCGATTGATTTTTTTTGTTATATTTAAACGAATTTATTGGCTTTTGTGCTCCAATAAATTGTGTTAATATTTTCGTAGATTCTTTACCAATAAGTATGCTCCTGAAAAATGTTACAATAAACATTAACTATTTTATTATTTGTAAAAAATAAAATGAATGGCTATAAAAATTAATCATTTATTTCAGCAAATAAAAATCGATTAAATTGGTGTTAAAAAGTTCCTGCAAGCGTAATGTAACAAGGGATCGTGTTTGCACACTAGATGGGGCCAACGAAGGCCGGGCTTCTCGATAAATAAGGGGAACAAACAAAGAAGGGACCCACAAATTGCCCAGAATTGTTACATATTAGTACCATGAAAGGTATTATAATTTTGAATGTTCTAGAGTTAAGGGTAAAACTCGACAGTACAACAGATAAATCACATAAAAAATATTTTTTTGCGATTACAAACTTAAATTTTGTACAGAACCCTCAAGTCGCGAGTCCTATTCGCACTTGTCCGATTTTTACTATATTTTTTTTTAATGTTGTCTAACTTTACAGCCATTAAAACATTTCTTTTTTTTTTCTTTTTGCTTATGGGATAAAAAAGTCACTACCACAATGAAACCTGACAGCATCCAGTCTTTAAACCTTATGAACTGGGAAAAAAAAAACTGTGTGGTGTGTAAATCAATATTGTACGTAGGTAGCCACAAAAGAACTCGAAAGGGTCAAGTGCTCTTAGGTTTTTTCGTTACGAAACCCCAAAGTATATCGTTGAGGGTATTACAATAACAGTAAGAGCAACTTAGTCTTTATAGCTAGGGAAGTAGAGGACTTTGCAAGGTTGCTCTTAAAGTAAGTGTATAAGATATTTATGACGTAAAACTAACATTTATATTCAGATATTTGAAATAAGTTAAATCTTTATAAAAATATTATGATTTATGTTTTAAACTGCTTTCAAACTACGCTATACTATAGCATTATAGCATATAGCACATAGCACAACAATATCGCGCACCATACATTGTTATGGACATGTTCACCTTCACACTGTACTATATTATTATATTATTGGCTTTGTAATATGGTGCGCAATATTGTTGTGCTATTAGCTATAGGTGTGCTATATGCTATATATTATAGCGTAGTCTGAAAGCAGCTTTAGGGCACTAATGACAAGATAATAAAATGTTTAAAACCTCTGTCAGAAATGGTATTCTCTTATCCGTTTAACGTTGTCATTCTAACAACATCATTTGTGACATTTACAGCATTGAAATTATATCGAAACCAAATCGGAATTAAATACAGGGTGGCAGGTTAGACAGTGGAAATATTTTAAGGGGTCATTGTACTCATCAGTATGAACAACTTTTACTATGGGACCAACCCTGAAATCGCGAAAAAAAATCAGTTGTTCCATACATTTTGTTAAGTTATGTGAACATAAATGCATGAATCAACAGATTTTTTTTCGCGATTTCAGGTTTGGCCCCATAGTAAAAGTTGTTCATAATGATGAGTACAATGACCCCTTTGAATATTTCCACTGTCTAACCTGCCACCCTGTATTTTGAACATTCTTATTTACGAGAATTGGCCTTCTGAACTCGGAGTTCAAACGGGGTTATTATAACAGACTCCATCTTCAAAACTTTACATATAATAATAACCTAGTTCATTTGTTTGTCTCCGACAAAATAACAAAACAATTGTGGTGTGTGACATCACCACTATACAGCGTGTGAGAACTTAGAACTACTTTGTATAGGTACTTATGATTACATTGTTCCACAGTAGGTCGTGAAACAGTAAAGATATTATTCAAAATGCATATTACATTAGATCTGAGCTTGTTACAAAGATCCCTGGGGATCTACCTAGAGAAAACTGGAAATCCCTTATTTTAATCATGTAGGAGAAAAATAAAAGTTTTGGAACGAAATTCCTAAACGCGGCTTGCTGTACGAGTTTTTCCAGTACCTACACTTTTTCCTTACGTGACGATTTCTACCAGTCTGTAGAAATCGTCACGTAAGGAAAAAGTGTTATGCCCTGCGACTTTCTCTCTCACTCTGTCTCTTTCTATTATAGGGTGGTTGCATAGAAATACAGTGAATAAACGAATAGGTATGACCTCAGATCATAGAAACAAGGAGATATGCCATCATAGCAAATTAGTACGGGAACAACTGATGGCACTTTTAGTACATTTTTCGACACAATTACGTGCATAATTAAGCGCTCCTTGTGAATAAAAAGATCGCCCACGCATTGAACATTCCGCACACCCTCAATCTAACACTGTTAACCGTCACTCAACAGTAGTACGAAACTAAATCACTGTATTTATACCATCGATCGTGTTCGGTTCGTCGCCAGCGCGTACGTTTTTAATATGAGCAATTTGCTCAAGATCAGGCATCAAGCTCGATAGCGCCTTGGCACATCTCCTTGTTTCTATGATCTGAGGGTATGACAAAGTAAACTTAATTTAATTGTTCATTTTATTGTACCAGTTTCCCTTCACCTTTCGCCACTACCTCTGTCTAACCATTTGGGGAATATAGGCGCGATGTTCTGTTATATTAGTGATGCGCTTAGTACCAGTAGGCACTAGTGTTGTGTATTCCTTTGTCAGCAAACACAGCTTTAGAATTAAGCCGATCTACTTTCGAGAACGGCTGAATTTAGATCCACAAATCGGCGCCATTTCGAAGCTCTATGTAGGCATTAACATCGTGTTCGTCAAATGGAAGTGGCATAAAAGCTGCTGTGTTTGTAGATGTATGTATTGTTCATATACCTTGTGAAAATTCTTGTTCTGTACCGGAAAATGTTATTGCATAATTTATTAAGCCATTTCTGAGTATAATACAATCGGTCTTCTATAATGATGTATTCCCAAAATAAAGGTTGTTATTTTACCGCCAGCCTTTTTTTATTTTTAATAATGGAAAGTTTTCTTACTTCTGTTTCACTTAGCGTTTTTTCTGACTTTTTTTATTTTTGCTCGGCTCCTAAGGGCCATAGCGTGATGTTAAATAGCCTATACTATTCCTCATAGAACTGGCTAGTGGCTATCATATACAAAAAGTTTATTTCGAATCCGACCGGTAGTTTCAGAGATTAGCGCGTATAAACAAAAAAAGAAACTCTTCAGCTTTATTATATTACTATAGATTTTTCAGCTTCAATATTTAAGGCATTTTCCTTACAGGTCCCGTAAAGCTTTCTACTCAGTACACTCAAATAAAGTCCACTAAAGTCCAATTAATCATTCATACTTAATAACCAACACAAAAAGTTACATATCAATATTATCTCCTACATACACGATTCCGCATTGTCCGTGTTTTCGTTCGTGAATCCGTATTACCGGGCCGTATTGACCATTGCAATATCTCACAGTCTTTTTATTGGGCCGGGCTTTTTTGCCAGAATTTGTGGACACATTGGCTACACACAAACGAAGCGGCCTCTTTTTGCGAACTTTTCTTTTTTTAAAGGGGTATTGCCGTAGTTTTTTGTATGTTTTTGTAAGTTAGTAGTTGTGGATAATGGTTTGTTTATTATGTCTTTAGAATTGTTTGCGTTACAGACGGATCAATGATCACAACTAGAGTTTTATACTGTTAGTTTGCTAAAAGATACTAGAAAATCTTTCTTTAGATACGTTTGCTTTTCACAACTTTAAATTATTATACCTACAGGCGTGATGATGTTTAAGAGCTATGTACAACAAACAACAGTGTATAGATGACGTTATACGTTTCATGGCGCAAAAGGAAACGAACAGATTGGCACTTGACGGAAACAATTTCAATACATAGCTGTATTATTTGGTATCTGAAAATCGATTTGTACTATTTCCTGATCAATGGTGTAAACAACTAACTTTCATTCAAATAAAAGGTAAATCCAAAGCGTCAGAGGAACGACATTTAGCCCCGTATTCCAGAACGATACTTGAGCACCGATCTCTGCTATGAGCATAGATTTAAAGCCATTTGATTGGTTGAAATCTATGCTCAAGCAGAGATCGGTGCTCGAGCATCGTTCTGTAATACGGGTTTTAGAGTCCTTGTGATTGGATGTGATTAGAAAGATAAGTCATACAAAAAAAAGGGTATCTTTTGTTCCTGAAGAAAAATTCATTGTAATCCTTCTTTGCGTGATTCCCTTTAATACTTATCAAATTCATAAAGAGAAAACTTTGTACGCCTTTTTTATTTTAAGCATATTGCGCGCACGGCGGAGTGTGAGATTTGGCATAGGTACTAAGTTAAAATTTATATGGAGAAGTGCCGAAGTTAAATAACGCTCAAACTTAAAAAAATAATATATTATAGTCGAATTTCCACCACAAAGTTACTAGTAAATACTTAACGAAAAGTTAAATAAAAGAAATTGAGTCGCTACAAAAGATGGAGGACCAATAAAGCTGCAAAGGAAAATAACTAGGAAAGTAGCAGTTATATGATACAGAGAGGGAGTATAATACCTTGATGTTACAGTGACGGCTTTTACAGACGACACAAAAGAAGATTTTCAACTAAACTTCACTTTTTTCGATTGTTGAACGACGAGATGCGGAGCATCACTTTTCACAGCAAAACGCGGCCATTACAAATCTCCAACGTTCCAATTTCAAATGTTGCATTTTAAGCGCGGGGTGCAGTGGCATCACTTTATGATGTGTTGAAATTACGCGGGATGGCGCCACATGGTATAGCAGTCTCGCTTGCACACGGACAAAAGCAAATATGTAGGAAGGGGATGGGGATAAGAAAATACAACAAT
Organism: Thalpophila matura; assembly: GCA_948465475.1. Classification (NCBI taxonomy): domain Eukaryota; kingdom Metazoa; phylum Arthropoda; class Insecta; order Lepidoptera; family Noctuidae; genus Thalpophila; species Thalpophila matura. The sequence goes on from OX419185.1 coordinate 15,928,848, forward strand.
TAAATGCTTAACAAAAGAACAATGATATTAAATCAGCGTAACCAGAATCATCATCTGCTGCTGCGACTGACAGTCTCTGCTGTCGCCCAATAGGCCTAGAGGGTAGCGGTTGGCAGTCTTTTAGCAGGCAGGGGACTTATTCATGATTTTGAACTTACCGGTGCCAATGGTATAAAAACCCAAAATGAGACCTTTATTTCAATACAGTCGTGGGTCGCGAGTTGCCGGCACGAGTCTTAAGCACAAACGTTACCTGTGCATTAGTTGATTTTTCGGTCTCTTTGGCAGAATAAAGAAGACGGGAGGCGCCGAGGCTGCAAGCGATTGGTTTGTCGCCTATTGGACTATTCTCTATTACGTATTGTCTATTGTCTATTGGGCCGAAAATGTACATGCGCGATCTGTGCTCATGACTCACGCTGATACCTGTCAGTGGCGAAAGGTCCCTACAATACGATTCTTACCGGCTTCCCTATGAAAAATAGCATAAGCAGTATTGCCTACTTTTATTAATTAACTTTTCGTGGCCAGGTAAGCATTTGTAGCTCCGGCTTACCTCTTACAAAAACTGACCCTTCGCCACCTGTACCTACCTACCTGCATGTTGAAAAGTTAGTTCCGGTTGGCATACGAATAAGTATTTATGACAGAAGCCTACAAATCTGACTGATCTAAACTTAGAGGTTATTAATTGGTAAATGTTAAAATACTTTTATTCAGCCGCATTTAATTAGACTGAAAGTCGACCTTAATTTAGTTAGGAATAGGCGATGCAGATGATGCCACGTGGAAACTCTTAGTTACTATTAAACCTGGTTTATGAGTACCCAGATCATTTGTACAGATAATCTATTTCACGAAGTCCGTTGGGTTATGAATGTTGTCAGGCGTGCATATATACAATGCTTTAGTGTGCGTAAGCGCGGCAGCGCTCAGTCACGATCGCAACGCGGTCGGTACACATTACACACACAACGAAAGTTAAACGGACTTCGTGAAATAGAATATCTGTAACATAAAGAAACGATATTAATAATTATAATTTCACAATTAGCACATTGTTTTCTTATCATGAAAGGCCCGTATCCTTTGTTTTCCGTTCGCCCCGTATCGTCGCGTGGAACAATAATAGTCATTTATCAAATAATAACAATATGCAATTTTTCTCTCATTGTCGCCGCGAGATAAATGATGAAGAGATAGTAGGTATAATGACTGGCGTATTTACGGCGCTTCATTTTAACATTCTGTATTGTTTTTGTTCAATGTCCTTTGTAAAGGTGGAGGTATCGTTTTCAAGCTTTAACATACAGAGGTTACTTATTTATTTATTTATTTACGTGCCTTTCATAAACATTACAGTTCCCCAATTCGTTTACCTAAGGCCCAGATATGCATATACAAGTGAAAATGATCTTAAACACAAAAAATACTATAAATTACATACACATTACTAAATAACTATTTAATTCCTAACAAGATTAATTTATTTTCCCACTAACTCCATTGCCGCTCTATAGTAGGTATGTCAGCAATACGTTACGGGGATGTAGGAGAGATCATTTGTAACCAAATGACTTCTTATGGCCCCTATGTAAGTGTCAACCATTTTTGAGTAGGTAATTTATCCTACTAATATTATAATTGCAAAAGTTTGTGCGTGTGTGGGTGTGTGTGTATGTTTGTTACTTCTTCACGCTGAAACGGCTGGATGGATTTGGATGAAATTTGGCGCACAGATAGATTATAGTCTGAAATAACACATAGGCTACTTTTATCCCGAAAAACGCGGGCGAAGCCGCGGGCGGAAGCTAGTCATTTTATATTTTTTTAAGATATGAAAATTTACAAACTGCACCCGCTACAAAAGTGTCCTTGGTGTGCGTACTTGCGCGCAGATACGGTGGCGGTAAATGTGTCACGTTTCAAAATTGGCGCCAAAATTAACGTAACGCAACACAAGGGTATGTCTGGTGTGCGGCCCGGCTTACAAGTAATCATAATAAATAGATTTAAGTATCCGCAGCCACGCTTAAGAGCCATTTCACGTTTTGTCACCTCTCTCGCTCGCACAGAACCATATTCTTAAGAATGTTAAATGAAAAAATGCATTTTTGAAAAATGTAATTCATTATTGTTCTATAAAATAATATTAATTTAACAGGTAAATATTAAAAACACATTTCTACTGTGTTATCTAATCAATTTAGCTCATTAACTATTAGGATTTGTTATTGAGATAAGTTCAACTCGCGAGTTTTTAATCATTTTATTTGAGTTTTTAATATTAAAGTTAATATTATTTTGTAGAACAATAATGAGTAACATTTTTCAAAAATGCATCTTTTCATTTAACATTCTTAAAAATATGGTTCTGTGCGAGCGAGAGAGGTGACGAAATGTAAAATGGCTCTTAAGCCATACCTGGGTGATTTTTATCGGGCCCCCCTTTCGATATTATTCACTAATACAGCTAATTTGACGGCGTTTTCAACCCTTAATAGAAACAGTAGCCGTATCTACCTCTTATCAATTTGCTTAATGAAGTGCAAGCCCTAATTCAGGGTTGGCAAACTTCCAAACGACGCTAACTTCACGCCTATACACCGACCCAGTTAATGTCAAACATTTGTTATGTTTGTTACACACGAAGCGATCGTTGTACATTGCTGTTTTAGCACGAAACTTCCAACAAAAGGTGTTAATGAAACTAGCAATGGATTGTGTGGTTATTGTTTAAGTTTTTATGGTAGTGGAGGTTTATTGGTTTAGAAAACAAATACGATTGCTTATCTTTACGTTTGAGGTATAATACTGGTGAGGGTGATTGAATTTTTATTACGATTGCACCCGATATGCTGTTGGTTTAATATTTTGAAATTTCTGACAAAATGACTGGGAATTTTCAAGGATTGTTTATGGAAATCGACAATTTTCAGTGATTGACTGTACTTCAGCTCTCTGGGACTGACCGGTGCTTGTTGGAACATCTTCACTATAGATAGTTTGTGCTTAACTGCGTGCTTTGTAAAGGCGAACACAATAATGCTTCACGTCCGAACACGCAAGAACAATGTTCGCACGCTCTAGTGCCGTTTACATCAAGCGAGCGAGCATTTTCAAAATATTCTATAGAGTCTTTGTGAACGCGAAACGATGACGGGACGCGATCGAAGTCATGCTCTACGTCTGTTTACACTAAAATAATTTGATAGAGTGGCGATAGAATGAGCATTCGCTCGTCTGATGTCGGCCTTTAGAATGTTGGTGAATGAATGCTCGAGGTGCATTGCACCGGTATCTAAAATAAACAACATATGACAGTTACGTCGTCCCGTGTAATCTAAATATTAAAACGTGGAGAGAAAACTTTGTTCTCCTTTTTAAGCATATTGCGCGCACGGAGGCGTGTGAGACTTGGCATAGTTAGATTTTATATGAAAAAGGAGTGCAGAAAGCTAAATAAGATATAAGGTCAAACTAAGTGACCACTGTGACCCGTATTATAAAATTATTCAGCAAAAACTATTTTCTCAAAACAGTGAGAAAGTCAAACTTAAGCTAAAAGAAAAACTAGACTCAGTACAGTCTGGCTGCCTTCCAGACGAAACTAATATTATAATAACAAGTTCGCTAAATGTACAAGTCTTAATTGTATAAGTTCAATGTCTTGTCTGCTTCCTGAGAAGATCTGATTTGAAAAGTTTGGATCGATTTGTTTGCGAAAATTTGGTGTTTGAGAAGTTAATTTATTTCTTGCTGATATGATGCTAAAAGTTACTGCTGTTTTACTGTGTATGTTTAACATTAGGAGTCGTGTATCTTTACCAATGTTGAAGCAAGTCAATGCACTAATCACACATGCCTAACTTTTTTTTATATTTTTTCGAGGTGGAAATCCTCATAGATATCCCCCACCCTGGGAAGGGCGGAGGGGTCTGTCAGGCTCTTACTGACTAAAACCACCCCGGTGTTCCTCTAACTACCTGTTACCGGAGGCGCGGGAGTCGCTCGCGCATTCGTCCTCACCCCTGGCAGATATTGGCCCACCAGATGTCAAAGGCGGGCCCCGTCACCCTCTGCGGCCGTCACCCTACGGCCGCAAAATCACACATACCTTTACCTATGTTATTTTTAACCAACCTAGCAAAACGCATAATAGACCAAATGTATTGATTCTTAGAACACCAACGCGCATAAATTAGGTTTGCGTGAACTTCACCCTTTCGGTACAAGACTTTAGAAGCTTCTTTTCTGTTATTAAAGATCGTCTGTTTAAGGATTGAAAATGTAGGTGCCTAAAATGCACTTTTATGACCTCCTCTCAAAAACGAAGTACCTACTTACTATTATTATATATCACTCACACATCTACAATACGACACGTACCCCGACAAGTACGCTAAATGCATAACAGAGCGGTGAGCTTAAACTGTCCCTAGAGCTCGCATTGTCTCGAGTGGTGATAAATTGTTAGTACCATTGCTGCGTCACTGTGTACACTGCGCTTCACTTTAATTGGCACACTTGTGGCCTTTATAGTGGCTTGCTTTAGTGTTGCCGTTTATTCTGACAGAATTTCAAGGCACAGTACGCGGCAGTAAAAAAGATAGGTAATCAGCTAGCTTTGGCTTTCTTCAAGAAAAAAATCACTTATCTACATGAAAAATGAGCATAAATACTCAATAAAAACCGGCCAAGTGCGAGTCGTACTCGCGCACCGAGGGTTCCGTATCATATTTGGACGGATAAAGTGAAAAAAACCGGACCGCAAAACTAAGTTTGTTTGTGAAGGAATTTTGATGATTTTGAAAAAACTGTACTAGTTAGGAACATCGTTTTATTTTTGGTGCAATATTTGGGTCAATTCCTATCAACTCTAATTATTTCAGATTTTTCACTCCACAAACTTCGGAGATAAGGGGGGGGGGGGGGAATGGTATTTCTTCATACATTTTTCATCATATGTCGAAAACTGTGAGACATAAAATTAAATGAAAATATATTTTGAAATGTCCAAATCAAGCCCTTTCATATGATATGTCATTTGACCTAGTAACCCCAATTTAAAATTTTGGAACCCCACTCCGGCCCCTTTTGCAATGAAAATAAAAATATATTTGGTTTTTTTTCATTTGCAATAAAGTTGAATAAGCATTCTTTATAACTGTTCCAAATTTCAAGTCGATAGCATAAGTAGTTGCTGAAATAAGCAGGTGTGACAGACAGACAGACAGACAGATGAAGTCGCACCATAAGGGTTCCTTTTTTACCATTTTGGTACGGAACCCTAAAAACGAAAAAATCGTCGGACTTGCCCTCTAGGCATGCCACTGAGAGCGTCATCTCTGTCGCACGAAGCACTAGGCCGCGGCCGCACTGGTACGGCGATTGCGACGCGACGGTGATTTCGTGAAAACAAACTCATATAAACATAAATGTTGGTGACCGCACTACAGAAACGACAAGCAGTGCGGCCACCGACATATATCTATACTCTACTAATATTATAAAGAGGAAAAAAATTTTTGTTTGTTTGTTTGTTTGTTTGTACCGAATAGGCTCCGAAACTACTGGACCGATTTTAAAAATTCTTTCACTAATAGAAAGCTACATGATCATTGAGTAACAAAGGCTACTTTTTATCCCGAAAAAATGCACAGTTCTTGTGAGCTACGCAGACGAAGTCGCGGGCGAAGTGCTAGTATACTATTTAAGTGCTAGTATACTATAGTACCTACTATACAGGGTGAATTGTTCAAGTCGGCTTGGATGGCCAAATCCGAAACTATAAGAAATAGCGAAAAACACTCAAAGGAGTCTCGGGGCCGATTTTGATTAAAAATAAAACTGCATCAATAGATTTTTTTAAAATCTATTTTCCTAGCCAGGAATCGAACCCATCGATATTGGAAAAAATATAGACATGCTGTATTATTGTACTATTCGATAGTGTCGCTAAAAAGGATTAAAGTCTGGGAAGTAATTACATATGGCAAACTAAAGGAAAGGGTTGATTTTTAATAAACGAATTAATATTTTAAAGTATTCATACAATACCGTAGAAAAATTAAATAGTATTTTCTTAAAAATCAACACTTTGGTTTGCCGTGTCATTATTTCCCAGAATTTGATCCTTATTAGAGACACTATCGGATGATATAATAATACAGGGTGTGTTAATAATGTCTTAGGTTTTCGCGATTATTACACATTATAATAAAACAAGTTTAAACGGATTAAATCGCGTATACAGGGTGTTTTCTTTTTCAAAATCAACGGGTTCGATTCCCGGCAAGGAAAATTATTTTTTCAAAAATGTAATGATGCAGTTTTATTTTTAATCAAAATCGACCCCGAGACTCCTTTGAGTGTTTTTCGCTTCTTATAGTTTCGGATTTGGCCATCCAACCCGACTTGAAAAATTCACTCTGTATAAGTTTGTTTTCACGAAATTGCCGTCGCGTCGCAGTCGCCGTACCAGTGCGGCCGCGGCCTAACAGTCCGGTGTGACAGTCTGGTACACTGAATGACAATATTTGTACTATTTTCACCGGCTATGGGTATTTAACCTACGCGGATGCGTATGTACATGATGTTGTTAAATATTAAAACGGAAAAAAATGTCCCGCGACTAAAATATTAAATATTATTGGTCTAACAATGCCATGTAGTATACGGTATCATTTAATGTGATAATTTGATCTCTGTATATGTAATACATACACAGGTTAATATTGTTTCAACCCTCAGGCAACCACAACATTAGGATCACCCCTTATCATAATAGAATCTTACACCGATCTTTGAGTGTATGATCAACAAAACGAGTAGGTACCTAGTTATGTAGAGGTTTACTATCTCTAGCTTATTCTTTACAATGCGAACCAACAAAAGAAATAGGAACGTCAACGTTCTTAAACTGTCAACTATCACTTGAAAAGCAAGCTTACAAAGAAAATTAATTTGCGAATAATATTTTTTTTTCTCACTTTTTATAACTGAGTCTTAGTTTTACCAAATCTATTTAACGTAAACGATTTTTTAATACAAACAGCTAAAATGTCACAATATGATGCAAGGTCTTTCCTATTCTTATAAAATAAAACAATTTTAATTTATTTGAAAAGCATTGTAGCTATACAGGGTGTCCACGGCCATGTCACTTGAAGGGAAAGTACTTTAAATATTGTAGATAGGAAGTTTTGCTTCATGTAGACTTCACTTTATTAAATTAAAGAAACATCGTAATATTTGTTATTTTTTTCAAATTCGCCTACTATCTAGCTCACAGCAAAGGTGCATTCAAATAGTATTCTAGTGCATTTATTATGCACATAAGGAAAACAGTGTAAAAATACCGGCCAAGTGCAAGTCGTACTCGCGCACCGAGGGTTCCGTATCATTTTTGGACGTATAAAGTGAAAGAAACCGGACCGCATAAGTTTGTTTGTGAAGGAATTTTGATGATTTTGAATAAACTGTACTAGTTAGGAACATAATTTTTGGTGCAATATGTGGGTCAATTCTTAACAGCTCTAATTATTTCAAATTTTTCGCTCCGCAAACTTCGGAGATAAGGGGAATCTTATTTTTTCAGACATTTTTCATCATATGTCGAAAACTGTGAGACATAAAATAAAATGAAAATATATTTTGAAATGTGCTGATCAAGCCCTTTCATATGGTAGGTATGCCATTTGACCTAGTAACCCCACTTAAACATTTCGAACCCCAACTGCGGCCCCTTTTACAATGAAAATACAAATATTTTTTTACTTTTTTTCATTTGCAATAAAGTTGGGCAAGCATTCTTTATAACTGTTCCAAATTTCAAGTCGATAGAATTAGTAGTTGCTGAAATAAGCAGGTGTGACAGACAGACAGACAGACAGACAGACGAAGTCGCACCATAAGGGTTCCTTTTTTACCATTTTGGTACGGAACCCAAAAAGTACTTAATACTAAATAATCAAAGCTATCTATGAAAATCGACAGGTAAAGTAATTCTAATTAATTATTTTCCTAAACTTAAATGAAAATTTCACCATTCTATTTTAATTTAAGAGACTATTTTGTAGGAGGAATTAATGCTTATTAAATAATTAACTCTGAAGCAAAACTTCCTATCTAAATTTTGAAGTACTTTCCCTCCATGTGGCATAGCCGTAGGACAACCTGTATAAAATTTTCTTACACATAAAACATTCATACTGTTTCGTGGTAGCAACACCAGTGAATGCAGCCGGCATAAATGACAGTGGCTTAAGTTGTCTCAAGGGGACGGTCGGTGGCATTCTCTTGTGACAAATTGTCTGCACCATTATGCTGTACTTTGTGAGTGCGTGGGGTATTTTAATAGCGTAGTGGACTACTGTTAAAAATGTACCAATAAATTATAATTCAAAGAAGGAATAGGAACGATAAAAAGTAAAAAAAATAATATAAAAATTTATCACAAAATGGAGAAAACGCTTTTAAAGTTTTTGGACGGGGTATTTTCCATCTTTGTCACGCAAAACGAACACTGTATGCGTTGGTGTGGAGTTTACTACAACGTTCGCAGGTGTTACGTCACCGCTTGCAAGTATCTTCTAAAATACTCGTATTTATAAATATACTAGTGGACCCGCCCGGGCTTCGCACGGGTAATGTTTAGTACACATACCCTACACCTACCCTACATCTACCCTACACCTACCCTACACCTACCCTACACCTACCCTACACCTACCCTACACCTACCCTACACCTACCCTACACCTACCCTACACCTACCCTACCCTACACCTACCCTACACCTACCCTACCCTACACCTACCCTACACCTACTCTACACCTACCCTACACCTACTCTACACCTACTCTAAACCTACCCTAAACCTACTCTACACCTACCCTACACCTACCCTACACCTACCCTACATCTACCCTACACCTACTCTACACCTACCCTACACATACCCTACACCTACCCTACATCCCAAACCTCAAAAATAAGTTTCAAGCGTCTAGCTTTAAAAATGACGTAATTTCCACATAAACTTTCATCCCCTATTTCAACCCTTTACAGCCCTTTTTTCGCATTAAAAAGTAGCCTATGTCCTTTCTCAGGCTCTAGACTATCTCTGTACCAAATTTCATTTGAATCGGTTTAGTCGTTTAGGCGTGATTGAGTAACACACAGACAGACAGACAGACAGAGTTACTTTCACATTTATAATATTATTTGGGATTTGTTTCCGTAATATTTAAAAATATTAACGTGTTTACGATATGTTCAGTATCTACATGTAGTTGTTGAATTAGTTAATTGTCACTAGTACCATTATCAGTTCCACGATGGAACTGATAATGGTTTGATTCCACTTTCATTGTGAAAACTGCCAAGCAGTGGAATGCGCTGCCCGAGTGGGTGTTTCCCAACAGTTACAATCTGGGTATCTTCAAGTCACGAGTGAATCCGTTTCTTTTAGGCAAGCGTGCTCCATCGTAGACCGCATCATCGCTTAACATCAGGCGAGATGGCGGTCAAGCGCAAGCCTATCATAGAATAAATAAAAATAAAAAATGGAATGAGCGCGCGTCAATTAATTAGAATTCAAACCATACGAGTATGTCGAAAACTAAAGACGTTAGGTACTACTTTTTTACTCTCTTAACTTATTTAATAACAATAAGAAAATTACATGGTTTTCAAAGGTTCAAAGTTTATACAAATTATGTAGGTACTTTACTGAGTCTAAATAAAATCAAAAGCCAGGTAGGTATAGGGAATATATGACTGAAACGTAGACGAACATTGTCGGCTCAAAACCTTAGTCAGATGAAATGTCTTCTAGCCTAGATTATCCCAATATCAGTCGACGAGGCTGAGATAGGTGACGTAATCTCCGGCCTCCCGGCTCTTCGCTTAGTACCTCAGATCATATAAGAAACAAGGAGATATGCCATCATAGTAAATTGGTACGGGAACAACTGTCGCCACTTATATCAAATTTTTCGACACAATTACAAGCGCTCCTTGTTAATATACAGGGTGGCAGGTTAAACAGTGGAAATATTTTAAGGGGTCATTGTACTCATCATTATGAACAACTTTTACTATGGGACCAACTCTGAAATCGCGAAAAAAAAATCAGCTATTCCATACATTTATGTTCACATAACTCAACAAAATATATGGAACAGCTGATTTGTTTTTCGCGATTTCCGAGTTGGTCCCATAGTAAAAGTTGTTCATAATGATGAGTACAATGACCTCTTAAAATATTTCCACTGTCTGTATATATAAAGCCACCCTGTATATATAAAGATCTCCCACACATTAAAATTCTGCACAACCTCAATCTAAGGGCCGTATTACAGAAACTAACTCAAGAGTCAAGCATTACTTAAAACTAGTTTCAACCAATCAAATGGCCTTAAATCTAAGCACAAGATCTGTGCTTGAGTATCGTTATATAATTAATACTAGTGTTACACTGTTAATCGTCACTCAACACTAGCACTAAACTAAAACACTGTATTTATATCATCGATCGTGTTCGGTCCATCGTCGCCAGCGTGTACGTTTTCATAATCAGCCTATAATGTTCCCACTACTGGGACACAGGCCTCCTCTGTCTGTGAGAGGGAGTGGGCCGTAGTCGACCACGCGGGCCCAGTGCGGGTTGGTGGACGTCACATGTTTTCCAATTTTTGGTTCTAGGACATGCCGGTTTCCTCACGATGTTTTTCCTTCACCATTATAGCAAGTGATAATTAATTTCTAATACGCACTTGACTTCGAAAAATCAGTGGTGCGTGCCTCGAGATCGAACTCGAACCATTCGCGTGGAGGCACAATGGTTAAACGACTAGGCTATCACTGTTAACGATCAATGTGATCAAACTAAATCCTCAAACTCAATAGCGCCTTGGCACATCTCCCTTGTTTCTATGATCTGAGCTCAGTATTGATATCTCCACGATACCGGGCCCTAAGCGGCTGACGTCACTGGTACAATATTGGCATACAGTATCATGATTAAATCTTGAAAGTTTATAGGATCTGCCTAAAATTTTACACGTATTATATTTTTATATTTATTTGAATGTGCGCTAAGAGGGGCTCGTGGCTAAATGACGACCGCGCTGATCGATCGATCTGCGAGGTTAAGCTGCGCTTGCCGCGGTCAGTCCTTGGATGGGTGAACGTTCTTTACACATCGAGACCCCTCCGTGCTTCGGAGAGCATGTTATGCAGTCGGTCCTGGTTGTCATAGGAATATCTTTGAGGTCAGATGGCAGTCCCTCCACGTAAAATATTGATATTCAGCCAAAACTAGTTAGACTGGATGCCGACCCCAATATAATTTGGGAAAAGGCTAGGCAGATGATTTGATGTGCGCTAAAATTTTATCAGTTTTTGAATGTATAGTCTCCTTGTGATCAATTGTTAGTTAGGGTACAAATAGAGGTCAATATACAGCTGGTTTCTTTTAAACCAAATTCTTTAATGCAAATCTTTGTAATAATAAAAGTAAAAATTAATGAATAAAAGTCATTGTAATTTTACAAAATGATTAATCTGTCGTCAAAGAAAAGTTTTAAGATTATTATCTAAAACAAGGCTACCTAATCGCAACCTTTGTAACCTATTTGAATTTGCTCGCCAGCAGCGTTTTCAATTCTTAGTTTTGTAAAAAACAAATACCGTAGTTCACTCACTGCAAAATATATTTCTGACTTGATTTTACTGTCGACCTCAGATTGGTCGTCAAATATTGATAAATTGTTAGCACAAAAACCTCTCTAAAGTTCTCATTTAAGTTTTTTATTAGATTATTATTAAACTACCAGTAATTTAATAATGTTCTGGTTAATTTAAATATCTGTTTACCATTTTGTAGGCAAGTTTTATTCACTGAAACACAAAATTCTAGCCCATCTTCAAAATTGGTTGGGCAAGCTTGATCTAAAACAAGGCTGCTCAAACCCAGGCTGCGGGCTACGATATGGCCCGCTAACGCATTTGAATTTATCCGTCAACAGCGTTTTTTCTCAGATAATTGAGTACAATCTCATATCATCATACGGTTTTTTTAACCATTTTTTTACTAGAAAAAGTCTTCATACAAAAAAATGTTTACTTTGAAATAGTATCTCAATAAATCAACTTTCGATGAACCAAAAATTACACGATCCTTTTTATTCAGACGTCAACTAAAACAGATCTATTGTTCCCATTATTTTTTGACAGCGATTTATACATTTTATATACCTACATAAAGCTTTTATAAATATATCAAAATTCCAGGAATAAGAGGGCTGAAATCGAAGAAGAATTACTTCGAAATTTTTCTTAGGCACCAACTTTTTCAAACGATCGTAAGATATCACTTAACAGGCACATACAGGCACAAGAAATCTTTCAACTACAATTTGTAGTAGTCTTATTTGTCCCAAAAGGATTACAACAGAGGCGATGTCTCGTCGTGATAAATTGTTCTACGTTGCCGTCAATATACAGCGTGTTCACAAATTGGAATAGTTTTACAATGTACAAAATAACAAAAAACTATTTTTTGTTGTTTTTGTACATCACAGAATATCTTATGAATAAGGTATATCTATGTAGCTGTTGGAGATCCCAATTTCATGCTGCTAAATCGCGGTCTAATTAATGTCCTCTTAATAACCATAGTTGATACTTCAAATGTACACACATTTTCCATTTTCCTCTTTGGAAAAATAACCAAAAGTAAATTAAGAAAAACAATACAAGCGATAAATAACAAAGTGATATGTGACCCTCACCATGCATCACGGAGCCAGTCAATGCCCGTGTTGTGATCGTCTTGGGACCAATAAAGCGCTGAAGAAATCGTTGTTGAAGGGTTATTTCAATGTTTGTGTAGTAATTCTGTTATGGGATTGTGCATACACAAGTGGGGGGAATCATTTCCACGCAGGGTTCGTTTATTGGACTTTTGGGGATAATTTTAAATGTAAAGGTGCGTTCTTGTTTACTGTTTATTATTTCATTGTTTAACTTGGAGTAGGTAAGTTTCTTGTTTTCAGAATAAATAAGTAATTGTAATGGTTTAAAAACGTAGCAAAATTCACGACTTAATTTTAAAAAGTGGGTGAATAAAATTAATATTCACCGACTCAAATAAATTTGTGTTTAAGTTAATTGAGAATCACGAAAATTGGATCATAGATCATGATAGAATAAGATAAGACATTTAAAAAAAACGGTCGAATGTATAACTTTGTCCTTTTTTCGAAGTTGTTAAAATTAGTAAAATCTACTAAGAACAACATAAATAGCATTTCAATCATTTTGTCCGCACAAGTAGCAAATTGCGTGCCTTTCACCTTCCACCTAATCTATTCTGAATAATGTTTCAATCGTCACTAGAACGCACCCTGTATATGACTGTATCAGTAGATATAGATATACACGAAGACTGGTGGCGATATCGTTGATGTCCTTATTAGTCGTATATAACGCCTTCCCGAACTGTCTATGTGTGGGTTGACTGTACAGAGGACAAAGAAATTTGACCGATTTTTGTGACATTTTGCGTATGTGTGTGTAATAATTTCATGGTTAAGACTTTATTCGTTGTAGTATCTGTACTATGAAAAATTTGTGTCGTGTGTTTTCACCCAAGAGAACATTTTATAAAAGTGTTTGACTAAAATGTGTCTGAGAAAACTTGGATATTAAGGAGCTTAACGATTCACACAATTTCCACCCGTAAAAGCTAAATTGTATGCATAAAAAATAAGAGTGATCTGAATACTATTTATACAGGGTAAAATTAAAACCAGTGCGGATATTTTAGGAGGTGAAAGTACTCATGAATATGATCAACTTTTATTATGGGACCGACACTGAAATATGAAAAAAAAAAATCAGCTGTTCCATACATTTTGATCGTGTTGTAGTTAGGGAATGCAATCTCGTCTCGCCGAGATCCCGATCTCGCGAGATCCCGGCCATATTTTACGAGATTGTATCTCGTCAAATTTCGTACGAGATCTCGCGAGATTGCGAGATTGAGCGGGGTAGCATAATCCGTGTGTGTAACTGCCTATCGTCTGTGATTCCTACGAGTGTTGAGGCAGAACGAGAATCTTCGGCCCCAGGGTAGGTACCTACTTGGCCTGCAAAGTCAGGAGTCACCGTCTACCAGATGAAACCCTTATGTGCTGTTTTTGAGAAGTAATTTCAAAAATAACTTTAAGTCCCATTTAAAACACAGAATGACAAGTTTCATCTGACTAACTTTAAACTTACTACCTATTTATTTGATTTCTAAAGTAATTCTTATTACTTTTGATTACTTCATTTAAATGTTTTTTTTTTTTTTTTTGAAAACTTGAGAAGTTCAATTTCATTTAATAAATATAAATAGGTAATAAGACAGAAAATTATAATCTCATGGTAAAATATTTAACTAATTTTTACTAATAGACGCCTCTTAACTTTAACCACTGATTAAATATACAACTATTTTTCTCAATGAATTATAGAGATGACAATTGACTTAAAAGCTGTTTAATTTAACCATCGTCTATTAGTAAGGGAGGTAGTGTCTTATTTTGAAATAAAACGGATATAAATATGTCAGATTACATGCATTTTCTATTTTCATCTTACATGTCAATAATCAGTAAATGGAATGAATATCATTTGCATACGTTTTCAATAAAAAATACCCAATCTCGCGAGATCTCGTAAACGACGAGATCTCGCGAGACTGGGTTTTGAGTCTCGCGAGATCTCGCTAGGCGGAAATCTCGTACGAGATTGCATTCCCTAGTTGTAGTGCATTTTTGTAGGGAACAGCTGATTTTTTTTTTCATATTTCAGTGTCGGTCCCATAATAAAAGTTGATCATATTCATGAGTACTTACATCTCCTAAAATATCCGCACTGGTTTTAATTTTACCCTGTATATACCTATTTTAATTTAGTAACAATGGCTTCGTTGTGTTATTTATATATTTATTGATTAATAATTGATTTATTAGAGATGCTTGAGTTTTAAACATTTTTTTGAGGTGCTGCATTTTTTCTTTCATCGAAAGAAAAAAGTTTAATTGTGTGTTGAGCCAATACTGCACTTCATTAAAAATAGTCAAAATTGACATTAATTTTTTTAAAAGAATTAAACCATGTGGTATTGGCTAAAAATATCGAGATAATTAAAAAAAAAGTACATTGTTTCCAAAATAATAAATGTAGCCAGCCAGCTACATGCGATGGTCCTAATTCAAAATTGTGGTTCTAATCCATCTGCCGATGCGCTGGAACCTATTATTACAGGCACACAATACGGCCAAATTACTGCCAAAAGCTGGCCTGGCACGATTAATGAATGTGCAGTTAATCCTAACACGAATCATGCAGGCGGCGACCAATCATCATGCATCCCCTTGGGATCGCGATCGTGACTAAAATTCAATGATGTTGTTAGGTCCTGGCTTTGGCTCGCTTTTATTAGTTCTGTAGCTCGATTCACGTAATCAAAACCGCAACGATATCGTAGCGACTCAGTGGTTGAATACCTTTTCATAATGACATCCGTCGATCGAACTTGAACGGCACCGATTTTAAAGTCGTTCGATCGAAGTGTCGTTGACGCGTATTCAGATAATAAATTATGATAATCGTCCTTTTACATTTTACGTTTATTGATATCATTTTAAATTAAATTTGTTTGACCATAATGATGTAAATCACAGAATTTTGATTAAAAAATGTGGTTCAATAACTTGGTAGTATACAAAAAAAAATTAACTGGCAATAAGTCGGTCAGAAATCGTTTAGTTTCGATTCTATTGAGTTGGTCCTATTGAACAACGTTCAAAAAATACGTGAATACCAAATATGGGTAGGACTTCGATCGACCGACTTTCAAACTTCAGCGATATTTGGATTGTTTGTAATTACGTGAATCGGGCTACCTTAGGGATTAGGATATGTTATTTGTAGTCATCACTGTTTTGTTTTGCGGTATTTCTGTCTGCTGTGATGGTTATATGTGCTTGCTGATTATTGTGATACCTACACTAATAAAAATAATTTCATGCATGCATTTGCACTTTTTTGCAGAGTTAGAATTGACACTTTTTTTTCAGTGAGAATTAATTATAAATTAATCTTGCAAAATGGTTAGGGGCAACGCAGACGACAGACTTTTTGTGCGATCGAGCCTTCAGCGCTCGAACAATGTGTGCACTAAGTTTCGCAGATTGTTCGAGCACTGCAAAGCGCTGCAGACTCGATCGCATGTAAATCTGTCTACGTTGCCTCTAACCGTTTATGAAAGGGTTACTTTTACCGATTTTTTTAATGTAGGTAAATACTCGTATCAAGATTATTCTATCAGGATTTTTTAATTGGGATAGCTAAAGTAGTTTTTTTTATATATAATTCCAAAAACGTTCCTACAAGCAAACGCTAACTTTGAACAAGTCTTGAAGCAAATACTAACTTTGAACAAGTCCTGTATCTACCTACTGCGTCATAGTACGGTACCCCAACACATGTTAAAATAGCATGTCCGAAAAACATTACAGAAAAGTCAAATAAATTAGGCGGACATCAAAATTCATGACGTGTAACAAAGAGCAAGGACCGACGCAGAGTGACGTTCGCGACGGAAGAGGGGCACAGAGTAATAAACAGATGTGACATTCGGAGGGGGCAGTTAATTGGAGTGATTGTTGGGTAGTGTTGTATTTGCGATATTGTTTTGGCGGTTGATTGTGGCGGATAATGAAGGATGGTTGGTTGTGATCGTGGTTTTATTTGCAAATAGTGAGTAAATGCAGCTTTGATACTATACAAATATAAAATTTTGATAGCAACCTTAATGTTGCAACAAATCTGTACCTCAGAGGCAAACGACATTATCCCTCCATCTGTCGCATTTGAAAAATCCACCTCATTCAGGACGAAATCAATTGTGTCTGTCAAGTGTGATAGACGAACGATTAAGTGATAAAATAGAAATTTTACAGGACGGACAAAAACGTGCCAAAATGCGTGGAGTGTAACTTTAATGTCGTAAGCAAGTTATTAATCGATTAGTATTAGAATTTAAAGCTTTATTCATCGTATAGCGCTGGTTCTTGCATTCCAATGGTATAAAAAGCTCTTTTTCAGAAAAAAATGAGTTTGCTTCTGAGGTACACAAATGTAGTATGATTATGAAAACCTTTGCAGCATACTTAGGTCTCATATCTAAAGCTGTCTTCAGACTACGCTATACTAGTATAGCACAGTGTGAACGTGTCCATAACAATGTATGGTGCGCGATATAGTCGTGCTATATGCTATAATGCTATATAGTATAGCGTAGTCTGAAGACAGCTTAAGTATAAAAAAAAATGAAACACGTTGAACTCTCGCTATTTAAAACTAAAATAATATCGGATAGCTAACGCTGAATTCAGGCGGTCAATCATCGCACAAAAACCTATTAACGACGTGTCCACAAAAAACCTAATTTTAACGTTCAGTAAAATACGTCAACCTGTCTAATTTCAGCTTTAATATCCGTCACGTTAGGTCACGTCTTACCAACTTATTCTTTGGCCATTAGAAGTCGGGTCACGCATAGCGGAGGGCAGAGGGCGCGTGAAAAATATAACCACGTGACAGATAAACAAGCCCTTGATTTGTTCCTGCTGCTCCCGTGACAAATAACAAGACTGATTACAGTAGCAGCCTTTGATGTTATCGGATTAAGCAAGTTTTCCTTATTTTTTTGTTGAATCTGAGCGTTTGATGTTGCTGTAAGGAAATGTAGGTAAAAATCTTGTAGGGAAATACTGACAATGAAGAAATACATAGATTTTGCTGGTTGTATCTTTACAGATATTGCTTCGTCGTTGGAAAAACTTGTATTACATTTTATTCCAAGGTGAACAACCTTTACAATGGCAGCTCAATTTACATTTTCATAAAAGAGTTTAGAGAAAATTGCAAGCTTGTTAAACTATGTAACTACTTATAATGGAAAGCGAGGTCTATAAAATTTGTGTTATTTAAGCGCGATTATTTTTTATTTCTTGTGTGCTTGAATATAGGTTAGATTTTTTTGTTTATTATAAGATCTAAACGTATAATTGGCCACTGCTGGATTTTGGCATAACTTAGGCCATAGATTTTGGATGTAATTTTAAGCGTGAAAGTTTGTTCAGTCTTAAATAACGATGTTTCTAAACTCTATAAATAACGTGAAAGTTATTTATGTAAACCAACCCACGTAATAAACCAAATCTAAAACGTGAACAGGCTTATAAAATTCAACAAGGTCAACAAAGTTTTCAACTTTCGTCCGCATTACATATTTATAAACAAGATACATGCTTCAACTCTTGTGGGTATCATATTTTACACATAGTATTAAGGGCGCTCTCGGAATTTCGTCTCTTCTCTCGCTTGCACAGAACCATTTTTAAGAATGATAAAGAAGAAGAGAATAAAGAAGGTTTATTTTCTCACCACAATATAAGGTATTACATTTAACAAAGTATAACAATACATAACAACTACTGTTTAATAATTAATTATACTGTGGGAGACTGGTGCCTAAGCTAGACGTAAGGCCTGTATTTCAGGACACCAGGACTCTCCCCCATTCGGAGATAGTGTAAGTGTATGTAATTTTTATTGTAGATGATTATGTACTCGCACAATGATGAATGAAAAGATACATTTTTGAAAAATTTTATCTGATTGTGAACTACAAAATAATATTAGTTTTACAAGTAAATAACTAAAACACATTTCTACTGTGATATCTAATAAACAAACTTAAAAAACAAGTATGATCTGTTTTTGAGGTTTGTTTAACTCATGTGTTTTTAATCATTAAAATTGAGTGTAAAATATTGTAATTAATATCATATTGTAGTTCGCTATCAGATTACATTTTTCAAAAATGCATCTTTTCATTTAACATTCTTAAAATATATGGTTCTGTGCGAGCGAGAGAGGTGCCGAATGCGAGAGCCCTCTTAAAGAACAGTTCCGTTACACACTGAAAGAAAACTCACAGCCCGATATTCAATAAAATTAACATTTTTGAAAGATACAGCACATTTGTGACAAGCAATTTTTAGATAACTAGGTATACTGTAATGATTTGTTGAAAATTATTATTATAGGTACTTTCCATATGAAAACACACTCACGAAGATATCACGTGGCGTGTCGGTACAGAATAGGCAGTTATCCAGTTCTTTTAGCATAAGCATAGCATGAGGGAGTGCGCCGTAGTCCACCGCGCGGGCCCAGTGTGGGTTGGTGGACGTCGCATGTGTTCGATTTTTTGGTTCTAGGACATGCCGGTTTCCTCACGATGTTTTCCTTCACCGTTAAAGCAAGTGATAATAATTAATTTCTAATACGCACATGACTTCGAAAGGTCAGCGGTGCATGCCTCGGGATCGAACTCGAACCATTCGCCGTGGGAGGCACATGGTTAAACCACTAGGCTATCACTGCAATTACACAGTTCTTTTACCTTATCGCAAACGAAATACCTATATACCGTGATACGTGGAAATTAGAACCACTTTTGGATGAAGCATCTTATTAGCCGAACCGAGTAGGTATAAATATAAGTAAAGTAAGCTTAAAAAATGCGAAAAAAGAGCATTATCAAAATGTAAATTGCGTACAGTTCACAAAATAACATTTTCATCTATGTTATGTGAATAAGAGAGATTCCACTTCAATGAGGCTCGTTTACGGGGATTCAAGAAATATTAAGTCATATGAGTTTGTATGAGGTAGGTGAATACAGTAGGTCAATTTATATTTATGAAAATATATGTAACATGAAATACAGATGCAGACCTACTCTACTCTCCAAACCAACTTCGTCGCCTATTAAAAATAACCACCTAAGTAGTATCGCAGCAGTGCAGTGATAGCCTAGTGGATTAACCATGTGCCTCACACGGCGAATGGTTTGAGTTCGATCCCGAGGCATGCACCGCTGACTTTTCTAAGTCATGTGCGTATTAGAAATTAATTATCACTTGCTTTAACGGTGAAGGAAAACATCGTGAGGAAACCGGCATGTCCTAGAACCAAAAAATTCGAAGATATGTGACGTCCACCAACCCGCACTGGGCCCGCGTGGTGGACTACGGCCCACTCCCTCTCACAGAGAGGAGGCCTGTGTCCCAGCAGTGGGAACATTATA
The DNA here is from genome assembly GCA_948465475.1 of Thalpophila matura. Taxonomy (NCBI): domain Eukaryota; kingdom Metazoa; phylum Arthropoda; class Insecta; order Lepidoptera; family Noctuidae; genus Thalpophila; species Thalpophila matura. Next base: position 15,949,073 of record OX419185.1, read on the forward strand.
GGCCGATTATGCTATGCTTATGCTAAGTAGTATCGCTTAAAAAGATGAAAAAAAAAAACTTTCTGCACTTCTTCTCCATATAAACTTTAAAGCCTAAGTTCACCGACAAGATAATAAATAGTCCAGTAAACTGAAATCGCCCGTTTAATATTTCTTTTTGTATGGAAAAAGATATGTTGAACAGCCGTTTTCCATTTAACGGACTGTTGTCGGTGAACTTGGCCCTAACTATACCAAATCTCACACTCCTCCGTGCGCGCAATATGCATAAACAAAGTTTTTTCTTAACGTATTAATATCTATTAAATATAATAAAGATGTTTTAGTTTATAATGCGGAGTTTTTTGCACCGTTTCTTCTTTGTAGCTAAAACACTAGGAAGCGATGAAGGGCGGGTGTTTTTGAGGGCTGTCTTATGTAGTATATTGGCGTTCAAAAAGTGCTAATTGGCTTTAGCCCGCTTTGAATAAATGATATATAATGATATAATATAAATGTGACCTATGTACCTTATTTCTTCTGCAAAAATCCATAATATGCAAGGTCTGTGAGACTCACCAGGAACTTGAAATAATAGAGAGTATAAGCTTCTACAAAATGAACAAACTTTTAGTTTAGTAGTAACTTTTACTTTATTGATTTTTATATTGTTGCAAATTCCAACAAGTTTTATATTTATTATATTCGGACTTTTTACGCAACGACTTTTGATATTCAGCCGCAACCAGTTAGACTGGAAGCCGACCCCAATCATGTTTGGGAAAAAGGCTAGGCGGATGGATGGGACTTTTTACGCACAAACATCTTATGAGTCTTCTCGTGACCACCGTCAATGCAACTTGATCAAAACGTCAAGGTTAATCAAAATACTGATACATAATTTGATTTTGTTTGTGTGCTAAATCTACCGATATAATTAAAAAATCTGCTGAAATATTTCCAAAAATATCAGCTGTTTATAGACACATCGAGAATTATTCATTTCAAATAGAGGTATAGAATACTAGATAAACATACAAATCATAGGTAGCGTTTTTATTATTTTGAATAATAAACTAAATTCAAATTTTCAATCTCTTAGCAAAATTCAAAGCAAAATAAATGATATTCCAGTATTTATGCTTCAAGTACCCTCGCAAGATTTTCCGGCATTCAATTGATTCCCTAATGGTAATTGAAATTCCATTCTGTCAGTTGAAATCCATTAATCCATTTCAAGTGTTTCGTGTTGTCCATTCTGAGAAGGATTTTGAAACCATTAGCAATCAATTTGGTTTGAAGGATGGAAGCTAATGTACTTATATATTTTAATATGTCTAAATTATACTCCCTTGCTATATTTTTGTATTTCTTTTTTAGGTTTACTTTTTAGTTGAAGGTATCTTCGATTCGTTTTGCGTAAAAGGAGTTTGTAGAAGGTGCTTTTCGTAAAGGCGACATTATTTTAAATCCCATTATTTATTCACACGGATTGTACCTAAAATTAACACAATTTTTAAAAGACAATACGTTTAGCGGTTTTTTATGATAGATAGTATTTTCTGTTTTTTCTTATCTCCTATGTAAACTTAACCTTTTGTTAAATATATTTGCTACTTGATTCCCCATCACAAACGTGGCTGTAAGCGCGACTATAATACATTACCTACCCCTCACCACTTCACCCTAGTTCAGATAGTTAATGCGTTATGCTATATTAGGTAGACGACGCGTGAGAGCTGCGAAATGGGAGCGAGAAATATGGAAAGTATTAACATGTATTTCAGAATAGTACCTATGTGATAAAATATGGCAAGAGAGGGTTACGGCATTAAGGAGATTGTCACAAATCCTTTAAAAAATACAAATTTTATTATTTTAAGCAAATGGTATTCAACAAAGCAGTACCAGGCAATCATGAAACAAAAGAAACACGATTTGTAATACCTCCGTTTAAATGTGGAACATTATAAAAAGATAAAATGGTCGTATAACATTTCCATATTTGCTTAAAATTTTGATACTAAAACGGCGCGACGCCAGTTAAATCATCTTTACTTCAGCTCAACATACATAATGTACAAGCATTATGTAAATAAATGCTTTAATATATACGTACATACTCAATTATGCAGAGCCGTGTCGGCAAATGTTATTATACCAAATTACACGGGAACATTTCAGTCAGATGTCAAACAATAGATGGCAAACAATGAAAATATACGGCGGAGGGAATGGGACGCAACCGCGGTTTGTTTGAAATGCGCTTTCTTGTTGAAATTTTGGAATGTTTCAAAGGAAATAATTATACGATCTGGGAAACCGGATGTCGCCGCAAATTATAGAAAGAAATTGTTTTAATTTTTTGCAACTATGAAATGCTGCTAAACTAACAAAGTCTATGAACTTAATTTTAGTATAAAAGTTGAGACTGTTATCATACTTTCATGTTTTTAAACAAAACAAGTAAATAAATCTCTTTTGCGATGGCCGTCTAACAAGATGACTAGACTATAGAATAGCGTTTATTAAAATTATTTATGTCTGCTCATTGGCCACTCAATCACATAGAAACAAAACGCATGCTTAGTAAAACACTGACCGAACTCAAAATTTGGCCAAAATGAGTTACAGTGAAATACCGACCTAAAAGAGCATGCTCTACAACCTAGTTAAATAAAAACAACCCTATTCTTTGAAAATAAGGTAAAAAATTAGATCAATCAATATTTTATGTTCCACGCGCACCTACAACAAAAAACTTTAAACGTCAATTGCCAAAAGTTAGCAATTTTGAATTAGGTCAGTGTTTGATTGAGCATGCGAAAAGACAACAGAGCCATCGCTCCATACGAGTATCTGGCACGCACGGGTTACTCTTCCGTATGTTTTCCAACAAACAATCGCACTAATGTAAGATTTGGAACATTCGCCGTGTATAGAGCGCATTTTAGTGAAATTATTATTATTATATTATAGTGCACAGTCAGAATGGCGTGTAGAAAGATGAGACGCCCGCCGCGACCGAAATAATGTGGGCTTTAGAATAAAGGTGAGATGGATGTTTGTTGTTTTTAAGGTGCACAGTGTAGAGAAATAAAAGAATTATGGACAAAAATATCTTGTACGATGTATTTAATTATTGTTTTTGTTTAGACACATTAAGTTTTTTTTATTTAGCTTGCGTTTGATAACCATCTCGCCTGATATAAAGCGATGATTCGGTCTACAATGGAGCACGATTGCCTAGAAAAAATCGATTTACTCGTGACTTTAAGGCATTATTAAGTATTTATTGAACGGGGCTGTTTAGTTTTGGTGTTGCTAGGTACTTTGTTACGCCATGCCGTCGTTGTTACTTCATTCTAGCGCTTATGTTTTGGGGAATGATTATTCTTAATGTTTTATTTTCAATGAAAAATTAACATTAACTGGAATAGTCATCATTAGTAATCGTGATTTAGTCAGTATCTTATACCTACTGAACGTTTCATTATTGCCAGTATATATAAATCCTTATGACTGTACTCTAGACAGACTCATAGATAGTCAGTATCCCGAATGTCTAACAGTTAGTATTATTGACAACACTATTAGTCGGTGATACAGTTTTACTTGATAATACCCACCGTATCACCAGGGGTATTGCCAGGGGTATGGTGGACCTGCAACGGTATTATTTACACTTTAGTTAAAGCCAGATTAAACAAAGAAAATACAATAAACAGCAAAAACTCTAATTATTCTACGTTCGTAATTTTCTTTCTTTTACGTTCTTTTTTAATACCCCTAGGAATGTAAATTTGCGATGCAGTAGTAATTGGATTTTATTTGTGCAAACGAACATTATGTAGGTAATTAAAGTTTGTAAAATAATAAATTTATGTTATGAACTTAATGACTACTAAACAATCCTTTTTACGATTTCTACTATTGGACAATTCACATTTTGTAATTATTGAAATTAAAAAATGGAGTGAAAGTCGTTACGAATTTATTCATGTGCAATTGTGCATGTTTCGGAATTGCCGATTTCGACTTACAACTTCGTCGTTTTATAAATTCATGAATGAAGGCTCCGTTAGAGTCCGAAACTAGTCGGATAATCCAAAAAACAATACGATATTTTGTCATAAATAAGACGACAATAATCTCAGATCATAGACACAAGGAGATATTAATAAGTTATCAGAGCAATTCATACGCGAACCGTTGTCGCCACTTGTGCGTCACAACCACAAACGCTCCTTTGTAAATATGTATCCATATATTAAAAATGCCGCACACCCTCAATATAACAGTTTTATCCGTCATCCGTCTCTCACACTAAACTAAAACACTGTATAAAAATCATCGATCGCATTCGGTGAGGCAACATGATCATATTCATCATGCCAGTGTCAAGCTCAATAGCGCCCTGGCACATCTCCCTTGTTGCTATGATTTGAAGTCTGTACACACTAAACTAAGGATAGACACAAATCCTTTATCTCCCTCTATCTTATGGCAAGGATTGTCACAGTTAGAAACTTTACACTAGATTTATGCGCTAACAGTTTGTAGCCCACACAATAATTGCTATGCTATGAATTATAGCGTCCGCGGTGCAACACAGTCCTTACTGCGATGTTGGTTAGGATTTATGTACGAAGTTAGCTGTGGCTTCGTGTTATTTGTTATTGTATGCTGAAGGGGTGTCAGCAGAGATTGTGGCGTTTAAATGGGTTATTTGTCTTCTTGATTGGTCATAGCTTTCAAAAACCATAACGCAAAACCAATATTTTTTGTAAGGAGATTGCCATCCGAAGCCTATTCTCTTGATTCTGTGACAATGTGACATCAATATGACAATTAATGGTTTTCTCCTAAAACAACTTCAAACGTGAACTTATACCGCAATAAGATCGAAAATTTACCAAATCTAAAACGGTATTCTGTCAATATTCTGAACTGGCGTATAAATAACAAATATTGGTATTATGGTGCTTAAATAAATGATAAAACTCAGAACCCGAATACCAATTTTAAGTCCATTCAAAATCTAATTTCAGTTTGGTCAACAGTCAGTCATAGTGTTAAATTAATAACGAGAATTGCCTTCTGTTTTTAAATTATTGTCATACATCCTACACTTTAATGAAAATACCAGCCATAAAATTGTGCCGACGCAGCGAATAGTAAACATTGATGAAAATTTTAAACAAACAAAATATCTAAAACAAACCAATACCAATTGCTTTACCTAGTACAATTATTAAAAAATGTTTGCCTTTAATAAAATATTAAAATTAAAAACAAATAACCAATGTTTTTAGGGTTCCGTACCAAAATGGTAAAAAAATAACCCTTATGGTGCGACTTCGTCTGTCTGTCTGTCTGTCACACCTGCTTATTTCAGCAACTACTAATGCTATCGACTTGAAATTTGAAACAGTTATAAAGAATGCTTGTCCAACTTTATTGCAAATGAAAAAAGTCAAAAATATGTTTTATTTTCATTGCAAAAGGGGCTGGAGTGGGGGTCCGAAATTTTAAAGTGGGGTTACTAGGTCAAGTGGCATATCATATGAAAGGGCTTAATCTGCACATTTCAAAATATATTTTCATTTTATTTTATGTTTCACAGTTTTCGACATATGATGAAAAATGCCTGAAAAAATACCAATCCCCCCCCCTTATCTCCGACGTTTGCGAAGTGAAAAATCTGAAATAATTAGAGCTGATAGGAATTGACCCAAATATTGCACCAAAAATAAAACGATGTCCCTAACTAGTACAGTTTTTTTCAAAATCATCAAAATTCCTTCACAAACAAACTTACTTATGCGGTCCGGTTGTTTTCACTTTATACGCCCAAAAAGGATACGGAACCCTCAGTGCGCGAGTAAAACTCGCACACGGCCGGTTTTTTTTTTAAAATAAGTAGTCTGTATAGCTAGCTGTATACCTAGGTATAGAGTGGCTCCGTTATTTTGTAATACCCACACATGTTTGTAAAAATGGTTAGTTTTCTAGCTACATTCTATTATAAGAAAACATCGATGTTATCTTTCATTTAAAAATGTTTGCCACATATTCGTTAGCGGTTGCTGGTTTGGTTCAATAGATCAACTTCGACAACATGGCACGGCCTTCCATTTGACACTGTAAGTAAATAAATGTCACTTTTACTTGTAGTGTCAAGTGGAAAGGCATCGATGTTATCGTAGTTGATCTCTACCACGTTTAAGCATATACGTCCTGAATTTCATAAAATATTCTGGGAATATGGGCATAAAACATTAGCGGCCTTACCACAAAAAAGATAGACACACGTTAAACGCGAATGCTACCAAAAGCAAGTTTTAGCACTAACTTGTCTAAAACAAGTGTGTATTATGACTTGTTTTAGACAAGTTAGTGCTAAAACAATTGCCTATTATTTTTGGTAGCATTCGTGTTGAACGTGTGTTGAACAGATATTTATGGACAGATTTTTTGTGGTACGGCCGTAGAAGTATACAATAAGACTATTTAAATTTTTATTGAGGTATTATTTTCTTCACTAACTTTTTTGTTTGTTATTCCATTTGTAGTTTAATCACATAAGTGTCATAAAAAAATTTCCTTGTAAGCTGTTACCTACACTTATTTTCCACGGAAGAGCACGATAGATACAGGTGTGTTTTGATAGATTTCCAAGATACAGGTGTTTTTACCTAGTTTGGAAGTCAGTAGTTCATATAGTTTTAGCAGCCTATTTTCTTACATTTGTATTCTAGTTCTTAATAGTATCAACTGTATTAGGCTATATTGTATTTGGTCCAAATAAACGTTATTCTATTATACAATAAGACTTTTGGACTACAAAAAAATTAGCATATCAAATTACCTCCCTAGTGTAGGGTGGCTAGTACAACGAAGAGATCAAGCTGTATCTTTGGTTCCTCCCATCAGAATTACATGATGGGAGGATGGCTTAGATTTTAAGTTGAACTCAAGCTACCAAACTGTGAAAACCACATCAAAATCCGTTCAGTAGCTTGTTTAGTAGCTTGGGGTCAAAGTTAAAATCTAATCTTGACCGCACGGTTGTCGCAGTGGCTGAGAGATTGGCTGCTGTGTGACGTGTCGCGGGTTCGATTGCCGCATTGCACATAGGTCTGGCTGTTTGTGTATGTGAAATTTGTGTTTGTAAACGCACCCACGACGAGAAATCCTAGTGTGTGGCAAAGTTTAAAAAAAAAAACTAGTACATTTAATCTAATTTCGGTGGGATGCACTAGTTATACAACTTGACCTCTTCGTAGTACTAGTTACTCTACACTAAGAAGGTAATTTAAAATGGTTATTATATTGTAGTCCACGCGGACAGAGTCGCGAGCAAAAGACTAGTATTTAATAAATACCTACACTTAAGTATCTTATTAATAATGCAAAAAATAAAAAATATACCAGTAGAAACATAAGTCTGTAAATAAAATCATTTAAGTGTACGTTCAACCAAATTTTAGTTGCTTTAAAACTAAGATTAATAATCCAGTATACCCATACATTACCAAACAAAACTTCCTAGTTTAAAAGCCAGCACTACGAAGGATCACAAGCAGAACAAGTTACAGCTATAACATATTAGGTCTTTACCTATGAAATTGCCGTTCTGCAGTACTGGCCATTTCAAATCAAAATAATTTTTGTTTGGCTAAGAATTCTAATTTCAAATTAATTTTATTTTAAAAACATGGATTTTTTTTTCCAAAAGTAGTCATTTGTTTATTGATTAATGTTACATTTTCATCGCATTTCAATCTTTTTCGTCATCATGGATACGTTAAAAATTCGAGTAATTATGGAATACGAGTACCGTCGTGGCAGCAACGCGCACAAGCGGCACGCAACATCAACGACGTTTACGGAGCTAACACTACAAACCAACGCACCACCTGTTATTGGTTTGCTCGCTTCCGTTCTGGAAATTTCGACCTGAAAAATGAACCTCGCGGTCGTCCGAAGACTTTGGTTGACAATGACGAATTAAAGGTGATTGTGGAAGCTGATGATACACAATCTACGGCTGAATTAGCAGCAGCTTTCGACGTTAGCGTCAAAACAATATTGGTCCATTTGCGTCAAATTGGCAAGGTAAAAAAGCTTGACAAATGGGTGCCCCACGAACTCAATGATCGCCAGCGCGAAGTACGCGTCGAGACGTGCCTTGCACTGCTCAACAGACACACAAATGAAGGAATTTTGAACCACATTGTTACCTGCGAAGAGAAATGGATTCTGTTTGATAACCGCAAGCGCTCAGCAAGTTGGTTGGATCCTGCTTCAGCACCTAAACAATGCCCTAAACGAAAACTTACCCCTAGAAAAGTGATGGTCACTGTTTGGTGGTCTAGCGCCGGTGTGATTCATCACAGCTTCTTACCAAACGGGGTGAGCATTACTGCAGATGTGTACTGTGAAGAACTGAACACAATGATGAAGAAGCTGGCACATCTCCAACCAGCATTGGTCAATCGCTCGTCTCCACTGCTCCTGCACGACAACGCGCGACCTGATACTGCACAGCAGACGGTCTTCAAGTTGCAAGAACTGGGGTTGGAAGCTCTCCGTCATCCGCCCTACTCACCAGACCTTGCGCCTACAGACTACTACTTTTTCCAGAATTTGGATAACTTCTTGGCGGGAAAAAAATTCAATACCCGAGAGGCAGTACAAAATGCCTTTGAAGCTTTTGTTGCCTCCCGTCCAGCTGATTTCCTTAAGAAGGGCATCAATAAACTGCCACTGCATTGGCAAAGATGCATTGATTGCATGGGTGATTACTTCGATTAATACAAATAAAAAATACATGAAAAAAATTAGTTTAAATTTTTTCATACAAAACGGCAATTTCATAGGTAAAGACCTATTATTATGTTAAAAGATTAAAATACTGCTCGGGCGCGGGTCGTTAATCATCGTTTACTAACAACTACACATTCCTCGGTTAACTTAACTGTGATGGTTTGTATTTTTTACTTGACTGTCCTCGAAAGATGGTAATTCTTTTCATGTGTATGTATGGCTATTTATTTAGTATGCTCTGTAGCCTAAACGGATTGATATAGTTAATCGAACATGTATCAATATATCCTCGTATAAACTGTCATCCAGTATACTGAGACCCGGGAAAGCGGGATTGTCCGAAAGGGATACCGCTGACCCGGAACATAAAGAGCAAAGGAAGGAACACGGGTGGGTTTTAGTCAGTAAGAGTCTGACACTCCCTTCCGCTCCGCCCAGAGCGGGAAGGGTCATATTTTGATGATTACCCAAACTCAAAAAAAAAAAAAAAAGTATATTGAGACCACCAATTCGTCTTCCATGCGTCGCGATTATGGAAAATTCATTCTACCGTTATAATGGTAAAACGTCTTTAGCAAAAAAACTTTAGAATTATGTTAACGTTATCATGAAAACTGAGTCAATGTATCCTGTACACCGCTCCGAATTGCACCGGTCTTAAGCGCGCCGTTTCTTATTTTTTTCTATTCCACTTAGCGCACAATCACCGGTGCGCTTGACATGTCGTATGCCGCAATTCCAAGCACAATAAAAATGTCATTGTGTCTCGCGTGGATCTACGTTCCGCATATTACGGGTTATAAAATTGCTGAAAATATTTATATTTTACTCCACTCAGCGCACCACCGGACTATGCTGTATGATGAAGTACTGTGTGTGTGTATAGTTGTGTACTTTACCCAAAACTAGAAAAATCTATATGTTGTATCGTATGGTGTCCACCACTAGAAACAGAAAATAATCGGTGCGCTCAGTGGAATAAAATAATAATGTTGTTAGCGTTTTAATAATAAATACAAAAATTAAAAAACGGTGCGCATAGGACCGGTGTGATTCGGAGTGGTGCGCTGGATGGAATATCTCAACAAACTATCCACATTTCTAGCTCCATAATATTCAAGGAAATGCAGACCAAAATTCTAAATCAAATCCAATCCAAGCAGCACGTACCATTCAATAAATGTTAGTCGTAACCTGTTTTGAGCTGAAATTTGCAGTGACGTCACACATCGCTACCCGGGGGAGCGCACTGTCTTCCGTTTAAATGACGCGATATAAGTGACAAATACCAGTGCAGCGCAGTTTATGTTTGTATGTATTTGAAGTTGAAGAGCAGCACAAATATTTGGTGTAGGTACGACTTATGTACAATTGTACAATCACGGACGTCACGGTTCGAAAGCCTTGTCAGCTTTCATTTTTTTTCCTTTATCAAACCAAATCCAATCAATGGTACTTGTTGGTGTAGGTATATACCGGTAGTATGTATATATAGGTAGGTAGGTAGGACTGTTGTATGTACAGTCACGGTTCGAAAATCTTTGTCGGTTTTTAAATTCTTTCCTTTATCAAAACAAATCCAATCAATGGTTTTGTTGTTACAAAACGACGTCATAGGCACGACGGCCATCTCGAAATGAACGGGTAGTATCATGATTACAAAAAATCTAGTTAAAAAATAATTAAACTTAATCTATTTAAACCGGTTAAATTTATAAGGTCGTTGTTTAATAATTAATAGCTCACAGCAAATTAGCTTCGAATAATTTTATGAAACGCAAAAAGTTTAATTAAGACCAACACCGCTCGTTTTTCACACCAGAATTTATTTTCACTATGAACTGAAAAGAGCTTTTTTAATGAGTTGTTTCAATGATTTTCATATCTTAATTTAAGTCATTCTCTTTGTATGATACAAAAATATAGCAAAACAAAGATTAATAAATAATTATTAGCACAAAAATGTTTTAATAAGGACTTAAAATTATAAAATAATATCTAATGAATATTAATTTTTACTTTTTAGTAAATTATCATCCAACTTACATAGCTATACCAAATTTCCACCTAGTCCGATACCAGCAAGTCGTCAACTTTAGATATTAATATAAAAGTCTTCTTCTTATAAAATGTTTCTCTTTAATCTCTTACTAATAAAATTTACATCTTAAAACAACTCACAAAATTAATACCTACCTAGATTTAGGAATTAATACTACGCTCCGAAAGCACTTTTAGTATCAAAAATAATAAACCTAAGTCTCTGAAGTAATTACGAAGATGAATCCAAGCTTGGCTCATTACGAAAACAAAATTACGAATGAATGGCTTTCGAATACCATTTTATATAACTAGACATAAAACTTGATTAAAATTTAAGTTTTAATTAAGTAATGACTTTTTTGTGAAATATGATGTATGGCCATAGTTATCCTACTAATATTATAAATGTGAAAGTTTGTGAGGATGGATGTATGTATGTATGGATGTATAGATGTTTGTTACTCTTTCACGCAAAAACTACTGAACGGATTTTGATGAAACTTTACAGTAATATAGCTTATACATCAGAATAACACATGGGCTACTTATCCCAAAAACGCGGGCGAAGCCGCGAGTAGAAGCTAGTATGACATAATTAGAATTATGTTAATTTTTACCAGACTGCCTCAGGAGAGTAATGGTTTTCGAATGTATGTGTGTGTAAGTAGCCTAAACGGCAATTAGGTTTTCAAACTTTCACGAATTGTACACATGTTTTTAGGGTTCCGTACCAAAATGGTAAAAAAGGAACCCTTATGGTGCGACTTCGTCTGTCTGTCTGTCTGTCACACCTGCTTATTTCAGCAACTACTAATGCTATCGACTTTGAAATTTGGAACAGTTATAAAGAATGCTTGCCCAACTTTATTGCAAATAAAAAAAGGCAAAAAATATTTTTATTTTTATTGCAAAAATTTTAAGTGGGGTTACTAGGTCAAGTGGCATATCATATGAAAGGGCTTGATTTGCACATTTCAAAATATATTTTCATTTTATTTTATGTCTCACAGTTTTTGACATATGATGAAAAATGTCTGAAAAAATACCATTCCCCCGCCCCCCTTATCTCCGAAGTTTGCGGAGCGAAAAATCTGAAATAATTAAAGCTGATAGAAATTGACCCAAATATTGCTCCAAAAATAAAACAATGTTCCTACCTAGTGCAGTTTTTTCAAAATCATCAAAATTCCTTCACAAACAAACTTAGTTATGCGGTCCGGTTTTATTCACTTTATGCGTCCAAAATTGATACGGAACCCTCGGTGCGCGAGTACGACTCGCACTTGGCCGGTTTTTAACTAGATCTCGACTTTATGCGCAGAGAACATAATCAAAATAACACTAGTATTTTGACTAACCTCGACGCGCGACGTTTCGATCGCTTCGCCGCGTGAACTGCCAATTTGTTTGCGAACGTTCGAGGAGAATCTCACCGTGGCAAACTTCCTCATAATCGGCCTATAATGTTCCCACTGCTGGGACACAGGCCTCCTCTGTGAGAGGGAGTGGGCCGTAGTCCACCACGCGGGCCCAGTGTGGGTTGGTGGACGTCACATGTCTTAGAATTTTAGGTTCTAGGATATGCCGGTTTCCTCACGATGTTTTCCTTCACCGTTAAAGCAAGTGATAATTAATTTCTAATACGCACATGACTTCGAAAAGTCAGCGGTGCGTGCCTCGGGATCGAACTCGAACCATTCGCCATGGGAGGCACATGGTTAATCCACTAGGCTATCACTGCAATCACTGCAAACTTCCTCCAACCTCCGCAAATTGGCAGTTCTCCCAGTGATATCACTCGGCGAGTCGGTGCATTGACCGAAGAAGTAAGTCCTCCTATGATCATGGTCAATGAAACTTGATGGAAACGTCGAGGTTAGACAAAATATTGTTATTTTGATTATCTTCTATGTGCGTTAAGTCTCGATCTAGTTAAAAAGGATCGTGAGATTCAGCTTCATTTTGGGATAGACATGGTATAATATTTAAATGTTACAGTCAGTTTATTTTTTCTAAAAAAGTAGTTTATCAATTTGTAGTAACTTAAATTTTCATACTTCTGTCAGCATTAGATGAGTTTTTTTTTATTAAATAATAGACTTGCGTTCGACCGCCATCTCGCCTGATGCGATGATGCTGTCTTTTTTTATTTATTTTTATTTGATAATAAAACAACGACAACTTGTTCAAACCAATTTTAATCGTAATTATTTATTAGATGCTAATAGCTTGTTTTTTTTCAGATTTTTTGATAACGCGGTTGGAAAATTACATGGGGGGGGGGGACAAATTGTTAACGACTTTCGAAGCTTCTAGTTCACTAAATATGCACTTAAATAAAGAAGTAATTTAGAAACCTTCATCTTATTTTCAAAGACCTATCCAACGATACCCCACATGAAGGGGTGCGCGAAAATATTATTTTTCATCCTTCAGTTTCATGTATGGCCCCCCTAATTATTTTAATTTTTATAATTTCGCTACATGTTTTTATAGCGGCATACAGAAGACTGTGAAGATCTGTGAAGTTTTATACATATTGATTATGAACTGTAGATTTTACGAGGGTGTGACCGACGGACAGACAGACAGACAGACAGACAGACGGACATGACGAAACTATAAGGGTTCCTAGTTTTACTACGGAACCCTAAAAAACTGATCTTTATGTTGAGCTTAATGCTTCAGGCATTCTATAGCTTTCTTATTTCTAATTGACCGCACGGTTGTCGCAGTGGCTGAGAGATTGGCTGCTGCGCAACGTGTCGCGGGATCGATTCCCGGATTGCACACTGGTCTGGCTGTTTGTGTATGTGAAATTTGTGTTTGTAAACGCACCCACGATACAGGAGAAATCCTAGTGTGGAGCAACGTTTTTTCTAAAACATTTAAAAAAAAACATTTATTTATAACCATGTACAGTCAGCATCAGCAAGTTCTGCACATAATGTGAAACACCTAGCTACTGTAAGTACTGTAACTACAATAGTTCGTCGGGCACGTGCTTCTAGGACGTGCCTGATGTGTCATTCTATTGCGCCTAGAGGCAAAGACTCGTGTGTGTTTGAACGGCATGACTTTTAAACCGAAATACAGCAATGCTGTGTGGCGGCATAAATCGATATTTTGTGGTAAAAGTATTACCAAAATCAAACTTTCTAAAGCCTTCAAATATCTAAGATTTTTATTGATGGAAAATAATAAAAAAAATAAAAAAAAAAATCTGAATAACATTTTCGGTTGCGTGGTTCTTCAAATATTTTTTTTAATAAGACATTTGTCCCCTATCTAGATTTAATTCAAATTGTCTAATTAATCATGTTTTATCGGGATGTAGATGCAAACTAGCTGTGACTTTTAGAAGACACACTGCATACTGTGGCACTATTTAGATAATAAAAAGTGTTATTAATATAATTATACTTAAAATAATCCATCATTATATAATTAGCAGTATTAATATTTAAATAAACCACATAATATTAATAACAATTGTTTACTTGTGACAAAACAGTTACTACGCAAACACAGTGTCGCCTGTGAAACAGAATATTCAATCACATCAAATACAGTGAAATACATCCAAGACAAACATCAGAACCATAATTTATAAGCCGCCCGACTCCTCCTTTGTTCTAACCGTCAAACTGCCAATCTATGCAATAAGCTAACCGCGCAGAAACTAAATTATTAACTTGTACTGACCCATTTTTGCAGGGTTACCGGCTGCCGTGTAGAAAAGACAGACCACCAGCACCAAAGTCCACTCCATGTTTAGCACAATTTAAGTCACAACACTTTAGATAAAAAAGAAAAATATATTGAGCATTTCTTTCCACGAGTGTACTTTTTTGTATCACATTTTTGGCCCGTAGCACTTTTTTGTCGGTCTCGTAGCACGTGCTACGGCGTAGCGCGGTGTCGTAGAGGCGTCCGCTCCGCGCTACGGCGCCCAGACAACTAAAGCAAGCTTCGGCCACGCTTACCAGGCGGCTGTTATTGATTCTTTAAAATGTTATTTTTGGTGATTTAATGTGTTATGTTATAGATTGTGTTATTTGTAGTCCTTGCTGCATTAATATTACGAGTCGGTTCGATTTGATATATTATTGAGTAATTTTATTTATTGATCATACAATTTGGTGAATACTTGATCGTAGCTTTAAATGTATACAAAGTGTACTTTGTGCGATTAAAACTAATATTATGTTTGACAGTTTGTGCAACCAACAATGTATACAAACACACACGATATCTCATACCTAGTAGATTGAAATATTTTGATGTTTCAAGCAAAATTATGAGTCTGGAAAAATAAGTAATATTGGATGGAGTGCAATATTTTTATCCACCTTTTTCTTTATTAACACCCAGTGGATCTCGTTTTATGTTAAAATATTAAGCCCATTCAGACATTCCGCCAAAAACTTCCACGTGAAATGAAAATACGGAATCGCTGGATACGTCTAAAAGGATATTAAAGTTTAAAATTAAAAAAAGAAAGTTCGCTGATATTTTGTTTGCCGGCCACTTTTTCTTCGTCCCATTTTCTGGGCCTTAGTAAGAGTTTTACTCAAAGTACCGAAGCAAAGAGAGTTTTGATATATCTATTTTATATATTATGTACATAAACATCGTGCCTGCATCATTTGATTTTAAATTCAGACTTCCATTGTTTACGTTTTGTCTTAAATGCAGTTGAATTTAATTTAAGTAAAAATAACTTTCGGATGATTATTCCTCCCGCAGCGGTAGATTAGCAAGCACGTGTCTTGCAAATATATGATACTAGCGCACCACACATAGTTTCACCCCCGTTGCGCGGCTCCCAAGGGTCATAGCGTGATGAATCTGGCTATCATGTACAAAAATAAAACAAATCCAACTGGTAGTTTCTTAGACTAGCGCGTTCAAATAAACAAATAAACTCTTTATTTTAACAGCTTTATTATATTGGTTTAGATAAGAATAAGCTGCCGAGGCGTTGTTGACGTGACCCATCAAAAACTTGAATAAAAGTAATCAAATATCTCGACTTAGCACACGAGTTTGTCGACATGTGGAATTTTGACTCGCCTATCATTATGCCAATTGTCAATAACGTCGTAACGTCGGCCAATGGCCTAATGGCCAAGAGTTATCACCAACATCTCATGAGGTTCTCATTCGGCGGCTGGATCAAGGGCCTGATACAGATGGCGGTACTCCTTAAATATGACATGAATTGTGAGGAGGTTCCTGTTTCTGGAGTTTTAACCACCAGTAGCAATTATAATAAACATCGTTTTGCATACCAGTGGATTCCTATTTTTTTATATTTTTAAAGGTTTTTTTTTTTTAATTTAAGTTTAAGAAATTTAAATTGTAAATAAAATTATTGAAGGGAATAATAATTGTGTCATTTCAAACGGAATTAATATAAAAAAAATATATTATTGTAAGCGAAAAAAACATGGCTGTAACATCTTATAATTAAATAATGTTCAATTAGGAAAAGAAACGTCAACTCTGATTACAATAAAGATCTTAATTATGAACTAAGTCAAACGCGAGCCTATTTAATAAAAAAAAAAACTAATTCAGAACTTTGTTGTTTTAACTTTTAATATAATTAAAGCAAGTCTCGTTCTTGCCATATTCACTTCAGAAATTATTCTAAAGAATCCTCATTAACTTTTTTATCTTCAGACTACTAGACACTTTTTGTGAGAGTTTTTGTGTAAGCCAGAGCTAAAAATGCTTATCTGGCCACTCAAAGCTAATTATAAATATTTGACATTAGTAGGCAATATTGCCTGTGCTATTTTTCAAACGGAAGTCGGTAGGAATCGTATTGTAGGGACCCTTCGCCACTGATAGCCTATACTATTCCTCATGAGTCTGACTATCATAATACAAAAATATTTTTTCGAATCCTACTGGTATTCCAGAGATTAGCACGTACAAAACAAAAAAAAACTCTTCACCTTTATAATATTAGTATAGATATAATTTCAAGAATCAATAATAAGAATGATCCGTGTCCAACATTCTAGCAGCACCTAAAGACTAGGAATTTTTAATTTTAAAATCCTTCGCATTGCACCGTGAGCGACCTCGGGCCGGAATATTATAGTATGCCATCGCTTTATTAAATATTCCGGGCCACTCATTTGTACGTTGATTTCCGAATATAATGTGGAAATATTAAATTTTTAACGTGCCTGGAACTCAACAATTTTATTATTATAGGTACCTATATGATATTTCTGCGTTTATGGTATTTCGGGCCAAGTTCACCGACAAGATAACAGTCCCATAAATTGAAAACGGCTGTTTGACATAGGTATGTTTTTCTATATTCGTTCATCTGTCGCACTTGACAGACAGAATTGATTTCGACCTGAATGAGGCGGATTTTTTAAATGCGACAGAGATGTGTCATGTCTAACGGCCATTTTCAATGAATCGGACTGTTATTGCATTTTTCTCGTTTTAGAGAGTATAATGTTCATTTTTCATGAATGTAAATGATTTTTAATATACGTTTTGCCTAAATAACGACATAAACTCACTTATAGACACGAAAAATGAAAAAACCAAAAAAAAATCCTCAACTTTGGCCTCTAGCCAGGCCACTGTTTGCGACCTCAAAAAAAAAAAGAAATTGAAGGATACTTCACATGAAAAGGGTACAGATTTTATATTGTACTGATAACTATATTTAAACAGGCCCAAGCAAGAGTCTGAGTAAATAAAAGCGTATGTACCTTAAATATCAATATCACAGAGGTCTCTCAAACAGACAGCACTTTGTTTAACTTCTGAAAGAGAAAAGGTTTCAGACTTGGACGTATAAAAAATGGTGGAGAGAATTTCGCTTACCAATAAGTGAAGAAGCGGCCGTTACTTTTTTATAGAATAGAATGTTTATTTGTAGGAACAGTAGTTTTATAAGGTCATATTTCAAAATTTATTAATGTCATGTTCAACCTTTTCAAAAGACAAGCAAATATTTAATTAATTACACGCATTCAAAACTCAAACTATGTCACATCATCATTACATTTTGCCCATGCCAATTTTAAACTAAATACCTAATTTATTGAATAAATCATAATTATCACGAAATAGATGTCAATGAAAATAAGTGTTATTAAAGATGTTATTAAGAAACTTGCCTGATTTTTTTTAGTTTATTATGTATAAAGAATGTTGGACTTAGTAAATGATAAATGATAAATGATATTTATTTTGTAAATAGGTTAAAAATAACACTTTTACACGTCAAAACATTTTTTTTAAGCTAGATGAGTTCGGTGTTTCCTATATGACTACCTTTGAGAAGAAACACCGAAATAAACTCAAAGGTTGATGTCACTTTTAAAGTCCAGACAATTAAGATAAATTGTGTAAGAACCATGCAGGTTAGTCTGAAATGGCCTTTAGAGGAAAGAGCCATACAGATTTGAGTGGACCTGACCTGACTGTGCACGCATGTGCCGGGTATCGTGGTAGCTCAACCCAGACTTAGGGAGCTCAACGAGGACATTTGGGTAGGCCCCCTAAAGTACTCAAACTGTCAGACTGAACTTGAGATCTATAACAGTAACATAATAACCCACATAGTACTCACATTTACAATAATTATAATCAATATATTATCATTATTATCACATTCAATGTCATTTTGTATATAAATTGTTTCAAAAGGAAACATTCAATGTCAAAGTGTATATAGAAAAAAATATAAAATCAAATAAAAGAGCAATAATTTAGTGGTTATGTCAATAGAAAAAGAGTAAAAATTATAGAAACAAAAATAATGACAATAATTCGGAAAATAATTGATCAATTACTCGTACTTGCTTACCGATACGATGAAATGTAATTATGGCATGTTTTCATGAAACTACGTAATACTATTTTGGTAGCATTTTACCACACAAGATAAGATATTTTTAGGGTTCCGTACCAAAATAGTAAAAAAGGAACCCTGGTGCGACTTCGTCTGTCTGTCTGTCACACCTGCTTATTTCAGCAACTACTAAAGCTATCGACTTGAAATTTGGAACTGTTGTAAAAAATGCTTGCCCAACTTTATTGCAAATGATAAAAGTCAAAAAATATTTTTATTTTCATTGCAAAAGGGGCCGGAGTGGAGGTTCGAAATTTTAAAGTGGGGTTACTAGGTCAAGTGACATATCATATAAAAGGGCTTGATTTGCACATTTTAAAATATATTTTCATTTTATTTTAGGTTTCACAGTTTTCGACATATGATGAAAAATGACTGAAAAAATACCATTCCCCCCCCCCCCCTTATCTCCGAAGTTTGCGGAGGGAAAAATCTGAAATAATTAGAGTTGATAGGAATTGACCCATATTGCACCAAAAATAAAACGATGTTCCTAACTATAACAGTTTTTTCAAAATCATCATAATTCCTTGACAAACAAACTTAGTTATGCGGTCCGGTTTTTTTCACTTTATACGTCCTAAACTGATACGGAACCCTCGGTGCGCGAGTAGGACTTGCACTTGGCCGGATTTTTTTTTATTTTGATTTACACTTCAAACAGTGACATTTGTCAGAAGATTTAAATTACTATAATTATGTTAAGTAATCCGTAGTCATGTTAAAGGTCAACAGTCGTGAACCAAATTACGAATGATCGTTTGTTTGTGGAACCCAATTATTGAATCACTCGTAATCGAAACCCACTGACATTTTACGAGTATGTAAAACTGACAGGACTTTAGTTACGAGCAACATATGCATCACTCGTAAATACAAATGTTTGTATGTTTACATTTTTTATTTGATCGCGATTTTATTACCAGTCATAAAAAAATATGAGCTTGTACAGCAAATGTACCTGCAGCTGCCTTTTATAAAAAAAAAATACTGTTGTATCATATAAAATAACCAGCACTCTGTAATTTTTTAATATCTACAAACGCGTCACTTTTTGGTTGTACTATGCGATCAAAATAAGAATAGGACTGACCGTGCGCCATATTGTGACGTTTTGTATTGAAAATTGAACTGTTTTTCAAATCTATAACAATTATAGATTTGCTAAATCAAAGACTCAGTTAATTAATAAAAAAAGTGAAAAAACAAAACGTTATATTCGCAAATGAATTTTCTTTGTTTCAAGTGATAGTTGACAGTTCAAGGTCATTGAAGTTCCTATTCTTATCGCGATCGCATAGTACATTATATTAACTATCACAAAATCAAAACAGGTATTTTCCACAACCTTATCGACAGTAATCACGCTGAGTGATTAAAAAAACCACCCGCTACTTTAGCGAATGAAGTCTTATCTCGAGTGTTATTAAAATAGAGTACTTTCAGGCCCTTTAATGTTTTAAATGACATGCGGTTCAATGCAACAATAGCTTTTGGTTTCTGTAGACAGGCGTGAGAAGTAAACAGTACTTTCTTTCCCGTTTCTTCTTTGTATATAAACTAATGCACTCCAATTTGAGTTGATGTCATTGTGTAAAGCACTCTTTTAGTAGAAATTGAATTGGTTTCTAATCTGTATTTAGATAATGGGCGTTTATAAACACAATAAAATTCTCACTTGCATAAACATCCAGATCCGACACAAATATTTGCTCCAAACGGGAATCGAACCCGCGACCCGTTCCGCAACAGCTAATCTCTCAGCCAATGCACCAACCGTGCCGCCAAATGACCAGACTTTTTGAATAGATAAACCTAGACGTATAAAACAGCCTACTAATTAATTTAACGAATTATTCTTCTTTCAAAATTTCACTATGTTAAGTATTTTAATTTAAGATACTATGTAACTTCACAGGAATTATGCTAATATTTTAACCATTTCATTCGGCATCATAAAAATACAGGACATTCTATTTTTTTTCCCATTTTATCGGTTCGATTCCCAGAAGAAGCAAAAATCTTTGAATGCAGAATGAGTATTACTTTATTTTAAAAATAAAGTGAAGTCTCCATGAAGCAAAAATTCCTATCTACAATATTTAAAGTACTTTCCCTCCGTGTGCCATAGCCGTGAGACAACCTGTATAGTATACCTATTGCCATAATTACAGGTCACTCGGCCATACGTGACGTACACACACAACCCATCAAATAATCATGTATTATTTCATTAGGCATATTATTAGTGTGTGTGTTAATGGAACACGTTCCTTTTCCCTTATTCATTACAATAATAACATGTTAGTATACTTAATTATAAAAGACACCGTTATTATTAATAATTGACTTGGTGTGGTCTACTATTAACTCAAACCAAGGAAATAGTAGAGCGCCGCGAACAATCGAAGGGTTTGTTTGTTTTTTCCAATAATTGGGTTTTCTATGAATGTGTATTGTATGGGTTGATTTCGTAATTAGACTGGAGATTTTTTAAATTATATTTTGACAGCACTCACGCTTCAGTCGCTGCGTTTCTATTCTGAGTAACCTAAACACTTATGACATAGTATAAATAGGGGAAGTAGGTTATCTTCATACAAACGCACCGCGCGCGGCTTGTATGTGTGCGCCAACGTATCTATGCGTCGCCGCACGCACACTTAAACAAATCTCGACCCGTTTCTCAGTAGAAACGGGTCGAGATTGTGTTTAAGGCGCTACTAAGTGCCAGCGGCCTTGAGTGATTTGGGCGGTTTAGCTTGAGTGTTCTGCGCTTAGCTCACGCAAAGCGACATACGTCCACCGAGCAATACGACTCGCCTATCAAGGAGCGCGCTGAGCCGAATTAGACGTATTATTTCTTTTTAGTAAAGAATATTTGATTTAAAAAAAAAACACTAACTAAAAGTTAGATAGTTAAATTATCTTTAAAATGGTGAAGGTTTCGTAATAATACGCTCAATAGTTTTCGCGCAATCTTCACTTTTTTGAACGCGTTAGACCTAACTTTACAAAGTAATTAAACTACATAGATAAACGTAATCTAAAATATACTCTAATCAAATTATTAAGTAAATGCTCTAGTTTAGCATATATTTTTTTCAAATCATTAACACTACTCGTTTAGACGTGATCTTCAGTTTATAATATTTATAAGTCGTATATACTGTGCCTTAAGTGTAACAAAAAGGTGTTTCAAGTACCTACAAGTAAAAAGTAATTTTGTGACATACTTTCATGGATTTGCTGTTATTTTGACACGTTTTCAAGCCACATAAAGGTATCATACTATTTTTGATGATGCCATAACATGCACTAAGGCCCGTATTCCAAAACGATACTCGAGCACCGATCTCTGCTTGAGCATAGATTTCAAACTATTTGGTGGTTGAAACTAGTTACAATCCTATGCTCAAGCAGAGATCTGTTTTCGAGTATCGTTCTGGAATACGGGCCTAAGAGCAGTGAGCACGGTTTGGGATGTATGTGTGTGAGTGAGCGTGTATATTTACTTATGGGACACAGTTTTGTGGCTTCATTTTTATTGTTCACCGCGCTCTATTTTCCTACTTCCTTGGTCTGAAACTATTATTAGAAAATAGTATTAAAGTTAGGTAAGTAGTAAGTTGCTCTTATTAATAAACTTAGATAAAGCACAGAAATCTCGATGTAGATTGCACCCTGCGAAGCAGAGGCGGCTCGCTAACAACATAATATACCCGTTACACTATATGGAATGTCCTAATTAGCATTGCCCCATGTCGTATTAATGTTCGAGCACATTAGTACCATATGTTGTCCCAATGAGTTATAACTGCGCATAATATGTGGATGCTTGGTATCTAATTAGCCAATGATACCAGGAACTAAATGAAGAAGGAAACAAGGATATGTAATGGGTTGTTGAAATTATATTATTTCAAAGATAATTCATAATAATAATAACCAATTAAATGTCTTGACTTGGCACACTAGGATGTTGACTCAGCAGTCATTGTACCGATAGTCGTTACGGTCAATGAACTAATACCTAAAGCCTCGATCAATATCTTTGGAGGCTCTCATTGGGCGGCTGGATCAAGCGGTGATACAGAAACTCTTGTACACTGCTCGTATTGTTAGGAGATTTCTCTCTCCTGACCGCCGGCACCGGCAGCTTGCACCCTGTTCCCGATGCCGGTGGAGTACTATTTTTTAATATTTTTTAATGTTTTGTTTTTTATTCTATTTAATCATGAAATATTTAAAAATATGTACACGTATATTGGATTTCAAATCAATAAACGGAATAATCAGTCAAATAATTTACCTATCTCAAACACCACAGATGACAAAGAGTGGTGCAAAGAGCAGAGGTAGCTATCAGGGTTACCTGATAGCTAGGAGCTAGGAGCCGTTAGGCTCCGACTTTCAAATTGTAGGTTGTGGGTTTGAATCCCGGCAAACCCATACTTTGTGCAATTTGTTTCATCACCACTCTAAAAACGGTGAAGAAACATCGCTGCATTGTGAGGAAACAGAACAGAACATATGTGACGTTCACGAACTCGGTACGGACCACAAAAATAAACAAATTCTCAATACCAAACAAACTAGCTTACTGACTTTCAACCCCAAAAATCCCGGGATCAAAAAATCTCCCCGCATTAACCCTCAAACATCTTTCTCCGGGGTAATGTTCCACCGCTTATTCCCGTACGTGATGCATAAAGGAATTTTTATATTCCTGTGTGTAGCAAGCGTTTAAGTAACCCCTAAAATTTTATGTAGAATTATTGAGTTAGGGGATGAAGGATCTGATTCCAAATGTGAGAATTGAAAGGATTCGTCATTTTGAATCATTTGGAAGCCTACGGAGCGGAGTAACGTTTTGTAAAAAAAAATAAGTACCTATGTTTATTTCCATAAAATCAAAGGTTATTTAAAAACAAATGAAGAATCATAATAGATTTTTCACAGCTACTTATAAAGCTGTCTTCAGACTACGCTATACTATATAGCATAGCGCACAATTCAAAACCAATAATATATAGTACCTATAGCACAGTGTGAACGTGTCCATAACAATATATGGTGCGCGATATTGTTGTGCTGTGAGCTAAAATGCTATGTAGTATAGCGTAGCCTGAAGACAGCTTAGATGATTGCTGTCGGACTGCTGCAGTGCGGTAGCCGTGCGGCAACCGTGTGGGTGTCGGACTGCGCACCGCCGATTGTTTTTATCCATACATTTGACAAGTCGAGAGAGCCGTCCAGTTCTCGTGCGGTAGACGTGCGGGCGTCGCACGACAACCGGACGGCTCTCTCGACTTGTCAAGTTTGAAAACCGAAGAGCCAGATTCGTGGCTCTTCCTTCAGTGTTATTTGAGAACAAACTCATAAGATTGTTTTAAGCGTAAGACTGTATTGATTACTCGTCGATCAGGAACAATGAGAAGCGAGTAAAACTGCGGTAACAATTACCGCGGTTATAGCTCGACCGTCGATGAGCAACTTAGGGCCTGTACACACCACGTATTTTCGCGCCGTCGACGGCGCGCTTTTATCCTACAGAAGTCTATAGGCTGCGTCTGACTTGCGTGCGTATCGCGTCTGTATCGCTACAAACGCGCATCGACGGCGCGTTTAAAAAACGTAGTGTGCACAGGCCCTTAAAACTTAACATCGTTGTAGTACCTATTGTATTTCACAAGCGCTTATGTAATTGTAATTTAAACCTTATGTCTATGTCGATAGAAATTAGACAGCGTGCTCATAATTTGCAACAGATATGCTTTGTAACCTCCTTTCAAAAAGTCTAACGTGCCTTCATTACTCCCGAAGACATTCAAACTACGTTCGGCAAACATCGACTTTATTCGTATCTTCGTTCGTAAAATTTCATGTTCACATCCCGCGTTATTGTTATGTTGTCATTTGGGTAGCAACTCGTTGTTTAAGTTGTTAGTCTGTTGTTACAGTTGTTGCTTTGTCTATACACGTGTCATTATAAAGCCACGTACCTATTTACTAGAAAACATTTTGTATATAAACACTAGATATTTGCTCGCGACTCTGCCCGCATCGACTACAATAAATTGACCATTTTAAATTGCCTCCTTAGTGTCAGTGGCGTGCCTACAGGGCAAGCCCGAGGGTATTTCGCGTAATTTTTCATGGTTGTAAGTGTTTTTTATTGTACGCTATTCATTTACATTCATGAAAAATTTAGAGATATACCCTCGGGCTTGCCCTGTAGGCACGCCACTGCTTAGTGTAGGGTAGCTGGTAATACGAAGAGGTCAAGCATTATCTCTGGTTCATACCACCGGAATTAGATGAAATATAGCTTAGATATTAAATTGGACCACAGGACGGATTTTGATTATTTTTTTTTATTAAATTATAGGCTCTCGTTTGACCGCCATCTCGCCTGATGTTAAGTGATGATGCGGTCTACGATAGAGCACGCTTGCCTAGAAGAAACCGATTCACTCTCGTCTTGAAGATGTGGTTTTCCTAGTTTGGTAGCTCCAAACTAAGAAAACCACATCAAAGTCCGTCCTGTTCTTTTTTCGTGATGCACGCACAAACAGACAAAATTCCAAAAATCATTTTTTTTGCGCATGGTTACGTGCCAGTACCTATTTTATTTTCTGGTATCTTAAATGTACTGACACGGCTTTTTAACGCGACTTTGCCCGCGTTTTTGGAATAAAAAGTAGCCTATGTGTTATTCTGATGTTTAAGCTATACCTAATACTGTAAAGTTTCATCAAAACCCGTTCTGTAGTTTTTACGTGAAAGAGTAACAAACATCCATACATCCATCCACACATTCTCACAAACTTTCACATTTATAACATTAGTAGGATAGTAGGATAGGATCTCAGATCATAGAAACAAGGAGATTTATGCCATCATAGCAAATTAGTACCGGAACAACTGATGCCACTTTTAGTACATTTTTCGACACAATTACACGCATACTTAAGCGCTCCTTATGAATAAAAAGATTTCCCACGCATTAAACATTCCGCACACCCTCAATCTAATACTGTTAATCGTCACTCAACACTAGCACTAAACTAAAACACTGTATTAATACCATCGATCGTGTTCGGCTCGTCGCCAGCGCGTACATTTTTAATATGAGCAATTTGCTCAAAATCAGGCATCAAGCTCGATAGCGCCTTGGCACATCTCCCTTGTTTCTATGATCTGAGGATAGGATAGTATACAAGTTTTCCAGTGGAAACGCGGCTTTAGTTTATTGTGTCTTGTTGCTTTGAGGTCGATTTGGTTTGAGAAGATACTTACTTAAGAAATGTTTGTGTTATCCGATCTTACGTCCTTGACAAAAGATTAAAGTGTCTTTCATTCCGAATCCCTTCTAAGGGTATTTTAACAGATAAAACAAGTTTATTTCAATGAAATTTGGTTGATAACATTATTTACTACCAGTGGCAAAGGCTCGATAAACTTGATTCCTACTGACTAAAATTTTAGTTATTCATAACCAAACGTTTGTCAACCTATAACACAAAAAAGTGATCACATAACTGTAGGCAACATGCAATCCCAACCGGTTGTTAAATTAAGTTACCTTTAAGTCTGAACGCAGAACTCGGAACTCTAGACCGCTGGCTGTGAGGTCAGCGCCTAACATCGAACAACTCCCATTTTCAAAGGTCATTCATCACTTACAATTATTTTTATCCAACTACCCGCTAAAAAAACAAAGCGACACTTCCTCCGACTAACTACATTTCCCGTGTACACGTATCACTTTATATCAACGTCGCTACGCGGATATGTCCCATATAGCCCACGTATATCCCCCATATAAGCTTTCCTATAATCACATCATCGTATCGGAGTTCCGGCGCGAGTCTGATTTATATCCGTATATCCTCCCCCCTCCATTCACTCATCCACTGTTTTATGATTTGTCTTCATAAGTCATTGTCTCGGTGGATGATTTAGGGGTAGTTTGAGTTTGGCTGGGGGGGACTGGATATATCCTTTAATTGATTAATTGTTATTGTTTATAAATTGGAGTAAGTAGTATAACTGCGTTATAGGTATGTGTAAATCTATCTACCTATACTCTATACTATTATAAAATTGTAAAAAAGCCGTGTCTGTACATTGAAGATATTCCATAAAAAAACAGTCGGGATAGGGTACTAAGACGTAAATATACCCAAAAAGTTTTAATTAAAGTTTGAATTTTTTGTCTCTCTGTTTGTGCACGCATCACGCGAAAAGTATTGAACCGATTTTGGTGGTGTGATTTTCACATTTCGATAGCTTGGGGTACAACTTAAAATCTAAGCCACGTTTCATCTAATTTCGGTGAGATAAACTAGAGATTCAGCTTGATCTCTTGGTAGTACTAGTCACGCTACACTGCGGAGGTCATTTTTATTTAAACTGGTATTTTCATTGATGGGCATTTCATTGTAATCCACGCGGATGGAGTCGCGGGCAAAAGTCTAGTGCTTAATATAGTCAAAAAATAATGGTAGGATTTTATGAAGTTCGCTCGACTTATTTTCTGAGAACTGCCTTTTCCATATATTTTGTATGACCTCATCGCCAAAAACCCTTTGACATTTTATTCGAACATCCAATAATTTCACAAATCTACAAAGTTCTGACCTTTCATACGTCCACCTGTCCGTGAGAAATTCGTTCAAAGAACTGTAATAACTGAACTGTGGAATTCTTTAGACAGGCGATCCGTGAAATCTGAATGGGCTTTATGCATCTTGTATTGAAGAAGCTGAATGTTGGCAACCGTGTTACCATGGCAACGAAGTAACTATTATGAAGATCAATCGGTGACCGGTTCATTTGGGACTAAAGTAGTTTTGTGACTTTACTTGGAATATTATTGAGTAAGTTTGAATAAAGTAGAAGTACTAGTTCTATAGACGGGCAAAACACCCGATAAACACCCAAATTTTGGGTGTATAAGGGTGTTTCTCGCGTGTTTATTGGTTGTTTATCGGGTGTTTACCAAAACACCCGGGTGTTTTGCCCATCTATAACTAGTATCCCTGAATTTGTGATAATGCTTGAAAATTTAAGTCATGGTTATTTATAGTAAACAAATGAACATACAACATTAATGAATTCAAGCAGGTGTGTCCACATATTAAATATTATTAAAAGCAGTTAGGCCATGGCCACACTGGTTCTACAACAGTGACACGACAGCGATTTCGTGAAAACAAACTCATATAAACTTATTATGTTGGTGGTGGTACCTACTGCAGAAATGACAAGCAGTGAGGCCACCGACATAATTATGTTTATTAAATAAGAGTTTGTTTTCACGAAATCGCCGTCGCGTCGCTATCACCGTACCAGTGCGGCCCCGGCCTTAATCAATATGAAAATTACTTTTAAATCATAAGATAATGAAATATTGTATAACAGGCACACTTTTAGACTCCATATACCAAAATTATAACTATAAACCTAACCAAACAAACCCAACCGCAAAACCAAAATTAATTTACTTAAAAGTAACACCAAAACCTCACAGCCCTCGTAATTTAGCCTATTCAGATAATTCACCCCTTAAACAAGTCAACAGACCAACGCATCTAAAAGAGCATTATAATTGACCCACAAATAAACTTAATGAACTGCTAAACGAATTAAACATGCAACAAACTCGACCAAGACGAGGCAACAAAATGACGTCACTGCAACGAACTTAGTAGTAATGAACTGTTATGGTAAAATACGACTGATTGCTCGATAATTTCAGATGGTAATGACGATTGGTGGATTAAACTTGATCCAATTTAGACTTTCGTATCGTGATGCATTAGTAAGTACTTACATCAAAATTCTATCGAATTATCGATGTTATATCGATATCGATTGCTCTGCGAAAACGCTCTGAAACGGACACAATATAATTGAACGATTTGTCAGTGTTCCGTACCCCGATCATGAGTTTTTTTGACGTATAGTTTCATTAACGTAAGCATATTTTGAATTTAAAATACAGCAGTCCTGGAACATTTTGATAAAATTTTATACAATTTGCACATTTTAAAAAATACAGAGAAATTAATTAAGTATTTAATTTATATAAATATTGTGTAACAAACGTGTATTTTCAATTCAAAATATGCTTACGTTAACGATACTACACGTCAAAAAAACTCATGATCGGGGTACAGATCTTTCATCGATCGTTCGACTAATAGATTGGTTACGATATTGCCACACACGCACAATCCGTTCAGATCGTTGCGAAAACCGCCTCGAATCGTGTATAGGACTTTAATTAGGTTATTACCAGGTTCTACAGTATATAAGCAACAAATATCAAACTTAAAGGTTGACGGCGCACTACTTGCGGTGCCGACCGTTCTGATTCAATTAGTGTAGGTACCTAACGAACTGTAATAACGTAGGTAGGGCTGCGACGGTAGTGACCGACGGCGACGGTGGAGACGAATGAGGCATGGATGTAGACTGAAACTTGAAGGCTTGTAATTGTGTCGGATGAAGTCAATATTACACTTCTTATACAGAGAAGGATTGAGCATTGATTACAACGACTGCTGGGCAATTCAGACTGTGAAGTAGCTATAACCCACGCCGATAAAGAAGCGAATGTAAAATGGCGGCACTAATCATTCCCTTTCTCGCATGTTATTGCTGTACGTTTTGATACGGATACTATGTTTGAAATAGTTTTTTTTTTTCGAAATAGATACTAGATAACAAGTATGATTGGTACATTTTTGTAAAATAGGGCTGATCATGCTACGACAGCGATAATTTGTACATATACGTAATTTCATAGTAAGTAATCTTAATTGAGTTGATCTCAAAATTAATTTAGAAATTGATAATGGAGAAATTGCGGTACACTATGAATGTCGCTGAATTAACTAAATGTCTTGAAGTTCGCGAGCTTACTAAGCCATCCATTTCTGATATAATTAACCTGGGTAACGGATTGCGGAGCTGTACATCAATTAGGGATAGTTTGGTAATGACCATATTGTTCTGGAAATGGCGTAGTAGGTATAATAATTATACTTCGTATTATTAACGCTATAATGAGTACTAATGTGGAAGAGATCCAGAATCTTGTTAAAAAAAAACCGTTTCATGGTTGATATACCTAACTAAATCCCAAACGAAGCGCTTAGATTCCATCTTCATCAGGAAAACCTCCAAACAGTGAAAAGTGTTTTCGGAGTGGGTGTACCTATTCCGATAGTTACAATCTGGGTGTCTTCAAGTCGAGAGTGAATCGGTTTCTTCTAGGCAAGCGTGCTCCATCGTAGACCGCATCATCGCTTAACATCAGGCAAGATGGCGGTCAAACGCAAGCCTATTTTTATTAAATAAAAAAAAATCTATGACGAAAAATAGATCATGATCTGACTCGGCTTCTCACTCGAACTGCTTTTTCCCAAACATACATCTACAATCTACATACCTATTAAATTAATATATTCGATTTTTCCGCCCGGCTGTGCCGATTAATGCCGACCCGAACAAGTGTGATTTTGTGTGCATGCCTCACAAAATCAACACCAAAAAAAATATAATAATATTTTGAAATCGTATTTCTATCTGTCATCACGTTCATTTCCTTCCAAAAAAAATACAAAAATATCTTCAAGGTTTTTGGTCCATTTTTCCTTAGACGTTTTCCTTTACAAGTAGTGACGCGAAACTCCCAAGGTAATTAAGATAAGGAATCTAAAAGTGAAGTTGGCGCAACCCTATTTAATGTTGCAAACGGGGACTATTATCAAAGCAATTTTGCGTTCGATAATTGTTCGATATTGAATTTTAGTTGTCGCTTGCAAGGGTTGAATGTTCTTTATGACGAAGTTTGATAGCTAATTTAGATGTGCACTTTGTGTTGGCACAAAGCGCTGCTTAGTTAACCAAAAACTATTAGTGATCAAGTATTAAAAATAATGGAGAGCTTTTTAGTTCAGAAGTAAAATTATGATTTATCCGTTAATCGTTGATGTAAGTAGTTACATAAGCACGCTTGTCAATCGTTTTTGCATGGCTAAGTGTTAGGTCGTCGATTGGCGAATTTTAATGAAATAAATACGTCACTTTTGCTTATCTTTATTTCTATAGAGATTTTATGTCACAATTAATATTTACTCCTGTAATGAGAAAAATAAATTTACAAATAACGAGTAAAACGATTCAGTCAAATGATTACCTCATTTGACTGATTTGATAGAATAAGCAAAACTTCAAAGTAAACTATGGACACAGTAGTTCCTTTTTTGTATCGATATTTAATTTGGCTTGCCTAAAATTATCGCATACTAATAACGTCATAGTGACAGGTAATCTGAATACATATATGTAATATTTACTCATATTTTTTTTTTAGAACAACTAAATTTAATTAATCAACAACAATAAAAAAATATATCGAGTAAACACCATAATAGCCGCGTCGCAGGTGGCGATACGCTTATTTCAATTAAAAAATTGGTCACGGATCGTGAGTTAAGATTGCGAGGGGTGTATTTGAGTCATACCCTTAACTAGTTTAATTAACTTTGAATTTTTATACCCCAATGAAATTATATGAGTCTGATAATTGCAGTAGCTGTTCGTAGTAGCAGTTTTATTGCTGTTTTAATTTGTGTCGAGGCTGACTATTTTATTTTCTGTATTTTAATTATGTTTTTCTGCTCCATTTTAATTAATCTCATCTTGTTTTGTTCTTTGAGCTGCAGTTTTCTTCTAGGAAATGGAGAAGTAAGAAGACTTCCTTAATTGATAATCAAATTCTAAATTTAAATTTTAAGCTTTCTTCGAGAAGTCAAAATTAAATAAATTATTTATCATAAGTGTCGCATATCATACCTAAGTAGTGCATCAGATTTATTTCAGCTGCCTGCATCAGTTGAAATTTTAAATTATTTAGGCCATGGCGTAGCTCTAACCATTGAGCTACCGTGGTAGCTCAGTGGTTAGTTTTTTTTATCACGTTTTTATTAAGTCGCTTTCTTGTTTGTCTGTCTGTTTGCCTGTATGTTCGGTACAAATTTTGCAATTCATTGTTCAAGCACTTGCTGGCATCGGATTAAGCTGCCTATAAAATGTGGAGGATAATGCAATAAAGTATAAAAAGTATAATAAAAAAAAAACATTCTTAAAAAAACAATTCTAATAAAATGAAAAACGTTGAGAACACCTTACTATTTTATCTATTGCATGCGCCCCACGTTTTTCATTTCATCACAGATTATTTTATACTTTTTAGTCAGTTTTAAAAACGTGGTTTAAAAAAAAATTGGATCTCTATCCGCATTTAATAACAATAAGATGACTATGACAAGCATAAGATGGCTACGACATGTTTAAAATTTACCGAGAAGGAGGTTTGCTCACATTTCGCCAGTTTATAAGTAGGACTACGATTGAACATTTTCTTATGAAAAAAAAAGAAACCGATTAAACTTTGTCAGACTTGAGGATCGAACCAAAGACCTTATCGCTCAGTAGTCCAAATTGCGACCACTAGACCTAGGCCGAGATAAATAAACGTTACTTACCACGTTTGGCTTTGTTATATTCCCATCTCTTTCTTGCATTTGTAGTTCGAAAATTGTGTGACAGTGACAGGAATAAAGCTGCGTACCGATTATGCGCTCCTGGCGCGCGCGCCATGGACACCCGCGCCGAGAGTGCGTTCCACGGAACGCGCTCCAAATATTTAAAATGATATCAACTAGTGCGCATGGCGCGCGCGGCAACTGTTCCAATGTTCCGCCACAACTGAGCTTCCTTTGATGCGCGGTAAAAAACCGACTCTAGATGGAACGGACCGCTCCAAGTTCGAGCGTTCCAACAAACACATTGGCGCGCGTTCCAAAATGGTATCCATTTCGCGCGGCCGGAACGCGCGCCAATGTTCGCCCTCTTGGAGCGCGAAGTCGATACGCGGCTTAAGTCTAAGCCAAATCACGTGCTAAGGTGATGTTGTTAATCTCGGACCTAAAAATTCAAGTACCTACATTTTTATAGGAATGAAACATAAATCTGCAGGCTTTGGTTTTATTAGGTCACATACCACATAAAACCTAACCTTTTCTTTCGCAACTCGCGTGCGTGTATGAACGTGGACAAAGCAAAAGGAGTATGTCAAAATCTTAGTACGTGGCGTTCTGTAATGTCTGCCTACCCTCGTCGAACAAAGGCGTGAGTACGTTATGTTGTGGGTATGTTGCAGACGAAAAAAAAATATTTGGGCATGGTTAGGTACGTTCCAGTGTCCTATCCTGACAGTTTATTCTGGAATATCTTCAATGTATGTACAGACACAGAATTTTTACAATTTTACGAAGCCAACTTTACTCAAATAACAACACTCCTAGCAATCAAAAATAGTTCTACCGTGAAAATCAGAATCCCTTCGTAAAAATAAAACGCGGAACTAGAAAAAAACATCAAAGGAATTATATAATAAACCCGGGTTCGCCTACGGAAATCCGTTATCCATAATAACTAGGGTACATTATAACTTCAAATGGTGAATAAGATGACCTTAACTTTGATGGTATCTAAGGAATTTTGATAAAAGGGATATTTCTGAAAACGCTTTGAAATGTCTCGAAGGCTTTTTGGAGATAAGTTTTCGCGTTACGATCATGTGGGTAGATATGTAATTTCGTTTATTACATCAAGATTGAGGCTGAAGTGGTACCTTTTTTAGATGTATATGAAGAGATTCAGTGGGTGTCATTTGATATAGTGAATAGATACTATTGTTGTGTGGGTTTTAATCCATTGGATTGGAAGTTATTAGCGAAAGTTTTCTGATTGCAATTTTTTTCTGAAACTTTTCTTATACCAGCTCCATTTTAATATTTTGTAGGGACAAAATGTAAGTATGTGTAAGGACAAACTGCTAACGTATCAATTTTTTTATACAGTTAGAGGCGACACAAAAGTATGTGTAAGACAAACTTCTGATGTATTAGTTTTGTATACAGTTGCAGGCGCTTGATTGTATTAGCGCGGCACAGCGCAGTCGTCTCCCCGCAACCAAATAGCTAGTATCATGTAGTTATTAATATGTATACTGGTACAGTAAAGTGTACAACGGGTGGGCCAAAAAATTTTGTAAATAGCTACACAAGTTTTTTGAAAGGGAGGGGCGCTGGGGTGCCGGGAAATCAATGCGTCGCTTCATGCAATTTTAGTCACGATGGAGCGATTCAGGAAGAGAAACGCACTCTATATTCAATATTCTCTTGTTTCCTTTTATACAAAATGAAAATTTTGGTCAACTTGTTCTGAATCTCAGTTAAGAAAATACGCACCAAATGTCTTCAACAACATGGTCACCCTACAACCTCTTAGACACAGTCCATAGATTACCCTCCATAATATCTTTCTTTATCCAGACTAATGGTCCTCTCAACAAAATAAACCAAGACCTAACCTTGGCTAGGTCCTACAAAAAACGAGTCGGTAAAGACAAATATGAGTGCCATAACTCATCAGGGCGAAACTGGCATCTTGCCAGCGAAACAGGCAGAATGTAAATTCAATACTGTACGAATCGAAGGCACTTGCCAGACTGGCATGGCATTATTTAAATCCGTTCGGACACTCGTATTGGTTGAAGTAGACACTCATGTTGCTTGTATCCAATATTTTTGATGTTTATTTGAAGATGCATGAATAATGCATAATAAAAGCAGTGATAGCCTAGTGGATTAACCATGTGCCTCACACGGCGAATGGTTCGAGTTCGATTCCGAGGCACGCACCGCTGACTTTTCGAAGTCATGTGCGTATTAGAAATTAATTATCACTTGCTTTAACGGTGAATGAAAACATCGTGAGGAAACCGGCATGTCCTAGAACCAAAAATTCGAAGACATGCGACGTCCACCAACCCGCACTGGGCCCGCGTGGTGGACTACGGCCCACTCCCTCTCACAGAGGAGGCCTGTGTCCCAGCAGTGGGAACATTATAGGCCGATTATGCTATGCTATGCTATGCTATGCATGAATAATAACAGGAGCTTTTGTTTTGGTCGCAATGGCAAATGTGCTAAGCACGGGTTCCTGGGTTCGATCCTAGGGTCAGGCAGTGCTATTGGTTTGTGGTTTGTATTTATGCGGCAGTCAAGGAAGATTACGAAAAGACAGGTTGCGATGAGATAGGTCACGTTTTATGTGAAAGTAACAATAATTACAATTGCCAGTTTTGACTCTTACTGTAATAAAAAAATACTTGGAAGAGGTCTAAGTCCCGCATAGGCTGGTACTACCTGAGTTGATAGACAAACAGATTAAAGTTAGTATTGTATTGTATATTTATACTGTAGTTAGTCAAAGTATGAGAGAAAGCCCGTACAATAAAATAATAACAAAATTATAAATAAATTCGTTATACTTTGTCATATCTATTCGTTTAGTCACTGAATTTACGCGGCTCAGTATCAGTGCATAAAGAAAAACGAAAGACCGACATTTGAAAGACTGCTTTGGTCAGGTTTTTTTTTTTTTTTGGGTAGGAGGGAGAAATCCTCATGAATACCCAAGCCACCTCACGCATGACGTGGCTTGGGTAGTGCCGGACTTCTACCAGCTAAAACCCTAACTCCTGCCTTCCTACTACCCTGACGTGTTCAATCAGAGACTATTTTATCTATGTTATTTTAATCCAATTCTATTAAGTTTCTTCTTAAGTAATTTACATTGATTTTTAATTATATTTTTTTAAGTCAATTTTAGCTAATCTAATACAAAAAAAATAAGTTACTATTACTCGATCACTTTTCATTTATACTTATTTTATTGAAAGTGTATCTTTTATTATACTTTATTTATTTTTACTACTTTTGCGGCCACTTCTTTACAATATTCTAAAAATTTATTTCTAACTGTTTTATTTTCTATAATGCAAGGCAAATTATCTAAACTTACTTTAATGTCGTTTTTCATCTCCACCTCATATCTCTCTTTCCCATATATGGGGCAATCTATCAGTATGTGCAGCACACTCTCATTTTTGGCCGGGTCGCAGGGCTCTCCTTGCACTTGAAACGGTTCAAGTACTCGGAGAACCCGCCATGTCCCGTTAACACCTGCTGATGCAGGTTCTCCGGGCAGGTTATGTTTTGCTCCAATATTTAAGAAACTAAGCGTAATAATAAAAAGATTTCTAGTGAAATGAAAAGCATACAAGTAGAAGTAGAGTTTAAGGCTAATCCGAGGAGTAACTAACTAACTTACTAAGTAACTAACTAACCAATCTTAACAATCAGGCGCCTATTAAAAAAGTAGTCCGCTAGCTGGAGGTCGACATCAAAGGCATTTATTACAAGAAATAACGCGGAACAAATTAAATTTCAGGTTGGTACTAATAGAACAAACATAGAACTAATTCCCTGAACCACCCGCGCTCGGTTAGGGCGTGGGTCCCGCTAGGTGTAGACACACGCCAGCATGCACCCGTTTTTGTTTTATTGGTTTTTTCAAAATGTCAACGGCGTAATTATTTTATTTCTTATTTATTTCGATTTTTGATTCCAATTCTTAATCTCTAAGATAAATTAGATAAAAAACAATTAAAATATTTTTTTTATTTTTGGTTAGCTTTTATTACTGTACCATATCAAGCCCAAAACTACCAAAGTCCTTTCTCATGTGCCTTATTACACTGGCACCTTCCTCCTACCTCCACCTACCTCCCTTCAAAGCGGAACAGCAAAAATGCTTAGAATTCATGTGACAATGCTTTGTATTTTCGACTATTTGAAAATCATTCGTCGTGTTAACTGGTCGTTCAAACGGTAGATTCTCAAGCGAAAACATGAGAGCAGTTATATGCGTACCAAACCGACCGGTTATTCGTATGTAGGTTATGCATACAGTTCCGTCCTTTATGCAGCGAATGGAGTTTTAATGGCGACAATACACGGGCTGTGGGGACGTTTGAAACCGCTTATACATAGTAATCATGTGAGAGTGTGTTAGATAAACACGGAGCGTTCAAAAAGATGGGGATTCTTGTCAAAGTTTTCGTGTATGAATGCTTTGGGGATTTAGAATAACGAAAATCTAATCGGTTTAAGCCGAAGAAAATTTTGGTTCTGCTACATCGTTGGGTTGTGGTGGCAAGTTCTTTCTTTCTTTCTATGAATTTTAGACACCTACGTTCATTGTGAGAACGGCCAAACAGAATGCGCTGGCAGAGAGGGTGTTCCCCGATAGTAACAATCTGGGTGCCTTCAAGTCGTCAGTGAATTGGTTTCTGCAAGCGTGCTCCATCGTAGACCGCATCATCGCTTAACCTCAGGCGAGATGGCGGTCAAACATTATTATTAAATAAAACATGGCAAAGCCATGGTAAACTTATTGTTACCAATTAAATATGTGAGAGATTTAAAAACAACTGACATGAGCGGGATTTGAACCTGCGAAATCTGCCGTACCGTGGCGTCACTTTAATGTAACCACTGAGCTATTGTGGTAGCTCAGTAACCACGGTGTAGTAGCGACGCCATGCTAAAAGTAAGAGCAAAAGTAATACTAACAAAGATGCTATAGCAAAACTTTTGAATTTAAAAAATTTAAAATGATGCAGTGTAAGGACAAACAAAATAATACATTTAATCCTAGGATTATAACCGAACCCAAAAAAGGAGGCGGGTCTATATTCGGCTACATGTATTTTTTTTATGAATGTTCACCGATTTTTAAGCTAATTGTGGACAAATTTTGAAAATTCTTCTTTGTTTGGGTATACTATGTGTAAAAGTTATACTGTCGAGGTTGTCTTATATCTTATACCAAGTCAGGATCTGAAGAAGGGATCTCATGGAAATCGAGGGAAATCCTCAAATTTTACAACCATGTGAGTGTTGCGTTTCAAAAGTGGTTCTTCAGAAGTAATCTCATATAAATTTGGTCAAGATCTAATGATGGGATTCATGACAAAATAACAGAACTCTTCAATTCTCATGAGCACATGACCGATACTCGGGCAAATCTCTTAGGTTGTCGGGATATTTGAGCTACCATGATGTCATTATGGTGAAATAAATTTTGCTGTGACAATGAGCAATGGAACTCCTCAACGTCTTACAGTAAAAGTTTGTTCTATGGGAAGATTGGTAACAAATTATAATCAATTTGCAAAGTGCTTTAGTTTATTGCGACATAAGGTAAAGAAAATGTAATTATGTCAGCGTCAAAATCGTATTTAACTCACTTCACCTATGTTGTGGATGTGTTAATTTACACAGTAAAAAGTGTATAGGTTCGGTTGGTGGTAACGAATTCTCGCTACTGCTGTAATCACGTATGTTTTTCTCACTCAAAATAGAAAAATATAAAACTTTTACAAAAAAGTAAAAATCGCTTTCAAAAAATCGCAATAATGTTGGGTGAAACAGTTTCGGAAGTCGGTGCCACCATTTTTGCATGGTGTTTAAAAACTCACTTAGTATAGTTACAAACTCAGCAAATTCTATATCCGTTTATCTCATCACTATCTCACCTATCTACCCGAATATCATTGAATACAAAATCAGCGGTCCAACGGCCCCGAGGCGGGGTAATAACTACAATATTCTTCCACCCTAGGTGAGGAGACCGGCCATAATTTTGCACAAAATCTGTCTTAAACAAAGCAAAAAGATTGTGTTTAAACCCAATATACGGGTTTACTTGTAAAGGACGGTGCGGCTTACCTTGTCATAATTTACGCTTTTTCATTTTATTAAATAACGGTGAGGCGGATCAACGAAAAGTGGATGATATTCTCATTAACCTGGCCATGTTTTAATTTTGACGGAGTAATGATATTAAACGGTAAATAATGGAATAACAGCTTGTCACAATGAAGTGATATTGCGTGCTTCGAATAAAGTTCATCTTTGGAATAACTCTGACAATTTATAAGCGACTTCAAAAAATAGGGTTCTGTATTCTGCCCGTTTGTATGCATATAAGTAGGTATGAAAGTTTGTATGCAAAATAGGCCAAGTTCAGACAAAATGCCAGACCACAAAATGATTCAAGCAATATTATTCTTCATAGTTGTATTTGTTGTATTTTGCAGTTAATATCATTAGAATTCTATATTTTACAACATAAAATAATGTTTATTATTCTTTAATAAAATTAATTCAAGTTATTTGATATTCTAGGTAGGTATATTTAAAATAACAATGAAGGTATAATTTTGAAATAAAAATATTAGACGAGCTTTTATTCTTCAAAATATGTTTCGTTTACTTATTTTAAACGAATAATTTTCATTTTAAAATATTCATTTTTAAAAATCACATTATATTTCATCATCTAGAATTACAATATACCTACCAATCCCGGCTCTCCATCGATCGCTCACAGCTTAACCGGGATACGCCTCAGGTGAACCAGATGTCCAAAGTTTTGTACCCTTGTCAACTCAAAATGTCATGTTTATTTTTATTCCTTTCTTTTGATGGTAAAAAAATGTGTTTGTGATTATTTTGGAAGGTACTCGCGGTGGAAAAGTATCAGGTGCTATATGAAAATGTTTATTTTTTACCTATTTGTTTATTACTTATTAGATTGCGTAAGTCCTTCAAATGCCCGTGATACGTCTGGGGTTAGATATTTTGTTGACGGTGGGGTTTGAATGCTCATCAGTTTTGATAATTTTTATCGCCATTTTTCTTAGAGCGTAATTATGGTACTTTGTGTTTCCAAGCGATTTATCAAAGTGCATACCCAACTTGACACTCAATCTGTAGAACCAATCCTGACGAGTCACAAATTGGTAGGTCAATAGATAAGTTGGGCTAATACTTTAGCGTTTCAATCTATCGGGACTCGCTCGGATCGGCTCTATCTATCTATTCTTCCATCTATTATACACAAAATTCAATGCGAAGGTTTCAGGGGATTACTCACCACTCCGAAGTAATTTAAATTCGAAACACAGACACTTGCACCAAAGATTAAAGTTTCAAAAAAACTTTTTTACAGCCGAAAGCGGTACAAATATTGCTGTTAGGACGCCATATTTAGGTCATCCTAGGCCGGCACTGAAAATCAGCGTTGTGGTGTGGCATGTTGAGAAAATAATCTCAGTGTTGCCATACCACAACATTAAGCTGAGTATCGGCCTTTTTGCATGCCAATGCGACGCAACTTTTTGTTTTTTAAATGTAGGTAAACCTACAAATGTTTTTATTTTTTATTATTTTATTAATGTTTTTGCATGTACCTACCTACTTTTCAATACTTCGTTTTTTTTTTTTTTTTGTATGCTACCTTTATTATTGTCATGTCGTCGCATGCAAAAAAACATTTTTCTTTCTTTCTTTTCTTTTTCTTTCATTCTGTACCGACACGCCGCGTGATATCACCACGAGGACTGCCAATTTGTGAACGTTCGAGGGAGAGTGTCACGGTGAGATTCTCCCTCGAACGTTCGCAAACAATTCGACAGGCGATCGAGTGTCAAGTTGGGTCGCATGCACGCGGGATGAGAATTGTAGGTTGGTAGGCACTCCCTCTCACAGAGTGGAGGCCTGTGTCCCAGTAGTGGGATCAATATTATAGACTCATTAATTGCTATGCATATTTTATCTTAAATCTACTTACTGTGCAGTGATAGGCTAGTGGATTAACCATGTGCCTCCCACGGCGAATGGTTCGAGTTCGATCCCGAGGCACGCACCGCTGACTTTTCGAAGTCATGTGCGTATTAGAAATTAATTATCACTTGCTTTAACGGTAAAGGAAAACATCGTGAGGAAACCGGCATGTCCTAGAAACAAAAATTCAAAGACATGTGACGTCCACCAACCCGCACTGGGCCCGCGTGGTGGACTACGGCCCACTCCCTCTCACAGAGGAGGCCTGTGTCCAGGCAGTGGGAACATTAAGGCCGATTATGCATGCTATGCTACTTACTAATCGTGCATATAATGGGCATGCTACTATTAAAATAAAGATATTTCTACATTATAGGGCCGCAATATAAAATAATAAATAAAATAAATACCACTAAAAGTTCTGCCCTCATACAAAAATCGCGTGATCATTAGTCGTAAGCTCAACCGTGACGTCACACATGTTCGTTAAGCCAACTGACCTTTGCGTGTAAATAAATCTAATAATCTCTGGTATACCTACTGGGACAATATTAATGAGCCTTCTTTTATGTTGTGACGTATGTATTTATATGAAGAAAGAAAGAAAGAAAAATATTTATAATATAGAAGCTAATATGGGGTATATACGTGGATAGAATTTGATTTCCTTGCCAAT
The DNA here is from genome assembly GCA_948465475.1 of Thalpophila matura. NCBI lineage: Eukaryota > Metazoa > Arthropoda > Insecta > Lepidoptera > Noctuidae > Thalpophila > Thalpophila matura. The sequence continues at coordinate 15,990,123 of OX419185.1, forward strand.
TTTCAGGGCTCCGTACCTCAAAAGGAAAAACGGAACCCTTGTAGGATCACTTTGTTGTCTATCTATCACGACCCGTTTTCTCAGGAACGGGTAAAGGGATCATGTTTAAATTAATATCAAATTCTAAAATTTACGGTTCCTTGGGGGTGTGAAAAATTCAAGCTAACTTCTAACGCAACGTAATCGAAAGATACGCCCTTTTATGTCACATATTTTGTAGTTATTAGTAATAACGCCATCTATGAGAACATAGTTGACCATCGTCTTGCTATCAATAAATCTACAGTAAGTTTGACCAGCTGCTTGACCAATTAGTACTAGGGTCCGTCGTTTCGGAGCGCTGACTCGAGGTTATTTTCTCAGTATGAAATTATACAACTGATAGTTTGTACGGAACCCTTAGGGTGCGAGGCCTGCTAATACTTGTCTGGCTTTTTTTATTCCCCTTTTTTTTAGTCCCCTGTCCGTATTATGTTGACCACGAACATAATATTCATATGGTTACATACGGACATACAATGAGCCCCGTGCCGTGCCCAGCAGTGGGACAATTTATAAACATACTTGAAGTAAAATCGGTATGATTTTTTTTTTTTTCGTTTTTTTTATTTCAGACCTATTATAGTAAGAAAGTAGATGGATGAATTGATTACTATAATTATAGCAGAAAGGAGATAATAACAAATTCATCGAGCAGCGTAAGGACTCCGGGGGTTTTAATACCACATGTTAAAAAAAAGGTGATGCAATGGACGATCTTATTGCAATCAGATCAACCAGACAACCTTAGTATGGACAGATTTGGCACTTATTTGCATTTTTTTTGCAATAGAGATTTTTAATCTGTTTTTTTTCTTTCTAAAATGTCGTCCAAAAGTTACTTTATATAAGTTCTTTTTAGTGGCCAATGAAGAAAGATTTGATAACGACAACCCCAATTCATCATTTCCTTGAATCTTGTAAGTCTTCTGTCTTAGCGATAACCCGGAGACGTTGGATCCGTGCAATCTCTTATGTTCCCTTCGTTCGCTCCTCGTCATTCATACGCATCATTTGGTGGACTATCGGCTTTTGAACAATATGCTGCTATATTACGGCAAGCTATGATGGCGTTTTTGAAGTTTGTCTGCTCATAAAGTTGAAACCACTTTTTAAAAAAAAGCTGTTCTTTATTGTCAATAGTGACGCATCACTATAAACTATAAAGTACGGCAATTGTTCTTTCAAAAGTATTGTCAATTTTTACGAAACTTTATGAGCGGACAAACTTCAAACCGGCCATCATAGCTTGCCGCTGCTTTAACTAGAGTTAAAATAACAACATATGTATCAATTTCTAGATATTTTAATAAAACAAGTTAAAACGGATTAATCGCGTATATTACAGAGTTTTCCTGACGTTTCGAACACTTTGCAGCGTTCGTGGTCGCAGGACGACTGAGGTGGTAGGCGTCATGACAGCTAATTTATAGAAAAATTATTCTCGATCTACCCGCACAATCGATTCAATCGATATTATTCGAATCGTACTCGTTTCGATGCACACAATAATCGCTCACGGTGTCTCGATGTTTTGTAGTCCGGTGTGAAGTTTGGGACTTGATTATTTTAAGAACTGGATTCCAAACAGGTGGTAATTGCCAACCATCCTCTCTATTGAAATTAGGATGTTTTTTAATTTCAATAGCCTCGCGAAGCATTCTAGGTACATATCGGTTCTCCTTTGCGAGGATTTGAGGTTGATCAAAACGTAGGAAATGGTTGGGTTTGCCTAGGGCATGCTCACACACTGCAGACTTTGTAGAGCGCACGTTTTTGACGTCAGCTATGTGTTCTTTAACTCTAGTGGCTATACTGCGCTTTGTTTGCCCTATGTATGATAGCCCACAATCACAGTCAATCTTGTAGACCCCTGCATCTTGTAAAGGAATATGACACTTCACAGGTCTAAGAAATTGGCTAATCTTTCTATGTGGCTTGAAGTAGGTTTTTATAGAAGCACGCTTCAAGATATGACTAATTTTGTCAGTGACCCCTCTTATAAAGGGTAGAACAGCAGGTCGACGATCAACTGAGATGGGCTTCGGGCGGCTTTTGCGACGGGGATGTGGAGCACGTAAATTGTTCTGTTTCAGAACTTGCTTCACATGATGAAGTTCCCCTGCCAGATGGTTGGCGTCGCAGATGCCATGTGCTCTCTGTAACAAAGATTTAGCCACAGTAGCTAACTGACTAGGATGGTGGTGAGATTCACCGTTAAGGTACCTATCTGTATGGGTAGGCTTTCTGTATACTGTATGACTAACAGAATGATCGGGATTATGAATAAGTCGTATATCAAGGAAGGCTAAGGACTTGTTATTTTCTAATTCCATAGTGAACTGAATTTTACTGTGTATGGAATTTAGATGATCTAAGAATGCAGGGACCCTATTGTGAGGCAGGGCAGTGAAAGTGTCATCAACGTATCTTTTAAAAATCTTTGGTATAACCGGGGCCGATAGGAGTGCTCCTCTTTCAAATTCCTCCATGAAGATGTCGGCCACCACAGGGGAAACTGGTGAACCCATGGCTTCCCCTGTGGTGGCCGACATCTTCATGGAGGAATTTGAAAGAGGAGCACTCCTATCGGCCCCGGTTATACCAAAGATTTTTAAAAGATACGTTGATGACACTTTCACTGCCCTGCCTCACAATAGGGTCCCTGCATTCTTAGATCATCTAAATTCCATACACAGTAAAATTCAGTTCACTATGGAATTAGAAAATAACAAGTCCTTAGCCTTCCTTGATATACGACTTATTCATAATCCCGATCATTCTGTTAGTCATACAGTATACAGAAAGCCTACCCATACAGATAGGTACCTTAACGGTGAATCTCACCACCATCCTAGTCAGTTAGCTACTGTGGCTAAATCTTTGTTACAGAGAGCACATGGCATCTGCGACGCCAACCATCTGGCAGGGGAACTTCATCATGTGAAGCAAGTTCTGAAACAGAACAATTTACGTGCTCCACATCCCCGTCGCAAAAGCCGCCCGAAGCCCATCTCAGTTGATCGTCGACCTGCTGTTCTACCCTTTATAAGAGGGGTCACTGACAAAATTAGTCATATCTTGAAGCGTGCTTCTATAAAAACCTACTTCAAGCCACATAGAAAGATTAGCCAATTTCTTAGACCTGTGAAGTGTCATATTCCTTTACAAGATGCAGGGGTCTACAAGATTGACTGTGATTGTGGGCTATCATACATAGGGCAAACAAAGCGCAGTATAGCCACTAGAGTTAAAGAACACATAGCTGACGTCAAAAACGTGCGCTCTACAAAGTCTGCAGTGTGTGAGCATGCCCTAGGCAAACCCAACCATTTCCTACGTTTTGATCAACCTCAAATCCTCGCAAAGGAGAACCGATATGTACCTAGAATGCTTCGCGAGGCTATTGAAATTAAAAAACATCCTAATTTCAATAGAGAGGATGGTTGGCAATTACCACCTGTTTGGAATCCAGTTCTTAAAATAATCAAGTCCCAAACTTCACACCGGACTACAAAACATCGAGACACCGTGAGCGATTATTGTGTGCATCGAAACGAGTACGATTCGAATAATATCGATTGAATCGATTGTGCGGGTAGATCGAGAATAATTTTTCTATAAATTAGCTGTCATGACGCCTACCACCTCAGTCGTCCTGCGACCACGAACGCTGCAAAGTGTTCGAAACGTCAGGAAAACTCTGTAATATACGCGATTAATCCGTTTAAACTTGTTTTATTATAATGTGTAATAATCGCGAAAACCTAAGACATTATTATTCTAGATATTTATTAGCATGTTTCAGAGTCACGTTTGAATGCAGAGATTCATGAGATTTTTTCGTTTGTCATTTATTTGTGTCATGTGTCTGTGGTGTGTTTTATAATTATATCGGGACTTTTCGCGCACATACATAATCAAAATATAAGAATTTTGACTAGAAAAGTCCCGATATAATTAAAAAACATATTGTGTACAATTCGCGAAAGTTTAAAAACTACAAGTACTAATAGTTTTTTTCTAACACGACATATCATTTAATTTTTACGACGGACTAATCGGATTTTCTTTTGAAAGAATATATGCCCGTTTACTTTCTGTTGTCTTGTGCTTAGCTTAATGTGCTTTCTGCATATTTCTCCACTCATCGAGGCTCTTGACCCTCGGCGTTTGCAGCATGGGAAGTGTCAGTTTGTTGCCACTTCTAGTGATTGGGTCAGGATATTCCATGGGAGCCTCCGTTATGAAGGTGCTGCTTTGGTCTTCAGAAGAAAGATTTATTGTCGTTGTGGTTTTAAGTTCTGTAAATGGTATAAAATATTAGGTAAAGAGGAAGAAAAATATTTATTTGGACACATCACTAAAAGACACAAACATAATAACTAGGTACAGTAAAATAGAACACATAACAATCCAAATACATACCTACAATAATTTCCGTTTTTACGAACAAAAATGTATCTCACGGCACGACCAAACAGCCGGTATAATCTGTACCGCAGTGTTTTTCAACCTTTTTCATCGCACGACCCCCTTGGTAGGTAAAAATATTTCACGACCCCCTATCCGCCGCATAATAAATTACAAGCTAGATACACCTAGCTTGTAATTTATTATGTTACAAATATCAAATCCGTACAACATAATTAGCCACAGAAACTTTGAAGTGTTTGATTCCATTTGCAACCTCCTACTTGTGTGAGTTGACGTTTTCGTCGATGGCTCAAATAAAAAGCAAACAGAGAAATCGCCTAAATTTTGATTTATTTTTTAATTCTATGTGCACCTAACAAAAACAGATCCACGATGGGAGAAATTAGTAAATGAAAAATAGGCGTAACTCACATTGATGTGGATATGACTTACCTCTATTCTTTTTCTTTTTGCTGATCTGCACCTACTAATTAGTCCTGTAGATAGCATTTTCATAATAAAAAAAAAATATTTTTGAACCTTATAGTTTTTTTTCTTTTTACCGAGGCTTCGCGACCCTCCGCGACCCCCTTAAGGAGGCTTTGCGACCCCCCAGGGGGTCGCGACCCCCAGGTTGAAAAACACTGCTGTACCGACTCGCCGCCTGGTATGACCGCGAGAACTGCCAATTGGTTTGCAAACGTTCGAGGGAGAATATCACGGTGGGGTTCTTCCTCGAACGTTCGCAAACAAATTAGCAGTCTTCGCAGTGATATTACGCGGCGTATCGGTTCAGTATAGACAGACACGTTCCAGTTCATCAATGCCTAGTCGTTCGCCCCAAATGGTGAACTCGCGATGTACTCCTCTTATTTCTCCATATTTCTCGGCAACCCCTTGACTGATTTAGCTCATGTGAACTTCAATAGTCTTTTTATTTCACTAATTTTCCTACCAAATTTCATGACATATTCCGATCCACGATACTCGAGTTATCATCGAACAAACATTTATACGTACTTACAAACGCCACAGGATTATTCCAGTGGATTCGGAGAACTTATAAATAAAATATTAAACATTTAAAAATACTAACTTCCTCCAGGACCAAGTCGTTTTATTCTCACTGGTTTTTTGATGGCATCAGTTATAGAAGCCCAGACTATACTGAATGCATTCTGAAAGGAAATTAATCTAACGGATTATCTAGGTTGTGTGCAGTCAAAACACACACTTTAATTTCATCGATATAGAGAAGTAAATTGCATCAACCATGAAATCAATGACGATAAAAATTATAAAATAGGTAGGTAGTACTTAACAGTCTAAAATATGTGTAATAAAACGTATATTGGGAAATAATTAATTTTTAACTTTGATAAATCGGATATCCGCGTAGTTCATACGCGTCGCACTGCAAAGGCCCTTATAGCTCAATCTCAGAGGCGTCTATCGGGCGTGTGCGTTCTTCTTGATAATATAGCATAGCTTAGCATAATCGGCCTATAATGTTCCCACTACTGGGACACAGGCCTCCTCTGTGAGAGGGAGTGGGCCTTAGTCCACCACGCGGGCCCAGTGCGGGTTGGTGGACGTCGCATGTCTTCGAATTTTTGGTTCTAGGACATGCTGGTTTCCTCACGATGTTTTCCTTCACCGTTAAAGCAAGTGATAATTAATCTCTTCTTCTTAATAAATTATTGCAATTTAATGAATATTTTTAACGTGACGCGAGAGCCGCGTGCGGACAGCGTCGGCGCTGCTCAAACGTCGGAGAGACGCACACGCTCGACAGACACTAGTGGGATCGGGCCTAAAGTTCATTAGAAACTTTATACCCAAGCATATACAACTACTAAGTACTATAATATCAAAAAATACTCACAGCAACTTCCGAAGGCAGGTTATTCATAAAGTCCGCAAATGTACCATAACTTTTGTCCACAAAACACATTAATATCAAAGATACGAAGAGCAAAGACCTCATTTCACAACGTAACAGCCATAGACACCACTCGGTTCAACGGTTTAAAGAACAATGGTGTTTGATCTTCGTCCTTGCAAGTTAAACAATATTAGAAGCGCTTCTGTTCTATATTTGCGACTCAATATAAACATTGTTGGTTGTGTGCGTGTTCCGTTGTCCGTGTGAGAATTTGTTTTGATATAACTGAACTAGGAACTATTATTCAAAGTGTTTCATGATAGTTTTAATAACAACTAAATCGATATCGATAGTAGTTCTGCAAAATAATCGATAATAGAATAACTTTCGATTTATGTTAAACTCACAAAATGTAATTCGAGACCACCTGGATTTTTCGACGGAGTTGGAGGTGGGTTCGAACTCTTCCTGTAGGTTTGGGCCATTGTATGTAATAATATGTCACACACGCATAATGGCAAAATTATGATGCTAAATTACATGAACTACGTTGATAGATGACTCTTGTTTTCGCTCGTTTAATAAAACAAAAGTAATATAAACGTTACATTTGACAAACACGTTTCATGATTCACAGGTTTCTTTAATATCAAACCCATTTTCCTTGTGCCTATCGGGGAAAAAGGGCGCTTTTTTCATACAGGAGTATATTTTCCCCTTCTAAATCAAGAAGAGGAAAAAGCACGTTGCGCCAAAAATCTTTGATGTCGCAGTGACATTGTATCTGATTTTATTGCCACGATATGCTACAAGGAAATATCATGGAAATACTACGTAGAGATTTCTGAGATATGCCGAAATAGATAGGCATATACCTACATACGAATCACTGTTTATTCTTAATAATGTCTTAGGTTTTCGCGATTATTACACATTATAATAAACGTCAGGAAAACTCTGTAATATACGCGATTAATCCGTTTAAACTTGTTTTATTATAACACTGTTTATTCTTATTAACACTTTCATTCCTATATTTTTGTGAATTTTAAACATGTCGAAGTCACGTTTAGCTTAACTTAAAGGACGTTGGTAGTTTTGGGCTTGATATGGTACAGTAATAAAAGCATAACCAAAAATAAAAATATATTTTAATTGTTCTTTGCCTAATTTATCTTAGAGATTAAGAATTGGAATCAAAAATCGAAATAAATAAGAAATAAAATGATTATGCCATTGACATTTTGAAAAAACCAATAAAACAAAAACGGGTGCATGCTGGCTGGCGCGTGCCTCCACAGAATATCATGTCGATGGCAACTAAAACCTTTGAATTGAAAACTCATTAGTCGGGCTGTACTTCATTGGACCTCCATAGAATATCATGTCGACAGCAACGAAACCTTTGAATTGAGAACTCATTAGTCGGGCTGTACTTCATTGGATCATTCACACCATACTTAACCTCACTGTCATAAATACGAAGATTTCTCTTTAACCCAATTACGTACAAAACCAAACAAAAAATGAATTTAAATACTCTTGAAATACCTGATCACACCATACTAATTTCATATTTATACCGACATACACAATCTGAGGCCCAGCGTTCTATGAGTGTCTGCCGTGTCCTTGTATATTTGTCATTTATGTGTTCCTACACCATTGATCAGATTGATTTGAAACTTTATACAGTATTGTTATGGGGATGCTAGGAAGAATTTTGATAAAAAGATTTTTGTTAAAAAAAAGTAATAAAAAAATATGGGGCAATGCAACGCATGGCACAGCTAAAAAGAATATAACACAAAATACATAATAAAATCACAACGGAGCAAAAAACGTATCTACACTAAATATTTTTGAAAAAACAAGTATTAATAATGTCTTAGGTTTTCGCGATTATTACACATTATAATAAAACAAGTTTAAACGGATTAATCGCGTATATTACAGAGTTTTCCTGACGTTTCGAACACTTTGCAGCGTTCGTGGTCGCAGGACGACTGAGGTGGTAGGCGTCATGACAGCTAATTTATAGAAAAATTATTCTCGATCTACCCGCACAATCGATTCAATCGATATTATTCGAATCGTACTCGTTTCGATGCACACAATAATCGCTCACGGTGTCTCGATGTTTTGTAGTCCGGTGTGAAGTTTGGGACTTGATTATTTTAAGAACTGGATTCCAAACAGGTGGTAATTGCCAACCATCCTCTCTATTGAAATTAGGATGTTTTTTAATTTCAATAGCCTCGCGAAGCATTCTAGGTACATATCGGTTCTCCTTTGCGAGGATTTGTGGTTGATCAAAACGTAGGAAATGGTTGGGTTTGCCTAGGGCATGCTCACACACTGCAGACTTTGTAGAGCGCACGTTTTTGACGTCAGCTATGTGTTCTTTAACTCTAGTGGCTATACTGCGCTTTGTTTGCCCTATGTATGATAGCCCACAATCACAGTCAATCTTGTAGACCCCTGCATCTTGTAAAGGAATATGACACTTCACAGGTCTAAGAAATTGGCTAATCTTTCTATGTGGCTTGAAGTAGGTTTTTATAGAAGCACGCTTCAAGATATGACTAATTTTGTCAGTGACCCCTCTTATAAAGGGTAGAACAGCAGGTCGACGATCAACTGAGATGGGCTTCGGGCGGCTTTTGCGACGGGGATGTGGAGCGCGTAAATTGTTCTGTTTCAGAACTTGCTTCACATGATGAAGTTCCCCTGCCAGATGGTTGGCGTCGCAGATGCCATGTGCTCTCTGTAACAAAGATTTAGCCACAGTAGCTAACTGACTAGGATGGTGGTGAGATTCACCGTTAAGGTACCTATCTGTATGGGTAGGCTTTCTGTACACTGTATGACTAACAGAATGATCGGGATTATGAATAAGTCGTATATCAAGGAAGGCTAAGGACTTGTTATTTTCTAATTCCATAGTGAACTGAATTTTACTGTGTATGGAATTTAGATGATCTAAGAATGCAGGGACCCTATTGTGAGGCAGGGCAGTGAATGTGTCATCAACGTATCTTTTAAAAATCTTTGGTATAACCGGGGCCGATAGGAGTGCTCCTCTTTCAAATTCCTCCATGAAGATGTCGGCCACCACAGGGGAAACTGGTGAACCCATGGCTACACCGTCGATTTGAAGATAGAACTCATTGTCCCACAATAGGTAGCCGCTGGTGAGGCAATGTTCTAGCAACTCTGCATATTGTAAAGGCATGTCTTGATCACTTAACCGCTTTTTTACGACTTCCAAGCAGTCCTTAACCGGTAAGTTAGTGAATAAGGACTGTACATCGAAACTAACCATCACCTCATCTTCAGCCAGTGTTAGGTCTTTTATTTGGCTGACGAAATGATAAGAATCCTTCACATATGTGTTAGACTTTCCACGAAGTTGTGAGAGTATCTTCGCTAGATGTTGTGCCAGTTTGTAAGTTGGTGTGTCAATCTGGCTTACTATTGGTCGTAAAGGAGCATTTTCTTTGTGTATTTTTGGCAGCCCATACAGTTTTGGTGGTTTCGCGCATGATGGTATAAGTAATTTAACGTCCAATTCTAAGGTGTCGGAGTATTTAGATATTAAATCAGAAGTTTTCTTCAGAATTCTATTAGTTGGGTCTTTGTTAACCTTTTTGTAAGTATTTTCATCCGACAAAAGGTCTCGAATTTTCTGATTATAATCGGACGTGTCCATTATAACTGTCGCATTACCCTTGTCCGCACGAAGAATAGTTAGGTCTGGGTCTTTACTAACGTTTTTAAGAGCGAGGTACTCGTCACGTGAAAGATTTGGTTTAGGTGGTTTGCTACGACGCAGTACAGCGGAGATATCCTGACGAATCGCTTCCAAATCATCTTTTTTCACGTTATTTTTTATAAGACAGTCCTCGACATTGCATATTATATCTTCGTACGGGATTTTTTTAGGTGCTAGCGCGAAATTTAGGCCCTTTTTTAGGACATTAACGGTGTTTTTGTCCAGAGATTTTGTAGAAAGATTTACAACCGGATCAATAATATTCGATTGTGACATTTGCTCGGAAGCATGTTTATAGCTCGTATTTTTGGTGTTTTGGTTTTGGCCACACAGTTTTTCATACTTTTTAATTTGTCTTTGTGTGTATTCATTGAATTTCGTGGTGGCCCTTTTACTATTGATAGTTAAGCATTTGGAATAGTCGGATGTAGATAGTTTGTTCTGCAATTCTCTGGACAAAATCTCAATTTCATTACTAATTTTGTGGGCATCTGTACGGTGTTGGCGGATAAGATTTTTCAATAATTTTAGGCTTGCCTGATGTAGAATGCTTGCGCTTCCAAGTATGTCCTTTTTAGGAGATATTCTTACACATACTGGAATGATGTTGTTATCCCGGCATCTCTTCAAGAAATTTAATGATGCGAGTAACCGGGCGCGCTGAGTCATACGGCACTCCACCTGGCGCACTTTATCGGCGAATTCCAGTCCGTACTGGTTCACATAATAATGTCTTAGGTTTTCGCGATTATTACACATTATAATAAAACAAGTTTAAACGGATTAATCGCGTATATTACAGAGTTTTCCTGACGTTTCGAACACTTTGCAGCGTTCGTGGTCGCAGGACGACTGAGGTGGTAGGCGTCATGACAGCTAATTTATAGAAAAATTATTCTCGATCTACCCGCACAATCGATTCAATCGATATTATTCGAATCGTACTCGTTTCGATGCACACAATAATCGCTCACGGTGTCTCGATGTTTTGTAGTCCGGTGTGAAGTTTGGGACTTGATTATTTTAAGAACTGGATTCCAAACAGGTGGTAATTGCCAACCATCCTCTCTATTGAAATTAGGATGTTTTTTAATTTCAATAGCCTCGCGAAGCATTCTAGGTACATATCGGTTCTCCTTTGCGAGGATTTGTGGTTGATCAAAACGTAGGAAATGGTTGGGTTTGCCTAGGGCATGCTCACACACTGCAGACTTTGTAGAGCGCACGTTTTTGACGTCAGCTATGTGTTCTTTAACTCTAGTGGCTATACTGCGCTTTGTTTGCCCTATGTATGATAGCCCACAATCACAGTCAATCTTGTAGACCCCTGCATCTTGTAAAGGAATATGACACTTCACAGGTCTAAGAAATTGGCTAATCTTTCTATGTGGCTTGAAGTAGGTTTTTATAGAAGCACGCTTCAAGATATGACTAATTTTGTCAGTGACCCCTCTTATAAAGGGTAGAACAGCAGGTCGACGATCAACTGAGATGGGCTTCGGGCGGCTTTTGCGACGGGGATGTGGAGCGCGTAAATTGTTCTGTTTCAGAACTTGCTTCACATGATGAAGTTCCCCTGCCAGATGGTTGGCGTCGCAGATGCCATGTGCTCTCTGTAACAAAGATTTAGCCACAGTAGCTAACTGACTAGGATGGTGGTGAGATTCACCGTTAAGGTACCTATCTGTATGGGTAGGCTTTCTGTACACTGTATGACTAACAGAATGATCGGGATTATGAATAAGTCGTATATCAAGGAAGGCTAAGGACTTGTTATTTTCTAATTCCATAGTGAACTGAATTTTACTGTGTATGGAATTTAGATGATCTAAGAATGCAGGGACCCTATTGTGAGGCAGGGCAGTGAATGTGTCATCAACGTATCTTTTAAAAATCTTTGGTATAACCGGGGCCGATAGGAGTGCTCCTCTTTCAAATTCCTCCATGAAGATGTCGGCCACCACAGGGAAAACTGGTGAACCCATGGCTACACCGTCGATTTGAAGATAGAACTCATTGTCCCACAATAGGTAGCCGCTGGTGAGGCAATGTTCTAGCAACTCTGCATATTGTAAAGGCATGTCTTGATCACTTAACCGCTTTTTTACGACTTCCAAGCAGTCCTTAACCGGTAAGTTAGTGAATAAGGACTGTACATCGAAACTAACCATCACCTCATCTTCAGCCAGTGTTAGGTCTTTTATTTGGCTGACGAAATGATAAGAATCCTTCACATATGTGTTAGACTTTCCACGAAGTTGTGAGAGTATCTTCGCTAGATGTTGTGCCAGTTTGTAAGTTGGTGTGTCAATCTGGCTTACTATTGGTCGTAAAGGAGCATTTTCTTTGTGTATTTTTGGCAGCCCATACAGTTTTGGTGGTTTCGCGCATGATGGTATAAGTAATTTAACGTCCAATTCTAAGGTGTCGGAGTATTTAGATATTAAATCAGAAGTTTTCTTCAGAATTCTATTAGTTGGGTCTTTGTTAACCTTTTTGTAAGTATTTTCATCCGACAAAAGGTCTCGAATTTTCTGATTATAATCGGACGTGTCCATTATAACTGTCGCATTACCCTTGTCCGCACGAAGAATAGTTAGGTCTGGGTCTTTACTAACGTTTTTAAGAGCGAGGTACTCGTCACGTGAAAGATTTGGTTTAGGTGGTTTGCTACGACGCAGTACAGCGGAGATATCCTGACGAATCGCTTCCAAATCATCTTTTTTCACGTTATTTTTTATAAGACAGTCCTCGACATTGCATATTATATCTTCGTACGGGATTTTTTTAGGTGCTAGCGCGAAATTTAGGCCCTTTTTTAGGACATTAACGGTGTTTTTGTCCAGAGATTTTGTAGAAAGATTTACAACCGGATCAATAATATTCGATTGTGACATTTGCTCGGAAGCATGTTTATAGCTCGTATTTTTGGTGTTTTGGTTTTGGCCACACAGTTTTTCATACTTTTTAATTTGTCTTTGTGTGTATTCATTGAATTTCGTGGTGGCCCTTTTACTATTGATAGTTAAGCATTTGGAATAGTCGGATGTAGATAGTTTGTTCTGCAATTCTCTGGACAAAATCTCAATTTCATTACTAATTTTGTGGGCATCTGTACGGTGTTGGCGGATAAGATTTTTCAATAATTTTAGGCTTGCCTGATGTAGAATGCTTGCGCTTCCAAGTATGTCCTTTTTAGGAGATATTCTTACACATACTGGAATGATGTTGTTATCCCGGCATCTCTTCAAGAAATTTAATGATGCGAGTAACCGGGCGCGCTGAGTCATACGGCACTCCACCTGGCGCACTTTATCGGCGAATTCCAGTCCGTACTGGTTCACATAATAATTTCTTAGGTTTTCGCGATTATTACACATTATAATAAAACAAGTTTAAACGGATTAATCGCGTATATTACAGAGTTTTCCTGACGTTTCGAACACTTTGCAGCGTTCGTGGTCGCAGGACGACTGAGGTGGTAGGCGTCATGACAGCTAATTTATAGAAAAATTATTCTCGATCTACCCGCACAATCGATTCAATCGATATTATTCGAATCGTACTCGTTTCGATGCACACAATAATCGCTCACGGTGTCTCGATGTTTTGTAGTCCGGTGTGAAGTTTGGGACTTGATTATTTTAAGAACTGGATTCCAAACAGGTGGTAATTGCCAACCATCCTCTCTATTGAAATTAGGATGTTTTTTAATTTCAATAGCCTCGCGAAGCATTCTAGGTACATATCGGTTCTCCTTTGCGAGGATTTGTGGTTGATCAAAACGTAGGAAATGGTTGGGTTTGCCTAGGGCATGCTCACACACTGCAGACTTTGTAGAGCGCACGTTTTTGACGTCAGCTATGTGTTCTTTAACTCTAGTGGCTATACTGCGCTTTGTTTGCCCTATGTATGATAGCCCACAATCACAGTCAATCTTGTAGACCCCTGCATCTTGTAAAGGAATATGACACTTCACAGGTCTAAGAAATTGGCTAATCTTTCTATGTGGCTTGAAGTAGGTTTTTATAGAAGCACGCTTCAAGATATGACTAATTTTGTCAGTGACCCCTCTTATAAAGGGTAGAACAGCAGGTCGACGATCAACTGAGATGGGCTTCGGGCGGCTTTTGCGACGGGGATGTGGAGCGCGTAAATTGTTCTGTTTCAGAACTTGCTTCACATGATGAAGTTCCCCTGCCAGATGGTTGGCGTCGCAGATGCCATGTGCTCTCTGTAACAAAGATTTAGCCACAGTAGCTAACTGACTAGGATGGTGGTGAGATTCACCGTTAAGGTACCTATCTGTATGGGTAGGCTTTCTGTACACTGTATGACTAACAGAATGATCGGGATTATGAATAAGTCGTATATCAAGGAAGGCTAAGGACTTGTTATTTTCTAATTCCATAGTGAACTGAATTTTACTGTGTATGGAATTTAGATGATCTAAGAATGCAGGGACCCTATTGTGAGGCAGGGCAGTGAATGTGTCATCAACGTATCTTTTAAAAATCTTTGGTATAACCGGGGCCGATAGGAGTGCTCCTCTTTCAAATTCCTCCATGAAGATGTCGGCCACCACAGGGGAAACTGGTGAACCCATGGCTACACCGTTGATTTGAAGATAGAACTCATTGTCCCACAATAGGTAGCCGCTGGTGAGGCAATGTTCTAGCAACTCTGCATATTGTAAAGGCATGTCTTGATCACTTAACCGCTTTTTTACGACTTCCAAGCAGTCCTTAACCGGTAAGTTAGTGAATAAGGACTGTACATCGAAACTAACCATCACCTCATCTTCAGCCAGTGTTAGGTCTTTTATTTGGCTGACGAAATGATAAGAATCCTTCACATATGTGTTAGACTTTCCACGAAGTTGTGAGAGTATCTTCGCTAGATGTTGTGCCAGTTTGTAAGTTGGTGTGTCAATCTGGCTTACTATTGGTCGTAAAGGAGCATTTTCTTTGTGTATTTTTGGCAGCCCATACAGTTTTGGTGGTTTCGCGCATGATGGTATAAGTAATTTAACGTCCAATTCTAAGGTGTCGGAGTATTTAGATATTAAATCAGAAGTTTTCTTCAGAATTCTATTAGTTGGGTCTTTGTTAACCTTTTTGTAAGTATTTTCATCCGACAAAAGGTCTCGAATTTTCTGATTATAATCGGACGTGTCCATTATAACTGTCGCATTACCCTTGTCCGCACGAAGAATAGTTAGGTCTGGGTCTTTACTAACGTTTTTAAGAGCGAGGTACTCGTCACGTGAAAGATTTGGTTTAGGTGGTTTGCTACGACGCAGTACAGCGGAGATATCCTGACGAATCGCTTCCAAATCATCTTTTTTCACGTTATTTTTTATAAGACAGTCCTCGACATTGCATATTATATCTTCGTACGGGATTTTTTTAGGTGCTAGCGCGAAATTTAGGCCCTTTTTTAGGACATTAACGGTGTTTTTGTCCAGAGATTTTGTAGAAAGATTTACAACCGGATCAATAATATTCGATTGTGACATTTGCTCGGAAGCATGTTTATAGCTCGTATTTTTGGTGTTTTGGTTTTGGCCACACAGTTTTTCATACTTTTTAATTTGTCTTTGTGTGTATTCATTGAATTTCGTGGTGGCCCTTTTACTATTGATAGTTAAGCATTTGGAATAGTCGGATGTAGATAGTTTGTTCTGCAATTCTCTGGACAAAATCTCAATTTCATTACTAATTTTGTGGGCATCTGTACGGTGTTGGCGGATAAGATTTTTCAATAATTTTAGGCTTGCCTGATGTAGAATGCTTGCGCTTCCAAGTATGTCCTTTTTAGGAGATATTCTTACACATACTGGAATGATGTTGTTATCCCGGCATCTCTTCAAGAAATTTAATGATGCGAGTAACCGGGCGCGCTGAGTCATACGGCACTCCACCTGGCGCACTTTATCGGCGAATTCCAGTCCGTACTGGTTCACATAATAATGTCTTAGGTTTTCGCGATTATTACACATTATAATAAAACAAGTTTAAACGGATTAATCGCGTATATTACAGAGTTTTCCTGACGTTTCGAACACTTTGCAGCGTTCGTGGTCGCAGGACGACTGAGGTGGTAGGCGTCATGACAGCTAATTTATAGAAAAATTATTCTCGATCTACCCGCACAATCGATTCAATCGATATTATTCGAATCGTACTCGTTTCGATGCACACAATAATCGCTCACGGTGTCTCGATGTTTTGTAGTCCGGTGTGAAGTTTGGGACTTGATTATTTTAAGAACTGGATTCCAAACAGGTGGTAATTGCCAACCATCCTCTCTATTGAAATTAGGATGTTTTTTAATTTCAATAGCCTCGCGAAGCATTCTAGGTACATATCGGTTCTCCTTTGCGAGGATTTGTGGTTGATCAAAACGTAGGAAATGGTTGGGTTTGCCTAGGGCATGCTCACACACTGCAGACTTTGTAGAGCGCACGTTTTTGACGTCAGCTATGTGTTCTTTAACTCTAGTGGCTATACTGCGCTTTGTTTGCCCTATGTATGATAGCCCACAATCACAGTCAATCTTGTAGACCCCTGCATCTTGTAAAGGAATATGACACTTCACAGGTCTAAGAAATTGGCTAATCTTTCTATGTGGCTTGAAGTAGGTTTTTATAGAAGCACGCTTCAAGATATGACTAATTTTGTCAGTGACCCCTCTTATAAAGGGTAGAACAGCAGGTCGACGATCAACTGAGATGGGCTTCGGGCGGCTTTTGCGACGGGGATGTGGAGCGCGTAAATTGTTCTGTTTCAGAACTTGCTTCACATGATGAAGTTCCCCTGCCAGATGGTTGGCGTCGCAGATGCCATGTGCTCTCTGTAACAAAGATTTAGCCACAGTAGCTAACTGACTAGGATGGTGGTGAGATTCACCGTTAAGGTACCTATCTGTATGGGTAGGCTTTCTGTACACTGTATGACTAACAGAATGATCGGGATTATGAATAAGTCGTATATCAAGGAAGGCTAAGGACTTGTTATTTTCTAATTCCATAGTGAACTGAATTTTACTGTGTATGGAATTTAGATGATCTAAGAATGCAGGGACCCTATTGGAGGAATTTGAAAGAGGAGCACTCCTATCGGCCCCGGTTATACCAAAGATTTTTAAAAGATACGTTGATGACACATTCACTGCCCTGCCTCACAATAGGGTCCCTGCATTCTTAGATCATCTAAATTCCATACACAGTAAAATTCAGTTCACTATGGAATTAGAAAATAACAAGTCCTTAGCCTTCCTTGATATACGACTTATTCATAATCCCGATCATTCTGTTAGTCATACAGTGTACAGAAAGCCTACCCATACAGATAGGTACCTTAACGGTGAATCTCACCACCATCCTAGTCAGTTAGCTACTGTGGCTAAATCTTTGTTACAGAGAGCACATGGCATCTGCGACGCCAACCATCTGGCAGGGGAACTTCATCATGTGAAGCAAGTTCTGAAACAGAACAATTTACGCGCTCCACATCCCCGTCGCAAAAGCCGCCCGAAGCCCATCTCAGTTGATCGTCGACCTGCTGTTCTACCCTTTATAAGAGGGGTCACTGACAAAATTAGTCATATCTTGAAGCGTGCTTCTATAAAAACCTACTTCAAGCCACATAGAAAGATTAGCCAATTTCTTAGACCTGTGAAGTGTCATATTCCTTTACAAGATGCAGGGGTCTACAAGATTGACTGTGATTGTGGGCTATCATACATAGGGCAAACAAAGCGCAGTATAGCCACTAGAGTTAAAGAACACATAGCTGACGTCAAAAACGTGCGCTCTACAAAGTCTGCAGTGTGTGAGCATGCCCTAGGCAAACCCAACCATTTCCTACGTTTTGATCAACCACAAATCCTCGCAAAGGAGAACCGATATGTACCTAGAATGCTTCGCGAGGCTATTGAAATTAAAAAACATCCTAATTTCAATAGAGAGGATGGTTGGCAATTACCACCTGTTTGGAATCCAGTTCTTAAAATAATCAAGTCCCAAACTTCACACCGGACTACAAAACATCGAGACACCGTGAGCGATTATTGTGTGCATCGAAACGAGTACGATTCGAATAATATCGATTGAATCGATTGTGCGGGTAGATCGAGAATAATTTTTCTATAAATTAGCTGTCATGACGCCTACCACCTCAGTCGTCCTGCGACCACGAACGCTGCAAAGTGTTCGAAACGTCAGGAAAACTCTGTAATATACGCGATTAATCCGTTTAAACTTGTTTTATTATAAAACAAGTATTGCTACGGTATCTAGGAATTATACCAAAGTCAAAAATATAGTTTTTAGAATTTTTGTCTGTTTGTCTGTACTGAGCTTCACGCCAATACCACTGGACGGATTAACTTGAAACTTTCAAAGTCAAAGTCAAAAACATTTATTTCAATTAGACCATTTACAGGCACTTTTGAAATGTTAAACAATATTACAATAGTTGTCAGTCGGTTTGTCCGTTAGTTGAAGCTAGTTGTCCGTTCCAAAAAGTAGATTCCTATGGAGAAGAACGGACAAGAAACTCCATGGTTACTCTTTGAAACACATCTATGAAAAAGCGAGTCACTATTTTAGTTATACATATATCATCATTCATCATGCTATTATCTATAAGGGGAGAGCAGTAAAGTAGTATATTCATAAACTATTATTAATCACCATTTAAATATTACATGGTAGATCTTCAAGAAATTGCTACTATGCGATCACGATAAGAATAGGAACGTCAATGACCTCGAACGCCGTGCACTGTGCGGTGGGCCGATCATGAATAATTTTGACGTATGGTATCGTAAACGTAAGCATAATTATGAATTGAAAATATACGTTTGTTTATGTAAAATTATTTTATCAACACAAAACAAATTTAGTATAATATGTTAAACTAAGTTAAGATATGTATAATAATAATTCTAAAAACGTGACGGTGAAATTATTTTTTGTTCATGTTCACACCTTTGAGATTTCTCATTACTAAAATTCGCGTGGTTTTACGTCTAAGAAACTAGATTGCGGTTTCTAAGTAGTTCTTGAAGCGTGACACAGATTTCATTCCCTTAAGGGTTGTGCCAATCTTCTAGCGTATCCACAAACACGCGAACTAGGTCGTTTTTGAAATCTGAGTCTATTCACGCAATGTTTAGGGGTAACAACGTTTGCAGAATGAGTATTATGAGTACCTAAGCCTTAGAATATCTATTTCAAACTGTGTAAGTACCTACTTTTAGTTTTCAATTAATACAATCTTATATTTAGTCTTTAAAAATAAACATCAGGTTGATTCAGGTATCGATTCAGATATCGAATATTTTTGCTTTCATACTGTTTAGGTTTAGTTCAAAGAGCGTGAATAATATTTATTTTTTGGGACTTACGCCTATTTGCCACTATCATATGATGATAGTCCCAACTAATGATAACCCACTGTCACTAATGAGACACAATTGATTTTTCTATTATTTCTGACCTGAATCAGGTGTTTCGACAGATAAACTAATATACGAGTAGGTATCCGGAAAAAACACGCACGTTGCTGACCTTTTAAAATTAAGATTCGCTTTTCCGATAGCTTAGGGGACAAGCAGTAGGTACCCCCTATCATGAGTTTTTTTGACGTATAGTTTCGTTAACGTAAGCATATTTTGAATTGATACAGCAGTCCTAGAACATTTTGATAAAATTTTATGCAATTTGCACATTTAAAAAAATACAGAGAAATTAATTAAGTATTTAATTTATATAAATATTGTGTAGTAAACGTATATTTTCAATTCAAAATATGCTTACGTTAACGAAACTATACGTCAAAAAAACTCATGATAGGGGTGCAGGTTCCCCGCTGTCAACACATCGCGTCCTCAAGAACACAACATAACATGATAGACGCAAGATAAAGACAAGTAAGTACGTATAAACTTCATAATATTACTTATTTGTATTCTTTTATATTATTTTAACGTTACTGTGCAGCGCCATAGGTTATCCTCTTATGTTGTGCATGGTATTTTGTAAATAAATAAATAAATAACCGAAGAGTAGCGTTATCTGACTGCTGTGCCTTACTTTCTTGAATGTTTCCACATTTTTGCAATTTTCGGTCCTCAGAGCGTGACAAGATTGCCGGTACTTCGACTGTAAGACTTACAGTAAATCTATCATTTATACATTTTGTCCTGTATCATGCAATCAAGATTATCCACAGACAGAGAGCCTCTATAGAAATCTGTGCACATTCACGCGGTTGGTCCTGAGAGCGTGACGCGGCGGTTTTGGAGTTGCTAAGTCTGAGTGTCGCCGACACTACTTGAGGTATCACTTCCGCTGACTCACCCGGCTGGGGCACACCGAGTGGTTTGTTATTTTTATTGGATGTATGATTTATGTGCATTTTAAAGCCGGTACATTTAAACTTAAAATTGACGGCTATTCATAGCTCAATAAAAATGGTTCTTATCTTGATTTTAATAATTATGTTGTGTGATTTTTGTATTTTTTTCAATTTCTTGAGAACCGTAGGTGTATTTTGATTAAAGTTGACCGTGTCAAATTATTTTTAAGGACAGTTCTTCGAAATCTAATATTACAAAAATGTTAAACCTTGTGAGGTTTTAGTTTAGCGGTACCTAGTTGTTTCTGTATTACTATAATCTTACACTCTGATACGCCAATAACGCTCCACGCAATAGTTGGGTTACCCGGTTACCCGACATTAACACATGAAGTGTGTGAGGACGGCACGAGTGGACATAAGAAACTGACTGAGATTCGAGCGAGTCATAAACACGTAAACAAACACGCGGCAAGAACCCACATTTTCCTATCATGTTACATTTATAACACCCCCCATTATTACAATACACGACCCATTTTAATACCTACCGAACTATAACTACCTATACTGCCTACAATAAATCAAATAAAACTAACTAAACAACACCCCCTACTGTGATCCCAGCCCCAGCAAACTTGCCCTTAACTACTCGGGAGGTGACTCTCACTTTTGAAGCGCCCTCCCAGAGTGAAAAGGCGATATTTTCCTCACGGCGAATGAATGAAAAACTCCGCCACAGTTATGAGGCACTCTGACCGAATGTACTTTTGTGAAAGAAAAATTGTGAACAAGTTTTTGTTGTGTTTCTTTGCTAGTGAAAAGTAGTGGATTTATTTTGAAATAATTTTGCTTGGAAAATACGTGCTTTGAAGGCTAAATTTTGCTGAATTTATAAGGGTTTTAGTCTTGATTTAGTATTTCTGCAGGAATTCATTTTAGCGCTAACTATGACGCGACTATGAAATCATGGCTTAGTTTATACCTACTAGTAACGCATTATGAATATAAATTAAATTGCCGTGAGCAGTTTTTCTCTAGCAATTATTACCTTTTTCTTATAAACGTTCACACCTTAATGTTTTTTTTATTGATTAACTTTTTATTATACGCCCATAAAAAATAGGATAACCAATACTGTATCAGAATGAATACCGACTCAAATATCGAGATTTTAGTTTAGAACAAAATCTGGGTATCAACAATAAAACAATAAAGCAACAAAAGTTTTAGCAGACAATACGAAACTAAACTAAAGTCCCCACAAATGTATTCCCAATAAATATTATAAAACGGGAGGTGGCGTCAGTCACGACATCAATTAAGAACCATACAAACTCGGACGATGTCTGTGCGACAACAACATCGGAACGCTTTTACACTCTTGATTATTTTATCATTCGCAGGTCGTGGTCGTGGTTCGAGTTCGATCCCGAGGCACGCACCGCTGACTTTTCGAAGTCATGTGCGTATTAGAAATTAATTATCACTTGCTTTAACGGTGAAGGAAAACATCGTGAGGAAACCGGCATGTCCTAGAACCAAAAATTCGAAGACATGCGACGTCCACCAACCCGCACTGGGCCCGCGTGGTGGACTACGGCCCACTCCCTCTCACAGAGGAGGCCTGTGTCCCAGCAGTGGGAACATTATAGGCCGATTATGCTAAGGTCGTGGTGAAGTCTGTCATTTTCAACTTAGCTATGTCATTTTGTACTTAGATTTGTTATTTTTTACTTACCTTGCTTAAGGAGTAAACAGTGTAGCTTTGTTTTTGATTAATTCAAGGTTGTTTATACATAGAACAATAATTTATTTAGGTATTTATTGTATTTTTAACCGACTTCAAAAAAGGAGTCCCGTATGTATGTTTGTATGTGCGCAATTTTCTCAAAAACTACTGATTCGATTTGGATGTGGTTTTCACTAACGTAATCTACATACTTTGAGGAAGGTTTTAGTGTATAATACATTAGGTAATCATTCCTATGTACAAAGTTATATGCATAAATGTACTCACTACGTAGAAGATTTACTGTTGAACGAAGTCGTCAAAGTAATCTAACGCGAGATAAAGAACTAAAAAGGGAAATATAAAAACTTTTTTAACAAAAACTAATCGACTTCAAAAAGCCACTACAAAAAAAAAAAATTTGGTTTCGGAAGTCGGTGGCAAAAAAAGCAAACAAAAACCAAAGCCACCGACTTCCGAAACCAAAATTATTATTTTATTTGTAGTGGCTTTTTGAAGTCGGTTATTTTTTGTTAAAAAAGTTTTTAGTTCAATTGGGACGGTCTAAACCAATTTACACTAATTAAACAATTACTTCATGGATTACATTACTTAATTATGGTATAAAGAGTAATGGTATTTAAAATGAATAAACGGGTAGATATTAGTAACAGCTTAGTAATTAATAATAAAAAATACTGTTAAAACCTCAGATCATAGAAACAAGGGAGATGTGCCAAGGCGCTATTGAGCTTGACGCTTTCATTTGGTCACATTGACCGTATATAAAAAGTACACGCTGGTGACGAACCGAACACGATCGATGATATAAATACAGTGTTTTAGTTTAGTGCTAGTGTTGAGTGACGATTAAAACTGTTAGATTAAGGGTGTGCAGAATTTTTAATGTATGGGAGATCTTTTTATTCACAAAGAGCGTTTGTGATTGTGTCGAAAAATGATCTAAAAGTGGCGACAGTTGTTCCCGTACTAATTTGCTATGATGGCATATCTCCTTGTTTCTATGATCTGAGGTTAAAACATTACTGACTTAAGCATAAGCACAGCATAATCAGCCTCTAATGTTCCCACACTGGGACACAGGCCTCTTCTGTCTGTAAGAGGGGGTGGGCCGTAGTCCATCACGCGGACCCAGTGCAGGTTAGCGGACGTCACATGTTTTTGAATTTTTGGTTCTAGGACATGCCGGTTTCCTCACGATGTTTTCCTTCACCGTTAAAGCAAGTGATAATTAATTTCTAAGCAGTGATAGCCTAGTGGTTTAACCATGTGCCTCCCACAGCGAATAGTTCGAGTTCGATCCCGAGGCACACACCACTGACGTTTCGAAGTCATGTGCGTATTAAAAAATAATTAATATCCAAAATTATATTTTCGCTTGAGTTCGCTTATGTTGAGCCAATAGGTGGTAGGTCGATCAGTAGGTATGCCACCCCTCATGATAGTCTCATAGTCTCATAGTCACTACAGACTCTTGGTGCCTGCCTGAGAAAAATAAATTATGGCTTAAAGATAAACCCCACGTCACCACACAATAAAACATTAAGCTGCTTTCAGACTACGCTATACTATATAGCCTTATAGCATAATTATAGCTCATAGCACGACAATATCGCGCACCATACATTGTTATGGACATGTTCACACTGTACTATACCTACCATATATTATTGCTATTATCCCTCCATCTGTCACATTTAAAAAATCCGCCTCATTCAGGTCGAAATCAATTGTGTCTGTCAAGTGCGACAGACAAACGAATAAGCTATAATATATGCTATTTATTATAGCGTACCTAGTCTGTTTTACAAATCTAAAGTCTCAATCAGTCTCAATAACGTTATCAAACGGAAGACATTAATCGCAATACCAATTACGATCCAACTCGGACTTTGCGTGGGAAAACATGGAATTGCTTTCAGACTGTTTAATATTTTATCATTTACCGCATTAGATGTGGTAAATTGTCTCGTCATTTGCCAGTTTACCTCAGTTCGCTTTTCAACGTCGACACAAAAATAGACCAGAAGCTGGGCCGATTCATTGTATTTTATATCAGCGGCAAGCTATGATGGCCGGTTTAAAGTTTGTCCGCTCATAAAGTTTCGTTAAAATTGACAATTACTTTTGAAAAAAGAATTGCTGTACTTTATTGTCAATAGTGACGCGTCCATCACTATAAACTATCATATAAACGTGATATAAACTACAAAAAAATAATTTGTATGTTCGCGTTTTGACGGTGAAATCACAGATACATGACGATGCCGCGAAGTGATAACTTCTCTCCTTTTATAAAATTATCAACGCCTATGCCACAGATTACTGAATAGTTACTACGTAACAGATACTTCACTCAGTAGAAAATTTCCAATACCTATTACGATAATTGCCTACTCCCTCGCGTCAACAACCACTGTATGCTAAAATGCGCCTAAATGCTCAAGCGTACAGCAGTGATTGCTTCGCACCGCGCGATTCCACAGTAATCGCAGGGCTGCCTCTTCGATAAAATTAAATTAACATAACTTTTTATCTATGTTATTGAGAACTGTGAATATGTTCTGACTTCTAAGTGGCAGTTAAAAATTTTATCATTTATAAAATATTTAACCAACTTAAAAAAACGACCGACCGGACCGAGACCGCTCGGCTGGGCGGTAGGCACTTATAGCGCGCAAGTACATGGAGTGACGGAGGCCTGCCTATGCGTTGCCATTTTTTTCTAAAACAAATGTAACTTAAGTTACTCCTTATAACAACAGCTATCTGCCAGTGAAAGTCGCGTCAAAATCGGTACAGCCGTTTCGAAGATAAGCCGGAATAAACAGAGAACGAGTATTTACTTTCATATATATTTTGTTGAGTTATGTGAATATAAATGTATGGAACAGCTGATGTTTTTTTCGCGATTTCAGGGTTGGTCCTATAGTAAAAGTTGTTCATAATGATGAGTACAATGACCCTTTAAAATATTTCCACTGTTTAACCTGCCACCCTGTATAAATAATACCTCATTATGTCTCTATCAATTTCAAACAATTCACAGAAATGCAACAGATTTAAATAATTATGTTGAAGATGCTCATGTAAGGAAGTCTTAATACTTTTACATATTATGTAACGCGCATGTGATACTAGGTTTTGCAAGCGTTTCATAGATTACGGTAATTGTTTACTATCAGCGTAGGTAAGCCTGTTTGCGACAAACGTCGAAAAAAAACTAACTAATAACTTACCTAGGGTTAGTTTATTAAATGTACCTACCTACTACGTACCTTTAATATTTATCATTTGACTGTGATACTTTGAGCAAAATGCCAGTAATAGGTCTCCCATTGAAGCAAAGCAAAGCAAAAACTCGCATTAAAACGGAATTTATTTCAAATATCCCTAATCAAATAAATCAAGTTAAAAAAGATCCCAGATCTTATCTAAACTCCCGATCTCAAGGAACAAGCCAATTTACTTAGGACAGGGACTAAAAACAGCAATTACGCTAAGTGCCTCGTTCTCCAAGACTAAACTAAAGAAAGCCTTAATAAATATTTTTTTTCCATTGAACCAATTAATTACACGGCTTTCAATATTCCAGAATTAATTGCAGGCTATTTTAAACGCTAGCATATTCTAATTAAAATCTAGAGCGGGATGGCGCGAGAGTGAAAGAGAGGCATAAAACGTCAGATACACCTGTCACTGATTTATTTGTTAGAAAGAATTTGGATTTGGAAGGAAAAACGGGGAGCCGTGTGCTTGTACAGACTAGCGGTCAACGGAGACTAACTATTAATCTTGTTTAGGTAAAAATAAGTTGTTTTCGATGGGTTACGTACCTGACGCGGCAAAATTAATGGGTAGCCTAGTCTGTGAACGAAGCCTGCCTGCCTGGCGATTTGTATGCGCCTGCCACACACTCGACGAGTGGCATGGGAAGTAGCGAGGAAAGGAGGCAGAGACATAGTGTGGCAACATTACTCGTCATGCCACACGTCATGCTCCTCGTCCTCTATCTCTCTCTCTCTCGTCTCGTCCGGCAGAGAGGGCAACATCGCGGCAAATCACGGCAGCGCGAGGAGCATAGCGATGAGCAGCGCAAGGAGCATAGTCTGGCAGGCGCATAAGGTAAATAACGATTACCAATGCTACACATACATACGGTTATAAAACAGCTTTACCAGCTGTTTTATAACTGTTTATGTTTAACTTCAACAAAGCCTTTATGATTCTCCAATTTATAAAAATATTCATTCATGTACGAGTATTTTCCAGAGGCGGTTATAAAATTATTAGGATATAAATGTAATTATTTATTCTTTCTCTATCCATGCTGTAAGACTGTGGAACTCACTCCCGCCTAACATTCGTAACTTGAAAACTGTCTCTTTTCAAGAGACGTGTAAAAGAGCACTATCTCTCTTCTTAATTGTAATTATATATTTATATATATATGTATTGTATATTATTAGCATATGTATATAAGTATTTTTGGTTAGGTACATATTTATGTTTATTTACTTTTAATTTAATTTAAGTCGTTCATTGTAATTTCTCCTCTTGATGTTTTTACACACTAATGTCTACGTTTCTTCTTATGTCTCTTTTCGCAGGTCTGCTGGCAGAAATTTCTTTTGAAATAAGCAGTACCTTTGTACTCTAATTACCTTTTAAGATATCACTGTATTTTCTATTGTGTATACATAAATCGTTAAATAAAAAATAAAAATAAATAAATAAATAAATTTATGTCAAAGCCATACATTCATAATAAATATACAAGAGATTTAAAAAACCAACTGACGTGGCTGGATTTGAACTCACGACCTTTGCCGAACCGTGGCCATCTGGCATCGCTCGTACCAAGTGAGCTACGCGTTTTATCCACGTCAGTAGAAATTTGGTATCTTTTATTAGCGTTGGTGACATTTATGGAGACTAGATTCATAAGAGGCGTATTCAAAATATAAACCAACCGTTGTTATTCCAATAAAAAATGGTCACAGCCAAGTCACCAAGCACAACAAAGTTCCAGTTGACAAGGAAATTGACGATACGCGGCTAGCGTAGCGTAGCGGCCCAGTTATCTGCTACGACACTGCAACTGGCGTAGCCGTGACGTCATCACGTTGGGTTACGTCGTAGCAACAGTAGAATCCCCGCTATTAGCCGTTTCTAGAACAATCTGAAGGGGATATAATTAATGGGTATTGGCAGCAGAGTAGACTGACAGTTAATTGTTTGTTTTGGTTCAGGTACCTATTTATATGCCCAGATAGAAGAAACATGTACTTGTTCATTGTTCAGTAAACCAACTTAGGGCTCAGTTCACCGACAAGATAACAGTCCGTTATATTGAAAACAGCCGTTTAACATGACTTTTTCTATAGAAAAAGATATGTTAAACGGCTGTTTTCAATTTATCGGACCGATATCTTGTCGGTGAACTCGGCCCTTTGATGTTTGTTAGTTTAAAAGTACGTGTGTCATCCAAACTTGTGAGTTATTAGTACGTGTGTATGGTGTCATTCAAACTATGAAAATTAAAAAAAAACGGAAAAAAATCGTCCTTTTTTTCTCTCTCTCTCTGTAGAAGTCATCGAAAAACTTTAACCTCCTTTTATGACAGTCGGGTAAAAAGGCCGATTAATTGATCAAGTGTGAGCGCACACTTAGAAAAAGGGGGTATAATTCACAAGTTGACGGTATCTTTTGACGTGTCTCAGGGGATACGCAGGGGACACGGGGTATACTGGGGTTGCGTTAAATAACGTGGCATCGATTATTTTTATCGCACACTTTTTTATGTGGGTGATACAAATCTGCAAGGTAAAGATTTTAGGGGAGAGAATATTAAGATTTTAGATGAAGATAAATCTCTTAAGTATTTAACTAGACTTTTGACCGCGACTCCGGCCGCGTGGACTACAATGAAATGACCAGTTTAAATGACCTCCATATAGTGTAGGGTCGCTAGTACTACCAAGAGGTCAAGTTGTATGTCTGGTTTACCCCACCGGCATAAGATGAAACGTGGCTCAGATTTTAAGTTGGAACCCAAGCTATTGAACTGTGAAAACTACATCAAAATCCATTCAGTACTTTTTGCGTCATGCGCGCACAAACAGATAAACACATATTTAAGCTGTGTTTCCTAGCACAATAGCATTTTTTTTATATTTCTATTATACCATTCATAAATGTGGACTCCGCCACATTTATAAACTCGATACGGTAAAACGATAACAAAATCCACATTATAATAACACTTATGTATAAAAGCGAACAGCACTCCCATAAAAGAAACACGCCTTAATTAAATAAGTGGTAGTATCAACATCTTCTATGATTATCCAATCAGGAAAATGTCAAGACGATAAACCGACAGACCTCAGACGTCTGTACCTTCATTAGTACTAATAACTCAGATCATAGAAACAAGGAGGAATGCCATCATAGCAAAGTTCCCACTTTTAGTACATTCTTCGACACAATTACAAGCGCTCCTTGTGAATAAAATGATCTCCTTCAATCTAACACTGTTATTCGTCACTCAACACTAGCACTAAACTAAAAAACTGTATTTATATCATCGATCGTGTTCGGTTCGTCGCCAGCATGTACTTTTGTATCACGCTCAAAATGACCAAACTAAAGTATCAAGCTCAATAGCGCCTTGGCACATCTCCCTTGTTTATAGGATCTGAGACTAATAACAAAACCAACCATTCTAACTTGATCCCTCTTAACTAAACAATTTTAAGAATATTAGAGTTCAATGTATTCTGGTCTGACCAAAGTACTACCCGCAAAGAAATAATCCAAGATTGGTCGTAAACCAAACAGGAGGAGATGTCAGTTAACGATGCTAATTTGGAGCTCAGATAACGACGTACGACACGTGTAGATAGTACGTCAATCTTGTACCATAGATAACCCGATTACTGAGCGAGGTCCAAGTGATTGACAGCGGAAGGGGAGCCACAAGAACCGCGGAAGATGTATTTTTAGATTAAAGGTGGAGTTCCGAGGCTAGCGGCCGATGCGACAGACGCGCGCGTCGGACGCGCCGCGTCATACGCGACAATACTAAACATATGAAAATGTATGGCGCCACTTCCGAGCCCCGCGACTGACGCGCGCGGCCGACGACATACATTTTCATAGAAAGTCAGCTGCGCGCGTCTGTCGCATCGGCCGCTAGCCTCGGAAGTCTTCGTATTTAGCACCTCTCTCGCTCGAATATTTTTTTGAAGAATGTGAAATGTAAAAATGCATTTTTGAAAAATAAAATCTGATAGCGAACTACATAGGTATATATTTCTCTAGGATTTAAATAAAAACAGCGAGCAGTATATTTTTTTTACATTAAACAATGTTACATAATTATTAGAAATTGAAACCCAGCTAACTCCTGAGCTAGGTTGAAACCTTAAAGGAGTCAGTATTTAAAAAAAACTTATTGCGTTGTCTTTTAGTACAATTCTAAAGCCTTTATGAGCCTCATTTACCATCCAAGACGTAAGACTTGATTCAATCTGCAGTTCATTCTTAAAATAATGTTCACTTGTCATGCAAATTGACATCATGGTCATCTTAACTAAGACTCAAGTCTTCTGCAAAAAAAAAACAATGTAAACTTGCTAGACTGTCGCGGCTTACGGCTTTGGCTTACGGCCAAGAAACTTAAATTTTGATATGTAGTAGGTACCTACGTCAAAACTGCTACTCACCAACAAATATCAGGCCTACACTTTAGATTGCCAACGAACTCCCAGCGGGTACGCCCGCTTCATGGCCGCACGTTTGCAAGGATATTCGCTTGTACCTATCGCTGATCAAGCCTGATTGCGCATTACCATGTCAAGCACACGGCTAA
The DNA here is from genome assembly GCA_948465475.1 of Thalpophila matura. Lineage (NCBI taxonomy): Eukaryota > Metazoa > Arthropoda > Insecta > Lepidoptera > Noctuidae > Thalpophila > Thalpophila matura. Next base: position 16,020,234 of record OX419185.1, read on the forward strand.
TGTCTGCTCGTTATCGGCCCTCCATTGCGTACATACATCTACAGGCATGTATATGTACACGCACGTTGATCGTACATGCATGGATTAATCTACGTAGATTGATCTTTGAGGGAATTGGAAAATTCGAGGGTTAATCCGTTGTTGTTTTGTTTTATGGGCCGGGTAAGCGCTTTGAGCGATTGGGCCGGTAGAATTCTGTGCTGAGCTCACGCAACGCGATTATGCGACATACGTTCACCTAGCAATACGACTCGCCCATCAAGGAGCGCGCTGTCCCAAATTAAACAAATTATTTAAATATGAATATTAAAAAAAAAACACAGATAGGATTATAGATAATAAAATAGTCTGATCATACAAAAAAATCATATAAATAATAACTTAGGTAAAGAGTGGAGTCGCTAGAGCAGAACCCCACCGCTCGAAGGATGGATGCTGAGCGTAAGTGGTGAGTGGGCCAGTGATGCCGTACCCTCAGGGAGCAAATGATCTGAGTTTAAAGTCCAGCAAAGCCTCTCCACCCTTCAGCCGCTCACGTTCCTGTTGCCCCCTTGTTGCGACTTGAGCAACCATTTTCGGGGGGCCCAGTTAGTGAGTTGGCAAGTCTCCGTCTGCCATTATTACGTGTCAATATACATTGTTCCGGCAGGCGCCATAGGTTCCCATAGTTCCCCAAAACCAATCCACTACCATCCCATCACAATAGCCCGAGTAGTTTTTCTCCACATGTTTGCAATTGTTTTGCACAGCTGGGGTTTGTCCTTGGGTGCATTTATATAGTGCATACAGGGATAATCGCCAGCTGTGTCACCATTACATTTTATATACTTTAAGTTTGTTGTAAAGGGCCTCTACTTGTTGGCTTCGGCCCCACGCACGCCTTCGAAAGGTCCGGGACTTTGTAAAGTCCCGTGCAACAAAAATAACTTAGGTAAAAATAGTAACTTTGAATTTTTTTTCATTTAATAATTTTCCTTCATGAATTTATGTCATCTTTCTTGTGAATGGTGGAATTATAAAGTAGGTTTCGAAGAAAATAATAATTTTAATCAATTATGTACTTATTATTGATGTTTAGTTTTATAAATAATGTCAAAACTTATTGGTTATTTATTCCGTGCATTAGGCTGCGTTTCCACCAGAGATGTGCGAGGATGCGTGGCGAGGGATGCGTTTGTAAAGAACCAATAGAATCGCTTCATTTACCTCGCCTCGGTCAGCACAGCTCTGGTGGAAACGGCTCAGCGGAGTTAGATTTTTGCGCATACAAAACAATAGAGGGATGTGTGCGAGGGATGTGTACAAGGGATGTGTGCGAAGGATGTGTACGAGGGATGTGTGCGAGGGATGTGTTGCGAGGGATGTGTACGAGGGATGTGTGCGAGGGATGTGTTGCGAGGAATCTCCCACTACACCGCACCCCCGTCGACACATTTCACAGCTTCGCAACGCATCCTCGCACCACACATTAATGCGCATTTTCACAGCTCCGCTACACATTCTCGTCGGCACATTTTCATCGCACAGCTTTGGTGGAAACCCCCACACATTTTCACAGCACAGCTAGAAATCCTCGCACGACACATTTCCATCGCACATCTCTGGTGGAAACGCAACCTAATACTCGTACATTGTGTACATTAAAGTGAGAGGATTGGAAAGTTCGAGAATTAATCCATTGTTGTTTTGTTTTAAGATTGCCAAAGAGATCGTGTTCGCTACCCAAGTTAACACTGTATATTATACACGTGTCTTGTAGGCGTACAAGTTAATCCTTTTGTTGTAGTGTTAAGACAGGTTTAGAGGCCGAACATAGAAAGGCTGTATTTTCCGTTTTACAGTAGAGGCATCTCGTTTTCGACATGGAGTTTACGCTGATAGGTACTCATTTGTAAATCAAAAATACAAAATGTACATAGTACATGTATCTTTGTATGGATGCCAGTGTAATTGCGGGCACATGAGATATTCTTCGTAAATCTTAACTAGAGAACAGACATTTACACAATTATAATTAATTAAAATTTAACGAAAAGAAATAAAACATCGATACTGAAAGAGATTATTTCTAATTTTGTTAATTTTATAAGTGGTTTGCCAGAGAATTATTTATTTTGGCTTAACTCAATAATAATACCTAACTAGTATCATTTGTGGGCAAAATTCGACCAAAAATTTGCTTTCTGCACCCCTTCTTCATAACTTTAACTATGCCAAATCTCGCCAATGCTTATAAGGGGTACAAGATTTTCACTACACCTACACGTAGAGATTCTACCCAATAATTGTAATACGCGATTCCAAAACCTTTACACAGCACAGCGAAAACACAGTACAGTACATGGCAGTAAATAATGCACATCGAGCTTCAGAAAGAGATATTTGCTAGCTTCGACTTTATAGAGCGTCATCTCTGTCGCACGAAGCACTAACAGTCTGGTATCTAATAAACAAGTCGGCGACAAAACGTCACATAGGTATGAGTGACGGATACGACGCTCTACAAAGCCGAAGCTAGCCGATTATCTCTTTCTCAAACTCGATGTGCAATATTTACTGCCGGGTACTGTACACACCAATTATAAAACAAATTTTCAGCAGTAATTGCAATTATAAAATATTCTAAGCGACCCTATAAATTATAACCGAATATTTGACCTGTTTATATGTACTTAGCTTAAAAGCTTATCGGAATTTTCGTAGTGTTAGTATTCGAGGGTAGTTTGTACCCACGTAATGTTTGCATTGGTCGTCATAATATTTGTTCAATTTAAGGTCTGATACCGGGTTTTCAGATAACGAGTGGACCTTTTAATTACAGAATTGGGTGATTTTAGGGTTCCTTACCTCAAAAGGAACTCTTAAAAGATCACTTTGTCCGTCTGTCTGTCAAGACCCTTTTTCTCAGGAACACGTGGAGGTGTCAAGTTGAAATTATATAATAACAGATACTTCTTATAACTTACAAATGAATTCTGAACGAATATTACCTAAAGTCAGCAAATAAAATAGCATATCGCTAAATAAATAAGTTTGCGCTTAATAATCCTGTATAAATTACTACAATTTGTCTAAGAAACATAGTTTATTTTATAGTAGCTATTACGAGTACCTATAATAAGCATATTCGAACATTAGAACAAATGAACCTAACTTTAAACTCAAAAATAGATCACCCATGGGTTTAATTAAAAACTTTAAGCACCAACATTGGTACAAATTAATCCTATCCCACGATCCTAAACAAATGTTGGACATAAGTTTGCACAAACGAAAGTTATATACGCTTAGGACCTCCCGATACAACAATAGTATGTCATTTGCTTTTGTTTGTTTATCAAACGTGATTAACGTTTGACTAACTTGGAAACTATACGTACTTAATTATAATTATTATGATTTCAAATCAGCTTAAAAAACCGGGCAGGAGCGTGTCGGACCACGCACAGTGTAGGGTTCCGTAGCAAGAAGCATTTCAGTCTTCCGACCGCAAATATAAGTTTTTTTGCGGTTGTCAAACTCAAAACTGAAAAAAGTGAATATTTCAAAAAGTTATTGACGTATTTTGTTCAAACCAATTTTAATCGAGAGTATTTATTAAATACTATAAGCTTGATTTTCTCCAGATTTTTCGATAGCGCGGTTGGAAAATGACAGGGGGGGGGGACACATTGTTAACGACTTTCGGAGCTACTAGTTCACTTAATATGCACTTAAATAAAAAAGTTATTTACTCTATGTTATTTTCAAATACCTATCCAATGATACCCCACATGACGGGGTGCAGGAAAATATTTTTTTTCATCCTTCAGTTTCATGTATGGGAATTAATTATTTAATTATTAAATTATTAATTTTTAATTAATTATTTAATTTTTCATAATTTCACTACAGGCCTTTATAGCGGCATATAAAAGACATCTACCTACGAAGTTTCATTCTAATTGGTTATGAACTGTAGATTTTACGAGGGTGTGACAGACGGACAGACAGACGGACAGAAAGACGGACATGACGAAACTATAAGGGTTCCTAGTTCTACTACGGAACCCTAAAAAGGTAGATTTTTGTTGTGGCTACAGTAGTTGCAATGCCTATGGTGTTTGACAGGACGAGGGGCATTGGAGTTTGAATCCTCATCTGATGCACTCTATTTTAAGCGTGCTACAAACTTATATTTTCGGTCGGAAAACTGAAATACAAAGGGTATTTCAGTTTTCCGCAAACACTAAACTGTGCGTGGTCCGACACATTCCAGTTTTTTGAATATAATTCAAAAAGATATAGGTATTAAATTATGGTATAGAAAGGAACAAACAAAACAAAATAACTTATCCCTCTAACAAAAAGTTTTATTCGCCGGAACCCATTAAATGCGCACGTAGGTACTCAAAAACAAGTACCCACCAAAGGCTTGATTAACAATAGCAAACTACCTCACTTTAATAAATTCCACTTTCCAGTGAGAATCGAATCGTTCTTATTCCAGCGGTGACGCTGGGAGGACATTTGTCAACATTCTAACAATACTTCGAACAGGGGAATGCTTTCAAACGATATTGCTTTATTTATTGAGCTGTAGCACCCAAAGACTAATAAATTTCAAGATGGTTTAAATTTCAATGGACGCGTCAAGTGAATTTAGCGTGGTAGTAGATTTTAATAAAGGTTTATTTTATGCATTAAATTCGGTTTACGGTTACGTCAGTAGGGTAGATAAGTGCAGAATAATAAAGATAATACTGTAATATAATATTATAGCGTTGGGTAGGCTATTGGGGTGGTCTAAAACACTGCATGTCTGGTTCACAAGTTATTTAATGAATAAACAGTCACCGTAGGTACATGAAACCAGGCTAATGCTAACCGAACAATAACCAAATCATCACATAACTAGCGCAGACGCGGGAAAGTCGTAACACCGCGCAGCGCGTCTCGCAGAGTACTAACTGAACATGCGCGCGCACCCGCGCGTGCGTATCACTGCCGCGCACTCTATCGGCGGCAGGGGAAACTACTGGGGTTGCCAACTACACTTGACTGCAATGTACCACGCTATAATATTATTTATTTTTTTAAAAACCTGACAAATGCAAGCAGGATTAGCACTCTGAGGGCTCTGAGGGAGATTCGTTATGGCGCTATAGAGCTTGACGCTTTGACAGGATCAATGTGATCATGTTGCCGCAATGCACCGAATGCGATCGATTTATTTATATACAGTGTTAGTTTAGTGTGCGTAATGACTGACGAATAACAGTGTTACATTGAGGGTTCGCGGCATATTTAATATGTGAGAGATCTCTATATTTACAAAGGAACGTTTGTAGTTGTGACGCACACTGCTTTAAAAGTGGCGAAAAACGATCCATTGTCAATAAAGAGATCAATCACACATTAAAAATAACGCACACTCTGTCACTCGTCACGCACAACTAATCATTCTGTATAATTGGGAGATATTATCTCCTCATTTCTATGATCTGAGGTTAACATTTAAGACAAAGTGATGTAAATTTTCTCAATGCGCTATCAATTAAAAGTTGACGGAAGCACGCTAAGAACTAAGACAGGTTAACATTATGCAGTATGCAAATGTCTCCTCTTTTGAGGAGTAAGTGCAGTTAAAGGCGGTGCAGTAACTTGTTAGAACTGACTCCAAGTTAGCTGCGTAAGCTCAATAATTAAGTCTTTGTCACGTTTCTGTGACGTTTATAACTTCAATTTCAATTCAATTTATTTATTTCCAAGAACATGGTACAATAGATCTCAAAAATACATATTTCGTCCCACATATTCTACCAGCACTTGGTGTGGAAATTTTGTTGTACAGTTTTGCATGCATGTCCATAAAAATTAACAATTCAATCATGTACGTCAGTTTTTAAATTATTATAAGTGATACATATTTTATAACATTATATAAAACAATACTAGCAACCCCTGCCAGCCCCGGATCTTGAATTATGTCGAGGCGGGGCAAAAACTGAAAAATGCCGCCCCCACCCGACAATATTTTTCTTATAATCATCATCATTTCAGCTATAACACGCCCACTGATGCTGATGGACATAGGCCTCCTCCAAAGAACGCCACAACGACCGGTCTAGCACTGCACTTTACGATTACTACGATTGGTAGACGAATACACTATAACACTACTCAGTGTATTCGTCTACCAAGGTTGAATTTGCCACCCTCTGAATTTGCCACCCGAGGCACAGGCCCCGGCTAGATCCGGGGCTGACCCCTGCTTAGCAGTGGTTGCACCGCTAGATATATATAACTGATGTGGTGACATGTCAAAACATCAAAGATTTCTGTGCTGTAATTAAATTAAATAGTAACGTATGATTCATGAAACGCCGTGGTCCGATCGTATTGGCCAGATCACCAAATTCCTCGGCATTTCATGAATCACCGTCATTTCATGATTTGCCAGCAGGTGTACCTACCTAGCCAGCTAAATCGACAAAAATGAAAGTTGTTGATCGATCTGCCTGAATTTTACTAAGTCATTTCATAAATGTGTGTGTGTTTCATAAGTGTCATAAGTTTCATAAGTGTGGGGCAGCGTTTTATTAAAAAAAAAAAAAAAATTGGGACAATCATAAAATAGCGGCGTTTCATGAAACGCTAAGGAATTTCATTTATTGTTACTTGATGACAAAATGAGGGAGTATTATATAGCTCTGCCTAAACCTTCGGGGAATACTGGCATGATGTTTCTAAAGCCTACAAATGTTTATAATATCAGTATTATCTGTATCAAAATAAAATATTGCCAGCTTTATCCGACACAAAGTGTTTACAGCCCCGAAGTGTCTCCGGTGAGACATAGAAACGCTTTTATCTCGATATCTGATGTTTTCTCTCTCCCCCCTTCGTATATCTTTGTGGTTAATTTGAACCAGCCTGCATATTTTGTACCGACCGTATGATATCACCGCGAACTGCCAGTTTGTTTGCGAACGGTGAGATTCCCCCTCGAACGTTGCGAACGGTGAGATTCTCCCTCGAACGTTGCGAACGGTGAGATTCTCCCTCGAACGTTGCGAACGGTGAGATTCTCCCTCGAACGTTGCGAACGGTGAGATTCTCCCTCGAACGTTCGCAAACAAATTGGCAGTTCTCGCGGTGATATCACGTGGCGGGTTGGTGCAGAATAGAGAGGCTTGAATGGTGCGTCTTGAACTTTTTTGACATTTAACCTTTTGACCGCCACGTCAAAAAAGCAAAAACGTCGTGCGTGCTAATTTTATAGGTACTGACCTAACGATTACGTACCGTACTGACTTACGAATACATACAAATTATTACTATCAGATAATATTCAGCAGAAGTGTTTTTTTTTTTTTAAGTTTTAGAAATAATAATTTTGTCTTTCTTCCTTTTTAACCGACTCCAGAAAAAGATAAGGTTCTTATTTCACCGGAATCTCTTTTATTCATGACTAGCTTCTGCCCGCGGCTTCGCTCGCGTTTTTGGGATAAAAAGTAGCCTATGTGTTATTCTGATGTATAAGCTATATTACTGTAAAGTTTCATCAAAATCCGTTCAGTAGTTTTTGCGTGAAAGAGTAACAAACATCCATACATACATACATCCATCCTTACAAACTTTCACATTTATAATATTAGTAAGAAAGATTTAAGGAATTCAATGTAAATCTCAAAAAAGCCTGTCCAGTACTAAAAATCCATTCCTATTCCTAAAAATTAACACCATCAGAATGGCCTCCGTAATTCCCTCTAAACAATCACCGGGATATCAACCACTTCGCACAAAGCCAGGTAAATAGACAGCGGGTGAACCCAACAATCCCGCGATCCCGGGATCACGGTCGCTAATTCAATTAGCGGGACGCGCGGCCCACTATTACGGGATTGTTACGTCACCGAGATTTATTTGCTCTAGCTACCTTCAAACGGTGAAATGTTCCATTTGTGTTGGAAGACGCTTTGTTTTAGTGTGATTAACACATGTTTACGTCTACGCAGTATTAGAGATTTATTCGAAAAAATATTGGTGAATTTTACGGAAAATATCCAATGTAAAAAGAATTACCTGTCTTAGGGTGAACTGAAATCTCACCGGCCCATGTCCACCAAAAATTGACAGTAATGACAAGCGCGAGCCATCGCAAGTTTGCGAGACATCGCGCGAGCTATTAAGGTCAATCGTGAGATTGAGGGGTACGAGTTTATAAATAGATGCTTTTAGCCGTGGGAGCACAGCGCTGTCCCATCCCTATCTCGCGATGGTGACCAGCTATCGCTGGCTCAATGGCTATCAAAAATTGAATCACTTAACGTACTTTGGTTACAGCAATAAAAGGCAAACGCCATCATGTGTACCTAATACATATCCAAAAAAAATACAATGTCTGCATGCCATAAATAAAATCTCACCACCAAAACAACATTGACATACTCAATACCGACGAACAAACTATACCGAGCGCCAAATTTAATTACTTAAAAATCCGTATGAACCTTCATTAAAATGCATGAAAGATGTAACAGATACATCGGTATTCCCGGCGTTGGCAGCTGATTGTGAACAGACACGTATTGTAAAATCAATCGCAGTTTGTTCTAGTATCTCAGTTCGTTAGAGCTGGTAATGAAATCGGACACAAAACGTGCCCAGTGTGTATCCTACCTATTGTCTCTGTCGGGTTGTAACACTGAAAAAAATTCCCTTGTAAAATGTATATTTTTGAGAATTTTAAACATGTCAAAGCCATGTTATGTTTATTTTATTGTTATTTTCATATTTATGAGATTTAAAAACAACTGATTTAAATCTCGCCCATGTCAGTTGTTTTTAAATCTCATAAATTTTAAACAAAGGAAAACAACAAATATTTTTTATGGTTTTTGGGTACAACTTTAAAGTTTTTAACCACATTTTGCAGGCCTTAAGTTCACCATTTGTTAGCAAGAACCTAAACAGAAATATGTAGGCTCAGTAAGCGATGAAAATAATTTCAGATCACAAAACAGTTTGTTATGATAAAACAACATAGAATAAATCACAGTTTTTTTTTAATTATTATCAAGTGACAAACTAAAGCTGGCCCACCTGATTTAAGTGGTCATCGCTACCTAAGTTGCAACACTCGAAAATATAAATCCCATTTTAAATGGATGATTTTGTTTTAAAAACATGAAAAGGATAAATTAAACACTTTCTTAAAATCATTATCTTTAATCATGAACAACGGTGTTAACCAAAATGATAATCTTTGGCGTTGAGTTAATTATGTGTGTTTTCATCAGAAGCATATTATAAATTTTGCTTAGTCCTGGGCACACTCGTTCCGGCTGTGAATCAAACAGTATCATTTATTGAACGAAGTTCCTTATCGCGGCTTGTGGTAGGAGTTGATTGGTAGAAATCGTCATGTAAGGAAATAGTGTTATGGCCCCTCCATGTGACTTTCTCTCTTTTCTGTCTCCTTCCACATAATGTAATCATAATTTTAAATTACTCTACTTACATTCTACTAGTACGATATTGTTGGTTCTCAAAACTGGTTTCTTCAACGGCAACGTTTGATGAAGTTTTCTTTTTCTTTGTGATGTTATTCTAAAAAAATATACGTTTGAAGTATCGGATCTGGAATACTTTATATAAAACTACTCACGTAGGCAAATTTTTCAGGTTCGAGTATGGTTTCGCAATGTAAAGGTGCCTACAAACAACCCGATTTGACGCTCAATTTGTAGAGCCAATCGGGTGAATCCCGACAGATTGGCAGCTTACCTATTTACCTGTTGAGACTCGCCCGGTTTGAATATAGAGATCGTGAGTCAAATAGGGTCATTCGTAGACACCATTGGAAGTAAAATCTAACTTAAAATACTTAAAAAAACTATAATTATGGCAACTTTGTTGGTGATTTTTTTGGCCGTGGGCGTATAACATGATAAAATATTGGGTGAAATAGTGAGTAGGTATTGTGTGGTATTTTTTTCAACAGATAATACAAGTTACTATGCTGCCGTGCTTACAATAATGGCAGTAAGTCCCATTATTTCTGTACGGAAATGATCTTCTCTAAATCCTTATTAAGTATTTAATTCAATAACGCCAAAAATGGACTTACTGCGAATATCGTAAGCACAGTAGTATGTGACGCAGGCACCACAGGCTAGACATCCTTGCTTTTCCCTGATTTCAATTTCTTACAAGCAAATACGTTTACGATTTTTTTTTATTAAATTAGGTTTCATCATTTCATTACTAAGTACCTGTGATCCGGTTGAAGCCTGTAAATATTAATTACAAATTATTTACTGTTTTGTATTTAGAATATCGATCTCATACATTTCCTATACTTACAATTGCAGCAATATCTCTCGAATGTCTTTCTTTTCAATATTAGTAGTACGGTCATTCCTGGTTTTATCGACGAAAATTAGCTCTTCATTAGATCTATCATCATCTAGTACATCACTATTTAGAATGTAAATAAAAGGATCATCATTGTAGTATCGGTTAGTGTTCTCATCACCTCTCAGAGATTTCAGTTTGTTATGCAACTTTTTAGCAAATTTTAACGCTTGGTTTTCAGATTTTGGTCCGTGTAGCAACTTGAGTAAGGGTTCGGCTCTCTGTTTATTTCTGGGATTGGAATTGAGATTTTTGAGTTCAAGCCCGTTATCGCTTTCTCGTATTTCGAATATTTCAATTTTAGGAACACTTCGAGCTCTGATTGTTACTATATAATAATATAAGCAAACTGCAAAACGATAAAATTATAAGCTGAATATAAAACAACATTCTTCAAAGTAGAATCCCAGGGAATCTTAAAAAAGTTAACTATTGTAAAGTTTAAGGTAGGTATTTAGGGTACGATGGGACTGTCATACGTACCGCGCTTACAAAAGTCCCTAAATAAATAAGAAAAAAAAAGTTTAAGGTAACAAGTGTCAAGGCCTTTTACCTAGACAATGCTGACTAGAATAAAAATCTCTCAGACATTTTAATGGCCCCGAAAAAACCTTAAAATCACAAAAAAAAATATGTTGTAGGGACACTATATTTTTATTATTTTACTAGCTGATGCCCGCGACTTCGTTCTCGTAAAAATTGATTAAAAGTAGCCTATATGCTTTTTTAGATCCCCAGGCTACCTCTTTGTTAAATTTTATCCAAATCCATCCAACCATTTTAGCGCGAAGAAGTAACAAACATACTATTACACACACGCTCATAAACCCGCACACAAACTTTCGCATTTATAATAATACTAGCTTCCGCCCGCGGCTTCGCCCGCGTTTTTGGAATAAAAAGTAGCCTATGTATTATTCTGATGTATAAGCTATATTACTGTAAAGTTTCATCAAAATCCGTTCAGTAGTTTTTGCGTGAAAGAGTAACAAACATCCATACGCCTTACATCCTCACAAACTTTCACGTTTATAATATTAGTAGAATATATAGATTAGTGTGATCTATAAAATAACATTAAACTACTAAAGTTACTTACATATCCCAAAAGAGAATTTCATTTTATATTCTTGCAAGAATCCCCAATCGTTATAAGAACATTAGAAACAATAAAATTTCACTTTTTTATGTTATTTTTACGAGTGAAACCCAACGTTTATCTATGCCATTGAATATCGGTAATCGTAAATTTGGAAATTTCATTTCTTTTATTGTACTTAAATCGATTGCATGAGTTATTAATATAAGGATTTTATTTCAATTTTATTTGGAACACCAATTTTATGTGCGTTTCTATGTGGGGTTTTTGTTCCACGTGTAAAGGATCGTTCGATTCCCTCCAAAATGGTTGAGTTAAACGGTGCTGATGCACGCGTCATGTCCGTTAACGGGCGCTGCGCTGTCAGTCAGTACTGGTCATCTCTTGACTGCTCAAGCAATGTTTTGACATATTACAGGTTTAAATGATTTTTATTTTATTTTAGTACCTACCTTTGATTTTATTTTTTATCCTAAGGGATTTTTAAAATATCTCACATTGTTCTCACATATTAGGGCATAAATGTAAACAAAGAAATTGTATATTTGAATTAGTTGAAAAAGAGTAACCATGGAGTTTCTTATCCGTTCTTCTCCATAGGAATCTACGTTTTGGAACGGACAACTAGCTTCAACTAACGGACAAACTGACTGACAACTATTGCTTGACTATTCAAAAGTGTCTGTAAATGGTCTAATTGAAATAAATGTTTTGACTTTGACTTTTGAAGGTTTGTCCTGACACGCGGCGACTCGTTAAACAGGAAACTTATATTTGTGACGGAGTCATCCTTCTTTCATCATTTAGTGCTGGCAATCTTCCATTGCTGGCCACTTCATTCATCCCATTCTTCTAAATTCGGTTTAGATTTTAACTTTAAATTTCAAAATTAGAACATCTCATATTTTTTTGCATTGTTTCGTCATTCTTTGTCTGGTCTCCAACGACATCACTGGTGACCGCTGAACCGCTGTACTGTTATTATTTATTATCTACTACTTATTTATCAAGTGTGCAAAGCTATAAGCAAATAGTCTCTTTTTATAACAGTTATTTTTATACGTCTGTGTAACGTTATAAAGTGCAAATATACAACCTTCGTCTCGCAATATACCTCTCCAACCATCCTGCAGTGTTTTATTCAATATTCTACATTTGTGTCTGTGGAGGCTCCCTCCGATAGCTAGCCGAGGCAGAGAGGACGGAGGAGGGAGGCCCTCCGCGACAAATTGAAGGAATCAGGCTGTCTATTCTGTACCGACTCATCGCGTGATATCACCGGGAGAACTGCCCATTTGTTTGAGAACGTTCGAGGGAGAATGTCACGGTGAGATCTCCCTCGAACGTTCGCGGCGTGTCGACTAAATAGATAGGCAGTAATTGAATATCGTTCGATTTATTATAGTCCATTCGTTCATTCAGTGTCGCTGTTCAAGGGCCGGACAAAGGTGCCGCTTTTGAACGACGACACTAAACCAGTGAACGGAATTTACAAGAACAATCCTGAAATCGTGAACCAACAATCAGCTGTAATCATTATAAGTAGCCTTTTATTAATCTACTAATATTACTAACGTGAAAGTTTGTGAGGATGTATGGATATTTGTTACCTTTTCACGCCAAAACTACTAAACGGATTTTGATAAAAATTCACTGTAATATAGCTTAAACATCAGAATAGCACATAGGCTACCTTTTGTCTTGAAAAACATGATCGAAGCCGCGGGAAAAAGCTAGTAAGGTAAAACGTAACGGTTACACTAATGTGCCAAAATGAATGAAAAGTGTATTTTGGCTACATCCGGGTTCCGGCTGACGTTAAACCGGCCAGGGTTAAACCGGAAGGTAATGAATAAACACCTGTAAGGAAGCTGATTCAGCAATCATGCTCGTTTAAAAATCATGCATCGTTTTTATAAGCATTATTATTTTATGAATGTTTATATTGTAGTAGGTAGGTACCTAATGTAATTTTATTTTCAGATTTTTGTTCTTTATGTCCAACTAATGTTATTTAAATGTTTTTTTTTTTATTTCAAGACTTGGACTTGTCAACTTGACATTTAGCTAAATATAAATCATAAAATTAAACACAAAAAACTACACTTCCAAGCCTGTTATTTTTAAAATCATGAGTCCCAAAATCCCTATGATTCGCAATTCCCCGATGTGATGGGAAAAACTTCTAATCTGGCAACTTTGCTCTTTTGCTATCATATTGGCTTTTTTGCTGCCTGTCCCTTGGGGTTTAGTGTGTTTTTTTTTAAAACGAACTTCGTGTATTGACAACTTTGTATTTGAAATTCTTGATAATATGAAAAAAATCAATGCAAAGAAAATTTATTTATAGATGGTTTGTATAAGTACTTTTTAGGGTACCGTACCAGAAGGGTGCCAATCAGAGCCTATTAATAAGCCTACCGTCTGTCGTCAATCCGCCCATCCGTCCGTTCATCTGTCACAGGAATGGATCTTATGAGCCGTAATAACTAGCAAATTGAATTTTCCACCAGCAAGCCAAGGAGTGATGAAGCGAGGCGCGAATTGAAATTGAAAAAAAAATGTATGACAATATTTCAATGCTCTCCTAGCGCATCTTCGGTGGAAATAGTCTGGATTAACTAAGATGTGCGAGACGAGAATTGTAATATTTGTTTAAACATTAAACCTTATTGCTACGCACATAGATTATTTATTACCTCTGCAACGGAAACATGATTCACGGAAACATGAATCACGCTGTCACGATGGCTATCGCGACAGCGTGAGCTATCGGCTGCTCGCGATAGCCATCGCAGGACAACGCTGTGTTCCCGCGGTGGCGGCACGGCCAGGGCCGTCTCATTGTATCTTCACCAATCTCACGATTGATATTGGTCGCGATGGCTCGCGCTTGCCATTACTGACAATTTTTGGTAGACATGAGCCGACGAAATTACAGTTCTCTCCTAGGTATTACTTGCGGATGAAAAAGCGCCATAAATTCAATAATGCAAATTACGACTCACTAATTAGAGTAAAGTAATTGAAAAAATCTCAATATTCATTTTCGTCCACACAAAACCCCGTGGAATTAACAAAAAAACATTACGAACGCTGTTTCATTTTGTTTCATTTACGTAAAAGTATTACTTAAAAAGGTACGAATCCCTTTATTAAATAAACAACGAGAGTTCGAAGCAAACTTTTTATTAAAAATCATAATAATTATGTTTATCAGTTTTATACCTTGTTAATTTAAATAATGATCCCTTTTAGCGCGAGGAAGTGTCGTGAATAAATAAATAATAATTATAGATTACAGGAAAACTGTTCTTGGCCACACTTGGAACTATGCTTGAGATCAAATCCGTAACTGATTCAACATTCTTAAATAAAGCAGACTTCAGCTAAACTGTAATGTAAGAACTTAACTATTGTATCGGCTGGTTGAATTGATACGAGAATCACGTATCTTAAAGTTATACCACAAACACTTCGAAAATCTTTATACCGTGACGTCACACATCTCATTTCATACCAACATATTCACAGCTATAATTTTCACCGATTCTCGCGAAAAAATCCTTTAGAAATCAACGCTGAATTTCCAACTTTAACGTCAACAACTTAAAATAGGTTTTCGTTTGTCACTGGCTGTGTTGCTTCCCTTTGTAGAGAGCACAAACAACAGTCAACTGTCAGATCGAATACGCGTAACGTGTAGGTAACAGTGATATAGATATGATACGATCTAACGAACTGTAATGCCAGAGTGGAGCCACATAGACGGCGATAAATTTTGGAGATTGAACGACAATTTTGGTTGAAATATGGAATAGCTGCTTGATTCCAGTCGAAAAATGTCGTAGTAGCCGAATCCCACGTTTCAATACAATAAGTAATACTAAATAACTACACAATTGAAATAGTTTTATAATCGATACACACATAAAACAAATCATAAATTCTAATGCAGATCAGAACGACTCACAGTCGGGGCCCCTTGGGAAGATTTGATTGGTAAAATTTAAATGGGCCCCGACTGTGAGTCGTTCTGTATTTTTTAAAATTAGTTTTTACGCGGTCAGGTTTTTTGTTTTTCTTTAAATTATTATTTTTTATTTTATACTTTTTAGTTACGATTCATTGACTTCGTTATAAGATGGTAAATTTTTCACTGTTTTTTTGTTTGTATATCGTTAATACTTGAAATAAAAACTTAAATCAATAAGTAAGAATTAGCGAGAATGATTGCTTTGTTAAACAACTTTAAATCGTTATATATCCTAAACTATTATTTAAAATGAAAAATGATAAAAGGAACCTAAAAATGATTTTAAAATACCTATTCAACGACACCCCACTTGACATAGTTCATCAACTTTTTTTTTTTTTTCATTTTGACAATATGGCGTCTGGTTGTCGCTGCGGTGAATTTTGATTACTGTTATGTCTTTAGTGACACTCGCAAGGTTAAGACGAATCCGTTGACGTAAGAATTATCAAAATCGGCCCACGCATTTGGTCTCTAGAACGCCACATAGAAACAAACATACATACATACATACATACATAGACTGATAAACACATTACCCTCCTTTGCGTCGCGCAGTCGGGTAAAAAGTGGATCGTCTTTACTGAAAGAAAGAAAGAAAATATATTTATTAGACTCGCATAGGAAATCACAGACATAAAAAATAAAATAAAAAGTAAAACCAGCCGGCCTAGCATGACCACGATAGAAACGGGTTTTGTCTACATAGAAATAGACAAAGTGACAGATTGTAGAAACATTTCTACCGTTTCATTCATAAAACGTAGAAATGTTCTACAATCTGTCACTTTGTCTATTTCTATGTAGACAAAACCCGTTTCTATCGTGGTCATGCTAGGCCGACTGGTGCGAGACCAAAAGGCCATCTCAGCATAGTGCTGCGACATAAAAATGCCGCAGCGCTGATATTCAGAAAGGGCTCATATTCTGATAGGGCCCAGCGTGTTCTCATGATACGATTTTTGTTCAATTCACAAACGAATATCAAGTTGACCGATTTAGGTATATAGCTTCGTGGACGGACGGACTCGGTAAATAAGGCCTGATCTGATTTTTACCTGTTAATTAATATTATTTTGTAGTTCGCTATGTGATAATTTTTTTCAAAAGTGCATCTTCTCATTTAACATTCTTAAAAATAGGTATAGTTCTGTGCGACCGAGAGAGGTGACAAAATGCGTCAGTCCTGATATGCCATCAATCACCCGCTGTCCTCCAAGCCACACCCTCTATCCTTCCTGGCGCATCCCGACCCTGTATCAATTAGGACGGACTCGGTAAATAAGGCCTGATCCTGATTGTGCCAGCTTTGTTTTCCACGCGTACCGTCCTCTTTTGTTGGCTTTTTTATTTTTATTTTATTTTCGCCCGGAACCAGTACGTTTGCGAACGTAATGTCATTCCGCTAATGAAACTCGGCTTTCATTATTATCAGTGTTTTTTTAATAAATGTGTTTTAGGGTTCCGTAGTAAAACTAGGAACCCTTATAGTTTCGTCATGTCTGTCTGTCTGTCTGTCCGTCCGTATGTCACAGCCATTTATTTCCGAAACTATAAGAACTATAGTGTTGAAACTTGGTAAGTAGATGTATTCTGTGAACCGCATTAGGATTTTTACACCAAAAAAAAACAATAAATTTTTGGGGTTCCCCATACTTAGAACTGAAACTCAATTTTTTTTTCATCTATCCCATACGTGTAGGGTATCTATGGATAGGTCTTCAAAAATGATATTGAGGTTTCTAATATTATTTTTTTCTAAACTGAATAGTTTGCGCGAGAGATACTTCCAAAGTGGTAAAATGTGTGTCCCCCTGTAACTTCTAAAATAAGAGAATAATAAAACTAAAAAAAATATATGATGTACATTACCATGTAAACTTCCACGGAAAATTGGTTTGAACGAGATCTAGTAAGTAGTTTTTTTCAAAATCATCACAATTCCTTCAAAAACAAAGACTGTTCTGTTATGCGGTCCGGTTTTTTTCACTTTATACGTCCAAAACTGATACGGAACCCTCGGTGCGCGAGTACGACTCGCACTTGGCCGGTTTTTTCTGTTTGTCGGGTACGTACTGGTAATTTTATTTCGATTCTGTTGTCGCGATACGTGCAGGTTGTGTTAATAGTTAAAAGGTATCTGTTTATTCGTATTTGGGCCTATAGTTTAAGAGCCTTTTATTGTCATGGGCTGTCGTATGTACCACGGAATAGTTAAATAAAGTAATAATATTCCTCATGAATTTGGCTATCATATACAAAAATATTTTTTCAAATCCGACTGGTAGTTTCAGAGATTAGGGCGTTCAAACTAACTCTTCAGCTTTATGATATTAGTATAGAATCGTTTACATAATAAAACATATTCAAAACTAAGAAAGCATTATCTACTGGTCCTTGACTTCAAAGTTTTTGTTTAAAAAAGAATCCTAATCGCCATTCTATCCCTATTTTTAATTTCTCTGGCCCAAACTATGCAATTGCTGACAGGAACCTCTAGAGTACAATACGGTATCGGACTATATTTTTTTTTATTGTGAATCTATCAACTATTTGAAAAAAGATAATGAACACCAAAAAAACCGATGAAACATCTACAAAATTGGCAAAGTTAGCGTTTTAAAATGATTTGCCAGACACGGACGGCACTATCATGCAGTGACGTAACACCACAAAAAACTAAAAAAAATAAAAAAAAAATTATCATGAAATGGAAAACATAGACGCTTTTAAAATTTTTGGAGGGAGTATCACTCCGATAATTTTTTTGTTTTTAGTTTTTTGTTGTTTCTATTCCTTCTTTGGAATAAAATAATTTATTTGTACTTTTTTAATAGTATTACCGTTACCGTATTCTGTACGGCAATGGGACGATCGTTATCCATTACAATCGCCAATCAGGAACGTTCGCAACAGGGCATCAGTCTTGCCTGTACTGCTACCATGAGCGATGGAAACATCGAATCGGTCAGGGGAGCTTGACACCATTGGTACCTACGTAAGTATATTGCGTTCAGTTCGGACATAGTACGTAAGGTCTGCCATCTCTGTTTGGGAATAGTATGTACTTACGTGTAAAAGATTTACCCCATTACTTATAGACGCCTCTTTACTTTAACCATTGATTAAATAAACAACTATCCTTGTCATTTGTATGACAATGAATAGAGATGACAATTGACTTAAGAGCGGTTTAATTTATTTATCGTCTATAAGTAAGGGGTTAGAATGTATTGACTAAAATAAGTTACTGTTTAAAGCATTGGTTTCCATACGCTTCTAAATTACATTTCGAATGTCAAGAAGAGCGAAAATTAAAAATTGTTTTCTTAAAATGTATTTATTTTATTATCACAGTATCTGGGTCACCGAGCCTCGCTTGGGATTTTATTAGAGATGACACCTATCTAGATAAACTTGGAATATAAAACATTATTAAATGCACAATTTCATTCAAATCGTTAGAGCCATTTCCGAGAAACCAATTAAATAATATCAACATTGAACAGGCATAACGTTATGTTTGACAGACACACAAAAAAAAAATTATGAAACTTTTAACTTTATTATTCTTCGTCAAGACAAGAGGCAACAGAAAACCAGGGATTAACAAGATAACACAATGCCGCGGTAAACCCTACATCGCCCCAGCACTACAAAAAGGGGTTACAAGCGCTGTAACTCGCTCAATAACGAACTATAAATCAATTTTCACGTTAATCGCGTAATTTAAACTTAGTTTCCGTTAGAGCGATACCGTCTTGACTTGCAGTTCCGACAGCCGCTGAGCTTCCGGACACGTAAATATGAATGATGGTGAAAAATGAGGCCGCGCTGAAAATATACAGCTTTTTAACCGACTTCCAAAAAGGAGGAGGTTCTGCATTCGGTTGGTTTTTTTTTTTTTTTTTTTTTTTTTTTTTTTTTTTCATGTATGTACACCAATTACTCCGTGGTTTATGAGCCGATTTACGTGATTCTTTTTTCATATGGTAGAAGAAGCTCGCGAGGTGGTCCCATATAAATTTTATTAACTTTGGTTGAGTAGATTTTTAACGAGGTGTAATAAACGGTATTTTTGGTGTATCTCGATGACATCATGACGATGATGAAAAAGTGATATTGTGTAGGTACATGAATTCCTGAACGCAATCGATCTCGATATTATGCATACATAACATCACGCCGATATTTCCCGCAAGGTTAGACAGAGGTGTATAGTACACACAAATTTTTTATGCTTAAGTCGCATTTGATAGAAGGCTAGGGAGCGAGCCTATTGCTATTACTACTATCTACAGTTCATAACCAATTTATATGAAACTTCGTAGGTAGATGTCTTTTACAAGCCGCCATTAAGGCCTATACTGAAATTACGAAATATAAAATTATTAGGGGGGGCTCCCATACATGAAACTGAGGGATGAAAAATAATATTTTCGCGCACCCCACCATGTGGGATATCGTTGGATAGGTCTTTGAAAATAACATGAAGGTTTCTAAAAACCTTTTTTATTTAAGTGCATATTGAGTGAACTAGGAGCTCCCAAAGTCGTTAACAATGTGTGTCCCCCCCTGTAATTTTCCAACCGCGCTATCAAAAAATCTGGAAAAAATCAAGCTTATAGCATTTAATAAATACTTTCGATTGAAATTGGTTTGAACAAGATACGTCACAAAATTTTTGAAATATTCACTATTTTCCATTTTGAGTTTGACAACCGTAAAAATAATAATATTTCATAATAATATTATGAAATACAAACTTGTATTTGCGGTCGGAACACTCAAAATACTTCTTGCTATGGAATCCTACACTGCGTGGTCCGACACGCTCTTGCCCGGTTTTTGTTTACTGAAATGCTCTCATCCACCAACATCTATATATATAAGTACATACCTATTTAAATTCGTGGAAGTAATCGATCTCGGTAAAAGTACATAAATGATCAAAGTCGCTCTGTCCATGATTTAATGGTACTTTATTGTAATAAATTAACAACTACAAAAATGGTTACACTACACTAAAAAGATAAAAATAAAAACAGGTTTAAAAAAACCGACTTCCAAAAACTACACTAAAAACTATGAAATAAAAATGTTAAACTTCCATAAATAAAAATCTAAATGTATATTGAAGTCGGCGGGGCCTAGCATAAATATAAGCAACATTATAGATTAAGGAGGAATAAAAGAAAATTTTAATTTGTCGAGGCGCAAAGCAAGCTGCACTTCGCTGCACACACTGCGCACGTTCTTCCTGTTCAAAGGCTGAGAGGTAGAAACCTGAAGAAGAGGCCCCGCCGACTTCAATATACATTTAGATTTTTATTTATGGAAGTTTAACATTTTTATTTCATAGTTTTTAGTGTAGTTTTTGGAAGTCGGTTTTTTTTAAACCTGTTTTTTTAATGATTTATAGACATAAGATTAGGTATTAATTCACTTGATTTTTGCTAATAGAAAGGAGCAACTATATTCTTTAGGATTTGGAGCACCTATCCTATGTAATTTATAATTATATCTATAATTTTTCAACCTTGCCAAAGACCAACATCTAACAACGACTTATCTATTTTTTATGTTAGTGCTTAAAGTGCGTAGGTACTTGTCATTTATATTATTTCACATTCATGATAACATGCTTTGATGTGTGATAGTTAATTGTCAATACATCTCAAAGCACTCACCTTTCTTTCACAAGACTCGTAACAAATCTGCACGACCTCAGCGCATCCCAAAACCGTTTTTCAAAACACGCCTCCCTGTGAAACAGCAACGAAGCTTATCGTTATTTCGCTACAAACTGTTATTCGTTGTTTTAATGAAGTGAATTTAGTGAGAATTCGCTTGTTTTCCTAACAACCATTGTTTCACTCAGCAAATAAAAGGCACGCTGTCTGCCTTTTTTATTTGCTGCATTAACTGCAGTTGTGAGGTCTTCAAATTGTTTTGCAGATAATTATACTTTGTATTGTGTGTTTATTTCAATTCCGTTTGAGCGCAAAGGAAACGTTGTGTGGAAAATATACGTGCAAATTCTACACAATATGTTGGTTAATAATTGTAGAATAGATTGGATTTTAGCTTCTGCTTGTTTATAAGTAGTTGAGTTAAAATTTATTTTAAAAATGGATTTTCGATAAACCTAGCCGGGCTTCACTATAATATTATTATAACTACTAGGTAGTAATGTACGCGGGCTTCACTATAATATGTATTACTATAACTACTAGGTAGTGATGTACGCGGGCTTCATTATAATATTATAATTACTTACTACTACTTGTATTTAAAGGACGTTGGCAGTTGGGCTTGATCTGGTACAGTAATAAAAGCTTAACCAAAAATAAAAATATATTTCAATTGTTCTTTGCGTAATTTATCTTAAAGATTAAGAATTGGCATCAAAAATCGAAATAAATAAAAAATATAATGATTATGCCGTTGACATTTTGAAAAAATAAAATAAAACAAAAACAAACAACATGGCGCCTAAACCCAGCAGCGCAAGGCTTATATTCGCCCAGGCGCGTGCCTCCACAGAATATCATGTCAACTGCAACTATAACCTTTGAATTGAGAACTCATTAGTCGGGCTGTATCTACTTCATTGGATCATTCACACCATACTTAACCTCACTGTCACAAATACGAGGATTTCTCTTTAACCCAATTACGTACAAAAACAAAAAAAAAATGAATTAAAATACCTACTGTTGAAATACTCGATCACACCAAATTAATTTCATATTTGTACCGACTTACACAATATTGAAGCCCAGCATTCTATGGACGTCTGCCAGTATCCTTTAGACGTTATGTTAAAATTAACTCTGTGATATGTCCAACGCAACTTATAGTCATGACCATACAGCGCTATTGGTATTGAAGACACGCTCAAACCTCTTGTTACCTTGCCTATCAATTTCCATATACATGTGTATCTACTGAACCAGAATTAATTTAAAGTCCTCATCTCGCATCGACAGTTCAATATCGAGTTTAAGTGTAGACACCGGAGCATGTAAGATGTAATCAGAGCTCAGTTTGAGTGCATTGTTATCAAAACCTCGGTTGCACCCCTCTCACTGCACCGGTTAATTGTGGGGGGTGAGTGTATGGGGTAAGTTCAAAGCGATCTGGAGTAAAACGATGATAAATTAATTACAACGGTATTACAATAAATAAAGTAAATTGTGCAAAATCAAGTACCTTGACTTGGCACACGAGGTTATCAGCATGTGGGGGACATACAAATAATACATACTCTCGAAAAACATTATCCTCTTTCTTAGCAGTTGGGTAAAAAAAATATACAGGGAAATATTTGCATAGCTGTGTAGGTAGGTACCTAATATTAATAAGTACCTAACTTTGTATGATTGTTTTTAGATTGCGTCGGAATGGCGAGCGAGTTTATTGACATCAACAGGGCACGAATTCAGATCCAGGCAGCAAAGATTACCAAAAAAAACAAATCAAATAACACTTTGCCTGACCCAATTATTGCACCCAAGACCTTACGCTTTCAGCAGTCACGCTTGCGACCAACCACCGAGGCAAGTAAGTAAAATAAATTCAAGTAAAAACCGCTATTTCTTACACGTTATACCAAAATCATAACCGAAGAGTTAGAGTAACTGGGACACCTTCAATTGTCTTGCGGGATCCGGGATCATAGTTTGTAGCTGATACACACCACTGTGTTCGGAATTTATTAGAATGATACGTAACTATGAGTATGTATCTTATAAACACATTGTTATATTGGAATTTCTCTAGGTAAATTATTGGGTGGAAAACAAGCAAGAGGCCCATGTCGGCGCCACTACGGAAGCACCGACGATGTCCGCGGGGATTGCAAGGAGCGCGGGGGATTATCACTGGACTACGGCCTATGGCCACCACCGCGCCCGCAAAATCACTCGCCGATAGCTCGCGAACCCAATCGCTACCAAATTTTTTGTATATCTATATTCTTTATTTAATATACATTTAGCTTATCGTGTGAGTCGCCTTTTTCATTTATGTTCCCTGATTGAACAGCCCATCTGAAGAGGTACAAAAATATGGTAAAAATCTCAGATCATAGAAATAAGGGAGATGTGCCAAGGCGCTATTGAGCTTGACGCTTTCATACGGTCACATTGACCGTATATAAAAAGTACACGCTGGCGACGAACCGAACACGATCGATGTTATACATACAGTGTTTTAGTTTAGTGCTGGTATTAAATGACGATTAACAGTGTCAGATTGAGGGTGTGCGGAATTTTTATTGTGTGGGAGATCTTTTTATTCACAAAGAGCGCTTGTAATTGTGTCAAAAAATGTTCTAAAAGTTCTTGTTTGTATGATCTGAGGTAAAAATATTGACTGGATTCGAGAATCGACATCACAGAGTCGATTGGCTATAATCATTTAAAAGTCAGATGTAAACAGGCTTTTTCAAACAACCTTTCAAAAGATTCTGGGATGCTGTGTCGATTTTTTTGCGTGTGCCTATACACCGGTACACATAATATAACCTTCAAAACCGGAACACCGCAATGCTGCTTAGCGGCAGAAATAGGTATTTTACTCAGATCATAGAAACAAGGGAGATGTGCCAATGCGCTATCGAGCTTGATGCCTGATTTTGAGCAAATTGCTCGTACTAAAAACGTACACGCTGGCGACGAACCGAACACGATCGATGGTGTAAATATAGTGTATTAGTTTAGTGCTAGTGTTGAGTGTAGATTAACAGTGTTAGATTGAGGGTGTGTGGAATGTTTAATGCGTGGGAGATCTTTTTATTCACAAGGAGCGCTTAATTATGCGCGTAATTGTGTCGAAAAATGTACTAAAAGTGGCATCAGTTGTTCCCGTGCTAATTTGCTATGATATCTCCTTGTTTCTATGATCTGGGGTATTGTAGTAGAACATTTTTCACAAAGAGCTTTACTAGAAAATAAAACCGTTTGGTTTGTATTTCGTAAAAGTAATAGTAGCGATAAACTATTACCACCCAATTCGCTCGATGTTACATAAAGATAACTCAAAATTACTGTTAGCGGCCAACCTAATACCCTTACAATGTGATAAAAATAATATCTGAAATCGCGAATAGTTCCCGAAATAAATGTCCCATCACTCTTTTAAAATGGCCTCAATTTTTCCGAAACTGCCTATGAGCACGCATGACCATTGTCTTTAGTATTCGATTTTGAACTCAAACGTGTGCGTATTAAGGTTTAATTTTGAGTGTGTTCAAAGGAAATTAGAAAAAAAATTGAAGTGTGCTAAGCGCAAATCGCGCCCAGCGGGAATTTGAGGAGAGTTATCAATCTTGGTTGGATGATACTTTGATTAAACATCGCAGGATAGTAAAAGTTTTTTTTTTCTAAATATTTTCGGGGCTAGTTCTGAAAGAGATGACATCTCTTTCAAAACTAGATGTGGTAATTGAGATTGATTCATATTTTTTTAAAGCTACAGTTATGTTGTAATCTCAGATCATAGAAGTTTCTATGATCTGAGGTTGAAATCGATAGATTAATCAGTCAACGATTAGATACTGAAATACGTTATTAAATTAAAATTTTGCATTAGGACTTTAAAAGCCATGACCATGAGATTGTATGATTATGAGATGCCATGATTATGAGATTGTATCTAATACTAAACTGAAACGAACAGTTCTAGACAATTGTTCGGTTGAACAGGACATAGTTTATATTTCAACACTTGCACTTTACCCACGACTTCGACCGCATGACATAACCGTAGCGCCATTAAATGTTATTGTTATTTTCCTGGAACAGCACTTTTTACCTCAATAAAACCTTAGTTTCTTTTCTGAAAACGCAAAATTTAATGATGATCGTTCAGTGATTTAGGCGTGTAAGGTAACAAACAAACAAACAAATCTATTATTGCATAAAATTTATAATATTAAGTAATTAAGTTAAGCCAATTATTTATAAAAGAAAACATAAAACTAGCCGTTTAAAACGTTTTATAAAAGTGGTTGATAAGATTCATGAAAAAGAGAAAACCCTTTTCCTACTAGTTTGTGAGCTGACTCTTATAAAATGTGACATTTGATCTTAAAGCTTCACCCCTAAAACCTAAACACAGATCAACAATAAACACCAATCTACAACAATAAATTGTCAGTAATCTATAATGAGGCGTCAATTTATCTCTCCAGTCCTATCCAGATCTTGTAATCCAAGTGCGACCCGTTTCAACGTTTATTTATGTTTGGTCAACGGTGTTTGGAAAATGAAATAGATAAGGGGTTCCCTCTTATTCGTTATCTGTTGCGTTCCCAAGTTTGGGACCACAGATTGAGATTGGGCTAGATACCGCATGTTCACTAAATAGTATGAAAACGAGCGTGCCACTTTTTCCTACCTACTATGCTGTCGCGCAAGTCATTTAAAGGCCTTGGGCAACCCTCTAAGAGCTTTTACAGTTATTATTGGTACAATTAGGCATTTTTATGTCTTCAACGACACTGTTTGTCAAGTTTCAC
This sequence comes from Thalpophila matura, assembly GCA_948465475.1. Lineage (NCBI taxonomy): Eukaryota > Metazoa > Arthropoda > Insecta > Lepidoptera > Noctuidae > Thalpophila > Thalpophila matura. The sequence continues at coordinate 16,046,295 of OX419185.1, forward strand.
CGGCGCGTTTGAAAGTAAACTCAAGTAGAAACGTGGCGCACTTCCGACGTTTGGCTCCCAAATTGGAACGGGCAGGGGCTGCCTTCAAACGGCTCTTGCCCAACCTGAGGGGGCCAAACGCCTCCTGCCGGAGGCTCTACGCGGGGGTCGTGCGGTCCATGGCCCTTTACGGGGCCCCGGTGTGGGCGCGTTCTTTGGGGCGGCGAGCCGCCCACTATCTTAACGCGCCCCAAAAGGTGGTAGCCGTGAGGCTGGTCCGTGGATACCGCACGATCTCCGGCGAGGCGGCGAGCCTCCTTGCCGGATTGCCACCATGGGATCTGGAGGCGATAGTCCTCGCGCGCCTGTGGGACTGGCGCGCGGAGGTACTACGCCGGGGGGAAACTCCGCTGCCGCGGCAAATCGTCGCTCAGCGGACAGACCTCCGGCGCGATCTCATGGCGACATGGAGAGAGCGACTTGCGCAGCCCCGTGCAGGGCACGCCACAATAGTGGCGATAGTGCCCCTCTTTGAGGAGTGGCTAGAGAGGCGCCACGGCGCCCTCACCTTCCGCCTGACGCAGGTCCTCACCGGACATGGGTGTTTCGGGAGGTTCCTGCATCGAATCGGGCGGGAGGAAACGCCCGGGTGCCACCACTGCGTGGATCGACCGGAGGACACGGCGGAGCACACTGTAGAGGTGTGCCCCGCTTGGGCGGAGCACCGCCGTGTCCTCGTAACGGCGATCGGCGGCGGCGACCTCTCGCGCCCGGCCCTGGTTCAAGCCATGGTCCGGGGCGAGAGGGAATGGGAAGCCGTCACCTCCTTCTGCGAAGCAGTCATGCTAGCGAAGGAGGTGGCGGGGCGTGAGAGGGAGAGAGCCTCACGTCCCAGCCGCCGCGGCGGTGGACGCCCCGGGCGTCGGGGGCCACTTGATGGCCCCCGGCCACCGTAGGCGCGGGCCTGTGGACGGTGAGTTGGGCATGCTCACCGTCCGTCCGTCTCATGACGACAGGCCGTGTCGACGGCGCGTTCGTGTTCCACGCGCGCCTCAAAGAGAGTCAGCAACAGCGTAGGGGCTCGCAAGGGCCGAAGCCTGCCAGGGCTGCGGGACTGTTCGAAAGAGACACCGCAGCCCTGGAATGTAACGGGCAACGAAGGAACATGGATGGGTTTTAGTCAGTACAAGTCTGACACTCCCTTCCGCTCCGCCCAGAGCGGAGGGGGTCATTTGATGATTTCCCATCCAAAAAAAAAAAAAAAAAAAAGTAGAAACGTGGCCAATAGGCGCATGGCACAAACTTTCGGGCACGCTGGGACGGACGGTTTGCGGTATCTAGTCTACTCTAAATCTGTGTTTGGACCCTTTGGAGAAATGCGTTTCAAGTTGGAGTCCAATTATTTATGTTTGGGGAAGTAGTTTTGAATTGAAGAGGTTTTATGTAAGTTTACCTATATTATATACCTACTCTTGTATTTATGGTTTTGGACGTTTGAAAATAGTGATGTTTCATAAATGTTATCAACCTGAAACGGTGAATTGGTAATATGATGTAACTTATAGTTAAACTTACAACATAGGTACAGCCTAAACCTCAGTGATGTGAAGTTTGTAAAATACTACTTGAGTACCCTAGAGGTGCAATAATGAGGATTTTTTCTTAATTCTACCTCTAAAGGATTGAAAAGCTGGTGTTAAAATTCATAGCTAGTTATAGGTACGTTTTATATTTTTGTCACTTTGAGCCTAATATCATAATATCTCTAACGCTGAGTACCTGGAACTTATACAATTCGCTTGTGCCTACCCCTCTGCTAGCAGCTTTTGGTACTGGCACAGTATAAAGAAACATGAATTTATAGACTGGTACTAGTGAGCATGTGGCGCTTGGTGGCATCAGACATGAGCAAGAATGCAAGGGAGGGACTTTACAGATGTACTTGTAATAAATATGACACAGATAAAAAAGACGGTAGAAAATGGAAAGCTTGGAAAAAGAAAAAGGAAAACTTATTATAATATTATAAAAAATACCAAAGAAGCTGTAAAAATCCATAATAGCGTCTAAATTCCTCGGAACACTCATTTTTTTTAATGGTAAAATGTAAAATGGGAAACGGTAAAATGGTGTATTCCCCGCGCGTGAATGCGTTTTCAGTGTGTTGCACTATGCGTGATTTCTATACAAATACAGGTACTTGCAAACAACGGAAGATCACGCACTCCCGCGCTACGCTGCGTGATGTGGTGCGTTGTGCGAATCGCCTTAAACTGACTTGTTTTGTTTAAAATTTTCGTTATCAGGTTATCACACAACTACTCCATATCTGCTCACTTCACTCTAGAAGATTATTTTCTAAATCGCATAAGCTTTGTAAACAAAATTATCTGTACGGAACTTCGAAATAAAAAGAAAGACATCTCTCTACTCTGTCGAATCGATCACACGTTATCTCGATCACAGATTTGGGATCCAATAAGACCTCTTTTTCCCAGCACTGGGCATTTATCTTCCGAAATGGGATCAATTTAGAACTCTGTTGAGTACTTTATGTGTATAGATAGCTATTAGACACCATTGTCGGGTTATTTTATGGGTAATTTTGGATATATTTCCAAATTTATTTGATCCGTAAATGGATTTTTTGTAAGCTATAGTCATTCATCTATAGGAAAGCACTTATATGTTGTATCTTTTGTAGTGTTACGTTTTATTTATTTGAAGCAACTTTATTTATTTATTTGACACACATAATATGGATGCCCATTACATGTAGGCACGTAGCTTTCACCATAAAAATACTAATAATAAAGCTAACTTAAACGGCTAAAAGGAGCTAATAAATACCTATTAACCAAATTATGAAATAGAAATGTTTGTCTTTACGAAATAATTTGATGTTAGGTAGGTAGGTACATCATAGAAACAAGGGAGTTGTGCCAAGGAGCTATCGAGCTTGACGCCTGAACCTGAGCAAATTGCTCATATTAAAAACGTACGCGCTGGCGACGAACCGAACACGATCGATGGTATAAATACAGTGTTTTAGTTTAGTATTAGTGTTGAGTGACGATTAACAGTGTTAGATTGAGGATGTGCGGAATGTTCAATGCGTGGGAGATCTTTTTATTTACAAGGAGCGCTTAATTATGAGCGTAATTGTGTCGAAATATGTACTAAAAGTGGCATCAGTTGTTCCCGTACTAATTTACTATGATGGCATATCTCCTTGTTTCTATAATCTGAGGTAGGTACCTATATTAAATTTCCCGAGAAAGTCAATTCAAAAATCTTTATAAATAAAGTTTCTACTTTTTTTGTACTAGTATAAGCAAATTTAAACTACAAGACAACACAATATACGTTTGTACGTATATTGTACTAATGTACTGTCTTATATTTTTTATTTTCTTGTATTGTTCGATTTGTATCAAACAATACAAGAAATTCTTAAGTTAGTATAAGAAACTATCCTTCTACATCTAATTCAGATTTTCCTTACAAAATATTCTGGCTATCAAGTCCTATAAACGCCTCTAAGCCAGCATAACAATAAAACATAATACCAGAAGCAACATACGTCAAGCCGCGTACCGGAAGTGACGGGAATATTATAAATTCAAGCGGAAACGGCTCCCAGTAGTTAAATCACATAGAAACATCGCGGGGCGTGCTTCAAATAAAATGCATCGCACACCGGTAATACGCCACAAGGATAGAATTATCGTTCATGTTTTGTTTTGACAGAAAACATACTTATTTTCTATTAGAATAAGGGCTCCCACACAAAACTGCGATGCGATGCGATGCGAATTTTTATTTACGTCTTTGCTCCAATGATTTCCCTAGCACTTAAGAATTTGCAGATATTTGCGATGCGATGCGAATTCGCGGTTTTGTGTGGGAGCCCTAAAACAAGTTTTAACGGATTTTGAATATCTGTCATGACGCCTACCAGTTTAGTCATATGCGACCACGAACGCTGCAAAGTGTTCGAAACGTCAGGAAAAACAAAAACCGGCCAAGTGCGAGTCGGACTCGCGCACGAAGGGTTTCGTACCATTATCTATAAAAACGGCAAAAAAATCATGTCTGTTGTATGGGAGCCCCCCTTAAATATTTGTTTTATTTTAATTTAATTATTTATTTTTAAAGTGAATATATAATTAAATATTCTGTGAATATTTGAAGCGTCTACCTGTTGCCGTTATCAATATCGAGCAAAAACGAGCAAAAATATGACGTTTGTTGTACGGGAGCCCCCCTAAAATATTGATTTTATTCTGTTTTTAGTATTTGTTGTTATAGCAGCAATAGACATACATCATCTGTGAAAATTCCAATTGTCTAGCTATAACGGTTCATGAGATACAGCCTGGAGACACACAGACAGACAGACAGACAGACGGACGGACAGCGAAGTCTCAGTAATAGGGTTCCGTTTTACCCTTTGGGTACGAAACCCCAAAAATCAATAATATACGCGATATAATCCGTTAAAACTTGTTTTATGTCGCGAAAACCTAAGACATTACTATTTATTTTCCAGTTTCATTCATTTTCAGAAGAAAAGTAGGACGCAGCGGGATGTATTCGCTTAAATCTGGAGTAGTATGCAGATACATATACCTCCACCTTACAGAATACCACAGCCAAATAACGCTACTCTTCCGTAGCATGGTGTTCCTATGGTCAGTAAGGTCGCCAAAGCTCCTGAGGAAGCGCTGCGTTGACAGCGGGGGACCTGGTTGTACCTTAAGCTAAGCGAATCCTCATTTTAAAGGGTCGGCAACGCGCATGTGATACTCAGTGTTGCAAGCGTTTCATGGGCTACATTTTATTAGTGTTGCCCAAATGCAAGACCAAGACGAGTCTAACTCCGTCTTTGGTCTCGGTTCTGCGTCAATACCCATAGTCGTGGTCTTAGTTTTAGTATTGTACATTCATTCTTGGTCTTGGTCTTAGTCTTGCTGTAATTAGGTGGTCTTAATCTTGCGAAAATGATTGTTGCAAGACCGATTTTGGGCAACACTACTTTTTATTGTGACCGCTCTTTTTTACCCGACTGCGGCGAAGCCCAAAAGATGGGTATAGTGTTTTATTACTGATTTGCTGCTTCAATTACTTATTTAAAAGGGCTCCAGTTATTATTAATTCTAAACCTTTGAGGAAAATATTTTGGCAAACTTTTTTCATTTTCCAAAAAATATCTAAAAATAGAATCCTCAAACATTTTCATATGAAAACAGCTAAAAAAAAAACAACCACGGACCGTGCACTCCCAAAGGATGTCTTCTCAAAATAAACAACCCTAAAATGCAACATTTATGTGCAAAATTCTTAAATATACCAAGTTGATTCAGCGTTCTGCACTCGACGCAAATGTGGAAGCGGGTTAAATCACTCGGAAACCAACACTACGCCTGCCACTGAGAAAATACGTCTCGCAGGTTCCCCACTAAAAACCGGCCAAGTGCGAGTCGTACTCGCGCACCAAGGGTTCCGTATCATTTTTGGACGTATAAAGTGAAAAAAAGCGGACCGCATAAGTAACTTTGTTTGTGAAGGAATTTTGATGATTTTGAAAAAACTGTACTAGTTAGAAACATCCTTTTATTTTTGGTGCAATATTTGGGTCGATTCCTATCAGCTCTAATTATTTCAGATTATTCGCTCTGCAAACTTCGGAGATAAGAGTGGGGGAATGGTATTTTTTCAGACATTTTTCATTATATGTCGAAAACTATAAGATATAAAATAAAATGAAAATATATTTTGAAATGTGCAAATCAAGCCCTTTCATAAATGATATGCGACTTGACCTAGTAACCCCACTTTAAAATTTGGGAACCCCACTCCGGCCCCTTTTGCAATGAAAATAAAAATATTTTTTGACTTTTTTCATTTGCAATAACGTTGAACAAGCTTTCTATAAAACTGTTCCAAATTTCAAGTCAATAGCATTAGTAGTTGCTGAAATAAGCAGGTGTGACAAACAGACAGACGAAGTCGCACCATAAGGGTTCCTTTTTTACCATTTTGGTACGGAACCTTAAAAAGGAACGAGGATACCAAAAAAGGAACGGAGCTTTTAAAAAAGGAACGCTTTCAAATATCGAAGATTGTAGTTACGTTTGTGTTATGTTTTTATGTTTCTGAAAGGCCTCATGTTTATGTAGCGCAGATTTTTTTGTCGCATTGTGAGGGTTGGTTACGATACTCTTAGAAAAATATTACGATCGTTTCCTGGAACTTAAATAAATACACAAGGTATAAAAACTTCAGAATCAATATTTTCCTTTTTTCCTATGATAGAAAACATTGTGTTCAATAAAGCTTAGAAATATTTTGTAGCGTTTATTTATGTAGGTAGGTACCTACATCAAAAGTAAACACTTTTTACGTGAAAGAAGGGCGGGTTGCTTCAAACCATCTGTATTAGTAAGTCAGTACGTAATCGTTAAGTCAGTATGAAATTGTCGTACAAGCCGCCATATTTGACGGTTACAGATACGTAACGTAAGTTGAAACAACATGGACTTAGGCCATGTTGTTTCATCTTACAGTTACGTATCTGTAACCGTCAAATATGGCGGCTTAATATAATATAATATATATACAATATGGCTGACTTAACGATTACGTACTGACTTACGAATACAGATGGTTTGAAGCAACCCGCCCTTAGTCAGACATAATAAGATTTCTGCAAAAGAGTATTTATATCTATTTCTATAAATAAGTAAGTATTACAAATTGTAAAAAAGCAGTGTCTGTACATTAAAGATATTCCAGAAAAACAGTCGGCATAGGGACGTAACCAAGAAAGATGTCTTTTGGTTTTTTTTGTCTGTTTGTGCGCACATTGACATCACGCAAAAAGTACCTACTGAACGGATTTTGATTATGGTTTTCACAGTTCAATAGCTTGGGGTCTAACTTAAAATCTAAGCCACGTTTCTTCTAATTCCGGTGAGATAAACCAGAGATACAGCTTGAACTCTTGGTAACACTAGCCACCCTACACTACGGAGGTAATTTAAACTAGTAATTTCATTGTAGTCCACGCGGACGGAGTCGCGGGCAAATTTCTAGTAATTCTATAAAGAAAGTAAATTAGCTTTACTTCGCAAATTAAACTCATCCTTTCTCTAAAATAATTTACTGTTACGACTTCCTTTCGCACGTTCATAATATTAAATTAAAACGGTGAATTAAAATTAAAATGTACACATAAATTTTCGCGACACAAAACTTCCACCGTTCCTTTTATCCACAATCGCGTGCATAACCCTTAACTGCTACGTTAGCAGTGTTAGCACAATTAAAATAATTCACCGTTCCATTCCTATCTGATATCATGGCCTCAGGATGTTCTCACTTGCTTCCGCTGCGGTCCTCTTGTTTTCACATTACCGAAATTCTATTTTCTGCAACACATTCAAAAATCAATCTTAAAATTACCAACTTAAGATTCTGTTTTGTTTGGAAGTTGTGCACCTAATTCATAGTTCGGTTAGCTACAGTCTAAATTGGAGCAAAACTAGCAGTTTGATACGATAAACTGAACAGTGAACGGTATGTAGATTGAGTTGTTCGAGGAACGTTTGGGTATTTGTCTTCGTTTTTTTGGCCATACTGATATAAATGAGAACTGTTTATACTAAAAATACAACTGTCACACGGTCAAAGTAACTTTTAGCTTGGCTTGATAGAATAAACTTTCCTCACGATGTTTTCCTTCACCGTTTTTCAAAATACATTTGTCAATGTCAATTGTAAAAAAAAAAAAAAATATCAAGTTTCAAGTCTCATGCGGATTGGATAGTTAATACGTACCGTGTGTGGCAGTGGCGAAGGGTCCCTGCAATACGATTCCTACCGGCTTCCCTTTGAAAAATAACACAGGCAGTATTGCTTACTATTGTCAAATACACACATCAAAAGTATCTAGGGATCAACATATATTTTTGCAATAACTTTTCTCCTGATTGATATTAATTAAAATTTTCTTTAAGGATTTATCAAATAAAGTGTTTTCGTTTGTCACAGTAACGATAAACCAAGTCACCTTTGCATTAATAAAGAAATTTGCCATTTTCCTAATAAAGGGATTTTTGACATTTGAACCACTAACATTAAAGTTCGAAAAAAAGACTGAAATAACAGTTTTCTTTAAATTTTTATTGGGTAACTTAAACAATTAATAATCCGTGTTTCTACCGCGAACACTAACAACACAAGAACATCGGTTTGGCATACTCAAAATGAGTTCATCCAAATCACGCTGTGGAATGGCCGCCCATGTTCGTTGCAACAACAAAAAAAGGTCTTCTTGCGACTGGATACCCTCCATATTCGGCAGAGCTCTTCTCTGTAGCATATCCCATGCATGCTCAATCGGGTTCAAGTCTGGCGACTGAGCAGGCCAGGGCAGGACATTGATGTTAGCTGCGGCGAGAGTCTGTCTTACAACTCTTGCGGTGTGCGGTCGTGCATTATCATGCATTAACTGAAATAAGGGACCGATTTGCACTTGTAGAGGAATGGATGACGTCTGATACAATCGTCTCAGCATAAATTTGAGCGTTGAGGTTGCCTCTGATCCAAATCAACTCAGTTCTTCCGCCGATCCAAATACCCGCCCATACCATGATGGTTCCACCACTATAAGGATGGACTTCCTGGCAGGATTTTAATCGCTGTTGGCGTCCAGGGGTTCTCCAGTGTCGTATACGTCTTGTATCCGGTCTCATACCAAAACGAGACTCATCAGAAAAGCACACGAAACGCCATTGTTCTTCTGCCCAATTTCTGTGTTCAAGAGCCCATTGATATCGAATCCTACGATTGTGCATTGCTATAGGTGGTACCCGTAGCGGTCTTCGGGAATGAAGGTTCACTTCATGCAAGCGGTTTCTGACTGTTTGGTCGCTAATTAAGTTCCCTGAAGAGTGATGAAGCCTCACGGCTAACATCATGGCGGTTATTGTTGGAGCTCTTCGAGTTAAGATTTGAATGTATCGGTCTTGTCTCCGTGTGGTGCAGCGATACCGTCCTCCATGGCGCTCAGCCACGGTACCAGTGCTTCGGTAACGTGTCCAAAGTCGACTGATAACACTCTGACTTGTATTCAGAGCTAAAGCTACAGTACGTTGCCGGGAACCAGCTTCTATCATTCCCACGGCTCTGAGCATTTCTTCCCTGCTTAAATGACGTCGCCGCTCCATAATAACGTTGGTTTTAATCAGTAGTAGGGAAACTAATAATGTCTTCAATGCGTTGTATGTTTTTATAGGGAAAATATTGACAGCTTATTTTCATCTTTTACTCGAATTTGATTGAGAGTTCCTGATTCAAATTATGAAATGCACCAAAAAGGATCCATATA